>JAILYB010000048.1:0-1489166 GCA_021437785.1 Rhodomyrtus psidioides
GTCTTAAAAAAATTGGAGAAAAATCAAGAAATTCCAAAAAATTCTCAAAAAATGGGAAATGACCACAAACAACTGGCCATGGAATATTTTGGGTAATTCGGTATCCAAACCTTCCAAAAATTGACGATTTTGCCCTTCAGGCTACATCGCCGCCAAATCTTCTCATTTTTATCCCTGGTCCGAAATCACACCTTCCTTAAGCCCCTTTATGGTTATGCTAGGAAGCCCATTGATCTGAATTGATGTGCATTAAAGTGATTTATTTATGTACTTGATTGCGCTTTCATTTAAATTGATTGTGATTGATAGGAACAGTCTTCCAATCTGTATGAAAATCCTGAATTAAGCCTACCTCACCTAAAATTGCGCCCGCATGAACTCTTAGCCAGGAAAATCACTCGCGTTAGGTACCGCGAAAGGGCGTTTGCGTAATGACACACCGACGTAACCAAGTCCCCGAACCCAAAATCTCTGGTTTCCGCAGAACTGATCGACCCCTCTCCCAATCGGTCAGTAAGGTTTCCGGTTTACCCTCCAATAAAGACCGGGTGGCGACTCCAAATGCATGCACAAGTTGCACATGCCACCACGAGCACATTGAAGGTCGAAAGCGATTCGACTCTTATCGTCGAATCCTTCTGAAAAATACTCCCGCCCGCGATTTGGTATGGGCCTGGGAGGGCCCGCGCCGATCCAAAACCCGCTACCTGAGATCGGTAATCTATAGCCGCGTCCTCTTTCGGACGGGTCGCAACAGCTGGCGACTCCGCTGGGGACTTTGTTGTAGAACCTATGGTTCTAGACCTCAAAGTGGACTTAGGCCGTAATTAAAACGCTGAGTGATTTTTCCTAACCATGCAGGCGCTCTTGAAGGTGAGGTAAGTCCGCTTATGATGAGTGTTATATGTTTTTGCAGATTGGAGTGCATAAGGGGGGTAGTCTGTGATTAACATTGTCCTTATGCAGGTTGGCGTAGGAATGAATGATTGTGTGTATGTTTTATATTGAAACGGTGATTGTTAAATAAGATGCATGTTTATCGCTTTAGCACGACACCGAAAATACACACAACCGCGCCTAAAACCCCGGGCGCCGCCTATAGGAAAACAATAGAAGGGATTGAAAATGGAATCTCCGTGAGGAAAGACACGGGGGTAATCCACTTTTCTCAATTCCGATCGTTTCGAACTATGGATCGAGCCCCAATGCAACGATAGTTGTGCAATGGAATCTGCTCTTTCTAGAACTCGAGGTGGGAACCTTGACCTTAGGTGCCAAATCCTTTGATTTTTTAGTAGTTTTATCCTCACTTGTCTCATGTGCATGTCTTTAGCTGGTTGGTATATCTAAGAACCACCTCTAAAAAAAAAAATCGGTGATCCTGGAGTCACATCTCGAAGACTGGAACTGGGGCATCTCCAAGTGTTCGGACCACATTCCTTCTGATTGATTTGACATTCTTAGTTCTCTTGTATAAGATTAATTTTGCTGAGATCCTCTCCTATCTCGTTCCCTTAGGATTGATTGTATTAGGGATCGATTTGTATTGTATACATCTTGATAAGGCTCATTTCTATCGAAAATGGGGGCAAATTCCCCAAAACCCGTGGAGCATAGTGTAATTCGTCCCTTCAGTGCACAATACATTTTGGCCGCAGAGCCACTCGTTTGGGTGAAAGGACGTATCGTTCCTAATTGATTTTTAATCAAGATCTGGGGATAAGTTTTTCTCCATTTTTTTTTATCTCAGGTGATAAAAGAGACAATGCACCCAAAAGCTCATGCCTTCAAATGACAAAACAGACGTCGCCCAGTGCGGGCAAATGAACCGTAGGGCTGTGCAAATACCTTCAAGCACGGATGGAGGAATTTGATAGATGTTGTGCGTTCAATATGCAACAGCAAAACGGAATGCACAATCAAGTAGTAAAAGGACGTATCTTTCCAAAATGATTGTTTTCTTGATATGAGAATAATGCTTCCTTTCTTTTTTCCTCCTTAGATGATGATCAAGAGCAGAGGAAGCAGGATGTACATGCTTTCAAATAACAAACAGGAACATCAAATACCCTCAAATGGCGACTGTGATCGAGAGAATCACCAAACCGCCACATGACGAATCCCAAGAAGTATCAAGCTGTCTTGAGACAGATAAAATTGATCAAGGGACTCTGACAATCGAGATGGATGATCAGAATCTGCAAAAATCAATGGGAGCAGGTTCCCCCCATTTGCTTTGAGGAGCCAAACGGGGCAAACTCTCATGATCCCCCATGAAAGCGCATCAGACCAGGGTCATCGAATCCAGAGATGACAAACAGCAAAACCATGCCTAACTGGGGCAAGTGAATGATTTGTACGCAGGACATTTCTCCCTCTGACAAAGTCAATGGACGCAATAACAGAGTCGGTCGTGTCGCGACCCGTCCGGAAGCGGACGCGGCTAATGGATTACCGATCGCGGGTTGTTGGATCGGCGCGGGCCCTCCCGACGGCTCCTGAAGGCGGCGACGGCGATGGTGAGGTGCGATGGTCGGAAGAAGATGAGATGGAGGTTTGGTGATGGTCTCGTAGGAGACTGTAGTCGCACGAAAATCAGAGGGGAGAAGGAGGAGGTCCGTTCGGGCCCTGGCGTCTCGCCAAAAAAAAGAAGAAGAAGCAGCCCCCTGGATGTCCCAGTCAAATATTCCAATGAGGGGAGCGAGCAGACGCGGGGAGAGAGAGAGAGAGAGATAAAAAAGTAATAATAAAAATAAAGATAATAATAAAATATAGTAATAAAAAAAAGCACACAGTAAAAAGGCAAAGACAGAATTATTTGGTCCAATCCTTTTTCTTTGCTTTTTCTTTTAATGATTATGTTTTTCTTCTTTTTTTTTTAATTATTATTATTATTATTATTATTATTATTATTAATATTTTTTTTTGCCTAAATTCAATTTTATGATGATCGAGGAACACCTAAAATTGAATCTGAAATTTCATATACCGACTATTTTTATATATTTTTGCGGCCTCAAATATTATTTTTCTGATTTTTTTGGGTATTTTTTATAATTAAATAAATTCGAAAAATATTAAAAAATATCAAAAAATATTTTTTGTTCAAAATTGGTTCCTAAGGGGCCAGGCCAAGGCTTCCAAAGTTGATTTTGTGATTTTATGACCTTTTTGATATTTTTAATTAATTTTAAAGAATAAAAATCACAATAATAGATGGTCAAAAATCAGGTGTCAACAGCTGCCCCTCTTTGAGAGGAATCTCGTCAGAGGTTTCTCTCAAAGATAAGGTGGCGCCTGATTCCTAACCGACTCGACTGGAAAAATGAGTGAAGAAATGCTATGACATCGAATCCTTAAGACTCTTGATAAAGCTCGAATTAATCCCCCCGGTTTACTCCAACAATTTGAGCATGGGCCGGAGTGAGAGAGGCTTACCTGAAGCTCACCTGTCGGATGCCATCAGTTGCGACGACTTTCAAGAAGATACCTAGGACTCATCATTCAGGATATCCTAGGGAGATTAAGCTCTGACCTGTATGGTGGGTCACACCATCATGGGATTCCTAACTGGTAGGAACCTAAGGAAGGCGCATCCCACGCTTTGGGATTTGCCAAGGATTTGATCCGTATGGTGGATCAGACCTTTGTGTTTAACAATGAGTCGATCCTTATGGCGGGTTTCTCACCTTTGACTTGACCCTTCAGGCGGTATCTACCTTTGTTTTAACCCTTCCAGGCGGTATCTACCTTTGTTTTAACCCTTCAGGCGGTTTCTACCTTGTGTTGGACCCTTCAGGCGGTATCTACCTTGATTTGACCCTTCAGGCGGTTTCTACCTTGATTTGACCCTTCAGGCGGTATCTACCTTTGTTTTGACCCTTCAGGCGGTTTCTACCCTTGGTTTGACCCTTCAGGCGGTATCTACCTTTATTTTGACCCTTCAGGCGGTTTCTACCTTGGGTTGCTTTGAAAAGGGGTCTCATGACGCGGGTTCTCCACGTCCGATGAGACTGCTTGAGTCTGTTGAGGCGACATTCTGGGAGCTGGGTTCTCCAGGTATCCTGCATAAGTTTGAGCCTGAAAGATTTTTCTTCACCAAGAAAACGTTAGTAGTCTTTGGAAAGACCACGGCTGTCCACTTGACAAAACCGTATGACTTAAGTTTTAATCATGAAATGTGCGTTTTGATGCCGAAGGCTATCCAAAATCATTCTTGCAACATGCAAATGTGATCACAAATCCCTTGCACGGAAAATCTGGGATCAAACAAATTGAAATTTCCGAAAAAAGAGTTTGTTCAAAACATCTATTGGAGAATTTCTCATCCAAGAGGGCCCCTCACCGCTCTGTGATAATGGTCTTTTGTAATGAATGTGCCTCAACTTCCTACTAACCTGTGCCTAGGTTTTAGGATCATTCGCAGCGCATACATTTTGATCGGTCGGGAGGTCTTTCACGGGACTGTAATGTTGGGCTTGGATATTGGTTTTCAATGGGGGACCCGCTTTGGAGTCGAGGTCATTGAATGAAAGTCTTCATCATCTGCTCCGGGTTTACAAGTCAAGAACCCTGCAAAATGAGAAAGAAATAGTCTTGCTCGTACCTCTTCGAGCTAAGCTATAATGTTCAACCCAAGTGTCTTAGTCAGAGAAGACTGTTTCGGGGTTGTAACATTGGTGGGATTGGGGACCGAAACAAGCTTATTTTTTGGCCCAGAATTTATGAGGGGATTGACATTGGTGATCATTGCAGATTTGACATCCGTCCTTCCTTTCTGCATCTTTAGTCTTTGAGTGTGCCGCAACTGACTTTTGAGGTGTGCACCAACTCTTTAGAGAGCCTCTCTTGTTGCATTCAGAGAACGAGAACTCTCTCTATGTCTTTGTTCTGCGCTCGGCTCCATTTTGGGAGCAATCCTTTTGGATTTGGCTCCTTCAGGGATTTCTTCTTTTCCCATCCGGCTTCATTGTGGATCAATCAAACAACTCACACAAGCATCGGCCTTGCTTTTACCAGGCACTCTGCTTTTTCTCGATGCCGTGGATTTTTCTCATTCACTTTTGAAATCCCATTTTTTTTCTTCCTGGGATCGTGTTAGACATATAGTCTAAGCATGCTTTAAATATCAGTCCGGGATTTCTCTTTCGTAATCCCTGAGTCTTGAACTCTTCCATTTTTGAAGTGGTGCGGCATCCGTCTTGGAATGATCACCAATGGGTTCATGAAACGAATTTTGCAGGCTCAACTTGGCTATGCAAAGGGATATAGTGTGTGGGATAGAGAAATGGATGCTTCTCGTCATCTATGGCACTTGGATTACCATATAAACCAACACACAAAGATTGATGTTAGTCCGAGCAAGAAAATTTCTAGCCATTTACTCCTGATGCTGCTGGACTCACATCCATTTTTCCCCCGATGTAGGGTGGTTCTTGACAGGGTTAAGAATGAAAACCGCCGTTCGAAGGGGTTATCAACGGTCACCTGTAGTGTTTATGATATGAAATGGACGCCTCCGTCGTCCCAATCCATGTAATCGCTGCGAATGGCCCCTACCTCCGTAGGTCCAGATTTTGCTATTTGATTCGCTCCACTCATCTCTCAAGTGTATGTAGGATGTGTTTGGATTTGAGCTCGCCTCTCTTTTGAGGGAACATCCCTTTGAATGGTTTGAAAAATAATCAGATTTGGAAAAATTCATTTTCTTTTCTCCAAAATTTATCCGTCGAGGGGATTTTGTGATGTACCGTGCATGTTCTATTCATGCTTCAGGTAATCTCCCGATTTAAATCATGAATATCGATGCATTGGAAAATCTTTATGCCGGCTGAAAGTATTCTGACACATTTTTTTATCTCCAGCTTACTGGGAAAGGGATACTTACCTACCTGTCGCGGCCGCAGATCCCTAAAAATGTAAAAGAAGCATATCATTGTATGTTCACGAATTTTTCGAAAATCGGAACGATACATCCTACCCTCAACTACCCTAACAGGTAGTACGTGGGATGTAAAAACTTGTTCGTCTCCAAGGCGATTCCCCTGTCAAGGGTAGACAACGAGTATCAATTCATATTCTCAAATTCAAGACAAATTGGGACGATACAACTTTACTCTTGGTTCTCATCCCGTTCTGATGTTGCGTATTGATATGGACCACGTCTATCAAATCCGCCTATCCATGCTTGGAGTGGTTGCAACATCGATGGTTCCTTTGCCCCCAGCTGGGCAGCGTCTGTTCTGTTATTTGAACGCATGACTCCTTGAGTGATTTATCCATGTTTATCATCTGAGAAGGAAAAGAGAGAAGACATGATTTCGGTATTCGATTGAAGATCGTTTAGGAACGATACATCGTTTTACCAAATAGGTGGCTTCGCGGCCAAACGTATTTCGTATTGAAGGGGTAGATCCCATTATGCTCCGCGGGTGATAGTCATTGTTCATGGAACTTGCTCCACGGATTAAGTGATTAATCCACGGCCCTCGGCTTGAAGATGCTCAGAGGGTGATGTTGACACTCACGCGCAATTAGTTCTAGATATTAATGAAAGATGTTCACGTGGGAACCTTACAGTGCGATTAACAACATATTCAATAGGAGTATTCAACCCCTTTTCTCTAAGCATTTTTCATCGAGTAGCCATGCCTTGCATCAGACGTTTGATCACCGGCTTTGCGTCACCATTGCGATGGTCCTCCGGCTCCAAATTGATCGAGCCAAAGATTGAACTCATCGCCAAGGAAATTGCTCGAGTCTTCGAGCCATTGATGTTCAAGTTGGGTATCAACGATTGTTGGGGGCAGATTTCTTTCATTGCCTTCGTTGTGAGGGATTGGAGTCTTTGAGCTGGAACCTTCATCGTCGCCATGTTGGGGTTGAGGCATACATTCCCGAAGAGTATTGATCCAAGTGTCCAGCTCCTCATCAAGGAAATCACCTGTTCTTTCTAGCCCTCGGTGCCCAGATTGGGTGTCGTCGACTGTAGGCGAGGGATTCCTCTCTTTGCTCTCGCCGTGGGCAATTTGACCCCTCGAATTGGAACTTCCTCCGATGACCGGCAGGTTCATATGTGCACTCTCTACCAATGCCAGATCCGCTTCAGGGACAGCATTAATGACTGATTCGCGCTCAAACTGAGGAATTTCTATGTGCTGGAACTGTGGCATATACTCCTGAGGAGTATTGAGATAGCTCGGCGGAGCATTCTGATTTGGATTAGAGGAGTCGCTGACACGACTGCTAGTCCCGTCATTGCTGAAACACGGTTGGGTGCTCTTGGCTCTCCAATCATCATGGTTGTAACTCTGCCCAGCACTTGAGCTCCAACTGGCTTTATGATGGTTTAACGCTATTCTTCCATCCCTTAGCAATCTCCTATAGTACTTGAGGTGAGACTCAACGTTAATTCTAGAGAGCCCCGGCACATTCATAATCTCGAGTATGCGCAGTGGGCTAGCCGAATCAACTCCCAGTTCTCGAATTGCATCAACAAATTTGGTGTGAAGCTCATAGGTCCAGTAAAACCTCGTTCTCTTATCACCCAAAATATCGTCAATACTTCGGTAGCTATTCTCTACGGGATCTAGTCGTTTCAAAAGTTGTCCAGGGAGGGACTCACAGACTTTGGATTGGCTGGCTGCGACAGCGAGTTCTTCATTGAGAGAATTCCCCCTGTGATGATTCATATCCCATTTCTCAGAGGATGTTGGTGTTAATCCTATGGTGTTGACTTGCTCATGCAGATCTCCGGCGGTATCTGGCTGTGTCGGAAAATGCTGTGGAGAATACGGTAACAGCTGAGCGTTATTCGTCAACAGGGATGGTTCATCGAGGAACACCTCGCCGAGGACAACCGGATTACCACAATTAAGGCAGGTGGCCTTGGTCAGAGCTTCCTTATATCTCGCGCTTTCAGCTTGAAGCTTCTCATTCTCCTCCTTCAGGACCAGTAACTCATGGTCTGCGTATTGCTGTTTCACCCGGGTTCGTTTGTTTGCGAACCAAAACTTGACCTTCGAAAGCTCCAATCCTATCTTTCGGCTCAACTCCATTTTCTGTTGTCTGCTTGGAGTGGGGAATTCATTGAAGAAAGCTTCGAGCTCTCGGATTTGGCCTGGAGTGTGGCGTTGTAGTTGCTTCCTTTTCCGGCTCCGGTCATCATTGTATACTCCTTCTTCGTAGCTGAAACCTAGAATTTCATCGCTGGAGGAGTCAGTCTCTATGGCCTTCGGGCAGGATTCAGCTCCAGGATCTTCAAAGTCTCCCAGCAGTTCGTGCTCAGAAATGTCCAGGTCGGGCGTTTCTAGCAGATGGGAATAACTTTTAAACATGATGGATTGGGGTATCTCGGGCTGATCTAGTTCACTCAGCTTTCTCAATTCGCTCTTACGTGTTTGCTCGCTCTAGAAATTTTCTCAAGTGATTGTGCGTGTCCTGGAACCATCCTTCAGGCTGCATATGAAGACCAGCAAGCAAGCGCTCCTCCCGAGATTCTGCAATTACTCATCGTCTGTATTCCCCTTTCTTTTTCCTCGTGATAGGATCACAAACTCTCTTGCATTGATTCGGTTTCATCGAGTATTGCGCTCGTCCCCTAGTTCAGTCTTCAAAGTGGTGGGTCTACAATCTTTCGGCGCCTTTTATGATTTGCTAGGCCCGAGAACGTGGGGGGCAGCGGTGGACCCGCAATTAATGACTCCGTTTAATTCATTTAGCTCCATGGGAATTAACGCTATGATCTTCTCTCAACCCCTTTTCATCGTTCAAACGAAAGTGACCTTTTCCCTGTGCATGCTGTTACTCTTCATTTCAGCGTCCCGGGCGCTTGGTGAGGAATGAGTTCGTGGCCACTCAAAATTTTAAAGACCGTCTCTGGTTTCAGACTTAATCTAACAAGGGATCATCACAACTGAGCATGACGATGTTCGTCGATAGCGTTGGTTTTAATATAGAATTAACTATAGTCATTAAAGAAAAATGTTCCCGTAGGAACTTTACAACGGATAAAATGAGTGATCTACTCGTGAACATGTTCTTCTTCCTATGGGTGTTCGTAGTGACCGACCCATCGTGCCCCGAGCCAGGTGCTAGATCATGGATGTCCAAGCATGTCAGCTTCCCACTGATTGAACAAGGCATCGAGCCCCTCATCGAAGAAATCGTCCGTCGTGGGTTGACCAGCGGCAGGCAGAGCACCAGCCGACTGTTGCTTGAATGGAGGAGTGCGGAATCGCTGTACTTGTGACACGCGCTCTTGAGAAGTGTTGAAATGGCCTGGGAGGACATTCTGATCAGCTTTCAGTTTGCCGGTGGTCGGGTTGCTAGCTTGATTGATGCTTAGATTTGGTCGGGTAACTCTTGATGCCTGAGCATTACAATGGCGGTCGCCCCTAGCTTTTGAGCTCGAGACGGATTCCTCCCGGTTTAGTTCCGCTCGACGTTGTTTTAATAGCTTTCTGTAGGCAGCAAGGTGATTCCTGACCAGCTCCTTACTAAGCTCCGGTACATTCATGGCCTTAAATATGCGCGTCGGAGTTGCTGAGTCGATCCCCATTTGGTGAACCACGTCTAGGAATCTGGAATGCAATTCAGGGGGCCAAGCGAACCTCCTCTTATCGTGGCCCAAAATTGCATCGATGGCTTGACGACTGATTAACTCATCTCCAGTAGGACCCGACCCTATCGAAAATTGTTGAGCATGAGGCTGATATGCTTTGAGCTGGTCGGCGGTAACATCCAGCTCCTTGAAACTATAACTCCAATCAAAGCGATGCAAATCCCATCCCCCAGGAGGCATTTGTATCATCTTCGTAGGATCATCCTGCTCATGCGTGACTCCGGCAAAATCTGGTTGAGCAGGAGATGTCCCGAGGGAGTAGGGTGGTAAATGAACGTCTTCAATCATCGCGTGAGGCTTCTCGGGGAATATCTTACCGAGGGCGACGAGGTTATCGCAATGAGGGCAAACGGTAATATTGAGAGCTTTTTCATACCTCATGTTTTCTGTTCGCAGCTTTTGGTTTTCTTCCTTTAAAATCTCGACCACCTGACGTTTGCGTTGAGCCCTCGATTTGGATCTCCTATTTTGAAACCAAAACTGGATCCTCGACTGATTAATCCCCAACTCCCGGCTCAATTCAATTCTCCACTTCTTTTTCATGTAATGGCTTTTACTGAAAAGGGTTTCCAGCATTTGGGTTTCCTCCTGAGAGTATTGGTGAGGACGTCTTCTTTTCCCGAGTTGAGCATTGTGGATGTCGTTGTCGTCGTCGCCGTGATCTTGATTTCCGTTGCCAGAAGTGTTGGGCTCCATGGTTTTGGCGTTAGACTTGATCTTGGAATCTTCGAGATCCCTCTGTGGTTCAATTTCTGAGATTTTTGAGTCAGTCGCCTCTAGCAGCTGACAGTAACCTCTTAAATATGTTGGATTGAGAAATGTTTGATTGGTTCTTGCCCACTCAGAGTTCTCCACTCTCTCCTGTATGCTCACTCCCTATAAAGTTTTCTTCGAGTGACTTTGCATGTTCAGGAGACGCTCTTCAAGCATCATTAGGCAAACGTTCCCCCTCAAGACCTTGAATTTCTCGCTTAGCTTTTCAACGTGATGGGACTGTCAAACCCTGTTAGGGCTCTCTTCGATAGTTGCGCTTTCCTCCCACCTAACTCTAATAATGGTGATCCCGACAAATCTTTTACATCTTTTAATTGATGAGCCGAAAATCGCGGACCGAAACGAATCCAATGGTTCTCGTGAGGGGACCTCCTGCTTTACCCCATAACTGGGCTCCACCAGCATTATTACTGAGACCCTTCATCATCCTCGAGTTGCTATAAAATGAGGAATTAATGTATGGAAGGTTACCGTTTTCGCATAATCAGCTTCTTCCTTCTAATCTCTCTGTTAAACTCGTCTTATTCTCAAGCCAACCCAACGCAAATGGCCTCCTCTCCCGTACGCACTTTTTCAACTGATGTCTTGGCTCAGTGGGAAAAGCTTTATAACCTACTGGGTCGCGGTTACGCGCACATAACCGATCATTCTGCAACCGCGGATGAAATCTGTGTCCTGCTCGAGGACTTAGATACCACTTCCCTCGAAGGTACTACGCTGGGGAGGGAATATAGAACTTTCCCGACCCTCTTTGCACACTCCTTAGAGGCCTACCGTGTTGCTGATCGGGAGGTTCTCGTGGCTCGCGTCTTGCGGGCTCGTTACCAGGATTGGTCTGATCATTTGGTGCTGACCAACTATTTGGCCGATAGTCACAAAAAGGCCGTCGAGTTTGCCAATGAGAGGGTCGCGACGTTGCTTCGCGAGAGGAGAAAACTAGTGGATCAATTGGCCCTATCCCTGACCGCTGGCGAGCACGACCGCCACAATGTCCTATTGAGGCTGCAAAGCGACTGGCAGGAAGAACGGCTTGACAAAATAACCGCAGACATAGCTCACGGGAATGGATTAGTTCGGGACTTGGAAATAATCACCGAAGAACACGAGGTCAAGGTCACTGAGGTTAAGGGAGAATGCAGAAACCTTTTCCTCAAGCTCGCGGACCAGGACATGCGGAGTCGTGAGTACGGGCAGAGCATTAACAACATGGAGGGTCAGTTGGGCTCCTTTGTGTCGTTAATTAGGGCTCACTTTGGCTTTACTTTTCCGCCCCGAATTGTATGACCTGCTTCTGAAAACCCTCCGCTGAGCAAAATAAATGAAAGTTCTTGTGTGTGTGTTTTAACTTCTGTATGGTTCATTTCTTCGAGCATCCGAACATCTTCGACTTGGGTGAGCCGAACCATAATATCAATAAGCCGAGCAAATATGTCCTGATTTTATAACTCGCTCATGATCAGATGAGATAATAGCCTTAGACTTGTCCAGGAAAAGATTTCTCTCTATTACCTATTTTTTTACCTGCAAATAAAAAGACAGAATCAGAAGGGATAATTTGAAAAAGAAATCAAAAACCCCTTTCAATCCTATGCTTGCCCATGATTAATAAGGACAAGAACTTTTACAAGGGTTTTAATCTTGCGCGAAAAGTTTTTATCAATATTCCTCGAAAGAAAGCATACTATTGAAAGGAATGTAATTCACAATAATCGCTTTTGATCAATTTCGAGAGGAACGAATTGCTCAAAAGTGAGAGGCATAATAACGTGTTTTAAATTTAATTGAAGATACGGCATCCAAATCAAGGCCGTTTTGTTAAGAACGAGAGTAATTTGGACATCTATCTCGTCATTAAATTCAAAACAACGCCGATGTTCTCGATCAATTATCGTGGATTACCAGCGACGTAAAACATGCATGGACCAATTCAAGTGTATAATTCCTTCTAGCGAAATTGGGGTTGGATTACCCTATACGACCAAAAAGGTCGTGCGGGATTTCCAATTTTAATTTCCTCTAAAGGAATTATAAACTTGACTTGGAAGTATTCGAATGATTAGAGAAAATGCCACTATCACATTCCCATGACCTGTCAAAAGAAAAGCAACCAAGTTCCATCTAAATGTATACACCAATAGATCCCTAATACAATCACTCTAAGGGGTGAGATAGAGAAAGCCTCGATAAAAATAAACCTTATACAAGCGGACTAGTAATGGAAAATTAAACAAAGGAATGTGATCCTAACGTTTAAGGATGCCCCAAGCTCGATCTGTGACTTCCGGATCACTTGCCCCAACTCGTCATCTTCATTGGACGATATCTCAATAATGTCCATAGTAGGCTCCTTTGTTGCTCACTTGGTGCTTGTCATGGGATATCATCCTCTTCGTCTTCTATCAAGGACGTTTGGGAAAAACACACGCATCTATCCTTGAAATGGCATTTAATCTAATCACCAGAATGCAATGAATGAAATGCCTATATTTATATGAACTGTAATAGATTCGAGGTATAGAGAGTCTTACCGACCAAACTCGTCGACTTATGTGCGGTTTTAGGTGTACCAACCGCCCAAAGACATGCGCATGAAACAAGTGATGGTAAACTTCTAAAAATCAGAAGGTTTGGCACCTAAGGTTAAGGTTCCCACCTCGAGTTCTGGGAAGAGCCGATTCCATTGCACAGCTATCGTTGCATTGGGACTCGATCCATAGTTCGAAGTGAGCGGAATTGAAAAGTGGATTACCCCGTGTTTTTCCTCACGGAGATTCCATTTTCAATTCCTTCTATTGTGTTCCTAAAGGCGGCGCCCGGGGTTTTAGGCGCGGTTGTGTGTGTCCATGTGTCGTGATCATTGCGATGCAAGTCATGCACAACAGTTTATCAATCAGCGCTTCAAATCATCCACACAACATACATTCCTACGCCAACCTGCATAAGACAATGTTAATCACGGACTACACCCCTTATCACTCCAATCTGCAAAAACATATAACACCTATCATAAGCGGACTTACCTCACCTTCAAGAGCGCCTGCATGGTTAGAAAAATCACTCAGCGTTTTAATTACGGCCTAAGTCCACTTGAGGTCTAGAACCATAGGTTCTAGAACAAGTCCCCAGCGGAGTCGCCAGCTGTCGCGACCCGTCCGGAAGCGGACGCGGCTAATGGATTACCGATCGCGGGTTTTGGATCGGCGCGGGCCCTCCGACGGCTCCTGAAGGCGGCGACGGCGATGGTGAGGTGCGATGGTCGGAAGAAGATGAGATGGAGGTTTGGTGATGGTCTCGTAGGAGACTGTAGTCGCACGAAAATCAGAGGGGAGAAGGAGGAGGTCCGTTCGGCCCTGGCGTCTCGCCAAAAAAAAGAAGAAGAAGCAGCCCCCTGGATGTCCACAGTCAAATATTCCAAATGAGGGGAGCGAGCAGACGCGGGGAGAGAGAGAGAGAGAGATAAAAAAGTAATAATAAAAATAAAGATAATAATAATAATAGTAATAAAAAAAAGCAACAGTAAAAAGGCAAAGACAGAATTATTTGGTCCAATCCCTTTTTTTTGCTTTTTCTTTTAATGATTATGTTTTTCTCTTTTTTTATTATTATTATTATTATTATTATTATTATTATTATTAATATTTTTTTTTGCCTAAATTCAATTTTATGATGATCGAGGAACACCTAAAATTGAATCTGAATTTTCATATACCGACTATTTTTATATATTTTTGCGGCCTCAAATATTATTTTTCTGATTTTTTTGGGTATTTTTATAATTAAATAAATTCGAAAAATATTAAAAAATATCAAAAAATATTTTTTGTTCAAAATTGGTTCCTAAGGCCAGGCCAAGGCTTCCAAAGTTGATTTTGTGATTTTATGACCTTTTTTGATATTTTTAATTAATTTTAAAGAATAAAAATCACAATAATAGATGGTCAAAAATCAGGTGTCAACAGTCCGCATCAGAATCAAACCCCAAGATACGAATTTGGGTGAACGGTAACCTTGTATCGTTCCAATTTGGTCTTCCAAGACCACATGCCTAACATGAGTTTTTACTCATTTTACAGGAAGTCGTTGGCGCTGAAAGCCTCAAATGAAAAGAGCGCGCTAACAGGGAGGCGAATAGAATCATTGGCCTTAGAAGTCAGGATTCCAGGAGATGGTCTTTGATTATAAGATCGAGTGGAGGGTAAAAAGTATCGCTTCCACACATCATTCTTTGACATGCATTCCGATAACAATTTCCTTTTTCCTTGAATAAAAGGAACTTTGAAGAATGGCGCTGGAATGCGCCCAAAAACACAAATGGATCTCATCTGGGGCAAATCCTCGAGAATGATTCATCGCCAACCAAACGGAGGGATCGTGGCCACAATATAGATGGCCAAATCCTGCAAGCCGCGAGTTTGTGTTCAAATGGAAACACAAATCAAGAACAAGGCTGTATCGTTCCAATTTCCCTTGAATTTTGGAACGCCAACTAACAACTAATTCCCATCTTTGACAGGGGCTCGCCATCAAGGCGAAACAGGCTTTCACATCCCATGTATTACCCATTGGAACACATGACCAAGGGTAAGATGTATCGTTCCAATTTTTTGAAAAATTCGTGAACATACAATAACATATTTCTTTTACATTTTCAGGGATCTCCAGCCACGGTGGACAGGTAGGTATCCCTTTCCCCAATCCATTGAAGATGTTAAACAAAAAAAACAGAGAGAAAAAGAAAAAGCTTTCAGAATCTGATGTCTAGAAAAGACACAGAATTGGCATTCATGTTTTGAAACATGAGGTTGTCTGAACATGCATTGTGCACCATAAAAATCCTCTTGACGGGTAAAAATTTTTGGGAAAACGAAAGAGATTTTTCCAATCAAAAGTTGTTCAAAACTCTCAAAAGGACTTTTTCTCAAAAGACGAGAGGCAAAGCCTAGTCCAAACACGTCCTATACACACTTAAGAGAGAAGTGGAGCGAATCAGACAGCAAAATCTGGACCTACGGAAGTAGGGACCATTCGCAGCGATTACATGGGTTGGGACGACGGAGGCATTCGTTTCATATCCCCCAAACACTACAGGTGACCGTTGATAACCCCTTTGAACGGCGGTTTTCATTCTTAACCCTGTCAAGAACCACCCCACATCGGGGCAAAATGGAGGTGAGTCCAGTAGCATCAGGAGAAAATGGTTAGAAATTTTCTTGCTCGGACTAACATTAATCTTTGTGTGTTGTTTATATGGTAATCCAAGTGCCATAGGATGATGAGAAGCATTCATTTCTCTATCCCACACACCGAATCCTTTGCATAGCCAAGTTGAGCCTGCAAAATCATTTCATAAACCCGTTGGTGATCATTGCACATTCCAAGACGGATGCAGCATCACTTCAGAAACTAAGGAATTCAAGACTTAGGGTTTGCAAAAAAATTCCTAAGTTAATGCTTAACCTTGTTAGACCTTTGATCACAGGTCTAACACGATCCCATGAAGATAAGAAAAAGTGGGATTTCAAAAATGAATGAGAAAAATCCACGGCATCGAGAAAAAGCAAAGTGCCTGGTAAAAGCAAGGCCGATGCTCGTGTAAGTTGTTTGATTGATCCGCAATGAAGCCGGATGGGAAAAGAGGAAATCCCTAAAGGAGTCAGATCAAAAAGACTACTCCCCAAATGGTGTCAAGCGTGGAGCAGAGACGCAGACAGAGTCATCAGTCTCTTCATGCGACGAAACGCTCTCTGAAGAGCTGGTGCACACCTCAAAATCGGTTGCGCATCCCAAAAACTGAAGGTGCAGAGAGGAAAGGGCAGGTGGTAAATTTGCAATGATCACCAATGTCAAACCCTTCGTAATTTCTGGGCCAAAAACAAGCCTTTTTCGGTCCCCAATCCTACCAATGTTACAACCCTGAAACAGTCTTCTCTGACTAACACAGTTGGGTTAACATATTGCTTAGCTCGAAGAAGTATGAGCAAAACTATTTCTTTCTCATTTTGCAGGGTTCTTGACTTGTAAACCCGGAGCAGATGGTGAAGACTTTCATTCAATGGCCTCGACTCAAAAGTGAGTCCCCCCCTTTGAAAACCAATATCCAAGCCCAACATTTCTGTCCCGTGGAAGACCTCCCGACCGATCAAAATGTATGCGCTGCGAATGAGCCTAAAACCTAGGCACAGGTTAGTAGGAAATTGAGTGTATCCCCTATAAAAACCACTACCTCAAAACAGGTGAGATAACCTCCTTGTTGAGAAATATTCCAATAGATGTTTTGAACAAACTCTTTTTGGAAATTTCAAATTGTTTGATCCAGATTTGCCGCACAAGAAATTTGTGATCACATCTGTGTGTTGCAAGAATGCTTTGGATAACCTCCAGCATCAAAATGCACATTTCACAATTAAAACTTAAGTCATACGGTTTTTGTCAAATGGACAGCCGTGGTCTTCCCAAAGATTACTAACGTTTTCTTGGTGAAGAAAAATCTTTCAAGCTTAAACTTCTGCAGGATACCTGGAGAACCCAGCTCCCAGAATGTCGCCTCAGCATACTCAAATGAAGCTTTGTCAAAATAAGATCTTTCACTGCTTCAAAAACCAAATTCCCGACAAACTTCGGGATCTCTAAAAAAGGGGGAAGAAAAACCCTTTTAAAAGAAAAAGTCCGATCAGACGTGGAGAACCCTCGTCCCAGGACCCATTTTCAAAATATCAAATAGTCCTGGCATGATGTGGAGAACCCTCGTCCCAGGACCCCTTTTCAAAAATCAGGCAGTCTCGTCAAACGTGGAGAGCCCTCGTCATGAAACCCCTTTTCAAAATTTAGGCAGTCTCATCGGACGTGGAGAACCCTCGTCATGAGACCCCTTTTCAAAAATCAAGCAGTCCTAGCTTGACGTGGAGAACCCTCGTCCTAGGACCCCTTTTCAAAAATATCAAACAGTCTCATCGGACGTGGAGAACCCTCGTCATGAGACCCCTTTTTCAAAATTTAGGCAGTCTCATCTGACGTGGAGAACCCTCGTCATGAGACCCCTTTTCAAAGCAAATCAAGGTAGATACCGCCTGAAGGGTCAAACCATGGTAGAAACCGCCTGAAGGGTCAACTCATGGTAGAAACCGCCTGAAGGGTCAATCAAAGGTAGAAACCGCCTGATGGGTCAAATCAATGGTAGAAACCGCCTGAAGGGTCAACTCAAAGTAGAAACCCGCCTGAAGGGTCAACTCAAGGTAGAAACCGCCTGAAGGGTCAAACCATGGTAGAAACCGCCTGAAGGGTCAATGTAAGGTAGAAACCGCCTGAAGGGTCAACTCAAGGTAGAAATCGCCTGAAGGGTCAATTCAAGGTAGAAACCGCCTGAAGGGTCAACTCAAGGTAGAAACCGCCTGAAGGGTCAAACCATGGTAGAAACCGCCTGAAGGGTCAATGTAAGGTAGAAACCGCCTGAAGGGTCAACTCATGGTAGAAACCGCCTGAAGGGTCAACTCAAGGTAGAAACCGCATGAAGGGTCAATTCAAGGTAGAAACCGCCTGAAGGGTCAACTCAAGGTAGAAACCGCCTGAAAGGTCAAACCATGGTAGAAACCGCCTGAAGGGTCAACTCAAGGCAGAAACCGCCTGAAGGATCAACACGAGGTAGATACCGCCTTAAGGATCAACACAAAGGTCCGATCCACCATACGGATTAAAATCTCTGGCGAATCCTCAAGCGTGGGATGTGCCTTTCTTAGGTTCCTACCAATTAGGAATCCCATAATGGTATGACCTACCATACAGGTCAGAGCTTAATCTCCTTAGGATTTTCTGAACGAGTCCTAGGCATCTTCTTGAAAGTTGTCGCAACCGGCAACATCCGACATGTGAGCTTCAGGTAAGTCTCTCTCATCCCGGCCCATGTTCAAGTTGTTGGAGTAAACCGGGGATTAATTTGAGCTTTTATCGAGAGCCTTAAAGATTCGATGTCATAGCATTTCTTCTCTCATTTTCCCAGTTGAGTCGGTTAGGAATCAGGTGCCATCTTATCTTTGAAAGCAACCTCTGCGAGCTCACTCTCAAAGAGGGGCAGCTGTTGACACCTGATTTTTGACCATATGTTATTGCGATTTTTATTTTTTTAAAATTAATTAAAAATATCAAAAAAGGTCATAAAATCACAAAATCAACGTTAGAAACCTTGGCCTAGCCTCGGGGACCAATTTTGAACAAAAAATATTTTTTGGTATTTTATAATATTTTTCGAATTTATTTAATTATAAAAATACCCAAAAACTCAGAAAAATACCATTCGTGGTCAGAAAAATACACAAAAATATTCAATAATTTTATTTTAATTTCCTCTTCAAGTGTGTTACTTTAAATCTTGAAAATTCTGCTTGGGTCACTATGTTCCTTCACAAACATAAACCCGAATCGGGCATAAAGAATCCTTTTCGAGTCTTTTAATTTTCAATTCTCACTTTTTATAAGCTATGACATCGGATTCTAAAGTATTGAAGTGCAATTGGGTCAATTGGCCCTCCAATTTGATCAATTTTAGCCAAAAGGGCATAATTGCACAATTTTCTTTCAATTTAGTCCCCGGTTCCGCAATTCTTAAAATTAAATTTCATACGGGCATACTCATCAAAATCAAACACCTCTACCCTATATTTTTCATCATGCTGAACCCATTGGTGACCTCAATTTGGGCTAATTCGGTCATTTAGACCTTCGATTAAGCAAAAATCAATTTCGGATCCTAGGGACAATTTGGGGTTTTCACTAAATTTCAATCAATTGATTCACGAAAATACCCCTATTTGATAGAAAACATGTCAAGGAGTCCGATTTTGCCATCAACTTCATGAAAATAGGTCGATTTGGGACCCAATTGGGCCAAATTGGTCGAACCGGGCCGGTCGGGTCAGACCCGACCCGGTCTGACCGGGTCTGCAACTAAGTTGCAGACCCACCGGCGCAAAAACAAAGGAAAAGCAGGGGAAACGTGGTGGAGCCGCGGCGATTTTTTTAGGGGAAAGGCGGGCGACAGTCGGTGGTGGGAGACTGAGTGAACGGTTCGGAAGCCACGACAAAAAGGCCGGTCGGCCACGAGGGGAGAGGGGTCGAAGGTTTTGAGCCAAGCTCGGACCGAGAGAGGGAGCCGGATTTCGAGTGAGAGGCGGAGAAAGGAAGAAGACCTTCGACTTCAGGACGTCACACCAGTCGCCGCCGGAGCTCCATCCACCGTCGACAAGCCTCCAGACAGGTCGGTATCCCCTTTAAACCCCAATTCCACCGTCGCACACCATGTGCTGGACGGATTGCCTTAATGAGCTTTGCATTTTACGGGTCTCGGCCATGCCTTGCCAGACCTCATTTCGTGCGAATCTAGCCTAGAAGCTGTTCTATCACCGACTCTAAGCTCGTGTTCATCTTCTTTTTGCATTGAAACACGCCGGGAAGCCATGGTCGGGGCTCCCCGAAGTCGATCCAACCATGGAGCTCGGCCCGGCGCAAAAGGCGGTCGGCGAGCTTCGAATAGGCTCAGGTAAGCTTCCTAATCTTGCTCAGATGAAGTATGAATGTTTAAGATTGAGTTTGAGCCGATAAAATTTTTTTTGTGAAATCCCTCGCCGGCGCCGGTTCGGTGGACGTCCGTTTGGCCGGTTCCCGACGTTATTTTTGCCATGTTTTCGTTGGATGTTGATGTGGTGTTCGAAGGGGATTGATAGGTATTAAAATCGTGACTCGAAACGATGGGTTTCGCGTCGGTTTGGGACCTCCGGCAAGTTTTTCGGTGACTTTCGCCGGAAAAAGTACTATTCATTGTCTTCTCCGATGTGTCCTCTGGCGGTCAACGGTCAAGGGCTGACGTGGCATGCCACGTCGGCAGCCACGTCAACATGTGGGGGCCGCTCGGTTTTTAATAAAACCGGGATCGGACGGTCGTTGTTATGCCACGTGTTGCGATCCCGGCCTTTGAAGAATAATAAATAAATAAATAAAATGATTTTCAGATTAAACAAATGAATTTCGGATAAATAAAAATTTTAAATCTGACGATCAGGAATGCGCCAGGTGGCGTTTTGGTAGCCGTCCGATCATGATCAGGATCGGGCGCATCGAAGATCGCCACGTGGCACACCTGGGTCCGTCCGATCTGAGATTTTTCGGATATAATAAAAAAAATAGAAAAACCTTCAAAAACCAAAAACGGCGTCGTTTTGCACCGGTTCTGACCCGTGGAGTCGGGCCGGGCGCCCGCGAGGCGCGGGCCGGGTCTGACCCGGCCCGGAAATAAATTTAAATATTAAAAAAATCCAGAAAATAACAAAAAATAATAAAAAAATTCATAAATCAATAAAAAGATAGAAAATCATAAAAAATTCAAAAAAAATTCGGAAAATTCAGAAAAATTCTAAAAAAAATCCAGGAAAATCCCAAAAAATAGAAAATGGCCACAAACAATTGGCCAAGACTCATTCCGGGTGTTTTGAACCCCGACCCTTCTTAAAATGACGATTTCGCCCTTTGGGCGAATCGTCTTCCAAAAATTGGAGAAAAATCAAGAAATTCCAAAAAATTCTCAAAAATGGGAAATGGCCACAAACAACTGGCCATGGAATATTTTGGGTAATTCGGTATCCAAACCTTCCAAAAATTGACGATTTTGCCCTTCAGGCTAATCGCCTCAAAATCTTCTCATTTTACCCCTGGTCCGAAATCACACCTTCCTTAAGCCTTTATGGTTATGCTAGGAAGCCATTGATCTGAATTGATGTGCATTAAAGTGATTTATTTATGTACTTGATTGCGCTTTCATTTAAATTGATTGTGATTGATAGGAACAGTCTTCCAATCTGTATGAAATCCTGAATTAAGCCTACCTCACCTAAAATTGCGCCCACATGAACTCTTAGCCAGGAAAATCACTCGCGTTAGGTACCGAAAGGGCGTTGGTAATGACACCGACGTAACCAAGTCCCCGAACCCAAAATCTCTGGTTCCGCAGAACTGATCGACCTCTCCCAATCGGTCAGTAAGGTTTCCGGTCTACCCTCCAATAAAGACCGGTGGCGACTCCAAATGCATGCACAAGTTGCACATGCCACCACGACCACATTGAAGGTCGAAAGCGATCGACTCTTATCGTCGAATCCTTCTGAAAAATACTCCCGCCGCGATTTGGTATGGGCCTGGGAGGGCCCGCGCCAATCCAAAACCTGCTACCTGAGATCGGTAATCCATTAGCCGCGTCCTCTTTCGGACGGGTCGCGACAATGGTCAAATGGATTTTGAAGCTGACTTTTAACATAAGGATTTGGGAATTTGGAAGGTGAGACGAGGTGAAGAAAACAAGATCGTTCGGGATGACCTAGGTGACAGAGAAAATTGGAAATATTAGTCAAGAATCTTGTTGATTAGGATGTACAAGAGTGGTCGACTAATAAGAACTCATGAGGATTAAGTGGTACATGAATGTATGTCCGAAAATTTCTAAGCTAGGTGAGTAAGAAAGGGCGACCATTGAGGAATATGCCAAGTGGCGGCATTGTTCCTTCTTGCATGAGGTGCCATTGGTTGATCATGCCTAGGAAAAATGCAAGAAGGATCATTGGTTGTCAATCCCAACAAATCTAGCAAGTGATATTCGGCCATTAGGAAATTGTATAAGTGGTGCTTTCATTTTTCTTGCTTGGAGACTCATTGGCCGAACGGACATGGGGAAAGATGCATGGAAGGAAATCAATCATTAGTTCTTGTTCCATAACAATCTCCCTTAGATAGCCGACCATGAAGGACTATGCCAAGTGGCGCCCATGGTCTTGTTTGCATGAAAGATCATTGGTTGATTTCACCTAGGGAAATGGCAAGGAATGGGGTTTTAATCATTGATTGGCAATCACATGAATGTCCCACCATCATGCTCGGTCAATAGGAAGAAGAACAAGTGGTGGCAACATTTTTCCTTGCATGAAATGTCATTGGCCGATCAAGCATAGGGAAGATGCAAGAAGATCATTGGTTGTCAATCCCAACAAAATCTCACAAGTGATATTCGGCCATTGAGGGGTTGCACAAGTGGCGATAATGCCCTCCCTTGCATGAAATTACATTGGTCGACCATCCTAGGGAAAATGCAAGAAGGATCATTGGTGATTAATCTTGTCAACTTCCATGACAATGATTTGTCACCATTAGGGGTAATGCAATGTGGCAAGTGATGATTAGAAAGGAAGAACATGAGTGACAAATGTCACTTTGGGGACTCCTAGAGACATGCAATAAAAAGGGACTTTTCATCTTTTTCCCCCTTCACCATTTTTGACCGAAGCAAAGAGAGAGAGAGAGAGAGAGAGAGAGAGAGAGAGAGAGAGAGAGAGAGAGAGAGAGAGGCCGAGAGCAAGAAAGGAAAAGGAAGGAGTAGCTCGGCATTTTCAAAGAAGCAAGGAAGAAATCATGAGGCTCGAGCAAGATTAAGCTGCAAATAGGCAAGAATCCCTTCAATTTCATCATAGGTTAGAGGTACATTGTGGTTTCGTTCCATTAAGGAGTGCATGCAAGACCTTAAGGGTGAGAAAAATCGTTTTTATGGTCGGGTTTGGGGCTGAGCAGTTGCGGTTCTGTCCTTGATGTAGAAATGGGTCAAGTTAGTGTTATATTACATGAATTTTTGGAGGAAAATCTTGAGAAGTAAGGCTGGATATCGTGTATGTGATGTTACTTCACTTGATTGAGAGGGTTTGGAGAAAATTACAAGTATAAGGTCAAGACCGAGTTCGGTTACCTTGCTGCCCTTTTCTGTTTCATCGTGTAAATGGGATAGGATCGAGCTACATTGCAAATCCTTGAATTTATTAGTGAAGGACTAGTCAAGATTATTGTGAACTTGACAGTATTTGGTTGGTTTGGAGGAACTAGGACAAGAATTATAAGTTGGAATAAATTATGTACATGAATTATGTTCGGTTTGTCACTTTCTGTTTTAGGTGTTAATTATGCCTTAATCTCTTGCTTTAGTTGCTGTGAAACTATGATAGTACAATTAGGGTCAAATGGTTAGCAAGAACTAAAGAGTGTCATATTCATTTGGAGGTTAAACTGTGATTGATCAAAGAGTCGAACCAGATTGATCTTACGCTTGAATTAATGAGGAACCAGTTGTTTTCTTGATCAATGAAATATTATTTATGATGCCTTGTTTGACTAATCATCATGAGGCTAATTTTCGTGCACATGACTTCATGAGTATGCATGCTTGTTTGTCGGCCTGGCGTTGATACATCATATGCCGAATTGATATTGAGAAATTTGCGATTCATGGTCGAGCATGCATTGGTACATGATGCCGATCAATATATGATGTAATATGTGGAGTTTTGCTCTTCAGTGCACTGAATCGAGTTGACGCCCCTGGGCTGTGTGCGGGGATTTGTACGTACTTGATGACCCTGAGCTGTGTGAGGGGTAGAGTCGTACCACGCGTTGAGGATGCCCTGGAGTAGGGGTCGCAAGTCATCTGACTTGGCGATGGTGGTATGAGCGAAGAGCATGTCATGTTCATGATATATTGGCATGTTTGCATCAGATGATCTTTGATTGGATTTGAAATGCTGCTATACTATATTGTTGCAGGATTGTTTTATAGTTGTGCTAGGGAGTCTAAAGACCCATATGGTGAGATTGAAGGTTTTCTTGCTAGCCGTCACGCTAACCCACGTTTGTGGATACATTTTTCATATTAGCACCATGGCAGCTATCCCTAGGCGTTTTGGAGTCCCTTTTGATTCTGAGTCTTATACACGTGATATGATTCATCTCGATGTGCCACATCTGAGGCATGTTGTGCATGTTCATACCATGTGGGTTGATGAGGGAGAGCTTGGGTTAACTATTTATCGTTGGTATGCTATTTATGTGCGAGTAGGCAATAGACTGGTAGGACCTTTTCTCGAGAGTACTTTCGATGCGCCCCCAGACGCTGTCAGCCTGTAGTTCCCGTTCCTCCTGTAGCTACTCCTGCTGCTGTCCTTGCCCCTACTGCTGCTGCACCCATTCCTCCTCCGGAGCCTGTCGAGCCAAAGATGTTTATTCCACCGCCAGAGCCACTAGAGTAGTCTGAGGACGAGGAGATGCTGCTCACCGACCATCTGAGGAGGATTGAAGACAGTAGTTAGTCCTGGTGACCTTTTGACCTAGGCGTCTATATTGGTTGATGAAGTAGTTCCCTTTTTTGGCCATCCCAGTTACGCCCATGGATCCGACCTTAGTCATATGCATGTATATATATATGAACTCTTGGTCGTGCTTCATGTTTTATAAATAAAAGTGATGTTTTTATTTTATCGTCATCTTTGATGCTTCCAAAGTTGTTAAGTTGTACTTGTGGCCTGTGGATTATAGACTATAGTCTATTGTTTGTTATGATGATAATTCCTAATTATCTATATTAGAGGCTTATGACCGTAGGGTGGCGGTCTAGGACGCCACACAATCGCGCGCTCGTCTTTAGCCTATCGCTCGCTCGCGATCGAACCACAGTCCACAATCAATCAATTAGCCACAGACAACTTAGGCTAATCCGACTAACTTAATTGATCATGACCATTTACCCTAAACCCAATTTCTATCTAAACCGACCACGATCGTACTATTTAAATACCCTAAACGACTAATCGACTAATCCTAGGTGCAAATAGCGCCCTAACCAAGGATTAGGGTCAATTCACAATATAATTAAGCTCGGGCCGACTTAAAATCAACGACGCGACGACGGCGGTCCTCGGTGGACTTGAATACTACAAACGAAAGTGCGACAACTCAACCCGACGGTGGCTAGGGCACGGCTGGAGGGTCGGTGGGAGTCGACAGGATTGGTGGCTAGCGACGGAGCGCCGGCGAGCGGCGGCGGCGACTAAAAACAGAACCTGTTCAGAGCGAAAACAGGGGAAAACAAGCCGACTTGAGGGGAAACTCAGCCTCAAAGGCCAAAGCAAGGATGGCATGGGCTAGAGGGCTCACTAGAGGACTTCGGGTGGCTGTCGGGATAGGTTCAGGGTTGTCGACGGCGGCCGGAGGCAGCTTAACAGCCGTGAAGCAGTAGCTCGGCTGAAAATAGGGGAACGACGATGAAAAATAGGGGAGAACTCCGGGGCCGATTCTGAGTTCCATCGGCTACGGCGAGCTTCCACGAGTTCAAGGAAGCTGGAGAGGGGTCCAAGGAGGTCGTCGGCGGTAGTGGTGAGCGGCGGTGACGGCGGTTCAGGCCGGGATCGAAGTAAAACCTAATCGAACTCCAAAACAGAGCACTGCGGCTCTCGAAGCTGTTCACGGCGGCTCCAGCGCTCGATGGACGGTGAGGCTCAGTCGGGACGGTGGTGAGGTGGCCAGGGGATGTCGTCGAGATGGTGGGTGGGTGGCGACGAACGGCAACGCCAGAGGGGTGGGGGTGACGGTGAGGGACGGCTGGGCGTGGTGTGGTGGTCGGACAGTGGTGGTGGCTGCCAAACCAATAAAGGTCACCGAATCAATTACGAGCATCTAATTTTGATTCGATAATATAAGGCTCGATTTGTGCAATAGTTCTTTATTCACCAAACCAATCAATTTAAAACGTCGATCGCTCGCTCGTCTCTAGCCTATCGCTCGCTTGCGATCGAACCACAGTCCACAATCAATCAATTCAATCTATCAATCATTTAGCCACAGACAACCTAGGCTAATCCGACTAACTTAATTGATAGTGGCCATTTACCCTAAACCCAATTTCTATCTAAACCGACCACGATCGTACTATTTAAATACCTTAAACGACTAATCGACTAATCCTAGGCGTAATTAGCGCCTTAACCAAGGATTAGGGTCAATTCACAATATAATTAAGCTTGGGCCGACTCAAAATCAACGACGCGACGGCGGCGATCCTCGGTCGACTTGAATACTACGAAAGAATGTGCTACAACTCGACCCGACAGTGGCTAGAGCACAGCTGGAGGGTCGGCGGGAGTCGACGGGATTGGTGGCCGGCGACGGAGCTCCGGCAAGCGGCGGTCGGCGACTGAAAACAGAACCTGTTTAGAGAGAAAACAAGGGAAAACAAGCTGACTTGAGGGGAAACTCGGCCTCAAAGGCCAAAGCAAGGATGGCATGGGCTAGAGGGCTCACCAAAGGACTTCGGGTGGTTGTCGGGACCGGTTGAGGGCGGTCGACGGCGGTTGGAGGCGGCTTAACAGCCGCGAACAGCAACTCGACTGAAAATAGAGGAACGACAATGAAAAACTAGGGAGAACTCCGGGGCCGATTCTGAGTTCTACCGGCGACGGTGAGCTTCCATGAGCTCAAGGAAGCTGGAGAGGGGTCCAAGGAGGTCATCGGCGGTGCTGGTGAGAGGAAGTGATGGCAGTTCAGGCCGGGATTGAAGTAAAACCTAACCGAGCTCCAAAACATAGCACCGCGGCTCTCAAAGCTGTTCACGGAGGCTCCAGAGCTCGACCGACGGTGATGCTTAGTCGGGACGATGGTGAGGTGGCCAGGGGACGTCGTTGAGGTGGCGGCGACTTTGTTGAAACCGGCCGAAGGAAGAGAGAAAAGCTCTCGGGTCAGTGGTTAGAAAAATAGGGAAGGACTTCGGGAGCTCTTCTGTGGCTGTCCGGCGACGAACGGTGGCGCCAGAGGGGTCGGGGGTGACGGTGAGGGACGGCTGGGCATGGTGTGGTGGTCGGACGGTGGTGGTGGCTGCCAAAAACGGCCGAGGAAGAGGAGGAACGGAGGAGGAAGGAGGAGAGCTCGGCTGTCCACGAAATTGAAAAGGAGGGGAGTATGCAGACGAGAGAGAGAGAGAGAGAGAGAGAGAGAGAGAGAGAGAGAGAGAGAGAAGAAAGAAAGAGAGAGAGAGTGATAGAAGAGAGAAGAAGAAGAATGGTCGGTGAGATGTGATGGGGTTGGTGAGATTTGACAAGTGAATAGTGCCAAGTCAAGTGAAATTCAAATATTTTTTCCTATAGTGAATAATTGAAGGGCAATTCGGTCTTTTGGTAGGTCAGGACTGAAATGAAATTTGGTATACTGACGGAAGGTATTTTCACAGGCTAGGCTCGATCAGGATTATGCTTGGGTGCGAAGATTAGAATCTTAATTCGCGACGACTAAGGATTTCAAAAACCTAATCTAAAACGACCGAAGCTTCAGAATTCGTCCAATTATTGTCCCTTCAGTCCTTGCAGTCCAAAAATATTATACCCACTGAAATTCAATTTAATTCCTTTTATTGAATTCATGCACTTTACAAGAGGAGAATTTCCAGGGCGTCACAACAATAGATGGTGATGTTCTATGACATGAAAATCATATGCTCACGATATGTTCTTTCAGACCTAGGAACTATAGGTGCCACTGAAGTAGACTCTACAACTCTTTGTAAATCTAATTGAGGTTCCTCATGAACTGGAACACCCTCTTGTGGCACAATAACTTCTTCAATATTTACCTTACTCTCATTAGTTCTTTTAGTAAGAAACTTTTTCTCTAAAAAGATACCATTTCGAGCAACAAACACTTTGTTCTTCGATGGGTTGTAAAAGTAATACGTGACCCTATAAGTGGTATTAGATCGCAGTGAAAAGCTTGATGTAAAGCTATTTGCCATTATCTACAACAAATATGCAAAGTGAATTGTTCATTAATATTATGTATAATAAACTCTCACTATACTTTAATAATATATGTCCATATAAGTATAGTGGACCAAGATCCATATTTCACAAAGACTCGAGTAAACTTTGGCATACTGGTCAAGACTCAGTTATATAGGTAGACAACTCTTTATCAATTGTATCGAATACAACTCTTGATTGTTGGGGTTGACATTTCATGTCTTATCCCCAAACTCTATGCCTCAAGGTCCAAAACTATTTTGATAGCATCGTTAAGTACATCAATCTTGACATATGAATAACCATTATCCATCCTATCTTACTCTTATAGTTAAAGACACCCTGCTTTGGCAGGCCCATCTTTTGACGATTCAAGTCTTGATAGGTGTATGATTGGAAATGCATCATTATATTACTTAATTTTACTATGGACTTTCAATATTTATTTAGTGATGAATGTATGCAACTTATGGACACATACGAAATATCACTTATCACAACAAAGGTACATCAATTAAATTGGGAACGAACAATTCCATGCAGGGGTCAAGGGGGCTGCGCCTCCTTGCGGGATTCGAGGGGCAGTACCCCTAGCGGGGTCAAGGGGTAGAGCCCACTACGGTGGTCTCAATTCTGTTTTATCAAGAACCTGTCCGTCCCCTTAAACCGTCCCTGTTAGGGCGGGCAATTTCAACTAAACCGTCCCTAAGGTAGTCCCTACTTCGTTCATTCTCAACACCCTAAACGGAATTCATAATTCTATTTTCTTAACAAAATACCTCTGGATCAATCACATTAATCCACATCATTGCAAGAATTCAAGTTCGTTTCAACGTGAAATTACTCAAATTGATCATATCAATTCGTATTTCCAATTCATCTAACCCTAATTCAGAATCACTCTAGACATACATCACATGTGTCAATAATTAAGGTTTTCTATTCAACTTCAATATAACACAAGTAGCTTTGATACCACTATTGGGTTTCTTAGTCATTAAAAATGCAGCGGAATACCGAAATCTTATATATGATCCATGCGTATATTGAAATCTAAATACAAGTTTAAGACGTACCTTTTGCATATCGGAGATAAATCGACAATCGGTTGTGTTTGGATTAGTGCTCCAAGTGTTGCACCTTTACTGGTATCCACACACATGAACTAAAGTCTCTAACGATCCAAGTGCAAGCTAAAGATCTTGGAGTTCCTTTTCTTGATCACCTTTTTAATCTTCGAGACGCTCTCAAGGATTTATGAACAGAGAACGATTCTCTGTGTTTTCTCCTAGAGGCGTTTTTTCTCTCGGGTTTTTTGGTCGTCACCCACACTATATATACAACATCATTATTTACATGAATCAAAAGAAGCGGGGCCGGGTGATTTGGGTCCACCAAACCATCCACCTTCAATTGTGCGTTTAATCGTTATCTCATAACGCACACGATCGCATATATATTTAGAATATGAGCATAAATTTAAAACTACTTCTTAAGTAGATCAAGGCGCAAAGAAAATATCAACTCAGTTCGTTATTGTGTGCGACCTTGTAGGTTCACTAAACATTAGCAGTATGCTCAAAACCCTTTTTGGCCCACAAGTTATAAGCGGTCTCTAACAAGACATTATAACTACCTAATATAGTGAAGGTCGATTTTCGACACAACATAATCCACAACCAATGTTAGAGTATCAACCTTGATTGATTTCTAGGGCAGACCACTAACTCCACAAGAAGTTGCTCATGAACATCCCCCAACAAGTTACCTCTATGTGAAGTTGCATGTGACCTCAAACTAGTACAGATAAAGGCTGTTTCCACCAGATTTTGATTGAGCACAAGAAGCAAGTCACCTTTACCTTTGTTTGGCAAGCTGCTGTAAGTTTTCGACAAAGGCGGCATAGGAGCTGAAGAAGCAGTACACCTAGAAATCAACAGCGTTGTTCATGTCCCCCCTCCCCCCGGAAAAGAGATCAAAACCGAAGAATTTATTCGCAAACTTGATTGATAGCTTTGCAAAAAGGAGAGAGTGCAGTCCCTTGTGTGTGCTGCGTCTGTAAGAGGATGAGTGAATTAGATCAAGGTCTAGATACGAGATATGATGTCTGGGGGCTTGATAGAGGTTGTCCGTTTGGAGATTTGTAGTTTGATCACTTGTTGGTGTTAGCTGCCATCGAGCTTCCGAATTTTGTTATTCAAAAAGACAACCCGAAAATGTTTGGGCGCCATATTCCGTGGGAGGGACAATATTTTCCATTTATCCATGCTTTTGGTTGGACTGTTACATATTATGTAGGTCACCCAGTTAGGATTCGACGCATAATCACGACCAAGTAAAGCGTAAAAGCAAGAAAGAAAAATCGAGACATAAGGTTTTATCCTGGTTCACTTTTAAACTAAAAGGCTATGTCTAGCAAATGATTCAACTATAATTAAACCATACACCTCTCGTAACATCATTTGATTATAAATGAAAAAGAGTATATCTATAGCAGTAACTATATATGGGCCAACCTCAAACTACCGATGAAAAAATATAGGCTCAAACTACAAAAGTCCTCTCGGGAGCGCCGATCCCCGCACCCGCTTCCTTGCTTTCCTATCAATGGGATTATGCACCACACCCCAACACACCCATACGTGTAAAGGCATGCTATTGTTCCCATTGCATCATGACTTCTTTGGTTGCACAGGTTGTTACTGGAAATGTGAATCTCTAGCTCTGAATGAACATACCATTATAACTACGACAGTCTAAGCACTACTGCTAAGACTCATAATGATGTCATTCATGAATTAAATGTGCGTTTGGTTGGGAAAAATACTTCAAGGTAAAAGAAAATGCTTTTCGAGAAATCATTTTTGAGGAAAATAGTTAGTTTTCCTATATTTGGTGATATGTGACGGATTTTTTTTTTTTGTTTGGATCTCATTCGGAAAATGATTTTAATTAATGACTTTATCTGAGGCAAAAAAATTAAAATTTTAAATAATTTTTAATTTTATTTTTTTCCTTCTTTCTCGACCAGGACCGACTGCCGATGAGGACGAGCTCGTTGAAATCTGATGAGGTCGAGCCTCGCAGGCCCTGGGTGAGCTCAGCCTCGCCCATGGCAAGTCACTAGCCATCGGCCTGTCGCTTTGGCCGGCCATTGGCCGAGGAAGAATAAAAAAGAAATAAAAAATAAGTACTATTATATAGGAAAAATTTGAGAGGTGCAATTTGAAAAAGTGCTTTCACCTCTTTAAATTTAGTAATTTGCTTTCATAATTTTATTTATAAATATTCTGTTGCCGAAAAGTGTTTTCGGTTAACTAATCATTTTCGGTGAACCAAACAGGTAAAAGTTCGGAAAATTAATTCTCGCAAATATTTTCCCTCAAACAGACTCACCCTAAACACTACTGGGATCGTTGTCATTTTGTGAGTCGACGCATCATTCATGGTATTACTAAAGTTACGTTATTTTCTTCTCCATTGATCTCACTTGCAGTCAACATATATCTTCATTTTTTTTTTCGAAAGAAAGATATTCATTTTATATAAAAAAGAAATAAAAATGAAAATTTCACAAAGCAAGTAAATCTGAAAAATGAATCAATTTGACCCAGACTGTAGAAAATCATTCATTCTTCAAGGACAGATCCGTGATTGCATTCAAGTACAATTGGCGGCCGATCACCAAATCTTGCATCATCATCAATGACGTGCACACATCGAGAAATTTCTCTCCAGTAGCTACGGCTTTGCCAAAAGGTGCTTAGGTTCGGCATCCTCAACACCATCACTGTGCAAAGATAACAACAACATCAACAGGTTGAAAGAGCACAAAAAATATATTGCAAATCTCAGATCTATTTCTAAATTGGAATATAAGAGAACCCAAATCTAAATCTAATTCTAAATGGAGAGTAATTGCAAAAAGATATTTGTACATCACAAAATCACTATCAGATGAGCCGATTGATAGAGGAAGAACTTCGAGAATTTGTGGAGCGCTTAAAAATCTGAAACAAACACCCGGAGCTGGAGCGAGCAAATTCTTCCGAAACACTCGTGCTTTGATCTTCAGAGAGCTTAAATATCGATCGCTTGTCTGCAAAATTAACGAAAAAATTTATTGAAAGGAACAACTATAGGGAAATCTGAAGAAATATAGAGAATTGGAACAGTGATTTTACCCCCGATGAGTTCGAGTCATTAATTTTTTTTTTTAAACACAAGTCGGCATCATCCTTACCCTCTTTTGAGTTTAAGAAGTATCGGAACCTCCATTAAATATTTTCTTCAATTTTTGACAAGGAAAAGTACACTATAAGGGCATATTTGGTAACAATTCTATTTCTCTGATTCCTATTCTTTTGCTCTAGAGAACATAAATTTGTTTGGTAAGGTCAATTAATTTTTCCGTTTCTGGGACTGAACAGACTTGGATTATAAGCAATAACCAAAAAAAAAATTCTATTTCTCTACTCCCGGAAATAGAATTAGGAAAAATCACTTCTGCTTAGAAATTGTTCCCGAGAAGAAAATTGTTACCAAACAGGACCCAAGCACCATAACGTTCGACTGTAATATCAAAACTTTTCAAGTGATTATTTGAGTGTCACTTTGGTTTATTAAAAAAAAAAATCATTCAAGTGCCAAGGGGTATTTCCTTTTCTGAAAGATCCAACGTGGCTGCATGATAATTTCTATAAGCAAAACTCGATGGTTGTTTCTCCAAATTGACAAAATTTGGGCCAAATTAGGGTCAAGAAGCTAACGCCAACCCTAATCCATTGACATTACTAGTAAAATTGCAGGAGATTTACCAATAGGAGAGTGAGGGAGAGCTCCAGAACTAGAGTCGAGGTCATTGAGGAGAAGGAGATGCTGGACTTTAGGGGTCTCAAAATGGCCCGCGCCGGCCCGGCCCGACGCCCGGCTATTTTTAACACACATATTTTCCTTTTAATTTAATTTTTTTTAAAAAAATTTCTTTTGATATTCTTTCATTTGATAGGTTTGTTAATTGACTTGGATTCAAAAAAAGGAAAATAAAGAAAATAAAAAATAGTTTGGCCCGGCCCGAACTCGGTACTGTTCAGCTTCGGGCTAGCTCGGGCCGAGCCGAGACCCGGCCCGTTGACACCGCTACTAGACTTTGGAGCGGGCGAGGAAGAAGATGCAGAGAGGGAGGAGGATGAAGGGGGAGGGCAAGTGTGATTTGGAGTGAAAAATCTTCATCCAAATGAGGACGATCTCGACGGACTCCTTTTTCGAGTACCGAATAGTTGACTTATCCGTTATATCGGTTATCCAATAAAGACCTAAAAATTCCTATCATCTTCAGCAATCACGGGAGGGTTTCACATAATGTCTCTCCGCTGATCAGCTCTGTTTCAACAAACAATCACCTTGAATTACAAGGTCATCCTCAACATCTCAAGCATGAAAAATCTGCCCCGTGATGGACCCGAAAATTTGATGTTACGCTTCCCTCGGTGCCTCGTCCCGCTCCCACCTCCGAGTTCGATGCATAACTTACTTAATCCCTACAAATCATGCGCCACCGTATTCTTCTCACCCTTGAGGATGACCTTGATTTTCAATTTCTTCCGACTTTCGTTCCCGCCAAGTCTCCACGGCATCATCATCATCCGAAGTTTGCCCACTGTTTGCGTCGGGGATAGGGGTGTTACTGTCTTCTCAAGAACAAGAAGGGGTCGGCTTCGCATATCCGGATAATTTATACAGTTATTGTGTCACATCGTCGTCGTCGAATTTCTGTTGTTGCTGTAGTGAAGCGTACACACAGGGAGTTTGCTATGTCCCGGGGGACAGTGAAGGATTCGTAGTGCCGCTGCCGATATGGAGTTACTGAACCGTCAACTAGGAGGCGGGTCGGATAGCAGCTGCGGAGCTGTGCATTGCCAGATCTAAAATTTGTATAAAAGTTACAGGTTGCCGTCCTTTGAGAGGGCCTGTTCTAATTTTTTGGGCCCAAGGCCACATGGCCAATTTGAAAAATATCTTTGGGCCTTAGTTGTCCTGGCTTACCCAGACCAATGCTCCTCTGACCCGACCGAATTACAATATTCACATTCCATGCCGGGCCGTGTCATGTCCGTTCGTTCGATCATTTTTTGTATCCCTAGAGTTAAATATGTTTTTGAATTCGTATCTTTTTGTAAATTATCTATCTAAAAAACATGAATTTTTTGGCGAATGAATTTAGATTTAGATTTTTCGACCCAAAAAAAAAAAAAATTAGATTTAGATTTGGCAAAAGGGTAGTCAATTGGATTAACAAAAACCGTCGCGCATTAAAAGATGACTACCGCATTTGCCGCTATGACGTCATGCGCAGGACCGGAGATTAGAAGTAATCAGCAGCCTATCTTCGACGCAGTGGTTTCCTTCGTTGTGCCTCCTCTGAGCTTCAGCTTCATCTTCATCTTCAGCAATCCAAGGAGCTTCCGCTTCCCTCCAAAGGTCCGTCCCTCTCTCTCTCTCTCTCTCTCTCTCTCAGATCTGACGGTGCTTTCCTTCTTCGTGTAGCCCTAGTTCTTGCATCATCGTCGATCCGATCGGATCCAGAAACCGATCGTCCTTTCCGTTTCTGTGCGCCGACGTCTCCGTGCTGAAATCGAAGTGTGGTTTGATTTGTTGCTCGGACATTTGCTTGCTGGTGATCGCGATGCTCTCTGCTCTGAACTCGTTCTCGTTTGAGTTGGGAATTAAGAGAAATGGCGGATTTCTTTCAGGGACCGGGAATCGTAAGGGTTTGAACCGCGGGCGATAAAACAGTCTAGGAGGCGGTGGTTACTTTCTCGGAAGCAATGAATCCAAGGAGGTTAGTGTTTGCTCTCCTGATTCGCTATCTGCTGCTGATCACGCCCCCTCCCCCAAATCGCTATGCGCAGCCTTTGATAGCTTGAATAAACCAGTTTTGATTGGTTTTCTGCGTGGCGAATTGGAACTCGTGGATTCGCTAGCTTGTTGGTATTGAGATGGTACTTGAAATAAAGTACTGTCGCTTGCTTTGTCTCGTGCTACCATCGGTTGTTAGGGCAAATGTTCAGACGGGTTTTACCTAATGACAATGCTTGACATTGTCTGGCTGATCTGAGGTGAAAGCCAAAATTTTGAGCGGTTCTTGAGACATTGGTTTCTTAGGCATATTTCGTGGTTGGATTTTCGAGGCAAGTAAACATTCAGTAGCTCCTCGGTGTAGTGAATTGATGTTAACCCAGACACCAGCAAGCAGGATCATCCAAAAAATTGATGACTTGAATCCTAATGGTAGGCCAACCACATAATACTCCGGTCGACAATATAGAAACTAAGTGTAGACAATAGTAGTTGGTATATGTTTCACCGTTTGTGAGTTTGGAAATCGCATTGATTGGAATTTTGGGGGCAAAAGTACAATTTTAGAATCAAAAGCTGGGTACGGAGATCACTTTGATATCAAAAGTTTCAATCGGATCACTTTAGTGCCAAGTTGGAGAAACAATGATCACTTTAGTGCCTCCGGCCAAAAATTCCGGCCAAAATTGCCACGTGGTATTTTTAATTAATTTTTAAATTTTAATTGGTATTTTTTTTAAGAAAAAGAAGTCCATGTTGGTTCCACGTGGACTTCAAAATTCATAAAATAAAAATTAACAGAAATTTTTTAAAAATAAAAACTTTATTAAAAATAAACTGAAAAATAAGAAAAAAAATAAAAACATGCGGCCAGGGTTGCTGGAATCCTCGCTGTCGCCGCCGCCCCACCATCGCTGACAATGGTCGGCTAGGTGGGGCATGGTCGGCAGGGGCCGGCGACCCCCGCTGGCCTCAGGCGAGGGCCTGCAGACCCTCGCTTAGATCTAGGCGAGGGTCGGCGACCCCTGGCTAGGGGCCGGCAACCCCCACTGGTGGACAGTCGGTGAGCCACATCAGCGGAAAATATTAATAAAAAATTGCCATGTCAGAATTTCGGCGAAACAAATCGGACTTGGCACCAAAATGATCGTTTTTAAAAAAACTTAGCATTAAGTGATCCGATTGAAACTTTTGGTACTAAAGTGACCTTCGTACACAACTTTTGGCATTAAAAATGTACTTTTGCCTAATTTTGGGTGTTTTCAGTTCAAGCAGTTGGAGTGAGTTGAGTGTGAGCTTGAAATACTTTTGCCTCAAGAATGTTTTTGGAATCATTTGCAAATATCTTAATCCTTATAAATGAAAATATTCTTTTTTTTTTTGGTGACTGCTTTTCATCGTATCCTCATTGGGTGAACTTTTTCAAGTGCCTACTTTCTCCCAGGGGAGCTACCTTTCATGGAGCACATATCATCCCAGGCAAGGCTGTTCGAATTGCTTTCTGTTTTTCAAGTGGTCAGGGTAATGCCGGTAACTGGATGGTGATATTGGAGCCCCAAATCATTATATTGTACAAACTACTAAAGATTACCCCCCCTAAGATATTGGAGCTCCATATCATTATATTGTACAAACTACTAAAGATTGCCCCCCTAACGTTGTGATCTAAGTTGTATGATATTGTAACAGGCACTATAAACCAAAACACTAATATCAACCAAGTGAATGTAATAGGTTAAAAAAACAAAAAAAAGCCAAGTAAGCTTAACAGACCATACTAATGGCACTAAAAGTTCGTAAGGAAAAGCACTGTTTCATCATTGCAGCTGCTGCTCCTTGTTACCCTCATCATAAAGGACTCTCATGGAGCAGCGTTTTGTTTGTCGCGACATTGATTTGTTTTGTACATGAAAGCCTAAATCCGGATTCATCTCCTTTAGTTAGGATAAATGCAACACAAAACTTATTTAAAGTCTTTCGATTTTTCTTTTTCTGAATCAATTGTGAACTCAACTTATGTAGCTCAATGTTTTACTCTTTTCGGGACTCACTCCAAAGTGGACAAAGATGAAAGTTAGTATGACTTTACAATTTTGTTCAATTTTTGGGGCCACTTAGTGGGCTAATAATTTTTGGTGGTTGTCGTTGCCGCTGCTGCTTCTGCTATGGGAAGAGGGGGCGGATGATTTATAATGTTTTTAAAATTTAGGTTGCCAATGTGAAAATGGATCTTTGTTAAACCAGGTATTTTCGACTTTTTCTAGAATTTTTCTGTTGGATTACATTCCTCTGGCATGTGAATAGAAAGAATCCAGTTGAAGGGTGAAATTCTCAATTGCATTCCTGCCATGAACAGAGAAAAGGATGAATGTTCGTCCTTATTGGAGTGCATGAATAATTGGTGCTAAGCTATTGTAAAAGTTCCGAACTCTTGATTCTCTGTCCATGCACTGCAAAGCTAATCCTGGGAGATGTACATTGTTGATTGATATGATGCTTGTCAAGGCACAATGTGCTTTTCTATTTCTAATATCTATGAGGAAGTTATGATGTCTACAGTTTCTCGAAATCATGTCTGCTTGCTTTGACACCTTATCAGAGTGATGTTTCCATCTGTATGATGCTTTCAGTGTAATTCTTTGTTTATTTAGTGTGCGAACTGGTTCAGTTAATTTATGGTTTAACTTGACCTCTATGATATCAAGCCTCACTGTTAGTTGTTCATGTGCTCATAACGACTTGCTGAACTTGCTGTGTTGAGTAATACGTCTGTCTGTAGGGACGTCCGTGGCAATAGGGCTGCTCTCTTTGATGGCATTGAAGAAGGTGGAATTAGGGCATCATCTTCTTACTCTTCTCATGAGATTGATGAGCATGAGAATGAAAGAGCAATGGATGGCTTGCAGGATAGAGTCATTCTGCTGAAGAGAGTGAGTGTTTGGAAGTGATATTCTCCTGTTGCGTGACCTTTTAATATGCATTAAACTGCTCAATGCCATACAAAGCTTCCTCTATAGTCATGCGGTTTTCACTCTTTCTACCCGGTGAGGTATAAATGTGGATGAGCTCCCTTGTATGTAGACACTTGAAATCAGAATATGTCAAGCTTCCTCTCCACCCTCTTTCCTTTGAGCAAAAATTGTGTGTGTAAGTGTGGGAGTTGGCTGACTTGGGAAGGTATTCCTAAGTCACGACAATGAAAAAATGGATTTCACTAGCAATATAGGGATGGAATAGGTATAGCAGTTATCCTTTTTGTCATGTCGTCTGAGATGTAGCACTATCCTTTATATCATCTGAAGCATGTCTTATTGTGAATTTATCGTCCAATTCAGAGAGGAAATGAAAGTATTTTTGGATGCTCTACAGTTTTCACCATTTTTTATTTGCAACACCAGTTTTTGATTCATGTCATTTCAACAGTTATCTGGTGATATAAACGAAGAAGTGGAGACCCATAACCGCATGTTGGATCGAATGGTATGAATCAGCACCCCAAGTCCTTTCTATAGGCTCTTTGATTCACTTAATGCAGGATTTTCAATGTCACGCCAACGAAAAAGTTCTTTGTGTTGGCTTTATAGTTTATTTCACTGGGATTTATAATTGTCCAGGGCAATGAGATGGATGCTTCCAGGGGAGTTCTGTCAGGGACAATGGATCGTTTTAAAATGGTAAGCTTATTGTCGCTCTCCCTATCGATGGATTTGATGCTGCAACTCCCTTTGTAAATGGGGTAATAGTTTAATTTTGGTTGGTCTCTCTGAAAAGGGCATGAACACCAACTCTAATTAACTGGTTTTGCATCAGGTTTTTGAGACGAAATCAAGCCGGAGAATGTTATCTCTTGTCGCATCATTCGTGGTGATTTTCCTAGTCGTGTACTATCTCACTAGGTAATGGATCACAATAGGTTGAAGGCTTAAAGCTGCTAGAGATTAAAACTGTGGGGGGTTGCTGTGAACTCCTTACTGTAAGTAAATACTGCTCGTGGCTTGTAAGTTCGTGGTCCTCTGTTTAAAGATCTCTGGGTGTGTTTGAACTGTTTGTCAAAGGCTTCGACCTTGAGTGGTAATAATAGTAGGTAGTATAGTACCCGCCTAACTAATCCACACCATCTTTTCCTTCGCAATCTATATAAATGAATGTCCGTACGTTCGTATGAATGACTTGGGGTTTGCCATGTCCTTCAAGTTCATGCATCAGCTTCAGCTCAAGTGTTTGAAGTGCTTATCCTCATTCCGACTGTAAATCAAAATGTGGGAATGAACGACAACAGATGATTTCAAGAAAGGATTTAGTACGTCTGTAATGACTCGTGAAGGTGGTTGCTGCATCGGGAAGTTCGAATGGCATCACTAGCCACTCATAAACTCTATTGGGCAGCTTGAATGATGTATTCCGTCTATCACCACGATCAGCCTGATTGGAGGATGGTTGCTTTGTTCGATTAATTTTTGAAAATACCTTTGAACCAGCTTAATGTTCGAGCATGTCTTTAAATTGTGGTACGGGAAGTACTTGAGAGTGATTTTTTGTGTATGGCACTAAGAATCATCCTTCTTCTTCGGAGCAAGGCAGGACAAGCACGGACCTCCATGACATGTGAGAGAGGAGGTTCCCGCCAAATTCAAATTTTGAACCCTCCTTTCACATGTCTTCTAACATGGCAGTGTAATGATATCATGGTATGGCAGGGCATCCATACCAGACAAGCACATGGACTTTTGCTTTCTTGCACTAATCCCTTTGCCAGTTGCCCCTCGATCTGCCTTTGCATTTATTCTGGTTGGCTCGATGAAGGGGCCCCCCTGCGATCAAATGATTAGCGTGTTGAATGCTCCTCAAAGACAGTGAAGCCTGACTATCTCTGCGAAATCCTCCAAAATCTGCTGAACATTCAAAAGAACTAGCATTCCAGCCTCATTTGAAGTTCGTGGCAGCCCCGGGAAGTGTTTTTATTGGACAATTGTTCTGTCCAAGAGTTCCGAGCAGCAGCAAAGCCACCACCGAACCTGCCACAGAGACCCTGTAACGCACAACATTTTTTGCCGACCGTCGAAGCATATAGACAAGAAGCAAAAAGAAATACTTCCATCTCGTCGTCCAGTAAATTCATCCCTAATAATAGAGAGAAGTCGTCTGCTCCCCAGTCTCGCTCAAGCCGACCCTGTTAGAAAGGTGGTTAACTCCCAATCCGTACTCCAACAACATGGAATTTTGCTTTAGTGAGCGGAACCAACAAAAGGCAAAAACTTCTTTTTCGATTTCACCCTCATATGCTTCCGAGTGCTGATTTGTTTGGCTTTTTCCTTGTCGGGCACGTTGCTCCCCATTCAAGCTTCCACTGTTTCGCCATCTCTTTCCACTCAAAGTAGTTCTCCACATTAGCTTCCCATCTTAAATGATTCTCCGCGTTCATCTTTCCACTTTCATTCCACCGCCTTTCGAAATCTAGGGCGAGAATCAGTATCAGGCCGACCCTTATCTCAGCCACAATATAGTTAAGCTGCAGGAGGCAAGTAGGGAAAAGTGTAAAAAAAAAAAAAATCCTAAATTTATTGCATTGGTGCCGATTTAGTCGTAAACCTTTTAATTTTACCAATTTAATCCTAAACTTTTTGCCCTAGAGCCAATTCAGTCATTCTGGCTAATTTTGATCAGATATTGCTGACGTGGACGCCTGTCGGCCTATGTTCCGAATTTTTTTTTTTTAATTCCGAACGAATGGAAGGCTCGATGAGAGGTACAATTAGCTAGCATTCGTGAAGTGCAAAATCTTCGAATGTTTTGATGATCTGATTCAAATATTGATTGATTGAAAGAAGTTCGCCGTATCCCGCTATTCAACATGCCAAAACTCTGAGATCGAGTTTTCTCAAATTGGAGTGAAACTAGTGGACAAATGGTGGGGAAAATTGCTAAAAAAACGTCCTAAACCTATTGTAGTTGTGCCAATTTAGTCCTAAACATTGTGTATTTATGTCAATTCAATCCATCTGGCCAACTTTGGCCAGCCGATGCCGACATGGATAATTTAAATAATATTTAAAAATCTTTTGTTTTTTTTTATTTATAAATTTGTTTATAATTTCTTTCTTTTTTTTTCCCTTAGACTTTAGGGCCGGCGAGGGTCACCGACCCTAAAATCCAAGGGGAAAAAGTAAAGAAAAGGCATAAAGAAAAAATAATTGTTTTTAAAAAAATTCATAAAATTTTAAAATATTATTAATATTGCCATGTCAGCTCTAGTTGGCCAAAGTTGAACGGATGAATTGAATTCACATAAATGCAAAAGGCTTAAGATTAAATTAATAAAAAAATTTAGGAATGAATTGGCGCTGTTGTAATAGGCTTATGATATTTATTATTATTATTAATTCTCCCCAAATTGTGTATAGTAGCTACATGGGTTTTTGGAGTGGAGATGAAAAAGATTGATTCAGAGACATTTCCTGCAGAAGTTGAAGTCTCCAAATCAGCCTGGGTCACCTGACCTCAGCCAGGTTTGGCCTCATTGGCTGCCTGAGCCCTTTGCCGGTGATGTCAGTGAGGTGAGGGCATTTTTCGAATTATGAAAATTTAGCGAGGATAAAATCGAAAGAAAAAAAAGTATATTATCATTCCGAAAATGCTCAAAGTTTGAAGCACCTTTGGGCCTATTTTCAGTTAAAGGGATTTAGAGGCCTTTCGAAAATGTGGTTGTACTTCAAAAATTTTGCCAAACCATGGCTTCGTTTGGCAGTCAGGATATAAGTCAGGATAGGAAAAAATTTATCTTATCTTGTGTTTGGTTCCTACTCAGGATATGATATAGCAGGATATAAGGGGGATATAGCATGGATATAATTGTCCTAGGGGGGAGGTATGATAAAGGTGGATAAGATTTATTTTGTTTATGGTATAAAAACTATTTTTTTGAATAACAAACTTCTTATATAATAAAATTAAAATAGTAATTATTTTTAAATAAATTTGAATTCTAATGTTAGAAAGAAAAATCAAACTAAAAAATAATTTTTATTTTAATTTTTTATAAATCATATTTATAATTTGATTTCTTTCTTCATTATAATATATAGTTTGTATATGTATACACACACATAGGGTTTTTTTTTTCCGATTTAATTCTTAAAAAAATATTTACAAAATTAGGTTTTAAAAAATATAATTACCGATTTAGGTCTCGCGCGCTAGGGAGAGGAGCGCGCGAGACCCGCGCGCTGCTGTGGGAAGCAAGCAAATTTGCTTGCTTCCCTTTTTTTTTTTTTTTCTTGTTTGCTTTTTTTTTTTGCTTTCTTACTTGCTTTTTTTTTAGAAGCCATGTACATTTTTTTGTTAGAAGCCACGCTTGCTTTTGTGCAACAGCAAAAAATTATATTTATTATTAATTTGCAATGAATTTTTTTAGCGACGAATTCTGCGACGAAGGTATCGGTGGAAATGTACGTTATATATTTTTCGACGAAATTTGTAAGAAATATGATGTTTCGTTGCAAATTAGCGAGATATTTTTTCCTTCGCTAATTTTCGTAGGTAAAATCCTTTTTTTTTTCATTTTTCAATTATTTTATATTTTTAGACAATTTTTTTTTTGTAGTTGTCACCAATATGCAATGAATTTCTAAGCTATATATATTTTGCAACAAACATGCCGCAAATTTAGTCGCGAAATATATATTTTGAGTCCCATAAAAGGCGCAAGCGCATTGTGAGACACTTTGCCACGGGTCTTGCGCAACACTCAAAGTATATATTTTGCGACGAAATGTGCGGCACGTTTGTCGCAAAATATAAAGCGTACATTTTCAATGGCACGTTAGACGTCACCGTAATGCACATTAAGTATATATTCTACGACGAACGTGTCGTTGAAAATGTACGCTTTATATCATGCGACAAACATATCACATGAGTTTGTCGCAAAATATGAACGTGTCGTGTCGCATGACGAAATTTGCGCAAAATATATAACGTAGAAATTCGTCTCAAATTGACAACAAATACAAAAAAAAATAATTTTGTTTTGTTTGTGCAGTAGCACAAAAGTAAGCGTGGCTTCTAACAAAAAAATGTGCATGGCTTCTAAAAAAAAAAATAGAAGGGAAGCAAGCAATTGCTTCCCATAGCAGCACTTGCGCGCTGTTCAAAGCAGCGCGCAACGCTTTCGCGCTGCTTTAATCAGCCGCGGGCCTCGCGCGCTCCCCTCCCCAGCGCGCGAGACCTAAATCGGTAATTATATTTTTTTTAAACCTAATTTTGTAAATGTTTTTTTTAAGAATTAAATCGAAAAAAACCCCACACACATACACACTTAGTATCTATATCATATCATTAAATATTTTAAGTATAATAGTATAATTTGTTATTTAATGAAAAATTTTATTAAGAAATGATGGAAGGGAGTCAAAATAATAATAATAAAATATTTAAAAATAAAAAAATAATAAAAATGAAGTTGAAGAAACTAGATTTTAAGTATTCTCTAATTCTTGAAGAGAAGGAGCAATGAAATTTCTAAAAAAAAAAATAGCATCTCCATCTCCGTCTCTCTAACTCTAGTTCATGTGAAAGTTTCATGATTACTTTGTAACTTTATAGTTTATTATAAAATTTTACGAAAATAACGAGATAGTTGAAACTTACTCTCCTTCTTAGCTTTCTAATTCACATCAAAAGTCTAAGAAAATAGAAAGAGAGTCAAACATTTTTTCTCATCCATAACCTTGTGTTTCATATTGAGGTTTAACGAATATCGCGAAAAAGGCAAAAACTCTTCAGCAAAAGTTGAATGTTTATATTTTCTTTCTTTTACTAGATTCAGCAGTGAATTACAATAGATTCTTATATTTTTTGCTTGTGCTTTTTCAAATTCATTTTACATTGATATATCGTATATACCAAACAATGAATATGATATGATATGAACATATCCGGCTCTATTACTGCGATTCACCAAACACAGGATATGATATGGCAATATCCATTGATTTCATATCCTATCTTATCCTATCCAATCCTATCCTGACTAAAAATCCGAGTGATCGAACGCAGCCTACTCGTATTTGCCTGAAGGACTTAATTTAGAGCCTGAAGATCCTTGGCAGAGGGATGCCCAAACGCACCCTATGTCCTAAAAGACATCTCTCTATCTTTCCCGTGCGGGGGCAAGTTCACTAATGGGGTCACGAGCTTGACTTGGTCTCTATGTGTTCTCAATGGTGGTAGGGCACCATCAATGACGGCGCTGGGGCACCTTTAGTTGCCGTGAGTGTCGTTGCTGTTGATCCAGTGCCATGGTTGCTCGCAACCTCGGTCTAGGGTCATGAGCTGCCACCGGGCCGAAGGTCGCCATGGCCACCGAGACCTCAATATGATGTTGCCCATGGGCACGACAGAGGCTGCTAGACTCGAATCGAGAGCAATGCTACTGTGGCGCGACCTCGAACGAGGCCGGCTCATAGGTAGAGCCGGCAATATGGGTCGTGTACCCATTTTCTGACTCAGATTTGAGGGGCTCAATTTGAAGTGGGTAACTCGTTTTTTTTTTTTTTGGCAAAATGGGCTTAAATGGGTTGAGAAAATTGAAGGCCCCAATAACAGGTCAAATATGGGTCACTTAAGTGACCCATATTTTAACCCATATTTTTCCCAACTCCACGAACGCGACCCTGTTTCTTTCTTTTCGTTTGACTTCGTCTCCATTTGCATCTTCTTCAGCTTCATCGAACTGAGAGCAATGACCACAGAGGAAGAATTGGTTTTGTGAACCGTGACTTCAATAAGCGGCTTCACTTTGTCTCCATTTCTCTTAGCTGTTAACGAATCTTTGACGGTTTGATTTCGAGATGCGTGTGTTTGATTCTAAGGGTTTCTGATGAGGGCGTGGTTTCAATTGAGCTCGCGCATCTCTGAAATCGATCCCGTTAAGGGCCGCCATCGTCGTTGCTGAGGTAGCCGACATCAAGGCCCGAAACCTTTGCCTTCTCAAGCTTGGTCTCGTTAGGTGCTGGCGCGAGGGCTGAGGTCGTGGGTCGCCCGATCTGGCCTTGAGCCGAGGAACTCTAAGTCGCCGGGACACGGTTGGTTGCCGGGCTGCCGTCGTCGCCGAAGCCCTACACCGACTGACGGAGGAGGGAGGAGAAGTTGCAGATGGAGGGGACGGTGGTGGAGGAGTTGCAGACGGAGGAGGAAGGAGCACCAACGAAGAAAAAAAAAAGAAAAAAGAGTGAGAAAAGAGAAAAGAGAAAAGAAAATAAAAACAAAAATATTTTTAAAGAAAATAAAAACTAAAATATTACTGAATTCGCGATTAGTATTTTAATTTATAGAATTTTACATTTCTTATTTTATTAATTATTTTTTTCTAATGTTTTTGTTTTTTTAATTTGATGTGAAGGTATTTATTCGCCGGCCTCAGACCGGGGACGGGGATCGAGTCCAGGGCCAGCGACCGGGGATCGGGTTTGGGGCCGGCGACCGGGGCCTAGATTGGGGATCGATTGCTAGTCTGAGACCGGGGTCGGGCCGACGACCGAGTTCGAGACCGGGGCCGGGGACCAAGTTAAATATAGAAACGCTTAAGAAATATGGGTCGGGTATAGGTCGGGTTTGGGTCATAAAATTTGTACTGTATGAAAATAGATCAAAACGGGTTAAATGGGTCAATATGGGTCGGACCATATTCGACCCGATCCAAACCCGACCCGACCCGACCCGACCCGACCCACCCGTTTGACACCTCTACTCATAGGTAGAGGGGACTTGGAGTGAGGGGGCGCAGAGCCGAGTTTGGGAGTGAGCCAAGCGGCGTCAGATGCAGTGGGGGGTGGCCAATTTGGGTACTTCATTTTTAACAAATTGTAAATAGCGTTCTCTAAATTAAAGCATATGATTTCACTTATCGAGAGAATATTTTTGCTTTACTCAATTAACTCGGGCGTAAAGTATTTGTAGGTAGCTTTTTAAGTAGGTTGCCAACTAGCAGGGCTCAAAATCTTGGATGCACGGTGGAAACTACCAAGTTAGAGTACAGTAGGGGCAGATGGAATTGCCGATGGAGCGCTGAAATCTGCATGACGGAAAAATTGAGAAAACGATTTTGAAATAGATGATTTTCTGGGAAACATTACGGACTTTAAGGAGTTAAATTCTAGAAATGTTGACTGAGATGATCCTTAAAAAACAAGGTGCCAAATGTAATTTTCATACTTTTGAATGACAGACGGTGGGGAGGAGGGTTGACTTGTGACCAAGCTGGGTCCAATCTAGAGACAGAGAGAGACTTAGCGGGCAGTGACATCGTTGTCATCTTTTGGTGGTCTTTAAGATTTATATATATATATATATATATATACACACACAATTCTTTTATTATTATTATTATTGTTTTATTTTTGCTTTTGGCCCTTCATTCTGAATCGCATCCATTTGTCAAACTCTCAGCAAAGCAGTCCCAACAAATCCGCAAAGATTATTGCCTTAATTTATTCCCATCATTCGTTAGATTTCCGCTTAATTAATCCGGTATATTTAACTTAGCTTACGTTGCCCATGAATCTAATACACTATGAATGTGACCCCTAGGACCGAAGGCGACCGATTGCATATTTAACTAAGCACCGCCGATCATATTAATCATGTTGGCCGTCGGTGCAAACCTTGCCTGCGAATTAAGGCGATAACTTCGTTAGATCCGTAATTAATTAATTAATTAATTTCCGAGCGCGCTAGATTTCAGTGAATTTCAAGCCGGAAAATTATAAGTTTGTCAGGTTTTTAATTAGCTAGAGTAATCTTGTATCGTTTTAAAAGTTTTATTTGCTTCGCCAGCTTTGTGGACTTCGGAGTTAGGGTTCTCTAACAAAAGGCAAAAAGCTCGTACTTCATCGTTGAATACTTCACTCTTTGTCTTGAAATTCAAAGTATATGCCGGCTCGGTCACGATGTGCTTATAATTATCGAGAGCGCGTTTTTTTTTTTTTCCCTAGGTTCTTTGACCATTATTATGTTTTTTTTTTTTAAATTTAAAGTACTATCTTAGAAAAATTGCTACTATATTTGAGACTGTGTGAGGCGATGCTATCTCGATCTTTATCGGATAAAGTACGGAAGCTTAGGAGCATCCCCAGCATTAGAAACAATCCTAATAACGGGATAAGACGGAGATAGGATTAGGAATTCTTCACATAGGGTGCGTTTGTTTTGTAGAGAACAAATCATTTGGAAAACGTTTTGTTTTTTCTTTTCTATAAATGCCGTTTGTATTGCTTATAAATTGAATGGGATTTACATATTCTCATCATCCGTGAAAATATTTGGATAATAATTTTTGTTGATGACCATTGTTTTTCATTGACTTATTATTTCAAGCTATACAAGTGATCATTTTCAAGGAGATGTTTTTCAAATCATTCCTTCTTCGTCAAACATTAGCTTGGGAAGGTCCACTGTCTTTTGTAGTGCGAAGCCCTACCTCTGATAGTTTTGTAGACGGATCTTTGTCGATCCCTAGTGAATTTCCTTGAATTGACAATAATTATTAATCTCATTTAAAAGATAATCAAAAATTAAAATGTATTAGTTTCCTCACTTTTCTTGTTGATTAGCCTTTTATACTAATTACCAGGATTTTGGTATGTGAAGCCGATCTATAAAGAAAAATGGCCGTCGTTCAAATAATGTTTCCATCATGAGACAATCAAATTATTTGTTAGAATATTTCACTGTTAAATCATATCATGTTTACTAGCTAATTAGCCCAGTGTAACCTCACATTTTTCACTTGACATCTGTTGACACAAAAAAAATGACCAACTTAGTATTAGATTTAGTCGATAAGAGCAAAGTTTGGTTAACAATGAATAGAACAATCTGACAGCTTGAAGGGAGTCGATAACTCGCTAATGAAATTATCGGCACCATCAATTGTCGACGAGTGCCTACATCAAAACTTGAGAAGTTGATCGACGAGTGCCTTCATCATAACTGCTGGGGTAGTTATGTTTTGTTGCCCCAAATTTACTGATTTTCAACTTCTTTTGGAGTTCGATAAAAAAGAAAATTCTTTTGGATATTTGTTCTAGAAAATAGGAGTTATTGGATAATATAACTTCTTGTAACCGCTGTCATGAAGTTATTTGCTTATTTGATTCTAACGTTGTAACCGCCGTTTTATAATTGTTCATTATAAGCTTTAAATAGCCACATTCGTGCTTTATATATATATATATATATATTGGCCCGATTAATCAATCAAAGAACTCAATCGCAAATTCATATTTATCTTTACTTTTTCGCAATTTAAATATTTTTCAATTTCGTGCACTTCAGTTGTAGTTTTTACATCTACCTCGTCAATTAAATTCTGATGCAGCATCATTGTAATTGCACTTTGTTGTTGATGAAATTCTGATAAAGCTCTCTATGTCATCAGCATGTTGATTAAATTTTGGAAAAGCATCTTTACTCCTTGTGTCCCATTGATACAATTCCTGACTGAAATTGCCACAAAACCTGTCTCTTCTTAATAAAAATCGAACAACAAATTTTGGGTGGGGCGATCCAATTTCTCAGACTAAATTTATCAGTGGGAAATGTTTGAACTTATTTTCTTCGATAAATAGAAATTTTAGAACCTTTTAATTAATAACTCATGTTTCAATGTGATGGTTTTAAGGGTAAAAACACTTTCGATCTCCAACCTAACACATTTTTTCCCTTGTATTTTTCATTTGTCTAATTGAGTCCATGAACTTCGTAACTATTCTAATCAAGTTCCTCAGATTCGAGATCTGATCAATTGGAGCTTGACACTCTGTCAAAAGCCGGCAAGAATCTAACATCCGAAACCTTTTTGTCATTGTACCTATGGACAATCAGCTTATGCATGGGGCTATCGCTCTCCAAGGGTAAAGATCACAACCATATGCACGGTGAGATTTCTCAACCTAAAGCTTGCACTAGAGAGCTCTCCACATTGTACTATCGTCGGCATGACAGATAGGTCAGCTACGAACAATTTAAAGTCGGCATTTCAAGGACTTGATTAGACAAATTAAAATCTTGAGGGCTTGATTGAAAGAATTTTGTAAGTTTAGGCACCCAAAGTGGAGTTTTAACTGATGCCATTTATGTCAGAGTTGCTACATCATCAATTCCAGGGAAGTTCTTCCTGTGAAGAGCAGTTTCCTTCTAGTGAATCTATATGACGTCAATAAGATGCTGTTGAGGAACAAGGTGCATAATGGTGGAGTGGTTAGCAGTTGGTCTCTCACAAATGATAGACCATGAGAAATAGTGCATTTAACCCCGGGAGAGGTAACAATCCAATTGCAAATACTATGCAAACTTAAAAGCACTGAGGTTTTACTTATTTTAGTTGATGCACTTTGGTTTGGATGGTGTTCGGTGAACTACTGACGTGGCGATGGTGTAACATCTTACCTCATCGGAATATTGGAAAGTTTAGTGCATTGGTACGATTGGAATCAAAGTTCATTGATCTCATTGTAAATTCTACTAAAGTTTAGTGACCATGTATTTGACACGGCGAAACTGTAAAATGCTCATCATTAAGGCTAATCTTAATTTGTTTTACTAATCAAGGAACAATTTAATGTGATCGTGTCAAAACACTGATGGCTTGGAACAATCGAGATTATATAACTTTTGACAGATATGAGGACTTAAACGTTCAAAGTAAAAGTCTGTTCAAGCACATATTTATCATTATGTTGAAAAACATACATGCTAAACCATTCGAATAACATTACATCAAGTTTGTCCTTCTTTTTAATTTGAATGGAAAGGCAATGTGTTTCAACATGTGTTGAGAGAGACAACTGCTTAATTCCATCTTAGAATTAAACTTACAACAGCCTTTTTGAAACACACAAATACAGAAGCACGTCTCATTCTTTTTTTGGCTAGTCAAGCAAGATAACATTGACATCGAAGGGCCTGGCCCGAAAATAATGATACGATCAAAGAGTTTGAAATCGAGCGAGAGCAAACAAATAGAGAAACCAGTAAGATCATCATGGTTCGAAAACCAAGACTTTCGTATACGCTAAGCAGATGTTTATCGAGATTCAATCCCAGAAAATATAGCCATTTCGTTCTAGGATTCACAGCATTCGCAGAAATGACAAGAGTACTACATAGTTTCTTCCCTATGATCAGCTCAACTCGTCATTTTATGATGTATGAAGAGAGTGAACATAATCCTTGGGTAGCTAAAACTACAAGTCCTCTGATTTTTCAAGGTCCGACCACTCAGTTTTGGTCTTCAAAACCCAGATAGTGTGCATAGACACAGCACCAGCACACAAACAAAGCATAAAAAGCATGTCCAGGATTCAACAAGCAGTCTCATAGACTTTGTACCAACTTCTAATACCGAAGCTAACCTTGTAAATTTGTTCTTGCCCAAAATAGGGAAAAAAAATCATGTAATAACCTAACATAACCAGTTCATGTATCATGGATGCTTATGTTGATCTCTCTCTCTCTCTCTCTCTCTCTCTCTCTCTCTCTCTCTATCTATGCGGGCGCGTGTGGACACTAGTACTTTTGTGTTAATAGTCATCCAAGGTTCAAGGAAAGGGTATCGCGTCAATAAGTCATCTCTAATCAATTACTTTATGTCTTGTTTTACTTACTATCTTCGAATTAGGTTATACCTCTAAGCGATTTTCTTTTCCCCAACATATTTCCTGAACCACAACATCTAGCTAGACAACCAAATCCCAGGCTTCTATTCACCACATTAGCGGTGCATTTGTTTATAACTTTTCCTCTTATGTTAGCTTTACATACCAAGATAAAAGGTAATTAGCTAAAATCCAAGCTCATTGCACCAAACGTGTATAGTGTTTCCAAAAGACAAAAAACAACCACCAATGTGCGAGACAAATTAGTGAAAAGCTAATTCCTCGTGGATGAACCTAACCCTCCATCAGATATTAGCCCCACATACATATCATCTTGGAGACTAACGAATGGGGGCAGAAAAGAAAACAAAACTGATTCAATTCCCTTATCAGATTTAAGATTAAAAAAAATCCCTTTTGGTGGCCTAGCAAGGGAAAAATCAGCATATCTTAACTGAATTATACACATAAATACGGCAAATTTCATATGGAATGTAGACGAATCGATGATATTTGATGCTTCTTAAGTTTACTTGTTTGGTTTGTCAATTATAACCAAAACCCAGTTCCCCAAAAGGAAAGAAAATTCACACAAAACATTATGATTATTCCATCAAGCAAATTAGGGTTTTTCTATAAACTTAATAATATGTGACGGAAGGATCAAATTTACCGAAAAAGAAGAAGAAGAAGATATCAATCCCATTTGGAGCATCAATCTTGGAATTGACAAGCAATAGGAGGACAAATAAGTACTAGAAGGAAATTCTCAAGGGGATGTGTGTAAGCTGATAGACAAAAGAATCATACCTCTCTCAAGTAACTTCCCTGTGTCTGATAACACAGTTTTAACGCCTCTCTGAAGCTTCTTCGTCACAAAAAAAGTTTATCTCCCACAAAAACGTGTGATCACCAAACACTCGCTGATTGATACGGCGAAAGCGAAAAGCCTCTTATTAATAACTTGATTCCAACTCCTCCTCCTCTTACATAAGAAACACCGAAAAGTTTTCGGGACCGATCCAAAAGCTGTACAGAGTGAGGCAGTGAAATCATCGCAAAAGTTAGTAATTCAAACATACGTCTAATGTACTTAATTTTCTTTAATTAAGGGTCATGACCGAGTCGAAGCTCCAAGTCCAACCCATCGTCTTCGGCTCCGGCCCTTGATCTCTTCCCTTTGTTGTCATCTACCACGTGTGAGGGGCCAACTTGCAAGCTTCGCCCCCACTGCCATTCCTCTCCATCATAAGTACTCTCTTCGGATGGATTGCTCGGCACATAGAAGTGATTATAGTCATTGCAATTTCTCCCATGTGGATCGGGCCTCGCATCCCACATCAGCGCCGGCAAGTACATGGGGTTATGGACAATAGAGGGTTCTGGCAACCCATAATAGTATGGAGGATAACTCGGTGTAGGGAGGAATGACCTGAGGGGCGTGTAGCTCTCGTCGGGGCTTATGCTCAGGATCGGAGAGAAGCCCGAGTTGTTCGAAGGCCTTGACTTGTTGGCTCTATCTTTCCTGTGGATGTTCATGTGCCCTCCCAGGGCCTGAGCTGTGGTAAAGCCTCGCTTGCAGAAGACGCAGCCGTAGGTCCTCACAGCGCTCCCTGTCTCGTCGTTGGCGGGGTCTAACCGGTCGGTGTCGTCGCTGGAGCTTTTCGAGTCGTCGAAGTGGCTGAATTCCATGGTGGGGGTTGAGATGAGAGATGGTTGTGAGTTGGTGGGCTTGAGTTGAGATCAGTCTAAAAGAGTTTGCTTAGAAGGGTCTTATAATGAGAAAAGAGACAAGTAAAAGACATGGGAGGATTGCTTGTGTGAAGGAAGTGAAGGGTTCTCCTGTGTCCTTTGATTTGAAGAAGAAAAGTCAGAGAGAGAGAGAGAGAGAGAGAGAGAGAGAGAGATTAAAATTCTAGATTTAGTTAGCCGGCTATGAGTTGATGCCTTTTTCTGCCCCCAGCAGACAGTTATCTCACATATATCTAATTATTATTGTCAACTTTTTCATGTCCAAAGTTTGTCTCTCCATGTATGCTGTTGTAGCTATTGGAGCTGTCAATATGGGTCATAGACCCATATTTGACTCATATTTTGTATAAAATAGGTCATTAATTTTTAAAGGACTCAATAAAAATGGATCTAAAAAGTTGAAGTAAAATTAAATAGGTTAATAATGAGTCACACACTAAACCCATTTTTGACCTATAAGTACAGATTTATTCCACAAATTGCAAATGGTCCTAGTTGCCGGTCCTGGTCCCGGTCACGATCGCAGGCCCCGGTCCCTGTCGCAAGCCCCGGTCCCTGTTGCAGGCCCCGGCCCCGGTCCTTGTCGTCAGCATCGATCTCTGTTGCAAGCCTCGGTCCTGGTCGCCGGCCTCGTCTCCCTTCGCCTACCTCGATTGCCGGCGACCGAGGCCAGGGTCAGGACTAGGGCCAGCGACCAGGGCCGGAAATGTCCGATATGATCCAAAAACTTTTAATTTGTTCAATATAATCCAAAAAATTTTGGTACATGTTCAATTTAATCCATGAACTATACGAAAAAATTTGGTGTTGCCACGGTTCTTAAATTAATAGAAGGATTGAGGGTGGCCCTAGTGGTCACCCTTCCTACTTGGGAAGAGGGAGGTGGGGAATTGAACTCCCCACCTTCTCATAGGGGTTGGGGGTGGGGACACGTGAGTGAGAAAGTAGGGCTCATAACTTGCACACAACACTTGACGCAAACAGTGTGTCTTGTAAATTAAAATAGGATAGGATAGAGCTAGAGACGTTTTCTATATTTCGTGGACTACATTGAACATATATCAAAAGTCTAAGAATCATATTGAACAAATTAAAAGTTCAAGGATCAAAGTGAACATCAAACTAAAATTCATGGACCATTTTACATACTTGACCAAATTCCAGAGACCATTAATATCACACTTTTCTATTTGGAATATGTTCTGACCGTCGAACGTGTTGGAAACGTATTCATATTGTCGTGTGTGCATCTTCTGCTATACTTTGCCGACCGCTAGTAAGAAGGGAAGTTCACTGTTCTTCAGCTATGTCGAAAACAATTCCTTTTCCATTTCTAAGCATTGTATTCTTTACATGCAAACTCATTTAATAAGATTTTATTATATCATTTTACTCCCTAGGTTTCACTTGGACCTTAGCCATTATTTTTTTTCTTACTTCTATTTCACATTTCCGCAAGCATCTTTAGAATATGTAGGAAGCATGTTCAGCTCTTTATAAATCCATACGCAATTTATTAGAGACGAGCAAGACAGATCAATTGAATCGGAACCACCCAGACCACACTGAACTAGCCAATTTGGTTCCTAGTTCCTTAAAATTGAAACCGGTACACTTCGGTCTGGTTCTTAGCTCTAGAGGAAACTGGATGGCCCGAACCTGATCGATTAATATTTATTTATTTCTTGAATGTAAACGTAATAATCAATCGGATATTTTTTTTTCTTAAATGTAAACATAATTTACTTAATGCATTAAAATTAAAGTCTGTGTTATTACCCCTACTAATAATCTATTAGTTCCAATGGATAGCCTGAAAACCGGACCTGACAAGTAGGTCCAGTCCGTCCAACCCTAGGACCATCCAGTCCAAATCGTGGTCCCAAAAATTGGGAATAGTTCTCCAGTCCAATTTTCGATTCTTGGGTGGGATCGGATAGGACTGGGAACGATCACCCCCTATAATTTATGCTCTATTTATCTTGACATGGTTATTTGTTAGACTCTGAAGACTTCATCTTTCTTCTCTCCGTTTTATATCAACTTCCAACCAGCCTCTCCTTTTTTTTTGGTAAATATTGCCGGCCTAACTATATTTATCATTGACCTTAAACTAGATATTCAATGATTAGTATTGGGGGTACCACAATCTTTCACTATATACTTTCTACTAAATTAATGACATGGCAAGCTAACATAATCTAAATACTTGACCAGCCATTAATTTTGTGCTAATACAAGATATTTGACCAGATACTGGAAGGTGGGCTAGAGAATACTAATTTAATTCATCACTAGTTCTCATAACCTTCTAAGATTAAAATTTTATACGTGTATCATTATCATACTATTATGAAGAACATACATAAAAAAAGAAACAATGTATTTAACCACATGTAATTATCTCTCTCTAAAGACTTCCCCGTTCCTTATTGGACTTTTGTTGGGTCCACTGCCGATTTAAATCATCACCTACTTACACTATCAGATTATTAACATATGGAACAGTTACACAAATAAATTCAAACGCACATTATTCATCGATCAGTGAATCTGTAAGTATTTTATTACATTGATGATGAATCTAATAGTAACCCTTGCTTGAAAGAGGGCTGCACCTAAATGTTTTTTTAGCAGTTCGAGTATTTAGATCTTAATATTTATGGACTCAAACCCAATATGGACAAAGATCCCTTATCACCTTAAGGTGTAACCTATTTGTGCTCTGATAATCTCAACCTATTCATGTATTCGGTCATAATTTTTTTTAATCATTTAGAGACACGAGCGTCAAATGTTTGGTATCTATAGACAGTCTGATTCAGAGCAGTTTGAATGTGATTAGTAATATTCACCATCCATTCATTGAGGGAGATCGCTAAGAGGAGCTCATGTTTAAGCCCGTTAACATATCCAGTTAGACCCATTTTCACTCAAAAGTTTAAGCCAATGAGTTACGTGCCAACTAAAGTATATTAACTGCTCAACACCACATTAATTCTTCAGTGTCAGAGTTTTCTAACTATCTTAACAATCTCCTCTCACATGTGAGCTTCCTGTTAGGTCTACTCTCCCTTAATTAAGATATCCTTCTGCATTAACAAATCTCAACTTCTCCATCAATGCCAACTTCATACCTAGCCTCTTTTTGCAGACCGAACCATGAAATCTCCCCATCCATGGTCTCTTTATGTAGACCGAATCATGAAATCTATTATCGGGCTTGCGTTGCTACACCACAATACCCATTACTCGAAAACTATATTGGTCACTGAATTCCTTCTTTGAGATATTCACCAAACATCAAAACAGATTGGGGCTCACCAATCGGCCATCAGCTCTAATACTCTTTGTTGGGAACGCATGGCAGAAGCCTAATACATTCAGTCGGAGCGATCGTCAAGAGGGAGTCTAAATTCGAGTACGTCAACATATCTAATTAAACCCATCTCCCCTAAAAACTTAAAGCCAATGAGTTATGTGCTAACTAAAATAAATTATCTGTTCTACACTACATTAATTCTCCGATATGGAGTTTCTCTAGCACAACTCATACGTCTATTCTAACAATCTTTGATTATTGAGCCTAATCAACTATATCAATCCTAAAGGCTTTCAATCACAAAATTCAAAAGAAAAGATAGCCATGTGAATGGACGGTGGAGATGATTGGAGCACCGTATGAGGATCCGGTAGAGGTAGAGGATTCACATCCATTCAATATAATGTTATCTTTAGGCATCTCAAAATTCGTGTCCTCCTACTTTTGTTCTCGCCTCTATATTGGGTTTTGCTCCATAACTTTAACTTACCTATATGGAACAGACCGATTTGAGTCTCCTCCAAGTCATCAAAATGTTTTAAAAAGAATCAATTTTCACCTAGGAGGATCGTCGTCGTCTTTTCTGTCGGCTATGTTCGTATTGAAAGACGGTCAAGCACGGTAACTACTATTTCTACGTCTAACTCCAACCTCGAATACCGGGTTAAAATGCTTCGTGCTTTCATTTCCCATCAATATTTACGTTATCAAGGAGAAAAGTAACTTTTTTTTTGCCCTTTTCACTTAGGTGCCTTCTCGTTGTCTTTTCCATGGGCATGATCATAAAGAAGTACCATCAAACTTGGTGACCGTAAGGCCTTAGTAATGATTACCGTATGAAGCTCCCAAAAGCACTTTAAATCACATTCACCCAAACAAATCGACCAGGATGATTGGAACACAGTACGAGGATCAAATAGAACAGAAATTCTCGCAACGGATCAATTACCTTTTTGGGTTAAGCGGTTCCCGCTTATGTTTCTTCCTGTCTATATTTGAGATGAACAGTTACGCGCTTGATCTTAATTAACCTAGATATGCTGATCTGGGTTTCCTCTGTGTTGACAAAGGCGGCCTATGGCGGTCCTTCGGATGGGCAAGTTTCGCGTTGAAAATACAGTCAAATACGGTAAGCCACAAAGCGTTAATTACGGCTACCATTTGGAAGCAATCAATCTGAAGCGCTTTGTTTTGTAAAGTGTGAACAAAACCCTAAATAGCTAGTCGTCTCACAATGATGACTTGAGGACTTGGGTGATGTAGAGCTCCCCAATCAAATTAGCTGGAGAGCTTTCTCATCAAATAAATGTATAATTCTTTCCTTTGATTTGATGAAAGGTGTAGGAAGCTTCCTTGACGATACAAAACGAAGAGGAACAGTCTGTTTGTGTTTGGAGTTTGCCCTTGTCCTCACATGCAAAGTACCCTTTTTGCATTATGCAAGGGCATCCATCTCCAATCGACACCTGCACGCACATATCACGAGTGGGAAAAGTCGTGAGATCCTCTTCCACCTTTTTTTTTTTTTTTGGAGTTCATTGGACATGATGTGACGATAGTTCCCATGCCCTTTGCTTTTGCTTTTAATGTCCTTTTTTGCTCATAGTTGTGCGAATTCCTTTCATGCTTTCTCTTCTTGTTTAGATTATAGATTTTATAACTTCAACTTTTAAAGCATTTGATAGTGGTCCTATAAAATTTGAAATTTCTTTCGCGACGAAATATGTTTCACCGAAAGCCGTTCTTAGGCTCTTACCTAAGGAGGACATGGTCCCTGGGCCAACTCTGAAAAGGAAGTATCGCAGGAAAATGAACAACAACCAATTCAAGTCGAGCAAGAATGTACAGAAAATAGGCTTTGGCGATATAGACTCGATAAAGTAACAAGATGTTAACAAACTATGCCGGAATTGATCGACGATACGGCTTGAGAATATGAAAGCCCTACGTTGGTATATAATTGACGACACAACACCTAGGATAGAGATACATGCTGAAATTTAACGGACGGCGCGAATTTGAAAGTTATAGTGACGAAAGATAAAGTGCGGTTCAGGAAAGTAAAAATAAAGGTAAATTTACTTGATTTGTGCCCCGCTGGATGACTGGTGGTATTTATAATATTCTCATGGCAACGGCCTTGTGACGGTGTCCAGTTGCATCTCCTTGCGTAACTTCCATCAATTGTCTCCACGTTCCTATATTTTCACAAATCTCGCATCCACGTTCTCAATCAATTCCCCTTGCCGTATGTGAAAGACAGTCTTTTTATTTCCAATGCAGATTTCTTTTGATGCTTAAATTAATCTAAATAATTAACAAGTGGGAGCATTTTAATCTTTGAGAGCGATATAGAGAGATTGCCGGCTTGATAAGTAGGTATCCTTCGTCCTCAGGTCCTGGCCCCCCTTTGTGGATTTCATTTATTCTCTCTTTTTTTTTTTTTTTGGGGGTTCAAAATTGTATTTCTCCTGTGTACACGGCTAAGTAAGGAAAGTGATCGCCTAACCTTTCCTTAGAAAGTTAGGCCATAACCTTGCAATCTGGGCCATTCGTGTTATGAATGTATGGCCCAGATTATCACTAATAAAAAAATATAAAAACTTTAAAAATTGCCCCTTAAAAAAAGGAGATCTGGGCCGTCTGTCAAAAAATGGACGGCCCAAATTGCAAGGTTAAGTGCCTAACCTTATGAGTGAAGGTTAGACGATCCGGATCCGCTAAGGTTGGGCTTTTCCCTGCTTACGAGGCTCAACTATAGTTAGTAAATTTAACCTGTACTAGGTTTTTTTTTTTTTTAGAGAACGAAATATATGGTCCCTGAATTTTAGTCCAATGGGCAATGTTATTCCTAATCTTTTTAATGTGGTCCTGAACAGCTAGTAAATGTTGAATCTAGTTCCTACACTATATCTTAAAATTGTCAATGCCATGCTTTCCTTAATTCAAGTTAACGTAATTTACCAATGTAACTTTTAATCCTAGTTTGAACAAGGGAACCAAAAAAAAAAAAGTTACACGTGAATTATCCAAGTAAGATATTCATCTCAAATCAGCATATAATAATCTACGTCATCAAATAATGATGAACACGTTAACACTATAATCTTTTTTTCTCTTTTCTAAATGGATAAAAAGATAGATATGTTGACTCACCATTTTTAAAAGTTCAATTCAGCATCTAATAATCCACGCCATCAAACAACATTTGACTAAAATTTAATGACTATTTGTGTCATTCTCCCGTTCTATACACCGATTTTTATGTGCTTTTGCATTATCGTCATAATTTCCTGCTTCGAAAAGAATTTTTCCCTTTAATCGGTCTTCTAATTGGTAGGTTATTAATATGGACATCATCTAAACTTAGTCAAATTCGCATATACTCGCAACCTACTAATTAGAAACATGGTGGGGGAAAAATATGGTCCCTTCCATTGCCTACGCAAAGAAAAATTCTTGCATCAGCAATGTCTACTTATGATCATCTACCTTATTGTCAGACATTTTTTATATGGATAGCAATTTTAATAGTAAGGTACACTGATTATAGTCACAATTATACTGACATTATGGGTTTCTATTTTTGGCAATAATCGCAATCAGCACTATTAAAGTAAACAAAGAAAAACTCTTTCATAGAAGATGTAATACCGCAAGGTGTGCACCAAGAGAGGAGCTGGCACGAGAGCGATTGTTTATTTGCTTATGCGGGAGTAGGTTAATTTAAGTGTATTAGGCAGTTCAAACGTGGCTAAGAATCACGATCGCGCACTTAATTTTAGTTTATATTCCCTAATCACATACAGAAATGCTGATTCACCTCCGACCTAATAACCAACACGTGCTACATAGTTAACAAGGGGAAAAAATCAAATTGATTAAGCTGGTTTAGGACAAAATGGCATTAAACGTATGTCCCCAACCTCCAAATGGTTCGAGAAGAAGAGAAGACATAACCCCTTTTGATTTAAAAACTTCTTCATGATTTTAGTTTTTGAAGATTTTGTCTCGAGGGATGAAGTTTTATTCGTTGAATGCTTGGTGATGTGTGCAATGATGGTTTCAAGTTTTCATGTCATTTAGCGTCGATTTTGACCGATTCAAAAGGGTTTTGATGCTGTATGGGCTTTGCTTTGTAGTGATGCCCCTTCAGTGGGCTGCCCTGGCTAGAACTGTTATGGTATAAATACAAGTTTCGTTTTCGACAAAAAAAAAAAAAGGGTTTCGAACTTTTCGAGAAAAAAAAGGAAAAGGGTTTTGGACTTCCTCCAAAATGAAAAAAGGGTTGTGGAGAAAAAATTGAAAAAAGAAAATACACGAACAAGAAAATAGAACAAAAATGGCTACACATGATAAAGCTCGACAAGAATTGGAAGAGAGAGAGAGAGAGAAGCATATGCACGACAACAACGTAAGTGCTTGCGAGCTAATTGCTCGTCTCTTACCGACTCACTCGTCCTCTACTTGGATCTCTACTTAACCTTATTCGCGGCGTGATTTCATCAACTTTGTTGCCTTACTAACTAATAAAGTTTTGCTGTCCAGTTGAAATGGATCTTCCGATGAGGCATGAGCAATGTGATGTAAGTTGATGATGATTGTGGCTAGTTAAATCCTCCAACGATGCAGAATTGCGGTGCAAGAAAATCCCGAAATCTCATATAATAACTTCGTACTTTGGATTGTTGCGGAAATGAAGAAATACGAGCTAAGCTAATGCTATTCTTGGCTGATCACTAGGGAAATGAAAGTGGAGATAATTATAGATTAATCGATTTATCATTTTAGTGGATTTAGACTGTGAACGATGATGAATTGTCATGTAACTATGAGAATGAAATCAAGATGATAAGGTTGATTCTCATGAATTGATAATGGAGAGAGTGACAAGGATGAGCCAAATCTCTATCGGCCAATTGATTTCTATACCTGGAGGCTAGTGGCACTTTGGTCGGACATCCAAGACCTCATCGGACTTCCAAAGATGTAGTTGAGAATTGTGAAAGAAAAAGAGAGGAATATATTTTCTACATTACTAAATGAAGAATACAAGAATCCATATATATTGGTTGCGGCATACTCCCCATTGATAAGAAAGTACGGATGTCCCACTTTTTTTTTTGTGGGTAAAGACGGATGTCCCACTTTTATAATTGAGAGATGTAACAGAGATGTGCTATGTGCTAATTATACTGAAATCTTTGTTGCATGTAGCTCTAGTTTAAGGGTGAACCATGATAAATCTTGTATCTTGTTTTCTCTTGCTTTTACTCTCTTTTTCGTTATGTTTGTGCATTGAATCTAATTAGATTTAAGTATAATTAATGAAAATTACATTAACTAAACTCTAGAAGTAGTCCTAGTACGATCTATATAAGTTACCATGAAATTAACAGTAGCCTTTGAATCTTGGGATGTCCAAGCACAATTTTTGGACATTAGAAGTTTGACTTAAACGGTAATAAACCGTACAATTCTATAAGATGTGTTGTTTCGTTCAAGAGATGTCTCTAGCATGAAATGGATTAGCGTTTTCACAAATTATTATACCTACAGATAAAAAACAAAGAGAACAAACTCTAAAATTCGCCTTCCGACTAAGCTATGCAAGAACAGCCTAAAGCAAGAATTCTTTTTTTTTTTTTTAATGTGTCACGCCGCTAAGCATCCATGACTGAATGGTTAAAGTGCACCCGAGGACATTCCCCAAGAGTGGGGGATTTTGCAATATTTGCCATCCTACTAGGTACAGTCAGTATATCTAATCGGATTACAACACCACATACAATCTTCCTCGATCTCTTTTAACAGAGTTCTCTTATGTCAAACTTTTCATGAAATTCATGAGTTCATGAGAAAATCACAGGTAGATTGTTTCTTTTGTGATATGGTGGCTTTTGTTGACACCTGATTTTGATTAGTCTTTTTTTAGTTTATTTTTTGGAAAATTCATAAAATTTTATAAAAAATAAAAAAAATAGAAAAATTAACTTTGGTAACCTTGACCAAGCCTAGGGAATCATTTTTGAGCAAAAAACAACTTTTCATATTTTTTTGCATTTTTAAAATATTTTTCGAAAATAGAAAAATGCATAAAAATTCATAAAAAATAGCATTTGAGGCCACAAAAATATCAATATTTTTATTTTAATTCCCATTTCATTTTGGCCTCTCAAGATTTCAGAAATTCAATGTGGGACCCCATGTCTCTTCATTAAGAATAGTCCTAATTCGAGCAAAAAATTATCATTTGAGTCATTTCTTTTGCAATCATTGCATTTTTTGAGTCATGACATTCAATTTTAATATTCTGCATTTCAATTTAGTCCAATTTTTTGATTAATTGCGCGAATTGCATGGATTGGGTAAAATTGCACAATTTTCTTACAATTAAGTCCCTTGGTTTCAATTGAATTGAAATTAATCAAAATTCAGGGATTGCCATGTAAAGGTAAGACCTCCTCCTTATGTTTTTCAACATTCTGAATCGATTGGTGATGGTGGCCAGGTTCGATTTGGCCTTTTAGGGTTCCAAGTTGACAATTTCAATTCTCGGGTCAAGTATGCAATTTGGGATTTTTATGAAATTCATTGAAAATTTATGGGGAAATAGCATTTTCTAATAGAATCGATACCTATAATTTCAATTTTGAGCTTTAATTTGAAAAAAATTCAAGGAATTACAAGTCAATTTCAAGAAATTGAAACGAATGGATCTGTCAGATCAGACCGAATCCGACCCAATAACCCTGTCGAATAGTGCATCTTCTTCCCCAAATTCGGGCTATTTTCAAACATTTTAGATCGAGATTCAATTGAGAAATTAACGACCAATTCGCCCATAATTGGAGGAGCTTATGTGGGGGGTTTTATTCCTTAGCTCATGCCCCATTGATCGAGACCGGTGGCACCACCTCACGTCGCCGAAGCACGACGAAATTGGTTAGTCAAAGCCTCAGAGCTGCGAAAGTCAACTTTGACACTAACAAAGCAAATTGGATGTCCAATTGTGCTCACCGAATCTGCAAATGGACTAGACGGAATTGCCAACTTCCTTCGGTACCGTTAGCACCTATGGCACACGAAGGCATGTGCAGAGCAAGTTGGTGGATACCCCCCCGATCGTGCACAAAATTCAAATTGAGTATACTTAGCTCTAAAGCATTCTAGAAAAAAAGGGGAGTCTCATTCTATTCTCACACTAACAGACTCTCGAGAGAGAGAGAAGAGAGAAAATCCTCTTTTCGTCACCATAGCTCGAGGTCGAAGCTCGGACTGTAGAGCTTGAGCTCGGCCAATCTAGGCCATCTCAGACCTCACGATCACCACTAAAAGCTTGCATGAACCTTCAAGGGACGATCGGCACCGATCTCGCAGCTCGTCCACCTCTGAAACGGTGAGTCGAACTTCTGACCTTCACTCTTTACATTCATGGCATCTCGCCTTCCAGATCATCATTCTTGCAATTATAGTAGGCGTTTTACTTTCTGAGCTGTGCTGATCATGTTCGCACTGTGTTTTTTCTTCGATTTTGCATAATAACCTCGAGCCGAACCTTCTCCATCGCCGAACCTCTCGAACATTAGCAGCCATTTCTGGCGATCCAAGCTTGAGGTAAGTCTTCCAAACTCCTTGTGGTGCGACTGTGTGAAGGAATTGAATAGTTATGCTCTATGTTGCTTGATTTGAATTGTCATAGCCGTACTTGCTCTTGCTCGATTGGTGATTATTTTGTGGATAGTTAGGGCTAGATCTTATATATGTGAAACTGGAGATCACAGCGAGTCGATTGGTGGTGGTTCTAGGCCGATTGGTCGTGGTTTCATTGTCGATCAACGGTGGAGAAATCTCGGCGGTCCCTATTGTAGTTTGTTGCGACCCTCTCGAGGTTCGTTGGTTGGAATGCTCTTGAGGGTTAATGGCTCATTATCGTCTAACTCACGGTAATTAGATTTCAGACGCGGGCCCCTCCCAAGGCCTAATATCGAAATCGTAACGGCGAGGAAATTCAAATCGAGGTTGACCTTTTAGTGCAGTCTAGTGGTACGTGCATGTGTACGTTCCTGGAGTTGCCACCAATCATTTTTTGGAGGGTATGGTCGGGAACCCTATCGAGAGGTTGGGAGTCACCAATCGATTCTACGAAAACCAGATAAATGAGTTTGGGGATTTGATTTCGTTGAGAATGTCATCGACGCCCTTTTAATACCTAAGTTGAGTGATTTCTAATCTAAGAATTCATGCAGATTCTCTCGAGAGGTGAGGTAGGTTCTAACGACTTATGGATATCATGTTGATCGGGATTTTCTATCCTATCAATCACAATTAAGAATTAAGGTGCAATCAAGAATCAATGGCATATGAGGATAAATCGCATCAAATCAATCAATTAGATTAACGTGGCATATCTAATACAGCCCTGTAGGCTTAGCGAATGATCAATCTAAGTTCGGCGGGTTGGTTCGGAAAGTATGATGGTCAAATGCCCAAAAGGGTAAAATGGTCAATTTGGAAGGTTTGGGAACCCAAAAATCACAAATTAGGGTCAAACCAGTTAAATGTGACCATTTCCCATTTTTTTTGAATTGTCTGAATTTTTGGATTTTTTTTTTTAGAATTTTGTTAATTTTCTAATTTTGTTATTATTATTTTTTTAAATTTTTCGGACCGGATTGAATCGGCCCACTCCTCAGTCCAAATAGAAAGGGTCCCAAACCGGTCTAGCTAAAATGACGTTGTATCCTATTTATGTTATTTTCTATTTTTTATTCTTGTAATCTCTATTGTATTTATCAGAATTTAAAAATTCTAATTATAGATCCGATAGCCTTTCCTCCTACACGTGTCACAACCTAAACCGTCCCAACAATTTTATTTATTCTAACTAATTCAAACGGCCAAGGAAATACAATCCCCCGAATCGGGTTGATGCGATTTGTCCTCACACTTGTCGCGAGCTGCGAGATCGGTGCCAGATATGTGGATCCAAGGTCTTTCCAGCAACATATTGAATGTACTTGGGATATATTGTACTTGAAATGGAGTGAAGAATTTGATCGGCCCAACCATGACATCCAGCTCGATTTCTCTACCTACGTGCTTTGAGACACCATCATACGAGCAGATGGTCGCTTTTGATGTTCTCATCATATCTTCAGAAACCCTATTGAGAGGTTGAGAGTCACCAAGCAATTCTACGAAAACTAGAGAACATGGATTTGATTATGTCGAGAATGTCATCGATGTCCTTTTGGTACCTTAAGTTGAGTGATTTCTAATATAAGAATTCATGCAGATTCTCTCGAAAGGTGAGGTATGTTCAAACAACTTATAGTTATTATGTAGATCGGAATTTCCTACCCTGTGATTAGAAACTCCCATGTAAAATGATAAATGCAACAACAACATGCCCTCCAAATCTTCAAGATTGATGAATTTTGTAGCATCTCCAGTCATGTGTCTAGAGCACCCACTATCGAGATACCATTTATTTTTGTTTTCATTGGTACCTGCAATGATCAAAGAAACTCAAGTTTTCTTTGGTACCCAAATCTATTTGGGTCCTTTGGAATTAGCAAAATTTGCATATCTAAGAATATCTCAAGTTGATCTTTTGATTTTGGAACAATAACTTTTAGAATGTCTTGGATCACCACAGTTTGAATATACATATTGATCTTGATCTTTCGACTTTACAAACTATGTTCTAAAATGATCTTTACAAAGATGTTTAGGAAGCTTTTTCTTAAGTCTCTCTTTAACCACGGGAAAATGATTATTCACATCACTTTCCTTTTGAAAACCCAATCCGGATTTGTTATAATAAGGAACTTATATGGAAAGTATGTGTTCCAACGTTTTAGACCCGTAGAGAATTTTTTGTGAATATTCAAAGTTTCCTGTTTCAAAGAAACATTCTCTCTTTCAAAAAGATCCTTTTCCTTTTTCAAAGAATTCATTTCTTCTTCAAAAAGATTTCTTTCCTTTTTCAAGAATTCAATTTCTTCCTCAAGGAATTCCAATTCAGATTTCAAATGAATATTCTCATTTGACGTAAAATCAAACTTTTCGTTCAATTGGGAACATTCCTTTTCAAGAAAATTAATCTTATCTTTTTTAGAAAGATCTTTCTATTTAAAAATGGTTACCTCCTTTTTCAATTCGGAAAGCCTTTGGAGAGTAGCTTTATATTCTAAACATAGCTCATCTATATATGCGAGAAAAACTATTCCCTGGTCCAAAGATGATTCTGACTTTGCCATGAGAGTTCATGGAAAAAACCAATCAGAATTAATCTTTGGAGAGGGATGTGGTAGATACTCAGTAAGCTTGCCATGAGGTAGTGATGCCAAAAGTGCCTCGAGGAGGTTAACAAAGCATGTTGCCTCTTTTTTATAGGTTCACAGCGGGAAAACCCCCCAACTCTAGCTAAGATAGAACCTCCACCCACTTTCCCTATCACGCCCCAAGCCCTGCGGCACACGAGCATCCTTCCTTCGCCGTCATCTTTAATGATCTCCTAGAAACCAACGGCCAAAACTTACAGACCTATATGAAGGATGCATGCGAAAGCGAGAACAACTTCATACATAAAAATAACACAAGATGACTTAGGACAAAGTGGAACACCCGTTATAAAGGTCAATCGTACATCAGAGATTGCAAATCTAAATCCCCAAATTCATCATTACAACCCTAAGGTCACAAAGGGATTCATAACCATTTCTTCCAGTGACCTCATCGAATGCCAATCCATGGCGAGCTCGGATTTCCTGCGTCTAAGACCTGAAAATATTGGTCCCATGACGGGGTGAGATATATAATCTCAGTAAGTTGAACCTAACCCTAAACTAGGCTGCAAGTACCTCCAGAAACTTTTGAAAAATAGGGTATTTTGGTAACAAAAACCTTGGCATGGCAAAACGGGGTACTTTCCAAAATATGGCATTTAGTTCTTTCAAATCAACTCGACTCAGTCACAAAGGATTTCATGAGTAAAACTGAACTTCGTACAGTGGCAAGGTTTTCCAATCAAAAGCGAACACTCGACACCATCTCAAAACATGAGGCAACTTTCACCTTTTATCAAAATATCATTATCGAAATTTACAGCCTTTTCTTTCACGCCCTTTCTGGGACATTTTCAATTCATGAGGCAAACTTTTTGATCATGAGGCAACTTCCAAAACATAAGGCATATTCAATTTTCTCAAAATCATCCTTTGACTTTTCTAGAAAACAAGTCATTTCATTTTCGCCCATCTGGGCCGCCCACTTTGGGGCTGCGAGATGATTCGGTCTCCATATGACCCGTCGGTATATATGAGACTCTCGCGTCCGGACCTAAAGATGATTCGGTCACCATACGACCCTCGACGCCCATTTTCAATCGAGATGAATCGTGTCAGTATGGGACTCTCTAGCCGCACGACCTCGTCAGGTCAAATGGGAGTAACTCCCTCCCAATACATTAGCCAAATTTCATGATTCCTTGGCGATCCCACACGCTAGTGCACATCTCATTTCCTTGGCGAGCCTACACGTCATTTTTTTCATAAAAGTTTCAATTAAAGATAGCCTCATATTTTCATTTAAAGAAAATAATTCATGTCTCAAAATTCATTATTCAAGAACAACTCATGAAACCAAGCAATTCATCGCCTACTCGAGGCATTCCTTTCCACGTCCCTCAACTGGACAAAATAGATTCCACATTATAAAATTTTAATCAAGCACAAGCCTCACACGGCCATTTCGAAAAGTCATGATTGATGCAAGTCACGGTTTCAAAATCTTAATTAAAGATTCGGTTTAACAATCCATGCCACTTAGAGCACTCAATTCAAATCAGAATTATCACATGACTTACGCAAGGTCCAATATTCATCATGACCATATTGGAACTCCATAACTCAACCTTGATTTCATAAATTTCAAGCCAAAATTCACTCAAGCACAACTCAATCCAAACAGGGCAGAATTCGGGTTTCAGAGTTCCTCAACCTCAACCTCAACCGGTTTGTAAATCATTGATTTCCTTTAGCAAAGACGTCCATTAGTAACCTAACTTCTTAATAAAGGGTTAGGAGTAACTTACAGGTAATTTAAGCTAGAGATGTCCACAAAATAGGCGACACAAGCCCTTATTCCAAATCTGTCCAGAATTGGTCCCTAGAGATTTCACAAAATCTCAGCCAATAAACTCCCTTAATCCACTTCCAAATTCAACCACAAGCTACCCTAGCATGTCAAGCAAGGTCCTAAGAGGTTTACCAATGATTTGTGCCACGGAAATTGGCCAAGGGAGTCGCACAAAGCTCACAATTCAAACTGGAGCTCCGGCGGGCAGATTCTGTCCATGCAAGCCACAAGCCACGGTTTAGCTATGAAACCACTTCCAAACTACACCAAACTCAACTACAAGCTAAACAACACTTATGTCCAAGTTCTAGGATGGCTCACTGACGATTTTCAAGCAAGACAATGCCTCGACGAACCTTGGAGAGTCAGGGCAAACCTGGTCGGCGGGGTTAGATTCTATCCTTCGAAAACTACCAAGATTTAACCATCATAATCCTTCAATAATCTAACCAAACTTCATGAAAACAAAGATATATGTCTTAACTAGACTTGAGAGGTGGTCTTACCAAATATTGGGGAGAAATAAGCTCGGAATTCCATCATAGAGCTCCTCGGGTAGGAACAGGGTCGGACAGCGACCTTTGCCCACTCAAACGGCTCTATGGAACAGAGGGATGGGTGGATTTTGGCTCATAATACCTTGTTGGAACGGTAAGAGAAATATCTTTCTAATGGTGGGTGGCTCGCCTCCATCGAATGTCGGACAAAGAATTTATGGCCGAAACAGTGGAGGGTGCCGGTGCAGGGTTTTTGAGCGAGCAGCGAGAGGGAGAGGGAACCGAGAGAGGTTTTGAGAAAAATGAAAGAGAGAGGTGGTATTCGGCCAAATGAAGGAGAAGAATGAGAAGAAGGCTTCCTTTGCAAGCCAAGGGAGAGAGAAAAAGTTGAGGTGATAGCTTAGGCCTTTAATGGCTAATTAGACTTGGCAAGTGAGGGATTTGACAATGCATTAATGGCTATCTTGACTTGTCTCCATAATATCTTGAAGCCAAATGACCACAATACCCTCAAATTTTTGGCCAAGATAGGAAGGGTAAAAGACTCTTTTGCCCTTGACTTATTCTTAAGGAATGCGTATTATCCTAGGGGCAAAATGGTAATTTTCACTTGTAGTCCAAAATTTCACTTTTTCCCAATCTGGGTTACCCTCGATGAGGCGGCATCCAATTCTTTTCAATGTTGGAATTTCTCAATGTCCGATACCCAATTTTGAGGCCAAAATCATGTCGAGTTCTCGTCGACTGTAATTCCAGTTTATCTTAAACTGACGGGCGACTCTTGCAGGCTCTACGCGTATCAACCTTAGGATTTCTCAAGTAGTGGCGACTTTGGTTGTCATGTGATTGCGAGAGTTTATCGCTAGTTCCTGCGGTCCTGATCTTCGGAATCCGATTTAGGAAATTCTCGCAAATTACACATTGGTTAAGCGGAATCACCCGCGTCCCAACGTATAATGCTAGCAAGGTATTCCATGATCGGTTCTAAATCGATCTCTGCTGGCCTAAAATATTTCATCGACAATCCTTATGGCCAAAGTGCCATATCTTATTCACATTCCCCAGGTTCATGTACCCGACCTCGCGTTAGTCTTTTCCTTTCGGTCAGTTAACTCGAGAGTGACATGTTCCGAGCGAGATACAACTAAAATACCTCGATTGATATCCTTCCATTCAATAGCCTCGGGAGGGGTCGAAATTCAAAATGTCACATTCGGCCATAGAACATAATTGTGATCCTTCTCATTAATCTCTTTTTCACAATCACAAGCGAATTCATTCCATCGCCATTCAAGGCACACAATCCAAGCACAATAGGCTTATCATTTCAAGCATACCATTCGGTCATGCACACCATTCATACCTTCACGTTAAGTCACATAACCATCAAGGGTACAACCATGCATCAACCATGCATTATGTAACATTCCGAATTCCAACCATTTTCGAGACTATTGATTAGAAAGGTATCGATCGGTGTGTTTCAGTCATATCTCGCTCGGAGCTGGCCACTCTCGAGTCGACTGACAGAAATGGTAAGGCTAACGCAGAGTTAGTACGTGGACCAGGGAGACTCGAATGAGAAATGACACTTTGATCATAAGGATTGTCGAGGGGATATTTTGGGCCAGCAGAGATCGATCTATGAATGATCATGGAATGCCTTGCTAGTATTATACGTTAGGACGCGAGTGATTCCGCTTAACCAATGTGTGATTTGCGAGAATTTCCTAAATCGAATTCCGACGATCAGGATCGTAGTGATAAACCCTCACAATGACATGACAATCAAAGATGCCACGACTCGAGGAAATCCTAAGGTCGATACGCATAACACTTGCAAGAGCCGCCCGTCAGTTTAAGATAAACTGGAATCACAGTCGGCGAGAACTCGACATGAATATTGACCTCGGAATTGAGTATTGGACATTGAGGAATTTCAACATTGGAAATAATTGGACGCCGCCTCATCGAAAGGAAATTAAGGTTGTGATTCGTCCCATAAGATTAGGGAATCGAGAAATTGATTGAAATTGAAAAATGACCTTTTTGCCGCTCAAGATTACTCATGCCTTAAGAATTAGACAAGGGCAATTTAGTCATTCTCTCCACCCCTATATTGGCCGAATAAGTGAGGGAAAAATAGTCATTTGAGCCCTAGATTTTTATGTGGCAAGGACAAGAGTCATGAATTTGGATGATGAGCCTACTTAGACCATAGGTTATAGGCTTAGGTGTATTAATTCCTTGTCTTGTCCCACCTACCAAAGTCTTATCCACTCTCTCTCTTGGATTAAGCGAAGTCTTCATCTTCATCTTCTTCCTTCTTCTTCATTTTGCTGGCCGAAACTTCCCTCTCCCCCATTTTCCTCTCGGCCGCTCACTTTCTTTCTCTCGCTCAGCTCGCTGTTCTTCCCGTTTCCACCCACTGTTTCGTCCATAACTTCTTCGTCCGACATCAGATTGAGGTAAAACCACCACCATCTGAAATATTATCATCTTTCCGTTCCAACAAGGTATTATGAGCCCAAATCCACCCATCAATTTGTTCCGTAGAGCCGTTTGAATGAGCAAAGGTCAGACTGGTCAGATTTGGACCCGAGAGCTCTAACTGGGACTTTCGAGCTCTTTTCGCTCCAACCTTCGGTAAGCCACTCCTTGAACCTAGTTAGGACATTTGGCAACATGTATTTGAGGTTTAGATGGATTTTTATGGTTGAATCATCAAGGTCTTCAAGAGGGCAGAATTTGCCCCCCATCGAATCGGTTTGGAAACCGCGGCTCTCGAGGACCGTTGAAGTGTCATTTGGTTTGAAAATTTTCGGTAAGTCACTCTAAGACATAGTCCTACGTGTTAGCAAAGTGTACGCGGACTAGAGTGGCGTTTAAATGGTGTTTGACTGTCGATTTCTTGTGGATTCGTTGAAGCGGCAGAATCTGATTTTCGAAGGACCAGCCGAACCCGTGAGCTTTGTGCAGCCCTTGGTCGAATTTCTTGGCCGAAAATCATTGGTAAGACTCTTAGGACTTTGCTTGAGGTGCTAGGGTAGCTTGTGGTCAAGTTTGGAAGTGGATTGAGGAAGTTTAATAACTGAGATTTTGTGAAACCTCTAGGGACCGGTTCTGGACAGATTTGGAACCCCGATTTTGAGCAATTCTCTAGCTTAGATTGCTGGTAAGCTACTCCTAAACCTTTACTAGGGAGTTAGGTTACTAAGAGATGATCTTATTTGAAGAATTGATGATTTATAAACCGATTTTGGATTGAGAAACGTTATATCTGAATCTGTCCTGTTTTTGAATAAGCTGTGCTTTAGTGTTTCTTGGCTTGAATTTATGAAATCAAGGTCGATTTATGAAGTCCTAATTTGGATATGAGAGATGGTTGAACCCTTGTCATGTATTGTGGAAGTTCCGCTTGAAATGAATGCTTTAAAGTGGCATGAATCATTGACTGAGTCCCGAGATGGTTTGTAAACCGAAATCTGAGATTAATTTTGGGGGTAATGTCAAGCCGGTGAATCAAAAGAAAGGTTGATAGATGCATGCGTTAAGTTGAATTATGCATGGTAGCATGAAATTTTGTTTGTTTCAAAGAGACCTCATTGTTTGATTTCGATTAATGAGAATCGTGAAATCTCAGAGTTTGTATTAAGGTCGTGAGTTGCTTGTTTTTTGGCATGAGCTTGTGTGTAATTGTAAGAAAACTTATGGCCAATCAGTCGGGTGTTTGATCCCGATGTTGGGTGTTTGATACCAAAGTTTATGAGCTCAGGGACTTGCTCCCATTTGGTCTGACGAGGTCACTGCGGCTAGAGAGTCTTACAGTCGACCGAATTATCTCGTGGTGCTGAAGTAACGAGAGTCACTGTATTGACCGAATCATCTCTAGGTCCGGACGCGAGAGTCTTCATGTTGACTGCTTCGAGGGAGTTCAGATATCGGGCGTCACATGTTAGACCGAATCATCTCGCAGGATTGGCCATGACGAGAGTCTCATAGTTGACCGAATAATCTCAACGGTGCTGGGGAGCGAGAGTCACTATGACGACCGAATTATCTCGTCGTAATAAAGTGAAAAGATAAATTATTTTCTGTGGCTAATTTATTTCCTAGTAAGGAATGTTATGAGAATAAGAGAATTCTTATTGAGGCCCGAGGCGCTTTGGCGGCGGGGCGGGAAACGACTTGTTACCATTGACTGAAAGTCAAGTTTTATGAGGAAAGGAAATGGAACTGAATGTCAGATTTCTTGAGGAAACTAGAATTGAACGATGGTTTTAGGAATAAGAACTGTTTTCCCTGAGTTTATTTAACTGAAAACCCTGCCTAAGTATGAAGCCGAGCGTTTATCATGATTTTGACTGTCAAGTCATTTGAAAAAGGATTGGAATGCCACTTTTGATAAAAAAAAAAATGTGCATTGTTTGTGAATCATCATGCTTTGCCGAGACAATCACACTTTTACCATGTCAAAATCCTTTCATTTGAAAATACCTGTTTTCAAAAGTGTCTGGCGGGGTACTTAGCGACCTAGTTTAGGGTTAGGTCTAGTTTACTGAGATTTATATCTCACCCCGTCGTGGGACAACATTTTTCAGGTCCCTAAAGACCGAAGACGATTGGCCGAAGAAGCACTTGATGTATTTTAGACATGTGACCATTTGTAAACCGAAGCCTCCTTGAATGTTTGGTTAAATGTTTTTGATGCATCGTTCTAATGCCCTCTGTTATTTAATAAGTGTAGGGTTGTTTTTCTCGCTTCTGCTTGCATGATTCATTTAGGTCCTTTGACATTTGGCCGTCGGATCCTGGATGAATATCGAAGTTAACGGCTACTGAGGGATGCCCGCGGTGCCCGCCAGGCTCGGGGGTGTGACACATTAGAATCAAGATTAATTACCACACGCTACGTTTCGCACACGGCTCATCTTTATCAAGCATTCACAGCTTTAATTCAATATTTCCTAGGCATAAAAACATGGTACTAAATCAAGAACAAGTCATCAAATCTCAATTCACAAAAACTGCTCAACTAGGCCTCCACTACCAGGTTCAGTCACAAGTAAATTGACATTTTCCTACTGACTTTTGAGAAACCAAATTCCAGAATCATGTCCTTTGCTCAATTTGGACATCAGATGACTTAGAACGAGCCATTTTAAAAATTGGTGCGCGCTGGAAAGCAGAATTATATGTCTCTCGAGTCTCTCATGTGTTCCACTCCAAAACAGCCTTTTTAAACCCTTTCAATTCCATAAAAAATCCACCTTTTTAGTGACCCAATATCCTAACTAAGGGGTTAGAAGTCTTCTTACTACTCAATCCAGCAAGTAAAATTCTACAATCGGCCATTTGAAGCCTTTCCAATCAAACCGGCCAGAACAGGGCAGCTTTCTGTCCTAGAATCAATCACACAAATTGGCCATTAAATCTTCATCTAAGCTTTATCCTAACCCTCATACTCCTCACTAACATGTACTACTATGTTCTAGAGAGCCTCTTACCAATGATTTCCGGGCAAGACAACACCTCAAGGATCTTCAAAAGCTCTCGGTTCCCAAACCGGTCGAAGGAGGCAGATTTTGCCTTTAAGAAAATCCATCAAGTTCAACCATTAAAACCCATGTATCTTCAACAAAATTCCAATCTCAAGTCACCAAACCTCAGTACTAGGTCTTAAGATGATCTCACTGCGATTTGGAGGAGAAACAGGTCTTCTAAGTTGGTCCAAGGAAGCTCAAGCCCGAACCGGGGTTCAATTCTGACCTCTTCAGGCTCCGGCGGCTTCACGGGTCAAACGGGGCGGGCGAATGGCTGAACAGGAAGTTGGAGGTTGTAGAGGAGAGGTTGAGGGTCGTCACGGTGGTCGGCGTTCGGTCGTAGGGTCGCCGGAAGCCGGCGACGTGGCAAGCGAACAACGAGGGAAGGGCTGGTCGAGCGAGAGAGGAAGAGAGCAAAAGAAAAGAGGAAAGAGAGAGAGAGAGAGAGGAGAGAGAGGAGAGAGAGAGAGAGAGAGAGAGAGAGAGAGAGAGAGGAGAGAGAGAGAGAGAGAGAGAGAGAGAGAGGAGAGAGAGGAGAGAGAGAGAGAGAGAGAGAGATTAAACAAGCTAATTATTATACCTAAGCCTATAACCTATGGCCTAAGTAGGTTCAATTCTCTCTATTCATGACACTTGTCTTCTATCATATAATATCTCTAGGCTCAATGACTAAATTGCCCTCCAAAATTCGGCCACTATAGGGGAAGACAAATGACTAAACCGCCCTTGCTTGTTCTTAAAGAAAAGAATGTCATTTGAGAGGCAAAAATGGTAATTTTACTCTTTTAGTCTGAATTTCACTTTTTCAATTTTAATTACCCTCGACGAGACGACGTCCAAATTCTTTTCCAATGTTGGAATTCTTCATTGTCCGATATCCATTTTCGAGATCCAATTCATAGTCCGTTTTCCGTCAATCATAATTTTAGCCCATCTTAAACTAACGGATGGCTTTTGCAGACTTTACGCGTATCGACTTAGTGATTCTCATCACACTTAGGATGAACTCAAGTCATAGCGACTTTGGTTGTCATGTAATTGCGATGGTTTATCGCTAACTCCAACGGTCACGATCGTAAGAGTTCGATTTATGAAATATTTGCAAACCATACGTCGGTTAAGCGGAATCACCCGCGCTCCAATCATATAATACTAGTAATGAATTCCATAATCGTTCTTAGATCGTCATTTATTGGCTCTAAATATTCCCTCGGCAATCCTTATGGTCAAAGTGCCATTCCTTATTCGAGTTCCTAGGTCCACGTACTTGTCACGCGTTAGCCTTTCTCTTTTGGTCAGTTAACTCGAGATTGATCAGATCCGAGCGAGATAAAACTGAAATACATCGATAGATATCATCTCATTCATAAGTCTTGAAATGGTCGGAAATTCAGAATGTCACAGAAGGAGAGGGGAGTAGAGGCGTCGGGTGTCGCGATCTAAAATTTTAGGAAATTCCAGGTTAACAGATTATTAGGTTAATTAAATTAACTAACCTAATTCGGACTCTCCCAAATCGTACTGAATTACAACTTAGGTTCATTTAATGAAAAGTGTATTAAGTTGGAGCCGCCACTAATCTTTTGTGGTATGTAGATTAGAAAACCTAAATAAAGTATTTGGGAGAAAATACTCTATTTCATGCGAACCAAAGATTAAATGGATTCGAGGACTTGGTTACATTAATTTTTCAATTAATGCCCTTTCGGTACCAATATTCTTGAAAAATCCTTGATTTGGTGATTTGACTTGATTTTTTAGGATCTTCTCTTATTAAATGCAATGCTAATGCAACTTAACTATATGACATGTGAAATGCAATGACAATAAAAGGATGACATGGCAATTACAAAATAATATGAACCATGCATGGATAACGTGACAAGATGGCATGGCAAAATGCATGTCGTAGCATAATGACATGGCAAATATGAACGATATGGAAAATCTGACACGCAACTATATAATATGCAATGCGAAACGATGTTTTTTTTCATATTTTTATGCATTTTCGGATTTATGAAAAATTGAGGTAAAAGACAACCCTAAAGCGAAATAACATCCAATTTTATTCAAGAACTTGATTTCTCAAAGTCCTAAACTTTACTAGAGATTATTTTGCATGCAAAAGTATGAGAAACCACGATTTTAACTTAAGAAAAATGCGACATCTTTTTTGGGAATTTTTCAGGAATTTATTTAAGCCATAAAAATGATGAAATTTGAACAAAAAATAAACAATATTGCCCATAACATCTGAAATTTCGATTTTTATTCACAACATCCCCCGAGATTAGGGTTAGTAAGTGAATATATTATAGAATTACCGTCGTCCCTATATACATATGTCAAATCTTGAAATTCTATTTAGGAATTAACAATCCGCTTCTCAAGATTAAGGATTTGATATCTAATTGACATGTACGGGCCCAATCGTACTTCGAGATAGAAGTCATATTTTACCTTTACTGTATGTTTTCTGAGAGACAAGACACATTCGGAGCATGTATTATGGGCAATATTGTTTACTAATGTTTAAACTTTATAACAAAACAAATAATAAACTATATCCATAATATAAACATGCTAAAAAAATCATCCGCCAAGGCATATCAATTTCGAAAACCGTGGAGGATTGTCGAGAATTGTAAAGCAATCTTACCTTATCCATCAAGATCCATATCTTCTAAAGTTGGACAATTAGCTTAAGATACTGAAAAAATATTTGGGATAATCGCCAAATTAGGAAAGATATACAGTTCTCCCCGTTTTTGAAAGTAGCTTCTCTTCCATCCTTCCAGCTTCATGTTTAATCTCCGTAGAATCCAACTAAGCATTTGCTTCTTAGTTTCCCCAATCGAAAGGAATACCGAGATACTTTCTAGTCTTGGAAATTTCTTGTACTTGCAGTTCATTTGCCATATTTGCTGTGAACTCCTGTGGGCAACTCGTCCCAAGGGAAATTTATGACTTTTTTAGATTAATTTCCAACCCTGATGCAAGAAATATTGGTTTAAAACACCTGCCAGATTCTGACATTCCAGTATTCTTCCATCTAGAAAAATGATAAAGTCATCTGCAAACAACAAATTTGACATAATGGGACAGCATCTGTTCAGTTTTATCCTTGTTATTGAGCCATCCGAGACTGTCTTTTTCATCAACGAGAACAAAATTTTTGCGTCGAGTATAAACAAGTATGGGGAGAGAGGGTCCCTGTATTAAGCCCCTGGAACGTTGGAAATTAGGGAGAGATTCCCCTTAGTGCTAAACAATGCATGATCCATTAGATCCATTTTTCACAGAAATCCATTCTCCGCATGCAAGCTTCCAAGAAGTCCCATTCTATCCTGTTATAGGCCTTCTTCATATCAAATTTCAGGACAGTTGGGATCTTTTTCCTCCTCTTTTTGACCCTGACATGATGAAGAACTTGCTGAACTATCAATGTATTACCCTAAATTTGGCTTCCCACTTACAAACGCACTCTGTTCTTGTGTTACTAAACCTGGTAACCACAGTTCCAGTCTGTTTACCAGAACTTTTTGAAGTAACTTGTATGCAAACTTGCATAAACTGATGGGCGCGGAAATGATCCATAGTCTCGGGTATTGGATTATTCGCGTTCTGTTCAGCTCCTATTTCATACATCTTGAGGCAAAGAATTCTTGCATTGCTTTGACTACTTCGAACTTTACTTCCTCCCAATGAAACTGCAAATTTTCTCATTAAACCGAGCACCCATTTGAAACCTCCTCAATAATCAACTCTGCTGTTAATAACTGATTCAAAGACTCCTCTATAATTGTAGGTATGCAATCTAGCACTGGATTGACATTTCTGGGGCCTACCGAAAGATAAAGCACCTTAAAGAAATTAATGGTCATATTCCGCAACATTTCCTTGTCTCGGATAGAATTCCCCTCAACAGATTGCAGCATATAAGTCCTATTCCGCGACCTTACTTGGATTGTTGTAGCATGGAAAAATTTCGTATTCTTGTCACCCCATTTCATCATAGGATTCTTGATCTCATTCCCCAATACGTTTCCTCTTGCCTCCATAAAACTTCAATTTCCTTTTTGAGTATCTTCTCCTTATCATTATCATCCTACATGCTGGCTGCATTAGTGATGTCCTGCAGTTTCTGTTGCAAGAAAAGGATTCCCTGCTTGCTGTTTGAAAATCTTTTTTTGCTAGACTTTGTCTGCTTGACCGCTTTCCGGCTTAGACCTTAGCGGTTCCAATGCAACTCTACTGAGTCTACGCGATAAGTCATCCGCTTTCATGATGTTAGAGGACCAAACTTCTTTGACAGCCTGTTTAAATTCTAGGTCTTCTTACCAGAATTCTTCAATTCTAAATGCCGTTCTCCTTCTAACTAGTACTACTATTAAAGAAAGTAAAATTGGGATATGATCCGACCCAGTGGAAAGGAATGCATTCAGTTTTTCTTTTACGAAGGGTTCCCTTCTTTATTGTTAGGCCATGTAAATGCACACCCCTTGCATGATATCCATTCTACGAAAAGAGTTTAGAAACGAATACTAGTAATCTATAAAATTCAGCCCTTCAAGTGAAAAGCAAGTCGGACCGATCAAATTGGGAACCGCCCGAATCGGACCGGACTGGTGATCTGGTTTCCGGTTTCAGAGGGCGGCGTTCTGGTTTTTGGTCATAAAATTTGAATCGGTGGTCGGGTGGTCCGGTTTCCAATTCCAAGGGTATAGGACCAAGCCAGGTCGGTTAATTTTATTTTATTATTTTAAAATTTTTTAAACGTTATCCTAGATCTAATAATGTTTCCTTGGCCTTTCTTCTTGTGTTCTCCAATCATGCTTGAACAGATCATTCTCATTGATCCTGCAAAGCAGAACCCACCAAGCACTAAAATGCAGACGAAAATCTAGCAAGGAAAGATAGAGTCATCAACAAAACGGAGAAAATCCTTCAAAAAAAAAAAAAATTCAAGACAAAGGATGTACTCACATCTGCTTTAAAAATTGCTCATAGTCCAAGCTATACGTGCAACTTTAGCTCCAATTTACCGGTTCCATTGAACCGCCCGGGAACCGGATCAAACCGGTCGGTCCGGTCCCTAGTTGAGGAAAATGGGAACCAGGACCACCGGTCCGGTTTCCGGTTCTTGAGGGGCCGGGAACCGCTCACCCCTTGTTTCTTCACTCTTTTAGCAAAACTTCCCAATTCTTTTTTTTCCATTAAAAACACTAAGTTAAGCCTACTTGAGCCACTAAGTCTTGTAAGTTTTGAACCGTCACGGGTGTGTCCAACCTTTGATAGTTCCAAAATCACTCGGTGACTTATAAGGGCTGGCCACCAAAGCCCATTCAGCTACTTCCTCAATCACTTGAATAGGTGTCACAAGGAGTTGTGTCTCATCCAGCCAAGATGCAGATTGATTTTGGGAATTATAGGGACAATACCTTCGCCGTGTCTTGGTTATGGGAGTTGGACTCTTTCCAGTTCTTTTTCCTGCTTCCCTTATTTTTTTTCTTTTTTTTATCAGATTCCTGTTTCCTCCAGCACAGAGTAGTATTTTTTATTTTTATTTTTGCAAAAGTTTTCTAGCCGAGCCGAAGCCCCTTCCACATCCTCCATCATGATCATCCGCTTTAGCTCATTGGGGTCATGGGACAGCTGGGAATGACTCATAACTCCAGGAGCCGCACGAAGCGAGGACAAACTTCTCAAAAGCCTGCAAGACAAGCACGATTCGAGACGGGGAAAGTAGAGGCAGCTAGGGTTTGTATAGGGCTGTTTTTCTAAAGGACAATTATCAATAAAAGAAGGGATATGTGCACTATAAGTCTTAAAACTTATTACCAAAGTGCAATTGTGTCCTAAAACTTTAAAAAAGGACAATCAAGTCCTAAAACTTGACAGATTGATAAAATCAAGTCATTCTATTAACACTATCAGATTTATTAACGAAATTTTTAATTTTTTTTATCCTATGTGGTATTTTTTTTATTGAGATCTTATTCAAATTATATTAAAAAAAGGAAATCAAAAATTCATTTTGAAAAACAAAACAGCAGAAAAGAGAAAAACAGAGGAACACACCGCTCGATCGCAGGGGGATGCCGTCGCTGTTGTCGTCGCTCATTACGGGAGGGGCCGGATGTGACATTCTGAATTCTGACCCCTCGAGACTTGAGTTATGGAATGAGACTTCAAAATTGAAAATTAAACGATGAGGAATTCCAACATTAGCAATGAATTGGACGTCGCCTCATCGATGGTGATTTATATTGGAAAAAAATGAAATTTCGGACGGAAAGTGTAAAATGACCATTTTGCCCCTTAACCTTTGGCCTTGCCTTAAGAAGTTTATAAGGTCATTTTGGTCATTTTAAACCCCCAAGGGCTGCTGAAAATTTGATGTGGATATGGTCAAAGGAAGTCAAAGTCAATGGATCAACCAATGGAAGCTTATCAAGTGTCAACCAAAGAAGGCCTCATGCATTAAATGCCCATTAATTACCCATCTTATCTAATTGACCAAAGTGTATTATTGGGGTGGAAAGCTCTCTCTCTCTCTCTCTCTCTCTCTCTCTCTCTCTCTCTCTCTCTCTCTCTCTCCAATTTGGCCGGCCACCTCCTCCCCATCTTCTTCTTCTTCTTCCTTTTTCTTTCGGCCGAACAGATTTCTCGCAGACAAAGAAAAACTTCTTCACTGTTCTGGCTATAACTTTATCGTCCGACATTGGAGTGAGGTAAAACCACTGCCATCTGAAATCTTATTGTCTTTCCATTCCAAAAAGGTATTATAAGCTCAATTTAGCCGAGTATTTCTTCCCGTAGGTCCGTTTGAGTAGGCAAAGGTAAGAATCTGACCGGTTTTGGAGAGGGATGGTTTTTAGGAGCTTCCGGACTCCAAATGGCTCCAAATTTTCGGTGAAGTCTTCATAACAGCTAGTACTTGAGTTGGCTGAGCAAGTATAATTATTTTATTGATAATTTAGGGTATTTTCATGGCTAAACAGAGGTGATGATAGGCGAACAGATTTTGACAGTGTGAGGATTGTGAAGGAACCGGGCTGTCAAAGGTCTTCGAGGTGTCGTTCCGCTTCAACACTCTTGGTGAGATTCCTAGACATGTAGAATGAGGTCTTGGCAAGTTAAATTCCTAAGGAAATAGAACCTAGAGTTGAGTTATGACTTGTTTATACGGGTTGAACCAAAATCGGTTCTGTTTTCTGGTATACCCTGTTCTGGCCGAACCTAGTGAAGACCATTTAAATGATATTTTGACTTCAAATTGACTCTTAAGACTTCATAGGATGTTGTGTGAGGTGTTAATGGGGAGTTTGTGAAGTAGATTGGGAATTAGAAGTGATTTAAGGGCTAATTGGTGCATAAAACTTCGATTTATATTCGGCCTTGTATGTGACTACGTGAACCGAAGGTATTGAGGGTTCGTGGAAATGTAGTCATGTATTCAATTGATCAATAAGGCGTCTTGAGTTGCCAATTGAATGGTTATTGAGGGATTGGATTAAGAGAAGTAAGATTCAATAGCTTTTGATCCGAAATTGATGAACTTTTTTAGGTTGACGAGAGATCCTTGGTTGGTTGCATACTTGTGGAATTGAAAAGGGTCGCTTGGTGTGACGTTTTGCTAATCGATCAAGGTAAGTGTCCCTTAAACCTTTACTTGAAAGCTAGGACACTACTGGATGGATTTAGTTGATGGATTGCTTAATTGATGAGAATCATGGTGTATGGCGTTTAGCCTTACTTGATTGAAGTGATGAGAAATGGCTGAGTTATGATATGGCCTGTGGCGATCTCCCAGAAAGAAGATATCGGACTTCTGCTACGCACTCCCATCAAATGGTATCTATTGTTGGCGTGAAGCCAAAATATATCAAAAGATATTATTAAGATTTTTTTTTTATCTTTTGTCATTTTCTTTTCTTCTAGGTTAAAAGATACACATTATGTATTAGGGATATATTGGTTGTAGCCGTCAGAAGATGAGAGAAGATAGAAGAGCAGATAGAAAGCGCAAGAGCAGAAAGAATACACAAAGTAGCGAATAGAGAGAGAGAGAGAGATAGAGAGAGAGAGGTCGTGACGGTATTCTTGAGTGTTCTCGTTTTCTTTTTCCTTCGATCTTGTGAGAAGATCGTCAGTTGTATTCTTACTTTTCTCGAAGACTAGTGGATTCGCAGAGTGCCTCTGCACGGAGACGTAGCCCAGGTTTGGGTGAACTTCGATAACAAATTCTCTAATGTGTTCTTCTAATTCTGTTCTTTTATCGTTATATTCTGCTAGTGTGGATTGTTTGCTTAGATTATATTTCTGAAATTGGGGCACGATTCCTATCAACTAGTATCAGAGCCTAGGTTGGCTAATTGAGAACATTGAGGGTTTTTCGGTGACGTTCGATTGAAAGCAAACGGTATGGTAGAAGATAAAATTAGAATCAATAAGTTCGATGGGCAGGATTTTGGATTGTGGAAACTCGAAATAGAGGATTATCTTTATCAGAAAGATCTCTATGCACCACTTGAGGGTTGGAAACCTGAAATCGCGGAAGTTGATCCGACGGCAGAGTCAGGATGGAAAATTCTTGATCGAAAGGCGTTAGGTGCGATTCGTCTAGGTTTGTCGAAAAAGACAGGATACCACATCGCGAAAGCTAAGATTGCAAAAGAAGTTACGGATATTCTAACGAATATTTATGAGAAGCCATCTACATCGAATTAGATATTTTTGTTAAAGAAATTGATTAATATGAAATTATCTGACAGAGGTTCTGATGCAGAGCATATTAATAGTTTCACGCAGGTTACAAGTCAATTAGAATCCGCAGGCATAAATTTGGATATGAAGTTACAAGCTTTATTATTTCTATGTTCTCTTCCGGAAAGCAACAACACTGCGGTACAAGGAATTTCGAGCACCATGAATGATGATTTGACTTTGGATGATGCTGTGAGCAATATCATGGATGAAGAGATGCGACGAAAAGTCTCAGGTGGAGATAAATTTTCGGCATCTGCATCTTCAACGGTACTAGTAGTGGAGAACCGTGGAAGAAGCAAAAGCAGAGGAAATTCAGTGGGCGTGGTAGGTCACAATCCAGGGGAAAGAGAGAGGTTACAAAAGATGAGTGCTGATTTTGTCACCAGACGGGTCATCGTAGATTTCAATGTGAAACCTACAAAAAGAAGCTGCGAGATGAGAATCAAGGAGCTAATGTGGTAAGCGATGAGCCCTTTTTAGAGAACTTGTGTTTATCTGCAGGGTTTGACTTGGCTACAGATAAGTGGTTTCTTGACTTTGGTACTTCTTTTCATTGTACCTCGCAAAGAAATATATTAATTGATTATGCCAGTGGAGATTTTGGGCAAGTGGTTGTGGGAAATGGCCCCATGTGTCCAATTGTAGGAAAATGAACTGTGGTTTTGAACATCTCCAGTGGTGGACGACTAATTTTGCGTGAAACCAGACTTATTCTTGAGTTGAAGAAAAATTTGATTTCAACTAGCAAACTTGACCAAGAAGGCATGGCAACAACTTTTAGAGGCGGAGAGTGGAAGATAACCTCAGGAGTAAGAGTAGCAGTAAAGGGAAAGCGTACAGGTACACTTTACTTCTCCAAGGAGACAATATCAGTGATATGGTTGCAACTACAGTGGCTACATGTAATTTATCTACTCTTTGGCATTATCGTTTGGGACATCTTGGTGAAAAAGGTGTCAAGCAGTTACATTCAAGAAAGTTACTTCCAGGTTTGCAGAAAGTTGAGCTAGATTTCTGTGAAAGTTGCATTTATGGAAAATAAAAAGTAGTTAGTTTTCAATTGAATGTGCGAGAAAATAAAAAGCAAAAGTTAGAGTTGTTTCATACTGATGTATGTGGACCGGCTCAAGAACTCTCTTATGGTGGTAAGAGATATTTTGTCACTTTTATTGATGATGCAACAAGAAAGACTTGGGTATATGCTCTTAGAGAAAAATCAGAAGTATTCGGTGTTTTCAAAATGTGAAAAATCATGGTAGAAAAAGAAACATGTTATCATATTAAAGCTCTAAAATCTGATAATGGTGGTGAATACACGAGCAATGAATTTGCAGAATATTTGAGCCAAGAAGGCATACATGGGTTAAAGACTGTTCCCAAAACTCCTCAAGAGAATGGTGTGGTTGAGAGAATGAACAGGACCATTTTGGAACGTGCAAGATGCATGAGACTACATGCGGGTCTCCCGTTATACTTATGGGCTACTACAGTTGATGCAGCTGTATATTTGATCAACATGAGTCCATCTAGTGCGCTGGATGGAGAAGTACCGCAAGAGCAGTGGTCAGGTAAAAAGGTCAATTATTCATATCTAAAAGTTTTTTGTTGTATTGCACATGCTTTGATTGATAGAGAGGACAGGAAAAAGCTTGACGCTAAGTCCCAAAAGTGCATTTTTGTTGGATATGGTGGCGATGAATATGAATATAAGCTTTGGGATTATGGGAATAACAAAGTCATTCGCAGTTGGAATGTGGTGTTCTAGGAAGAAAAGATGTACAAAGATCGTTAGACAAAGCATGAGACGGCAGTAGAACGAGAATATATTGAGCTGGACACAATTTCTGTTAATATGGTTCCAGTAGATCAAAGTGCATATGAAGGGGAGGTTGTTCAAGATGAACACATTATTAATGAGCAGGCAGTTCAAGAGGAATGCGATAATCCGGAACAGACTAATGATCCCGAAGTACCTGTTTTGAGGAGATCTACACGTGTGAGAAAGTCAAAGGTAATTTTTTATGCTTCAGCTAATATTGTTCTGAGCCATGTCTTATATACAGATTCAGGAGAGCCGGAAACTTATGATGAGGCAAAGAAAGACACATCTCACATGCAGTGGGAGCATGCTATGAAAGACGAGATGAGCTCATTAATTTAGAACAAAACTTGGGAGTTGACCAAGTTGTCTACATGTAAAAAAGCTTTGTTAAACAAGTGGGTGTATATGATAAAAAATGAAGCTGATGGTAGCATCAGATACAAGGCGAGACTTGTAGTAAAGAGCTTTTCTAAAAAAGAAGGGATCGACTACTCCGAGATATTTTCACCAGTAGTGAAGATGAAATCAATCAGGGTGTTGTTGAGTATAGTTGCAGTGGAGGATCTTCATCTCGAGCAGTTAGATGTAAAAATGACTTTTTTGCGTGGTGATTTAGATGAAGAGTTATACATGGCGCAACCTAGAGGTTTTGAAGTCAAAGGTAAAGAACACATGGTATGTCGCTTGAAAAAAAACTTGTATGGCTTAAAGCAAGCTCCGCGACAATGATATTTAAAGTTTGATGATTTTATGGAAGAAAAATGATTTGCACACTGTGAGGCTGATCATTGTATTTATTTTCGAAAGTATAACGATAATGATATTGTATATCTCTTTTTATATATTGATGCCATGCTAGTGGCTAGTTCTAATAAAAAGAGAATCGCAGAAGTAAAGAAGATGGTAGCAGCGTAGTTTGCTATGAAAAACTTGGGAGAGGCCAAGAAGATTTTAGGCATGAAAATTATCAGGGACAGGAAAAATAAGAAATTATGGTTGTCGCAGGAAGACTATGTGAACAAGGTGTTGAAAAGATTCAACATGGACAAGGCAAAAACGGTTGTGACTCCTCTAGCAGGTCACTTCAAACTTTTCAAGGATATGTGTCCTAGTACTCAAGCTTTGAAAGAAGAGATGGCGGCCGTGCCGTATGCGTCAGTAGTTGGAAGTTTGATGTATGCTTTGGTGAGCACGAGACCTGACATTGTATAGGCAGTGGGAGTTGTGAGTCGATATTTACAGAACCCGGGCAAAGAGCATTGTAATGCAGTAAAATGGATATTGAGATATCTAGCAGGTACATCAAATTACTCTCTTTGTTATGGAGGTACATCTCTAGAATTGCAGGGTTATGTGGATGCAGATCACTCTGATGATCGAGATAGTAGTAAAAGTACCATTGGATATGTCTTTACAGTTGTAGGTACAGCAGTGAGTTGAGTATCTCAACTACAGAAAATAGTGGCTTTATCGACGACAGAAGCAGAGTACGTGGTGATCACGAAAACCTCTAAGGAAATCATGTGGTTACAAGATTATTTGGAGGAGCTACATCGAAAGCAGCCAGTGAGCACACTGTGGAGTGATAGTCAAAGTACAATACACTTAGCAAAGAATGCAGCTTATCACTCAAGGACTAGACATATCAAGAAGCGTTATCACTTCATCAGTTCAACATTAAAAAATAACGAGTTAAAGCTATAGAATATTGATGGATCAAAGAATCCAGCTGACATGTTTACCAAGGTAGTAGACAGAGAGAAGCATACTTTTTATACTACTACTATTGGTATTACTCCATGTTAATTGAGGAAAGAGTATCATAGAGGCACAAGTTCGAGTTGCTAGTTTTTGAAGAGGATGGATGCAAAGTTGCTTGGTACATCAGATATATTTATCTTCAAGTGGGAGATTGTTGGCGTGAAGCCAAAATATATCAAAAGATATTATTAAGATTTCTTTTTTTATCTTTTGTCCTTTCCTTTTCTTCTAGGTTAAGAGATATACATTATATATTATGGATATATAGGTTGTAGCCGTCAGAAAATGAGAGAAGATAGAAGAGCAGACAGAAAACGCAAGAGCAAACATGATACACAAAATAGCGAATAAAGAGAAAGAGAGAGAGAGAGAAGCCGTGACTACATTCTTGAGTGTTCTCGTTTTCTTTTTCCTTCGATCTTGTGAGAAGATCGTCAGTTGTATTCTTACTTTTCTCGAAAACTAGTGGATTCGTAGAGTGCCTCAGCGCGGAGACGTAGCCCAGGTTTGGGTGAACTTCAATAATAAATTTTCTAGTGTGTTCTTTTAATTTTGTTCTTTTATCGTTATATTCTGCTAGTGTTGATTGTTTGCTTGGATTATATTTCTGGAATTGAGGCATGATTCCTATCAAAAACAGCTGAACCACCGAAGCACCATCACATACAGTGAATATAAGAAGCCAGACAGTGCACGAATTCGTGCTCAAGCAGAGACCGTCATCGCACATCATTTGTATCCTTGAACTCATTCTTGGGCCTACTAAATCAAATCGAAAAAGTTTCAGTGTTTCGTCTTTTGTTGTGATCTCTATAAGAACAAGAGCTCGTGCCCTCAAGAGATCAAAGACGAGAAGAATTACGAGGATGCACAAGAATTACAAGGGCTGGCGTCTCCCAGATTTCGGCGCCCTTGCCCGGGTTTGGCTAGGGTCGCTGGCCCCTCCGACGATGGGTGGCGACGGTGGCAGCCTCCTACCAGGGAGTCATCCGTTCCTCCTTTTTCTTTTTCTTTTGCTGTTTTGTTTCTTAAAATGAAATTTTGTATTGTCTTTTTTATTTTTGAATTTAATTTAAATATAATCTCAATAAAAAAAATGCCATGTAGGATGGAAAAATAAATTTAAAAATGTCATGTCAACGTTTTCCGTTAATCAAATTGACGGTATTAACGGAATGACTTGATTTTATCAATTTGACAAGTTTTAAGACTTGATTATACTTTTTGAAAATTTTAAGACTCAATTGTACTTTCGTGATAAGTTTTAGGACTTGTAGTGCACATATCCCATAAAAGAAATTGTAGAAATGACGATAAAGATCTGAAAAGGAATCATGGTGGATTGGCTTCGACATTTGGGACGCATCTCTATAACGAGTTGGGAATCCAGGAGCAGCTTTCTCCACATTCTCCGGGAAAACATGAAAAAATAAAAAAGACTCGAATGGTACGATCCTCCGTCACCCAAAAATGAAAGTTTTTCTGGTTACGGTTTGTTACGACAATGCGGAAACTAAAACGAAATTGAGACAGATGAGAAGAACGGAACACCAAGATTTACGTGGAAACCCTTGCGGGAAAAACCACGGGAGAGAGGAGAAGCAAAATCCACTATGAGAATAAGAGATTACAAAAGAGGCAATGTAAACTTCTCCTCAATCCCGTGATTTTTCCCGCAAGGGTTTCCACGTAAATCTTGGTATTCCGTTCTTCTCATCTGTCTCAATTTCGTTTTAGTTTCCGCATTGTCGTAACAAACTAGTATCAGAGCCTAAGATTCATCTGTCGACGAAAGAGAGACACGAGAGCTCGGGAATTCGGATTTCGTCTTCAGTGCAAGATGATTTGATTTCGGCGATTTACCTGTTCAAAATTCAGAGTCATCGAATTGACGTTCGTGCTCAAGGATTTTTTTTTTTCGAACGCCTCGTTTGCAATTCGATTTTGGACTTCATCCAATCGCAGGTCTTCAAGTCTTCAAGCTCGAGCTTCTCGATTTTGAAGTTGGTCCCACGTGCAGGAAGTTTCCTGTTTGAAGTTTCTTGTTTTGAAGTTTTTAACGGGTTGAATATTCAACCCAATAAAGCAAGGAAGTTTCCTGTTTGAAGTTGGTCCCATGTTAAGTATCATACTTACAATCCCATAAGGAGATTTTCAACGTGGGTTCAGATTGCAGAGGTTGAGATTTGTGGAGTGCGTTCAGTGGAATTCGTGTGTTCGTGTGTACGTGGAGTGCGTTCAGTGGCAATCCAGGTTCGAACAAGGCGCAGGTTTGAGGCTTCTCACTTGTGGCGGCTTCTCAATGGGCTCAATCTTGTCTTTGTCCTGGCTAAGACTTTTGCTGATTTGGTTCAGCTTTGTTCGTGGAAGCACGTTGCTTGTTCTGAGAAAGAAGCACGTTACTTGTTCGTGGATTTGGCGTCTTCGGTTTTGGACGATTCCACGTCCCTGGTAGTTTTTTTTGCTGGACAGCTTCATTTTTGGATGATTCGTCCACGTCCACGTCCACGTCCACGTCCAAACCGAATTGTCCACGTCCCTGAGAGCTTCTCTTTTTTTTTTTTTGGAGTTGTCCCGAAGCATCTTCATCCAATCGCAGGTCTGACGGTCAACCATAGCAGGTCTTCAAGCTTAGTCCTTGTCACGGTCAACCATAGCAGGTCTTCAAGCTCAGTCCTTGTCACAGTTTCCAATCACAGGTCTTCTCGTTTTTTTTTTTTTGAGTAGTGGATTCTACTCTGGTTCTTTGTATGAGGTGTTCGTGCGCGCTTCTTCGACTCGAAATAAGTTATGGCTTCGAGTTCAGCAACGGAATTCGATATCGAAAAGTTTGATGGGAGCGGCAGTTTTAACCTATGGCAGGTTCGTATGTTAGCCGTTCTTACGCAGCATGGTTTGAAGAAAACTTTGTTTACTAAAGAGAAAAAGCCGGAACCGTCAGATGAAGCATGAGAAGAATTGGATGAGAAAGCTTTGTCCACTATTTAGTTGTGCCTCACAAACGAAGTTTTGCAGGAGGTACTAGATCAAAAAACAGCTGCAGGTTTATGGACGAAGTTGGAAAGTATTTTTCTGACAAAATCTCTCACCAATAGATTGAGACTCAAGTAACGACTCTTGACTTTTCGTATGACTGAAGGTACTTCTCTCAAATCCCATATTTCTGAGTTCAATGCTCTTATCGCTGAATTAAGAAGCATTGATGTTAATATTGAAGATGAGGATCAAGCTCTTTTATTGCTAGTTTCACTACCTGCCTCTTATAAGAATTTTAGAGAGACCATGATTGTTAGTAGAGAAACTATTGATTTTGAAGATGTCAAGACTAGTCTGCTAAATAAGCAGAAACTCGATACAGAGTTGACTTTTGAAGGCAGTAATAATCATGGGGCTGGTTTAATTGCTCGGGGAAGGTCAGTTGAGAGAAGAAATAGTGGCAGGAACAGGTCAAAATCTAAGCATAGAAATATGATTTGCAACTATTGTAAGTCTTTAGGGCATATCAAGATAAATTGCCTAAAACTGAAGGAAAAGGAGCAAAGAGAAAATAATTCGAATCAACAAAATCATGGGAATGTCAATCGTCATAACATTCGCAACTATCGGAATAGACAGAATAGGCGAAACGAAAATCCTGTTCAAGCTGATGTTGCTAAAGAAGAAAATGAAGATTGGCTATTATTTGCATATAATAAAGATAAATTCTGTGATAGTTAGATTCTTGATTCAGGCTGCTCATATCATATGTGTCCTCATCGAGATTGGTTCTCTACGTATAAAGAATATGATGGTGGAGTTATTCTCATGGGTAATAATGCTAGATGCAAAGCTATTGGGATTGGCACTGTTAATATTAAGATGCATGATGGCATGATCGGAACTTTAGATAATGTCAGACATGTGCCTGATTTGAGGAAAAATCTAATCTCATTGGGTACACTTGACGCCAATGGATGTAGATTTACTGCTGAGGGTGGAGTTATGAAGATTATGAGAGGCTCACTTTTGTTGATGAAAGTGCTTAAAATTGGTACTTGGTATCAGCTGCAAGCCTCTACTGTTACTGGTTCAGCTGCGGTCTCTTCTGATATGACAGATTCAGATAATTCAAAATTATGGCATATGAGACTAGGCCATACGAGTATTAGAGGGATGGAAGAGCTAAGTAAAAGATGTCTCTTGTGTGGTCAGAAAATTAAAAAATTGGATTTCTGTGAATATTGTGTCTTTAGGAAACAGAATAGAGTCAGTTTCAAAACAGGAATTCATAGCACAAAGGGCACTCTGGATTACATTCATTCTGACCTCTGGGGGCCTGCTAGAGTTCCATCGAAAGGCCTTGGTTCCAAGTGTGTACTCACTTTTATTGATGATTTTTCAAGAAAAGTTTGAGTATTTTTTGTCAAGCCAAAAAGTGATGTTTTCGTTACATTCAAGCAATGGAAAACATTAATTGAGAAGCAGATCGGTAAGAAAATTAAGCGGCTGAGAACAGATAATGGGCTAGAATTTTGTGGAGGCGAATTTAATGAATTTTGCAGGAATGAAGGAATTGTGAGGCATCATACTACAGTGTATACACCACATCAGAATGGTATAGCAGAACGTATGAACAGAACCCTATTAGAAACAATAAGGTGCATGTTGTCTAACGTTGGTTTGGGCAAGGAATTCTAGGCTGAAGCAGTCAATACTGCTTGTTGGTTAATAAATCGTTCTCCTTGCATACCTATTGAGAACAAGTCACCTGAGAAAATATGGTTAGGTAAACCTGTTGATTATTATTCTTTTCGAATTTTTGGATGTCCAGCATATGCACATGTTAGTGAAGGGAAGCTAGAGCCTAGAGTGAAAAAATGTATTTTTCTTGGTTATGCTTCTGGTGTAAAAGGTTATATGCTTTGGTGTTCTTATTCATCTAAGATTATAATTAGCAGAGATGTTCCTTTTGATGAGTCTGCTATGCTTCATCCTGTCAAGAAATCATCAGATACTTGTCAAGAAAATCTGCAAAAGTGCACCAAAGAAGGTGGAGTTTGAAGTATCTTCTTCACAACAGTTCAGTCAATGATTGATAATATTGAGATTGAAGAATCTGAAGAAGAGAATTATTCCATAGCCAAAGATAGACCGAGAAGAACAGTGAAACCTCCACAGATGTATGGATACTCAGATTTTGTTGCTTATACTCTTTCAGCTGCAGAGTCAATAGAATATGCTAAGCCTAAAACGTACATGGAAGCTATTTCCTCCAAAGATTCAGCAAAGTGGTTAGTTGCTATGAATGAAGAGATTGAATCTCTTGAAAAGAATCAAACTTGGGAGCTTGTCAAACCACCAAAAGGAAAGAAGATTGTGGGTTGCAAGTGGGTTTTCAAAAGAAATGAAGGTATTCCTGGAGTTGAAGACATTAGATTTAAAGCACGTCTAATCGCTAAGGGCTATAGTCAGATTGAGGGAGTTGATTTTAATGATGTCTTTTCACCCGTCGTTAAACATAGCTCTATTCGGGTCTTTCTGGCGTTAGTTGCTATGCATGATTTAGAGTTGGAACAACTCGATGTGAAAACAGCTTTCTTACATGGTAAACTTGAAGAGAAAATCTATATGGGTCAACATGAGGGTTCTCAGTTTGAATGTAAGGAAGATCATGTGTGTTTATTGCAAAGATCTATCTATGGCTTGAAGCAATCACCTAGACAGTGGTATAAGAGATTTGATTCTTTTATGGTGCAACTTGGCTATTGTAGAAGCAAATATGATAGTTGTGTATATCTGTGCAAACTTCCAAATGGATCATATATTTATCTGTTGTTATACGTTGATGACATGTTGATTGTAGCAAAAGATAAATTTGATATACAGAATTTGAAGGCACAGTTGAGCGCTGAATTTGATATGAAGAATTTAGGTTCTACGAAGAAAATTCTTGGCATGGAAATTCAACGAGATCGGAAAAGAGGAAAATTGTATCTTTCCCAGAAAAGCTACATTGAGAAAATGTTAGATCGTTTTGGCATGAAAGATGCCAAACCAGTGAGTACTCCTCTTGCTGCTCATTTTCGATTATCAGCTGATTTATGTCCACATACAGATGATGAAATAAAATATATGTCAGGTATTCCATATTCTAGTGCAGTTGGTAGTGTTATGTATGCTATGGTTTGCACTCGACCTGACATATCACATGCTGTTAACGTGGTAAGTAGATATTTATTATACCCAGGTAAAATTCATTGGCAAGCAGTGAAGTGGATTTTGAGATATCTGAAGGGTACTTCATATTATGGTTTAGAGTTTGGGAAAGCTTGTGAAACTCTTACTGGATATGTTGACTCTGATTATGCAGGTGACATTGATAAAATAAGGTCTTTGACAGGGTACATCTTTACTGTCGGGGGTTGTGCAGTCAGTTGGAAAGCTTCTTTGCAGCATACCATTGCTTTGTCTACTACAGAGGCAGAATATATGGCTATTACAGAGGCAATCAAAGAAGGTATATGGTTAAGAGGCTTATTTGGAGAGCTCAGTGTGGATGATGATGTGACTGTTCTGCATTGCGATAGTCAGAGTGCTATACATCTTACTAAAGATCAGATGTATCATGAGAGAACAAAGCACATCGATGTGCGGTATCATTATATTTTTGACATTCTTGCTGATGGCTATATTAAGGTCTTGAAGATTGGTACAGAAAATAATCCAGCTAATATGTTGACAAAGTCATTGCCCTTTACTAAATTCAAGCACTGCTTGGATTTGGTTAATGTTTGCAGCAGCTGAATTTTATGCTGGTGGGAGGAGAAGATTGTCTTAATATTTTTGTCTACTTGGGAATTCAAGTCAAGGTGGAGATTTGTTAATATGCCTTGAATAGTTAGGGGCTTAAGTTATGGGCCTTGGGCCAATATTATGGTTTGAGGGGTAATAATATAAATATTACTCTTTGCTCATTCTGTCTGATTGAGAAGCTTACGTTGCCTCTTTTGTAATCCCTGATTCTCATAGTGGATTTTGCCTCTCCTCTCTCCCTTGATTTTTCCCGCAAGGGTTTCCACGTAAATCTTGATGTTCCGTTCTTCTCATCTGTCTCAATTTCGTTTTAATTTTCGCATTGTCGTAACACGGTTTATGCACGGGTAATCCATAACTACACAGGCGGTAGAGAGGAGCCACACAGATGGTAGGGAATACCAGTAGAGAGCAGCGAAATTAGTAAGGCAAATTTGAACGGAAGAAAAAAGATGACTACCGTTACGCTAATTTCTTTTGAAGAAGCCCTTTATCACTTTTTGATTTGGATACCTAGTTAATTTCTGAACGTATTATTATTCTTATTAAACCAGCCTGCAAATTTATCAGACATGGTTTAAATAGAACTTCCTAATTGCTCCAACATGTGAAAGTATTATTGTCTGGACACCTTATTATTGCAGTCCCAATAAGAAGTTCATATATTGGTCAACTATAATGAGAAAGCACTATAAATTTCCAGTAACACCCCATGATATAAATAAAGATGGGGCTTCGTATAAACACCCATTAATGAGTTTTTCTAGCTTTTTCTCATCGAACTAGAGTGGTACAATTTACACAAATGGAATTTCACGGAAAAGCAATACAAAGGAATCTAATTCTCTCTCTCTCTCTCTCTCTCTCTCTCTCTCTATACTTAACCTAGCTAAGATTGACAACATGTATATCAAAAAAGAGGAAGAAGAGGAAAATGGCCATCACACTTATCTTCAACCCTCATTAGTTTTCGTCAAAAGAAATCATCAAATGCACGTTCCTTTTCAGTCTCTGACTTTTCTACTCCTGCACAGATGAACACATCGAGTTGCAAGCTAAGAGATTCTAAATACAGTTGCTATGTTGACGTAGGGTTTAGTGAATTAAGATGCCGAAACTAACCCAGATTTTCCCCGGTCGATATATCCTGAACCATCAACTGGAGTCCATCGGTGTATCGGAAGGAATCTGGAGTCGAGATCGGAGCTGGAAAAGTGAAGTCCGAATCACTCGATGAAGTCTCCATAAGATCGATAGCTGCATTGTCTTGATGATCTCTGGTTATAGAAGTGTGAGTCGAACTCGATGAGCACAAGAAGGATTTCAACTCCGAGACTTGGTCCGAGACACTCGACATCATCCTGAGGCACACTAAATCAGATATAGCATAAGTAGATCACACGAGGGTCTAAAACACCATGTTCTATTAGCAAATTTAGAGAAAAAGGGCTTCGGGTCTTCTCCTGGCCCTAATATTCTTCAATAAATATGTTCTACATGCCTTCTAAATTTTACAGAATGATAGATATCCACTTAAATATCTTCAAGGTTTATGCATTTAGCACATTCTTTTGATGGGTCAAAGTCATCAAAACACAAGGGTTTACAATATCCATTCTATACTAAGAGATGCAGAAAGAACAAATCTTGATTTTCCTCTTCAAGAGCATTGAAGTTTGAATTCAAAATCAATGTCGTTTTGAGATAGTATGCGCAAGTGTTACGTACCTATTCAAGTGTTCTTGTAATTGGTCGACCTTTCCTTGAGTTTCTGATAACTTTTTCTTTTGTTCCTCACTTGATTCTCTTTCTTTCCGCAGCAGGACCTGAACGTAACAAAGGTTACAACATAAAAATTTAAGAACTCTAACACAGAGTGTGTGTGTGAAATGTGGTAGAGTGAAGTAAGTTTACCAGTAACATTTGCAATCACGTAGCTTAAGATGATAATAAGTTCCATACACATACAAATTCAGGAACTTTATGAATAATATAAGTTAAATAATTGATATAAAATATATAAATACCTTAAGATTTTCCACTTCAGAGTTGAGAGACTGAATTTTTTCGGCGTCCTGGACTGAATCTCTGACCGGAGTCATCAGTTGACGAGCATCTTCAATTATATTTTGCGCAATTTCTCGTTCATTATACAGTAAAGCAGTTGCTTCATCAACTTTTGCTCTCATGGTATTTAAAGAATGGTGCAATCTTTCTATGTCTTGAGCCTTTTCTTCTTCCAATTTAGTCTGCATAGTCATTTGCAAAGCATAGATTAGAATCAATCATGTCATGCAAATTTAATACTCTTGTATGTCTTTATTGGTGCTTCATCAATGTTACATGTATAAGTAAATAAGAGAGATAGAGTAAAAGTGATTATACCCGAGCCATTTTCTCCATTTGCAAAGATAATGTGAGTTCCTCCACTTGCTTCTCGAGCTTTTCTTTTTCATTTTCTTCTTCTTCTTCTTCTTCATTTGTTACTCTTCTCATCTGGTAAGTGAGCTAACACACAAGAGATGCACGAATGAAGATGATGTATAGGAACTGAGAACATTAATGACTTAGAGAATTATTATGAGCAATATGATATGATGTTACTAGCAGAAATAGTAGAAAAGCAGTACCATCTCTTTCTTTTCATGCTCTACTCTGGTTACGTTTTTCCTTCGTTTCCCTTGTAGAAGAATTGATGCTTTTTTCAGTTGCCTATAATGCGATTGATCTCTATGACGCCGCCAGTTGGACTGGAGAAGGAAACAAATGATATGATTCATCAACAGTTAAGAGTATAGCATATGGTATTTGAAATATTTACCTGAATTGTGGTTGCTGCTTTGGTGTGTTTTCTATATTCGAATTGACAACGTGCAAATGTTGCTCGTATAGCAGCTTGCACGGCAATTGCAACGACTTTCATCTTGATATATTTATTTCTAGTCGAGTATCCACGATATACATTTTGTACTTTGGTAGCTGCAATCTCCCTTTTCATATGTTCAAACAATTTACCAGCTAATTTTCCTGCAAGAAATATGATAATGCATAACTGAAAAAAATTGCATCTGTCACTAACATAGAACAACACAAAGGTTAATTAAATTTTCTTTAAACTCATGCAATAAATTATGAGCAACCAGCAACCTCAATTAGCACAATGTAACCATAAATATCCCTAAAATACCAACCTCTCCAAAAGGACTGTATGTGGATCGAACGCTTTCTCAAAGTGATGTATTGTTTGCGAGCAATGCGAGTTCTCATATGTCGTTGAATAATCTGGGAATATCTACCAAGCGCTTGTAGTCGCAATGAATCTAGCTCAGCCATTTGCCCAGCTCTTAAGAAAACTTTTGTCTTCCCAATCTGCTCAATGCATTCTAAATTTTATTCTAATACAGAACCTTCAAAAGCAATGCTAATAACTTTGAATCAATAATCATGTTGAAAGTTTGAATAGCAGTTGTACCTTGAAACCTCGAATAGCTAATTTTTCAAGCATCATTGTACAAGCATTTCTCTCATCACACCTACATGGAAGGAACTCGTAAGAAAATACAATCTATATTGGCAAGTTATCAAAATTTACATAAAATTAACATGTCGATTATCATGCGAGTTTGACTTACTCTTGCTTTAATACCTCTGGTGCAAGTATACTGAAGCGCTTTATGAATTCTGGAAAGGTCTTATGCGTCGGGAATCCAGCGCATTTGATTCTGATTGCTTCGAGAACACCCTATAACATTTTGCTTATTAGGTCACTCTACATAACGGTGGATTATAGGATACGTAAAAATAAATATGCAGCTCTTTAGTAAACTTACACCAGAACGTAGTTGCTGCATCACACTCATATTCTCAAAAACGAAAGGTCTTAGCTTGCTGTTTGGCTTCACGCATCTGATGTAATGAGGTTCTGTAGAATTTAGGGTATCCATCAGTTGTTGTAGTTGTAGCTGCAATCAGTATATCCAAGATATCATACCATTATTTGTCAACACGATACTGAATCGTATAAAACTATGATATTATGTTGGAAAATATCAACAATTATTGATGCAATTGACAGTAATTTCTTTGAGCTCAACATTTTGGCCACCAAAATTCTTATAAATAATGTATTTTTCAAGTTTAATCAAGCAAGTTCAAGGAAATTGACATGTAAGGCTTCAATTTATGCTTTGAGTCCAAAAGTTTCAAAACATTGTCATTGGTAATCTCTCTATATCAATAACTTTGCCAAATTTTTCTAATTGTGTTACACTTCGATGCACGTGTTTTTTTTTTCCCAAAAGCATTGAACATACAAAGTCAATGATGGGTTTATTGTGTTTATAAAATTCAGTTTGAAATGGTATGTTCCTTTGTTAAAAGCATTGTTCACAAATAGTTTAGTTTAGAGAATTGTTTTGTGAGAGAGAGAGAGAGAGAGAGAGAGAGAGAGAGAGAGAGAGAGAGAGAGAGAGAGAGAGAGAGCTAATTACTTAGAAAATATTTTAAATAAACGTTGCCGATAAAAAGTACAATTTATTTTCTTCTTCAACAAATAGTACATACATATGTCTTGAAAGAAATTGATAAGCATGAATTTAGTACTTTTACTGCAACCTAAGATGTGTAACAGCTTCCACAGTTCCAACAAATTCTACAAAACAATCAAGAAGAGGTGCTGTTTTGAATAGCTCTTATTAAAAAAAGAGAGAGAGAATGTGATGAACTTAGTGCTTTGCTGAGTAGGACAACTTTTTGATGGATAAAAAGGCATCGTCCTTTGGTCTATAAAGGAGACCCGTTTATTTCTTAAAATCATATATGAAGTTTAACGTGTGAACAATGTGTATTAGAGCATAACATTGGTGTTTAGGACTATGATTAGAAATAAGAATAAAGTTAATTGAATTGATAATTCATGAAATTCTTATTGCCAATAGTATATATCTTACTTTGCACATTGTAGTTATTTGTGGTCCAATGAAAGGTTTCACACTACTAGTGTTCTTCTGAAAGCTGGCTTTTGAATAAAGGCTTCATCTTTTATAGAAAGGAAAATCAGTCATTCCCCAAAACTGTTCTTCCTATCCTAATTCTCTAGCAATGACTATTACAATAGAAATTACTTCAGTTCATATATGTATACATCACCTCGTTGCTCCAAGTCCTACTTGGGCAAAAAGACTATTTTTTATTTGTTTTGCAGTTCTACCAATAGCTTTACCAATCCATAAATAAATCATCATGTGAATGAAAACCTAAGCCAAGACTTCCTCAAGATAAGGTTAATGCAGTGACTAATTTTACAAAAAATTTTAAAGAACTATGTATATAGTTCAAGTTCTCAAAAATACATATTAATACTTTTGGGACCTTTGCTTTCATTTGACTATGGAATTCACAACATTCTAATTACATATTTTATTTTTATGAAAAAATAAAGAAAACAAAAGGAAGAGTCATACCTTGAACCTAGAGCTAAGAGATGAAAATTTTGCTGACTTTGCCAAGTCTTCCGAAAGTGGAGGGAAAAGGCTTGCTACAAAGGAGCATTTGGAGGTACTCAACAAGTCTTGATGTTCTGGAACAACATAGTCTTTATTTTTATCTAGAAACTGGTCAGATTGGTATTGAACCTGGAAAAAGAACTCATCAAATTCAATATAAACCCAAGTTTTTTTTTTTTGGTCAAAGTACAAAACCAAGTTTAGTAGCAAGTAATATGACTATAAATAATGCCCATAGTATCCCCAAGCTTACCTCTCCGGCATAGTGAATAACTGTGAAGTCCGCACGCGATAACTTTGGCTTGATAAAGTGCTTGTGGGACTTGTATGACTGGTAAAGCTTTTCGGTGAATGTTTCACTGGTTGATCTTGGAAACATACTGAAAATTAAATTGTGATCAGTAGAATGATCAAATGAAGCACACAACCAATATAAAAAGTCGAGAAATCAGATGTACCAAGCCTCGTCGAGCAACGCAATGATTCCGCGTGGTTTCTGCATAAATCAAACAGATTGCGAGGTTTGAACTTGACAAAAAATTTGTAAACCTTAATAAACTCGAGATAATAGAGAAACATATATACCCATAAGTGAATCATATTAATGTGTTTTTCATATGTGTGATGTCAATGTGGCACCCATGAGTGCTTTTACTCTAGTTTATTACTTAGTTATCTACAATTTCAAAAGCATATAATTAATTGTCTAAATTTTGTCTCGAAATCAGACATAGCTAACATAAATTCCTATACATTTATTAAGAAAAAGAATTGTGGAACAATATGTTCAATCTTCATGCTTGGAACATACATAACACACCATTAACTCGCAATTGAGGTAAAATGCTACATCCATTAAAAATTTGCAGTAGCATACCTTTTCAATTAGATCCAAGATGTCTTGATTATCAACAAATTCCACGTAGCTCCAATCTATATCTTCCTTCTTGTATTCTTCTTGCTCCATTTTGAAAACATGCTGAATGATAAACACTGTAGTTAAGTCATAAGCTAATAGATAACTGAAAATTAGGGTAAATTATCTGACAACCCCTAGACTTTGAGATTTTGACCGATGTCCCTATGGTATATTCGATGGTAAATACATTACCACGTCAATCGGAAATTAGAAGGAAGATGACTAATCTCACCGATAATCAAAATGTCGGGAGTAATTTTTTGAAGTTCGAAAGTAGAATGGGTCAATGGGTGAAAAACCTCAAAATGTAGGGCTTTCACAGAGAATTTAAAAACCTCAAAATGTAGGGCTTTCACAGAGAATTTACCCTTGATATAAAGTAGGTAAAGTATGGTTGACTTGATACCTGATTGAAATGTTGCTGTAACTTTTCATTTGTGTAATTTATGCAAAATTGCTCAAAGCTGCACAGGATAAGACACAGATTAACAATAATTGAATTATGGGTAAAAACTTTAAAAGATCATTTACTCTTACTTATTCAAGAAAACAGTCTCTTCGAAAAAAGAAGAAAATAATTCGTGATAATCCTTTCATACGCATACTTTAAATCCCAAATCCTTACCTATTAGATTGGAAGCTTTCAAACCCGTAAATGTCGAGAACTCCTATGAGGTACTTCGAATTGGGATCTTGTCCGATGGCGACATTTATCTTGTTAACCAACCTAAAAATCTCACGCAAACAAGTATGATCAAACCACCATAAGCAAACAATAATTGAAACAAACATATGTTCTTTAATAAGCTAATTGAAAATGAGCTAGAATCTCACCAATCAAACAGGCGTGAGTATATAGTTTTGGCTAAGCTATCTCTGCTAACTGCTGCACCGTGGGGGTCGAGGCTTCTCTGGATTATTTCTTCAGGAGTGACCATTAAACGCTTGCACAAAGCATCTTCTAATACATGAATATCGCACCTAATAATATTAATGGAGTCTCATAAAAAAAGAAAGGACATATAAAATAAAATAAAAATAAAAACAAGATAAATTATTTATTACTTTAGAAGTTGGGCAGTCATTTCGAGATGAAATTTGGATTTTTCGTCCGTCACCACCGAGGAGTCCGACTCTTCACCCCTTGAAAAGTTGATATTTCCAAGGTGTAGAATCGCGGCCACGACACTGAATATCGAATTCTATTGGGAAAAAAGCAACAAATCATTTTTTTTCCTATTAATGTGATCAATTAATGTGAAATTAAATACGAAAAAAAAGTATGTTAAACCTGTTCATCCTCACTTATTCCCACTACATTCATAGCTCTCCTTATGGCAAGGTACTCCTCTGCATCATTCACACCTTCCAATTGGTAACAATTGGATTGGTTGAGATAGTGAAACGACTCGGGATTTCCCAACTTGTATTTCTCGATTTCCTACATTAATATAATACGAGATATATTATCGGGAATTTAGAAAAAAAAAGATTTGAAATCATGTAAATTTTGCTTATAAACATGTTCATACTCCATATGATAGAGTAAGAAGGGGAAACCTCTTGCGGGGCCGCGCATAGATGGTAAAAGCTATGGTAATTACGTTCCGAATCCGAAATCTGACAGACACGAGATCTCTCCAGGAGATATGTTCGTATCGCTGCCCCAGAGATTCTTCCGCGGTTGTCGAATTGGATTTCGACGAATTTCCCGAAGCGACTGCAATGTTATTTTCCAAAACAAAATATTAGTGTAAAGATCCATCGGGTGTCATAGACAAATTTGACACAATCATAAAGTGTAATAAGATAGCTGTAAAGTAATTGACTAGAGAGTATCATATATGGAATTACCTGGAATTATTGTTTCTGACGGTCTTCGCATTACCAAAAGCTTCGAGCACTGGATTAGACTTCAACAAATACAAAACTTTACGTGAGCATATGAGTTTTTCTTAATGATCCATATAATATATGAAAGGAATAAAGATGATTACAATTTTATTTCCACCCGCTTAAAACTTTTATGTTGAATACTAACGTCATTTTCTTTCTCGCTTTTTCTCCAAGTATTTTTACCATTTATTTTTTAGATTTTTATACAGATTTTGTATATGATTTCTCTTAATAACTTAAGAAAAGCAAGAATAAATACCTAACTTACTTCTAGTATTTGTTGTTCGACTGTCCGGCGTCCTTCCACGAAAGTATGCCCTCCCAGAAACGCAAGATAACGCATGATCATCTTGGTAGTCTCCGTCTTGCCGGCCCCGCTCTCGCCGCTCACGAGTATCGAGATGTTCTTTCTCTCATCGATCATCCCCCTGTTCCATTTTTCAACAGCTAAAAATAAGCCGTAAAACAGTGTCGTATCTCGCTGAGAAAATAGGAGTAACTTAAGCCGAGTCGAACTATAGTAACCTGTACGAAGCATCGGCAATGGCGAACACGTGAGGGCTCGTGTCTCCCAACAGCCTGCCTTTGTACTTCTCCATGGCGCTGGTGTCGTACAAATCGTCGAGGCTTTGGAAGGGGTTGATGGCGATGAGGATGTTTCCGGTGTAAGTCTGCCATGATTTTTTTGTCACTAAATTATAATAGAGTCCTTCCACAGCTGCATTTAAATTAATTTAACTCCCTTCACTAAAAATTGAAATTTATTGAAAATTATGTGGAGACATAAGTTTCGGAATTAGAGAATTTACGTAGACTTTGTTTAGGGCAAATCGAGTGGCTAAGTTATGCAACACTCCTGGTTCGTGGAAGTAGGACAGTTTGGTCATGTCGTCGACTCCATCTTCAGGGACGTCCATGTCTTTCGCATGAAGTTTCGACAAGTTGGCGACGACCTGGCCAAAGTCAGATGGGGTGAAGTGAATTTATGATAATAAGAAATTTTTGAAAAATAACTAATTTACAAAAAAAAAAAAATCACAAAAGATTGCTCGTTGAAATAAGTAGTTAATGAAAAAAAAATCATTATCAACACCACTTTATGTTTAAACATTTTTGCAAAAGATAGATTTTTTTTTTTGTCATTGATTTTGCAAGCTATGCAAGGGATTATTTTAAATAAAATGTTTTGTAAAATTATTCATTTTTTAAGAAATAATCGGAGCGGAAAGATTTGTTAGTGCGTATAAAGGTTGTGTAGTAGTAGGAAGAGCTATTTACCCCTTTGCCTGCTGATGTCTGGATTTCAGCATCTTCCCCCTTGAAATCTAAGACCTCACCATCTACCCAAGCCAGAGTCGGATCTTCAACCCAGACATGGGAACCTACAACGATGTTCATGTTTGTGCCCTGCAACAATGACAAACTATAAAGACTGATACTTATGAAAATGTCCAAGTTTTTTTATTATATGTTATTGAATGAGAGAAAAAAGTTTATGATGTTTAAAAAGGTAGTGGACATGTAAAATAACAGCTAATAAGTGAAATCATTTTATATTTCATGTCACGATTCTTAACGTTTGTTTTCAAAAGATTGATTGATGTACCCAGTTATCTAATTTTTGAAGGTCTCTATCATTTGTATCTAAGTGGATTTAGATGAATTATATGTATCATTTAAGTGTGTTAATACCGATGAAATGTATAATATTATAAGCAAGCAAACACCTACAAGTTCTATCAACATGTCCCACTCGTCCACCTAAAATATTCCGTAGTCATGCCAGTCGACCCTTGAAATCTACGTGGAGCTAGCCAATTCGGTTTCAGGGTCGGCCAGTCGGTTCGGCCCCAATTCTAAAAACAGGAAACTGACTCTGATATGATAGGTTACGATTTATGGAACCTACCTATCCTCGGACCGGTCACCCCTATCATAAAGCACGTTTTTGAGAGTAGACAATATCAACACGATACTTTGTAGATGTGCAAATATGATTAAAACCCCATTTTTCTTGTCTTGTTCACATGACTGTTTTGTCACTCTCCTGTCCGAATTATTACAGCAGGCTGCAATGCCAAGAACTGCAATGGCCCCAATGCTACAGAAAGGACGATTCTCAACATCTTTTTATTGTCATGGAATCAAATACATGATTTGTTTCAACCCCAGTAATCACATAAATCATGTCTACAGATGATTGACAGCATCCGGTACAACCCAAGAGGGGGAAAAAAAAACAGGGGTCATGATCATCAAGAAGGGAAAACAGAAAATCAAGAGAAACGTATACGAGTACTGAAGAACGAATTGCCTGCATGATATTTTACGTACCATTTATAAGAATGAGAACATGTGTAGTCTGTTCATCAAATGGAACCAAGAAACTGCCGACGAACCATAACCCCATCTCCGGCCATTTCTAAGAGAAAAGAAAGATCTCCAAAAGGGAAAGAAAAAGTATGTTCTTCGAGGTGATTAGGATCTGAAACTCGACTTTACATGGTCATTCGTTAAGTGTTTCTAAGTAAAGATCAACCGATGGCAGCTTATGTATAACCAACAATGTCGCCGTCCTTTTTGATGTTCTTGTGGCTATCTCTCTCGCCCCCTTCTTGATGTTCTTGCGGTTCTCTCTCTCTCTCTCTCTCTCTCTCTCTCTCTCTCTCTCTCTCTCTCTCTCCCCACATGGTAGTTAGGTTAAGACAGTTGTTTCTCTCTATCACCACTTATGCGGATTAAACCAAACACATTAATTATGTTCTTCCTTCATAAGCCTATCATTAGGAATCTGCACTAAACATGGTAAATTGAGTCTATAACTAGACCAAACCCTGGCATCAATGATAAAGTACATGGATAAGAGCAATGAAAGTCTTGAAATTTGTCATGAAAGTAAGGTTGAGTCCTAAAATTTACAGAAATTGCAATCAAGTCTAAAAATTTTCAAATTGGTGCAATCGAGTCATTCCGTTAATTTTATCCAATTTGACTAACGAAAAATGTTGACATGTCTTTTTTAAATTATTTTCTCTGTCACACATGTGGCACTGACGTGGCTAAAACATGAAAGATTAGAGTAAAACGATGTCGTTTTGGTCCAAATGGTCCAAATTTATCTTTTCTATTCAAATATTATAAAATTAGACAAGACATAAACTAAAGTTATAAAAAAAAAAAGGAGTTGAAAGATGCAAAATGGCGAGGGCGCTGTACGTGCTCCCGCCGCCCCACCATTGGTGGGGATGGCCGGCCAGCTGTTGCAAAGATCATGGGAGTATAAACCTTGAACAACTAAAGAGCATCCCGCTAAAATTAGTAAAGTAAGAATGAGTGACTTTTGTTTTCCAATTTTGTCCGTGTGGACATCAGTGAGCAAAAGGATGTTATTGTGAACTTTTGACATGAACTTAGGATGTTATTGTTGTTAGAGGTTATGGGTTTGAAAGAGTAGAGAGTGTTTTGATTACTTGAAGTATTACACTAAGAGACGTCAAGTTTGGAACGTTCAACAGTGTTATCTCTAGCTTAGGAGAACTATAAAGTTAATAAGCAAGCTATTGGGCTCCAACCCATATGGACCCAAATAATCATGTTTTCACCTATTGGGCTTGTATGCAAACATATTATTTGGACTATATTAACAATATATCCAACAATCTCCTCCTATATTCACCATACTGCATAATCCAATACAGTAGTCAGTTTAATGTTCAAACAAATATGAATCCTCCACATTCAAGAGTTTTAGCAGTAAAATATTAAACTCAATCATCATTTGCAATCCATATAAGTGAATCATCATTGTATCCCATCCATCAATCGAGAAAAAGGCCTGCGTTACACTAAAAGTTCACACGCTTATGAATCTATTCACAACGAGCATACGCATAACAGTCAAGTATAAGTAGTCCAGCCAAAATAGTCCAAGGCCTTACAAACATAAGAAACAAGTATAATAATTTCACAAAATAGAGATAGCAATATTTAAGTCTCAAGCAAATGGACTCCATCAAAATGGGCAATAGTAGGTGAACTGTCAAGTCCCCACACACTCTAAATAATATATATTCGTTTATCAAATAGGTCATCCTGGTCAAGATCCTACTCATTAAGTTCCCCTTCATCTCTATTATCCCCTGTAGAATGTCAAATATAAATTTCATCTTATCATGAATTCAATCATTTGAATAATCTACTAAAAGTGTCTAGTTCTACTAGAAGAACTTAGCATCATAACATCAGGTAGAGAAGAGCATATATTAATGTCATAAAGCATCAAAATATCATGTTCATAAGTATCAAGCCAGTTTCATAAATTATGAACAATGCCTAAATAGTTTGATTTGCAAAGAGTCATCAACTTAAGTTTATTTGTAAGAGAATAACCATTGTCTAGTTTCAAAGAACAAGACCAATAGTCAAGTCACTTACAATAACCTAGTCACGTAATATCAAGTTTCAATTAAGAACAAGATCAACAGGCTTCTTATGCAAATAAATATTTCTATGTTTCAATTTGGAATGTCACAATTACTAATTCCTTAAAATCAAATAATCTAGCATCAAATTTGGAATGAGATCTTTTAATCAAAAGGATATCCAACTTAGTTGGATTGTATCATCAAGTTTGGAATGACACAAACTTCCTAGATAGAGCTTTTGAATTAGGTTAAAGTCATCTTTATCAAGTTTGGAATGAGACAACTCACCCTTTCCAAATTAGTCAGCAACCATGAACATCGATGAAACATATAAACTGTGCTTATCATTTTGGCCAATAAAACAAAATTTGATAATTCAAAACACACAATTAGAAGGTAAATAAATTGTAATTAAGACTTGTCTACACAGTCTTTAACCCCATTTCCCCTATTGTTTTGAATAATCGATCTTTAGGCAGACCTTTTGTGAGAGCATCGGTCAAGTTATCTTTCGATCTCACATCGATCAATGTGATAACTCCTTGTTCTTTTAGATAATTCAACAACGCATGTCTCAGCCTCACATGTCTCCTCTTTAAATTAAAGAGAGCATTATTGACGACTTGGACAACTGCTTGATTACCACAGAATAGGCTTAAAGAATTAATTTTTAGCCGAGTCAAAAGAATATCCATAATCAGATTCTTTATCCATTCTTCCTCTTCACCGGTTGAGACTAAAGCAAAAAGTTTCGATTCCATAGATGGCAATGCTCTGTCTTGTGGATTTCCAAGTAATAGCAACTCCACCCAAAATGAATACATATCCACTTGTGAACTTACTATTTTCAAATTCTGAACACCATGAGGCATCAGAATATCCATCCACAGTTGGAGGAAAATCAAAGTAACGTAGAGCATAATATTTAATACCTTTAAGGTATCTCATCAACCTACTGAATGCATCCCAATGCTCTTCACTAGGATTACTAGTGAAACGACTCAACATACCAACTGTAAAGGTTATGTTGGGTCTAGTGCAACTCATAACATACATGAGACTACCAATAAGTTTCAAGTACTTTAACTGATCCACGCTCGTCTCTTCATTTGAACTTAGCCTTTCATTATAATCACATAATGTCTCACTTTGTTTACACTCACTGTATCCCCAAGTAGAAAGTAGTTGCTCAACATAATGAGTCTGACTAAAGGAGATGACTTGCCTTTCAAACTTACTTTCATACCAAGAATGATATTAGCAATATCAAGATCTTTCATGTCAAATTCTTTAGCTAAAGTAGCTTTCACGTCATTCATTACAGAATGATCGGAGCTAAGAATTAGCATGTCATCAACATACAAGCAAATGATGACTATCTTATTTGACATAAAATGATGGCAAATGCATTTTTTTGAATAACTAGACTGAAAGCCTTAACTCTTTACCACTTTGTCAAATTTAAGATGCCACATCTTGAGTGCTTGTTTGAGACCATACAATGATGTGTTCAATTTACAAACTTTTTCCTCAAGACCTTTCATGACGTACCCTTCCGATTGTTCCATGTAGATTTTCTCATTTAACTCTCCATTTAGGAAAGCTGTCTTAACATCCATTTGATGTACTACAAAGTGTTCAACAGATGTCAAAGTAAGAAGACTTCTTATAGTTGATAGATGACACATAGGTGAATAGACATTAAAATAGTCTATTCCACTCTGCTATTTATAACATTTAGGTACTAAACGTGCTTTGTATCTGCTATTGATCCATCACTATTTAGTTTCTTCTTCAATACCCACTTACAGTCTATAGCCTTAACCCCTTTTGCCAAATTAACTAGCTGTCAAGTGTGGTTCTGCAGCAGAGAGCTCATCATTTATGGCTTCTGCCCACAATAGGGGTTCCCTAGATCTCGTTACTTCCTGATAGGAGAATGGATCATCCTCTGGATGGTAAGTAACAAAGTTCTCACCAAAAAATTTGGAAACTCTCTCTCTTGTAAATATTCTAACTGAAACTAGTTCAACAGCCAGCTGTGTGAAATTAGTGTCAGAAGGACCTACTTCAGATTCTACAAGAGACTCTGAAATCATATTTGTAGATCCAAAAACATTCAAGCCACGATCTCTGAGAAACTTGTTCTCGAAGAATTCTACATCTCTAGATTATATCACTGTGTTAGTAGATAGATCCAAAAACCTATTTGCAGCACTATCTTCTGCACTACCTAAATATACACAAATAATGGTTCTATGTCCCACCTTAGGTCTCTTAGGATCTTGTATTCTAACATAAGCAACACAGCCCCAAGACTTAAGAGTATCATATCTACAAGGATGTTTATGTCATATCTCATAAGGTGTCATAGACAACTTAGAGTGCGGCAACCTGTTCAGGATGTGATTAGCAGTTAGAACTGCTTCTCCCCAATAGGAGGAAGGCATGCTAGCTGTAAGTAACATGAAATTTAACATTTCAGTTAATGTTTTATTCTTACGTTCGGCAACATCATTTGATTGGGGTGAGTAAGGAGCAGTGATTTCAAGTATCATCTCATCTGAAGCATAAAATTTCTTGAACCCTATCATTATATTCACCTCCTCTATCACTCCTAAACCTCTTAATTTTGAAGTTGAGTTGATTTTCTACTATAGACTTGAAAATCTTAAACTTTTCAAAAGTCTCATCTTTCGATTTCAACAAATAGACATGACAATATCTAGAAAAATCGTCTATGAATGTTATTAGATACTTCTGACCACCTCTAGTAATGTAATTTCTAAAGTCGCAAAGGTCAAAATGTATTAGCTTAAGAAGTTGTGTGCTTTTAGAAACCAACTTAAAAGATTTTCTAGTGATCTTAACTTGTGCGCACACTTTACATTTGTCAAATCGAATAGAAGTATCCAATGGAATGTTGTGAGTTTTAGCTAGATGTTGCATTTTCCTATAGTTCACATGTCCAAGTCTATCGCGTAACAAATTTAGATCAATCAAAGTAGAGCTCACATGGTTTATGTTATCAGTATCTAAACTCAACCTATACATACCATTAACCATGAATGCACAATCGAAATAACATGAGTTAACAGATAAAATTACTCTACCATTCATAGTTGAAAATGACATATCAGCTTTATCAAGTAAACTCATATATGTCAAATTCTTTTAAGTAAAGGTACTACTGTAACATGTTTCAGAGTTAGTAATTTACTTGAAGAAAACACCAAATTTGCAGTTCCAGCATGAGTCACCTCTACCTCACCACAATTGCAATTTTCCATAGTGTCTTTCACTTCTATGACCTTAGTGAGTAAGTTCTTGTCATTTGTAGCATGACAAGTAGCGCCACTATCCAACCACCACTCAAAGACATTGGCCTTTCCATTCTTCAGCATTCCAATGAAGGCTTGAGGCTCAGATTCACTAATTAGCATATTAGCCTCATTTTGTGGTGTATCATTCTTTGACTTCTTTGGTAGCTTATACTCTGCTGCTGAGTGACCCCACTTTCCATAGTTATGGCACTTGCCCTTCTTCTTCCTTTTGGAGATAGTCTTTTTGGCCTCTAACTATAAAGATGATTTACCTTTTGGTGACTTGGACTTTTTTAGAGATTTATTGGAGTGTGAAACAAAGTTGGCAACTGACTTTTGTTGACCTACTTGTTCTAAACTCTTTATAGTAATGTTTGATTCTCAATGTGAATATACATCTTTAATTCATCTAGTCTCATTTGTTCTTTCTGTCTGTGCATTTCAGTCTTGAAAGAACTCTACTCAACAGGTAGCTTACTCAACACAAGACCGACAAAGAGATTATTTGGCATATCAGAGTTATCATCTTTTCAGCTTGTTTCTCATGTTCTCAAGTTCAATAAACTAAAAGGTGATACTCGAATTCATATTGAATTTAAAGTCAAAGAAATTCTCCGCTATGAGAGTTTTAGAGAGCCCATCTTGTTTTTGGAACTGAACATTCAAGTGATCACATATCTCTTTCGCCGCCTTAAACTCATTATAAGTCATAGCTAGACGAGGATTCAGAGAGATCAACAAGTAATCTCTACAAAAATTTTCATCTTTGTTTCATTGATATTCATCCACATCTTCAGTGGTAGATGCAAAATATCTCAATACAGTGTAGAATATTTCACATTCTTTCATGCCAAATTGAACATGTAATTTCCAACAATGAAATTCAGTAACATCAAATGATTGCAGATTTATAATATCATAGGAACTATATTTTACCATTTTAATCAGAGCAAAGACTTAGAAAGAGTGCACCTTGGAGTCCTCGAAGTTCACAAAATTGAATAAAGCTCCAAACCTTGGTCAAACTGCTCTGTAAAGGTGGAATTTGTCAAAACATACCCCAAAAGCAAATCTGGAGCGCCCAAAAACCTTAAGATGAACTGCCCTTGTCGCTGGAAACTCGCCGAAAAATAGCCGAAAATCGCGTGTAGCAATGAAACTCCCAGTTGTCGTATCTCAGCCGTCCGACCTCCGTTCAACGCGAGTGACCACTTAAAATGTTCGTATCAACAAGTAGAAAAAAACTCAAGTGGTTTCACCCTTTGAAATTGTCTATAATTTCTGAGTTTTGAATCAAAGATTTCGACCACTGAATCTTCAAACTCAGATCCTGGCCAATCTCACCGTCGAAATCGAAAGCAAATTACACCCGCGAGTTCGTGTCACGCCCCGAACCCTGTGAGCACTTGAACATGCCACCTGGCCATCGATCTTTAGATTGTTTCCCATGATCTCTCAATTACAACGCATTTTAAACATCCATATTTATACGGAAGTGACAAACATCTCCACTCATCAATTTAAAATTGAAATGACATAGGACAAAATGGTACACTTCAATTCATACAGCGGTCGAACATACTCGAGGGTTCAATCTCTAATCCACGAAACCAAATACAATCCCTAAGACCACAGAATGTGAATCCATATCTTGAAATTCCATCTTCGAATACTCAACCTCGACAAACTTCTCGTCTCATCGCTTGAGACCTGAAAAATGTTAAGCCCCCACTGGGGTGAGATATAAATCACAGCAAGTAAACCCTAAACCTAGACCAGACCGCCAGTCCTCCCAGACTATGCCACAAAGCAGTAAACAGAAGCTCATCGAGGCATTAGCATATAGCATCTCAATAATGCTTCCTTATGGCACATGATATGAAGAAAGTCGCCATCAAGCACATCACATAACATGAGATCCGACTTCACACATTAGCATAAATAAGCATATCATTTTCATAAAGTCATCAATGTGACAAACCATTTAATCATCGCCAGGGCCCACGGTCGCGATGTCTCGCTAGGGCTCTAAGCCAAATCATCGCTAGGGCCCACGTCCACGATGTAGTTCACAAGGGCATCTAGCTAAATCATCGCCAGGGCCCACGGCCGCGATGTAGTTCACAAGGGTATCACGGCCAATTTAATAACAATAACAGGGCCCACGGCCAATTCAATAGCAATAACGGGGCCCACAGACAATTTCAATAGCAATAACAGGGCCCACGGCCAACGATCGCTCGGGCACTCTAGCCCATTCACATCTCAAGGCATCAAGCCATTTCACATCTCAGGCAATTATATTGCAGACATCACACAACCAAGTCAATCATCATCTCAAGCGAAATCATATAGGCATTCTAGCCAAATCATTTCACATGGGCATTCAAGCCAAATCCTTTCACATACTCATATTCGATCATCATAAATCAAAGTTTAATCAATCCACTCATTGATCAAGTCACCAGTCAAACGCATCCAGTAGTGTCCTAACATCCTAGTAGAGGTTTAAGGAACACTTACCTCATTAAGAAAGCTAGCAAATTTCATCCAAATGACCCTCCTAGGTCAGCAAGCCCATGGCCAAACATGGCTTTCACGGCGTGCCTAGGAAAATCACATTATAACTCGATTATTTCTAAATTCCATCGCGTCAATACCTCAATAACACTGACAACACCTTATTATCAATTCTTCATAGTGTTAATTCAATGCCCCTAAGCATGCCAATTGTCATTCTATCAAGGCAAGTAATCCAAAGTCTCAATTCATCAAAACTGTCTAATTTGAGCCCCCCACAACCAGGTTCAGTCTCACGAAAATTGTAACTTTTATACTGAATTTTTGGGAAAAAAATTACATGATCTTAAACTTCAAGATCTTACAGACATGTGGGCGAAAACGATGCTCAATTCGGATACCAGACGACTTAGAACGACTCAATTCAAAATCAGTGCGCGTTATGGACGAATTTGTCGGCCCTTCACGTTTTTCACTTCAACATCCCTTAAATCACTTCTAATTCTCAATCCACTTCACATACTTCCCACTAACACCTTAATCAACATTTTAAGTAGCCTCTTGAGTCATTTGGGAGTCAAAATATCCATCAAAGAACCCCCATTAGGTTCGGCCAAAATAGAACAGCAACACAACAAATTTTGTTTTGATTCCAATAACATATTTCCATCCAAAACTCAACCCTATATCCAAATTTTTCACAAACTAATCTTTCTAAGACCTCACTATATGTGTCAAGGAGGCTCACCAAGAGTTTTAGAGCAAAAATATCTTTTTTGGTCTTCCGTTCATCCCGTTCCCTTTTGGCGCGCAAAAGGTCAGAATCTATCCAAATTTGGTCACCCATAATCAACCATGAAAACCTATTTTAACACCACCAAACTTGCGGCCAAAGCTCATCCAAGATGAGTACTAGATGTTATGAAGATCTCACAAAAGGTTTGAGGTCATTTGGAATTTCTAAGGGGGTATACGGTGGCCTTATCCCAGCTCGCTCAGATTTCATCCAGTTTTAGTCTCGAACTCACACCGATAAAAATACGTATCCAAATGAAGAAATTCCAATTGGAGCTTGTCAAGGACACATAGATCTTACCCCTGGTGGTCGAAGTACCTCAAATGGCCATCGGGAAGGGCCGTTCGAGATGATCGAACGGAAGGCACAGAATCTGTCCGGCGAGTAGTGTTCGGCTAGGAAGGAAATAGAGAGGAAAATGAAGAAAATATGAGGAGGGGAAAGAGAGTGCACGAATTTTCTGCTGCAAGGGGGATGTCCTCAAGTGGTTAAGGTCCAAATGATAGGATGGATTAGGTAGGGATAATTAATGCCAAGTTAACCCGAGATTGACACTTGTCTTTATGCCAATTATTAAACCAATTGCCATTGACTTCCATTGACTCTTGAACATCAATTTTCGGCAGCTTCAAGGGGAGGGTTAAATGACTGCTTTGCCCTTCCAACTTTCTTAAGGAAAAGATATGAGGTTGAGGGGCAAAACGGTCATTTGTCATTTTTCGTCCGAAACTTCATTTTTCTCATTTTGAGTGACCATTGGCGAGGGACATCAAATCCTAATCCAATATTAGAATTCGTCATTTCTACTATTTCAATTTTGAGATTCCATTCCATATTTCAAGTCTCGAGAAGCGAAAATTCAGAATATCACAATTCTTCCCCCCTTAAAGAAATTTCGTCCTCGAAATTTGCATCCTTCCAACCCCCCAGTCATTTGGGGTATTGATGTCTCATCGCATTCTCATTCTTCAAGATAATTCTTTCCATGACTTAATGTTCTTACTTGTCCTTTTCGACAGAAGTCATCCTTCCTTAGGACTTATTTCCTTTAGTCCTCAATCTGTATTTACTTCTCTCTATTCTCTTTCGACATTCATGCATCCGTTAACAGTTTATCCTCAAGCATTCCCATCGTCTCTTCCATTTGCCGATCATCATTATTACTAAACCTTCGCCAGAATGCACTTTTTAGTGCCCATACCATCTGGCGTATCATTCTCTTCAGATGTCCTTTCGAACCAACAGAGATTTAAGGACTTTATCGACTTGCCCTTCTTTATCCAAATCGAGTTATAGCCCTCTCGATTCCATTCGAAAATCCCCTTGGATCAAGTGATCCATCAACTTACGTGGTCATGTCTCTCTCTCTCTCTTATCGACATATCTAATGCTCGACCATATGATAGACTAATTCAACTTTCAGTCCTTATCACCGATAGTATTAAAGAAAATCTTGGTAGATCCTCTTGCCATCCCAAGGGACACAATAATTCTCCCTTCAATATTGGACTCATACTTTCGTCCATGAGACCTCAAGGGTTCTATTCATTCCCACAACCCTTTAAGTAACAAGGTTCGATCACGGCAATACCTCAATTCCCTTCGAGCCTTCAGGCTAGGTGCTTCCAGTAGCCGTTAACTAGTCAATTGACAAACTTTCATTTTAAAGGTTGAATCTCTTATTTCTCGAGGGAAGATCGGTCCCTCCATCACCGATTACACAATGCTCAACTCTCAACTTCTTATAGTTCACATAACTTCGTGGTCTTTTTTTTTATACAGGCGAAGCTCTCATACTCATATGCAATTACATACCTCAGTGTTCCCTCTTGTTCAAATCCCCTCAAAAAACTACTGCCTTATTTTCTTGTGGTAGATATAGACTCAAAATCTTCTTCTATCCCAACAAATTTTCCCAAACTTTGTCGCGAGGACGTTCGCAAATCGACTCTAACCATGTTCTAAGCATTCTAATTCATGTGACCTTACTACCACGACGTACATGCAATACCCATTTCAAATCGCCTTGTTATGCCTCAAATTTCCTTTCCACATCATCAAAATTCTATCGACTCTTTTGTTTCCAAACAGGGACGCCACCATCAGCGTAGTCGTCAACTTGACTCAAGCCCTCAAAGACTCTTCGCGTTTATTCACCCCTTCGGGTTACATTTCTTCCCGAGTCCATTTCATCAAGGGAACAACTCTTGTGGGGAATCTCCCACAATCCGTCTATAATAATCCATCAATCCCAAGAAACTTCAAGTTTCAGCAACTCACATCGACCATAGTCGATTCATCACTTATTCCAATCCTCAAAGATTCCACATGGGTTTGATTTCCCATAAATCTCGCGATGGAGGAATCTTACCTCATCAGGCACATAGTTCACGCTTTTCACAACTAGAATACAATGAACATCTCTCTAGAGTCCATAGGATACTCTCAGAAACTGTTCATGTTTCTCGTGACTCCTCAAACGAGTCCAATCATCGTCTCCAAAGACGGTAATAACTAATTCAACTATTCCTTGAATACTCAATCTGACTATTATCCACTTCATTACTACCAAGTGTCGAATCATTCCACCTGTCCATGGTACCATTCACTTGAGAGCTCATATCTTGGCTCTCTGCTTTCAAGGGTCTCCACTTGGACCATACACAACATTTTATTCAATTTTGTCACTCTTTCCCCAAGAAGTATTAATGCCTTAGCCTCTGGGTTCCACAACTAGCTAATGCGACCTTATTTTGATTTCATCCATTCAACTGGACATCAACAATATTCTGGAATTCAACATTGTCTACAAGACAATTTCTCAGACTTCACTTCCAGAGATCATTCAAGTTCTGTGTCTTCTTTCTCAGTCCAGACGCTCAATCTTAATACCAAGACGATTTGGATTTTCTCTTCCTTTCACACTAGGGTCTCTTACCCCATGAAGAAAACTATACACTTCAGTGGCATTCTCTCACTTCAAAATCACCTTGTCCTTCCTATTCCATAGGACGTTAATCTTGAAGTCTATATCAACAGCGATACCTTCATTCCAGGATTCAAATGTCCCTATGCCTGACATTCTCCTTCCAGTGACTCAGTCACCTCAAGTGACAAAATTCCAAAGAGTCGAGGTTCTTCCTCGGTATCCATAAATTCTTGTATCGAATACTCAATTCGACTACCTCAAGTCACTTTGTAATTACACTCTAAGCACTCTTTTCCGCTTACTCAATCATTCATTAGAATTACGAATAGTCAGGACTATCAAGTCCATTCACTTTCCTTTCCCTCCACAACCATCTCATGGTCCAATTGCTCTTTAAGAACGACACCCTACTCTTTAGGGGTGATAGCACACAATACCACTTCTAGTGGTCCCGATTCAACCTTAATCGATCTCATAAATCAATAGAGCTCGACAGACTGACACGTTAGTCTCTTTTATATTCCTCATAACAATAAGAGGTTAACCACCACAAGCCTTACGCTAAGGTAATAACCATCTTTACAGGCACATTCCATGTTCCATAATGAACATCTCTTTGCTCGTAATCCATGAGCAAGAGTTCTCTTATTCACATGCCTTCCGATCATTCACTTCTCCTACTGAGTCCCATTACCATTCCTCAAAGTCAGGAATAATCACTAGCCATAAGGCTTTCAAATTCCATTCCACTCGGAGACCTCACGTCTCACTCAAAGGGTCCTTGACTACCCTTGGCACCCTTAGACAACCTTGAGAACTCTGTCTCACACTGGTCAATCGTTCTCAAGTCCTTGCAAGATTATTAGGATCCATACAACTATTGCTCTCAAGCAATTCCAAGAAGGTACTTCTATTGAACAATTCAACGAAGGCAGTCCAAACATATACCAAACCTTCAAGAAAAACGCTTCCCTTGGTGACACTTCACCAATCAACGACAGCCTCTTAAGGTCAATAACTGCCAAGGTCACTTACTTTCTTTATTGCACCCAAATCTCTAAGGTTTTCTCACAAAACCCTCAATTTATAAGAAATCAGTTTCAATTTCACTTTTTGCAAGTTTCTACTTTGGAAATGAATAATCTTAGAGTCACCTTTCTTGTGACTTCCATCACTTAACTCATCAACACTAGCATCAGTCGTCTCAGCGACTTGGGTACAAGGGCAGCTTCTTCTCAAGCTTGCCTACCCATCACATTTCCTCATTTCCATTTAAGATTCTCACGACCCCTTATTACACTTGGGTCTCGCATGATTAACAAGATCGAGCTATATTCTCTTCCAGTACTTATGCTGGAGTCGTTCATCTTTACTCAATTTTCATGATCCACCTCAATTATTGGATCTTCTCATATCTCGCGAATACGAGCCAAGTGCTCCTCTAACGACTGTACTCTGGTCTTTAAACCTTATTAGGTTCTCATGTCACTTGAACCACTATGATTCCTTCAAGGAATCAAAGATTTAAGTCATCTACTCAAGTCTAGCAGTCTCAGGCTGCTCATCTCATCATTCATCACCACCAATCAACCATCCAGTGGTTCCCGAACAACTCTCAACTTGTTGTCCATCATTCAAGGATTCTAAATCATCCTTAAGCAGCAACCACGCAACAAGCCAACCTCAACAAGGCAACCTTTCAATCATCAGCCAATTACTAGACAAGCCTCAACTAGGTCAAAACTCAACTAGGTCAACACCCAGCAAATACTCAAGGGGTTACTTCCATAAGTCAATGGCTCAAACTCTAAGCATAAGGCATCTGCCACTCTGTCACAAAACACGACATGCTTTCTCATTCTCAACAGACATCAGTTCAACGGGGTATAAACTCCCCACACGCCGTCTAATCTCTCAATTAGACCTTGGCCATAACAATCACACTTTGCCAATCATAAAACACGCCTAACAGGCCAATCACAACATCACTTTTCTTTTTTGAAACGGCATCCACTGTCAAACATGAAGCTTTTAACCATGCCAATCACAGGCGTCATTTCACATGCCATGCCACTTTCAAACATCCACTTCAAGAATCAATCCCGTGTCATACATCTCTTAACCACAATCAGACTCAACCAGATACCTAGGCTTTCCCTTTCAATTTATGACTTGGGTCATTCCTGCTTCTTTTCTATCTTAGAAGCCTGCCAAGAGCCGCTCCTTGTCCGGGCCTCTTTGTCCCGGCGATCACTCCCCGCCCTCATCAGACCTGGTTGTTACAAGTTGTCCCAAGTCATACATCTACGGAGGAAGCCTTGTTCCACACGCCCCATAACATGCTTCATTACGGTTTATAGGTATCTCATCAACTCGTCCCATACCAAGCGACAGTTTATTAAGTCTGATAGTGATAAGTTCATGCATACACCCTCATCAACTTTCATTTTAATGCCACTAACACATGTACAACATAACTGTCCTTACTACTTGTCATACCATAATCGCCTTCAGATCAATTCTTATCCATCGAAGGTTTCTAATTCCACCAATGACCGTCACATCATATGGATTAATTGCCTATATTCAATCTTATCCCTCAAGTCTAGTCGCCATTCAAGTCAATCCATATGCATTCGTTCATAACTGATCCTCAATCCAAATACTCCTTGTATGCATCTCATCTCATATCCACCAAAGCTATCAATAGCAACCAATAACTAAAAGTCATCAAGACATAACACAATTCAAGCCTGAATCCACTAGTGCCAGTCGTCTCTTTATAACTCACATTCCTCAAGTTAGGTCATTGACAAACCACAATCACAATCATATACTTCAATTGACCTTTTATCCATAAGCAATTCTCTACTAACCTCAAATCCAAGCTTATGACTCCTCAATCACTACTCACTTCCTTGTGAGCATTATTCATAAAATCACTCAAGATCATCCATTAAATCGACACTAGGATCATTAGAATACCTCACAAGTTCAAGTCTATAGTCCTTAAGATTCAACAATCAATGCCAAATTCTATAGGTCTCACTATCCAATTGTCCTCAAGTCATCACTCCTTATCACTCCAATCCTCAATCACACTGGATCGAGTTGACCTTGCTCTGATACCACTTTAACGGAGATGTCACGCCCCGAACCCGCTGAGCACTTGAACATCCCACCTGGCCGTCGATCTTTAGATTGTTTCCTAGGATTTCTCGGTTACAACGCATTTTAAACATCCATATTTATACGGAATTGACAAACATCTCCACTTATCAATTTACAATTGAAATGACTTAGGACAAAATGGTACACTTCAATTTATACAGCGGTCGAACATACTCAAGGGTTCAATCTCTGACCCACGAAACCAAATATAATCCCTAAGACCACAGAATGTGAATCTATATCCTGTAATTCCATCTTCGAATACTCAACCTCAACAAACTTCCCGTCTCATCACCTGAGACCTGAAAAATGTTAAGCCCCTACTAGGGTGAGATATAAATCTCAGCAAGTAAACCCTAAACCTAGACCAGACCGCCAGTCCTCCCAGACTATGCCACAAAGCAGTAAACAGAAGCTCATCGAGGCATTAGCATATAGCATCACAATAAAGCTTCCTTATGGCACTTGATATGAAGAAAGTTGCCATCAAGCACAACACATAACATGAGATCCAACTTCACACATTAGCATAAACAAACATATCGTTTTCATAAGTCATCAATGTGACAAACCATTTAATCATCGCCAGGGCCCACGGCCACGATGTACCGCCAGGGCCCACAGCCGCGATGTCATCGTTAGGGCTCAAAGCCACGATATAGTTCACAAAGGCATCTAGCCAAATCATCGCCAGGGCCCACGGCCGCGATGTAGTTCACAAGGGCATCTAGCAAAATCATCGCCAAGGCCCACGGCCGCAATGTAGTTCACAAGGGCATCACAGCCAATTTAATAGCAATAACATGGCCTATGGCCAATTCCAATAGCAATAACAACGCCCACAACCAATTTCAATAGCAATAACAAGGCCCAGGCCAACGATCGCTCGGGCACTCTAGCCCATTCACATCTCAAGGCATCAAGCCAATTCACATCTCAGGAAATTATATTGCAGACATCACAAGACCAAGTCAATCCTCATCTCAATCGAAATCATATAGGCATTCTAGCCAAATCATTTCACATGGGCATTCAAGCCAAATCCTTTCACATACTCATATCCGATCATCATAAATCAAAGTTTAATCAATCCACTCATTGATCAAGTCACCAGTCAAACGCATCCAGTAGTGTCCTAACGTCCTAGTAGAGGTTTAAGGAACACTTACCTCATTAAGCAAGCTAGCAAATTCCATCCAAACGACCCTCTAGGTCAACAAGCCCATGGCCAAACATGGCTCTCACGGCGTGCCTAGAAAAATGACATTATAACTCAACTATATCTCAATTTCATCGCGTCAATACCTCAATAACACCAACAATACCTTATTCTCAAGTCATCATAGTGTTAATTCAATGCCCCTAAGAATGCCAATTGTCGTTCTATCAAGGCAAGTCATCCAAAGTCTCAATTCATCAAAAATGCCCAATTTGAGCCCCCCACAACCAGGTTCAGTCTCACAAAAAATGAAATTTTTATACTGAGTTTTTGTGAAAAAAATAAATTCTAGGATCTTAAACTTCAAGATCTTACGGTCATGTGGGCAAAAACGGTGCTCAATTCGGATACCAGACGACTTAGAACGACTCAATTCAAAATCAGTGCACGTTATGGACGAATTGGTCGGCCCTTCACGTTTTTCACTTCAATAGCCCTTAAATCACTTCTAATTCTCAATCCACTTCACATACTTCCCACTAACACCTTAATCAACATTTTAAGTAGCCTCTTGAGTTATTTTGGAGTCAAAATATCCATCAAAGAACCCCCTTCAGGTTCGGCCAAAACAGAACAGCAACATAACAAATTCTGTTTTGATTCCAATCACATATTTCCATCCAAAACTCAACCCTATGTCCCAATTTTTCACGAAATAATCTTTCCAAGACCTCAATATATGTGTTAAGGAGGCTCACCAAGTGTTTTGGAGCAAAAACATCTCTTTTGGTCTTCCGTTCATCCCGTTCCCTTTTGGCACCCAAAAGGTCAGAATCTGTCCAAATTTGGTCACCCACAATCAGCCATGAAAACCTTTTTTAACACCACCAAACTTGCGGCCAAAGCTCATCCAACATGAGTACTATATGTTATGAAGATCTCACAAAAAGTTTGAGGTCATTTGGAGTTTGTAAGAGGGAATACGGTGGCCTTATCCCAGCTCGCTCAGATTTCGTCCAGTTTTAGTCTCGGACTCACACCAATAAAAATACTTATCCAAATGAAGAAATTCCAATTGGAGCTTGTCAAGGACACATAGATCTTACCTCTGGTGGTCGAAGAACCTCCAATGGCCGCCGGGAAGGGCCGCTCGAGTTGACTGAATTGGAGGCACAGAATCTGTCCGGCGAGCAATGTTCGGCTAGGGAGGAAATAGAGAGGAAAATGAAGGAAATGTGAGGAGGGGAAGGGGGTGCACGAATTTTCTTCTGTAAGGGGGATGTCCTCAAATGGTTAAAGTCCAAATGACAAGATGGATTAGGCAGGGATAATTAATGCCAAGTTAACCCTAGATTGACACTTGTCCTTTTGCCAATTATTGAACCAATTGCCATTGACTCCCATTGAGTCTTGCATATCAATTTTTGGCAGCTTCAAGGGGAGGGTTAAATGACTATTTTTCCCTTCCAACTTTCTTAAGGCAAAGATATGCGGTTGAGGGGCAAAACGGTCATTTGCCACTTTTCGTTCAAAACTTCATTTTTCTCATTTTGAGTGACCATTGGTGAGGCGACGTCAAATCCTAATCCAATGTTAGAATTCTTCATTTTCACTTTTCTAATTTTGAGATTCTATTCCATATTTGAAGCCTCGAGGAGCGGAAATTCAGAATGTTATAGTTCGTCTCGATGAAATCTTCAAGTAGAGACCTTAGTCGCTCAAATCTAATACACGGAGCTAATACTTCAAGATTGTTGGAGGTTATGGGTTTGAGAGAGTAGAGAGTGTTATGATTGCTTGAAGTATTACACCAAGAGACGTCAAGCTTGGAACGCTCAACAGTGTTACCTCCAGCTTAAGAGAACCCTAGAGTTATAAGCAAGCTATTGGGCTCTAGCCCATATGGACCCAAATAACCATACATTCACCTATTTGGCTTATGTGCGAACATATTATTTGGACTAGATCAACAATATATCCAACAATTGTGAACTTTTGAAGTGAACTTACTACTGAATTTAGAAGTCACCGATTCTAAAATTGTTTATTAAACACATTTCTGCTGACAATAGAAAGGTTGGGATTGAAAAGCGTGGAATGCGTACGTCTTTTGAGCCTCAAGCAAACCTGCCTTCCCATTAAGAATTCAGTAGCTTATTTCTGTGTCAATGGATCTAATCCATCCCTGAGCTTTCTCAACTTTATCACATCAAAATGTTGACAGAAAATGCGGGCCACGTAGTGGCCCGCACGGGTCGTCCTTCAACCAATGCCGGCGGCGTCCCAACTACATGTCTTGAAAAAGCATAATAATGGTCACTCAAATAATTTCTCTAATTCTTTTCTATTGTTGACCATATGAGCTTTTTCCCTCGATAGATACCCTGCAGTAAACAACAAACAGAAGTACCGCCAGCCATGGCTCTTGTTGAGGTTATCCCACAACGGTTGTGGAAGGGGTTAGTGGTCGGTTTATAAGTGTGAGGGGAATAAATACACTAAAAGTGTCATAACTTTTGTATGGCGTTCACTTGAGTGTCATAAATTTCAAAACATACATGTCGCGACCCGTCCGAAAGCGGACGCGGCTAATGGATTACCGATCGCGGGTCTTGGATCGGCGCGGGCCCTCCCAGGCCCATGCCAAATCGCGGCGGGAGTATTTTTCAAAGGATTCGACGATAAGAGTCGATCGCTTTCGACCTTCAGTGTGGTCGTGGTGGCATGTGCAAATTGTGCATGCATTTGGAGTCGCCACCGGTCTTTCTTAGAGGGTAGATCGGAAACCTTACTGATCGATTGGGAGAGACCGATCAGTTCTGCGGAACCAGAGATTTTGGGTTCGGGGACTTGGTTACGTCGGTGTCATTACCAACGCCCTTTCGGTACCTAACGTGAGTGATTTTCCGAATTAAGATTTCATGCAGGTGCAATTTTAGGCGAGGTAGGTTTGATTCAGGGTTTCATGCAGATTGGAAGACTATTCCTATCAATCACAATCAATTTTAATGAAAAGCTCAATCAAGTGCATAAATAAATCACATCAATGCACATCAATTCAAGTCAAAGGCCTCCTAGTATAGCCATAAGGGCTTAGGGAAGGCGTGATTTAGGACTAGGGGCAAAATGGGAAGATTTGGGAACGATTAGCCCGAAGGGCAAAATCGTCAATTTTTGGAAGATTTGGATACCGAATTACCCAAAATATTCCATGGCCAGTTGTTTGTGGCCATTTCCCATTTTTGAGAATTTTTTGGAATTTCTTGATTTTTCTTCAATTTTTTGGGAGACGATTCGCCCAAAGGCGAAATCATCATTTTTAAGAAGGATTGGGTTCAAAACACCTGGGATGAGCCTTGGCCAGTTGATTGTGGCCATTTCCTATTTTTTGGGATTTTTCTAGAATTTTTAAATTTTTTTTGGAAGACGATTTGCCGGAAGGGCAAAACCGTCATTTTTGAAAAGATCGAGGTCCGAAAGAGTCGAAACAGGTTGTGGCCAGTTGAATATGGCCATTTCCTATTTTCTGGATTTTTTTTAGAATTTTTCTAAATTTTCCGAATTTTTTGAATTTTTTATGATTTTCTATTTTTTATTGATTTTTGAATTTTTTATTATTTTCTGAATTTTTTAATATTTAAAAATATTTTCCGCGCCGGGACAGACCCGGCCCACGCCTCTCGGGCGCCCGGCCCAACCCTACGGCCGAAGCCGGCCCTTGCAAAAACGACGCCGTTTTTGGTTTTTATTTTTTATTTTTTTTAATTTTATTTGTTTTATTTGTTTTATTTTTTACCCGCACGGCCCCACCTGGCTGACGTGGTGGCCTACGTGGCGGGCCACGTCAGTCGCTGACCGTTGACCGGTCAGCGGTCCGCCTGAGAAGAAGACCGGCGCCGGCGTTTCCTTGCCGGCGCCTCATCGGAGGGCCATATCTCGGCCCTCCGACGTCCAAATGACGTGAAATCAGCGCCATTCGAACCTACTCGATGAGATCTACGACATATCCGAAGCATATAATAGCAGAATCACATGAGCACAACTCGAGTTTTAATTTTCCGGCGAGGTTACCGAGTTTCGGCCGGTGTCGATTTCGGTACAGTGCATGATTTAAATTGATGATTTCGACACGCAAATAGCATGTATGATGACTCAGAAAACTTACCTAAAGTCCGCGAGGGTCTGGGATCATTGTTCGATGATCTTCAGCTCCGAGCTCCGGCGAAGTCTACAGTAGGTTCGGAGGTGCCATTTTCGACCCAATTCATGCAAGAAAATGGTGAAGCCAGGCATAAGGAACACTCTTAAACTTATTTGAAGTGAAAACTCGAGCGAAGGAATGGACAACGATCCAAACCGAGCTCGGAGACCAAGAGAGCTCCGATGGCAATTCGTCGAACATGTGGCGTGTATGTACAGAAAGTTGCTAAAACGACTTCGTCGACGCTAGACCGGGGATACCGAGCCGAACCAATTATTGAATCATCTTCGACACATCGCCAGGATAAACGAGTACTATCGAGTTTGGTTCGACTCGATCAGAATCGAGTCGGACAGACATGCTCTGCCCGTCGGAGCAAAAAACAGAGCAAAAACAGAGTAGGGGGACTGACCTGGTTCCGCCGGCGGCTATGGCGACTCGGGACGATCCGATCGTCTTCGACCTGGCTTCCGCACTCTGCTGCGCCTCCTCCCTCTCTCAAAACTCACCAAACTTCCCTCTAAAAATCACTCTCTCCCTCCCGGCCGAATTTTTTTCTCACTCTCGGCCTCCTCCTCTTTTCCATGCGTGGCCGACCGGCTTTTTTTTTTTTGGTTAGGGAATCTTCACCCAACGTCCACTACTCATTGTCGTCGAATCATGCTCGACCGGCCGGCCCCTTCCTCCTTTCTTTTCTTTTGTTTTTGCGCCGGTGGGTCTGCAACTGAGTTGCGGACCCGGTTCGGATCGGGTCGGGCGGGTCTGACCCGACCGGCCCGGTTTGATTCTCATCGTCCAATTGAGCCCCAAACCGACCTATTTTCATGAAATTCACGCCATAATCGGACTCCTTGACATGTTTTCTATCAAATATGGGTATTTTCGTGAATCAATTGATTGAAATTTAGTGAAAACCCCAAATTATCCCTAGGATCCGAAAATGAATTTCGCCTAATCGATGGCCTAAATGACCAAATTAGTCGAAATCGAGGCCGCCAATGGATTCAGCATGATGAAAACTATAGGGTAGAGGTATTTAATTTCAATTGGTATGCCCGTATGAGATTTAATTTCATAAATTGTGAAACCGGGGACTAAATTGAAAGATTTTTATGCAATTAAGCCCTTTTGTTTAAAATTGATCAAATTAGAGGGCAAATTGACCTAATTGCACTTCAAGACTTTAGAATCCAATGTCATAGCTTACAAAAAGTGAGAATTGAAAATTAAAAGACTCGAAAAGGAATTTTTTGCTCGGTTCGGGTTTATGTTTGTGAAGAAACATAGTAACCCGAGCCGAATTTTCAAGATTTAAGGTGACACACTTGAAGAGGAAATTAAAAAAAATTATTGAATATTTTTGTGTATTTTTCTGACCACGAATGGTATTTTTCTGATTTTTTGGGTATTTTTATAATTAAATAAATTCGAAAAATATTATAAAATACCAAAAATATTTTTTGCTCAAAATTGGTCCCCGAGGCTAGGCTAAGGCTTCCAAAGTTGATTTTGTGATTTTATGACCTTTTTTTGATATTTTTAATTAATTTTAAAGAATAAAAATCACAATAATAAATGGTTAAAAATCAGGTGTCAACAGCTGCCCCTCTTTGAGAGGAATCTCGTTAGAGGTTTTTCTCAAAGATAAGATGGCGCCTGATTCCTAACCGACTCAACTGGAAAAATGAAAGCAGAAATGCTATGACATCGGATCCTTAAGCCTTTTGATGAAAGCTCAAATTAATCCCCGGTTTGCTCTAGCAATTTGAACATGGGCCGGAGTGAGAGAGGCTTACCTGAAGCTCACCTGTCGGATGCTGCCGGTTGCGACAACTTTCAAGAGGATGCTTAGGACTCGTCACAGAAAATCCTAGGGATATTAAGTTCTGACCTGTATGGTAGGTCATACCATTATGAGATTCCTAATTGGTAGGAACCTAAGGAAGGCGCATTCCCACGCTTTGGGATTTGCCAGAGATTTTAACCCGTATGGTGGATCGGACCTTCGTGTTGATCTTTGAGGCGGCATCTACCTCGTAATGACCCTTATGGCGGTTTCTACCATGATTTGACCCTTCAGGCGGTTGCTACCTTGTGTTGACCCTTATGGCGGTTTCTACCATGAGTTGATCCTTCAGGCGGTTTCTACCTTGAGTTGACCCTTCAGGCGGTGTCTACCTTGGTTTGACCCTTCAGGCGGTTTCTACCTTGGTTTGATCCTTCAGGCGGTTTCTACCTTGAGTTGACCCTTCAGGCGGTATCTACCGTGAGTTGACCCTTCAGGCGGTTTCTACTATGTATTGACCCTTCAGGCGGTATCTACCATGTGTTGACCCTTCAGGCGGTATCTACCTTTGATTGACCCTTCAGGCGGTATCTACCTTGAGTTGACCCTTCAGGCGGTGTCTACCATGGTTTGACCCTTCAGGCGGTATCTACCTTGAGTTGACCCTTCAGGCGGTGTCTACCATCATGTTGACCCTTCAGGCGGTATCTACCTTTGTTTGACCCTTCAGGCGGTATCTACCTTGAGTTGACCCTTCAGGCGGTGTCTACCATTGAATTGACCCTTCAGGCGGTTTCTACCCTCATGTTGACCCTTCAGGCGGTATCTACCTTGAGTTGACCCTTCAGGCGGTTTCTACCTTGGTTTGACCCTTCAGGCGGTTTCTACCATGAATTGACCCTTCAAGCGGTTTCTACCTTGAGTTGACCCTTTAGGCGGTTTCTACCTTTAGTTGACCCTTCAGGCGGTATCTACCTTGAATTGACCCTTCAGGCGGTTTCTACCTTGTGTTGACCCTTCAGGCGGTATCTACCTTTGATTTTGACCCTTCAGGCGGTATCTACCATGTGTCTTCAGGCGGTATCTACCTTTGATTTTGACCCTTCAGGCGGTATCTACCATGTGTTGACCCTTCAGGCGGTATCTACCTTGAATTGACCCTTCAGGCGGTTTCTACATTTAGTTGACCCTTCAGGCGGTATCTACCTTTAGTTGACCCTTCAGGCGGTATCTACCTTATTTTTGACCCTTCAGGCGGTATCTACCTTTGTTTGTTTTGAAAAGGGGTCTCATGACGAGGGTTCTCCACGTCCGATGAGACTGCTTGAATTTTGAAAAGGGGTCTCATGACGAGGGTTCTCCACGTCCGATGAGACTGCCTGATTTTTGAAAAGGGGTCTCATGACGAGGGTTCTCCACGTCCGATGAGACTGCCTAAATTTTGAAAAGGGGTCCTGAGACGAGGGTTCTCCACGTCATGCGAGGACCGCTTGATTTTTGAGAAGGGGTCCTAGGACGAGGGTTCTCCACGTCATGCTAGGACTGTTTGATATTTTTGAAAAGGGATCCTAGGACGAGGGTTCTCCACGTCATGCTAGGACTGCTTGATTTTGAAAAGGGGTCTCATGACGAGGGTTCTCCACGTCCGATGAGACTACCTGATTTTTGAAAATGGGTCCTAAGACGGGGGTTCTCCACGTCTGATAGGACTTTTTCTTTTGAAAGGGTTTTTTTTACTTCCCCCCCTTTTTTAAAGATCCCGAAGTTTGTCAGGAATTCAGTTTTTTTTTTTTAGCAGTGAAAGACTTTATTTTGACAAAGTTTCACTGGGTCTGTTGAGGCGACATTCTGGGAGCTGGGTTCTCCAGGTATCCTGCAGAAATTTGAGCCTGAAAGATTTTTCTTCACCAAGAAAACGTTAGTAATCTTTGGGAAGACCACGGCTGTCCATTTGACAAAATTTTATGACTTAATTTTTAATCATGAAATGTGCATTTTGATGCTGGAGGTTATCCAAAGCATTCTTACAACATGCAAATGTGATCACAAATTCCTTGCATGGAAAATTTGGATCAACAGTTTGAAAATTCCAAAAAGAGTTTGTTCAAAACATCAATTGGAATATTTCTCGACAAGGAGGTCTTCTCACCTGTTTTGAGATAGTGGTTTTTGTAAGGGATGCACTCAATTCCCTACTAACCTGTGCCTAGGTTTTAGGCTCATTCGCAGCGCATACATTTTGATCGGTCGGGAGGTCTTCCACGGGACCGTAATGTTGGGCTTGGTTATTGATCTTCAAGGGGGACCCGCTTTGGGAGTCGAGGCCATTGAATGAAAGCTTTCGCCATCTGCTCCGGGTTTACAAGTCAAGAACCCTGCAAAATGAGAAAGAAATAGTCTTGCTCGTACTTCTTCGAGCTAAGCTATATGTTAACCCAAGTGTCTTAGTCAGAGAAGACTGTTTCAGGGTTATGATGTTGGTAGGATTGGGGACCGAAAAAGGCTTGTTTTTGGCCCAGAATTCATGACGAGTTTGACATTGGTGATCATTGCTGATTTACCACCTGTCCTTTCCTTTCTGCATCTTTAGTTTTTGAGGTGTCCAACCGATTTTGAGGTGTGCACCAGCTCTTTAGAGAGCGTCTCTTGTTGCATTCAGAGACCGACTCTCTCCATGTCTTTGTTCTGTGCTTGGCAGCATTTGGGGAGCAGCTTTTTTTTATTTGGTTCCTTTAGGGATTTCCTCTTTTCCCATTCAGGCTTCATTGTGGATCAATCAAAGAACTTACATGAGCATCGGCCTTGCTCTTACCAGGCACTTTGCTTTTTCTTGATGCTAGGGATTATTATTTTTTCTTTGAAATCCCGGTTCTTCTCATCCTCGATGGGATCATGTCAGACATATGTTTAAAAGTTTAAACATGCCTTAAATATCAGCCCGGGAATCCTCTTCGTAATCCCTGAGTCTTGAACTCCTCCATTTTTGAGGTGGTGCTGCATCCGTCTTGGAATGATCACCAATAGGTTTATGAAACGAATTTGCAGGCTCAACTTGGTTGTGCAAAGGATATGGTGTATGGGATAGAGAAATGAATGCTTCTCGTCATCCTATGACATTTGGATTACCATATAAACAACACACAAAGATTAATGTTAGTCCGAGCAAGAAAATTTCTAACCATTTTCTCCCGATGCCGCTGGACTTGCTCCCTTTTTGCCCCGATGTGGGGTGGTTCTTGACAGGGTTAAGAATGAAAATCGCCGTTCGAAGGGGTTATCAATGGTCACCTGTAGTATTTGGGGATATGAAACGAATGCCTCCGTCGTCCCAATTCATGTAATCGCTGCGAATGATCCCTACTTCCGTAGGTCCGGATTTTGCTGTCCGATTCGCTCCGCTTCTCTCTTAAGTGTGTATAGGACGTGTTTGGACTAGGCTTTGCCTCTCGTCTTTTGAGAAAACGTCCTTTTGAGAGTTTTGAACAATGTCTTGTTGGGAAAATTTCTTTTATATTTCTCCAAAAATTTTACCCGTTAAGGGGATTTTAGGATGCACCATGCATGTTCTTATTCATGTTCAGACAACCTCGTGTTTCAAAACATGAATGCCAATGAAGTTAGAATTCTATGTCTTTTTTAGACATCAGATTCTGAATGCTTTTCTTTTCTTCTCTATTTTTTGTATTCAACATCTTCAATGGATTGGGGAGAGGGATACTTACCTGTCCCACGTGGCTGGAGATCCCTGAAAATGCGGAAGAAACATGTTATTGTACGTTCATGAATTTTTCAAAAAATTAGAACGATACATCTTACCCTTGGTCGTATACTCCAGCGGGTAATTCATGGGGTGTGAAAACTTGTTTCACCTTGATGGCGATCCCCTGTCAAAGACAGGAATTAGTCGTTAGTTTGCGTTCCAAAATTCAAGGGAAATTGGAACGATACAGCCTTGTTCTTGCTTTGTGTTTCCGTTTGAACACAAACTCGCGGCTTGCAGGATTTGGCCCTCTATCTTGTGGTCTTGATCCCTTCGTTTGGTTGGCGATGAATCATTCTCAAGGATTTGCCCCAGAGGAGATCCATTTGTGTTTTTGGGCGCACTCCAGCGCCATTCTTCAAGGTTCCTTTTATTCAAGGAAAAAAGAAGATTTTATCAAAATGCATGTCAAAGCATGTGACGTAGGAGCGATACTTTTTACCATCCACTAGGTCTTATAATCAAAGACCATCTCCTGGAATCCTGACTTCTAAGGCCAATGATTCTATTCAGCTCCCTGTTAGCGCGCTCTTTTCGTTTGAGGCTTTCAGTGCCAACGACTTCCTGCAAAATGAGTAAAAACTCATGTTAGGCATGTGGTCTTCGAAGACCAAATTGGAACGATACAAGGTTACCGTTCACCCAAATTCGCATCTTGGGGTTTGATTCTGATGCGGACGACTCTTTTATTGCGTCCATTGACTTTGCCAGAGGAGAAACGTTCGGCGTACGAATGATTCACTTGCCCCAGTTAGGCATGGTTTTGCTGTTTGTCATCTTTGGATTCGATGACCCTGGTCTGATGCGCTTTCATGGGGGATCATGAGAGTTTGCCCCCGGTTTGGCTCCTCAAAGCAAATGGGGGGAACCTACTCCCATTGATTTTTTGTAGATTCTAATCATCCATCTCGATTGTCAGAGTCCTTGATCAATTTTATCTGTCTCAAGACAGCTTGATATTCTTGGGATTCGTCATGTGGCGGTTTGGTGATTCTCTCGATCACAGTCGCCATTTGAGGTATGTGATGTTCCCTGTTTGTTATTTGAAAGCATTACATCCTGCGTCCTCTGCTCTTGATCATCATCTGTGAGGAAAAAGAATGGAGGCATTATTCCCATATCAAGAAAATAATTATTTTGGAACGATACGTTCATTTACACTTGATTTGCATTCCGTTTTGATGTTGCATATTGATATGAACAACATCTATCAAATTGCTCCATCCGTGCTTGAAGGTATTTGCAACGCCTACGGTTCATTTGCCCCAGCTGGGCGATGTCTGTTTTGTCATTTGGATGCATGAGCTTTAGGGTGTATTGTCTCTTTTATCACCTGAGATAAAAAAAAATGGAGAAAAACTTATCCCTAGATCTGATTAAAAATCAATTAGGAACGATACGTCCTTTCACCAAACGAGTGGTTCTGCGGCCAAATGTATTTTGCACTGAAGGGACGAATTCCACTATGCTCCACGGGTTTGGGGAATTTGCCCCCATTTTCGATAGAAAAGAGCCTTATCAAGATGTATACAATACAAATAGATCCCTAATACAATCAATCTAAGGGACGAGATAGAGAGAATCTCAGCAAAATTAATCTTATACAAGAGAACTAAGAATGTCAAATCAATCAAAGGAATGTGGTCCGAACACTTGGAGATGCCCCAGTTCCAGTCTTCGAGATGTGACTCCAGGATCACCGATTTTTTTTTTAGGTGGTTTTAGATATACCAACCATCTAAAGACATGCACATGAGACAAGTGAGGTTTGACTATAAGAATCAAGATAGGGTTTGGAACCTAAGGTCAAGGCTCCCACCTCGAGTTCTAGAAAGAGCAGATTCCATTGCACAACTATCGTTGCATTGGGGCTCGATCCATAGTTCGAAATGAGCGGAATTGAAAAGTGGATCACCCCGTGTTTTTCCTCACGGAGATTCCATTTTCAATCCATTCTATTGTTTTCCTATAGGCGGCGCCCGGGGTTTTAGGCGCGGTTGTGTGTATTTTCGGTGTCGTGCTAAAGCGATAAACATGCATCTTATTTAACAATCACCGCTTTAATATAAAACATACACACAATCATTCATTCCTGCGCCAACCTGCATAAGACAATGTTAATTACAGACTACCCCCCTTATCACTCCAATCTGCAAAAAAATATAACACCTATCATAAGCGGACTTACCTCACCTTCAAGAGCGCCTGCAGGGTTAGAAATATCACTCAGCGTTTTAATTACGGCCTAAGTCCACTTGGGGTTTAGAACCATGGGTTCTAGAACAGAAAGTTCCCCAGTGGAGTCGCCAGCTGTCGCGATCCGTCCGAAAGCGGACGCGGCTAATGGATTACCGATCGCGGGTCTTGGATCGGCGCGGGCCCTCCCAGTCCCATACCAAATCGCGGCGGGAGTATTTTTCAAAGGATTCGACGATAAGAGTCGATTGCTTTCGACCTTCAGTGTGGTCGTGGTGGCATGTGCAAATTGTGCATGCATTTGGAGTCGCCACCGGTCTTTCTTGGAGGGTAGACCGGAAACCTTACTGATCGATTGGGAGAGACCGATCAGTTCTGCGGAACCCGAGATTTTGGGTTCGGGGACTTGGTTACGTCGGTGTCATTACCAACGCCCTTTCAGTACCTAACGTGAGTGATTTTCCTAATTAAGATTTCATGCAGGCGCAATTTTAGGCGAGGTAGGTTTGATTCAGGGTTTCATACAGATTGGAAGACTATTCCTATCAATCACAATCAATTTTAATGAAAAGATCAATCAAGTGCATAAATAAATCACATCAATGCACATCAATTCAAGTCAAAGGCCTCCTAGTATAGCCATAAGGGCTTAGGGAAGGCGTGATTTAGGACCAGGGGCAAAATGGGAAGATTTGGGAACGATTAGCCCGAAGGGCAAAATCGTCAATTTTTGGAAGATTTGGATACCGAATTGCCCAAAATATTCCATGGCCAGTTATTTGTGGCCATTTCCCATTTTTGAGAATTTTTTGGAATTTCTTGATTTTTCTTCAATTTTTTGGGAGACGATTCGCCCAAAGGGTGAAATCGTCATTTTTAAGAAGAATCGGGTTCAAAACACCTGGGATGAGCCTTGGCCAGTTGATTGTGGCCATTTCCTATTTTTTGGGATTTTTCTAGAATTTTTAAAATTTTTTTGGAAGACGATTTGCCGGAAGGGCAAAACCATCATTTTTGAAAAGACCGAGGTCCGAAAGACCCGAAACAGGTTGTGGCCAGTTGAATATGGCCATTTCCTATTTTTTTGAATTTTTTATAATTTTTCTAAATTTTCCGAATTTTTTGAATTTTTTATGATTTTCTATTTTTTATTGATTTTTGAATTTTTTTATTATTTTATGAATTTTTTAATATTTAAAAATATTTTCCGGGCCGGGTCAGACCCGGCCCACGCCTCTCGGGCACCCGGCCCAACCCTACGGCCGAAGCCGGCCCTAGCAAAAACGACGCCGTTTTTGGTTTTTATTTTTTATTTTTTTTTATTTTTTTTAATTTTATTTATTTTTTTTATTTTTTACCCGCACGGCCCCACCTGGCTGACGTGGTGACCTACGTGGCGCGCCACGTCAGCCGCTGACCGTTGACCGGTCAGCGGTCCGCCTGAGAAGAAGACCGGCGCCGGCGTTTCCTCGCCGGCGCCTCGTCGGAGGGCCATATCTCGGCCCTCCGACGTCCAAATGACGTGAAATCAGCGCCATTCGAACCTACTCGATGAGATCTACGACATATCCGAAGTATATAATAGCAGAATCACATGAGCACAACTCGAGTTTTAATTTTCCGGCGAGGTTACCGAGTTTCGGCCGGTGTCGATTTCGGTACAGTGCATGATTTAAATTGATGATTTCGACACGCAAATAGCATGTATGATGACTCATAAAACTTACCTGAAGTCCGCGAGGGTCTGGGATCATTGTTCGATGATCTTCAGCTCCGAGCTCCGGCGAAGTCCACAGTAGGTTCGGAGGTGCCATTTTCGACCCAATTCATGCAAGAAAATGGTGAAGCCAGGCATAAGGAACACTCTTGAACTTATTTGAAGTGAAAACTCGAGTGAAGGAATGGACAACGATCCAAACCGAGCTCGGAGACCAAGAGAGCTCCGGTGGCAATTCGTCGAACATGTGGCGTGTATGTACAGAAAGTTGCTAAAACGACTTCGTCGACGCTAGACCGGGGATACCGAGCCGAACCAATTATTGAATCATCTTCGACACATCGCCAGGATAAACGAGTACTATCGAGTTTGGTTCGACTCGATCAGAATCGAGTCGGACAGACATGCTCTGCCCGCCGGAGCAAAAAACTGAGCAAAAACAGAGTAGGGGGACTGACCTGGTTCCGCCGGCGGCGATGGCGACTCGGGACGATCCGATCGTCTTCGACCTGGCTTCCGCACTCTGCTGCGCCTCCTCCCTCTCTCAAAACTCACCAAACTTCCCTCTAAAAATCACTCTCTCCCTTCCGGCCGAATTTTTTTCTCACTCTCGGCCTCCTTATCTTTTCCATGCGTGGCCGACCGACTTTTTTTTTTCGGTCAGGGAATCTTCACCCAACGTCCACTACTCATTGTCGTCGAATCATGCTCGACCGGCCGGCCCCTTCCCCCTTTCTTTTCTTTTGTTTTTGCGCCGGTGGGTCTGCAACTGAGTTGCGGACCCGGTTCGGATCGGGTCGGGTCGGGTCTGACCCGACCGGCCCGGTTTGATTCTCATCGTCCAATTGAGCCCCAAACCGACCTATTTTCATGAAATTCACGCCATAATCGGACTCCTTGACATGTTTTCTATCAAATATGGGTATTTTCGTGAATCAATTGATTGAAATTTAGTGAAAACCCCAAATTATCCCTAGGATCCGAAAATGAATTTCGCCTAATCGATGGCCTAAATGACCAAATTAGTCGAAATCGAGGCCGCCAATGGATTCAGCATGATGAAAACTATAGGGTAGAGGTATTTAATTTCAATGGGTATGCCCCTATGAGATTTAATTTCAGAAATTGTGAAACCGAGGACTAAATTGAAAGATTTTTATGCAATTAAGCCCTTTTATTTAAAATTGATCAAATTAGAGGGCAAATTGACCTAATTGCACTTCAAGACTTTAGAATCCAATGTCATAGCTTACAAAAAGTGAGAATTGAAAATTAAAAGACTCGAAAAGGAATTTTTTGCTCGGTTCGGGTTTATGTTTGTGAAGAAACATAGTAACCCGAGCCGAATTTTCAAGATTTAAGGTGACACACTTGAAGAGGAAATTAAAAAAAAATTATTGAATATTTTTGTGTATTTTTCTGACCACGAATGGTATTTTTCTGATTTTTTGGGTATTTTTATAATTAAATAAATTCGAAAAATATTATAAAATACCAAAAATATTTTTTGCTCAAAATTGGTCCCCGAGGCTAGGCCAAGGCTTCCAAAGTTGACCTTTTTTTTGATATTTTTAATTAATTTTAAAGAATAAAAATCACAATAATAAATGGTTAAAAATCAGGTGTCAACAATACACTTAAGTGCTATTACTTTTAACAAGCATTTACTTGAGTGCTGCAACTGATGTGGCCGCCGGAAATAGTGACGTGGCGCCGAGAACAGTTTTTTTTTTATTGATTTTATAAGTGCCACATGGATTTTCTTTATATTTTTTTAATAGTTTCTGGATTTTTTTTATTCAAATAAAAAAAGGAAAAAAATTAATGAAAAAAGAGAGAAACCTAAGGGTTTCTCGGTGGTGGCCGGCGAGTGTCGCCGCCAGCCACCACCGGTCGGCCCAAGGACCAGGGTCGACTCACCCTGGGCTGGCGAGGCAGCGACGGCCCTTAGGCGGCGGCCGTCGCGGCCTTGGGTGGCATAGACGAGGGCTCGAAGCCCTCCCCATATCTAGGCGAGGGCCTTACGCCCTCCATCGCTGTTGAAGCCGTGATGACCATCGGCCAGGGCCATCGCGGCCTCGCCGGCCAAGGATGAGCCGACGCTAGTCCTTGAGCACGCCGATGGTGGCCGGCGGCGACCCTCGCCGGCCACCACCGAGAAACCCTTAGGTTTCTCTTTTTTTAAAAAAAACCATTAATGTTTTCTTTTTCTTTTTTTCCTTTTGTTTTTCTGATTTTAATAAAAAATTTAAAAATTGCAGAAACTATTAAAAATATAAAGAAAATCCACATAACACTTAGAAAATCAATAAAATAATATTAAAAATTCAACGTCGCCTTTTCCTGCAAAATGTACTCAGAAAAATAATTTTGGCTGGAATTGACACTTACCTGAACGTTTTTGCTCTGATATAGTACTCAAGTGAATGTTTTAAAAGTATTGGTACTCAAGTGAATGCTGTACAAAAGTTATGACACTTCTAGTGTACTTATCCCGTGTAAAGGAAAGCCTCAACCTAGAAGCTAGCTTTTGGGATAAGAGAGGCCCAAGACCACCCATACTGGTATTAGAGCCTAGGATGTCCATAAGTCTGGACCTAACAGTCACATCGGAAAGATACGGGTTGTCACACCTCGAACCCGGCGAGCACGCGAACATCCCAACTTGCCTCTGATCTTCAAAAATCTCCTAGGATCCCTCGGCCAATTAATCACAACTCCAAAATAATACAAGGTCACGGAAGCAATTAAACTACTCCATACCAATCCACAATAAGATGACTCAGGCAATAGGGTATACACATCTCATAAATAATAAGGTTAATTACAAATCTAACTCCAACGACTTCTTCAAATGCCATCACATGGCAAGTCCAGGTTTCCTTCGCCTGAAACCTGAAAAAGATAAGCCCCCACTTGGGTGAGATATAAATCTCAATAAGTGAAACCTAATCCTAGACCTGAACACTAGTCCCCCCACACCATGAAACTAACACCAGATGCAGAACATTATCTAAGAAAATGGCACAATGCATCCACCAATCAACTATCTCAACAAGATAGGTATAACCAAATGTCACAGTCATACGTACTTAACCTCATGGGTTCAAGCTCATAACACTTAACACATAAACCAATAGTCAAAGTCATTATAAGTTTCACAACCACACATCGCCCGGGTTCTCAGCCGCGATGCATTTCTCTAGCACTATTGCCAACTGATATCACTGGAACTCATAATCAATTGATATCATTGGGGCCACAGGCCAATCGATATCATCAGAGCTCTAAGCCAAATCATCGCCAGGGCCCATGGCCGCGATGTAGTTCACAAGGGCATCTAGCCAAATCATCGCTAGGGCCCACGGTCGCGATGTAGTTCACAAGGGCATCTAGCCAAATCATCGCCAAGGCCCACGGCCGCGATGAAATTTCTCAGGGGCCCACGGCCAATTCACTAGCAATAACAGGGCCCATGGCCAATCTTAATAACAATAATAGGGCCCACAGCCAATCTCAATAACAGTAACAAAGCTTCATAGCCAATTCATAAATACATGGCTCAATAGCCAAATATGTCATCAAGACCTACGACAGTCCAATTGTCATGCTATGCCATTCAACCCATGGAATCCACTACTCAATCAAGCAATTCAAGGCATAGGTTTCATAAAGCAATCAATTCACTTGACCACTCTATCTAGTAGTGCCCTAGCATTCAGAGAAAGGATTAGGAAACACTTACCTGGAGCAATTTGCTAAATCTCACACCAAGCGATTCTCCTCAAAGTCACAAGTTTAGAATTCCCACTAATGCGTCACCAACCAAAAAAGAATTGTCAAACTTGAGTCACGAACCATGGAGCGTTTAATTCCATTATCTCAATCTTTCTCTAGCCATGCCATTGGCAATTCAAGACATCTTTTTTAACAATCAAATACATGCCAATGCTCACTTCGAGTCCTTAATGTATTCGTTTTACTCCGCCATACACATGGCAAGACACAACTTAGAGTTTTGTACACCAAACTTGCCATAAATCACCTTTAAACCTCAATCCACTTCTCACACTTCTCATTGACATCTCACGTGATATCATACATGACACTATAGGTCAATTCATGTCCAAATATTTCTCATTCAGCCCTAAATAGAACCAGCCAGCATGTATACACCCTTAAAACAGAATCGATTTTGGGTTCTAACCGTTCAATCGCGCCATACTTCAATTCCAAGCCTAACTCTTTGCACAAATAACATACCAAGACCTTCATTTACATGATTAGAAGGCTCACCAAGAGGTTTGAAGTGGATTGACACCCCAAAGACATTGGAACAGCCCGGTTCCTTCACGATCCTCAAACGGGCAGACTTTACTTGGTATAAACCTCCACAAACCAGCCATGTACACCCATAAAAAATAATATAAAACCTTAATTTCAACTTACTAAACTCTTATACTATGAGTTTAGAAGAGCTCACCGAAAATTTGAAGTCATTTGAAGTCCGGAAGCCCCCAAAAACGCAGTCTCTCTAAAACAGGGTCAGATTCTGACATTTGTCCACTCAAACGGACCTACGGAACAAATGAATCGGCCACATTACGCTTATAATACCTTCTTAGAACGGCAAGACAATAATATTTAAGATGGATGTAGTTTTAACTCAATCCGATGTCGGAAGAGAAAGTTAAGGCTAAAATAGTGAGCTCATTTTTCCTTGTCTGCGAGGAACACTGCTCGACCGAGAGCAAAATGAAGAAGAGGAAGATGGTGGGAGATGGTGGCCAGCCAAGTGAAGAGAGAGAGAGCTCTTCCACCCCAATAATACACTCTTGGTCAATTTGATAATATGGCTAATTAATGGCCATTTAATGCTTGGCCTATCCTTTAGTTGACACTTGGCAACCCCCAATTGGTTGCTTTATTGACTTTGACTTCCTTTAACCACTTGACTTATCATTTTCAGCAGCCATATAGAGGATTAAATGATCAAAATGACCTTCTAAATTTCTTAAGGCAAAGCCAAAGGTCGAGGGGCAAAATGGTCATTTGGCCATTTTCGTCCGAAATTTCATTTTTCCAGTATAAACCATCCTCAATGAGGCGACGTCCATTTCAATTCAAATATTGGAATTCCTCAATGTCCAATACCCAATCTCGAGGTCCAATTTCATGTCGAACTCTCGTCGACTGTAATTCCAATTTATCTCAAACCGACGGACGATTCTTGCAAGCGCTACGCGTATCGACCTTGGAGCTGTGGCGACTTTGATTGTCATGTAATTATGAGGGTTTATCATCCGTTCCTTCAATCCTGATCATCGAAATCCGATTTAGGAAATTCTCGCAAATTACACATTGGTTAGGCGGGATCACCCGCATCCCAACGTATAACGCTAGCAAGACATTCCATGATTGTCCTTAGATCGATCTCTGCCGGCCCAAGATATTCCATCGACAATCCTTGTGGTCAAATTGCCATTTCTCATTCAAATTCCCCAGGTCCACAAGTCCGACTCTGCGTCAGTCGTTCCCTTTTGGTCAGATAACTCAAGAGTGGCCAACTCCAAACGAGTCATAACTGGAATACACCGATCGATATCCTTCCATTCAATAGCCTCGAGAGGGTCGGAATTCGAAATGTCACAATTTTTCCCCCCTTAAAGAAATTTCATCCTCGAAATTTGCCACTTTCCAATTATCCAATCTCTCGGGGTATAGACGCCTCATCGCATTCTCACTCTCAAAAGTAGTTCCTCCCATTACTTGACATTCTCACTTATGTTCTCTGACAAAAGTTATCTTCCTCCAGGACTTGCTTCCCTCAGTCCTTAATCTACGTTTACATATCTATTCTCCTTTTACATTCACAACATTGGTCGGTGGTACACCTCCTAGCATACAGACTTTCTTTACAATTCGTCCAATGGTCTGGAAATAATATGTACGTCATACTGTAATCTCACTTTTCAAATTCCTTGTCGGAAGGCTTTTTCCAGAACACCGCAATAGATCTAAGATCGTTTTTATCACGATCATTACCCAACCGTCATGAAATCGCACTTCTTGAGTGCCTCAATCAATTGGCATAATCATCCAATTCAAACGTCATGTTGCACCATTGGGAACGCACAAGATCCATTAACTTACCCTCGATTGTCCAAATCGAATCCCTAGCCTTCTCGACTTCTTAGGCAACTCATGATTGAGTCCTTAATAGCTTTTCCTCGATTACATTCGAGATCCTCAATGACCAATTTAATCCACCAACTCGCAACGGTTATGCTTTCCCTTCAATACCTTTAAAGCAGTCAACATTTCCAACTCTTGCAGTTCACACAATTGCAAGGTTTTTCATTATACGAGCAACACTCCTGTATCCGTAAATAATTTCATCCATCGGCGTTGCTTCTCATCAATTCCTCTCCAAAAACCACTACCTTATTCTTTTGTAGTAGATGTAGACTTGAAATCTTGTTCCACTAAACAATGTTTCTCAAACTTTGTCGCGAGGATATTCGCACACCAACTCCAGTTATGCTCTAAGCATTCCAACTCATATAGCCTTATCATTACGATATATATGCAATGCCCACTTTCGGTTGCCTTGTTATGCCTCAAGTTTCATTCTGCGTCGCGTCAGTATGACCCTCATAAGCTTTTCAATTTCTACGCGGAAACGCCATAAACAACGTAGTTATCAACTTAACTCAAGTCCGCGAAAACTCTTTTCACGTTTATTCATACATTCGTGTTACGTCTCGTCCTTAGTCCATTTCACTAAGGGAAGAGCTCTTGTGGAGAATCTTTCCACGTTCCGTCTATTACAATTCATCAATCCCAGGAACTTTCAACTTCCAGCAACCGACATCGACTCTAGTCGATTCATCACTCATTCCAATCGTCCAAGGCTCCACAGAGATTTCATTTCTCATAGATTTCACGACCGAGGAATCTTACCTCATCAGATCCATAGCCCGTGCTGTTCACATTCAGCATATAACAAGCATCTCCTTAGAGTCCATAGAACACTCTTAAAAGTTGTTCATGCTTCTCATGACTCCTTAAATGAGTCCAATCATCGTCTCTCTAGACGGTAACAATCAACTCAATCATTCCTTGGATACTCAACCCGACTATTATCGGTTTCTTTCTACCAAATGTCGAATCTTTCAAACTGTTCCTCACACTTTTCACTTGAGAGCTCAAACCTTAGCCCTCTGTTGCCACGGGTCTCCACTAGGACCACGCAACATTTTTGTCACTCTTTCCTTGAGCCGCTGGTTTCCATAACTAGTCAACACGAATTTATCCCAATTTCGTCCGTTCCACTAAACGTTGACATTATCCTGGAATTCAACATTGTCTACAAGACAGTCTCTCGGATTTTACTTCTAGGAATCATCCAAGTTCTGCGTCTTCTTTCTCAGTTCAGACACTAAACCTCAATACCAAGACAATTAGTTTCCTCTTCTTTTCACACTAGGGTATCTTACCCTATGAAGGAAATTATACACTCCGGTGGCATTCTTTTACTTTGGATCCACCTTGTCCTTCCCACTTCATAGGACGTTAATCTTGGAGTCTGGGCCAACGATGACATCTTCACTCCGGAATTCAAATGCCACCATGCTTTCACATTCTCCTTTCCATAACTTAGTCACCTCAAGTGACAATATCCGTTCGTCCTTGGTCTCCACCAGTTCACATATCGAATGCTCAATTCGATTACCTCAAATCACTCTGCAAGTATTCTCTAAGCGCTCTTTTCGCTTACTAAATCATTTACTAGAATTACGAACAGCCAGGACTATCAAGTCCATTCACTTTTCTTTTCATCAACGTCCACCTCATGGTCCAATCGCCCTTTAAGAATGATACCCTACTCTTTAGGGAACAATAACTCATGATTCCATTTCTAATGGTTCCATTTCAATCAACCAATCCTAGGGAATCATTAATTCCAAACAAACTAGCATGCCGATTTTTCCTCGACTCCTTCCATAACAGAAGAGACAGACTACCCATTTTCCACCATGGGTCTTACGCCAGGTAATCAACCATTTCTCAAAATCAGGAAGAACAACTAGCCATAAGACTTTCAAACTCCAATCCACTCAGGGATTTACTTATCGTATTCAAGGGTCCTTGACCACCTTTACCATATTCTTAAACGACCTTGAGAACTCTGTCTCACACTGGTCGATTATCCTCTGATCCTTGCAAAAGTATCAAGATCCAAACAGCCTTTGCTCTTAAGCAATCCCAAGAGTATACTTTCCATCGAACCACTCAACAGAGGTAGTCCAAGCAGATCTCACGCCTTCGAGGAAAACTCTTCCTTTGGTGACATTTCACCAACTATCAATAGCCGCTTAAGGCTAAAATTGCCAGGGTCACTTTCTTTTCTCAGTGTACCCAAAACCTCTAAGGTTTCCTTACCAAGATTCTCAATTCAGAGGAAGACAATTTCAAATCTCATCCCTCCACCAAACTCGGTCAATCTCAATCTTATTCATAGCTTCACAAGCCTTTCAAAACTCTCATAGTTCTTCCCACACATTCACCTTTCTCGTGAATGAAATAACTCAGAGTCACCTTTCTCGTGACTTTCATCATTTAATTCATCAACACTAGCATCTGTCACCACTATGACTTAGGCAATCATGGCAACTCCTCCTCGAGTTTTCCTACCTAACAAATTTTCTCATTTCCATTTAAAGCTCTCACGACCCATTCAACTCTTGGGTCCTACGTGATTAACAAAATCGAGCCATCCGCTCTGCTAGTACTCATATTCCAATCGCTCATCTTTACTCAATTCTCATAATCCATCACAGTTCTTGGATCTTCCCATACTTTACATACTCGAGCCCAATGCTCTTCTACGACCATACTGTGGTCGTTCAACGTCATTTGGTTCTCATGTCACTTGAACCACTATAATTCCCCCTATGAATCAAAGACTTAAGTCATCTACTCAAGTCCGGCAGTCTCAGGCTGCTCCTCTCATTATCTTTCACCACAACCATCATGCGGTCCCAAACAACTCTCTCTAATGGTTCTTAGGCAATTCTCAACTAATTTCCAATTATTCAAGGATCTCAAATCATCCTTAAGCAGCAACTACATAACAATCCAGCCTCCACGAGGCAACTTCTCAGTTAACAGCCATCACTATAAGCCTCAACTAGGCTAAAACTCAACTCGGCCAATACCCAGCAAATACTCAAGGTGTTACTTCTATAAGTCAGTCGCCCAAACTCAAAGCATAAGGCATCTGCCACTCTATCACAAACTTGACAGGCTATCGCAATTCTAGAAGACATCAGTTCAACGGGTATAAACCCCATATGCCGTCTAATCTCGCAGTTAGACCTTGGCCAAGCCAATCACATGACGCTAATCATAAAACATGCCTAACAGGCCAATCACAGCTGTTTCAAACGGCATCCTCTGCCAAGCACGAAGCTTTTAACCATGCCACTCACAGGCGTTTCACATGCCTTGCCACTTTCAAACATTCACTGGGGAATCCATCCCATGCCATACATGGCTTAACAACAATTGGACTCAACTCAACACCTAGTCTTTCTCTTTCAATTTATGGCCTGGGTCATTCCTGCCTCCTTGATCTTAGAAGCCTGCCAGGAGCCGCTCCTTGTCCGGACCTCTCTGTCCCGGCGATCACTCCATGCCCTCATTAGACCTGGCCGTTGCAGGTTGTCCCAAGTCATACATCTACGGAGAAAGCCATGTTCCACACGTCCCATACCATGCTTCATTACAGTTTATAGGTATCCCATCAACTTGTCCCATACCAAGCGCGGTTTATTAAGTCCAACAACGATAAGTTCATGCATGCACCCTCATCAACTTTCATTTCAAAGTCACAAATACATGCACAGCATGTTCGTTCTCACCACTTTGTCACACCACAGTCATTTCCACATCAAGCCTCAATTACAAGAACCTCTGGTTCCACCAATGACCGTCACATCTCACATTTCACTTGCCTATGATCAACCATATATCTCAAGTTAAGTCACTAGTTAGATCAAATCCTTATGCATTCAATCACAACTGACCTTTAATCCAAATATTCCTTACTCGCTTCCTTGTCTACGCCCCATCTCACACCATCCAAGGCTGTCAATAGTAATCGGTAACTAAACCATCAAGGTATGACGCAATTCAAGCCTGAATACACTAATGCCAGTCGTCTCTTTATAACTCATATTCCCCAAGTTGGGTCATCGACAAACCACGATCACAATCATATACCCCAATTGACCCTTCATTCATAAGCTATTCTCTAGCAACCTCAAATCCAGGCTTATGACTCTTCAATCTCTACTCACTTCCTTGTGAGCCTTATCCCTAAAATCACTCAAGATCAACCATTAAATCGACATTAGGACCATTAGAATACCTCACAAGTTCAAGCCTATAATCCTCAAGATTCAGTGTTCAGTACTTAATCCTAAAAGTCTCACTACCTAATTATCCTTAAGTCATCGCTCATTATCACTCCAAACCTCAATAACAATGGATCGAGCTGACCTTGCTCTGATACCACTTAAACGGGGATGTCAAACCCCGAACCTGGCGAGCACGCGAACATCCCAACTTGCCTATGATCTTCAATAATCTCCTAGAATCCCTCGGCCAATTAATCACAGCTCCAAAATAATACAAGGTCACGGAAGCAATTAAACTACTCCATACAAATCCACAATAAGATGACTCAGGCAATAGGGTATACACATCTCATAAATAATAAGGTTAATTACAAATCTAACTCCAACGACTTCTTCAAATGCCATCCCATGGCCAGTCCAGGTTTCTTTCGCCTGAAACCTGAAAAAGATAAGCCCCCACTGGGGTGAGATATAAATCTCAATAATTGAAACATAATCCTAGACCTGAACACCAGTCCCCCCACACCATGAAACTAACACCGGATGCAGAACATTATCCAAGAAAATGGCACAAGGCATCCACCAATCAACTATCTCAGCAAGATAGGTATAACCAAATGTCACAGTCATACGTACTTAACCTCATGGGTTCAAGCTCATAACACTTAGCACATAAACCAATACTAATAGTCATTATAAGTTTCACAACCACTCATCGCCCGGGCTCTCAGCCGCGATGCATTTCTCTGGCACTCTTGCCAACTGATATCACTGGAACTCATAATCAATTGATATCACTGGGGTCACAGGCCAATCGATATCATCAGGGCTCTAAGCCAATTCATCGCTAGGGCCCACGGCCGCGATGTAGTTCACAAGGGCATCTAGCCAAATCATCGCCAGGGCCCACGGCCGCGATGTAGCTTCAATTTATTCAAGCATCGCTAGGGCCCACGGCCGCGATGAAATTTCTCAGGGCCCACGGCCAGTTCACTAGCATTAATAGGGTCCACGGCCAATCTCAATAACAATAATAGGGCCCACGGCCAATCTCAATAACAGTAACTGAGCTTCATAGCTAATTCATAAATACATGGCTCAATAGCCAAATATGTCATCAAGACCTATCATAGTCCAATTGTCATGCTATGCCATTCAACCCATGGAATCCACTACTCAATCAAGCAATTCAAGGCATAGGTTTCATAAAGCAATCAATTCACTCGACCACTCTGTCCAGTAGTGTCCTAGCATTCAAAGAAAGGATTAGGAAACACTTACCTGGAGCAATTAGCTAAATCTCACACCAAGCAATTCTCCTCAAAGTCACAAGTTTAGAATTCCCACGAATGCGTCATCAACCTATAAAGAATTATCAAACTTGAGTCACGAACCATGGAACTCTTAATTCCATTAACTCAATCTTTCGCTAGCTATGCCATTGGCAATTCGAGACATCTTTTCTAATAATCAAATACATGCCAATGCTCACTTCGAGCCCTTAATGTGTTCGTTTTACTCTGCCATACCCATGGCAAGACGCAACTTAGAGTTTCGCGCACCAAACTTGCCATAAATCACCTTTAAACCTCAATCCACTTCTCACACTTCTCACACTTCTCATTGACATCTCACGTGATATCATACAAGACAATATAGGTCAATTCATGTCCAAATATTCTTCATTCATCCCCTAAATGGAACCAGCCAGCATGTATACACCCTCAAAACAGAACCGATTTAGGTTCTAACCGTTCAATCGAGCCATACTTCAATTCCAAGTCTAACTCTTTGCACAAATAACATACCAAGACCTTCATTTACATGATTAGACGGTTCACCAAGAGGTTTGAAGTGGATTGACACCCCAAAGACTTCGGAACAGCCCAGTTCCTTCACGATCGTCAAATGGGCAGAATTTGCTCGCTATAAACCTCCACAAACCAGCCATGTACACCCATAAAAAATCATATAAAACCTTAATTTCAACTTACTAAACTTTTATACTATGAGTTTAGAAGAGTTCACCGAACATTTGAAGTCATTTGAAGTCCGGAAGCCCCCAAAAACGCAGCCTCTCTAAAACAGGGTCGGATTCTGACCTTTGTCCACTCAAACGGACCTACAGAACACATGGCTTGGCCAAATTAAGCTTATAATACCTTCTTAGAACGGTAAGGCGATAAGGTTTATGATGGAGGTATTTTTACCTTAATCCGATATCCGAAGACAAAGTTATGGCCAAAACAGTGAGCCCATTTTTCCCTATCCGCGAGGAACACTGCTCGACCGAGAGAAAAATGAAGAAGAGGAAGATGGTGGGAGATGGTGGCAGGCCAAGTGAAGAGAGAGAGAGAGCTTTTCCACCCCAATAATACACTCTTGGTCAATTTGATAAGATGGTTAATTAATGGCCATTTAATGCTTGGCCTCTCCTTTGGTTGACACTTGGCAACCCCCAATGGGTTGCTTCATTGACTTTGACTTCCTTTGACCACTTGATCTTATCATTTTCAGCAGCCATATAGAGGATTAAATGACCAAGATGATCTTCTAAATTTCTTACGGCAAAGCCAAAGGTCGAGGGGCAAAATGGTCATTTGGCACTTTTCGTCCGAAATTTCATTTTTCCAGTATAAACCACCCTCGATGAGGTGACGTTCATTTCAATTTAAATATTGGAATTCCTCAATGTCCAATACCCAATCTCGAGGTCCAATTTCATGTCGAACTCTCGTCAACTATAATTCCAGTTTATCTCAAATCGACGGGCGACTCTTGCAGGCGCTACGTGTATCGACCTTGGGATTATTCTTAAGCTGTGGTGACTTTGATTGTCATGTAATTGTGAGAGTTTATCCTTCGTTCCTTCGATCCTGATCATCAAAATTCGATTTAGGAAATTCTCACAAATTACACATTGGTTAGGCGAAATCACCTGCATCCCTACGTATAACGCTAGCAAGACATTCCATGATCGTCCTTAGATCGATCTCTGTCGGCCCAAGATATTCCATCGACAATCCTTATGGTCAAAGTGCCATTTCTCATTCAAATTCCCCAGGTCCACATATCCGACTCTACGTCAGTCGTTCCCTTTTGGTCAGATAACTCAAGAGTGGCCAACTCCAAGTGAGTCATAACTGGAATACACCGATCGATATCCTTCCATTCAATAGCCTCGAGAGGGTTGAAATTCAGAATGTCACACGGGTTGTCATTGCCTCCGATCTAGGGCATGAGGGTGTCCCACATCGGTTGTGGAAGAAGTTGGTGGTCGATTTATAAGTATGAGGGAAAACCTCAACATGTATAATTACCACACTTTTTCTACACAAAAATACAACCAAACTGTAATGCTTGTCCACTTAGAGATGAATGTAAACACCATGCAATTACAAATGACAGGTATCCTAGCTTATGCTTTGAATACTCTCCACGATTGGTGATGATGCATTTAGGGTTGACAAACTTCGAATGAGCTCAAATTCGATTGGCTATATGGAAATGAGTTGCTAATGAATACACATGACTTTGCCGTGAACGACGTTGTCTTTTCGCGTTTCAGGGTCATTTAGATGGGTTTTTAGGTATTTTAAGTTTTTAGGCAATTTTTGTGATTTTAGTGATATTTTCGTAATATTGCGTTTCCTATTGTAATTAGGTTTAACACCGTATATAATGGTGTTTAGGGTTTCTCATGAAGGAGACTTAGACTTTTGACATTCGTTGATTTTGATAATCACCGTTGAGTGAACATATTGTTCATTGTTATCGATTCTTAATTCTTCTGCATAGCCAATTTCCGTTGCGTTTCGTCATCATTTGGTATCAGAGAACATGTTACCTTGAATAATGGCTAAACAGAATCGCGGTAGTCGCGAACGGTAAGCTCGTGGTGGCCGGAGATGTGGAGACGTTCCTGAAACAACTAAACAGTCGCATCTAAGAGACCTGCGAGATGTAGAAATTGAAGAGCAGAGAAGGAACAACAACTTGCACATGGAGGTTGGGCATTTAAGTCAAAGAAGGAGTGAAATATGAGGATTTATCCGATGATAAAGAGGAGGACATCAATCCTATTGGGGTTTTGAACCAAGGACGGAATCGAGGAGTACAACCAGGAAATCAGTCCACTTTTACTAATATCAGGATGAAGATCGCGATTCCTAAGTTTCAAGATCCAATCTTTGATGAAGATCCAATCTTTAATGAGGATCCAATTTTTGATGAGGATCCAGTCTACGATGAATCCGATGGAGAACAAGAGGATGCGGATTCAAATTAGGAAGAGATTATCTATGCTGATTTTGGTGAGTCCCTTTTGGTAATTTCCATGTCGAACCCCTTTCAGTTCAAAGCTTTCAACCTCCAGAAATCAGTGGTCTTGCTGCTAAATGGCCACGATACGCCGTCGGTGATTCCCGCCACACCATTCGAATCCCTTCACGTCGTGAACGGGAGGAAAATAACCTCGTTCGATTGGTGTCTGGGAAGGATGAAGACTATTCTGACTCAATTCACTACCGTTGACTCGCTGCTGCCCATCTTGTTGGCTGTAGCCGCGGCTAGTGCCATCGACTTTTCAGATGGTAAACCGGGAGATAACACCATATCTTAGAGAGGCGTTTCAGCTCTTAAAGATGGGAGCGAAGCTGACATAGATCTTTCGAATGGAATGTTCAATGTCGGTGATCATATGAAGTTTGGTTTTGAAGGGAACGAATCCCGAAAACATATACGTACATATACACAATGGATTAAACTGAATTACATGCTCAAGAATCGACTTGTATCAATGATCTATTAAGCATATCACGAATAACGAACATACCACGATAACCACATATTAAGAGCTTCAATCGCAGGTGATCGATCGTCCTCCGAGAGAGATTCTATGGAGTGTTTTTTTTTTTAGAAAGAGTTTTCTGTCTATCGGTTGTAAGAACGACGTACGTTCTGAAGAGAGACTATACAATATTCTCTTCTTTGCAATTGGTAAACAAATCACCAATTATCGCAATCAATTGAGACCTACCTTTTTGGACTCCCTCTATATGGTAATTGATACCATATATTAAAAGCAATTTAAGATTTGCTCTTTATGGGCGCAATTAATTTTAACATCTCTCACTCGTCCATAAAGGGCTAAAATGTCTCTCTTTTTCTCTTATCACTGCTAAGTTAATATGGGCAAATAATTCGTGCGACCAGCATACTATAAGAGCTCATTGCCATACATCCGTTGGGAGTATACAATAGCTCAAAATAGGCATATAACCTCAGAGTAGATCCAGTATATAATACCCTAGATCAATCAGTCACATTTACATCATATATCTCTTAATCTCTTTGAGTACTCAAATACAATAAATTTTAATCACAATCATGATTAAACTCAAATAATCATAATTGGTCGCCCTATGAATACAAAGATTGAAGTGACATCAAAATAAATTGATCTTCATCTTCCTTTAAACCTCTCAATCTCAGTTCATTCACTTTTCTAGAAATGTCCCATTAGATCTAATCAATCTCATGATCATTGGCAACATTCCAAGATAGCAAACACTAAATAGAAATTTCAAAAATAGTTCGGAGTCGTGAGGGCATTTAAACTGAGGAACTCACATCATCAAGAGTCTCACATGGCTATAGAGTTGAAATCAATACTCTTGCTACCTCTTCTCGATCGTCTCATGCATATGTAATATGAAGTACGTATTACAATATTCTCTCCTTCCCATGGAGCGTATGTCTTCCCACTTAATATCGTATAGATGATAATTCAGACAAACTCAATGTCTAACTTGAGTTCATAAATCTACTCTCTCTTTTGTTAAAGAATCTATCAGAACTCACATCTGGCATTAAAGACAAATAAAGTGAAATACGTAGTTACTTCACTTTCGGGCATAACTTATTATGACCTTATCTTAATACTCCTGTTAATGCGAAATCAAAATTTCAAGCTTGAGCTCTTAATTATCACCCATATAATAAGCTTGAAATCATCTCATCTATATTTGTCACACAGCAAATAGAGGTGATTACCTGTGTGAGTGGGCTAATCTCTCATCTGTCCGACATACTTTTTCAATATAATGCACTAAGCATTAATATGCACAAATGTCATACCAACTCATAGACATCAATAACGATAATAAATACCATTAATTTTGAAAAAAATATAAATATCCAGTACTCCCACATCTACGCTCTTCTAGAGATTTCAATATAGGGAACTAATCTCTTTGTTAACACATGACCAATGAAGACATCTCTAGGAATTAACTCATTCATAGAATCTGCTATCATTCTGTACATAGATATGTACTATATGTTCACATCTTTTCGTACAACTATGTCTTTCACAAAATTATATTTCGTGAATATATGTTTGGTCTTGCAATTGATCCTTAGTGTAAGCTATGCTGTTGGGATATCACAATTAATCAATAATTGAACTCGCAGCATCCTTAGCGACACCTCACTGACCTAAACATCTGTTAAGTCAAACACTCTCTTGTACTGCTGCTGATAACACCACAAGATCAATTTTCATTGTAGATAAGGCTATACATGTTTGCTTCTTACTATTCCAAGGTATTGCGCCACTACACAGTAATAATATAAATTCAGGGGTAGATTTTCTATCATCTAAACATCTTCCTCAGTCAATATCAGTATAGCCTTCAAGGCGTAGATCTCTACATTGAACTCAACCGAAAATTAGCCGTACTTTCTAGATACCTCAGGATTCTCTTGATGGCAATCTAATATACTTGACCTAGATTAGATTAGTACCTATTTACCATTCCAATTACATATCAAATATCAGGTCTTGTACACATCATAGGATATATTAAGCATTCAAGCACTAGCATATGGAACACTTTCCGTTTCTGCATTTGCTTGTGAAGTCTCATGACACATTTGCAGCTCAGACCTTCGCCTCATGCAATAGGAGTATCTTTGGGTTTACAGTCTTGCATACAAAATCATTCAAAGACTTTATCTATATAAGTCTGATGCCGAAGAGATAGAAAGCAAGGCTAAATAGAAGAATCGAAACCGATAAACGATGAACAATCTCTATTCACTCAAAACGATTTCAAATCGCTATATGTCAATATTTAGTCATATGTATTCAAAACCCTAAAGATAACATTTTATAAGGTGTCAACTCTAATGACAATAGATAAGGCAAAAGTTACAAAATTACCATTAAAATATAAAATTGCCCAAAAATATAAAAAGGCCCGAAAATCCATCTAAACGATATTGAATTGCCAAAATCCATCTCAGTTCACAGCCAAATAAAGTGAGTATTCATCAGACGACTGTTTCGCCTCAACCGACCCAATTTGAGCCCAATCCAATGTCGTTTACTATCGAGTCCGCCGGTTCTAAGTGCATCAAAGTCTCTTGTAAAAGAGATTACATTCTCTTTGAACAATATTTTGAAATCTTAATTCCAACAATATATGCAACTTCACCCATATCTTTTTATTTCGTAATTGAAACATAATGTCACACCCCGAACTCGGGGGGCACGCGAACATCCCAACAGGCCATTTCGACTTGATGATACCCAGGATCTTTCGGCCAAGCACCTCAAATCCTCTAAATGATATATACATGCGGAAGCGAGAAAACAACACATACATGAAAATACAAGATGACTTAGGGCAGAAAAGGGGCACACTTCTCGTTTTGGCAAATACACTTCAGTGGCATTCTTTTACTTCGAATCCACCTTGTCATTCTTATTCCATAGGACGTCAATCTTGGAATCTATGCCAACAATGGTACTTTTACTTCAGGATTCAGATGCTACCACACTTGACATTCTTCTTCCAAAAACTCGGTCTCCTCAAGTAACAAGGTTCTGAGGAATCGAGGTTCTTCCTTGGTTTCCACAAATCCACACCTCAGATATTCAAATCGATTAAGACGTGTCACCTTGCGGTTATATTACAAGCACCCTTTTTGCTTATTTCACCATCCATTATAATCACAAACGGCTCAAACTACCAAGTCCATTCACTACCAAGTCCATTCACTTTCCTTTCCATTAACGACCATCTCATGATCCAATTGTCCTTAAGAACAATGCCCTTTTTCTTTAGGGGTGAAAACTCGCAAAGCCACTTCTAGTGGTTCCGATTCAACCTAAATCAATCTCATCTTAGTCAACAAGGCCAGGCAACTAACATATCTTTTTTCTTAATATTCCCTATGACGGGAGAAACGAACCGTCAATTTCTCATTACGAGCCCTATGCCAAGGTAATAGTCATTCCTCACAGGCACAACCCATAATCCATAAACATAAACCTTCTCACTTGAATCTCTTCTGATCGTTTATTTCCTTCATTAAGGTACATTACAGTTCCTCAGATTCAGAAATAGCAACTGACCATAAGGCTTCCAAATTTGAATCCACTTAGGGACTTACTTGTCATATACAAAGGGTCCTCGACTACCTTTAGTATACTTAGGCGACCTTGAGAACTTTGTCTCACATTGGTCAATCGTCCTCAAATTCTTACAAAGCTATTAGAATTTAAGCAAATCCTTGCTCTCGAGTAACCTCAGAAAAGTACTTTCCATAAGACAACTTGACAATGGCAGTCCAGTTAGATACCACACCTTCAAGGAAAAACTCTTCATTTGGTAGCCTTTCACCAATTGTAACGCCTCGCGTCCTTTCGAGTCGTCACATCCGCCACCGTCCTAAATTTATCCCAGGACACACAAGGCCCAAAATGGAATGAAATGCATATGCGGAAAGTGAGAACTACCTCTCCATACAGACGACATAAAAAGAAAATTTCGAATGATTAAAAGCACTCCCATTTATACATCCTGCAGACTTTCAGTACATAAAACGGAAAGGAAAGGATAAAAGGATAAAGCTGCACACCTGGGTAGGAAAAAGGAACTAAGGCCCAAGCCTAAGGTTACCACCTAGCCTTCTCAAAAGTCTAACCTCAAAATTGTTCCTAGTCCTATTGTCACTACACCCCATTCCTCTAGCTACTTGGAAGAACCGCTTGACCCGTCGCTTCCATCATCATCATCTTCATCCTTTGGATTGTAGTCAGAAAATGTTTTGGAGGGCACTTCCTCAGAGGTTTCCTCTGAATCCTCCTCATTTCCATTTTGTCACCCTCGTCGGAGTCCTCGATCTCATCGGCAGAGAGCTCAATATAGTTCATATATTCCTCCGTGGGATTGGACTTTGACTCTTCAGGAATGTTTCTCGAACCTCATGCTGACGCTGGATTCTCCACTTCTATCTCCGGACGGGACAGATGACACCAGCTAGGAATCACCTCAGATGGAACATCCTCAGGTAGTAGCGGTCCCATCAAGTTACTATTTCCCAGTCGACAGAACCAAGCTTCAAAGCGATGGGGTTGTAGCTCTAGCTTACCCTCATCTACCCAAATGGTTATGCGTTTCCATAAATACACAATACCTTTCCTACCGGGGAACTCATCAAAAAGGGCGGTCATCTCCTTTGGATCGCCCAGTCGGATTGGCAGCATTGTTAAGGCTTGGGGTCTGAGAATGGTTCCCACTAAGGGGTGAGATTGACATCTTAAAAAGTGAAACCTAACCCTAAACCTCAATACCAGTCCTACCGGACCACGCACATATGGCACCAAAAATAAGTAGTCAACCATACAATGGCATAAGGCAACAATGATTCAAATATGGCAACAAACCAAACATGGATGAAACACAGCCAACCACATTTAACCTCAGGGTTCAAGCTCAGTACACATAGCACATCAATCAATGCACATAAGCATCACAATGTTCACAATCCCTCATCAACTGGCTTTCAGCTACACCATGCATCTCTGGCACTCTTGCCGGCTGATGTCACCGGGGCCACAGGCCAATCGATATCATCATAGTTCTCAGTCAATCTGTACTACTGGGGCCATAGGCCAATCGGTACTTTTAGGCTCGTAGCCACCTGATACCACTGGGGCCACAGGCTAATCGGTACTCAGGGCTCACGACCAACTGATACCACTGGGGCCATAGGCCAATCGGTAGCATCTTTCATACTTGCAATTAAATTCACACATCATGGCATCAATCAATTTCAATTTACAGGCTTCATCAGTCATTCAATTTATTCACTCAATCATCCAGCAATGTCCTAGCATTCAGGTAAAGGTTTAGGAAACACTTACCTTAAGCAACTAGCAAAATCCTCACCAATCGATCTTTCTCAATCCAATAAGAGCACGTCCAACAAAAGTTCTCACGCCATCCTAGAAAATCCTTCAATTTTGAATCTGAAAACAATCGAACCTTACTTCCTTTATACCATTCCCTCAATCACCAAAGAAATGGCAACTCAGGATGCATTATCAATCGATCGAATACACAACATCACCTCCACGAACCCTCAATATATTCGGTTCATACAACCATATAAAGGGCATAATATAGTTCGAAGGTTTCGCGCACATATTAGCCCTTAAATCACCTCTAAATCCCAATCCATTTCACATACTTCCCACTAACACCTTAATCAACATTTTAGGTAGTCCCTTGAGTCAATTTGAGGTCAAAATACTCTTCTAACAGCCCCCAACAGAATCGGTTCTTGTAGAACAGTAATCAAAACAGAACCGGTTTGAGCCTATCCCGCATAATCAGTCCATATTTCAATCCTAGGTCCTAATTTCTCACGAAATAAACTTGCTAGAACCTCAATATATGTGTTAAGGAGGCTCACCAAGAGTTTCGAAGAGAAACAACACCCCGAAGTCCTCCAATCAGTTCTGCTTCTCCTTGGTGCGCGGCGATCAGTTTTCCGCTCGATAAAGGTCACTCAAAATCAGCCATGAAAATACCTTAAACATCCAATAAAATTGTCATTTCTACTCAGTGAACTTGAGTACTAGATGTTATAGAGTTCCCACAAAAATTTTGAAGTCATTTGAAATTTCTAAGAGGGTGTACGGTGGCCTTATCCCAGCTCGCGCGGATTTCGTCCGATTTTGGTCTTAGGCTCACACAAGTAAAACTACTTAACCAAATGACAAAATTCCACTTGGAGCTTGTCAAAGACACATAGATCTTACCTCTGGTGGTCGGAGAATGGCAAGACGGGAAGGGTGCTTGAGCTAACCGAACAGGGAGGTAGTGGCTGGTCGAATGGACAGTGTTCGGCTAGGAAGAAAAAGGAAGAAAAACAAAGGGAAATGGAGAGGTTGCTTGCCACGGCTGAAGTGCTATATGAAAGGGTGTCTCACACATATAATTGGGATTAATTTGACAAGATGTGATTAGGTGGGGGTAATAAATACCTAGGGCCTTCATTAGGTGACAAGTGGCACAAACCAATAATGCCATTGACTATCCTTGAATTCATGCATATTATTTTTGACAGCCCCATGGTGTAGAAAAAATGACCGTTTTATCATTCTTGAAATCTTAAGACTTAGCAAATGGTCGAGGGGCAAAATGGTAATTTTGCACCTTCAGTCTGAAACTTCACTTTTCCAATTCGAAATTACCATTAGCGAGACGAGGTCAAATCCTTATTTAGAATTGTAATTCTCTATCTCCAATTGCCAATATTGAGCTTTCATTTCGTGATCAATCGTCCATCGATTGTAACTTCAGTTTATCTCGAACTAACGGGCGGCTTTTGCAGACGTTACGCGTATTGACTCTGTGACTCTCGTCACACTTAGGACGACTCAGGATAGGACGACTTTGGTTGTCATGTAATTGCGAGGGTTCATTACTAGTTCCAATGGTCTCGTTCGTCATGGCTCGATTTAGGAAAACTTCGCAACTTATACATTTGTTATATGGCGTCACTCGTGTTCCAATCGTACAACGCTAGCAATGGATTCCTTAATCATTATCAGATCGGCCTTTATTGGCTCTAAATGTCCCTCAGCAATCCTTATGGTCAAAGCATCATTTCCATTTCGAGTTTCCTAGGGCCACGTACCTTGTCATGCGTTAGCCTTTCCCTTTTAGTTAGTTTGCTCAAGATTGATCAGATCCGAGCGAGACAAAACTGAAATACATCAATAGATACATTCTCATTCATTAGCCTCAAAATGGCAGGAAATTCAGAGTGTCACAATTCTTCCCCCTTAAAGAAATTTCGTCCTCGAAATTTACAATAAGCCCAATTAACCAAACAATTGGGGGTATTGACATCTCATTACTTCCTCGCTTTCCCACGTTGCGCCTTCAGTTCCATGATGCTCCCAGATCACTTTGACTGGAGGAATTTTCTTAGTCCTCAAAACTTGCTCCTTCCGATCCTCAATTCTAATTGGCTTTTCCACATAAGACACCTTGTCATCCAGTTCAATAGTCTTGAAATTCAATACGTGCGTTGGATCTGGCTCATACTTCCTTAGCATCGACACATGGAACACATTATGTACTTGCGACAGGCTCGGCGGTAGAGCGAGTCGGTAGGCCAAAGTCCCAATTCGTTCTAGGATATCAAAAGGACCTATGTATCTCGGACTCAATTTCCCTTTCTTTCCAAATCGCGACAACCCTCGCATCGGCGATACCTTCAAAAATATATGATCTCCAACTTGGAATTCCAAAGACTTACATCTTTTGTCGGCATAACTCTTCCGACGACTCTGTGCCGTTCTCAACCTTTCCCTAATAATCTTAACCGCCTCAATTGATTGTTCCACAAACTCATGGTCTGTTATACTCTTTTCACCAACTTCATCCCAACACACAGGCGTTATGCAACCTCTACCATAAAGTGCTTCAAACGGTGCCATACCGATACTTTGCTGGTAGCTATTGTTGTACGCAAACTCCACTAAGTGTAGTTGATCCCCCCATCCACCTTTAAAATCTATCACACAAGCTCGCAACACATCCTCGAGCGTCTGAATTGTCCTTTCTGTCTGTCCATCTGTCTGTGGATAATAAGCCGTACTAAACTGCAATCTAGTTCCCAAAGCCTCCTTAAGACTCTTCCAGAAATTTTCCGTAAACTTGGGATCTCTGTCCGAAGTAATAGTAACTGGAACTCCATGTAGACGTACAATCTGACGCATATATAACTAGGGTACTAATCCATCGCGAAATCCTTTCGCACGGTTATGACATGTGCGGATTTAGTCAATCTGTCTATGACTACCCAAATCGAGTCGTGACCTTTCTGACTTTTCGGCAAACCCATTACGAAATTCATTGTGATGTGCTCCCATTTTCACTCGAAAATTTCCAACGCGTGACATTCCGAATTCTGACCCCTCTCGAGGCTATTGAATGGAAAGATATCGATCGAGCTATTTCAGTTGTATCTCGCTCGGAGCAAGCCACTCTCGAGTTAACTGATTGAAAGGGAAAGACTAACGTGAGGTCGGGTACGTAGACTTGGGGAATTTGAATGAGGAATGGAACTTTGACCATAAGGATTGTCGAGGGAATATTTTGGGCCAACAAAGATCGATCTAGGAACGATCATAGAATGCCTTGCTAGCGTTATACGTTGGGACGCGGGTGATTCCGTTTAACCAATGTGTAATTTGCGAGAATTCCCTAAATCAAATTCCGATGATCAGGACCGTAGGAGCTAGCGATAAACCTTCGCAATTACATGACAACGAAAGTCGCCACGGCTTGAGAAAAATCCCAAGGTAGATACGCACAGCGCTTGCAAGAGTCGCCCGTCAGTTTGAGATAAACTGGAATTACAGTCGACGAGACTCCGGCATCAAATTGGACCTTGAGATTTTGGTAATGGACATTGTGGAATTCCAACATTTGAATTGAGATGGATGTCGCCTCATCGAGGGCAATTTAGATTGAAAAAATCAGATTTCGGACGACACGTGCAAAATGACCATTTTGCCCCTCAAGCCTTGCTATTGCCTTAAGATTTTTAGAAGGGTGTTTTGGTCTTTTTGGAGTCCCATGGGCTGCTGAAAATGGGTCAAGAAAGTCAACAAGTGGGCCAAGATTTTTACTTAGATGATGACAAGTGTCATTAGGAGACTTAATCTTATCCCTTTGGCATTAAATGCCCATCTTGTCTCCAACAACTCTTCTAGAAGATTGTCAAATTGGATTAAGGAAGAGTCTTCTTCCTCCTTCACATTTTCGGCCAACATCTCTCTCATCTCCTCCATTTTCACGTCTTCTTCCTCCCGTAGAAAACTGCTCGCTCGACCACCTCACTTCCTCCGGCCATAACATTTTCGTTCGATATCAGATTGAGGTAAAACCACCGCCATCTGAAACCTTATTGTCTCCTATTTTTAGGGACATATTATAAGCTCAATTTGGCTAGGTATTTCTTCCCGTAGGTCTGTTTGACTGGACAAAGGTCAGATTGAGGCAGAATCTAACTGGTTTTGGGAAAAAAGATGTTTCGTGGGTTTCAAGACTTCAAATGACTCTAAATGTTCGGTGAGATCTTCTACACTCATAGTACTTGAGTTGGTGGAGCTAGGGCTACAAGTTTAATTGAGATTAGATTGGTTTTCATGGCTGTTTTGAGGTCGCTTCCATGGAGTAGAATCTGCTCGCCTGAGAACCAAGTAGCATCGGATCGATTGAAAGATCTATAAGTGTTATCTTGCTTCCAAATTTACGGTGAGCCTTCTAAACTTATAAATGGATTTATTGGCAAGTTGGTTTTGTGAGGAATTTGGGTTAAGAGGTGACTAAATGGCTATTGGGTGTGTTTAACTCAAAACCGAATTATGCCCCTGTACTGGACCGAGGGAACCGAGTCGTTTAAAGGTTCGCCGAGGTGTCGCCTTACTTGGAAATTGCTGGTAAGGCTCTCTAAGACATATTATTACATGTTGGTGAAGAGTATGAGGAGTTAGAAAGGAGTTTGGGTGAGTTTTAATGGCCGGTTTGCATGAAATCCCTAGGACTGACCAATCTGTCCTTGTCGCGCACCGATTTTAAAATGAATCGTTCTAAGGCGTCCGGTATCCGAATTGAGCTATGTTTTCGACCACGCGTCCATAAGACATTAAAGTATAAGATTATGAAATTTAATTTTGTAGAATTTGAATTTCGATGGAGCAATGCCAGTTTATTTGGGACTGAATCTGGTCGGGGAAGGCCAATATGGACAGTTTGGTGCCGCGACGTTGTGTCGCGCGTTTTGTGGAAATTGCTTGGCCTAGGCTCGAGGTAAGTTATGCCTAAACCTTTATTAGGAAGTTAGGTTACTAAAGGATGGAGTTTTGACTCAGATTGAATGGTTTTATGAACTAATTCTGTGAGAGGCGCGTGGAAACCTAAATCTGTCCTATTTTGATGGATTAAGCATGAATGGGTTCATGGTATGAAAATAGTGATATCGAGGTTGAATTGAGCAGTCTTAATCTGGTTGTGGCATGTGGTTGGGCCATTTGGCGGGTTTTATGAAAATTCTCATTGATTTGAGTGCATTAAGCAGATTGATTTACCAATCGAGTCTTGAGATGACTTGTGAATGACCAAATTTGAGATTTGCTTGGGTTCAGCCCAGTGATGCTCGTATTTTACTGAACATGTTCGAGCTTGAAGTGTATTTTGTCCAATGATGGACGTTTGAAAAGAATGCCTTGAATAGGCGATAAATGCTTGAGTTTGTTGAGTGTGTTTCTGATTGAAAATTGAGGCATGAATGCATTTTCTAATGAAAACTAAGGCTTTTATAATCGAATTTCTTATGAATAAATGGCGTGTGGGATCGCCGAGAAAATCTTAAGTGCACAAGCGTGTGGGATCGTCGAGAAAAATTATATGTACACTGGCGTGTGGGATCGCCGATGATTATAATTTGGCCAACGTATTGGGAGGGAGTTACTCCCATTTGACCTGACGAGGTCGTGCGGCTAGAGAGTCTCATACCTACACGATTCATCTCGATTGAAAATGAGCATCGAGAGTCGTATGGTGACCGAATCATCTCTAAGTCCGGACGCGAGAGTCTCATATGTACTGACAAGTCATATGGAGATCGAATCATCTCGCAGCCCCAAAGTGGGTGGCCCAGGATGGGCGGATATGGAAAGAACTATTTCCTGAAATATCAAAGAACTGGTTTTTGAGAAATTGAAATGCCTCTTGAATCGAGATTTGCCTCAAGTGTGAAATTTACCTCACGAGTTTGAAAATTCCTCATGGTTGGAGATTGAAAATGTGCCTCATGAATTGAAATTTAGCCCAGAAAGGGGCATGGGAGAAAAGAATGTGTTTTCTGGAAATTTCGAGGAATGATACTTTTGAAAAAGAAATGAAAGTTGCCTCATGTTTTTGAGATGGCACCGAGTGCTTGCTTCTGATTGAAAATCCTGTCATTGTACAAAGCTTAGAGTTATCTTGATCTTTATTGACTGAGTCAAGCTGTTTGAAAGTACGGAAATGCCAAGTTTTGTCAAGTACCCTGCTTTACCATGTCAAAGCTTTTGTTCCCAAAATACCATATTTTTCAAAAGTGTGTGGAGGTACTGATAGCCTAGTTTAGGGTTAGGTTTGACTTATTGGGATTATATATCTCACCCCGTCGTGGAATAGCATTTTTCAGGTCCCAAGCTATGGAAACTCGAGGAATGCCATTATTGACATTTGAAGACTGAATTGGAGGAAGTGGTTATGAGCCTTTTGTGGGGCCTTAGGGATTGTATAATGAATTGTGGATTTATAATTTTAACCTTTGACCTATGATAGACCTTAATGGGAAGCGTACCCTTTTGTCTTAAGTTATCTTGTGTTGTTTTATTTGATATGGAGATGTTCTCGCTTTCGCTTGCATGCTTCATATAAGTCCATAAGTTAATGGTCGTTGATTCCTGGGGGATCATCAAAGGTAACGACGAAGGTGGGATGCTCGCATGCTCGCCGGGCTCGGGGCGTGACATCCCCTTTTGGTTGGTATCAGAGCAAGGTCAGCTCGATCCAATGTGATTGAGGTGTGGTGTGATAAGGAGTGATGACTTGGGGACGATTAGATTGTGAGACCTTTAGGATTATGTATTGATCACAGAATCTTGAGGATTATAGACTTGAACTTGTGTTGTATTCTAATGGTCCTAGCATCGACTTTGATCGATGATCTTGGGTGGTGATATTATTGAGGTTCATAAAGAAGTAAGCGGAAATTGGAGAGTTTTAAGTGTAGATTTTGATGTCATAATTGTGCTTGAGGCTAATAGAGGATTGCTTATGGGTAAAGGATCGATTGGATTTTACGATCGTGATTGTGGCCTTGAGGTATATGGTTGAACATAGGCAATTGATCTGTGAGATGAATGGTCCTTTGCGAAAATAGAAATCTTCTACTACTAAGAGTTGATCTGGAAGCGAATGTGGTGTGACGAGTATTGAGGACGCTCATTTAGTGCATGTGTTTATGGCATTGAAATGAAAATTGAGGAAGGTGAGTGCATGAGCTTATCATTATTAGACTTGATAAACCATCGCTTGGTATGGGACAAGCTAATGGGATACCTATAAACTGTAATGAAGCATGTTATGAGACGTGTGGAACGAGACAAGGAGCGGCTCCTGACAGGCTTTTAAGATAGCAATGAGGCAGGAATGATCCAAGTCATAAATTGAAAGAGAGAGTCTAGGTATCGGATTGAGTCTAATTTTGGTTAAGAAATGTATTGCACCAAGGTGATTCTCATAGTGAATTTTCAAATTTGTATGGTATTTGTAATGGCGTATGTGATTGGCATGGTTAGGAGCTTCGTACATGGCAGTGGGTGTTGTTTGAAAAAAAAAATTGACGCGTGTGTTAGGCCTGTATGGTGAGTCTTGGCATTGAATGCCGTTGGCTGATACCTTTTGAAATTGAGATATCCTGGTGAGTCATTGCTAAGTCGCAGATACGTCTGGACTTATGGTGCGAGCACTTGACCCAATGAGTTGTGATTCAAAAGCTTGCCTAATAGATGGCGACTAGTTGAGGAATTGCTTAGTTGAGGTTGGCTTGATGAGCAGTTGCTGATGAAGGATGATTTGAAATCCCTGAATAAATGGCGATTGGTTGATGATTTGCCTAGAACCACTGGATGGTTGATTGCTTGTGATAGCTATGATGTTGAGCAGCTTGACATTGCTAGGCTCGAGGATATGACTTAAGCCTTTAATTCCGGAAGGAATTGTAATAGCTCGATTGTCATGAGAACCTAATAAGATTGAAGGACCAAAGTACGGTCGCTAGAGGAGCATTTGGCTCAAGTGTGCAAGTTATGGGAAGATCCAAGAACTGAGATGGATCATGAGAATTGAGTAGAATCGAGCGACTAGAGTATGAGTACTGAAAGAGAATATAGCTCGATTTTGTTAATCGTGCGAGACCCAAGGGCTAATGGCGTCATGAAAACCTTGAATAGAAATAGGAATCTAAAAGGTGTGAGTAGACTCAAGAAGGAGCTTCCATTGTTGCCTAAGTTACTGATGTGACTGATGCTAGTATTTATGAATTAAGTGATAGAAGTCACGAGAAAGGTGACTCTGAGACTATTCGTTCTTAAATGGGGAATGTGGAAAAGAACCACAAGAACTTTGAATAACTTGTGAAGTGAATCATGAGGGCGAGATCGACTGAGGTTCGATGGAAAAGATGATCCCGAAACTGCATTTCTCTGGATTGAGAACTTGAAAAGGAAACCTTAGAGATTTTGGGTACACTGAAGAAAGAAAGTGACCTTGACAGTTCCTAATCTTAAGAGGCTATTGATGATTGGTGAAAGGTCACCAAAGGAAGAAGTTTTCTTTGAAGGCATGGTATCTGTCTGGATCGCCTTCGCTGAGTTGTTCAATGGAAGTACCTTCCTGAGATTGCTCAAGAACAAAGGTTGCTCGAATTCTGATAATTCTGTGAGAATCTGAGGATGATCGATCAATGTGAGACAGAGTTCTCGAGGTCGCTTAAGTGTACTAAGAGTGGTCAGTGACCTTGAATGAGACGTAAAGTTCCCAAGTGGATTGGAATTTGAAAGCCTTGTGGCTAGTTGTTGTTCCTGATTTTGAGGAAAGGTAATGAGATTCGGTAAAAAAAGAGAATGATCGGAAGACCTATGAATAAGAGAACTCCTGCTTAACGATTACGAGAAAAGATATGTTCATTATGGAACATGGAACGTGCCTGCGAGAAATGGCTATTACTTTGGCGTAAGGCTCGTAATAAGAGATTGATATTTTGTTTTTTCCGTCGTGAGGAAAGTTAAGGAAAGAGTTATGCCAGTTGTCTGGCCTTGTTGAATAAAAAGGGGATTGATTGAAGTTGAATCGGAATCTCAAGAAATGACATTGAGAGTTATCACCCCTAAAGAGTAGGGTGTCGTTCTCAAAGAACGATCGGACCATGAGATGGTCGTTGAGGGAAAGGAAAGTGAATGGACTTGATAGTCCTAGATGTTCATGATCCTAATGAATGGTTGAGCAAGCGGAAAGAGCGCTTAGAATGTAATTGTAGAGTGATTTGAGGTAATCGAGTTGAGTATTCGATACGTGAATTGGTGGAGACCAAGGAAAAACGAATCTTGTCACTTGAGGTGACTGAGTCACTGGAAGGAGAATGCCAAGTATTGTGGTATCTGAATCTTGGAGTACGAACGCCGATATTGACAAAGACTCCAAGACTAACGTCCTATAGAATAAGAAGGACGAGGTGAATTCGAAATGAGAGAATGCCATTGAAGTGTATGGTTTCCTTCATAGGGTAAGAGACTCTAGTGTGAAAGGAAGAGAAAATTCGAATTGTCTTGGTATTAAGGTTGAACGTCTGGACTAAGAAAGAAGACGCAGAAGTTGAATGATCCTTGGAAGTGAAGTCCGAGAAACTGTCATGTAGATAGCGTTGAATTCCAGGATAATGTCGACGTTCGGTTAAATGGATGAAATTGAGACATGGTCGCATTAGCTGGTTGTGGAGCCCAGAGGCTGAGGTACTAATGCTTCTTGAGGAAAGAGTGACAAAAATGAACAAAATATAGTATGGTCCAAGTGGAGACCCATGAGAACAGAGGGCCAAGGTATGAGCTCTCAAGTGAAAGGTACCATGGACAGTTGGAATGATTCGACACTTGGTCGTAATAAAGTGGATAACAGTCGGATTGGGTATCCAAGGAATAATTGAGTTGATTGTTACCGTCTTGAGAGACGATGATTAGACTCATTTAAGGAGTTATGAGAAACATGAATAATCTTCGAGAGTATCCTATGGACTCAAAGCAGATGTTCATGACATGCTAACTGTGAAGAGCACGAGCTGTGGGCCTGATGAGGTAAGATTCCTCAGTCATGAACTTTATGAGAAATGAAATCCCTGTGAAGCCTTTGAGGATGGGAATGAGTGACGAAATGACTAGGGTCGACGAGAGTTGCTGAAACCTGAAGTTTATTGGGATTGATGGATTGTTATAGACGGATCGTGAGAGGATTCCCCACAAGAGTTGTCCCATTGATGAAATGGACTCAGGATGAGATGTAACCAGAATGGGTGAATGAACGCGATGAGTCTTTGAGAGCTTGAGTCAAGTTGACGACTACGATGTTAGTGGCGTTCCTGTTCGAAATCAAAAGAGTCAAGAGAATCATAATGGCGTAGCGTAAGGGGGGAATTTGAGGGGTTGCATGGCAAACTGATACGAACTGCGCGAATGCGCCGTGACAATAATGCCATATGAGTTGGAATGCTTAGAGCATGATTGGAATTGGTGTGCAACCGCCCCTGCGACGAAGTTCGGGGGAAAACGCAACTTGCGCGAAGAAAGGTTTCGTGTCCATAAAAAACTTGAAGTATGAGTCGCCCAAGAGGAATTGAATGAGAAGCAACATGGATGAAGTTGTGTAAGGACTGCGAATAAGAGCAATTGGGAGAAAACCTGGACTTTTGAGTATCTAGAGGAGAAACATTGAAATTGAGGATGCAAACCATGGAATTTCAGAGGCAAGGAAACATACCAATGAAGAAAAGCATAATTTTGACAAGCTAGTGGATTAATTGGTCATTGGATGATCACGCTAAATGATGGAAGCACCAAAGAGTACGTTTTCATGATGGATCGGTAATGATCGTGATAGGAAAAGATCTTGAGTCTTCTACAACGTCCTGGAAAAGCTTTTCGACGGGGAATTTGAAAAGCGGGATTACGGTGTTATGTACATATTACTCCCGAACCAATTGACAAATCAAGAAGAAGATCTGAATGCTCGAAGGTGCACCACCAACAGATGTTATGAATATCGAGAAAGAATAGAGAAAAGTAAATACAGAGAGAGGACTGAAGGAAATAAGTCCTGGGGGAGGATGACTTTTATCGGCGAGGACAATGAGAACGTCAAGTAATGGGAGGAACTATCATGGAAAGTGAGGATGCGATGAGGCGTCAGAACCCCATGAGATTGGAAGATTTGGAAGGTTGTAAATTTCAAGGACGAAATTTCTTTAATGGGGAAGAGTTGTGACATTTCGAATTCCGACCCCTCTCGAGGCTATTGAATAAAAAGATATCGATCGAGGTATTTCAGTTGTATCTCGCTCGGAGCATGCCACTCTTGAGTTAACTGACCGAAAGGGAAAGACTAACGCGAGGTCGGGTACGTAGATCTGGGAAATTTGAATGAGGAATGGCATTTTGACCATAAAGATTGTCGATGGAATATTTTGGGCGAGCAGAGATCAATTTAGGAACGATCATCGAATGCCTTGCTAGCGTTATACGTTGGGACGCGGGTGATTCCGCTTAACCAATGTGTAATTTGCGAGAATTTCGTAAATCGAATTCTGATGATCAAGACAGCAGGAGCTAGCGATAAACCCTCGCAATTACATGACAACCAAAGTCGCCATGGCTTGAGAAAAATCCCAAGGTCGATACGCATAGCGCTTGCAAGAGTCGCCCGTCAATTTGAGATAAATTGGAATTACTGTCGACGAGAGTCCGGCATGAAATAGGACCTCGAGATTTGGGTATTAGACATTGAGGAATTTCAACATTTGAATTGAGATGGACGTCGCCTCATCGAGGGCAATTTAGATTGGAAAAATCAGATGTCGGACTACACGTGCAAAATGACCATTTTGACCCTCAAGCCTTGCTATTGCCTTAAGATTTCTAGAATGGCATTTTGGACTTTTTGAGTCCCATGGGCTGCTGAAAATGGGGCAAGGAAGTCAACAAGTGGGCCAAGATATTTACTTAGATGATGACAAGTGTCATTAGGAGACTTAATCTTATCCCTTTGGCATTAAATGCCCATCTTGTCTCCAACAACTCTTCTAGAAGATTGTTAAATTGGATTAAGGGAGAGTCTTCTTCCTCCTTCGTATTTTCGGCCACCATCTCTCTCCTCTCCTCCATTTTCACATTTTCTTCCTCCCGCAGAAAACTGCTCGCCCAACCAGCCCGACCACCTCACTTCCTCCGGCCATACCTTTTTCGTCCGACATTAGATTGAGGTAAAACCACCGCCATCGGAAATCTTATTGTCTTCTCTTTCTAGGGACATATTATACGCTCAATTTAGCTAGGTATTTCTTCCCGTAGGTCTGTTTTAATGGACAAAGGTCAGATTGAAACAGAATCTGACCGATTTTGGGGAAAAAGATGTTTCGTGGGTTTCGAGACTTCAAATGGCTCCAACGTTTCGGTGAGATCTTCTACACTCATAGTACTTGAGTTGTTAGAGCTAGCGTTACAATTTTAATTGAGTTTAGATTGGTTTCCATGGCTGTTTTGAGGTCGCTTCTGTGGAGCAAAATCTGCTCTCCTGAGAACCGAGTAGGATCGGACAGATTGAAAGATCCAGAAGGGTTATCTTGCTTTCAAATTTACGAGAAGCCTTCAAAACTTGTAAATGGATGTATTGACAAGTCGGTTTTGTGAGGAATTTGGGTTAAGAGGTGATTAAATGGCTATTGAGTGTGTTTAACTCAGAATCGAATTATGCCCCTGCACTGAACTGTGGGAACCGAGTTGTTTAAAGGTTCGTCGAGGTGTCGCCTTGCCCAAAACTTGCTGGTAAGGCTCTTTAAGATATATTATTACATGTTGGTGAAGAGTATGAGGAGTTAGAAAGGAGTTTGGATGAGTTTTAATGGCCGGTTTGCATGAAATCCCTAGGACCAACCAATCTCTCCCTGTCACACACCGATTTTAAAATGAGTCATTCTAAGTCGTCCGGTATCCGAATTGAGCTCCTTTTTCGCCCACGTGTCCATAAGACATTGAAGTATAAGATTATGAAATTTAATTTTGTAGAACATCGATGAAGAAATGCCAGTTTATTTGGGACTGAATCTGGTCGTGGAAGGCCAATATGGACAGCTTGGTGCGGCGACGTTGTGTTGCGCATTTTGTGAAAATTGCATGGCCTAGGCTCGAGGTAAGTTATGCCTAAGCCTTTATTAGGATGTTAGGTTACTAAAGAATGGAGTTTTGACTCAAATTGAATGGTTTTATGAACTAATTCTGTGAGAGGCGCGAGGAAACCCAAATCTTCCCTATTTTGATGGATTAAGCTTGAATGGGTTCATGGTATGAAAATTATGAAATCGAGGTTGAATTGAGCGGTCTTAATCTGGTTGTGGCATGTGGTTGGGCCATTTGGCGTGCTTTGTGGAAATTCTCATTGATTTGAGTGCATTAAGAGGATTGGTTTACCAATCAAGTCTTGAGATGACTTGTGATAACCAAATTTGAGATTTGCTTGAGTTGAGCCGAGTGATGCTTGTGTTTTACTGAATATGTTCGAGCTTGAAATGTGTTTTGCCCAGTGATGGACGTTTGAAAAGAATGCCATGAATAGGCAATAAATGCTTGACTTTGTTGAGTGTGTTTCTGATTGAAAATTGAGGCATGAATGCGTTTTCTAATAAAAACTAAGGCTTTTATAATCGAATTTCTTATGAATAAATGGCGTGTGGGATCGTCGGGAAAATCTTCAGTGCACAGGCATGTGGGATCGCCAAGGGCGTGTAGGATCGCTGAGGATTATAATTTGGCCAACGTGTTGGGAGGGAGTTACTCCCATTTGACCTGACGAGGTCGTGCGGCTAGAGAGTCCCATACCGACAGGATTGATCTAGATTGAAAATGGGCGTCGAGAGTCGTATGGTGACCGAATCATCTCTAGGTTCGGACGCGAGAGTCTCATATGTACTGACGGGTCATATGGAGACCAAATCATCTCGCAGCCCCAAAGTGGGTGGCCCAGGATGGGCGGATATGAGACTCTCGCGTCCGAACCTAGAGACTCTGGTTTTTGAGAAATTGAAATGCATCTTGAATCGAGATTTGCCTCAAGTGTGAAATTTGCCTCACGAGTTTGAAAATTCCTCATGGTTGGAGATTGAAAATTTGCCTCATGAATTGAAATTTAGCCCAGAGAGGGGCGTGAGAGAAAAGAATATGTTTTCTAGAAATTTCGAGAAATGATACTTTTGAGAAAGAAATGAAAGTTGCCTCATGTTTTTGAGATGGCGTCGAGTGCTTGCTTCTGATTGAAAATCCTGCCATTGTACAAAGCTTAGAGTTATCTTGATCTTTCTTAACTAAGTCAAGCTGTTTGAAAGTACTGAAATGCCAATTTTTGTCAAGTACCCTGTTTTACCATGCCAAAGCTTTTGATCCCAAAAGACCATATTTTTCAAAAGTGTTTGGAGGTACTAATAGCCCGGTTTAGGGATATGTTTGACTTATTGGCATTATATATCTCACCCCGTCGTGGGACAATATTTTTCAGGTCCCATGCTATGGAAACTCGCGGAATGCCGTGATTGATATTTGAAGACTGAATTGGAGGAAGTGGTTATGAACCTTTTGTGGCCTTAGGGATTGTACAATGAATTGTGGGTTTAGAATTTTAACCTTTGACCTATGATAGACCTTAATGGGAAGCGTACCCTTTTGTCTCAAGTCATCTTGTGTTGTTTTATTTGATATGGAGATGTTCTCGCTTTCGCTTGCATGCTTCATATAGGTCCGTAAGTTAATGGCTGTTGGTTCCTGGGAGATCATCAAAGGTAACGACGAAGGTGGGATGCTCGCGTGTTCGCCGGGCTCGGGGCGTGACACAACGGTTGCAATAATTCTCTTGGTTTGCATTGCTGAGCTTTCACTTGCTGACAAGTTAAGCACTTTGCCACGTGTCTGGCCACATCCACCTTAATTCCATTCCACCAATAACTCTGGTGCAAATTCTGATACATCTTCGTGCTACCTGGGTGTATACTATAATTACTCCTGTGAGCTTCAGACAAAATATTTTCCTTAAGCTCCTCATCATCAGGTACACATGATTGTCCACGAAATTTCAGAATTCCATCTTTTGATACCTGAAAATCAGTTTTCCTTTTTGTCGTATCCTTTTCGAGGATTTTCTGAATCTCAGGATCCGTAGACTTTTAAGATCTTAACTCGTTCTCTAATTTCAAGTTCAATCCTCAAAGTTGCCACTAGACTTGACAGTTGGCAAACCTCCAATTTAAACTCGGAATCCCTCAAATTCTCTAACAAGGACCACCCTTTAACCATCAATAGTGCAATGCTAGACTTTCAGCTTAGTGCATCCGCGACTCTATTCGCCTTTCCAGGGTGATACAAAATATCGCAATCGTAATCCTTTAATAATTCCATCCACCTACGCTGCCTCATTGTCGCGACCCGTCCGGAAGCGGACGCGGCTAATGGATTACCGATCGCGGGCCTTCCCCTGCACAAGGGTGCGGATCGCGGGCTTTGGATCGGCGCGGGCCCTCCCAGGCCCATACCAAATCGCGGCGGGAGTATTTTTCAAAGGGATTCGACGATAACAGTCGATCGCTTTCGACCTTAGTGTGGTCGTGGTGGCATGTGCAACTTGTGCATGCATTTGGAGTCGCCACCGGTCTTTCTTGGAGGGTAGACCGGAAACCTTATTGACCGATTGGGAGAGATCGATCAATTCTGCGGAACCAGAGATTTTGGGTTCGGGGACTTGGTTACGTTGATGTCATTACCAACGCCCTTTCGGTACCTAACGCGAGTGATTTTCCCTAACTAGGATTTCATGCAGGCGCAATTTTGGGTGAGGTAAGTCTGACTTTGCACATTAACCAGTTTAACATGCTCACGTAATCATAATAAATAAATAGATGCCAATCACATAAACATCTATCCTACGTGGTGATCATGGAATTATGATTTAATGGGTCTCGAGCCAATGAGACCACATTTAATCATTTTAATATTTTAATAACGGAGAGCCGCTCTTCGCTTCTTCTTGGTTTCTTGAACTCTTCAAGAATTGGGCCCCAAAGAGCTTGCCGACTTAAAAGGCTCCTCCACGTAATCCTCGTAGCATTTACATCAACAATTGACTATGCTAAAAATAAAGATTACATGAAAAATAAAAGGAGTACGCAGTCTCCATTTAATAATTACAACCCCAAATATATAAATAATCATCATACATTCATATATACATCAATCACATTGATTAGGGATTTTTCCATGATCACCACCCTTTCACGTAAGTAATAAATTCACAATTTAAAACTTAGGAATGCACAATAAAAATTCTACGTTGAATCATATTAAGAATTTTTACGTAAAATAAGATAGCCATAAATTTTCGATTCAAAATTGATTTAGTCTCAATTTTTGCTACGTTGATTAATTTATCATATAAAATAATCAATCTCCATTAGCCATGTAAGACGAACAATTCGTTAATACATATTGACCATAGTATTGCAAAAATTGCAAAAAATCAATTAAATGCACGAAAACACCTAAGGATTGGCTCTGATACCACTGTTGGGATCCACGTAACACGTAGCGGAAATAAATAACAACCCATACATGTATCTCCAGAGGCGTACTTCGTGCATTTCAATCGAAAAAAATCACAAAGTCTCAAAGGGAGTAAATAGATTACCTCTCGTAGCGTGCTTGAACGGAGGTGTCGGTTCGATGTTCTTCGATCTCAGCCTCCACAAGTGTTAGGCATCTAATTCGGACGCACCACCAATTGACGAACGGGGAGACGACTAATAACTCCACAACAATTGTGCTAGCAATATGCGGAATCAATATTCCGAACTTAGTATATTTTGCTCTCTCAAGATTATGAGAATATAGAGAGTGTTTGTGTTCTTCTCTCTAAGCTCTCAAAAATTTGCGCACTCTACAAAATGTCTCCCCCTCAACCTCAAAACTCTTGCCATCCTTTTATAGCCAAAAATACCTTCCAATAAATTGTATTTAAAAATAGCACTAACAATTATAAATTCTATCTAAAAATAGCACTCACAAATAAATGACATTTAAAAATAGCACTAACAATAGCACTCACAATTTATAATACAAAAATGCTATTTAAAAATAGCACTAACAATAGCACTCACAATTTATAATACAAAAATGCTATTTAAAAATAGCACTAACAATTATAAATTCTATCTAATAATAGCACTCACAATTTATGATAAATAAATGCCATTTAAAAATAGCACTAACAATAGCACTCACAATTTATGATAAATAAATGTCATTTAAAAATAGCACTAACAATAGCACTCATAATTTATAATACAAAAATGCTATTTAAAAATAGCACTAGCAATAGCACTCACAATACAAAAATGCTAAAAAAAGGCACTAACAAAGGTGTTAAAAATAATAACAATTATTATTATTACAAGAGTTAAAGAGGTTACCAAACAGTACAAATATGCATAACGTATAAATACGTATGATGTATAAATACGTATGACGTATAAATACATAGAGCATACATATACATCCGTGAAACCGGGGACTAATTGAAAGAAAAATGTGCAATTAAGCCCTTTTGGTAAAAATTGATTAAATTGGAGGGTAAATTGACCTAATTGCACTTTAAGACTTTAGAGTCCAATGTCATAGCTTATAAAAAGTGAGAATTGAAAACTAAAAGACTCGAAAAGGATTTTTTTTTTTTTTTTCAGGCTCGGTTCGGGTTTATGTTTGTGAAGGAACATAGTGACCCGAGCCGAATTTTTGAGATTTAAAGTGACACACTTGAAGAGGAAATTAAAACAAAATTATCGAATATTTTTGGGTATTTTTCTGACCACGAATGGTATTTTTCTGATTTTTTGGGTATTTTTATAATTAAATAAACTCGAAAAATATTAAAAATACCGAAAAATATTTTTTGTTCAAAATTGGTTCCTAAGGCTAAACCAAGGCTTCCAAAGTTGATTTTGTGATTTTATGACCTTTTTTGATATTTTTAATTAATTTTAAAGAATAAAAAGCACAATAATAAATGGTAAAAAATCAGGTGTCAACAGCTGCCCCTCTTTGAGAGGAATCTCGTTAGAGGTTTCTCTCAAAGATAAGGTGGCACCTGATTCCTAACCGACTCAACTGGGAAAATGAGAGAAGAAATGTTATGACATCGGATCCTTAAGCCTATTGATAAAAGCTCAAATCAATCCCCGGTTTGCTCTAACAATTTGAACATGGGCCGTAGTGAGAGAGGCTTACCCGAAGCTCACCTGTCGGATGATGCCGGTTGCGACAACTTTCAAGAAGATGCCTAGGACTCGTCACAGAAAATCCTAGGGGAGATTAAGCTCTGACCTGTATGGTAGGTCATACCATGATGGGATTCCTAACTTGTAGGAACCTAAGGAAGGCGCATCCCACACTTTGGGATTTGCCAAGGATTTTGATCCGTATGGTGGATCAGACCTTTGTGTTGATCCTTACTGCGATATTTATCAATGAGTTGACCCTTATGGCGGTTTCTACCAATGAATTGACCCTTATGGCGGTTTCTACCATATGTGACCCTTCAGGCGGTTTCTACCATTAATGTGATCCCTCAGGCGGTTTCTACCTTGGTTTGACCCTTCAGGCGGTTTCTACCTTGAGTTGACCCTTCAGGCGGTTTCTACCTTTGATTTGACCCTTCAGGCGGTTTCTACCTTCAGTTGACCCTTTAGGCGGTATCTACCTTGATTTGACCCTTCAGGCGGTTTCTACCTTGATTTGACCCTTCAGGCGGTATCTACCTTATTTTGACCCTTCAGGCGGTATCTACCTTGATTTGACCCTTTAGGCGGTATCTACCTTCATTTGACCCTTCAGGCGGTATCTACCTTTGTTTGATCCTTCAGGCGGTGTCTACCATCAGTTTTGACTTTGAAAAGGGGTCTCATGACGAGGGTTCTCCACGTCCGATGAGACTGCCTAAATGAAAAGGGGTCTCATGACGAGGGTTCTCCACGTCCGATGAGATTTCCTGAATTTTGAAAAGGGGGTCTCATGACGAGGGTTCTCCACGTCCGATGAGACTGCTTGATTTTTGAAAAGGGGTCTCATGACGAGGGTTCTCCACGTCCGATGAGACTGTTTGATATTTGAAAAGGGGTCTCATGACGAGGGTTCTCCACGTCCGATGAGACTACCTGAATTTTGAAAAGGGGTCTCATGACGAGGGTTCTCCACGTCCGATGAGACTGCTTGATTTTTGAAAAGGGGTCTCATGACGTGGGTTCTCCACGTCCGATGAGACTGCTTGATTTTTGAAAAGGGGTCTCATGACGAGGGTTCTCCACGTCCGATGAGATTTCCTGAATTTTGAAAAGGGGGTCTCATGACGAGGGTTCTCCACGTCCGATGAGACTGCTTGATTTTTGAAAAGGGGTCTCATGACGAGGGTTCTCCACGTCCGATGAGACTGCTTGATTTTTGAAAAGGGGTCTCATGACGAGTGTTCTCCACGTCCGATGAGACTACCTAAATTTTGAAAAGGGGTCTCATGACGAGGGTTCTCCACGTCCAATGAGACTGTCTGATTTTGAAAAGGATTTTTTTAAGGGTTTCTCTTCCCCAAGAAAATATTGGTAATCTTTGAGAAGACAGCAATTGTCCAATTGACAAAATTTTATGACTTAAGCTTTAATCATGAGATGTGCATTTTGATGCTGGAGGTTATCCAAAACATTCTTGCAACATGCAAATGTGATCACAAATCCCTTGTATGGAAAATCTGGATCAACAGTTTGAAAATTTCCAAAAAGAGTTTGCTCAAAACATCAATTGGAATATTTCTCGACAAGGAGGTCATCTCACCTGTTTTGAGGTGATGATTTTTAGGGGATGCACTCAATTCCCTACTGACCTGTGCCTAGGTTTTAGGCTCATTCGCAGCGCATACATTTTGATCGGTCTGGAGGTCTTCCACGGGACCGTAATGTTGAGCTTGGATATTGGTTTTCAAGGGGGACCCGCTTTGGAGTCGAGGCCATCGAATGAAAATCTTCACCATCTGCTCCGGGTTTACAAGTCAAGAACCCTGCAAAATGAGAAAGAAAGAGTCTTGCTCGTACTTCTTCGAGCTAAGCTATATGTTAACCCAAGTGTCTTAGTCAGAGAAGACTGTTTCAGGGTTGTAACATTGGTAGGATTGGGGACCGAAAAAGGCTTGTTTTTGGCCCAGAAATCACGAAGGATTTGACATTGGTGATCATTGCCAATTTGTCACATGTCTTTTCCATTCTGCATCTTCCATTTTTGAGGTGTGCAACCGCTTTTGAGGTGTGCACAAGTCCTTTAGAGAACGTCTCTTGTGGTATTAAGAGATTGACAATTCTGTCCGTGTTTTTGCACCACGGCTGACATCATTTGGGGAGCAGTCTTCTTGATCTGACTCATTTATGGGTTTTTCTCTCTTCCCAACTAGGCTTTATTGGGGATCAATCAAACAGTTTTCACGAGCATCGGCCTTGCTTTTACCAGGCACTTTGCTTTTTCTTGATGCTGGGGATTTTTTTCTTTGTTGAAATCCCGCCTTTTCTTTTCCTTTGGAACTACGATGTTCAGAAAATTGTGCTAGATATACAACTTGAATCATAGCACATTTAAACGCCGATATGAGATTTTTCTATAAATCCCATCTCTTGATTTCTTCCGTTCTTGGAGTGATGCAGTTTCCATCTTGAAACATCCCATGATCACCAACAGGGGTTTATGAAATGAATTTGCAGGCTCAACTTGGCTGTGCAAAGGATATGGTGTGTGGGATAGAGAAATGAATGCTTCTCGTCATCCTATGGCACTTGGATTACCATATAAACAACACACAAAGATTGATGTTAGTCCGAGCAAGAAAATTTCTAACCATTTTCTCCTGATACCGCTGGACTCACCTCCATTTTGCCCCGATGTGGGGTGGTTCTTGACAGGGTTAAGAATGAAAACCGTCGTTCAAAGGGTTTATCAACGGTCACCTGTAGTGTTTGAGGGATATGAAACAAATGCCTCCGTCATCCCAACCCATGTAATCGTTGCGAATAATCCCTACTTCCGTAGGTCCAGATTTTGCTATCTGATCCGCTCCACTTCTCTCCAGTGTGTGTAGGACGTGTTTGGACTAGGCTTTGCCTCTTTTCTTTTGAGAAAACGTCCTTTTAAAAGTTTTGAACTTTTGATTGGAAAAAATCTCTTTCATTTTCTCCAAAAATTTTACCCGTCAAGGGGATTTTATGATGCACCATGCATGTTCTTATTCATGTTCAGATAACCTCCTGTTTTAAGACATGAATGCCAATGAAGTTTGAATTCTATGTCTTTTCTAGACATTAGATTCTGAAAGCTTTTCTTTTTCTCTCTGTTTTTTATTTAACATCTTCAATGGATTGGGGAAAGGGATACTTACCTGTCCCCCGCGGCTGGAGATCCTGAAAATGCGGAAGAAACATGTTATTGTACGTTCACGAATTTTTCAAAAAATTAGAACGATACAATTTACCCTTGGTCATGTATTCTAACGGGTAATACATGGGATGTGAAAACCTGTTCGTCTGTAAGGCGATTCCCCTGTCAAGGATAAATAACGAGTATCAATTCATATTCTCAAATTCAAGACAAATTGGAACGATACAACTTTACTCTTGGTTCTCATCCCGTTCTGATATTGCGTATTGATATGAACAACATCTATCAAATCCGCCTATCCATTCTTGGAGTGTTCGCAACATCAATGGTTCATCTGCCCCCAGTTAGGCAACGTCTGTTCTGTTATTCGAACAAATGGCTCCTTGAGTGATTTATCCACGTTTATCACCTGAGAAGGGAAAGAAATGAGACATTACTTCGGTATTCGATTGAAGATCGTTTAGGAACGATACATCGTTTTACCAAATAGGTGGCTTCGCGGCCAAACGTATTTCGTATTGAAGGGGTAGATCCCATTATACTCCGCGGGTGATAGTCATTGTTCGGGGAACTTGCTCCACGGATTAAGCGATTAATCCACGGCCCTCGGCTTGAAGATGCTCAAAGGGTGATGTTGACACTCACGCGCAATTAGTTCTAGACATTAATGAAAGATGTTCCCGTGGGAACCTTACAGTGCGATCAACAACATATTCAATAGGAGTGTTCCACCCCTTTCGTCTAAGCATTTTTCATCGAGTAACCATGCCTTGCATCAGACGTTTGGTCACCTGCCTTGCGTCACCACTGCGATGGCCCTCCGGCTCCAAATTGATCGAGCCAAAGATTGAACTCATCGCCAAGGAAATTGCTCGGGTCTTCGAGCCATTGATGTTCAAGTTGGGTATCAACAATTGTTGGGGGCAGATTTCCTTCATCGCCTTCATTGTGAGGAACTGGAGTCTTTGAGCTGGAACCTTCATCATTGCCCTGTTGGGGTCGAGACATACATTCCTGAAGAGTATTGATCCAAGTGTCCAGCTCCTCCTCAAGGAAATCGCCTGTTCTTTCTAGCCTTTGGTGCCCAGATTGGCTGTCGTCGACTGCAGGCGAGGGATTCCTCTCTTTGCTCTCGCCGTGAGCAACTTGACCCATCGAATTGGAACTTCCTCCAATGACCGGCAGGTTTATATGTGCACTCTCTACCAATGCCAGATCCGCTTCAAGGACAGCATTAATGACCGAATCGCGCTCAAACTGAGGAATCCCTATGTGCTGGAACTGCGGTATATACTCTTGAGGAGTATTGAGATAGCTCGGCGGAGCATTCTGATTTGGGTTAGAGGAGTCGCTGACACGACTGCTGGTCCCGTCATTGCTGAAACACGGTTGGGTGCTCTCGGCTCTCCAATCATCGTGGTTGTAACTCTGCCCGGCACTTGAGCTCCAACTGGCTTTATGATGGTTTAACGCTATCCTTCCATCCCTTAGCAATCTCCTATAGTACTTGAGGTGAGACTCGACGTTAATTCTAGAGAGCCCCGGCACATTCATAATCTCGAGTATGCGTAGTGGGCTAGCCGAATCAACTCCCAGCTCTCGAATTGCATCAACAAATTTGGTGTGAAGTTCATAGGTCCAGTAAAACCTTGTTCTCTTATCACCCAAAATATCGTCAATACTTCGGTAGCTATTCTCTACGGGATCTAGTCGTTTCAAAAGTTGTCCAGGGAGGGACTCACCGACTTTGGATTGGCTGGCTGTGACAGCGAGTTCGTCATTGAGAGAACTCCCCCTGTGATGATTCATATCCCATTTCTCAGAGGATGTTGGTGTTGATCCTATGGTGTTGACTTGCTCATGCAGATCTCCGGCGATATCTGGTTGTGTCGGAAAATGCTGTGGAGAATACGGTAACAGCTGAGCGTTATTCGTCAACAGGGACGGTTCATCGAGGAACACCTCGCCGAGGACAACAGGATTACCACAATTAAGGCAGGTGGCCTTGGTCAGAGCTTCCTTATATCTCGCGCTTTCAGCTTGAAGCTTCTCATTCTCCTCCTTCAGGACCAGTAACTCATGGTCTGCGTATTGCTGTTTCACCCGGGTTCGTTTGTTGGCGAACCAAAACTTGACCTTCGAAAGCTCCAATCCTATTTTTCGGCTCAACTCCATTTTCTGTTGTCTGCTTGGAGTGGGGCATTCATTGAAGAAAGCTTCGAGCTCTCGGATTTGGCCTGGAGTGTGGCGTTGTAGTTGCTTCCTTTTCCGACTCCGGTCATCATTGTATACTCCTTCTTCGTAGCTGAAACCTAGAATTTCATCGCTGGAGGAGTCAGTCTCTATGGCCTTCGGGCAGGATTCAGCTCCAGGATCTTCAAAGTCTCCCAGCAGTTCGTGCTCAGAAATGTCCAGGTCGGGCGTTTCTAGCAGATGGGAATAACTTTTAAACATGATGGATCGGGGTATCTCGGGCTGATCTAGTTCACTCAGCTTTCTCAATTCGCTCTTACGTGTTTGCTCACTCTAGAAATTTTCTCAAGTGATTGTGCGTGTCCTGGAACCATCCTTCAGGCTGCATATGAAGACCAGCAAGCAAGCGCTCCTCCCGAGATCCTGCAATTACTCATCGTCTGTATTCCCCTTTCTTTTTCCTCGTGATAGGATCACAAACTCTCTTGCATTGATTCGGTTTCATCGAGTATTGCGCTCGTCCCCTAGTTCAGTCTTCAAAGTGGTGGGTCTACAATCTTTCGGCGCCTTTTATGATTTGCTAGGCCCGAGAACGTGGGGAGCAGCGGTGGACCCGCAATTAATGACTCCGTTTAATTCATTTAGCTCCATGGGAATTAACGCTATGATCTTCTCTCAACCCCTTTTCATCGTTCAAACGAAAGTGGCATTTTCCCTGTGCATGCTGTTACTCTTCATTTCAGCATCCCAGGCGCTTGGTGAGGAATGAGTTCGTGGCCACTCAAAATTTTAAAGACCGTCTCTGGTTTCAGACTTAATCTAACAAGGGATCATCACAACTGAGCATGACGATGTTCGTCGATAGCGTTGGTTTAACTATAGTCATTAAAGAAAAATGTTCCCGTAGGAACTTTACAACGATAAAATGAGTGATCTACTCGTGAACATGTTCTTCTTTCTATGGGTGTTCGTAGTGACCGACCCATCGTGCCCCGAGTCAGGTGCTAGATCATGGCTGTCCAAGCATGCCAGCTTCCCACTGATTGAACAAGGCATCGAGCCCCTCATCGAAGAAATCGTCTGTCGTGGGTTGACCAGCGGCAGGCAGAGCACCAGCCGACTGCTGCTCGAATGGAGGAGTTCGCACTCGCAGTACTTGTGACACGCGCTCTTGAGAAATGTTGAAATGGCCCGGGAGGACATTCTGATCAGCTTTCAGTTTGCCGGTGGTCGGGTTGCTAGCTTGATTGATGCTTAGATTTGGCCGGGTATCTCTTGATGCCTGAGCATTACAATGGCGGTCGCCCCTAGCTTTTGAGCTCGAGACGGATTCCTCCCGGTTTAGCTCCGCTCGACGTTGTTTTAATAGCTTTCTGTAGGCAGCAAGGTGATTCCTGACCAGCTCCTTACTAAGCCCCGGTACATTCATGGCCTTAAATATGCGCGTCGGAGTTGCTGAGTCGATCCCCATTTGGTGAACCACGTCTAGGAATCTGGAATGCAATTCAGGGGGCCAAGCGAACCTCCTCTTATCGTGGCCCAAAATTGCATCGATGGCTTGACGACTGATTAACTCATCTCCAGCAGGACCCGACCCTATCGAAAATTGTTGTGCATGAGGCTGATATGCTTTGAGCTGGTCGGCGGTAACATCCAGCTCCTTGAAACTGTAACTCCAATCAAAGCGATGCAAATCCCATCCCCCAGGAGGCATTTGTATCATCTTCGTAGGATCATCCTGCTCATGCGTGACTCCGGCAAAATCTGGTTGAGCAGGAGATGCCCCGAGGGAGTAAGGTGGTAAATGAACGTCTTCAATCATCGCGTGAGGCTTATCGGGGAACATCTTACCGAGGGCGACGAGGTTATCGCAATGAGGGCAAACGGTAATATTGAGAGCTTTTTCATACCTCATGTTTTCTGTTCGCAGCTTTTGGTTTTCTTCCTTTAAAATCTCGACCACCTGACGTTTGCGTTGAGCCCTCGATTTGGATCTCCTATTTTGAAACCAAAACTGGATCCTCGACTGATTAATCCCCAACTCCCGGCTCAATTCAATTCTCCACTTCTTTTTCATGTAATGGCTTTTACTGAAAAGGGTTTCCAGCATTTGGGTTTCCTCCTGAGAGTATTGGTGAGGACGTCTTCTTTTCCCGAGTTGAGCATTGTGGATGTCGTTGTCGTCGTCGCCGTGATCTTGATTTCCGTTGCCATAAGTGTTGGGCTCCATGGTTTTGGCGTTAGACTTGATCTTGGAATCTTCGAGATCCCTCTGTGGTTCAATTTCTGAGATTTTTGAGTCAGTCGCCTCTAGCAGCTGACAGTAACCTCTTAAATATGTTGGATTGAAAAATGTTTGATTGGTTCTTGCCCACTCAGAGTTCTCCACTCTCTCCTGTATGCTCACTCCCTATAAAGTTTTCTTCGAGTGACTCTGCATGTTCAGGAGACGCTCTTCAAGCATCATTAGGCAAACGTTCCCCCTCAAGACCTTGAATTTCTCGCTTAGCTTTTCAACGTGATGGGACTGCCAAACCCTGTTAGGGCTCTCTTCGATAGTTGCGCTTTCCTCCCACCTAACTCTAATAATGGTGATCCCGACAAATCTTTTACATCTTTTAATTGATGAGCCGGAAATCGCGGACCGAAACGAATCCAATGGTTCTCGTGAGGGGACCTCCTGCTTTACCCCCTAACTGGGCTCCACCAGCATTATTACTGAGACCCTTCATCATCCTCGAGTTGCTATAAAATGAGGAATTAATGTATGGAAGGTTAACGTTCTCGCATAATCAGCTTCTTCCTTCTAATCTCTCTGTTAAACTCGTCTTATTCTCAAGCCAACCCAACGCAAATGGCCTCATCTCCCGTACGCACTTTTTCAACTGATGTCTTGGCCCAGTGGGAAAAGCTTTATAACCTACTGGGTCGCGGTTACGCGCACATAACCGATCATTCTGCAACCGAGGATGCAATCTGTGTCCTGCTCGAGGACCTTGATACCACTTCTCTCGAAGGTACTACACTGGGGAGGGAATATAGAACTTTCCCGACTCTCTTTGCACACTCCTTAAAGGCCTATCGTGTTGCTAGTCGGGAGGTTCTGGTGGCTCGCGTCTTGCGGGCTCGTTATGAGGATCGATCTGATCATTTGGTGCTGACCAACTATCTGGTTGATAGTTACAAAAAGGCCGTCGAGTTTGCTAATGAGCGGGTCGCGACGTTGCTTCGCGAGAGGAGAAATCTGGTGGATCAATTGGCCATATCCCTGACCACCGGCGAGCATGACCGCCGCAACGTCCTGTTGAGGCTTCAGAGCGACTGGCAGGAAGAACGGCTCGACAAGATAACCGAGGACATAGCTCGCGGGAATGGACTGGTTCGGGACCTGGAAGTAGTCACCGAAGAACACGAGGCCAAGGTCGCCGAAGTTAAGGGAGAATGCAGAAGTCTTCTCCTCAGGCTTGCCGACCACAACATGCGGAGCTGGGAGTATGAGCAGAGCATTAACAATATGGAGGGTCAGTTGGGCTCCTTTGTGTCGTTAATTAGGGCTCACTTTGGCTTTACTTTTCCACCCCGAATTGTATGACCTGCTTCTGAAAACCCTCCGCTGAGCAAAATAAATGAAAGTTCTCGTGTGTGTTTTAACTTCTGCATGGTTCCTTTCTTCGAGCGTTCGAACATCTTCAACTTAGGTGAGCCGAACCATAATATCAATAAGTCGAGCAAATATGGATTTTATAACTCGCTCATGATCAGATGAAAGAATAGCCTCAGACTTATCCAGGAAAAGATTTCTCTCTATTACCTATTTTTTACCTGCAAATAGAAAGACAGAATCAGAAGGAATAATCTGAAAAAGAAAGCATAGACCCCTTTCAATCTTATGCTTGCTCGTGATTAATAAGGACAAGAACTTTTACAAGGGTTTTAATCTTGCGCGAAAAGTTTTTATCAATATTCCTCGAAATAAAGCATACTATTGAAAGGAATGTAATTCACAATAATCGCCTTTGATCAATTTCGAGAGGAACGAATTACTCAAAAGTGCGAGGCATAATAACGTGTTTTAAATTTAATTGAAGATACGGCATCCAAATCAAGGCCGTTTTGTTAAGAACGAGAGTAATTTGGACATCTATCTCGTCATTAAATTCAAAACAACATCGATATTCTCGATCAATTATCGTGGATTACCAGCGACGTAAAACATGCACGAAACAATTCAAGTGTATAATTCCTTCTAGAGAAATTGAGATTGGACTACTCTATACGACCAAAAGGTCGTGTAAGACTTCCAATTTTAATTTCCTCTAAAGGAATTATAAACTTGACTTGGGAGTATTCGGATGATTAGAGAAAATGCCACTATCACATTCCCATGACCCGTCAAAAGAAATACAACCAAGTTCCATCTGAATGTATACACCAATAGATCCCTAATACAATCACTCTAAGGGGTGGGATAGAAAAAGCCTCGATAAAAATAAACCCTATACAAGAGGACTAGTAATGGAAAATGAAACAAAGGAATGTGATCCTAACGTTTAAGGATGCCCCAAGTTCGATCCGTGGCTTCCGGATCACTTGCCCCAACTCGTCATCTTCTTTGGACGATATCTCAATAAGGTCCATAGTAGGCTCTTTTGTTGCTCACTCGGTGTTCGCCATGGGATATCATCCTCCTCGTCTTCTATCAAGGACGTTTGGGAAAAACACACACATCTATCCTTGAAATGGCATTTAATCTAATCACCAGAATGCAATGAATGAAATGCCTATATTTATATGAACTGTAATAGATTTGAGGGATAGAGAGTCTTACCAACCAAACTCGTCGACTTATGTGTGGTTTTAGGTGTACCAACCGCCCAAAGACATGCGCATGAGACAAGTGATGGTGAACTTCTAAAAATCAGAGGGTTTGGCACCTAAGGTTAAGGTTCCCACTTCGAGTTCTAGAAAGAGCCGATTCCATTGCACAGCTATCGTTGCATTGGGACTCGATCCATAGTTCGAAGCGAGCGGAATTGAAAAGTGGATTACCCCGCATTTTTCCTCACGGAGATTCCATTCTCAATTCCTTCTATTGTGTTCCTAAAGGCGGCGCCCGGGGTTTTAGGCGCGGTTGTGTGTGTCCACGTGTTGTGATCATCATAATGCAATTCATGCACAGCAGTTTATCAATCAGCACTTCAAATCATCCACACAACATACATTCCTACGCCCAACCTGCATAAGACAATGTTAATCACGGACTACACCCCTTATTTCTCCAATCTGCCAAAAACATATAACACCTACCATAAGCGGACTTACCTCACCTTCGAGAGCGCCTGCAAAGTTAGAAAAATCACTCAGCGTTTTAATTACGGCCTAAGTCCACTTGAGGTCTAGAATCATATGTTCTAGAGCAAGATTCCCCAGTGGAGTCGCCAGCTGTCGCGACCCGTCCGGAAGCGGACGCGGCTAATGGATTACCGATCGCGGGCCTTCCCCTGCACAAGGGTGCGGATCGCGGGCTTTGGATCGGCGCGGGCCCTCCCAGGCCCATACCAAATCGCGGCGGGAGTATTTTTCAAAGGGATTCGACGATAACAGTCGATCGCTTTCGACCTTAGTGTGGTCGTGGTGGCATGTGCAACTTGTGCATGCATTTGGAGTCGCCACCGGTCTTTCTTGGAGGGTAGACCGGAAACCTTATTGACCGATTGGGAGAGATCGATCAATTCTGCGGAACCAGAGATTTTGGGTTCGGGGACTTGGTTACGTTGATGTCATTACCAACGCCCTTTCGGTACCTAACGCGAGTGATTTTCCCTAACTAGGATTTCATGCAGGCGCAATTTTGGGTGAGGTAAGTCTGACTTTGCACATTAACCAGTTTAACATGCTCACGTAATCATAATAAATAAATAGATGCCAATCACATAAACATCTATCCTACGTGGTGATCATGGAATTATGATTTAATGGGTCTCGAGCCAATGAGACCACATTTAATCATTTTAATATTTTAATAACGGAGAGCCGCTCTTCGCTTCTTCTTGGTTTCTTGAACTCTTCAAGAATTGGGCCCCAAAGAGCTTGCCGACTTAAAAGGCTCCTCCACGTAATCCTCGTAGCATTTACATCAACAATTGACTATGCTAAAAATAAAGATTACATGAAAAATAAAAGGAGTACGCAGTCTCCATTTAATAATTACAACCCCAAATATATAAATAATCATCATACATTCATATATACATCAATCACATTGATTAGGGATTTTTCCATGATCACCACCCTTTCACGTAAGTAATAAATTCACAATTTAAAACTTAGGAATGCACAATAAAAATTCTACGTTGAATCATATTAAGAATTTTTACGTAAAATAAGATAGCCATAAATTTTCGATTCAAAATTGATTTAGTCTCAATTTTTGCTACGTTGATTAATTTATCATATAAAATAATCAATCTCCATTAGCCATGTAAGACGAACAATTCGTTAATACATATTGACCATAGTATTGCAAAACTTGCAAAAAATCAATTAAATGCACGAAAACACCTAAGGATTGGCTCTGATACCACTGTTGGGATCCACGTAACACGTAGCGGAAATAAATAACAACCCATACATGTATCTCCAGAGGCGTACTTCGTGCATTTCAATCGAAAAAAATCACAAAGTCTCAAAGGGAGTAAATAGATTACCTCTCGTAGCGTGCTTGAACGGAGGTGTCGGTTCGATGTTCTTCGATCTCAGCCTCCACAAGTGTTAGGCATCTAATTCGGACGCACCACCAATTGACGAACGGGGAGACGACTAATAACTCCACAACAATTGTGCTAGCAATATGCGGAATCAATATTCCGAACTTAGTATATTTTGCTCTCTCAAGATTATGAGAATATAGAGAGTGTTTGTGTTCTTCTCTCTAAGCTCTCAAAAATTTGCGCACTCTACAAAATGTCTCCCCCTCAACCTCAAAACTCTTGCCATCCTTTTATAGCCAAAAATACCTTCCAATAAATTGTATTTAAAAATAGCACTAACAATTATAAATTCTATCTAAAAATAGCACTCACAAATAAATGACATTTAAAAATAGCACTAACAATAGCACTCACAATTTATAATACAAAAATGCTATTTAAAAATAGCACTAACAATAGCACTCACAATTTATAATACAAAAATGCTATTTAAAAATAGCACTAACAATTATAAATTCTATCTAATAATAGCACTCACAATTTATGATAAATAAATGCCATTTAAAAATAGCACTAACAATAGCACTCACAATTTATGATAAATAAATGTCATTTAAAAATAGCACTAACAATAGCACTCATAATTTATAATACAAAAATGCTATTTAAAAATAGCACTAGCAATAGCACTCACAATACAAAAATGCTAAAAAAAGGCACTAACAAAGGTGTTAAAAATAATAACAATTATTATTATTACAAGAGTTAAAGAGGTTACCAAACAGTACAAATATGCATAACGTATAAATACGTATGATGTATAAATACGTATGACGTATAAATACATAGAGCATACATATACATCCGTGAAATCGGGGACTAATTGAAAGAAAAATGTGCAATTAAGCCCTTTTGGTAAAAATTGATTAAATTGGAGGGTAAATTGACCTAATTGCACTTTAAGACTTTAGAATCCAATGTCATAGCTTATAAAAAGTGAGAATTGAAAACTAAAAGACTCGAAAAGGATTTTTTTTTTTTTTTTAGGCTCGGTTCGGGTTTATGTTTGTGAAGGAACATAGTGACCCGAGCCGAATTTTTGAGATTTAAAGTGACACACTTGAAGAGGAAATTAAAACAAAATTATCGAATATTTTTGGGTATTTTTCTGACCACGAATGGTATTTTTCTGATTTTTTGGGTATTTTTATAATTAAATAAACTCGAAAAATATTAAAAATACCGAAAAATATTTTTTGTTCAAAATTGGTTCCTAAGGCTAAACCAAGGCTTCCAAAGTTGATTTTGTGATTTTATGACCTTTTTTGATATTTTTAATTAATTTTAAAGAATAAAAAGCACAATAATAAATGGTAAAAAATCAGGTGTCAACACTCATGTCTAATTCTTTTTGTGAAAACAGATACTCCAAACTCTAATGATTTGTATAAATCTGAAATTTTTCGCCACACAAGTAGTGCCTCTAAATCTTCAAGGCGAAAATAATGGCAGCTAACTCCAAGTCATGCGTCGGATAACTTATCTCGTGAGGTCTTAATTGTCATGACGCATAAGCGACCACTTTTCCATGTTGCATAAGCACGCACCCCAATCCTTTTAGCGAAGCATCGCTATATATCTCATAACCTCCAGGTCTTGAAGGAATGGTTAACACTGGTGCAGTCGTGAATCGGTGCTTAAGTTCGTGAAAACTTCTTTCACATTTGTCAATCCATTCGAACTTCAGTATCTTTCTTTGTCAGCTTCGTCAGTAGAATGGCTATAGACGAGAACTTTTCCACGAAGCGTCTATAATACCCTGCTAGACCCAAAAAACTCTATACTTCTATGACTATCGTAGGTTTGGGCCAATTTATCACTGCTTCTATCTTTGAAGGTGTCGCGACCCGTCCGAAAGCGGACGCGGCTAATGGATTACCGATCGCGGGTCTTGGATCGGCGCAGGCCCTCCCAGGCCCATACCAAATCGCGGCGGGAGTATTCTTCGACGATAAGAGTCGATCGCTTTCGACCTTCAGTGTGGTCGTGGTGGCATGTGCAAATTGTGCATGCATTTGGAGTCACCACCGGTCTTTCTTGGAGGGTAGACCAGAAACCTTACTCACCGATTGGGAGAGATCGATCAGTTCTGCGGAACCAGAGATTTTGGGTTCGGGGACTTGGTTACGCTGGTGTCATTACCAACGCCCTTTCGGTACCTAACGCGAGTGATTTTCCTAACTAAGAGTTCATGCAGGCGCAAGTTTGGGTGAGGTAGGTTTGATTCAGGGTTTCATGCAGATTGGACGACTATTCCTATCAATCACAATCAATTTTTGGAAGACGATTCGCCCAAAGAGCGAAATCGTCATTTTAAGAAGGGTCGGGGTTCAAAACACCCGGAATGAGTCTTGACCAGTTGTCTGTGATCATTTTCTATTTTTTTGGGATTTTCCTAGATTTTTTAGAATTTTTTTGGAAGACGGTTTGCCGGAAGGGCAAAACCGTCATTTCTGGAAGGTTCGGGGGTCAAAAGACCCGAAACAGGTCATGACCAGTTGAATGTGGCCATTTTCTATTTTCTGGAATTTTTTTAGAATTTTTCTGAATTTTTCGAATTTCTTTGAATTTTTTATGATTTTTCATTTTTTTATTGAATTTTTGAATTTATTATTATTATTATTATTTTTATTAAAAATAATAATATATAAAAAAAAAAATTATCCAGACCGGGTCGGATGACCCGGCCCACGCCCAGATCCGCGACCCAGACCCGGCCCGCACCCGCCACGACCAAAACGACGCCGTTTCACCATTTTTTTTATTTTTTTAATCAATTTTTGATTTTTTTATTCATTTTCTTTAATTTAATCGAAAATCAGCCGATCGGACGGTCCTCCTGGTGCCACGTGGCCGCTCCCGGTGCGTCCGATCTCAGACAAGATCAGACGCTCCCCGGAGAGCCACTTGGCCTAATCTGAACCGTCCGATTTGAATTTTTTTATATTATTCGAAAATCATTTATTAAATCTGAAAAATATTTTAATTTTCCACAAAATCCCATATCGCGACACGTGGCACGTTGTCCACCGTCGGATCTGGGCCTTATTTTCGAACAGCCCGGCCCCGCAACGCTGACGTGGCTGCTGACGTGGCAAGCCACGTCAGCGTTGACTGGTCAACGTCTGACTAGAGCCGCCGGAGAAGACGACCGGCACCGGCGATTCTCGCCGGCGCCTCGCCGGAGACCCCAAACCGACGTGAAAACCCCCATTTTGCAGCGCGATTTTGACACGAACACGATCCCCATCGACTCCACATCAACCATCAACAAAAGCATGACCAAAGGGACGTCGGGAAAGCCTCAAACCGGCGGCCACCGAGCCGACTCCGGCGAGGTAATTGCAGAAATTTTTTTTTTGCCTTAATCTCTACTTCAATCGTTCAAATGGCATCCCATGGTAGCTTAAAGACTTACCTACAGCTCCTTGAAGGTTGACAGCCGCTTGAAGTACCTCGTTGAACTCCCGGTCCGAGCCGCGGCCGTCGAAGCTCCGGGCCGTGTCTCCCTCGCGGTTTTAATGCAAAATAAGCACATACAAAGATTTAGAGTCGGTTCCACAGAAGTCTTGAGGCTAAATTCGCACAGGATACGGCCTGGGGAGGCACGGCCGAGGCTCGAAAACTATAAAACTCGTTCGGGCATTTTGTCAAACACATGGTACGCGACGGTGGGATTGGAGTTTAGAGAGAGCACCGACCTGTCTCGAGCCTGAATGTGGCGGCTGGAGCTCCGGTGAGGCTCTGTGGGTGTCGCTGAAGCTCGAGGATTCCCTCTTTGCTCACTTCTCGCTCGGACCCCCGCCTCGGTCTCCCATGGCCGAGTTCCTTGTACCCCCGCCGCTCCTCTCTCTTTTTTTCTTTTTTAACCCCCATGGCCGACCGCCTTTTGATTGTGGGACGTCCACCCAATGTCCACCATCGATCGGGCGACGCTTTCCCTTAAAAAAATGTCGCGGCGTGGCTCCCCTTGTTCCCCTGCTTCCTGCCCTCTTTCGGCTGGTGGGTCTGCAACTTTGTTGCAGACCCGGTCGGACCGGGTCGGGTCGGGCTTGACCCGACCGGCCCGGTTCGACCTAATTGTCAAATCGGGCCTCAAATCATCCCCTTTTCATAAAATTGATGGCAAAATCGGATTCCTTGACGTGTTTTCTATCAAAAATGGGTGTTTTCGCGAATCAATTGATTGAGATTTAGTGAAAACCCCAAATTACCCTTAGGATCCGAATTTGATTTTTGCTCAATCGAAGGTCCAAATGATCGAATTATTCCAAATTGAGGCTACCAATGGATTCATCATGATGAAAACTATCGGGTAGAGATGTGTAATTTTAATGGGTATGCCTGTATGAAATTTAATTTCAAAAATTGTGAAATCGGGGACTAAATTGAAAGATTTTTGTGCAATTAAGCCCTTTTGTTTAAAATTGATCAAATTGGAGGGCAAATTGACCCAATTGCACTTTGAGACTTTAGAATTCAATGTCATGGCTTATGAAAAGTGAGAATTGAAAATTAAAAGACTCGAAAAGGAATTTTTTTGCTCGGTTCGGGTTTATGTTTGTGAAGAAACATAGTAACCCGAGCCGAATTTTCAAGATTTAAGGTGACAAACTTGAAGAGGAAATTAAAACAAAATTATTGAATATTTTTGTGTATTTTTCTGACCACGAATGGTATTTTTCTGATTTTTTGGGTATTTTTATAATTAAATAAATTCGAAAAATATTATAAAATACCAAAAAATATTTTTTGTTCAAAATTGGTCCCCGAGGCTAGGCCAAGGCTTCCAAAGTTGATTTTGTAATTTTATGACCTTTTTTGATATTTTTAATTAATTTTAAAGAATAAAAATCACAATAATAGATGGTCAAAAATCAGGTGTCAACAGAAGGGTCCACGGAGATTCCGTCTCTTGAAATCACATGGCCAAGAAAGGCAGCCTTATTCAACCAAAATTCACATTTACTAAACTTGGCATAAAGCGAATGCTCCCTCAAAGTTTGTAGGACTATTCTCAAGTGCTCCTCATGATCCTCATTACTTCTCGAGTAAATCAAAATATCGTCAATAAAAACAATGACGAAGCGATCCAAATATTCCTTGAACACACGATGCATCAAATCCATAAATGCGGCAGGGGCGCTAGTCAAACCAAAAGGCATAACTGTAAACTCATAATGCTCGTATCTCATTCTAAAGGCAGTCTTATGAATATCCTCTTTCTTAATACTTAACTGATGATAACCAGTTCTCAAATCGATTTTAGAAAACATAGATGCTCCTTGCAGCTGATCGAACAAATCATCAATCCTTGGCAAAGGATACTTGTTCTTAATAGTCACTTGATTCAACTGCCTGTAATCAATACACAAGCGCAATGATCCATCCTTTTTCCTCACAAATAACACTAGTGCTCCCCATGGCGACACGCTTGGTCTAATAAATCCCTTATCAAGAAACTCCTGCATCTGCACCTTTAACTCCTTTAATTCCGACAAAGACATTCTATATGGTGCCTTCGAGATTGGCTCCGTTCTAAGAGATAACTTAATCACAAACTCAATCTCTCTCATAGGTGGTAATCCTAGTAATTCCTTAGGAAAACATCAAGAAAATCACGCACCACTGCAATACTTTCCATCTTCGGTTCCTCAACAGTTAGGTCGACTACCAAAGCTAGGTAAGCACGACACCCTTTATTCAACAGCTTAGTCACCTCAAGCGACGAAACTAAAGGAATTGAGGTTCCTCCCCGACTTCCTGCAAATTCAAATCTAGGGCGACCATCCGGACAAAAATGGATTACCCTGCTACCACAGTCAACTACAACTTTTTGTTTCCCCAACCAATTCATTCCGATAATCACATCAAAGTCATACATAGGCAACACAACCAAATCTATTCTTTCCTCACTACCACCAATCACTATTTTACAGTCTGCAAAACCTAACATTACTAGCACACTATCCTTTAATGGTGTAGTAACATGCAATATCACATTCAACGGTTTCAACTCTACAAACATCAAATTAGTAAACTGTGCAGATATAAACGAATGCGATGCTCTAGGGTCGAATAATGCATAAGCAGCTTGGTCACGCAAAAAAATCATACCTGTGACCACACCAGGCGCTTCTTCCGCCTCTCTGCGTGCCATAACATACACTATTTCTTGGGCTGGTGGTCGATTATGCTCGTTCTGTGGGGCTACGGCTAACTGTCCAGCTTGTGGTCTCTGTCCCTGAGCTCGGTTTCCTAGAGCCTGATTCGGACAATTCTTCATATGGTGGCCCAGCTGACCACATCTATAACATGCTCCTGTCCTGGTAGGGCAAGGACCCGTTGTCGCGACCCGTCCGAAAATCAACGGACGCGGCTAATGGATTACCGATCGCGGGCTTTGGATCGGCGCGGGCCCTCCCAGGCCCATACCAAATCGCGGCGGGAGTTTTCTTTTGAGGGATTCGACGATAAGAGTCGATCGCTTTCGACCTTCAGTGTGGTCATGGTGGCATGTGCAACGTGTGCATACATTTGGAGTCGCCACCGGTCTTTCTTGGAGGGTAGACCGGAAACCTTACTGACCGATTGGGAGAGATCGATCAGTTCTACAAAACCAGAGATTTTGGGTTCGGGGACTTGGTTACGTTGGTGTCATTACCAACGCCCTTTCGGTACCTAACGTGAGTGATTTTCCTAGCTAAGAGTTCATGCGGACGCAATTTTGGGTGAGATAGGTATGGTTCGGGTTTCATGCAGATTGGAATACTAGTCCTATCAATCACAATCAATATAATGAAAGCGCAAGTCAAGTGCATAAATAAATCATGTCAATGCACATCAATTTCAATCATTGGCCTCCTAGCATAGCCATAAGGGCTTAGAAAAGATGTGATTTAGGACTAGGGGTAAAATGGGAAGATTTGGGGACAATTAGCCCGAAGGGCAAAATCGTCATTTTTTGGAAGGTTTGGATACCTAATTACCCAAAATACTCCATGGCCAGTTGTTCGTGGCCATTTCCCATTTTGAGAATTTTTTGGAATTTCTTGATTTTTTTTTCAATTTTTGGAAGACGATTCGCCCAAAGGGCGAAATCGTCATTTTCAAGAAGGTTCGGGGTTCAAAACACCCGAAATGAGTCTTGGCCAGTTGTTTGTGGCCATTTCCTATTTTTTGGGATTTTCCTGGATTTTTTAGAATTTTTTGGAAGACGGTTTGCCGAAAGGGCAAAACCGTCATTTCTGGAAAGACCGGGGGTCGAAAGACCCGGAACAGGTCATGGCCAGTTGAATGTGGCCATTTCCTATTTTCTGGAATTTTTTAGAATATTTCTGAATTTTCCGAATTTTTTTGAATTTTTCATGATTTTTCATTTTTTATTGATTTTTTGATTATTTTATTATTTTCTGAATTTTTTAAAATATTTAAAAATATTTTCCGGGCCGGGTCAGACCCGGCCCACGCCTCTCGGGCGCCCGGCCCGACCCTAGGGGTCGACACCGGCCTAAAACGACACCGTTTTGATTTTTTTCTATTTTTTAAACATTTTTTGATTTTTTATTCATTTTCCTTAATTATCTGAAAATTCCCCGGATCGGACGGTCCAGAGAGCGCCACGTGTCATTCTCTTGTGCGTCCGATCTTCCACTAGATCGGACGCTTCAAAGAGAGCCACGTGGCTCGATCGTGATCGTCGGATCAAAATCAATTTATTTTCTTTTTTAGAAAACCCCTCCGAACGGACGCCCCAGATTGTGCCACGTGGCCACTCCTGGTGCGTCCGATCTCGGACAAGATCAGACGTCCCTCGGAGAGCCACTTGGCCCAATCTGAGCCGTCCGATTTGGATATTTTTTATATTATTCGAAAATCATTTATTAAATCCGAAAATCATTTATTTAATTTTCAAAACTCTAGGATCGCGACACGTGTCGCGATCCGGACCGTCCATTTTTATTAGACAAAACGCTCGGACCGGCCCCACCGAGCTGACGTAGCTGCCACGTCAGCTTTGACCGTTGACCGCGACCGTTGACCGCCGGCGAAGTCGCCGGAGAAGACGATGAACAGTAAAAATTCCGGCGACTTCGCCGGAATTTTCGCCGGAAAATCGCGAACCGGTCCCTAAACTCGGTATTTTTCGTTCCTTTTTTTGGCATTCAACCCCCTAGGCAACAACATCAAAATACCACAAAGATAAAGGCCATGAACGCGTCAAAAAGGGCAAACCGGACCTCCATCGTCCCGGCGCCGGCGAGGTAAATTGCAAAAAAAAAATTTCGTCCGTAACCGATTTCGACCATTCATAGAGCATTCAAATGAGTGTTAGAGACTTACCTAGACCCATTTAAGGGTCGGCGACCGCTCGAGGGGTCCCGTCGAGCTCTCGGCCCGCATGGTGAACGGCGAAGCTCCGGGCTCGGTTTCCGCCGGCTTTTGCAGACCCGGTCGGACCGGGTCGGGTCGGGTCTGACCCGACCGGCCCGGTTCGACCAAACCACTCTAATTGGGCCCCAAATCGACCTATTTTCATGAAATTGATGGCATAATCGGACTCCTTGACACATTTTCTATCAAATAAGGGTGTTTTCGTGAATCAATTGATTGAAATTTTGTGAAAACCCCAAATTGTCCCTAGGATCCGAAAATGATTTCGCCAAATCGAAGGTCCAAACGATCGAATTATTCAAAATTGAGCCCATCAATGGATTCAGCATGATGAAAACTGTTGGGTAGAGGTGTTTAATTTTAATGGGTGTGCCCGTGTGAAATTTAATTTCAAAAATTGTGAAACCGGGGACTAAATTGAAAGATTTTTATGCAATTAAGCCCTTTTGGTTAAAATTGATCAAATTGGAGGGAAAATTGTCCCAATTGCATTTCAATACTTTAGAGTCTAATGTCATAGCTTATAAAAACCAAGAATTGAAAATTAAAAGACTCGAAAAGGATTTTTTAGGGATCCTAAAAGGCCTAAGGTGGGACCTAGAACGATTACTTGTGTATATCTAGGTAGTGTAGAAGATAGTGTTGCAGACAGATTTTTAGATCTATCTACTAACGCAGTGATAGAATCTAGAGATGCAGAATTTTTTGAGAATAAGTTTCTAAAAGATCATGGCTTGTGTGTTTCTGGATCTACAGATATGATTACAAAGTCTCTTGTAGAATCTGAAACATGCTCTTCTGACACTAATCCCACACAACTGGTTGTTGAACCAGATCCAGTTAGAGTATCTACCAGAGAGAGAGTTTCCAAAAGTTTTGGTGAGGACTTTGTCACTTACCATCTAGAGGATGATCCATTCTCCTATCATGAAGCAATGAGATCTAGGGAATCCTTACTGTGGGCAAAAGCCACAGATGATGAAATGAGCTCTTTGCTACAGAACCACACTTAGCAGCTAGTCAATTTGCCAAAAGGGGCTAAGGCTATAGGCTGTAAATGGGTATTGAAGAAGAAACTGAATAGTGATGGATCAATAGCCAGATACAAAGCACGTTTAGTAGCTAAATGTTATAAACATCAGAGTGGAATAGACTATTTTGATTTTTATTCACCTATGTGTCATCTATCAACTATAAGAATTCTTCTTGCTTTGGCATCTATTGAACACTTTGTGGTTCATCAAATGGATGTAAAGACAATTTTCCTCAATGGAGAGTTAAATGAGGAAATTTACATGGAACAACTGGAAGGGTATGTCATGAAAGGTCTTGAGGACAAAGTTTGTAAATTGAACAAATCTTTGTATGGCCTTAAACAAGCATCTAAGATGTGACATCTTAAATTTGACAAAGTGATAAAGAGTTATGGCTTTCAGTCTAGTTACTCAGATAAATGCCTTTACCATCGTTCTATGTCAAATAAGATAGTCATCATTTGCTTGTATGTTGATGACATGTTAATTCTTGGCACCGATCATTCTATAGTGAGTGATGTGAAAGCTACTTTAGCTAAAGAATTTGACATGAAAGATCTTGGTATTGCTAATATCATTATTGGTATGAAAGTAAGCTTTGAAAGGCAAGTCATCTCCCTTAACCAGACTCATTTTATTGAGCAGCTACTTTCTATCTGGGGATACAGTGAGTGTAAACCGACTGAGACACTATGTGATTATAATAAAAGACTGAGTCCTAATGAAGGAACCAGTGTAGATCAGTTACAGTACTCGAAACTGATTGGTAGTCTCATGTATGCTATGAGTTGCTCTAGACCAGACATAGCCGAGTCGTTTCACTAGTAATCCTAGTAAAGAGCATTGAGATGCCCTTAGTAGGCTGATGAGATACCTTAAAGGTACAAAAGATTATGCTCTATATTACTCCAATTTCCCTCCAACTGTTGATGGATATTCTGATGCCTCATGGTGCTCAGAGATTGGAAATAGTAAGTCCACAAGTGGATATGTATTCACGTTGGGTGGAGCTGCTATTACTTGGAAATCCAAAAGACAGACTTGTATTGCATTGTCGTCTATGGAATCAAAACTTTTTTCTTTAACTTTAGCCGGCGAAGAGGCAGAGTGGATAAAGAATCTAATTATGGATATTCCTTTGACTCAACTAAAGAATAATTCATTAAGCTTGTTCTGTGATAATCAAGCAGTAGTCCAAGTCGTCAAAAATGCTCTCTTTAATTCAAAGAGAAGACATGTGAGACTGAGACATGCGTTATTGAATTATCTGAGAGAACAATGAGTTATTACCTTGATCAATGTGAGATCGAAGGATAACATGGTCGAAGCTCTCACAAAAGGTTTGCCTAAAGATCTATTATTTAAAACAGTGGGGGAAATGAGGTTAAAGACTGTGTAGACAAGTCTTATTTACCATTTACTTACATTTTTGTTGTGTATTTTGAATTATCGAATCTTCTTTTGTTGGCTAAAATGATAAGCACAATTTATGTGTTTCATCGATGTTCATGGTTGCTGATAAATCTGAAAAGGGTTAGTTGTCTCATTCCAAACTTCTGAAAAGGTTTAGTTGTCTCATTCCAAACTTGATGAAGATGACTTTAACCTGATTCAAAGGTTCTATCTGGGAAGCTTGTGTCATTCCAAACTTGATGATACAATCCAACCAGGTTTGGACTATCTTTTGGTTAAATGATCCCATTCCGAACTTGATGCGAGATTATTTGACTTTAAGAAATCAGTAGTTGTGGCATTCCAAATTGGAACACAAAAATAGTTGATTGCATAAGAAGCCTGTTGGTCTTGTTCTTAATTGAAACTTGACATTACGTGACTAAGTTATTGTAAGTGACTGGACTATTGATCCGGTTCTTTGAAACTACATAATGGTTATTCTCTTACGAATAAACTTGGGTTGATGGCTCTTTGTAATTCAAACTGTTTAGACCTTATGAAATTGGCTTTATGCTTATGAACATGATATTCTGATACTTTAAGACATCAATATATGTTCCTTTCTGCATGGTATTATGGTGCTAAGTTATTTTAGTAGAAATAGACACTTTTAGTAGATTACTCAAATGATTGAATTCATGGTAATATGAAATTCATATTTGAGATTCTACAGGGGATGGAAGAGATGGTGGAGAGCTTATTGAGTGGGATCCTGACCAGGATGACCAACTTGATGAATGAATAAGTCATTTAGAGTGTGTAGGGGACTTGACAGTTGTCACGCCCCGAACCCGGCGAGCACGCGAACATCCCACCAGGCCGTTATAACTCTATAGTCTCCCAGGATCCACGGCCTTCGACTTATCAAATCCTTACAATGAAAGGGTACAAGCGGAAACGAGATAACTACTTCTTCCCTTTAGTACAAATGATGACTTTAGGACGTTCCAATACAAAAGCATTTTACTCCCAAGGTAAATCATGAATTCAATGTATAATTCTAATTTCGAAACATTAAGAGGTCCTCATAGACTTCAACAGAAAAGACAAATTTCTCATCAAGTCAATTGCTCATCAACCTTCACGTCATCATCTTCCTTCAAGGGTCTCCACCAGTGCTTCGGGTCTGAAAATGTTGGTCCCACGACGGGGTGAGATAATAATCTCAGCAAGTCGACCCTAACCCTAAGCTAGACTATTGGTACCTCCAGGCTCGTTTGAAAATATGTAATTTTGGCAAAAAAATATTTTTCACACATGACATTCAAGCAATTGGTCATAACAGAGCAGCTCAGGCATATCAGGCATTCAAGTTCATGTCTTTCACACTTTCACTTTCCTATCCGAATTTCTCAAGCAATACATGCAATATAGACATTCCATGCCCTCCAAGCATCCCAGGCATTCCAGCCAATTCAAGCAAACAGACTCGAAAACATATCAGGAACCATGTTTCAGTCTTTTATCTTCTTTACGCCCATCAAGGGCCGCCCCACTTAGGCCGCAAGATGATTCGGTTGATCATATGACTCTCGACGTCTTATCGAGATGATTCGGTCATCATGACTCTCGCTGCGAGATGATTCGGTCTCTATAGCGATTCTCGACACTCCGCGCCATCGAGATGATTCGGTCGACTATAGGACTCTCGCGTCCGGACCTAGAGATGATTCGGTCACTACCTGACTCTCGATTCTTACAGCCTTCGAGATGATTCGGTCAAGGTAGGACTCTCTAGCCGCACGACCTCTCAGGTCAATGGGAGTAACTCCCTCCCCGACTCAATGCATTGGCCATAAAAACAAACAGTGATTCTTTCTCATTAAGCCATTTTTTCACAATCACAGGCCATTCCTGGCATCATGTCATCTCATCGCCATTCAAGGCACACGGTTCAATCACAACCAATTCACCATTTCAAGCATATCCTTCGGCCATCAAGCATATGCATATCACTACATTAGGCCTCATGCGACATCAAGTACAAAACCAAGCATTAAAGCCTTCAATTGAACCCAATTAATCATCACATGCCCAAATTCACACACGGCATATCATCACCAAACAACCACAGCATCATATCGACGCTCCCTAGGCATGTTAAAGGGGCATTCAATCAAGAAAAGTCATCAATGACCCCAAACCGCAAAAATACTCACCACGACCAGGTTCACTCTCGAGAAAACTGTAATTTTTCTAATGACCTTTTGGGAAAACAAATTTCATGGTATTAAACTTCAAGATCTTACGGTCGTGTGGGCGAAAACGGTGCTCAATTTGGACATCGGATGAATTAGAACGGGCCGTTTTAAAATCGGTGTGCGCAGAAAACGGGACTTGGACGGTTTCGGGTCTCACGGGTATTTCTCACCAAATCAGTCCTTTAAACCCTTTTAATTCAACCAAAATTCCACCCTTTAGTGACTCAACATCCTAGCAAAAGGTTAGAAGTCTTCTTACCTAGCTAATTAAGCAACGAACTCCTTCAAGAACCGCTACAAACTTTGAATCCTACACTGTTCAGTGCCGGGCAGATTCTGTTCCAACAAGTTTCCATATAAACCGACCAGCAAAACTCCAATATAACTCATCTATCCTTTGCTAACATGTAATATCATGTCTTAGGATAGCTTACCAACAAAATTTGGGGCAAGGCGACACCTCGGCGGACCTCAAAAGCTCACGGATCCTCTACCGGTCGGAGGAGGCAGAATCTGTTCGGTAAAGACCACCTCAAATCAGCCATGAAATCTCATTCTAAAACCATCTATTTGTATCCATAAACCATCTGAATATAGTACTAGATGTTATGAAGCTCTCCTAAAAGATTTGAGGTCATTTGGAATTTCTAAGAGCTAGAACCAACACTTCTCCTCAGCTAGCTCAGAATCCGTCCGCCTTTTTTCCAAAAATCACCATAAATCAACCAGACCTCCAAAAATCATGAAACCAACGGAAAATTGTGAAGGACACATAGATATAACCTGTCATAAGAGGGATCGACCAAAAGACTCCGGGAAGAACCGTGACCTAACAGAAGGGCAGAAAACTGTCTTCCTTGGCAGTTTTTGGTAAGAAGGAAAAAGAGAGGAAATTCAAAGGGAAATGGTGGGGGAATGTAATCCATGGCCGAAGGGCTGCTAATAAGGTGTTTCACACATATAATTGAGGCACAAATCGATAAGATGGGATTAGATGGGTAATAAATGCTTAAGGCCTCCAATGGGTGACATGTGGTGTGACATTCTGAATTTCGACCCTATCTCGAAGCTTATTAATGAATGAATGTCTATCGATATATTCCAGTCAATCTCACTCAGAATTGATCACTCTCGAGTTGACTAACCAATGGAGAATGGCCATATAGGATTTAAAGTACGTGGACCAAAGAACTTAACCACGAGTCGACGCTTTGACCATAAGGATCGTCGAGGAAATATTTTGAACCGCTAAAGGTCGATCTAAGAATGGTTTTAGAACGATTTGCTAGTGTCATGCGATTGGTTCACGGGTGATTCCGTATGACCATGACATGATTTACGAATTAACCTAAATCGATTCCTAACGTTCGTAACCTTCGGGACTAGTGATTGACCCTCGCGATTACATGATAACCAAAGCCGCCGTGGCCCAAGTAACTCTTAAACGTGACGTTAGTCGCGGGTCGATACGCGTAACTCCTGAGAGCCGCCCGTTAGTCTGAGACGCGCTAGAATGACAATTGACTGAATTTAGCCATGGATTGGACTTCGAGATTGGAGGCCGGATGTTCGAAGATCGCAATGGAGTAAATTTGGACGTCACCTCATCGGAGAGTTATTAAGATTAGAATTGGCCCCGTATAAGTTAGAAAAATGAAATTCGAACCGACGAGGGAAATCGACCCTTTTACCCTAAGCTTAGTACCCTTTTCTATTAGGTAAAGTAAGGGCAAATTGGACATTTGCCACCTTCCCTACCCTTGGCCGAAATTTGAGGGGCAATTTGGTCTTTTAGCCCTTTGAATTATTAGATGTTAGATTGACCCATTTGATTTGACAAAAATCCTTCAAACTACTTCCATCAAAGGTCTTTCATGGTCACTATTCATAGTACCTTCCCCATACCAACCCCACTCACCCATTTTCCCTCCAATTTTCATCATCTCTTTTAAGGATCTCTCTCTCTCTCTCTACCCTTCCATTTGGACGACACCACCCCCCCTCTCTTCCTCAAGTGCTCGGTAGCCCTCTCCCTTTCCCTCTTTCCCGTTAGCTCTCTCTCACGCCGTCCCCTCTCCCTTCGGCCCCTAGGTGGACGAACACCCACCATCGCCACCTCAAGCCGCCCTTAGCCAACCTCCTCACCCCCCTTGGACAGTGGGCCAGCAACCGTTCGGCTTAGAACCGAGTGAGCCGCCGCCGACCGAACCGAAATCAAGAGAGAACCGGGGACCGACCTCGAAGAGTTCTTGAGGTGAGTTACTCTAGAGCCCTAGATAATCATGTTAGGGTATTAAGAGCTTGTATTAGAAGTGTTCTTGACCGTGTTTCGTTGGACATTTGTGGTTGAATCTTTAAGGGCCGAACCTGTTCGCTAAGGACCGCCGTGCGCCGCGCCACTCCCTCGCCTTTTTGCAACCGGTTTCACCTAGCTCTTGGACTTGGTAAGCTTATTCTAACCCTTAGCTAAGACCTCGTGTGATGGAAGGACCGAGTGAGAGTTAGATTTATTGAGCTTGTGGGCTGCTTTGGCGAGAAACCCTAGAGGACTGAATTCTGCCCTTGGCGAACCGTATGAAGAGATGCCTTGTAATGCTTGTGATGTTGATTCCATGGTTAAACCAGGCTATTGTAGGCGTCCTCGTAGTGGCCGAATGGCTTATGGTAGCATTCAAAGTAATAGACCTTGCTAGAACCTAGTTGTGATGTCAAAACCTTTAATTTCGCCTAGATATGTTCGACCATGGTGTAGCTTCGGTGGTACGTGGCTTGAAAGTGTTCTAACGTTCCTATTTGGATTCTGGTCGTGGGCTCTAATGTGGGGAATTAATTGATTGGATGGTGCCGTAGTGGTAAAGATTACCCTTGTGTGACTATTTAGTGAGTTATGTGGCATAATCGATCGAATGACTCGAGAAATTGTGATAGAGCCGAATGGCCATGGCGATAACAAGTGCGTTATTCCAATCAAATATGATTGATCGCGAAGTATGATAATGGCCTCGATTGATTGTGATGTGATGATATGCCATGATACGGAATTGTGATTTAAAATGGCCGAGTGGTCCTTGTATGGACGATATGCACATGTGATTGTTCTATACTATGATTGGTTGAATTATAAGCCTATGTGCATATAATGCCCTGATGCGTTAAACGCGGGGTTTAGTGATATCCTGATGCGTTAAACGCAGGATAGACCTGATGCGTTAAACGCGGGTTCAGTGGTTAACCAAGCCTGAGGCGTTATTACGCGGGCTAAGCCATGAGAATTACAGTTATATCTCATATATATATCATATATATTATATATGAATATGTGCAAGCTATCCTTTATATTATAAGATATTAAGTGCCAAGGTACGGAAGCCAAGCCTAGCCTAGGTTGGTGAACTTTATGTCAATTTGTGCTTTAATTGAGTTACCGCATGCCATTGCCTGTTTTTGTACAGTTGGTCATTGCATATGTTTGGGTGCGTCTGGAAGTCCCGAGTGCCTAGCTTAGGGTTAGGACTAGCTTATTGAGTTTATCTCACCTCGTCGTGGGACCCACCTTTCAGACCCCAAGCCTTGACCATGCCGCCGCCAGCTTTTGGGGTGCCAGTGATGACCGAGAAGCACGTTACTGAGTACCCAGTGGGCGATGATGAGTTTTTTATTTATGAGCGTAGTACTGTCTGGGTGGAGGACAGGACAGACCATTGGAGGCCAAATAGGTACGCAGCATGGTGGTATCGAGACGACGTCGCTACTTGGGGGCCTCTGAGATCTTTTGACGTGCCTTGGGATATCGATGAGGAGCAGGACCCGATGATCACGTACCCACCCGATGGCGAGATTTCTGACCCGATGACCGACCTCGAGCCAGGCATGGGCCTCCCAGCAGTGCAGCCACAGCATCCCGTCGCAGATGGCGAGGTCATCGAGCCCTCTGATGCCGACGACGTTCCCATGGAGGAGGCAGGGTTCGAGTGGGAGATTGTAGGCGCCGAGGGCGAGCCCATGGACTTAGGGTCCGATTCAGAGGAGGAAGACATCCCAGTGTATCCCGAGCCAGAGCCAGAAGAAGAAGTCCCAAAGGAGCCTCAGCCGGGCGATTGGGTAGAGTACCATCCAGCGGCCGGTGTCGCCTGATCCATCAGCTGCGAGTCTGTCTCTTAGGCCTTGTAGCGGCCACTGACTTTTGGAGTATCCCTTAGGGCAGTGACGCGTGTTCCTTAGTAGATGTCTCTTTTTGAGTAGGCTAACCCTTTTTCCTCTAGCCCTAGTTATCTTAGTAGTTCTTGTGTATTTTGTAAAACTGAAAGTTTGTGGTGTAAAGATTAAGAGTCTAGTTCCCTCAAGTCATCTTATTGTCTTATTCATGGAGTTATGTATGTCGCTTCCGCATGTGCATATGAGTCTCATTAGCTAGTGCGATATTTTGGATCCTGGGCAAGAGACTAAACAGTTTGGCAGTAAGGCGATGTTGCGCGCTCGCAAGGACTCGGGGCGTGACATGTGGCATGGACCAATAATGCAACCAAGGCTTTGACCAATCCTTTGACCCTTGTTCATGAATTTTCGGCAGCCATAGGTGGGGAGGGGAATTGTCCATTTCGTCCTTCATGAAGTTTTAAGGCAAGGGTAAATGGTCCAGGGGCAAAATGGTCTTTTTGCACTTTCAGTCCAAACTTCACTTTTCCAATTCGAAACTACCATTAGGCGAGACATTGTCAAATTCCTATTCAGAATTGAAATTCTCTATTTCCAATTGCCTATTTTGAGCTTCCATTTCATGATCATTCGTCCGCCGATCGAAATTCCAGTTTGTCTCGAACTAACGGGCGGCTTTTGCAAACACTACGCGTATCGACTCTGTGATTCTCATCACATTGAGGATAACTCAAGTTATGACAGCTTTGGTTGTCATGTAATTGCGAGGGTTCATCGCTAGTTCCGACGGCTTCGATCGTCAAAGTTCGATTTAGGAAAATTTGCAAATTATACATTGGTTAAGCGGCTTCATCCGCGATCCAATCGTATAACGCTAGCATTGTATTCTTAATCATTATCTGATCGGCATCACTGGCTCTAAATGTTCCCTCGACAATCCTTATGGTCAAAGCGTCACTTCCTTTTTCGAGTTTCCTAGGTCCACGTACCTTGGTATGCGTTAGCCTTTCCCTTTTGGTCAGTTTACTCAAGATTGATCAGATCTGAGCGAGACAAAACTGAAATACATCGTAAGGTACATTCACATTCAACACCCTCAAAATGGCAGGAAATTCAGAATGTCACAATTCTTCCCCCCTTACAAAAATTTCGTCCTCGAAATTTGCCACTTTCCAATTATCCAATCTCTTGGGGTATAGACGCCTCATCGCATTCTTACTCTCCAAAGTAGTTCCTCCTATTACTTGACATTCTCACTTGTCTTCTCTGACGAAAGTTATCTTCCTCCCGGACTTGCTTCCCTCAGTCCTTAATCTACGTTTATTTCTTCTCTTTTCTCCTTTGACATTCACAACATTGGTCGATGGTACACTTCCTAGCATACGGATCTTCTTTTCAATTCGTCCAATGGTTAGGGAATAATATGTACGTCATTCTGTAATCTCGCTTTTCAAATTCCTTGTCGAAAGGCTTTTTCCGGAATGCCGCAATAGATTTAAGATCGTTTTCTATCACGATCATTACCCAACCGTCAAGAATCGAACTCCTTGAGTGTCTCAATCAATTGGCATAATCATCCAATTCAAACGTCATGTTGCACCTTCGGGAATGCACAAGTTCCATTAACTTACCCTCGATTGTCCAAATCGAACCTTAGCCTTCTCGACTTCTTAGACAACTCATGATTAAGTTCTTAATATCTTTTCCTTGATTACATTCGAGATCCTCAATAACCAATTTAATCCACCAACTCATAATGGTTATGCTTTCCCTTCAATACCTTTAAAGAAGTCAACACTTCCAACTCTTGCAGTTCACACAATTGCGAGGTCTTTCCTTACACAAGCGACGCTCCCGTATCCGTAAGTAATTTCAACCATCAGTGTTGCTTCTCATCAATTCCTCTCAAGAAACTACTACTCGGTATCTTTTGGAGTAGGTAAAAACTTGAAATCTTCTTCCACCCAAACAATGTTTCCCAAACTTTGTCACAAGGACATTCGCAAACCAATTCTAATCATGCTTTAAGCATTCCAACTCATATAGCCTTATCATTATGATATATATGCAATGCCCACTTCCGATTGCCTCATCATGCCTCACGTTTCAATCTGTGTCGTGTCACTACGACCTTCATAAGCTTTTTCCAATTTCCAGCCGGCAAAGCCATTCACAACATTGTCGTTAACTTGATTTAAGTCCTAGAAACTCTTTTCACGTTCGTTATTCATTCGTGCTACTTCTTTTCCTCAGTCTATTTCATCAATGGAACAATTTTGGTGGGGAATCTTTCCACATTCCGTCTATTGCAATTCATTAATCCCAAGAACTTCAAGTTTCAGCAACTCACATCGACCCTAGTCGATTCATTACTCATTCCCGTCCTCAAAGGCTCCACAGGGATTCCATTTCTCAGAAATTTTACGACTAAGGAATCTTACCTCATCAGGTCCGCAGTTCGTGCGTTTCTCATTTAGCATACAACGAGCATCTCCTTAGAGTCCATAGGATACTCTCGAAGTTGTTCATATTTCTCACGACTCCTTAGATGAGTCCAATCATTGTTTCTCAAGGCAGTAACAACCAATCCAATTATTCTTTGGGACGCCCAATCCGACTATTATCCACTTTATTACTACCAAGTGTCGAATCATTTCAACTGTCCATGATACCATTCACTTGAGAGCTCATACCTTAGCTCTCTCTATTCTCAAGGGTCCTCACTAAGGCCAAACAACATTTTGTTCATTTTTGTTACCCTTTCCTTAGGAAGCATTAGTGCCTTGCCCTCTTGGTTTCACAATTAGCTAATGCGACCATGTCTCAATTTCATCCATTCGACTGAACGTCAACATTATCCAAGAATTCAACGCTGTCTACATGACAGTTTCTCTGACTTCACTTCCAAGGATCATTCAAGTTATGCGTCTTCTTTCTCAATCCAAACGCTCAATCTTAATACCACAACAATTCGGATCTTCTCTTCCTTTCACACTAAGGTCTCTTACCTTATGAAGGAAATTATACACTTCATTGGCATTCTTTTACTTCTAATCCACATTGTCCTTCCCATTCCTTAGGGTGTCAATATTGGAGTCTGTGCCAACGGCAGTACCTCCACTCCAGGATTCACCATGTCTGACACTCTTCTTCCAGTGACTTAGTCACTTCAAGTGACAAGATTCATTCTTCCTTGGTTTCCACCAATTCACGTATCGAATACTCAATTCGATACCTCGAGTCACTATGCAATCACACTCTAAGCGCTCTTTTCACTTTCTTAACCATTCATTCGCATTACGAACAACCAGGACTGCCAAGTCCATTCACCGTCATTTCCCTCAACGACCATCTCATGGTCCAATCGCTCTTTCAGAACGACACCCTACTCTTTAGGGGTGATAGCACGCAATACCACTTCTAATGGTCTCGATTCGTCCTCAATCAATCTCATTCTTATACATAGCTTCACAAGCTTTTCAAAACTCTCGTGGTTCTTCCCACACATTCACTTTAGAATGAAGTAGCTCAGAGTCACTTTTCTCGTGACTTCCCTTTACTTAACTCATCAGCACTAGTCGTCTCAGCGACTTGGGTAACATTGGCAGCTCTTCCTCGAGCTTGCCCACCCATCAAATTTCCTCATTTCCGCATAATGTCCTCACGACCCCTAATTACACTTCGGTCTCGCACGATTTACAAAATCGAGCCATATTCTCATCTAGTACTCATACTCAATTCGCTCATCTTTACTCAATTCTCATGAACCATCTCAATGCTTGGATCTTTTCGTATCTCGCAAATACGAGCCAAGTGCTCCTCTAGCGACCGTATCTTGGTCTTTTAACCTCATTAGATTCTCATGCCACTTGAACCACTATGATTCCCTCTAGGAATCCAAGATTTAAGCCATCTACTCAAGTCTAGCAGTCTCAGGCTGCTCATCTCATTTTCTTTCGCCAGCAGTTATCCAGTGGTTCCTAAACATCTCTCAACCAGTTGCTTATTATCCAAGGATTCCAAATCATCCTTAAGCAACATCCACATATCAAGCCAGCTTTCACGAGGCAACTTCCCAATTAACAGCCATTACTAAGCAAGCCTCAACTAGGCCAAAACTCAACTAGGTCAACACCCAATAAATACTCAAGGCGTTAATTCTATAAGTCAATCGCCCAAACTCTAAACATAAGGCATCGCCCACTCTGTCACAAACACGACAGACTTTCTAATTCTCAACAGGCATCAATTTAACGGGGTATAAACTCCCTACAAGCCGCCTAATCTCTCAATTAGACCTTGGCCAAAATAATCACACGATGCCAATCATAAAACACGCCTAACAGGCCCATAACAAACATCAATTTTCTTTTTCAAATGGCATCATCTGCCAAGCATGAAGCTTTTAACCATGCCAATCATAGGCACCAACACAAATGCCATGCCACTCTCGATCATTCCTTTCGAGACTCAATCTTGTGCCATACATCTCACTTAACCACAATCAGACTCAACCCGATACCTAGGCTTTCCCTTTCAATTTATGACTTGGGTCATTCCTGCCTCCTCGCTATCTTAGAAGCCTGCCAGGAGCCGCTCCTTGTCCGGACCTCTCTGTCCCGGCGATCACTCCCCGCCCTCATCAGACCTGGTTGTTACAGGCTGTCCCAAGTCATATATCTACGGAGGAAGCCCCGTTCCACACGCCCCATAACATGCTTCATTACGGTTTATAGGTATCCCATCAACTCGTCCCATACCAAGCGACAGTTTATTAAGTCTGATAGCAATAAGCTCATGCATGCACCACCTCAGCGTTCGTTTCAAAGCCACAAACATGTACACATCATAACTGTCCTCACTACTAGTCATACCACAATCACATTCAGATCAATTCTTATGCATCGAAAGTTTCTAATTCCACCAATGACTGTCACATCTCGTAGATCAATTGCCTATATTTCATCATATACCTCAAATTTAGTCACTAGTCAAATCAAATCCTTATGCATTCGATCACAACTGGTCTTTAACCCAATTATTCCTTTATTGCTTCCCTGTATAAACCTCATCTCATATCACCCAAGACTGTCAATAGCAATCAATAGCTGAACCATCAAGATACCACACAATTCAAACCTGAATCCACTAATACCAGTCGTCTCTTTATAAATCATATTTTCCTCAAGTTGGGTCATTGACAAACCACAATCACATTCATATACTTCAATTGACCCTTTAATCATAAGCAATTCTCTACTAACCTCAAGCATAATTACTAACTCCAAAATCCATGCCTATGTCTCTCTAGTTTCCACATGCTTCCACTTAAACCTCAATCACCACATTACTCAAGATCATCCATTAAAGTCAACACTATGACCATTAGAATACCACACAAGTTCAAGCCTATAATCCTCAAGATTCAATTATCAATGCTTAGTCCTAAATGTCTCACTATCTAATTGTCCTCAAGTCATCACTCCTTATCACTCCAAACCTCAATCACACTGGATCGAGCTAACCTCGCTCTGATACCACTTAAACGGGGATGTCACGCCCCGAACCCAGCGAGCACGCGAACATCCCACCAGGCGGTAATAACTCTATAGTCTCCCAGGATCCACGACCTTCGACTTATCAAATCCTTACAATGAAAGGACACAAGCGGAAACGAGATAACTACTTCTTCCCTTTAGTACAAATGATGACTTTAGGACGTTCCAATAAAAAAGCATTTTACTCCCAAGGTAAATCATGAATTCAATGTATAATTCTAATTTCGAAACATTAAGAGGTCCTCATAGACTTCAACAGAAAAGATAAACTTCTCATCAAGTCAATTGCTCATCAACATTCACGTCATCATCTTCCTTCAAGGGTCTCCACCAGTACTTCGGGTCTGAAAATGTTGGTCCCACGACGGGGTGAGATAATAATCTCAGCAAGTCGACCCTAACCCTAAGCTAGACTATTGGTACCTCCAGGCTCGTTTGAAAATATGTAATTTTGGCAAAAAAAATATTTTTCACACATGACATTCAAGCAATTGGTCATAACAGAGCAGCTCAGGCATATCAGGCATTCAAGTTCATGTCTTTCACACTTTCACTTTCCTATCCGAATTTCTCAAGCAATACATGCAATATAGACATTCCATGCGCTCCAGGCATCCCAGGCATTCCAGCCAATTCAAGCATACAGACTCGAAAACATATCAAGAACCATGTTTCAGTATTTTATCTTCTTTACGCCCATCAAGGGCCGCCCCACTTGGGCCGCGAGATGATTCGATCGATCATATGACTCTCGACGTCTTATCGAGATGATTCGGACATCATGACTCTCGCTGCGAGATGATTCGGTCTCTATAGCGACTCTCGACACTCCGTGCCATCAAGATGATTCGGTCGACTATAGGACTCTCGCGTCCGGACATAGAGATGATTCGGTCACTACCTAACTCTCGATTCTTACAGCCTTCGAGATGATTCGGTCAAGGTAGGACTCTCTAGCCGCACGACCTCGTCAGGTCAATGGGAGTAACTCCCTCCCCGGCTCAATGCATTGGCCATAAAAACAAACAGTGATTCTTTCTCATTAAGCAATTTTTTCACAATCACAGGCCATTCCTGGCATCATGTCATCTCATCGCCATTCAAGGCACACGGTTCAATCACAACCAATTCACAATTTCAAGCATATCATTCGGCCATCAAGCATATGCATATCACTACATTAAGCCTCATGCGACATCAAGTGCAAAACCAAGCATTAAAGCCTTCAATTGAACCCAATTAATCATCACATGCCCAAATTCACACGCGGCATATCATCACCAAACAACCACAGCATCATATCGACGCTCCCTAGGCATGTTAAAGGGGCATTCAATCAAGAAAAGTCATCAATGACCCCAAACCACAAAAATACTCACCACGACCAGGTTCACTCTCGAGAAAACTGCAATTTTTCTACTGACTTTTTGGGAAAACAAATTTTATGGTATTAAAATTCAAGATCTTATGGTAGTGTGGGCGAAAACGGTGCTCAATTTGGACATCGGATGAATTAGAACGGGCCGTTTTAAAATCGGTGTGCGCAGAAAACGGGATTTGGACGGTTTCGGGTCTCACGGGTATTTCTCACCAAATCAGTCCTTTAAACCCTTTTAATTCAACCAAAATTCCACCCTTTAGTGACTCAACATCCTAGCAAAAGGTTAGAAGTCTTCTTACCTAGCTAATTAAGCAACGAACTCCTTCAAGAACCGCTACAAACTTTGAATCCTACACTGTTCAGTGCCGGGCAGATTCTGTTCCAACAAGTTTCCATATAAACCGACCATCAAAACTCCAATATAACTCATCTATCCTTTGCTAACATGTAATATCATATCTTAGGATAGCTTACCAACAAATTTTGGGGCAAGGCGACACCTCGGCGGACCTCAAAAGCTCACGGATCCTCTACCGGTCGGAGGAGGCAGAATCTGTTCGGTAAAGACCACCTCAAATCAGCCATGAAATCTCATTCTAAAACCATCTATTTGTATCCATAAACCATCTGAATATAATACTAGATGTTATGAAGCTCTCCTAAAAGATTTGAGGTCATTTGGAATTTCTAAGAGCTAGAACCAACACTTCTCCTCAGCTAGCTCAGAATCCGTCCGCTTTTTTTCCAAAAAATCACCATAAATCAACCAGACCTCCAAAAATCATGAAACCAACGGCAAATTGTGAAGGACACATAGATCTAACCTGTCGTAAGAGGGATCGACCAAAAGACTCCGGGAAGCAATTTTTGGTAAGAAGGAAAAAGAGAGGAAATTCAAAGGGAAATGGTGGGGGAATGTAATCCATGGCTGAAGGGCTGCTAATAAGGTGTTTCACACATATAATTGAGGCACAAATTAATAAGATGGGATTAGATGGGTAATAAATGCTTAAGGCCTCCAATGGGTGACATGTGGCATGGAGCAATAATGCAACCAAGGCTTTGACCAATCCTTTGACCCTTGTTCATGAATTTTCGGCAGCCATAGGTGGGGAGGGGAATTGTCCATTTCGTCCTTCATGAAGTCTTAAGGCAAGGGTAAATGGTCCAGGGGCAAAATGGTCTTTTTGCACTTTCAGTCCAAACTTCACTTTTCCAATTCGAAACTACCATTAGGCGAGACATTGTCAAATTCCTATTCATAATTGAAATTCTCTATTTCCAATTACCTATTTTGAGCTTCCATTTCATGATCATTCGTCCGCCGATAGAAATTCCAGTTTGTCTCGAACTAACGGGCGGCTTTTGCAAACACTACGCGTATCGACTCTGTGATTCTCATCACACTGAGGATAACTCAAGTTATGACAGCTTTGGTTGTCATGTAATTGCGAGGGTTCATCGCTTGTTCTGACGGCTTCGATCGTCAAAGTTTGATTTAGGAAAATTTGCAAATTATACATTGGTTAAGCGGTTTCACCCGCGATCCAATCGTATAACGCTAGCATTGTATTCCTTAATCATTATCTGATCGGCCTCATTGGCTCTAAATGTTCCCTCGATAATCCTTATGGTCAAAGCGTCACTTCCTTTTTCGAGTTTCCTAGGTCCACGTACCTTGTTATGCGTTAGCCTTTCCCTTTTGGTCAGTTTACTCAAGATTGATCAAATCTGAGCGAGACAAAACTGAAATACATCGCAAGGTACATTCACATTCAACAGCCTCAAAATAACAGGAAATTCAGAATGTCACAACAGTTCACCTACAAATGCCCATTTTGATGGAGTCCATTTACTTGAGAGTTATATTTTCTGTCATGTGTTGTGAGCATCATTATGCTTGTTTCTTGTATTTGTAATGCCTTAGACCATTTTGATTGGCCTACTTATACTTGATTGTTATGCATATGTTGGTTGTGAGCTGATTCAGAGATTTATTTTGGTATGCTGATCTCAGAACAGATTCATGATAATGATGATTCACCTATTTGGACTATTAATGATGATTGAGTTTAATATTTATTATTAAAACTCTTTGATCGATCCGAGTTGATTGTCTTGGACTGAATGTGGATGATTCATATTTGCTTGAACATCACACTGATTGTGCTGTATGGTGAACATATGAGGAGATTGTTGGATATATTATTGATATAATCCATATAATATGTTTACATACAAGCCCAATATGTAAAAACATGGTTATTTTGGTCCATATGGGCTGGAGCCCAGTAGCTTGCATATAACTCTAGGGTTTCCGACGCTGGAGGTAACACTGTTGAGCGTTTCAAACTTGACGTCTCTTGGTGTAATACTTCAAACAGACAAAATCCTTTCTACTCTCTTGAACCATAACCTCCAACATATTAGTTGTATTCTTATTGCTCAATAACTTACCTAGTTTTTTGCATAGACCAGCCGGTCGAGTAGTCGCATCTGTGAGGTCTTCCATGAAGTTTTAAACAAAGGAAGAAAATAGAAGGTTCAGACGTAGGATACAGATTGCTCAAAGTTTGCAAAAAGGTAATTTGTAGAGTAGAAGAGAGATAAGGAAAAAGCAGCAAAGGACAAAGAACGGGTGAGGGTTCAATAGGCCAGAAGATTTATATGTTCATGGGAAGAGACGAGGATAGGTATTGTCACAGTGGAAAAGGGAACTAGAAGAGTAAGGCTGCGTATGGTAGTGTTTCTGTTCTTGGAAGCATTTTTTGAACAGAAACATTTTTTTTGTGTTTCTGTTCAAAACTACGATTTTTGGGGAAAATGCGTTTGGTAAGTAAAAAAAAAAAATACTTTTTCAGTCGCCGGCGGCGGTGGCCAACGACCAGCGGTGGCGACCTCGGTCGACAACCGGCTGCGGCGGCCAACAACCGGCTGCATCGACCGCTATCGCCGGTGACCGGCTGCGGCGGCGACCGGCGACGGTGGAGGAGGTCGCGGCGACTGGTGGCGGCAGAGGCCGCGACGGCGGCAGGCGGCCAACGATCGACGATGGGCATCCAGCAACCGCAACCGGCGACAAGCGTCTGGCAGCAGCGGCGGCAACGGCCGGCGACCGGAGGAGGCGGCTGGCTTTTAGCGAGGTAGTAGGTGGTAGCCGCGTCGGCGACGATGGATGGTGGTTTCAAAAGTGTTCCAAAAATCCAGAAGCAAGTTTTTTTGTTCCTTCAAAAGTGTTCCATGGCAGAAAAGTGTTCCGCGAAACACTTTCGAAATATTTTTTAACCATACGCGTTTCTGTTCCAAAAGTGTTCCCGAAATACTTTTGGAACAAAAACATTTTCCGTGTCTACCATCCATACGCAACCTATGTTGCTCAATCCACTGCCACAGAGAAGGTAGAAGAAATTAGTCAAGGTTGGTGGATGAAGATGGGTGTTGAGATGGGTGGTTCGAAGAGAAGGATGACTCTATAGGTAACAAGCAGGGGATGAAGAAAGAGGTAAAGCCGTGGCAAAAGCAAAAGCTGCTTCAAAACGGCAAAGAGAATTCCCTCAACACGGGGAAAGCTTTCTCTTATCCTCAACCCAATTCAAGTTGGATTAGATAGGGGTTAAATCCGGGTAAGATCGTAGATGGAACACTAAAAGACATTATTACCGATTTGGGTCGGATCTAAATCCGATCCAATTCCCTTATAGGGCGGGTTTACCGACGAGGTCCATAAGCGCAGCTGTAATAGAAATTCATGCACCCAAACGCCAGGGAATGGGAGTCGGTTCTTATCGAAAAGTCGGGGCGGATCCTACTGCTATGCCACGTGCGGCTGACTCTGAAAAATTGGGGGTTTCCTTCGCCCTGTCCATCATCTGCAAAAGAAAAACCGCCACTTGCTCTTGCTCTTCAGGACAAGATAACGCCTGAACAAAGTCCCGCTTCCCTTCTTCGTCACCTTCACAATCAACACCCCCCCCCCCCCCCCCCCCCCCCCCCAAACACCGGGAAAGGAAGAATCGGTAGTTCCCGTTGTTGTGTCCTCCGGCGATCGGAGCTTCGTTCTCGTTTGGAATCGTGTCGCGGAGCGTCGTTCGCTGCGATCACGTCGCGTGAGCTAAGGATCTTTCTCGACAGAGTGAGAGATTGATTGGAGTGTTGTGGGAGGGGAGTGTGGAGATACGACTTGTTCGAGATTTCGTTCGTCTGAGGAAATGGTGCGGTTTTCGTCCCCGAGACCACTTGCGACGCCGGAAGCCGCGACCCTTTTGCCAGGCCTCCCAATGACGTCGGCGCTTTGGTGCTTTCCTTCGTTCCTTATCCACATCACGGTCGGCTCAGGGCCACCTGCAAGTCCTGGCGTGTCTTTTTCTCCTCCAAGGCCTTGATTTCGCTTCGCCACCGTAACCCTAAGGCCCTCTCTCACCTCCTCTGCATCTTCCCTCAGGACCCTTCGATTGCCTCTCCTTACCTCTTTGACCCGCGCTCCCTGGCCTGGTGCCCTCTGCCTCCTCTCCCTCCTAATCCTCACGTCTATGGTCTGTGCAATTTTACTTCCGTTTCTATTGGCCCCCACTTGTACGTGCTCGGTGGGTCGCATTTCGATGCCCGGTCCTTTCCTCTCGATTGCCCTTTGCCCTCTTCCTCGGCGTTCCGGTTTAATTTCTTCACCAATAGGTGGGACAGGCTCGCCCCGATGATTTCCCCGCGTGGGAGCTTCGCTTGCGCGGCTGTTCCCAACTCAGACCAGATTTTGGTTGCTGGTGGTGGGTCTCGGCACAACATGTTCGGGGCTGCGGGGAGTAGAATGAGTTCGGTGGAGAGGTACAATATTGAGAGGGATGAATGGGTTGCATTGGATGGGCTTCCTAGATTCAGGGCAGGGTGTGTGGGCTTTCTGGTGGGGAGTGGTGAACATAGGGAGTTTTGGGTAATGGGTGGGTATGGCCGCTCCAGGACTATCTCGGGTGTGTTTCCGGTTGATGAGTATTACAGGGATGCCGTGGTGCTTGAGTTGAATGATGGGGGTTGTGATTTCGGGAAGTGGAGGGAGGTGGGGGATATGTGGGAAGAAGGTGAGAGAAGGAGATTGGGGAAGATTGTTGTTCTTGATGATAATGAACGGGGCTTGCCTGGCATATTTATGCTTGATCAGAATGATATCTTCGGGTACATCAATTTACTTGAACAATCTAGCTGGTCCTTTTCATTTATTTATGTATTCTAATTTCTTTTGTGTATTCTATCTGTGAGCTTCCACTTTTCAAGCTAGTGCTGTATGTTTTTGGATATGTACGTTTATCGCTATCTTTACGATTTGATATGATGGGACGCATGCTCGATCCGACTGTGACATTAGAATGCTACACTTGATTTTACAAGGAATTTGGAAAAATGGCACTAAAGCTGAATTTGCTAGTTATATAGGGATTGACTAATGATATTTATTATTGCCAATACTCTCACTGCATTTGTAAACCCAAGATCTTCATCAGTGAGCTAGATATATCAGGCAATTTAGTTCTTTAGATATTTCATTCAATCAGAATTTCAGGCGAATCGATTACGAGTGGAGATAATAGTTCAATAGGATTCATAATGATGAGTTTTCGTCTCTTGACACCTTGGCATATGTGGTGCTCAAATAGACTGCTTGAGAGAGAGCAATTTACATTTCACCTTTCTGGAAACGGGTGCCACTTTTGAACTGATGGTAATGAATTTTCATCTTTACTTTATAGAGCGTTCATTACAAAATCTTTGATCAAGGATATGTGATATATCTTTTTTCTTTCTTTCTTTTTAAAGTGAATACACTTAGGCTGTTTGTTTATATTTTTTAATAAGCAAGAAATGACTTTTTGCTTCCCACCGTAATTTATAATGTTATCCAAATTATAAGAAATTATGAAAAATTTAAATGTGAGTGTTCGTGCCAACATCTATATATTGTGAAAGTTTCGGGGGTTTTGTTCATAAAAAAATCAAAAGTGCGTCAGCTGCAAGATTTAGAATAGAAAAAAGCTAAAGTGAAAGTCTACCCAGACACACATTGACTTGCTTGCTAAGCTCTGTTGCTTAATGGTAAATAACTCTTGAGCTACTCATCCATATGTATTTTCTGCATTTTCTTCTATGTTTTTGCTGACTATGGTGTGTCCTCAGATTGGTTTTCCCCCCCTAACTTCTAGATATTGAGCTCTAGTCTATTTAATGTACTTGCTGATGGATGTTAGTTGGATACTATTTGATAGATTGGATGCTTATAAAGGAAAACGAACAGGTGTGAAAAATTATAGGATGATTATGCCAATTAGGTTACCGTAATAGGGTCTGCGTCATGGAAATGGTAATTGAATTGAATTCGGGTCCATATTTTTTTTCCAGCACAATTTGGTTGAGAACTAGATTTGACCAGGTTCAACAGGTAGAACGGTCAACTGGTTATGCCCCTGTTATTGGGATTAGCATGAAAGTAACATATGCTGTGAGAGAAACTGAAACACCTTGCTCCTGGAGCTAGGCTTGGTGCTCTCTGCCTGTCTGTCATACTCAGCTTTGTATGAATAGCGGCAGGTTCAGTCCCAATCAAATGACAAACCCCAGCTGTACTTAAGAACAACAATAGGATATGAGATTGGAACCCCGGGTCTACAAGGATAAATGCGTGGCCCCACCATCTTGACTTGGCATTGCCTATGCATGACGGTCTCATTATTAGTCATAACTACGACTTCTTAAATTTTGTCCCATGTATCCCATAAAGTCCTAATAGTACAAAACTCCATGGTAGTGGATATTTTAAAATTACCCTTTATATCCTGTCATTTCCAAACAAAACATAGTGTATAGAATGGTCCCTTTTTTTTTTTTATTCTCATATTTTATTGGTGGGAGTGACTATTGAATGCCATTTAAGTCGCAGAAAATACTATGGGATGGCATTGAGGTAATGCTTTATGTCGCATGCTACTGGACAAGTAAACATCAATGTGCGCACTAAATGAGTATCGCAGAGATGAGAATGCTTCGTGGGATATGTGGACATGGAAGGAAAAAATGACTTCATCCAGAAAAAAAGTAGGTATTTCCCAGTTGAGATAACATAGGAGACGATGAGGAAAAGTCTGGACTTACAGAGGATCTTAAACAGGATTGAGCTTATGGTGTAATAACTCCACCTACCAGGAGTAGGCTTGGTTTATGCTGTTGTTGTTTCATCCAGTTGGAATTAAATCCTCCTGTAGCACCTCAGATTTATCTCGTCCATAGTGTGTCGTCAAACACTGGATAGCATTGTCTAAGAAATAACTTTGGCTATATACAAGAATCAAATGTCCTTTAGATGTGATGCCTGAAGTTTACTCATTTTAAGTTATCGTTCTCTGAGATTTTTCTTTAAGTTCTGTAGCTAGATTTGTTTCTTTGGACTCGTCTTACGTCGCTGACTTTTTATAACTGATGCATAAAAGATTACTTCAAATAGTTAGGCCTGATTTGATAGAGAATTTAAGAGAAATATGAGTATATCCATTTGGCATCGCGGTTAAATCTTTTGAAGTATGAGGCTTGAGATTTTTGTAGCATCACGCTCGAAAAAAACTGCATCACATAATTCAAAGCAAAACGTGTTAAAAATGAATAATCTCCCTTAACTATTAAATAGAAACAATTGAAAGGGTATATAAGAGCTTTCTGAAGTTCTACTTCAATTTGAAATAGGAGAAGTATACAAAAAGATAGATTTTCCGACAAGCAAAGAGGAAGCATGATATATTGTATTGCTCTTCTGAAATTCTACTTCAATTTGAAATAGGAAAAGTATACAAAAAGATAGATTGTCCGACAAACACAGATGGAACATAATATATCGTATTCCAAATGCAAATGGCAGTTTATTGAATTTGATAGATGAGACTACTTATTCGATGAGAACGATAATCCAGTTAAATCTCTTTTAGTTACGAAAGGATGCTATCTACATCTACACCAAAGCTTGGTGAAAACGTTCTTGTCCTAAGAAGTATAATTTGTTTGAAATCAAATGATGTAGTGATAGAAGATTTCTTGATGGCTGGAAATCAAATTTCCTTTCGGTGTAGTGCTGCTAAATTTGCACCGAGAAGAAGTTCTCGATCTTCTTGTTGATTTTCTGCTTTCTGAGCCTGTCAATCAGTTGGATTCTTCGTTTGGCTTCCACGATTGCATTAATTCCTCATTAAGACAAGGATGTGTCGTATAATTCAGAAGATTTTGAGGCTGATTTGTGTGGTTTGCTGTGGAACTATTTTGGGAAGGCATTGAAAGGTGGATTGTTGCTGTTTGCCTATATGTGACTCAATCTGCTATGTATAAATGAAATGTCGAGAAATTGACCGATGGAATTGATTGTGAATGAGATTCCTATTTTCCCTGAGATAGAGAATTCTTGCAAACAAGCATTTTTGGGGAACTCCTCTGAATCATCGAAGCTCTCTTACTAGTGGCTTGAGATGCTTAATAGCAAATTGGTTTGAAGCCTCTGAGAGAGGTACTTGATGAGGGGGTTAAAACGTGGAGTTCTAATCTTGTTGGTCAAGTTTTTGGCAAGCAGTTGGATCGGAAATTGATTTATAATATTGTGAATTGATTGTGGGGATGTAATGGTGAGATTGAGGTGTTTGAGAATGATTTTGGGCTGCATGTGTTTCGGTGCCCAAATTCTGGGTTCTCTGACTGGATTGGAAGTCATGGCCCTTGGCATATTTTGGATCAGCCATTATTGTTGTGTTAATGGGACCAAATTGATCTGTTCTGGAGATTGATGAACCTAAGAAGCCTATTCGGTTAGAATTGAGTAAAGTGCTTATAACTATGATGACTCCTAAAGGTTGCAGCTGCAATTGGGTTACCATTTTGTTTAGATAGAGCATCAGGAGGGGGGAGAGAAAGGAGTCTTAATTCTGATAAAATTTGTGTGAAATTAATGTGAGTTCTCCTCGTGAGACTTTTGTACCTGTCATCTTGTCTGATGCAGAGATGGTGGAAGTGGAAGTCATTTATGTATGGGGCTTTAATTCAAAAGTTGTGAATTCCTGGAAAGTGGTGGAAGGAAAGAAGAAATGGGTTCCCAAAAAACAGTTTCAGTTTGAGGAAGAGGTTTATGCTGATAGTACTGGTTCTAGACCTTGTCCTGTTGCGGTGGAGAAGGGATCAGTGGTACACAATTCCTTTGAGCCACTAAACTCTTTGGAAGAAGAGCCTGTTGCTGAATCTTCTGTCGGTCATGAGAATGCTCAAGAACTGCTGGCAGATAAATCCTGCCCAGAGACGATTGTAGATATTACCTTCAGTACTGATCATAGTCTAGGAAGAAGCCTCGGGCACTGCACTTGCTGCTAGTAAAAATCTTAAGGCTGTAATTTCTCAAGCTGGAGGACATGGGAAGTCCATGGTGAGATCTCCCCTGGAGCTTTGGCTCCTTTTCTAGGTAGCTTTTCATTAACAATATAATAATATTGAATGTTAGAGGTCTAAATTGGTCTCATAAGCAGATATGATATCAGAGTGTGTAATTTTTTGCTTGCTAAGATCATTCCAAGAGTTCTGGTAAGAATGGTTGAGGACTTCATTATTACTGGAAGATACCAACTTATCCTGTGTCAGATGCCGTTCTTTTATTGCTTTGGAGGTTTTGTTCTCATTGGTCTCACTTTGACTTTTTAAACATTACCATTTCTGGGAGAATAGGTGGGAGACGTGAGAGGCTTGGAAATGCCTGTAGGCTCATCTTTATTTATTTTTGCTTGATTTGATGTTTTTGGATGAGCTCATGGGTGGCACATGAACCTTTGGTGGCTTGTGAAAATTGGGGAGGTGTTGCATTTACTGTTGTCGTGATATGTAGATAAACTTGGCTATGCATATTAGTATTTTAAGTGTATTTTGTCGTTTCCATGCGACAACAGGAGCTGCATTTCTGCTGATATCTCTATTGGTTTTCTTTGAACTTGCACGCATGTACAGATATTGCATGACGGCGAATCGTTGGCGAAAGGAGTCCAGCGTCCCGACAAAGGCTCCAGGAAACTCCTCGTTCGGATTTGTTGCGCTGGATGGGGAATTGTATGTAATGGCTCTTCTGAACGGAAATGACTTGGCAGAAAACCGACGGTCACGACCATTCAAGAGGGGAGGAACTCTGTTTGTTCAGGTTTATTGTCCAAGGAAGAAAACATGGCGAACTCTCTATGTGAAGTCGCCATTCCATTGCCCTTTGGATTTTAGGACTGCAGTTATGTGCGCCATTCATCTGTAGAGTAAAAAGTCTAGTCTGTATTTCCTTCGAAGTCATTCGTCATGCATAAGCTGTGACGGGTAGCTCACTGTATATGCTTATGTATATGCCAATGTACAGATTTTGCGTCTGGAGAGGACCTAGGGACTCTGAATAATTTGCCTTTGGAAATAATCATTGCCGATGTGGAGATTAATAGGAGTCTTTCGAACGACCAAGAGTTCCAGCGTTGCTGCATGAATCATCATGGATCCATGGAAGTGGATTTTCCATGTTTCTTTTCGTGATACTAGAGCTGATGGGGAAAATTACCAAAAAAGTCCTAAACCTATTATAATTGTGTCAATTCAGTCCTAATTTTTTTTTTTTTTGCCGATTCAGTCTTAAATCTTTTGCAATTGTGCCAATTCAGTTCATCCGGCGAATTTTGGCCGGCCGGCGACTCATTATTTTAATAATTTTTATGAATTTTTTATTTTTTATTTTTCTTTTCTTTGCCATTTCTTATTTTATTGTTTTCCTTCCCTTCCCCTCCCTTGTTCTTCGTTTTTAGCTTTCCTGTTCTTCGGCTTCAACTGCAAAAGAAGAACCCGAACCAGCTGCAAGCCACGAGTACAGGATAGGAGTTGCTCGAAGCTCCTTTTCCGCCGTCGTCTTCTTGGACCGTGAGACTCTCGAGTCGATGTCGTTTTGCTCCCCGAAGCCGATCAACACGCCCAAATCGAGCGATGAATCAGACTTCCCGGCTGCCCGATCCATTCTGTCCCCTTTGCCTCTGCTCGAGCCTATTATCAACCGTCCGTCGGCCTTAATCAGAGTTTCCAGCGTCTGGGGGCTCGAATCCGACGGTGGCAGTGAGATCTCGTCCCTGCTTAGCTCCGTGGTCGTCTGATTTTGACCTAGATCCTAACTTTGACTCTGATTAGCTTCGTCGGTTCCGTCTTCGTGAAGCTCACGGATCTCGCTCTCCCCCTCTTTCACCCGTCGTCTTCATCTTCTCTTGTCACCCGTTTGGGTCGACGCGTCCGCCACCGCTTTCGGCGTCGACTCGCTGTTAAACTCGGTCTTGTAGACTTCATACCCATGGAGGTCGATCGAGCTCCATGACTGGTTCCTCCGACAAGCTATGGGATTCTAATTTGTCGCCCAATTTGGCCTGCAAGTGGAGAAAGAGCTTCAAGGAGCTCCGATCTTTTGAGGACGTACTCGTGGCCTGCAAGTGATTCAGGTTCTTCTTCGCTGAACCGGTGCAGTTGAAGGCTTGAAGCCGAAGAACAGTATGGAAGGAAAAAATAATAAAATAAGAAAAGGCAAAGAAATGGAAAAGAAAAGGAAAAAATCATAAAAAATTATAAAAATTATTAAAATAATGAGTCGTCGGCCGGCCGGCTTCCAGGTCAGCACCGACCGGTCAAAATTCGCCGGATGGACTGAATTGGCACAATTGCAAAAGGTTTAAGACTGAATCGACAAAAAAAAAAGGTTTAGGACCGAATTGGCACAATTGCAATAGGTTTATGACTTTTTTGGTAATTTTCCCGAGCTGATGTTATACGGCGAGCTTCAGTTCGACTTCATTTTTGCGCTGAAACCTGTTGCCAAGAATTAGACCTGTGCCGATAGTGCTTCCTTGCATTATACGGGGAACAGATTTTGCGAGGCCCAGAGCTACGGACATTCGTACTTTTGACCGTCGTGGGTCGTTCTTGCAAAGTTTTGAACACAACGAATGAACCATTTTAGACTCGTTTCTGGGAATACCGGTCTGCCTTCTCATCTCTCTCTCTCTCGTCTTTTTATTAATTACTGACGTTAACCTTAATCACGTTTTTCCTTTAGGGAAATGTATAGGTCTCAACTCACAATCTTCTCAAATGCAGTCTTGTGCACGCATATTCAACACTTTTTTTTAAGTCTGCATTTCAGCGTAATAGGTTATAATGGTATTTTTTTCACAAATGGTTAGACTAAAGGTTTATCTAATATGTTAAAGTCGTAAGTGGTGGATTGGCAATTTGGGAGGCACTTGATCCAATGCACACGTCGACTGGATTCTGCAGCTATCCAATGGGAATTCTATGCAAGATATTGAGAGTGAACCAAGCATGTTCTGGTGAGGATAAACCCGGCAATAAACTTACATCTCAAATTGCCGCTAAAAATCTGACAGATTAGCAATTTATAAAAGACGTAAATTTAGCCCCACAATTCGTTTTATCTAACTTCACCAAAAAAATTTCCCATCGCTAGCGCGTGGTCATCGTGAATGGCCACCATCGTCATTGACTTAGCCACTGTTTGCTCGGAAATCTTAGCCCTGGCCGGCCGCGATGCCCTCGCCTATGGCTGGTAGGGCTGCAAAGGCCCCGGGCCAAGGGGCGAGGTGGTCGTCGCCCAAATTTGGCGAGTGCTTGTTGGCCCTTGTAGGCCCAAATGACATGAAAAAAAGAAAAGAAAAGAACAGTATGTAAAAGAAAAAACAAAAATAAATTACGAAAATATTTTTTTTTTAAATATTAAAAAAGTATGCCGCGTCACTTAGGATGGCTATCGTCCTCGTTGGCGATTTCTGATCAAATTGGCCAAATGGACTAAATTGGTATATAACAGGTCCTAGTCCAATTGAAAAGTTTATAACTGAATTAGTATCAATATAATAGTGTTAGGACTTTTTTATTTATTTTTCTCGCAGCCTCAGCCATCGCACATACATGCTTGTGTGAATGCGCGCGCGAGAGAGGGGCTGCTGGAGATGATGAAGGGCGGTGTAGGGAGGGTTGTAGTGTCTTGATGAATTTGGTGAGAATGGAGAGACGGTGGATGGCAGCCGACCATGCATTCATGGTCGGGAAGAAGAAGAAGAAGAAGAAAAAAGAAAAAAATGTGGAATAAAAAAAGAAGAAGAAAAAAGAGTATGAGATCCGGTAAAATCGATCATGTTTTCGGTATGTCCTCTTTTCAAGAAAGTAAATTTTATATGTGAATTTTATACTAATATAGCTAGAGGTTTCCTATTCAAAAGTTAATTTATAGGTTGGCTTTCAAGTATTAATATCATATACAAACATCCCAAAAAGCGCGAGGGGCTTACTCCTATGGTAGTCGTTTGCTTCTGCTGAAGATTGTGCACACGCCATTTGCACATTTTTCAATTACCAAAAAAAGTCGTAAATCTATTGAAATTGTGCTAATTTAATTTTAAATATTTTTTTTTAATATTGAGTCATAATTTTTTTTTTCTATTTGTGTCAGTTCGGTTCATCCCGTCAACTTTAACCGAAAATCGATGACATGGACGCCAACCATCCAACGTGGCACCATCAGCTCTGATGTGAACAATTTATAATAATATTTTATCTATTCATTATATTTCATTTTTTTTATTGGTGCATCAATACTTTGGTGGTTATAAGCGCTAGACTAGTTAAATATCAAATCACATGTTTTATTATAATAGCTTATGCTTTCCAAACAGTTGGCAACGATCCCATAATTTTTTTTTTATGGTATCAGAGGTCCTTATTTTGAATCTATCCAAGCCCTTTATTTACCTCTTTACACTATTAATCGTACGCCAAAGTCCAGCGTACACATGAGGAGAAGTGTCGGAATATTTAACTATTGAACCACGCTTTTGATCCGGTAGTTTAAATTTTTAGAATGGATACCATTGGTCCCACAAGTTTGACAAAAAGGCCACCTAACTTTTTGGTCTTAAATCAAGAAGCTGTCGATGAAGATAATAGCCAAAGTTCCAAGTGACGAGATAAAGTTTCGCATGCCAAGTAGCTTATTCATCATGAGTTCTATCTTCAAGAGAAGATTTCAATGCAATCCTTATAAAGAGTCCAAAGAAATATATCACTTTGCAAGTGCCATGTCATACGCTTTGCTTTGAATATTCAAAAGCTCATCTTGTGGCAAACAACCTACGTACCTGAGCTGTCGGAAGTTTCCACAAAAACGAATTGATCTTCCATGCTATTCCATGGGGACGTATGGAAAAAGCTTTTATCATTTGATGTTCAAACCCTTCCTCTTTGACCCGTTCAATCTGCCCGGTCACGTATGCAGATTTTTGTTAAATTTTCCTAGCAAAAAGATTACATCTTTGATTCTATTCAAACCTAATAGTTTACACAAGTCATTGATCAAAAGATCATGGTCCGCGAGAAAACATAGGAGACTCGGCATATATATTTTACACGTTGTGAACGTATTCGTCTATTTGTTAGTTGAGCGGCGAAGTTATAATTCTGTATCACGGACAACAATACAGAAAAGTAGAAATCAGTATATCATTAACGAAATCACATTCAAATATACATGCGACATGAAACTTATTCTTTAAAGAATTAGTAGGATTAAAGTCAACGAAATAACTAGATCAAATTGGCGTGTACTTTTATATATATTCATAAGCATTGCGAGAATTTTTCCAAACGGCACTTCTCTCTCTCTCTCTCATAGAATTACCACCAAATTTCCTATCTCGTGTATGCCATTCAAAGGTCAAAACACGTCCGTCAAAGTGAAGTCATGCGAACGTTGGACAGGAAGCAATATAAATACCTCAATGTCCCTTCCACCTGAAGCATCAAAATTACTAATCATACAAACCAACGCTAAGCTTTTCGCTTCATTGAGAGAGAGAGAGAGAGAGATGAAGCTCCAAAAGGCAGTTGCCCTAGCCCTGGCACTTCTTTTGCTAGTGAACGTGCAATTGCACGAGGCTTCGAGAAGGTTACACGAAGCAGACGAAGAGAAGGAAGAAGAAACATTACATTATATCAAGGAAGGAAACATGCTTTTGCAATCTCTGCAAAAGGGTTCAGTCCGGCCTCCGGGGAACGGGTGTGCCTACACTTCCAAGGGAAGCGGGCCGCCGTGCATTAGCCACAAGAACTTCGCGGGCCACACAGAGGCTCCACCGAATTCATACCCAGCTCCAGTGCTCCGATTTGGTGTTGCTTCCGACACTAGATGATTAATTCAAGGTCAAGAGCCGAAAGATTATACTTCATCATTTGTCTTCTTGCTGGATAATAAGTTGATGCATCTAAACTATTTTTGTGTATACGTACTTGTATACGCAATAGATACACACACATATATATATATATATATATATATATATATATATATATATATATATATATATATATATATATATTTTACCATTAGTTGTTTGTGGATGGATAATTCCTCCTCGCTAGATAAGTGTTGCGTGATATGATGAAATAACAAAGTATTTTATTTTGATGAGATACTTAGTTGTGGTATGTAAGTATTGCCTCTATATATATCGCTTCATAAATCTGTGAGATGGAGCCACTTACGAGATGAAGGGTCCTTTTGCGATCATTTGCATTTATGGTTCGAGAGTAACATGACGCTGACGTTACCCTCGTTGTTGCCACGATTGAAATTTCATGATCGGGCAACAATTCATCCTTTATTCTTTACCCCTTTCATCATTCTTGAAGTTTTGTTAAGAGCTGCAACTAGACATGGCCACAGATCGGTTTGTGCCCAAAATCGGCCCGGCCCTCACGGGCCGTTTACAGTTCCACAAATATGCGGAACCGGCCCGGAACCGCCGGTTCCGGGTCGATTCCAAACCGCCAAATAGCCGTTGCCGTTGCTTTTTTTTTGGGGGGGGGGGGGGGGGAGAAGCCGTTGGGCTCTTTCCCCTGAGCCCATGCCCGTTGCAATTGCAACGGAACAACCCCCCAACGTATTTTTTTTTAAATCATTATAATCATCACAATTCCTTCATCTATAAATACCTCTCCCCCCTTTCATTTTTTCTCACAAATTCTCTCAAGTTTCAATTCTCCCAATCCTTTCAATCCGCTCAATTGTCTCAATCTCGGGTCAATTTTCTCAATTATCTAAATCGGCTTTCCGCTCAATTCTCTCAAAAAATAGCAAGTGGAAGCAAAAATACTAGAAAGAGCCCAATGGCAATGAGGGAATCCGATTATCCTCGTGGATATGATCCTCTTGAGTATATATGTTGAGTAGACGAGGACGATAATATCAACGCTATTCTCAATATCGAGCAAGTCCCAATGCAAGAAAGTTTTCATCCTCCTAACGGTGTCAAAGAAATGTCGACAGGAAATGAGTCGGCAGGCCTAGCACGGGAGGGTACATCCAATATATGACGATACTTCGAGAAAGAATATTTAAGCGAAGACAAGTTTAAGATAAAATGTAAATATTGTACGACTACATACACTTTTTCAACTGGGGGTGGTTATGGAACATATGCTTGGCATCTGAGAAATAAACATCTAACGCAAGCAAGGATCGACACCAGCCAACAACAATTTTTGGATACGCCAATCCTAACATTTCTCCTTTATTTCGTTACAATGATCAAGTTTATAAAAGAAACATTAGCCCAATATGCTACCATTGACCATTTACCGTTTAATATTGACAAAAATTTTGGTTTTAATTTTTTTTTATAAACACTGGATATACTTCGCAAGCAAAACCTGCTCTGAGAAATACTCTTAAACGCGAACTTTTTCGGCTTACAAAAAAGGAAAAAAAGCTTTGATAAACTTTTTTACGGAATTCAATGGACGTGTGCATATAGGTAGCGACATTTGAAGTGATCATTGGTAAATCATTCTTATATGAGTATTACATGTCATTAGATAGATGACGATTGGAACATTCAAAAAAGAATTATTGCATTTCGAGTGTTTAATGACAGACATACGACTAATAATATTTATAGAGTAATTCGACAAGTTTTAGAAGAATATAATTTGATCAATAAAAAAAAATTTAGCTGGTTTTGATAATGCCGTGGCAAATACCGCTTCTATTTCTGAATTAGAAAAAGTTTGTAAACCCTTTTTTGGTGGATAATTTTTTCACAGTAGATGTGCTTATCATATTTTAAATTTATGTGTACATGATGGTTTACGAGCTCTTGATACTTTTCTCACCCCAATAAAAAGAGCAGTTCCAATTTTATGGAGTTATCCCCGAGTTATGAAAGAATGGGGAAATTTTTGTAAACAACATGGAAGAGCAACCAAAAGATTTCCAAAAGATGCTCCAAATCGTTGGAATTCTACCTATGAGTTGCTTAATCAATCTTTCGCTTATAAAGATTTATTATGTGCGTTTATTTCAGATATTTCCGAAATTAGTGTATTGCCACAAGAGTAGAATATTTGCAAAAAAAAAAAGTTTTAAAAGTTTTTAATGATGCAACTTATACTTTATCTGGTATTTATTATCCTACTACACATTTATTTTTAATAGAGTGTGTTAATATTGCTGCTGTTTTTCAAGAATATGAAAAAAAATGATAATTTAGCTCCGACTATTACAGCAATGCGAGCAAAATGGATGCATTATTATATCGCAATTCCTCTTATTTATTTGGTTACTTTTTTTTTTCTATCCACTTACCAAATTAGATAGTTTAGGTGATTATCTGAATATGGTATGATGAGGTTCTGGTTTAGTGGGGGCTAAAGGAGTTGGTGAAGATGTCTTTCTCTTTCCACAGATTTTTCTTTCTCAATTTCTTTCAGCTGAGCTCAAAGAGCTAAGACATTCGTAATAGGAGCTGGTCGGGCTGATCTAAGAAGATCTGCAAAGGATGAAGATGATCCTGTAGATTTAGCCGGAGATCTTTGTATTGGTGAGAACAGAGGATCAGTGGAAAAGAGTGGCTTTGGTTGCTATGACTCAGCAAGCTGTGCTTATAGAATCTAGATCCGCTGTCTGAGTTTATCAATCTCCTTCAAGGCTGTCAGCAGAATGGGATCCGCTAGTGCCATATTGAAGTTTGGGAAAAAGGTCACAAAAATTGTGCCAGCATTCAGTGTCGTCTGGACAGTCCCGATGCAGGCATGCTGATAGTCGAGAAAACGGGTATCAAGAAGAGCAATTCTTGCCACAACAGGAAGACCTTTTTTGCCATGGAATGAAAGAGCTAGTCGAATAGCCCCAAAATGAAGATGAGTAAACCCCTGCTGAGCCCATTGAATGGGGAACTCTTGAGGAATCTGAAGGGTAACAAACTGTTCTTGTTGAGTGGCTAAGATGTGATGTTGGTCAAACTTGGAGGATTAGACATACTCCTTAACAGAACGGGGAGTGTGTCGAATGAGATGTTTGATGGATCTGATAGGAGAGAAAGAAGAGGGTTTGGCAAAGGCTGAGTAAGGATTGACGAGTGGAAGATGTGTCTCAGAAATCTTACTATCTTCAGAATAAGCAACTTCATAAAGATAGTCGATCTTGGAGGCAGAAGATTTGCGAAGTTCAGGTGGAGGTGTTAAAGAGATAGGAGACTCGTTGACAATTGGTGAAACTTCTGATGAGATTTCCATAAGTATGAAGATTCTCCCTTCGCAGGTCTTTGGTTAAATTCATAATCTTAACATGACATTGGCGATAATGGCTCTGATACCAATAAGGAAGCGGAGACAATCTTAAACCCAGAATGCAAGTATGCTATCCCAACAACAACGGCGGTTCTACCAGCCAGACATGGGACTGCCTTTCTGCATAACAGGCTTACTCTTGAAGCTCAACCTTAAAGATCCCAGATATTTCTGGCTCACAGGTTCCACCAAAGGTGGCAAGTGAGGAGCATACTAAACCACATCACACTAATCATATTAACAAGAAGAATCTACCGACAAGAACCATGCGTGAGGAGAAGAAAGAGGAGATTTAGAAACTCATTGTATTTCACAAACTGAAGGAAGGTCTCCGAAAACACTCGAATCCCCCTTTTTCTTATGTTTACAATTGAACGAGGTCATAAATGTTAGAACTGTACAAGAAATGATTAAATACACTATAGTAGAATTATATCATGAATTTTGTAGTATATACGGTTTAGTTGATAGTGGATCTTTCCAATGTAGTGACGTACAAAGCGGAGAGAGTAGTAGAATTAGTATAGGATACCAAATGCTGAAGACATTGAAGAGTAGGCAAAAAGACGCAAGGGAGCAGCAGGTAATATTTGCAAAATAGAAAATTATTTAACTATAGCTTTTGAGTTTTGTGATTCTGAAGACGACAGAGATTTCAAAATTCTAGAGTGGTGGCAAAGGCATTCAACCCAATTCAAGTTCTCGCTTTCATCACAAAATAGATTTTAACAACCCCTTGTTCAACAGTTGTGATTGAACAAGCATTTAGCACTGGATGATTAATTTTAGACGACTACCGTTCAAGATTACATCCGGATTTTGTAGAGGCTCAAGCTTGTGTCGATGATAGGACGAAGGCTAAATTTCAACAACAAGAGCTGGATCGAAGCATTAAAGCCAAATTTTTCAATGATGATGACGGAGATACTATCGCCACGGGTACCGGAACGGGTAGCGACGATTGACGATGAAATAAGTTAGGGTTATCAAAAGTAAAAGAACTACATGAGTTTTGATTCTTCTATCCCCAAAAAGATATGTAGACGCTTAATGATAATTCATTAAGTTCACGCACATTCCCCCTCCCCTTTTTTTTCCCTTCAAATTTGATTATAATTTATAATTTATTATTTTTATTTCATAATTTATTATTTAAAAATTATTTTTAAAGAAAAAAATTGGCGGTTCCTTGAACTGGAACCAGCCCTTGAACCGCCTGTTCCGAACCAGAACCGCCATTCAAAGGGCCGGTTCCGGTTCATCCCTGGCCACGAATCGGAACCGTCGGTTCATGAACCAGAACCGGCAGTTTTGGAACCGTGGCCATGTCTAGCTGCAACTTATCCGAACGTCGTTCCTCACGTGATCACTCCCTACCCATGTCGGTTTAGCTCAGGGGCCTAGTTTGTCAAAGAACCGAACATCTATCAGAGAGGGTTCTGCTATGATATTAGCTATAATGACCTGGCTCATTCTGCGTGGGCCAAACCTTAAAAAAAAAAAAAAGAACTCGAAGACAACGTAGTGACAATTCGAGGATGAATCTTACTGGAAAAAGTACACTTTTAGTGTCAAAAATTATGTACGGAGATCATTTTAATGCCAAAAGTTTCAAATGAATCACTTTGGTGCTAACTTTTTCTAAAAACGATCACTTCAGTGCCAACTTCTTTTAAAAACGATCACTTCAGTGCTAGAGCTGACGTGGCTCGCCGAAAATCCGACACGTGGCATTTTTATTATTATTTAAGCTGACATGGCACATCAGAGTTGGCACTTACGTGATCGTTTTTTTTAAATTGGCACTAAAGTGATCCTTTTATCTTTGACTTGGCACTAAAGTGATTCGTTTGAAACTTTTGGCACTAAAGTGATCTCTGTACACAACTTTTGCACTAAAAGTGTAATTTCCCCGAATCTTACTTATGAAGAACACCACAAGGGCTCACTCGACTGATGTAAGACTGTGGATGTCCCAATGTATGACCCCATTGAATGGAGAAATAGAAGGATCTTGTGCTGGGAAAATTGGAGTTTCAATCTTGTTTAGAACTGTTAACAGGACAATAGAAAACATGAATCATTAAGGTGTGAAAATACTATCCTCAAGGATAGATTCCACCCTTCACAAAAGGCAAAAGTGCTTTGTGACTCTTTTTCAGACTTAACAGACCTTTTAATTAGTTTGAACTTCATTACATAGGTGAGAGAGATCAATATCTAAGGTTTCAAAATAGAAATTAGGGAAAACACTAGCAAAAAGGCCCATAACAGGCATGCCATGCTTTACTTATCAATCTCTTTTATCCTAATCCAGAATGGCTAAGTTCATAAAGGTGGAAACCCAATTCAATATTGAGGAATCCAATACTCTTTTGACGGTTAAGCTTCAAGAAAGAGGGAGATAACAGGTAACACGATCCTAGCAAAGTGTCTCAAGACAACTTTTGAGGATTGAACCGTGCATCTACTTAGGCTTCTTTGGATTGTTTTAATGCCTAAGCTAAGCCTTTCCCAGGGAGAGAATGCTTGTATTGCTCAAGTGTTTTTTTTTTCTTTTTGACAATGTATTGCTCAAGTGTTTGGATGGATACAAATTAGGGGGAAGACGCCTCTATTTATACTAGAAGGCCTCTCATTACAACCATTAATCTACTCTCAATCTAAAGGCTAAGAATGATATCCCCATCTAACCAACTACTGACATTAAATAAGAAAATTCTATAGCACGGGACAATTATCGTATTGCCCACCCCTAATAATACTCCAGAAGACTTTAGAAAAGCCCTAGAGAAAACCTAATTTTCAAGACACTTCAAGTCTTGAGGTTCACCCGGACTGTGTGATCGATTTGTTGTGTCACAAAAACCTTGGCCCGTGGCATTCTCCCCAACCCATTCAAGCGTCGTTGTGCTCTCGGCTCGGGGTGGTTGTCTTGTTCAAACGCATCCTTCTTATGAGAAGGACGCCGCTTTGTCTTTAGCTTCTTGATTAGACGGTTACTCAGTTTTTAAGCTTCAACGCGAGTCGAAGCGACTCCTTCTTTGGCTTGGCCGCTCCAATGTTGATTGTCAAGCTTCCACCTTCGAAAAGAGCACATGGATCAGCATGATGTTTTGAGTTAGTGTGGGATGATCCAAATCTACCTTCGACTTCTCCAAAGGTCGGTCTTCGTGCTTAACTCAATGTTGGGCATCTCAACTCTCGGCCCATCTCCTACGAGTTGGTAGGTGGAGATGTATTTGGTCTCAATCAACCCGTCAATGATCGGCACCACCGATTGGCATTTTAGGGTTGGTGATGATGATCGACTTTGCTCTCATGTCAATCGTTTCCCCTTGTGTTATTAATGAATTCCAACCTAAGGATCAGATCATATTCATCAAGCAAGATTACTTGGAACGGAAGTTTGCCCTTTCATTCACTGATTTACAGCTCTACGTCTCGAGCAACACCCATGGCTAGAGTGTCATATGAGTTTATAGCCTTGAATCAATGTATGGTTGGCTCCATGCGAAGTCCCAAACTCTTTACCACTTCGCATGACATGAACAAGTTTGATGCACCCACATCAACCAAAGTATAGAGCAATTGGTCGCGTAACTTGACTTCCACGAATGATAAACCTATCGAATTTGAAGACTTCTTGGATGGTGTTTGAGTCTTCACGGAATTGAGTGAGTTGAGAACTTTGATCATTCCGAGTCACATTTCTTGCTTTTCTTGCTTCGGCTCATCTTCTTCTACGATGAGCAAAGTGTTGAGCATGTTCTTCTTTGGACACACTAGGATCCGATGCTATTCATTGCAAATGAAGCATGACGATTCTTTGGGTCGATTTCCTCATTGGTAAGTTATTTAGAAGACCCTTCTTTCCATTGTTTTTCTCGTTCACCATGGTCTTTTCTGCCACAGGCAGAATCACCTTCCTCTTCCTTGTCGTGGTGATGTCGATCCGACTTCCATCTATTCCCCTTAGACTTGGAAGAATCGGCTCTGGAGAAATCGGTGAGAGACTCGGCCATGGAGAGTGCTTTTGAGATTATCCCGACATCCCTTCTTTTGAGCTCGAGTTGAGCCCATGGCTTCAATCCATCCAAACACTTGAGCAATACTATCAATCTCTCCCAGAGCTTCTCTCCCTATACTTTTTCTCTCTATGATTCGAGTGATTCAAGTAAGCGATCCTCAGGAAATGCTTAGCTTAGGTGCTTCAAACGATCTAAGAAGCCTAAGTCACCATACAGTTCGATCCTCAAAAGTCATCCCTGACAAAAGGCTAGGGTGGAATCAAGAAATGGTCAAATATAGGAACCATCAAATATAAGGGGGCAAAAATCAAAGGTTGCTAGTAACATAATTCGATATCCTTATGAACTAAGCTTATTCGGGTAAGGGCTCGAGATAAAAATTACATAGATAAGCTCATCACATTTTTTTTTTTTCTGATGCACCACAAGTACAATAGCAACCCCCAAGAAGAGCATCTACTTTGGTTAGGAAAGAAAGAGCAAGTGTTAGCAAGAATAGCTCAAGAGAGAGATTTGAGAGAAAAATTATGTGTCAACACCAGGATTTCGACCAAAAGTCAACGTCGGCAAATATTTTATTGAAGGATATACTGGGATCATGTTATGTGAGAGCTTCCAACGATACCTAATTTGGTAAAATCGGATGGGTCAGATTGATAGATTTGACAATTGAATAATGGAATGCTTGATTATAATTAGGCACAAGACCAATATAAATATACGTACAAATAAAGGTAAGAAAGTAAATACACATGCTAAAGGAAAAGACCCTACTCCTAGTATATGCAATATATCTAACACCCCCTCAAACTCAAGGTGGGTCAACCAACGAGAGTTTGAAAAGAAGAGCAGTAAATCGTTGGGATGTAAGAGATTTGGTGAATAAGTCAGCAAGTTGGGCTGCAGAGGCCACAAAGGGAAGAGAAATGATGTGTGCGTGGAGTTGATGACGCGTAATATGACAATCAATGTCGATGTGCTTGGTACGCTCATGAAACACCGAATTTGTAGCAATGTGAATAGTACTCTTATTGTCACAATGAAGAGGAATGGGAGCAGAGGAGGCAACACCAAGATCAGCAAGAAGACGACGAAGCCAAATAATCCCAACTGTAGTGTTAACCATAGCACGATACTAAGATTCAGTGGAAGAGAGAGATACAACAAGCTACTTCTTGGCACGCCAAGAAATCAGAGAATCACCTAGAAAGATACAAAATCCTATAATGGACTTGGGGTCAGTAACATCTGAAGCCCAATCAGCATCAGAGTAAGCACGAAGAGCAAGTGAGAAAGTCAATGGAAGAAAAACTGAGCATGTCAGAGTACCCCGAAGATATCGTAAAATCCGGAGTACATTAGCATAATGAACTGTATGAGGAGCCGCGACAAACTGACTGACAAGATGAACAACATATGCGATACAAGGACGAGTGGTCGTAAGATAGACAAGATTTCCAACAAGAGCCTAGTAGCGAGTGACATTAAACAGAGGCTCACCATCATTCGAAAGAAGATGTAAATGAAGTTCAACAGGAGTAGCTGCAGTTCGACTATCAGACAACTCAGCATGAGCTAAAATGTCAGCAATGTACTTCTGCTAGGAAAGATGAATACCACGTCGACTGCGAGCAACCTCAATACTGAAAAAATAACGTAAGAAACTCAGATCTTTCATAGCAAACTGACGGTGAAGAAGTTGCTTAGTATAAGCAGTATGAATAGAGTCATCCCCAGTAATAATCTTATCATCTACATAGAGTAGTAGAAGAATGTGCAAGCAGCTGAAGAGGTATGAGTAAATATAGCATGATCATTCTCACTCTAAACAAAGCCAGCTGACCGAACGACATCTGCAAAATGTTCAAACCAAGCTCGAGGAGCCTGTTTGAGACCATAAAGGGCCCAACGAAGACGGCATACCTGGCCGGACGAATGAGGTAGACCTAGAGGTGGCTGCATATAGACTTCCTCCTCAAGAACCCCATGAAAAAAAAAAGCATTCTTCACATCAAGCTGAAAAAGAGGCCAATCACGAATAGAGGCTACTGCAAGAAGAGTGCAAACAGAAGCCATTTTGGCAAATGGAGCAAAGGTCTCCTTATAATCTATCCCATACTCCTCGTCAAAACCACGTGCAACAAGATATCAAGGATTTTCCAAGTAGAAGAGGCACAAGATCCCACGTACCAGTGCGCTCTAGAGCAAATAATTCCTCAGACATAGCATCACACCATTTAGCATGTTGTACTGCCATACGATAATTTGATGGTTCCTGCAAATTGTGGACAACAGCCATAAAGGAACCAAACTCATTAGAATAACTTGTAGTCGCCATGTACCTAGCCGAAGGACGACGATCTCGCGGAGGATTCCGCCGAGGGGATGGTGAACGAGAATCATCAAGAGGCATCGAAGGAGCAGGTAAAGTAGACGAAGAAGGAGGCATAATAGGAGAAGGTGGTGACACTAGATCTGACGGAAAAGATAAAAGAGGTCGAATGATGAATCAAGAGGAAAATTCATAAATACATATGAAAAAGATTGTGAAGAAGTAGAGGCAGCGGAAAACAACGGTAGGTGCTCAAAGAATTGGACACTACGAGAGATACGAATACGTCGTGAAGATGGATCATAGCACCTATAGCCATTGTGTTCTGTGCTATAACTTAAGAAAGCACACCGAACTGACTTTGCAGAGAGTTTGGTACGCTCATGGGGTGGAAGAAGCACATAACACGTACAGCCAAAAACATGAAGTTGATGATAAGTGGGTTGTTTCGAGAAAAGATGTTGGTGATGGGTGGCTTTCGAGAGAACGAGAGAAGAAAGTCGATTTATGAAATAAATAGCAGTAGATAGTGTTTCAGCCCAAAATTCAGTAGGTACCGAATTGAACAACAGGAGAGCACTAGTAGTATCCAAAATATGACGATGTTTTCGCTCAGCAAGACCATTTTGAGCAGGAACACCGGGACAGGACAACTGACGTAAGGTTCCCTGAGAAGTTAAGAAAGAACGAAAAGCCGTAGAAAGATACTCCCCACCAGAATCAGAACAAAAAACTTTAATAATTTTAGAGAATTGAGTAGATATCATGGCTGTAAAGTTTTTATTGATAGAGAGAAATTCATAACGAGAACACATGAAATAAACCCATGTATAACGAGAATAATCACCAATGAACGATACATAATACTTGAATCCACTTTAGAAATTTAGGAAGCAGGACCCTAAACATCTAAATCAAACGGGAAGCAAATATATGACTTAGACACTGGTGCCAACAATCAAGATCGAAGATGGCAAAAACATGTTGAGGTGAATAAAGCTGGAGATGATGCATCATATACAATCCTCCATGTCTATTACCCATGCCAATCGTCCGGCCACTTGTACGATCCTGTACAACACAAAAATCAACAGTAAATGTCACTATATAACCCATATCAACAAGTTGCCCAACAGATAAAAGATTCAGGGCTAAGTTCGGTATATGCAACACATTTGGCACATTAAAACTGCTAGGGATATTAAGATGGCCTTGCATAACAGTAGTAAGAGAGGATTCATCGACTGTAAAGAACCCTTTTGGATTTTTTAGAGTAGTCTGCTGAGTGAGATGATGAGCAGAGACAGTCATGTGATGAGCAGCCCCAGAATCAAGAATCCAAGAAGAACTATCACCTGAAGATTGTGCAGCAGCTGCTGTAGCAACAGTGAAGGATGCGCCAGAAGAACCAAGATGAAGCTGAGCTAAACGAGAAAGCTGAGCCTCAAAATTAGCAAGACGAACATCTGAAGATGAGGATGAAGTGACACGATCCATGGATGGAGAGGTGATATGTGCAACTGATCGCAAGGGTGCCTCAAGAAGATCACACATTTTCTGAAAACATCGATCCTCAGTATGTTTATTTTGCTTACAGAAGTTACAATAAAAACATGAACCTCGCTGAGAAGAAAAAGCACGTTGGGAACCATGCACAAAACCACGCTGAGAACTACGCTAAGAATAGCAGACTGAAAACCACGTTGAGAAGAGCCAAATTGGAGACCACGTTGAGAGGAATCATGCTGTGAAGTGGCCAGTACTGCAGAGGAATCTAAAGAGGGAGGAGCACCAAGAATTCCTTGTCTAGTCTCTTCAGCCTGAAGTTCCTTGACTGCATCAGAAAGAGATGGTGCAGGATAACGATATAGAATCTGACTTCGAACTCCCTCAAATTCTGGTGAGAATTGCATCAAGAATTCATACAGACGATTTTTGTTCTGATCTACAAGTCTAGATGCAACGCAAGCAACACAACCAGCACACGTGGGACATGATGGACGAGCCAACACATCAAGTTGGGACCAAAGAGACGTCATATAATTATAAAATTCACGAATTGTTCGTGTACCTTGAGTGGCACGACAAAGTTCCTGCATAAGATGATAAACACAAAGAGAACCCATTTGTGCAAACATCTCAGCGATTTGATCTCATAGCTGTTTCGCACCAATAATATGAGTAAATTGGAGGCGAAGATTAGAACTTATAGAACCAAATAATATTGCCCATGCTTTTCGATCAGCAACATCCCCTCCCTAATTTCATATTGGCGTCGTGAAATCTGATCAGCACTAGGTTTAGGATCTGCAGTATCGGAAAGGATGCAAGACAAGAACGAGTATCATCCATATGTTCATACAAATCACGATAAACAAGAGCAGTCATCACTAAGGGTTTCCAAATAATATAATTAGAGTCATCCAACTTAACATCAATGCGATCAATTCGATCATTATCAGCCATAATTCTGAGAACAAAATTACACTCCAAACTAGGACCGATCGGCCACGGGATCTAACACCAAATTTGCAGCAACTAATCGGTGCCTTTAGCAACACCAAACAACAGGTATTCAATGTCAAACCACAAATAAAAACCACACTGAAAATCAGCAAATAAAATCGCCAAAAACAACACTGGACCCGAACAGCAGGGGTTTTCGAACCAAGAATCAGTGAAATAGAGACCAAACCATGAGGGAGCCAAACCGTGATGATATTCTATGCGTGATGATATCCAAGCCAATTCTCGATCAACAAGGGCGTCGGCAAGACCACCAACAGAAGACGCCAATGTTTTGTGCGCCAAAATCCACACAAGCTGGGCAAATTGGCAACGGCAGAAGACGCCAAATTTGCAAATGGTAGAAGACGCCAAATTTGGGTGGAAGATCCCAAATTTGCAAAGCACACGAAGATGAAGATCCCAATATTTCAAAGCACACGAAGACGAAGATCCCAATATCCAAACCCGGGGCTGATTTGCAAAGCACACGAAGATCCCAATATTCAAAGTCTGATCCCCTCAGGTTTCGCGATTCTGAGGTTCAATTACGAGAATTGAACCTACCATCAATCCGATTCCAACAAGAGGCTCGTTCACCACGTCGCCTCTGGGAGAAGAGCAAGAAACCCTAACTTTGATACCATGATAGATTTGACAATTGAATAATAGAATGCTTGATTACAATTAGGCACAAAGTCAATATAAATATACATATAAATAAGGGTAAGAAAGTAAATACACATGCCAAAAGAAAAAACCCCTACTCCTAATATATGCAATATATCTAACACATATCACCATAAATTGCAAGATTTGACTATAATCATTCAATCTCACAAATGTCAAGAAAATTAAGAGTACAATTGATTCAATGGTGAGATCGTGGAGAAATGGTCCTAAGCTTTCCAATGCCTCGCTTCAATCACAGTTTTCTCGAGATAAATATCCTAAGATTTTCTCTACTGTCCGTGTGGCCCATTTCACGAAAATCCACAATCTCGATACATTTTTGGTGATCAAATAATTGGGCCAATCGAAGACGGGATCAGAGAGAAATGAGTGGTCAAATTGAAGGTCTAAACTAATGTTTTCACTCATAGAATAGGGAATGGTGGCTGTTAGCCAGGCCAACTCGCGACTATCACTTAGGCTTGGTGATGGGTGGGTCGGTTCGATCCTTTGAAGGGATTAGCCCTCCGTAGGGCGGAACCGCCTTTGAAGATATTATGTGCCATTTCAAAGGGCTGAGGTGAAGGAATTTTGCGCCCTTTCAAATAAGGGTGAGCAAAACAAATACACCGGACCGGACCTAACGAGCCAATTCGATCCGATTCTCAAGGACATTGATTCCGGTATGTAATATACCCCAGAACGTCACTTGATACACTTGTCATTACTACTTATATCTTCTCTTAGTTAATAGCATGCGGAAGTATAATAATATTTTTCATATCATCCCTAGCACATAAATATCATACGAGTTTAATAAAATACATATGTTTCTTTTAAAGTGTCATTAGCTCACCAAGTGTCAATAACACTTATTTAGGGAAAAGTACATTTTTAGTGTCAAAAGTTGTGTATGGAGATCACTTTAGTGCCAAAAGTTTCAAATGGATCACTTTAGTACCAAGTCGGAGATAAAATGATCACTTTAGTGTCAAAAGTTTCAAACGGATTACTTTAGTGCCAACGTTTTTTTAAAAAACGACCACTTAAGTGATAACTTCTTTTAGAAACGATCACTTTAGCACCAACTCTAATATGCCACGTCAGCTTAAATAATAATAACAATGACACGTGTCGGATTTTCGGCGAGCCACGTCAGCTTAAATCGGAGTTAGCACTGAATTGATCGTTTTTAAAAGAAGTTGGCACTTACGTAATCGTTTTAAAAAAATGGCATTAAAGTGAACTATTTGAAACTTTTGGCACTAAAGTGATCTCCGTACATAACTTTTAGCACTAAAAGTGTACTTTTGCCCACTTATTTATATTTTACAAACATAGTCAGCACATCTTTCAACACAAGAATTACATAGACCTTAGAAAAGGGTTTAGGAGGGTCACCTATCTCTTCTACTTCACTCCTCCATCGCCAAAAGCCTGCATGTACAAACATCGGTCAATCAACTAAGGATTGACAACTTCCCCCATTAGTGGCCCATCATCGTCAAAACCTAGAGGACCATCAAAACCCGCAAGTGGTTCAACTAACTTGCCTTCAATGTTAAAGCACCAGGCAACATAAAGATGAGGAATCCATTCTGCAAGTCCAACATCGATTCATACAATAGATGTACAGTACACAGTATAGCTTGCTCAAGAACAAAAATATCTTCATAAACGTACTCTACATGCATGGTAGCTTCAAATAGTGGTGGCCGATAATCCATCCTATATCTCTAAAAAAAATAAAGGTGTAAGCCGATGCCTAGTAAATAAAATCTCTAAGTCTAAGGTAGGTGTTCATCTTACCGCTCAACCTGCCATTCACAAACACAAGCATTCAAAGAAAGACAAAGTGCATGAGCATGCTCATGATCTTCTTTCATGATGACAAATTATTATAAGCTAATATCAACATTGACTAATGTCATGCATACGATGCACAAATGTCATGTTATTTCACAATGAACCAGTGTCACCTGGTGTCTTATTCACACAAATAAATGAATGTACGTGAGCAAGCATCATATTCATTACTTCATCTTTCATCCAGAATACTCCCAAGGCATCCTGATACACCGAGCATCTCGACTCCCGACGCATCCCAAACACTCCTGGGGAATCCTAACACAGGGGGCATCGCCACTCTGCAGCATCCCAAAACACTCCCCACGGCATCTTGAAACACTCCTCGAGGCATCTTGACGCACGGGATATCGTTACTCCACGGCAACGTCGCCACCATTACGTGGACCACGGAATTCTATTCAAGCAAGAATAGCCCATAAAAAAAGTTTAAAATTGATATCACAACATCATTCTCAATTCATCAACTAAGCATAAGTAATCTGTTTCGTACATCATTTACATCCTTTTCCAGTCTCATGTTTTCAAGGAATACAACGATAAAGGCAAATTCCAGAAAATTTCAAATTTTCATATAACAATACTACTTTAATTATTATTACATTATTATTATTATTATTTCAATCGGTAATAATGTTAACCGTCGGTCAATAGGTCAACAGTATTGACCATCGGTCAACCATAGAAATCGGTAACTCCATTTAGTCGATAACTTTTTCTTCTTCTTCTTTTGGATCAACGTAGCAACAATTCATACTACAGCAATTTTAAGTCTACTTCCACGTAATGAAGTGGCAACTTTTATGAGAAATTTTGGTAACTTCAATTTGTTTCTACATCAACAAAAAGCTAGTTTTTGCCCCCATTTTTCACTCTATTCATCGAACATATTACAATCTCTTATAGACAATCAAACATCTATTTTTACAAAGAAACACAAATCATTATACAACAAATCAGTACGTTAACTTCACTCACTAATCCTTAGTCTCCCTTCATGCTAACTATTGATCTCAACTAAAATTTGCAAGCAAAAAGGCTGCATATGGTAACGCTCTAGAAAAAGTATTTATGTTCCCAAAGTGTTTTCGAAACACTTGAAACACTTTGGGAACAAAAACGCGTATGGTAAAAAGTGTCCCCAAAGTATTCCGAGAACACTTTTGAGAAGCGGAAACACTTTTGGAGCAACAAAAAAAAAAACTTACTTTGGTGTTCTTGGAACACTTTTAAGAAACACATTTGGAACATTTTTCAAAAACAATTGGGAATAATTTTATTTTTGAACACATTCTGTTCTCTTTTGTTCTTGCACGATGTTGACACTTGATTTTTGATCATTTTATTTTATAAAATTAATTAAAAATACAAAAATAGTCCATAAAATTGCAAAATCAATCTTGAAAGCTTTGACCTAGCCTTAGGACCAATTTTTTATCATTGACCCATCGCAGTTACATGACAACCAAGGTCATCCATGGCTCAAGAAAGCTTGAGTCGAATCAACCACGGGTCGAATATGCGTAACTCTTAGAAGCTGCCCGTTAGCTTGAGATAAACTATAGTCACGATCAATTGATTTTGACTATGGATTAGAATCCAAATATGGTATCGAATCTTCGATAATTTCATAACTAAACTATTGGACGTTGCCGCATTGAGATACCAATTTATCGATTTTCTCGAGACTCCCGATTCAAGGATCAATGGGCCGAGATTCAAAGCCTACGAGGAAGCGGGCCAGACGAAAACCCACTGGGCCTCAAGCCCAAGTGAGATTCGGCTATCTAGGCCCAGTACCAACCCAAGTGGGCCTAGTTAAGCCCACTTAACCTCTAAAGCCCAAAACTTATCTTTTTGAGCACAATTTCAGTTTATACGAATCCGAACAAAATACTAGCCCATATATGCGTATACCACTCCATATTATACTTTGTAATTTACCAAAATACCCTTACCTTATGTAATGACCAAAATGTCATTCTTGCATTATTAGCTAAAAACAAAACACCATGATGGATGAAGACTTTGGGGGCAAGCTTGCTTAAGAAGATCACCTCTTGATCTTGTCTTGGTGAGGAAGTTTCAAGAGGATAAGGCCTCATTTGTCTCACTCTCTCTCTCCCAAAACCGGCCACCTTCTCTCTCTCTCTCTCTCTGATTTCAGCACACCATCGGTAAGATATATTCTGTTTGAGCTCGTCCGGAGGGCAAATCGAGCTCTGTTTTTTCCTACGCAATCGTAAGATTGTGAAAACTCAAATATAAGGCTTTTTTTTTATCAAAGAAACCATTTCATTTTCACGAATTCGTGCTAGACAGAGGCTGGTCGGTGGAGACTTGGTCCGTTCTTGCTTCGGTTCAAGCACCGTCGAGCAAAAACAGCCCCTTCAGTTTTGTGTGGTTACTGTTCGACTGTCCTTGATGGTTCTGTATTGTTGTCGGACAAGCCACGCATAGCCGTTTGCGCCGTCGACTCATCGGTGTCCTCGGATTTGTGATCGGGTGAGTTTTCACAGAGTTTGGTAGTTGAATTGCGTGTTTATAATCACGTGCAATTTATTTACTGCATATATGGCATGAGAGAGGCAATAATTCAAGAAATATCAGGGTAAGCTGGAAGACCCCCGTAGAAAGACGGGCGAGCCCTTGATCGGTCATAATTGATCGAAAGGATATATATCCGGATAAGCCGAAAGACCCCCGTATAAAGATTGGCATGCCCTCGATCGGCCATAATTGATCGAATGGATAAAATACCTAGTACAATCGGAAGACCCCCGTAGGAAAATAGGGGTGCTCTTGATTGGCCGTAATTGATCGAATGATTATATGCCCGGTAGAGCCGGAACACCCACGTGCGAGGAAGGGCGTGCCATGAGTGGCTGTAATGATGAGAGTATGCTTGAGCACATTGTGCACGAGAAATTGACATATGTTCTGATTATGTTATTTATTTACTACATTTCATATAGTGGGTTGTAACATGCAAGGCGAGCCAAGGCAAAGTAAGGTTGATTATGATTATATGATAGCATACTTTGTATATTGTGTTACATTGTAGGTTCTAAATCCATCAGAGTTGAGATGACCTCCTAATCGAGGCTTAGGTCGTTAACTTGCTGAGATTTATTCTCATTGCTGTTGTTCCAATATTTTCAGACCCCCGAACATGAACCGTTCGGAAGACGAGGAGGAGTATGATCCGGAGCCTCCCCGGGTTATGGTCGGTAGTGGTGATAAGCACTAAAGACTTATCTTTTTGAAATGTCCTTTTGGTAGCAGAGATAGGTTAACCCAACCACTCTACCCCTTTTTGTGTATGTGGTTTAGTAGGGAGCAGCCTAGTGTTAGACCGGTACATATTGTAGTCCTCCCAGGGTTAACAGTAATGAAATAAAAAGTGCTTTTGCTATTTGCTATATCTTGTTTTCCTTCTGACTATCCCTACTGTATGTTTGTCTAAGGAAGTGAATCATTTCTGCACGTGTTTAATTGAAACATAAAATTAATAACTGGCTCAGTGACGCGTCCTAGGACGTCACAACTTAATGACCAAGAAGGGATGTTAGCGTGCTCATGGGTGCGGTGTGGCATCCCAGACCGCCACTCTACGGTCATAGGTCTCTAATGACGATAATTAGAGATTATTCTTATAACAATCAATAGACTAAGATCTATGATCCACAGGCCACAAAAACTACAAGATAATATTTAAATAAAAAATAACTTAGAAAGCAATATGAGGCATTCATAACATAAGGATTAAAACTTTATTTATAAAACATAACACACGACCATATAGGAGTTATATATATATACACAAACAAGGACTCAGGTCGTCGAACCATAAGCATAACTAGGATGGCCAAAAAAATTACTCCATCAACCTACGTAGTCGCCGATACAAAAAGTCACCAAGACTGTCTCCAGTCCTCAATCCTCCTCGGACTGATCAGAAGGGAACATCTCCTCGTCCTCAGACTCCTCAAGTGGCTCTGGCGGCGGAACGTACACCTCTGGTATAGCAGGCTCTAGAGGAGGAGGGATGGGTGTAGCAACAGCAGCAGGTGGAGGAGGCGCAACTACAGGAGGCACGGGAGCTACAGGCTCGACAAGAGCTGGGGGTGCATCAAAAGTACTCTCGGAAAAAGGACCTACCAATCTATTACCTACTCGTATATAGATAGCATACCAACGATATATGGTCAAAGCAGGCTCTCCCTCATTGACCCACATAGTATGAACATGCACAACAAGTTTCAGATGCGGTACATCAAGATGTATCATATCACGATAATAAGAATCGTAGTCATATAGAACTCCAAAACGTCTGTGAATTGCCGCCATGGATACTAATCTGAAAATATATCCACAAACGTGGGTTAGCGCGACGGCTAGCAAGAAAACATTCAATCTCACCATAGGGGTCCTACGACTCCCTAGGACAAACTATAGAACAATCCTGTAATAGTAAATACAGTAGCATTTCAACAATCAAACAAGGATCATGTGATGCAGAAATGTCAGAATATCATGAACATTATATGCTCTTCGCTCATACAACCATCGCCAAGTCCAGTGACTTGCGACCCCTACTCCAGGGCGTCCTCGACGTATGGTACGACTCTACCCCGCACACAGCTTAGGGTCATCAAGTACGTACAAATCCCCGCACACAGCCCAGGGGCGTCAACTCGATTCAGTGTACTGAAGAGCAAATACTCCACATATCTCATCAGATATCGATCGTGTACCATGTACCAATGCATGCTCGACCATGAATCACAAGATTCTCACTATCAATTCTACAATTGATGTAACAATGTTCAGCCGACATACAAGCGTGCATTATCACCAGCATATGTACATGGAAATTTGCATCATGATGATCATTCGAAACAAGGCATTATAACAATATTTCATCGAACAAGAACAAAATAACAATTTCCTTTTTAATAGCTCTCGGGTCAGTTGAACTAATTAACAGCTAATGACCTTTTCAAACAAATAATTCTGTCAATAAGAAGACCTCACCCACTTCCTTTATAAATTTTTCATCGTCACAACTTCAATTGGCCATTTATTCATCGTCAATTCTTCTCACACGTCCATTCTGTTTTTCGTTAACACCTTCACGGTTTCTACTTCTAGACTGAGCTTCCTATTCTCAAATTTAACTAGTCGTTTTACCCTACTTGTACCATCACGAATCCGCGACCATCAGAGTAAGAAACCTGAGTAAAACTGAACTTAAATACCAAAGCTGCTCCACGAAACCAAACCTATTCTGCATTAGAACAAAACATAATTTACTTTCTTTAAGACCATCCCTCAGTCCATTACTCGTTCCAAAACAACTAGTCACCCAAAATCCTTCTTCGCCTAAACTTATTACTCGGTTATACACGATTTGGTAAAGCAAGGTAGTCTAGTTCAACCTCAATCGATTTGTTAAACAGCAAAGAAACGAACCTTATTGAACCGAAGGCAACACAACATGTAACATGCAAATCGAGTCCTAATTTTCTTCTAACCGGCTAGCCATTGCTATTTTCTCAACGTCCTAAAACAATTCTTCACTAAGTAACTTCCAAAACTTGCCATGTAACTCGAATTCATCTTCATTTGCATGTAAGAGTAAAATAAAAAAAAAACACCATTGTTCTCATCTAGCTCACCAAGCCGAACAACACGAATCAAGCTCCTAATTTGAACTACCTAGGGTCACATTCACGCAATGCACAACTATCATATGGCAAGATTGAAGGAATTCTTGCCTTTTGTAGCTTGTTTCGCTCGAGCTCGACGCTTTCTTCTTCTTGTTTTCTTCGAAAATGCCGAGCCGCCCCTACTTCTTCTTCCTTCTTGCTTTCGGCCTCTCTCGCTCACTCTCGAACTCTCTCTCTCTCTCCTTTCTCTAGCTTTGGTCGAAAATGGTGTAGGGGAAAGATGAAGAGCCCTTTTTGTTGCATGTCTTGAGGAGCTCCTAAGGTGACACTTGTCATTCATACTCTTCCCCCAAATGATCACACGCCACTTTGCCTTACCCTCATTGGTGATCAATCATGATGGAGCTTCTCACCAATGATCTCTCTTGCATCTTCCCAAGAAGTAGTCGACCAATGAGCTTTCATGCAAAGATGGACAAGATCGCCACTTGTCTAGCCTTCCAATGGCTTATTATCTAGGGTAGTTTTTTTTTTATGGAACATTAGACCAATAGATGGCCTTGCTTCTAACTCCAATTCCTAGGTCCCCAACGGCCAATGGTTTTTCAGGTGCCAAGGAGTAGTGCCGCCACTTGTTCTACTTCTTAGTGGCCGAACATGCCTTAGGAAAAATTGGTGGGATTGGCAACTAATGATAGAAATCCCATCCCTTGCCATTTCCCTAGGTGAAATCCACCAATAATTTTTCATGCAAGCAAGACCATGGGCGCCACTTGGCATTGCCCTTAGTGGCCGTTCCTTCCTTATTCACCTAACTTAGGAATTTTTTAACATAAGTTCATGTACAACTTAATCCTCACAAATTCTTATTAGTTGATCACTCTAGCATATCTTAATTTCACGTCCATTCCATTAGTGGTGTTAAATCACCGAGTCTTGGCCGTGAGTTTCCAAATGGCATGGAAAGTCTTTAGTCGCGTTTCGCCAATTTTAACCGGCAAGACTCTCAATGACAATCTCTAATTTTCTCTGTTACCTAGGTCATCTGAAACAATCTTATTTTCTTCTTCTTGTCTGACTTTTCAAATTTCCAAATCCTTGTGTCAAAAGTCAGCTTCAAAACCCATTTGACCATTTCTGATCGTTAGGAATCTAGTAAACATGGGATGCCACAACTTCTACCCCCCTTAAAAGAATTTCGTCCTCGAAATTTGATTCCTAGTCTTCAGAGTCAAGTTTATAGAAAGAAATCAATCTCGTCTACAGTAGGTCGCAGCAAAAGGGTTTTTACTATATTCATTCACAAGCATCGGTTTACAGTAGCACATCCACCAATCATGGGGATTGATCCAGCAATCACCTTCTCGGACCATGTCACTCCCCGGGTGCCACTCGGCTATTATGCCAACAGCGGTCATCAAGCACTATAATTTTCTTTTAACCACTCTTTTGTACTATTAACAGCTGCTTCCCATTTTCTTCATGCTCTTCATAGAAATTTATTACTCGTGCCATGATCAAGTGACTAGTCAATCATTTCGTGCCTCAAGAATAGGTCGTGCATTTTCTACTGTACTCATCGCAATGGAAATGTAGCATGTCTAGTGAAAGGCCTTAATACTGACTTGTAGCTTCAAACAGATGGGGGTGTTGTTGTTTCATTGTCTCCTCAAGTTCCCATGTGGCTTCTTCCATACCGTGATATTGCCAAAAAACTTTCACCAGATGAATGGTTTTATTCCTTAGGACCTACTCCTTCCTATCCAAAATTCGCAATGGCTTCTCTACATATTCACCCTTCTCGCTCACCTCTATAGTTTCATAATCCAATACGTGCTCTGCATCTGGATGATATTTCCTCAGCATCAAAACATGAAACACATCATGTACATTTGACAGCTTTGGTGGTAAGGCTATCCGATAAGCTAAATCTCCTATCTTTTTCAGAATTTCAAAAGGTCCAACATATCTAGGACTTAATTTTACTTTCCTTCCAAATCGTGATATTCCTCTGAGTGGTGAGACTTTTAGAAATACATAGTCGCCTACTACAAACTCCAATAGTCTTCGCCGCCTGTCTGTATAACTCTTCTGACGACTTTGAGCTGTTTTAAGCTTATCACGAACAATATGTACAACCTCAGTTGTGATTTGGATCAATTCTGGTCCTGTGATCCTTCGTTCTCCCACTTCATCCCAACATTCGGGGGTTCTGCATTTTCGTCCAAATAAAACTTCGAATGGTGCCATGTCTATGCTCTTTTAGTAACTGTTAGTGTAGGCAAATTCTACTATGTGTAATTTATCTTCCCAGTTACCTTTAAAATCCAAAATACATGCTCGAAGCATATCTTCTAAGATTTGTATGACTCTTTCTGTCTGTCCATCTGTCTTGGGGTGGAAAGCTGTACTAAACTGAAGTTTAGTTCCCATGGCTTCTTGTAAGCTATGTAGCACCGATACTTCATATGAGTGTGCGTATCGGTATCGGATACGTATCGGATATCGATACTCGTCCGATACGCGTATCGGCGCGTTGACCGAGTATCGAGATTTCGATACTCGGTCAACACAAGTGATAAGCGTATCAGACGCATATCGGACATCGGACACGCGTATCATTAAAAAAAATGTGAACCCTAAATCCCTTCGCTTCGTGAACCCTAAATCCCTTCACTTTTTCGTCTCCTCTCTTTGAGTCTCTCTCTAATGTCTCCATCTCGATCGCTCGGTGCTCGGCCTCGATCTTGGCGCGGTAATCGCGAATGGCGGCGACGTGGTCCTTGTTACCGCTGCACTCCTCCTTCTGCTCGATGGAGGAGATGATGCGCCAGGAAGTGCGGCGGGCGCCGATGACGTTCTTGTAGGCGACAAAGAGGAGGTTGCGCTGGTGAGCTTCTTGGAGTCGGCATTAGTGCATTTTCTGTTTTGGCTTTATTTATTTTTTATATTTAAAGCCAAATTACCTATGCCAATCAATTCAAAATGATGAAAACCATTGGGCAGTATGTTTAATTTGCACTGATAGTACTTGAATTGAAAGTAATTTCAATTATGCCCAATTTCAAGGACTAAAATGCAATTTAGTATACAATTTCACCCAATTTATGCAATTAAACATTCTGTGAGGGCAATTGGGCTAAATTGCAATAAGGAAAAATTGGATTGAATGTAAAGATCCTAAAAAATGCTAAAATTACAAATTAAAAGACTCAATCGACATTTTTTTACCAAATTCAATCATAAGTGTTACAAAGGAACATGTAAAATTGAATTTGATTTTGAACTTTTTATGAGGTAAAAAAGACAAGGGATTTAAAATAAAAATATTGGCTATTTGTTCATATTTTTGTGACCTCAAATACTATTTTTCTTAATTTTTCTAGTATTTTCCTAATTTTTGAAAATATTAAAAAAATGTGAAAAATATGAAAAATTATTTCTTTTGTCAAAAATGGTTCCTTAGGCTTGGCCAAGGCCACCAAAGTTAATTTTGTAATTGTTTGACTTTTTATGAATTTTTTATGAATTTTCTAAGAAATAATCACAAAAAGGCTGATCCAAAATTAGGTGTCAACAGCTGCCCCTCTTTGAGAAGAATCTCACAAGAGGTTTCTCTCAATGACAGGTGACACCTTAGTTTAGATCGACTCTACTGGGGAATAGAAAAATGAATCTTGACATCTAATCTTTCTTGTCCCGTTCGTAGTTGCCCTATCTTTGCCGATGTGAGAGGGAGAGAGGCGGGATAGAGATGCTCACCTGTTACTTACCCGCCTGATGCTCGTGCGGCATGCGCGGTGTACAGCCGGTTCAAGTGGATACCTAGGGGTTCGTCTCTTGAGCATCCCAGGGCGGTTAAACTCTAGCCTGTATGGTAGGCTAAACTAGAGTGGGATTCCTATATTTGACAGAAACCTGCGATTGACGCACCCGTTCTTTAGGAATTGTCATGTGTTTTGATCCGTATGGTGGATCAAACCATGAATAAGATTCCTTTCTGCTAGGAACCTATGGATGACGCACCCGTTCTTTAGAGATTGTCGAACATTTTGATCCGTCATGGGGGATCAGGCCGTGAGCAGGACTCCTTTCTGCTAGGAACCTATGGATGACACACCCGTTTTGTAGGGATTGTCGAACATTTTGATCCGTCAAGGGGATCAGGCCGTGAATAGGACTCCTTTCTGCTAGGAACCTATGGATGACGCACCCGTTCTATAGGGATTGTCGAACATTTTGCTGATCCTATATTTCTAAGGAATTAACTAGGGTTTATACAAAATGAGGTGTACCTAACTCTTAGGTTTACCAAATGAGCTATTCTGGGTTTAGGGATTACCTAAAACCTTACAGACAGCTGTTTCTAAAAATTGTCCTTTCGACGTGCAAGGTGTTATTCTGAGATTTAGGGATTCCAAGTATCCTGCAGAAAAGTCAAATCTACAAAAACTTTTGATAAGATTTTTCTGGGATCCAAGGGTTACCTGAAATCTCGCAAAAACACGATCTTGAATATTGTCCTTTCGACTTGGGGAGGTGACATTCTGGGATCTGGGAGTTCCAAGCATCCTGCAGAAAACTCAAACCTGCAAAAATTTTTGATAAGATTTTTCTGGGATCCAGGGGTTACCTGAAATCTCGCAGAAAGAAGATCTTGAATATTGTCCTTTCAACTTGGGGAGGTGACATTCTGGGATCTGGGAGTTCCAGGCATCCGGCAGAAAGCTCAAACCTATAAAATTGAAATCTCACAAAGAGATGATTCTGAAGATTGTCCTTTCGACAATGGAGGTGACATTCTGGGATCTGGGGACTCCAGGCATCCTACAGAAAGCTCAAACCTATAAAACTGAAATCTCATGGAGGGATGATTTCGAAGATTGTCCTTTCGACATTGGAGGTAACATTCTGGGATCTGGGAACTCCAAGCATCCTGCAGAAAGCTCAAACCTATAAAACTGAAATCTCACGAAGAGATGATTCCGAAGATTGTCCTTTTGACATAATTATAAACATAATGCAGGTAAATGTTCATTTTAACCTATGCAATTATGCAAAATGACTTGAGATGCTGGAGATTGTTCAAGATATCTTCAAGCATGCAAGGATGATTAGGAATCCTTGTGAGGAAAATCCCTGGATCAAACAATTTGAAGTTTCCAACCAAAGCTTGCTTTCGAGCATTCTATTGGAATATCTTTGTAAGAAAGGGCTTCTTACCAGTTTTTCTGACTTGGTCTTTTCATAACAAGAGCACTCGAATTTCCTAATACTCTGTACCTGGGTTTTCGGGACTGTTCACGACGCATACATTCAGATCCATCGGGAGGTCTTCACGGGACCGTAATGTTGGGCTTGGACATGGCTTCCGAAATGGGGACTCACTTTCTGAGTCAGGTCTTTTTGCACACAAAATTTTCTTCATCTGCTCCGGGTTTACAAGTCAAGAACCCTGCAAAAATGAGAAATAAATAATCTTGCTCGAACTTCTTCGAGCTAAGCTTAGTCATTAAACCATACCTTAACCCATATGCTTTAATCAGAAAAGACTTCTCAGGATTGTAACACAGGTAGGTTTGGGGACCAAAAAAGAAAGGCTTGTTTTTGGCTCAGAATATGCGAAGGGTTTAACATTGGTGATCACTGCAGGTTTGCTGCCGATCTGGTCCCTTGCAGTCCAAAGAGTGCCTCAGTCCCTGAGGTACATTGGTAGTCTTTGGGAGAACTTCTTTCTCGCGTTAGCGCGGCGTCAATATCTGAATGTGACATAATCTGAGAGTATCTTTTACAATCAGATCTCACTAGTGACCTATACAAAGGTATCATGCCTTCTTTTGGCATTCACAAGATCAAACACATGATTCACAAGTGTACAAGTATTTCGGACGGGCATTGGCCTTGCTTTTACCAGGCACTTTGCTTTTTCTTGATGCCCAAGATTGGATCTTTCTCTCTCTCTCTCTTTTTGCTGAAATCCCACCTTTTCCTTTCTTTATGGGAATTAGGATTTTCAAATAAGTGTGCTAAATGTACAACTTGAATCTTAGCACTCAAGCATTAACCCAGGAATTTTTCATAATTCTTTTGAACTCTTCCACTCTCGAAGTGACGCTGCTTCCGTCTTGGGCTATGCAATGATCACCAACGGGTTTGTGAAACGAACGTATAGGCTCAACTAGGCACGTATTTGGACGGGCATGAAATGGCAATTCTGTTCGGAACCTCAGGTGATCGTATTTGGCACATATTTGGACGAATTTCATCTGAGTTTCGCTTTCGTTGACTTTTGCAGGTCCCGTGTCTTGACCGGCTGATTACTCTCCCTACCGGCGACGTCGGATGGATCCATTGGTGTCGATCGGTGGGGGAAGATGAGAGGAACAAAACGTCCACCTTTCCCCTTTCGATTAGTCGCGAATTGCCCTTCAATTTCTTGATCAAAATCGAGCTGAGGACTGTTCATTCGTGCGGGGGCCTGAGGAAGATGATGATACTGTAGCGGACCGGTTCGACCGGTCTGATCGGTCTGAACCGGTTCCGACTTACAATTTTCCAAATTAAACCCAAATTAATGGGAAATTTTTGCAATTGGACCTCAGAATCGAATCTAGGGCATGAATTTTATTTGAAAATGTGATTTTGCCCAAAAGTTCATGCCAATTTCAACAAAAACCCCAAATTTTTATTTAATTGCAAATTGGGGAATTGTGCAATTGAAGGTTCAAGTGATCAAATTGGACCAAATTACCTATGCCAATCAATTCAAAATGGTGAAAACCATTGGGCAGTATGTTTAATTTGCACTGATAGTCCTTGAATTGAAAGTAATTTCAATTATGCCCAATTTCAATGACTAAAATGCAATTTAGTATACAATTTCACCCAATTTATGCAATTAAACATTCTATGAGGGAAATTGGGCTAAATTGAAATAAGGAAAAATTAGATTGAATGTCAAGATCCTAAAAATGCTAAAATTGCAAATTAAAAGACTCAATCGACATTTTTTTTACCAAATTCAATCATATGTGTTACAAAGGAACATGTAAAATTGAATTTGATTTTGGACTTTTTGTGAGGTCAAAAAGACAAGGGATTTAAAATAAAAATATTGGCTATTTTTCTATATTTTTGTGTCCTCAAATGCTATTTTTCTTGATTTTTCTAGTATTTTCCTAATTTCTAAAAAAATATTAAAAAAATGCGAAAAAAAAATATGAAATTTTTTTTTGTCAAAAATAGTTCCTTAGGCTTGGCCAAGGCCACCAAAGTTGATTTTTCAATTTGTTGACGTTTTATGGATTTTTTATGAATTTTCTAAAAAAAATCACAAAAAGGCTGATCCAAAATTAGGTGTGAACAAACCAGAATTCACATTTGCTGAATTTTGCGTACAACTGGTGTTCCCTCAATACTTGTAACACCTTTCGTAAATGTTTCTCATGTTCCTTCTGTCGCTTGGAATACACCAAAATATCGTCAATGAACACTATCACAAATTGATCCAGATAGAGTTTGAACACTCTGTTCATTAAATCCATGAATGCAGCTGGGGCATTTGTAAGTCCAAATGGCATGACTACGAACTTGTAGTGTCCATATCTGGTTCGAAAAGTAGTCTTGGGGATATCTTCTTCTCTAACTGCCAATTGATGATAACCCGATCTTAAGTCAATCTTCGAGAAAATATAGGCTCCTTGCAGTTGGTCGAATAAGGCATCTATCCTTGGCAGAGGATACCTGTTCTTGATGATCACCTGATTTAGCTGTCTATAGTCAATGCACAAACGAAGTGATCCATCCTTCTTCTTGACGAATAATACTGGTGCTCCCCATGGTGAAGTACTTGGTCTAATAAATCCCTTATCTAGTAATTCCTGCAATTGTACTTTTAACTCCTTAAGCTCAGTCAAAGCCATTCTGTAAGGAGTCTTGGAAATAGGCTCGGTTCTTGGGGCTAGTTCAATAGTAAACTCAACTTCTCGCTTCGGGAGTAGTCCTGGTAGTTCTTCATGGAAGACATCTAAAAATTCTTGAACTACTGGAACGTCATTAATGTGGATCTCCTTTTTGGTTAATTCTCTGACATTAGCAAGAAAACACCGACATCCATTGCCCAGAAGTTTACGAGCTTCCACTGCGGACACTACTGGTACGATTGCACGGGTTCCAGTTCCCACAAACTCGAAACTGGTCTCATTGGGAGGGCTAAACCGAATTACCTTTTTGAAGCAATCTACATTGGCTCATAAGTCACGCAGCCAATCCATGCCGATAATGGCATCAAAATCATAGAAACCTATAACTATTAGGATGATTTTCTGACTTTGACCTCCTATCACGATTTCACATCCTCTACAAATCAGAGTAGTCACTATTTTATCCTTTAGTGGCGTGGATACATTAAGGGGTACCTCGAGTGTTTCAGGCTTCAATCCACACAGTTAAGCAAATCTTGTTGATATAAAAGAATGTGTTGCCCCAGTGTCAAATAACACATATACATCCTTATCACATAAAGGAATCATACCTGCTATAGTAGTCCCAGAAGCTTCCGCTTCCTCTCGAGTCATAGCCTGGATCCTGCCTTATGCTCTGCTTCCTTCTTTTCTTTTGACAGCACTTGCTCCACCAGTTGAGCTCGTTCATAAATCTCAGAGTAATCCATAATCCTTAGAGATGCCAGTTGCTTCTGTATTTCAATCTTGAGACCATTCAAGAACCTCTTGCACTTGCGTTCCTGAGTTTCAATCAATTAAGGAGCTAACCTAGAAAGTTCTGAGAAGTTTGCTTCGTACTACACTACAGTCATGCTGCCTTGAGTTAGGTTCATAAATTCGGAATCTTTTGATCCCTAGCACAATCAGAAAAGTACTGGCCATAGAAAGCATTAATGAAGGCTTCCCATGTTACCGTCGTTCTTGGTGGAAACACTACATCCTTGCTTGCATTCCACCAGTGCTGGGCATTGTCTTCCAGTTGATATTCAGCCAAGGTGACTCTATCCACGTTATTACAGTTAAACAACCTGAAAGTTTTCTTCATACTCTTTATCCATTTTTCAGCTTCATAAGGTTCTCCTAACCCCGTGAACTGTGGTGGTTTCAGCTTCAGAAAGTGTTCTACCAACTTCTGCAATCGTCGGTCACCTGCTCCATCTTCGGTTCTTGCTGGAGCTTGTCGAGGCTGAGCTCCTATTGCTGTACCAAGATTAGCCAAAGCTTGCAGGATTTCATCAGTCCGATCAACTGTTCCTTCGACCCCTTTCTCCTGTCCTAGCATCATCGTTTCCTCCAGAAGATGATGCTCTTGTCCTTCTCATGATGAACTATTGATCCTGCACATCAATCCATATTCAATTGAGTCTGACTTATCAAATCTTACTACTACTGCCAATGGAAATCTCTGTGAGTAGTCCAAACAAGGTCGCTAAGTACACGACTATTAAACAAGCACGTGTGTTAGTCCTTGCTACATGTATCCTAACATTCTAATATCTATCGCACCTTATTACTCCGCGTAAAACTATGCTCTGATACCACCTCTGAGAGTTGTGGCGTCACAGACCGCCACCTTACGGTCATAGGTCTCTAATAACGATAATTAGAGATTATTCTTATAACAATCAATAGACTAAGGTCTATGATCCACAGGCCACAAAAACTACAAGACAATATTTAAATAGAAAATAACTTAGAAAGTAATATGAGGCATTCATAACATAAGGATTAAAACTTTATTTATAAAACATAACACACGACCATATAGGAGTTCATATATATATAAACAAACAAGAACTCAGGTCGTCGAACCATAGGCATAACTGGGATGGCCAAAAAAACTACTCCATCAACCTACGTAGTCGCCTATACAAAAAGTCACCAAGACTGTCTCCAGTCCTCAATCCTCCTCCGACTGATCAGAAGGGAACATCTCCTCGTCCTCAAACTCCTCAAGTGGCTCTGGCGGCGGAACGTACACCTCTAGCATAGCAGGCTCTAGAGGAGGAGGGATGGGTGCAGCAACAGCAACAGATGGAGGAGGCGTAACTACAGGAGGCACGGGAGCTACAGGCTCGACAGGAGCTGGGGGTGCATCAAAAGTACTCTGGAAAAAAGGACCTACCAATCTATTACCTACTCGTATATAGATAGCATACCAACGATATATGGTCAAAGCAAGCTCTCCCTCATCGACCAACATAGTATGAACATGCACAACAAGTTTCAGATGCGGTACTTCAAGATGTATCATACCACGATAATAAGAATCGTAGTCATAAGGAACTCCAAAACGTCTGTGAACTGCCGTCCTGGATACTAATCTGAAAATATATCCACAAACGTGGGTTAGCGCGATGGCTAGCAAGAAAACACTCAATCTTACCATAGGGGTCCTACGACTCCCTAGGACAAACTATAGAACAATCTTGTAACAGTAAATACAGTAGAATTTCAACAATCAAACAAGGATCATGTGATGCAGAAATGTTAGAATATCATGAACATGACATGCTCTTCGCTCATACAACCATTGTCAAGTCTAGTGACTTGCGACCCCTACTCTAGGGCGTCCCCGACGCATGGTATGACTCTACCCTGCACACAGCTCAGGGTCATTAAGAACGTTCAAATCCCCGTACACAGCCCAGGGGCGTCAACTCGATTCAGTGCACTAAAGAGCAAATACTCCACATATCTCATCAGATATCGATCATGTACCATGTACCAATGCATGCTCGACCATGAATCACAAGATTCTCACTATCAATTCTACAATTGATGTAACAATGTTCGGCCAACATACAAGCGTGCATTATCACCAGGATATGTACATGGAAATTTGCATCATGATGATCATTCGAAATAAGGCATTATAACAATATTTCATCGAACAAGAAAAAAATAACAATTTCCTTTTTAATAGCTCTCGGGTCAGTTGAACTAATTAATAGCTAATGACCTTTTCAAACAAATAATTCTGTCAATAAGAAGGCCTCACCCACTTCTGTTGACACCTGATTTTTGACCAAGTCTTTTTGCAATTATATTTTGAAAAATCACAAAAAATCCACAAAAAGTCAAAAAATTACAAAATCAACTTTGGTGGCCTTGGCCAAGCCCAATGAACCATTCTTGACCCAAAAAATAATTTTTCATATTTTTCACATTTTTTAGTATTTTTTAGAAAATAGAAAAATACTCAAAAAATCAAGAAAAATAACGTTTGAGGTCACAAAAATATGGAAAAATAGCAAATATTTTTATTTTAAATCCCTTGTCTTTTTGACATCACAAAAAGTCCAAAATCAAATTCAATTGTATATGTTCCTTTGTTATACATATGATTGAATTTGAGAAATAAATGTCAATCGAGTCTTTTAATTTGCAATTTTGGCATTTTCTAGGATCTTGACATCCATTCTAACTGTCCCTTATTGCAATTTAGCCCAATTGTTTGTACAAATTGCTCAATTGCACGAATTTGGCAAAATTGCATACTAAAATTGTATTTTTAGTCCTTGAAATTGAGCATAATTGAAATTACTTTCAATTTAAGGGCTATCATTGCAAATTAAACATGCTGCCCAATGGTTTTCATCATCTTGAATCAATTGGCATAGGTAATTTGGCCCAATTTGATCATTTGAGCCTTCAATCGCCCAATCCCCAAATTTGCAATTAAATAAAATTTGGGGTTTTCGTTGAAATTGACATGAACTTTTGGGTAAAACTACATTTTTAGATAGAATTCATGCCCTAGATTCGATTCTGAGGATCAATTGCAAAAATTTCTTATTAATTTGGGTTTAATTTGAAAAATTGCAAGTCGGGACCGGTTCAGACCGGTCGAACCGGTCTGCTACAGTGTCGTCGTCTTCCTCAGGCACCTGCGTGAATGAACAGTAAATGGTTGAACTTTGATGGGGAAATTGACGGACCAATCGACTTCAATTGAAGACGCAATGGTGGGCGTTTAGTTCCTTAGGCCACTCCCCGTCGATTGGAGCCAGAATGATGATCAATGGCCGCCGGAGTAGGGAGCAATCGGCCGGTCAAACTGCGAACCTGCGAAAGTCAACATTTACCCAAACGCAGACCAAATTCATCCTAAATTCACGCGGAATGAGACCCGCCGTAGGACCAAACAGAATCGGACGAGATGCCCATCGCCCCCGACGCCGATTGGACCTAAAATCACGTGATGGCACGTGCCATTTGAGTCAGTTGGAAATTCCCCGTTCGGCTCCAAAATTTCAAGGAAGTATATAAGCCAACAGACCTTCACGAAGCAGGCAGTTAGTGGACTCAGTTCGAAGAGAAGAAACTGAATCAAGAGAGAGAAAGAACGAGAGAGAGAGAGAGCTCACCTTCCCTCGCGGTGGTCAAAGGTTTGAGCTCGGATTTGCAGAGCGCTGGTTGGGCCTTCTCAGGCTAAACCGAAGCTCCACGAGGTCGCCCAAACTCCCAGGAGTCGATCGCCGTCGGTCGCGCACGTTGAAACCACGGGAATAGGTGAGTTCGATCTTCAAGCTTTCTTACTGAGCATCAATGGCGGAAAACGATTCCGGTCTTGATTCTTCGAGTTAGAGTGTGCGTTTTCTTCCCCGAGCATCACTAACCATCATCGTATATCTATTTTGCATTGACTTCGCTTGAACATCCCGAATTGAGTCTCCTAATCCAACCTTCATTGCCGAACACTGTTCGTTCCTGCCTAGCCCAATCTAGGCCGAGCGAGCTCAATCGGAGCTCGAGGTAAGTCTCCTGAACATTGATTGATGTTACCCTGTGATTGAATTGCAATGATCTGAGGTAAATCGAGCGATTGAATCCACATGGCCGTACTCGGCACTTTGCATGATACGCGTGATTTAGTGATCGAGGTGCTTCAATTCCCATATATGTGAGATTGAATGATAAGGCGAGTCGATTGACGTTGGTTTCGAACGATTTAGTCTAGGTTTCACCGTTAGATCATCGTCGGAAGCTCCTGGCCGTTCATCCCGTCACCGTCGCGAGGTTGAAGATGAAGTTGACGTGGCAAAGTCAACAAGTCAACTGTCTAGGTGGCATCTCGTGATTGGTCCACGTTGTGCTGACGTGGTTCGACCGTTAATCTGTTAGGCCGAGTCAGCCTGGATCGGACGGCCTAGATTAATCGAGCCCAAATGATAGTAACCGTCCGATCAGTAATTACGAATATCAAAAATCATTTTAAAATTGGAAATTCGAGATGAACAGAAACAGTGTCGTTTGGCTAAATGAATAGGCGACGTCGTTTAGGTTAGTATGGATGGACGGTCTAGATCGAGTCGTGGGTTTTAATCATAGCCGTAGGTTTAAGTAGTCTGATCAGACGGCCTTGATCGAGTCTACAGATCAATCTGAACCGTAGGTTTTAGTAATCAGATCTGACGGGCGTGGATTAACCACGCGGTTCAATAAGAACCGTCGGATCTGAGTCGGATAATTCAAAAAATAAAAAGAAGATACGGCGTCGTTTTGGGCGTACGGTTTCCGCGGGTTCGGGCCTGGGCCGGGTCCCGACCCAAGTGGGTCGGGTCGACCCGGTCCGAATAACATTTTTTTTAATAAAAAAATCAAAAAATGATTTTTAAAAATAAAAAAAAAATCAGAAAAATCCTAGAAAATCCAAAAAATGCTAGAAAATTCCAAAAAATTCCCAAACAAAAAAGTGGAAAAATTGTGGGAAAATCCTAGACACTCCAGAAGTCCCCAAAAATCGAGGATTGACCACAGACAACTGGTCAACCCTATTTTTGGGGTTTCTTATCCATTTTTCTAAGACTTGACGATATTACCCTTTAGGGGTAAGTCGCCTCTGCTGTATATGCGAGATAAGGCCGATAATGCCAAGGTAAGAATTAGGGTCGGGTAGGCGACCAATTCTTAGGCTTGGGTTTTCGAGTTCCGCTTCTTTTCTCAAAATGACGATTTTGCCCTTTAATGGAAAAATCGTCTTTCTTGTCCCCAATCAAGTCCTGAAAATTTCTTAAAATTAGGGTTTGGGTCAAGTGGGCGACCCACCCTAATATTTGAGATTTTCAGTCTTCATCTTTGTCCAAAATGACGATTTTACCCCTCCGAGGGTAAAATCACTTTTAAATTCCAGAAAAATCCTGAAAATTCTCAAAAAATGGAAAATGGATTGGATTGATAGCCAATCCTATTTCCCCCATCTTTTGACTTCCCAATTCACCTAAAATGACAAATTTCCCCTTTTCAAGGTGAATTGTCCCTGAATACTTCAAAATTACGATTCTGCCCCTCATGGGCGAATCATGTCCAAATCACTCTTAATCCTTGATTGACATTTCTCTAGGCTAATAGGGCCTCATTAGGGATGCCATGCTGCTTTCATGTGTTTTATCCTCATGTATTGGATCCTTGATTTGCGCATTTATTTCTAATGATTGTGAGTGATAGGGTAGCTATTCCCATTTGTATGAACTCCTAGATTTAGGATCTGTCCCCCACTCGTCTATATGAAATCCAAGGATCAGATAAACCATTCAACTTATGTATCGAAAGGGCGTCAACTCTGACAGTTGGCGTAACTAAGTCCCCGAACCCACTTCTCTGGTTTCCGCAGAATCGAATACACCACTCCCAACTATTCGATAGGGTTTTCGATTGTACCATCCACGAAACGATTGGTGGCGACTCCTTGGCATGTACACTTATCACATGTCACTAGACCACACTGAAGGTCGACCACGTATATCCAGCAGTTGCGATTTGGGTAATGGACCTTGGGAGAGGCCCGCGTCCAATCATGCAACATCGGATGGCCCATTAACCCTCGCTAGCCCAAATGGCGCTCGAGAGGGTCGCGACAACTTCCTTTATAAATTTTTCATCGTCACAACTTCAATTGGCCATTTATTCATCATCAATTCTTCTCACACGTCTATTCTGTTTTTCGTTAACACCTTCACGGTTTCTACTTCTAGACTTAGCTTCCTATTCTCGAATTTAACTAGTCGTTTTACCCTACTTGTACCATCACGAATCTGCGACCATCAGAGTAAGAAACCTGAGTAAAACTGAACTTAAATACCAAAGCTGCTCCACGAAACCGAACCTATTCTGCATTAGAACAAAACATAATTTACTTTCTTTAAGACCATCCCTCAGTCCATTACTCGTTCCAAAACAACTAGTCACCCAAAATCCTTCTTCACCTAAACTTATTATTCGGTTATACACTATTTGGTAAAGCAAGGTAGTCTAGTTCAACCTCAATCAATTTGCTAAACAGAAAAGAAACGAACCTTACTGAACCGAAGGCAACACAGCATCTAACATGCAAATCGAGTCCTAATTTTCTTCTAATCGGCTAGCCATTGCTATTTTCTCAACGTCCTAAAACAATTCTTCACTAAGTAACTTCCAAAACTTGCCATGTAACTCGAATTCATCTTCATTTGCATGTAAAAGCAAAATAAAAAAAAATAAAAAAAAATAACATTGTTCTCATCTAGCTCACCAAGCCAAACAACACGAATCAAGCTCCTAATTTGAACTACCTAGGGTCACATTCACGCAATACACAACTATCCTATGGCAAGATTGAAGGAATTCTTGCCTTTGGTAGCTTGTTTCGCTCGAGCTCGACGCTTTCTTCTTCTTGTTTTCTTCGAAAATGCCGAGCCGCCTACTTCTTCTTCCTTCTTGCTTTCGGCCTCTCTCGCTCACTCTCAAACTCTCTCTCTCCTTTCTCTAGCTTTGGTCGAAAATGGTGTAGGGGAAAGATGAAGAGCCTTTTTTGTTGCATGTCTTGAGGAGCTCCTAAGGTGACACTTGTCATTCATACTCTTCCCCCAAATGATCACACGCCACTTTGCCTTACCCTCATTGGTGATCAATCATGATGGAGCTTCTCACCAATGATCTCTCTTGCATCTTCCCAAGAAGTGGTCGACCAATGAGCTTTCATGCAAAGATGGACAAGATCGCCACTTGTCTAGCCTTCCAATGGCTTATTATCTAGGGTAGTTTTTTTTTTTTATAGAACATTAGACCAATAGATGGCCTTGCTTCTAACGCCAATTCCTAGGTCCCCAACGGCTAATGGTTTTTCATGCGCCAAGGAGTAGTGCCGCCACTTGTTCTACTTCTTAGTGGCCGAACATGCCTTAGGAAAAATTGGTGGGATTGGCAACCAATGATAAAAATCCCATCCCTTGCCATTTCCCTAGGTGAAATCCACCAATAATTTTTCATGCAAGCAAGACCATGGGCGCCACTTGGCATTGCCCTTAGTGGTCGTTCCTTCCTTATTCACCTAACTTAGGAATTTTTTAACATAAGTTCATGTACAACTTAATCCTCACAAATTCTTATTAGTTGATCACTCTAGCATATCTTAATTTCACGTCCATTCCATTAGTGGTGTTAAATCACCTAGTCTCGGCCGTGAGTTTCCAAATGGCATGGAAAGTCTTTAGTCGCGTTTCGCCAATTTTTAACAGGCAAGACTCTCATTGACAATCTCTAATTTTCTCTGTTACCTAGGTCATCTGAAACAATCTTATTTTCTTCTTCTTGTCTGACTTTTCAAATTTCCAAATCCCTGTGTCAAAAGTCAGCTTCAAAACTCATTTGGCAATTTCTGATCATTAGGAATCTAGTAAACAGGGGATGCCACATGCGGGGCGTGACATAATCATATTTTTAACTACTTGGGAACATTTGCGTGTGACTCATAATTGTAATTTTTCCTATCTATAAAAAATATATTTGATATTCTCGTTGTTCAAGTCCAATTCCAATTCGTCTTCTCTTTCACTTTTTTTTTTTTTATAGTTGATCTCGTCCATATTATAATTTGATAAATTGTGCATAAATTACTTATACATATATTGGTCTAATTTGATTTATTAAATTGAACAAATGAGATTTAATTTAAGTTAGTAAGTTAAAAGGATAAAGACATCTTAATTTTAATATATATAGTCTCCTTAATTAAATGAAAAAATTAGGAACATTTTTTATGCAGTTACCAAAGTATTTTTTTTTTGTTCCGAGAACAAAAATTTTATGTAGTTACCATATGCGTTTCTGTTCTTTTTTTTTCCTAGAAACAAATTTTTTTTGCAGTTACTAAATGCGTTTCTGTTCCCAAAAATCGTTGCCGAAAATAGAAATGAAAAATGTGTTTCTGTTCCAAAAGTTGTTCCGGGAACAGAAACGTTACCATACACAACCGAAGCAACCAAGTCAAGAGCACGAAGTAGATCATTCTAACATAGCGCTTAGAGTTTTCACTTACCTTAAAAAGATTTGAGCACAATTCAAAGCTTTAATTTCTTTCAAAATAACAAATCAACAAGGTTTTATTTTAAAAACAACAAAACTCATTGATAGAAAGTAGTGAGAATCGATAATATACCTCGTTCGAATTGAACAACAAAGAGAGAAACTTTAATATCACTCGTGTGGGATCTTTGCTCTTACTTGCGGAATTGAAAGAGAAAGAGTGAAGAGGAAAATGTGGGTAAATGAAATGGGAACCTCATTGCTCTTTTAAAAGTGGGTCTTGATAGGAGTGCGCAGCAAAAGTTCGATACCTTCTTTCGGGGAGATATCCAAGAAGGAGCCCATGTCCGAGCCCATTAACATATCCAGTCAAACCCACCTTAACTCAAAAATTTAAGCTAATGAGTTATGGGCCAACTTGAATATATTAAGTGCTCAACACCACATTAATTCTTCAATGTGGGACTCTTCTAACACAACTCACACATGCACATCCTAACAATCTCCCCCTCACGTGTGAGCTCAGTGTTAGGTTTGTTCCCCCTTAATTCAGGTATCCTTCTGCATCAACTTATCTCAAGTGGAATAACCCAACTTCATAACCATGAAGTCTACCTTTGGGCCCGCTTAGTAACCGCATGGGGGACATCAACCATCAGCTCTGATACCATTTGATGGGAGTGCGCAGCAGAAGTCCGATACCTTCTTTCGGGGCGATATCCAAGAGGGAGCCCATGTCCGAGCCCATTAACACATCCAGTCAAACCCACCTTAACTCAAAAGCTTAAGCTAATGAGTTATGGGCCAATTTGGATATATTAAGTGCCCAACACCACATTAATTCTCCAATGTGGGACTCTTCTAACACAACTCACACGTGCACATCCTAACAGATCTCTCTCCCAATTGACAAGTAGGAAGAGCGAGAGAAGGGAAATGATTCAATCATGGTTAAACTAATTGCTGCTCATAGGGAAAAATCATCGAGCCTAAAGAAAGAGAGGTAAGTTGCTCCAATAAAATTGCTTCATGTGGCTCTCAAATTAATAAGTGGGGAACTTGTGGCTTAATATGATTTGGCAAAAGTACACTTTTAGTGTCAAAAGTTGTGTACGAAGATCACTTTAGTATCAAATTCTTTTAAAAACAATCACTTCAGTGCTAAAGCTGACGTGGCTCGTCGAAAATCCTACACATTCTATTTTTATTATTTTTTAAGCTGACGCGGCACATTAGAGTTGGTACTAAAAGTGGTCGTTTTTTAAAAAAGTTGGCATTAAAGTGATCCGTTTGAAACTTTTGGCTCTAAAGCGATCTCGGTACACAACTTTTGGTACTAAAGTGATCCGTTTGAATTGGCATTAAAGTGATCTCCGTGCATAACTTTTGACACTAAAAGTGTACTTTTCTCATACGATTTGATACAAGAAGAGATGTTTAAGTGAAGAAGAGGAAGAGAGCTCCTCTACCGTCCAAGTAGAAAGGAGTGAATCATTGAATGCATTAAATGACTAAGGCCAAAGTTGATGAGACAAGCCATGACCTCATTACTACAAAGCTTCATTGAGAAACCAAGAAATGAAGGCTGCATCGGCTAGCAAAGGAAGGAATCATCAAGGGCATTAAATGCATTAGATGATGCAATACGGGGCTAGGATTTCCTACCATAAAGGTAGGGGATTCGGATACTGCAATACGTGAAATTATTTGCTAGTTCCAAGTTCCTTACAATTTTCATTTAAAGCCTGAAACCTACCCATCAAACTCTAGAATATAGAACCCACCCTGTTACAAATTTGATGGTCAATTCTAGGGTATCCGATAACCTAGAGGTGAGAAAATCGGACTGGACCAGACCGGACCGAACCGACTAGATTGATTCGATCCTTGAGGGGGTCGATCCGGTCTTCGGTTCCATTGTGGATGGGACCGGACCGACCCGCGAAGAATATATACAATTATATATACACACAAACACACACACAATTAGAAAAAAAAAATAGAAATTTTTTAAGAACAAGTTAACCTAATTTTCCCCCTTTCTGCTCATCCTCTCCTCTCGCTTGATGCTTGCGTCTCGTTTTCGCAACACAGCCTCTGATTGTGTTTGTTGATATGTAGTCTCCAATCGTGTTTTGTCTTGACTGTATTATGTAAACCCATTATTTTGTTCGCAGTTGGATTCAGTTAAGTATAAATATAATCCCACTGTGAGTTTCATTCTTTCCAACTCAAGGAAAGTAACATAGGAGCATAATCTTGTTTCAGTTTGTTTTTAGTATTTCTCTTCCTAATTTAGTCTTTTCTCATTACTTTAGGATTAAGTACTCATGTGATGGATATATGATGGTCATGTGTATATTTTATTAGGTTGGATGATTGAGATTCGATCTAAAGATTAGATTTTTATAAGCAATTGGTGTTAGTGGTTGCACTAGAGACCGGATCAGACCGCTGGTCTTGGGCCGATTCGGTCCCAATCCCGGTCCTCGGTCTCGAAAATTTGAGGACCGAGACTATCGGTCCGGTCTCTGGTTCCATACCAAGACCAGACCGGCCTGGACCGTACACACCCCTATGGTAACCTATCAATTTTTTTTTTCATTTTTAGTAAACAAAATAAGAATGAACGCAACAAATGCTGAGGGGTCCATAAAAGCGGATTGTGAAATCATGAGATCTTAACAACCGCTGAATTACTTAGAGAAAATCGTCCCCAATATCCCAATATATAGTGACGACAACAAAAGACCATAATGCATGATCATTGAAATCAGTCTAGTACGGTGTAAGCCTTATGCAAATACTACTTTATAGTGTCTAGTGTTCAAGCATGAAAGAATGGAGAACAAAGACAATAATTGTAATCTAATTGTAGTGGACAATCCATAAAAAATGAACATGTAATATAAAATAGACAATAAAAAATTTCAAAACATGTGACATAAAATCTAAACTATAGAAATTCAGTCCTCAATCATCCATAAAAAATTGCTCCTAAAATTACTTCTTTTAGGATTTCTTTTTTGTGGTTCCCTGTTCCGGTTCGGCCTGAGGATCGAACTGGAACTGCAGGTTTCTAAAAAAGGAATTGAAAACCAGACGGTGCGTTTGTTTCAAGGAAAGTGGTTTTCAGAAATTCGTTTTCTGGAAAGTGGTTTCTTGAAAACCACTTTCTCTGAAAACGATTTGTTTTCCGTTGTTTGGTAATATGTTACCGAAAATATTTTTTGATGTTTGGTTCTCATTTATAAAACGATTTTATTCTCATCAAAGGGACTGTCCATAATATTAAGGAGAGATAAATGGTCGAGAGAACTGACGTAAACTGACACGGTCAAGCCCCGACCCCAGTCTCGGTCCTTGCCCCGGCCCCGGTCCTCGGCACTGGTCCCCGGTCCCCAGCCCCAGCGCCGGTCCCGGCCTCGGCCCTGGCGCCAGCGCCGGCCCCGGCCCCGGCCCAGGCCCAGGCCCAGGCCCCTGGTCCCGGTCCCGGTTCTCGGTTCCCGGCCCCGACCCCCGGCTCCGCCCGGCCCTGGTCCCGGCCCCGATCCCTGCCCCGGGTCCCGGCCCAGGTCCTGGGCCCCGATCCCGGTTCCCGGCCTCGGCCCCCGGCCCGGCCCCGACCCCCGGCTCCGGTCCCCGGTCCCGGTTCTCCGTTCCCGGCCCCGGCTCCGGCTCCGATCCCCAGTCCCGGTTCTCTGTTCCCGGCCCCCGGCCCTTCCTCGGCCCCGGCCCCGGTCCCGGCCCCCTATCCCGGCCCCGACCCCCTGCCCCGGCTCCGGTCCCCAGTCTCGGTTCTCGGTTCCCGGCCCCGGCCGCGGTCCTCGGGTCCTAACCCCGGTTCCGGCCCTGGTCCCGGCCCCTGCCCCGGCCCCTGGTCCTGGTCCCCGACCCTTGCCCCGGCCCCGGGGCCCGGTCCCGGTCCTAGTCCTGGTCTTGGTTCTCCGGTCCCGGCCCCCGGCTCGGCCCTGGCCCCCGTCCCGGGCCCCTACCCGGGCCCCGGGTCCTGGTCCCCGGCCCTTGCCTAGGCCCCGGTCCCTGCCCGGTTCTCGGTCCCCGACCCCGGTCCCGGGTCCCTGCCCCGGCCCCGTACCTGGCCTGGTCCCGACCCCGGTTCTCTGTTCCCGGCCCCGGCCTTGGTCCCCGGCACCTGCCCGGTCCCGACCCCTACCCCGACCCTGGCCCCAGGTCCCGACCCCCGGCCCCGGGTCCCTGTCCCGGCCTCGGTCCCCAAGATCGCCTTCAGTCCCATTTTCAAAAAAAGTGAGAGACTCAAATTTGGGAAAGTGTTTTCACCTTTTTATTTTGGGGAATTCACTTTCCTATTTTAATGAATAAAATCTTTGTTGACTGGAAAGTACTTTCCGTTGACCAAATCATTTTCCGCGAACCAAACGGACGAAAGTCCTGAAAACACTTTCCTCAAAACAAACCGGAAAATGCATATTCGATTCTCCGATTCCCGATTAACCTCTAATAATAAAGCGTACAAATGAGATAGAATACACTCATAACCTCTAATAATAAAGCGTACAAATGAGATAGAATACACTCGGGTGAGCGGTTCCAGGTTCTGGGTAGGTTCCACCTGGAACCTGGAACCTACCCGCTGGTATAGGTTTCTCATTTTTGGGAACCTGGAACCTACCCGCCACACTGTGGAACCTGGAACCTACCCGGGCACCGGTTCCGGTTCCGGTTCCAGGGTACCCGAGAACCTGCACTTAATCAACCAAACTCAAAAATACAAAAAAAAAAAAAAAAAAAAAAGAAACTCGCGGAAATTGCTGGTTATGAATAACAATGAAATACACTAAAGAACTAAAAAAAAGCAGCTGGCACCTAGTCTCACGCGGTTCATGTCTCTATCTTCACAAGTTCACATTTTCAGTTCATCAAATGGAATTTTACGCCCTACATGAGAAAAGATAGTGTCACCACTATGTATTGAATTCTTTCTCCTTAAGCATGCCAGTGGACACAAATGCACCACCTTCGTCCACCGTGGAACCTCATATGATTTCCCACACACAAGCATACACAACTGTCTAACTCTATCACCACTCCTTCTCATCAATTACTAACTTTCGCACAAACTCTAGCATCACCAGCCTCTCTCCCCGCATATTGCATAACAGTCAAGAACTGCAAGATGCCAATTTACCAAGTAAATCAAGGGTTCGACCCCCACATACCACGCCAATCATTGACGAGCATCAAGCAATCGTGTACAGTTTCACCAGTTCGAAAGGAAATGAACAGACATGAAAGAGAGATAACCATTACACAGCTTTTCATAGTATTTGTGAAGCAGAAGAGGGTGCGACTAATTAGGGGAGGATACGGAGTTCTGGATTGCTTATCTCTGGAATTGATGGCCAGAGAGTTCGCGGCAAGTATCGACAGAACGGCTCTCAGGTCGCTGAATCTCGCGGCTGCGTGGAGGTCCTCACCGGAACGTGAAGAAGATGAACTCGGATGCTTCCCCATTTTTTTCCTCCTCCTTCGTTAGTTGTACCGTATCAGACCAGAAAAGGCTTCGATCTCTCTCCCCCCGTCTTGTTGATGCACCGGTGGTATCAAATCCATTCGCAGAAAGTTGATTCAGTCTCCGACCTTGAAAGATCAATGGAGGGTTGAGGGACAGAGTCGACGAAGCAAGACGAACAGCAGATCGAAATAGCTTGGGACAGGCGGTCGACCTACCTTGCGAATTCAGAGCAATCGTTCTTGGAGGACTCAGCTTCTTGGGCTGATTCGATGAATCGCTCAGCGTCTTCGACGAAGACCATGGGATTGGGGGGGGGGGGGGGGGGGGAGGACTGGGAGGAAAGGAAACTGCAAGGCTGCGGCGTCAAGGTGAGTGAAGTGGTAAGTAGGTGTAGGGCAAACTGTTTGTTTAATAAGTTCCGGTTCCGGTTCCGGGTAGGTTCCATAGTGGAACCTGGAACCGGAACCGGAACCGCCGGTTCCTCAAAATAAGGAACCGGGAACCGGAACCGAGGACATCAGAACCGGGAACCGGATCGAAACCGGCGGTTCGGTTCTCCGGTTCCCGGTCCTACCTGGGAACCATGCTCACCCCTAATAAATTGTACAAACGTGCCCCGGGGCACAGCTGACCTCCCCCTCCCCCCCGGCCCTTTCTCTCTGCACAAGCAAGCATAGCATCAATGGCGGAAGTAGAGAAAGCAACCGCCGCGAGAGTCCAAACCATCGCCCAGTCCAACCCGCCCCAAGTCCCTCCCCAATACATCCAACCCCCTCAAACCCGACCCTTTTCCTCCTCCGCTCGCGCCCCCACCGCCAACATTCCCGCAATCGACCTGTCCGGACTCGATCCAACCCACCGGGACCGGGTCCGGGCCCAGATCGGGCAGGCTTGCAGGGACTGGGGGGCCTTCCACGTCACCAACCATGGAGTCCCCAGCTCTCTCCTCGACCGCGCTCGCGCCGTGGGCTCTTCCTTCTTCCGTGATTCCTCCATGGACGAGAAGCTCGCGTACGCTTGTGACCCGAGCTCGTCCGCGACGGAGGGATACGGAAGCCGGATGCTCGAGAACGATGAGTCGGTATTGGACTGGAGGGACTACTTCGATCACCACGCTCTGCCTCTCTCTCGTCGCGACCCTTCTCGCTGGCCCAGTTGGCCTCCTGATTACAGGTTCTTTGATATTGTTTTCTAATTCTATATGTTTGAGTGAGTTTGATTTTGTCGATTCTTGGTAAAGGGTTCGGTCTAAGAAGGAAATCTTGTGAAATGTTTGTCGTTCGGTGATGTAATTTGAGGACTGATAATTGGTGGAGTAAAGTAACGAGGGTTAAAAATTGAGGCGTTGTTTTGGTTGATATATGTTTGAGCAGAGAAGTTATGGCTGAGTACAGTGATCGAATGGGGTTGCTGACGAAGCAGCTACTGGGCCTAATTTCGGAGAGTTTGGGATTGCCAACTTTGTGCATCGAGCATGCGGTGGGGGAGTTCTACCAGAACATTACAATTAGCTATTACCCTTCGTGCCCGCAGCCAGACCTGACTCTTGGTCTGCAAGCGCACTCCGATATGGGCGCAATCACCCTTTTGATCCAGGATGATGTTGAGGGACTTCAGGTTTTGAAGGACGGGGAATGGATCACAGTCGAGCCGTTTTCAGATGCCATTGTTGTCCTTTTGGCCGATCAAACTGAGGTTTTAATTTTTCTCTTGGATTTTTGTCGTCAATGCATTGCTTGATTATCCATGCTGTTTTAAACAATCTAAAGCATTGATTCAAGAGCAGCACAGGATGAAATCCAAGCTTGTTGACTTATGTTGTCTTGTGTTATAGGCGCTGTTACTTTTGTATCAAATGATAGTCTTAACCAATCCGTGTTGTTCTTTTACTTCATTCTAGCATTCCACATTGCCAGAGTCTGGACTCTGAATTCAAGCACCATCATTATCCTTTAACAAGAGGAGTTGATAAATGTTAAGGGGGGAGGGTTAATTCAGTTTGATTCCTTATTTGCTATAAAAATGTTTTGTGATCTTTGGGGTTCATCGACCGCCGACCCCAACTAGTTTGGGATAAAAGTGTTGTTGATGTTGATGTTGAAAGTCTTTGGGGTGAGGGAAACTGGTTAGAAATGTTTTTTCAGGAGTAACCACAATTAAAACTGCTGATTTATTAGACCGCACACGCTGGTTCATGTGTTAATGTTATGTGTAAATCATCTCTTCCACATCTCGACACATTTCCTATTTCTTTTTCCGTCAGCAAGTGCACTACTGATTATTCGACTGCTATGTTTAGCATATCAGCTAATGTTTGCTGGACTTATCTTTCAGTTGCACTGTAGTTACATTTTCCATTGACTTTGAACCAGAATTATTTATGATCAAATTGAGACTAATGCTCTGCCTGTAATTGATTTTCTTTCTGATTTTATGTTTTCTATGCTAATATCAGTATAATCTTCTTGCTTAGTGCTTACATGTATCTTTTGGTTCATAGTGATGAATTGATGTTGGAGTTTCATGATCAAGGCAAATTATTATTGTCAAGTAGAGGCATTTAAATACTTTTGACTGATTTCAATATGCAAATTCAGAAACTTCTTGTTTTTTTCAAACTGCTTAAGAAGAAAATAAAATTTTAAATGCTTCTTTCTGGTCTTCCAAAACCTTCTAACTGCTGTCCCAAAGGTGCAGTGAATGCTTGCTTCCTTAGCATTTGCTTGATGATTCAATTCCTTGTCGAATAAATCTAGTGGTCTAGGTGACTTTCGGTATCTTTAAAGATAGCATCCATTTACACTTGTCAAAAAAAGCAAAAGGATTGATTGAATCCTGTTGCACTGTGTTTCCCGATTGGTTTGGGGAGTCTGAAACTTGAATACACTATTATTGACATTGTTCTCCCAAAAAAGATGGGGTTATCTTTTTCCTCTAGTTATGGAGTATTTTATAGCAAAGAGATAGCTACATTGCTTATACTGTCCTGATTGGTTACTATGAAGACATGAGAAGATGGATACTCCACCAGATAATGCAAGTTTCTCCCTAATTTATGGTTTGTATATGCATATATGAAGCTGTTTTATTGTGATAAGTTGCTCTTTCATGCATCCCTTCATTTTAGTACTTTATCATTAGTTGGTGTGTGTTCGACATCTTTTGTTACCGATACCTGAGATATACCCAGTGATTTAGCTCACCACAACACAATACAATAAACGACTATTGATACCTGAGTTTATTACCCAAGATTTCACTTCATTCCTTGGACTTCTTATTGGATTATCTTTTATTTCAGATTATGACCAACGGAATCTATAGGAGTGCGGAACATCGGGCAATAACAAATGCGAGCAGGGCACGGCTTTCAATTGCTGCATTTCATGATCCTTCAAAAGGAAGGAAGATATCCCCTGTTTCCGAGCTCATGAGCGACTCTTCCCCTCCCCGATATCGCGTAGTTGTATATGGGGACTATGTGTCTTCATGGTATACCAAGGGACCGGAGGGAAAACGGAATATAGACGCACTTCTGCTCTAAGACTCGCCTTATGGAAGAGCCCCAAAAATTACCAGGGATGTGAATAAAAGAAAAGATGGCTTAGACAAGGCCACCAATTGGTCACTACTTCGTCATTTGTCCACGAGCAGCTTTTGAGAATTGGAACTACTGACCAAGTAGACAGCAAGAGCGATGAAAGCAATATGCATTGCTCCTCTCGAAGGTTCGCCTCGTCCTTGGATTTCAATGTTCTTGTCAAAATGAGTATGGTCAGTTGACTAGGCACCTTCTGAAAACAAACTTTAAACTCAGGTGTTAGCACAGATGACGATTCTATTTCAGTTATGAAATTCAAGTTGTGGAAGACCAACAATAAAACTTCTGTCGTGTCATTATTGTTAGCTTGGGTGGTATGGTCGATATACGTTGTCACCAAGATAACATGTCTCCTTTTATTAGCTTGCAATTCTTTTTCATTGCCTTCGATGTTGCATTGTGATGTCAAATGTTAGCTGGCATCCTGCGGGTTTTGAAGTAGGCTTTTGGCATCCTTGACTCTGAGGAGCTAGGGAGAGTATCCTAAGTTTTGGTTAGCGCAGCATTGTAAAGGAATTGTGTCTTCCTGTCTATCCTTTCATTATTTTATTCCGACACAGACTAGGAAGTGCGTTTGCTGCTTAAGTTTCTGCAGTCAAATTGAGCTTATCGTATGCGGAGTTGTCTTAAGTCTTGTCTTGGAATAAAAAGATTAACCTAATTAACTGAGGTTGTCATGCGTCATTGTCCTGGTTAATGCAAGAGAAAACTATCGTTCGGATATGTATAGATTGAACAGAGAACACGTATAAGCCGTGAGCAATTGGGAGACCTTGAAATTTGGCATAGAATAGCATGTTTATTATTGTTCTGACCTCTGCTTTGCCGTGAATTTTGAGCATGTTTGACTGCCATCTGTGTTTGAAGCCATGGAGGAACATTGTCAATTGCCGTGACCCTGGTGGGTTCACAGTTCACACTGATTTCTAGAAAAGGTTGAAACGACTGCCGATTTTGTTAGTTTTTTAAAGAGATTTTGACCGATGGCCCTTCTGTGGCTAGGAGAGATTATCCAATGCCCTAGGAAAGTTGAAAATGCAGACAGTACATCTTTGTTTACAAGCCATGACGGGTAGATATCATGTCAAGTAACTTGCAAGTGCCTTGGTGTCGGCCTGATGATTACTTGAGATTGATTTTTTTTTTTTTATCGGAGATTACTTGAGATTGACTTGCCTAAGTTCGAGTCGGTTTGAGTTACTTGAGTAACTAGTCGATGTTAGGATTTGGCGCACAATTATAAGGAAATAAAGTATAAAAACAAAAAAGAAAAATCGAGACATAAGGTTTTCATTCTGGTTCACCCTTAAGTTAGGGCTACATTCAGCATATGATTTTACTGTAATTAGCACCGCACTTCTCGTTACATCATTCAATTATTAGCGAAAAAAAGTGTGTATCAGACTATCAGTCATGGCCCCAAAACGACAAAATATGGGCTCATATTGTAAAAGCATATTGTCACATCATTCAATTACAAGTAAAAAAAGAGTATATATCAATCATAATGGGCACAAGATCAAATTATCAACGAAAAAATATGGGCACATATTATAAAAGCGCTCTTATGTCTAGGGGGCACCGCCTTCTTGAGTCCCCTACTGAGGCGACTCTCGCAGATTCCGTCCGTTTGACAAAGAGCGAGACCCCATGCTTTTCTGTCTACGAACTATACCCCAGTATACGAACTATACCCCAGTAGTCGAGTCAAGCTCAAGCTCGTTAACATTCATGAGTTTAATTGAACTTAATTGAGCACCTATCTAATATTTCTTTAGAAAAAATCGACAATTGTAAACACTTGAAACGACATACATAGGCCTGCTCACTTGCGGCGTATAAGTGACCCCCATCAGTCAAAAGCTTGTTAAACTCGAGCATGATCTCAAGTCGATCATCGGGCATCAGTATGCGAGTCAAGTTTCGAGCATCGAGTGTATGAGTTCAGCTCGAGCTTGGTAGCGTATCGGTTTGACCTTGGGTTTAGTCGAACCAAAAACGTTTGGATGTACCGTGTTCAAGAAGGGGGGAAAAAAAGGCAACGTGCAAGAGTGAGGGATCTATCAGTTAGAACAGTTGAGTGAATAATATGCGAGGAAGAGTAGAAGAGTAGTCTAATGACCAAGTTTTTGTTGATTTTGCTGACTTGACAATCTATCAATGATGGTGTGCATGAATACATAGTTATAGAAACATCAATTATAGGATAATTGTAGCCCAAATTCCAAAATCCCACGTATCTTATCTATTGGTTAATAGACAATCCAATTGCATTGTCGCCCTTTAAGAAAGATAATTAGCTTCTCCAATTACTGATTAGGAGCCCAGCATAAAATCAAATCCAGAACATGCTAAAATCTGTCGCGGTTTTATCGACAAGTGATCTACTTCCAATCCATCCTTTGAGAACACCTAATTTATATTATTAGTTTCCATACATACAGTCAGCCTCTTCAAGCACACCCTTTATCGCCAACCTAGTCTCCAATTGCTCAGAAAGTTGCTTGTGCCAATTAAGCATCTTATATAAAATGACGCTCTGTTGAATGCTTAATCTCCGCCTAACATTGTCAAGAATTCATCCGACGACAACAACGTGAGCTTGAATCCCATAAAGCACATGCATAAAAAAACTTGTGACACCCGTTTCAAATTATGAGGAAAATATAAGGCCCGAAGGAATTTGAAACGGAATTCGTAGCTCTAATCGGTGTAAAATCTTGAAGAGCCCCGCCGCCGGCCGCTTTGGCTATTTCGGCCGTGGGATGAACGGGCGATTCAATATTCAAGCTCTACAGCATATAGACAACACTAGATTCCACGAGAAGAGTAATCACATATATAGGCAAACCCTAAAAAGCAGCATTTCAAAGTCACCCACATCATTCTTGGCGATTATCAAGTGATAAGGAAGATGCTAGTTGACAATCTGGTGCTCATTGTGCACGTTTTTTTTTCCCCTTTTTTAAAAAAAAAAAAAATACTTTTTGGGTCCTTTTATTTGGAATCACTTCAATCCCGACACAAAAAACAGAAAAAGGGCAGGACAACCAAGAAGGCACAAATGATATTCAGAGCTTTCACATGTCATTCGAATCCTTACATATGGTTGGCCATCTGTTTATGTCCTCGCAGTCAGACATTTACACCCAAATGGAGTTAATATATGACCCACCTCATACCGATAAGTTTTGCATGGACAAAAAAAAAAATTGCAATGATGAACTGAATAAAAATTATAGCATTTCTAGATTCGGTATAAGTTACATGTCAAGTAATTAAATCTCGTATGGAAATACACATGCATCGTCTAATATATGAATGCATGAGATGATATGCGCGATATATCATGTAACATGTAAAGTTATTATCGTATGCGGATTTCTCTTGTTAAAATATCCCATGTCGCATGTATTATTCGAGAATTTATATAATGATTTGACCTTTTGAGCCGAACATTTTAACAAGATGGTGTTGTTATAACTATCAATTGATCATGAACCCTTTCATGATTTCAAAAATTATTCCATCGAACGTGTTCCCCCTGGATTTAGGAATAACAACATATACTAAATGCCATGTCCAAGCCAAAGAACTTACACCAAATAGTCCTAACAAATGATGATTGAGACGAGATTCGGCATTTTTGAACCACAAAGCGCTCGGTTTCCATTTCTGTTGCAGGTGCAACCAACCTGCTATTAAGGATATGATAGAAAGAAATAACATGAAAAAGGCTCCCCTATAAGGATCTTCATTAGTATGTGAACCAATTGTATACTATCACTAATAAACATCAGAATAAGCGTTATTCACTAGGCCAAGAGCAGCCCCCCTGGTCAAAGCTTCCATGGCCGGTTGAGCATATTTTTTGTTGAACTTTTTTACTTGAGTTTCCTAGAGAAGAACATGATTGAATCCCCACATCTCTCTCTCTCTCTCTCTCTCTCTCTCTCTCTATAGGAGCGCACGAAAACACACAATCGACGAGCAAACACGAAACTAAGATTCAGTAAACACGACACATCAACATATGTCCTGTATTTATCATGAGCCGTGGACAAAAGGAAATCAATTTCCATGATCTCAAAACCTAACCGAACCCTAATAATCTTTCTTTCTCTAGCACGCACACAAGCATCCATCCACACACCGGCAGACGCCCAAAGAAGAGACCCCGGCGAGGCGTAACATTGATACATCATGGATCGTGTGGCTTGTACGAATAGGGATTCAATTCGGATGAAATCAATCGCGTAGCCGACATACTGTACAGAGGGGAAAGAAAAGGCTAAAGGAAAGAAGGCGATGCGGCAAACTGTGCGCTCGGGAAAGCGATCCGGATGATGTTTAGAAGAACCACTTGCAATCAGCTCAAAGTCAAACATGAAGGAGAGAGGAAGAACCGATCGACACGTACCCGGAAAGAGGCTCGACCGATGCAACTCGAATAGCGAAGCTTTTCTTGAAAAACTGTTGAGGGGAATGAAGCCTGGTCCGAAATCACCCAACAGTTTCGCATGAACGCATGTGGTCGAAGCTCAACCAAACAATCCTAAAGAGCAAAGAGAGAAATGATCTCGAGCCAGACAACACTCCCCTCAACGGAACTCATCATCTTCCAAGTAGAGAGAGAGAGAGAGAGAGAGAGAGAGAGAGAGAGATGGGATTGATATGGCCATGCATTAGTTCTTGGAATTTTTCATGGAGGGGGGTCCATGGATATATACGTAGAAAAGTGTGAAACGACATGGAAGTCCACTTTCAACACCGTCCTAATTTTATTTTTATTCCACACGTAGGGTCAAAGATGTTTAGTTAGACCTGTCCCAGCGATAGAATACCTCGCTGCAGAAACAAAAACCTCGTTCTTGACTAATTTGTATGCTCCAGCTTTTTATAGTCTAGACGCGGCTCTCTTAAGACCTCAATGAAGACGGCTCCCTAAAGTCAAACCTATAGAGCTAATCGCTTCGTCTCGTCGGGAACATCCCCCGTTGGAAAAAAAAATCTCAAAAAAGTCCTAAATTTATTGTATTGATTTCAATTCAGTCCTAAATCTTTTAATTTGATCAATTTAGTTCCAATCATTTTCACATGTACCAATTCGATCTATACTGCTAATTTTGGCCGAAAATTAATGACATGGACGTCGGCCGTCCTACATGACATGCCTGACACTGATGTGAATTTTTTGAAAATGTATTTAGCATACCTTTAGTACATTTATCTATTTTTTCCCTTTCTTTTCTTTTTATTTTGTTTCGTCCCCTTTTGTGTTTGCTGGTGGCCGGCACAGTTGGCCTCACCTGGGTGACGGCGAGGGCTAGCGAGGTCCCCTCACCAAATCTAGCGAGGCCCCCTTGGCTTGGGTGAGGGGCCGGCATCGTGTCATCGAACCTTGCCTGGGCTAGTGTTGCCTCTGTCGTGCTCGCCCTTGCCTAGGCCCAGCCCGACGAGGCCAACCCTTGTGGACCATGGCATATGGCTGGCAAACAGAAAACAAAAGAAAAAAGAGAAAGCAACAGAAAAAGAAAGAAAAAAGAAATAAAAAATACATTAAACTTTATAAAATGTTAACGTCGGGGCCGGTCATATTACTAGGACGACCGACATTCATGTTAGGGATTTTTTTAGCAAAATTGGTCGGACGGACTAAATTGGTGCCAATATGAAAAGGTTTATGCCTAAAGTGGTTAAATTAAAAGGTTTAAGACTAAATCGGTACTAATGTAATAGGTTTAGACTTCTTTTTTTCTACTTTCCGCTCCCCTGATCAGCAGTGTCTTGGGGGTTGAAGGGGGGATAAACTCGGCAAAAGATGCAGCTTGTAACAACAGACCTCGTCGTCTTCCTCTTTGAGCATTTCTGGAGGTCTTACTTGCCACCTTAAACATGATTTGAGCCGAAAGAAAACAAAGAAGCTCGTTTTCATTTCTGGATCGTGAAGTAAGATCAAGCTCATGGTCCGACGCGAACCCAATATCAATGGGGCGGCAAAAGGCCCCCCGGGATGACCCCGGTAAGTTGGCTATGCTGCAACTCAAACACTTAATCGTATATCCCGACGTTCGATTTTGGTGTTGGGTCTCAACCAAGTTGAACCAACTCCCAAGATCAATAGAATTGCTTTGCTTGTAGTTGCTAGATCATAAATTGGAAACCCTTTGAACAGATTTAAAAGAACAATGGATTTCGTCGTATCCACATTCTCTTCTGAAACCAGAAATTCACATTAATCCTCGAATTGACAAAGCCATTTTCCTCTCCTCTCACGCAAAGGATATGTCATATCCTTTGCTTCCCACTACGGTAAAGGAAAGACCAACGTTCATCAATGATTGCATACTTTGATTCCGAATGTTATTCAACACTTGAATTTTGAAATTTTTGTTCTTTTTATATATATAGGCTCCCCCAAAATTTGCGATCGATGAATTTGGATCTCTTTGTGGAAAAGCGGCTAAAAAAAGTTGTGCCGTGGTGTAAGGAGACCAAAATAACGAAATTCAAGCGAAGTCATGATTCCCCAAAGAAGAGGAAGAGGGAAATTTTCCACACGGCCACATCACAATTGGGACTGTGGTCCAATCAAATCTACAATCATAAGGCAGCGAGAAACCGAATCTACCAATTTTGAGTGCTTTTGTACTTTCTTCTCTTTGCGATACAACTCATTTTGTTTAGATGTGAAAGGTGAACATCGCTAGGAGAAATTCCATACATTTTCTAATTTAATTGATACTATTTCTTTTGTTTTCTCGTCTACTACCGTTTGAACACATGAGATTTTTGTTTCCATACATTTTTCTAGGGAAAAATTCCAAAAAAAGATATCCAAACTTTTCCCTACGACCGTGGAACACCGATAGCTCAGGCTTTTCCTAGCAAACCAATATTCAAATATTAATAAAAGTGTACACGTCAGCGCCGACCAGTCGAAATTGGTCGGAAAGACTGAATTGGCACAAATGTGAAAGGTTTAGAACTGAATTTGCACAAAAAAAGATTTATGTCTGAATTGGCACAAATGCAAAAAGTTTTGGACTGAATTGAAAAAATTCAAATATTATGTCTGAATTAGCAAAAGTGCAGTAAGTTTAGGACCTTTTTTTATAACGAAGGTACGCCTTTGGAGGTACTTTTTGAATTGATTCGTTTTAACGGCTTACTTGTTTCAAAATTTATTGAAGAGAACTCGAGTGTGCATTTCATGAACCTGCAAATGCATGGTAGCTTCAATTTATAGTGTGGACCAATTTACGAGCTTGATGTTGGAGGATCTTTTCTTTTCATTAGTCAATATACGAGCTTCATTTTCCTTATAAGTACGCCAACGTTATATAATAGAAACTTCAAATGATGCGATCATGATTTCACATCAACTATATTAAACAAATAACAAAAGGTTACCGTGCACTACAAAAAAACACGCATTTAGTCACGACATTAGCGACGAGAATTTCACAAAAATTCGTCGCTAAATTGATTTGGCAACGAATTTTGGACGAGAAAAAATCTGTAGCTAATTCGGCGTCGCTAAATTTAGCGACGAAAAATTGGTCCGTTCGTCGCTAAAATTAGCGACGAACGGACATTCGTCGTCATATTCGTCGCTATTCGCATCCGAAATTAGCGACGAAAGGCTCCGTTCGTTGCTAAAATTAGCTACGAACGGATTGGTTCGTAGCTAAAATTAGCTACGAACGGATTGGTTCGTAGCTAATTTTACCGACGAACAGCAGTGTCCGTCGCTAGATTTAACGGAACTTTTAGCCAATTAACGAAAAATTAGCTACGAACAACGGCTGCTCGTAGCTAAAATTAGCTACGAGCAGCGACTGTTCGTAGCTAATTTTAGCTACGAGAAGCGACTGTTCGTAGCTAAAATTAGTGACGAACAGTCGCTGTTCGTAGCTAATTTTAGCTACGAACAGTCGCTTCTCGTAGCTAAAATTAGCGACGAATAGTCGTTGCTCGTAGCTAATTCTACGTCCAGCTTCTGAAATGCTCCGCCTCGTTCCTCAGCGATCGGAGCCTCGAAATGTGCACGGATCACAAGGAAGCGAGACTGGCAACGATGTGGGCGTTGGCGAGGCCCTGCTCCTCTAGCTCGGAGGAGGTGTCGTCGACCGCCGCCCGGCGATCGACCACAGTGGAGCCGGAGCAGGCCGTTTCCGCCGCAGCTGACGTCGGTGGGTGGCTCCACGGGTCCAGGTGCAGTCCCGCCCGGAGGGGGGAGGCTAGTGGTGGAGGCAGTGGCGGCGTCTTCCTGCCGCATCATCTTCAACGTGGAGCGGAGCCACGACCATCTCGGAGGAGGCGTCGTCGACCGCCGCCCGGCGATCGACCACGGTGGAGCCGGAGCAGGCCGTTTCCACCGCAGCTGACGTCAATGGGTGGCTCCACGGGGGTCCAAGTGCAGTCCTGCCCGGAGGGTGGAGGGTAGTGGTGGAGGCGTCTTCCGGCCGCATCATCTTCAACGTGGAGCCGGAGCCACGGCCGTCTCGGAGGAGAGCGAAGTTTAAGGAGACGAGGAGAGAGTGAGGAGGAGGAGGAGGCAGAGAGCTTAGGGAGGAGGTAGAAGAAGAAGGGGCGCGAGGGAGCAATATATAGGAGCGGGAAGCGGATTCAAAGCCAAAATGTTAGCGCCGAGTTTTTGGAGGAGCGGGAAAGTCAAATTCAGCGACGACCTTCGAAGGTCGTCGCGGAATCAGCGACGACCTTCGAAGGTCGTCGTTGAATTCGGTGATGACCTTCGAAGGTCGTCGCTGATTCCGCGACGACCTTCAAAGGTCGTCGCTAATTTAAGACGAAAAGAGATGTTCGTCACTAAAAATAAAATTAAAAATAAAAATAAATAATTCGCTAAATTAATTAGATACGTCAAAATAAACCCTAGCCGCAGCATAAATAGAGCAAAAAAAAATTTCAACTCTCCGCGTCACGAACCAAATCTCATTTTTTTCTCTACTTTTGTGTGATGAACCAAATCGAGTGCATAAAATTCAATACATTTTTAACAAAATATTTAAATCTTCTTAAAATTAGCAAGAAAATATATCCTATATAATTCAAAAGAATTCGTTAAATTAGCAACGAAACAAAATGAATAAGATGAAACAAGCTGAGAATGGAGCCCACGATCTATATAAACAGTGAATGATATAAACAAGCTGAGATGTGACCTTAATTTGGACATAAAAACTCTATGGATCCCTTCCTCCCTACAAAAGATAAGGTATAATGAGTCTAGCATAGAAATATTGAAAAAAAAAAAAAGAGGGGATAAAGTACAATGATCAAATGATGTGGTATAATGTGTAATAATGATTACACATAAATAATGAAACAGAAGGAATGCTTTCTAATTCAGGAATAAGGATAACAGAAATAATCCTCAATTCCAAGAAATTATATCTTCTTTAAAGCATTCACTGAAGAATCAGAAACCCTTTTCAAAGAAGCTATCTAGGACCAAAAGAAATGCTTTCTAATTCAAGAACAAGGATAATAAAAATAAATAAATTGATCACTCTTCATTTATGCTTATTAATGTAATCTTTACTTAATTAATAATATATTCATTTTTAAATTTCAAAAAAATATTCGCTCTATTTTCATTTTCTTTTAAAATGAATTAATGTAGATTAATATAAAATAATATAATCTAAGAAAGAACATAAATAAACTAAGCTAAACAATATGTCATAAGCGTTTCTTATTTATATCATTCACTGTTTGAAGAGAGAAAGGATTCCAAATAATCGATCTTTCTTTTAGTTATTTATTGAACCTTTCTTTGGTTGATTAACGTGTGATATTATGAATCCCCATTATTAATATTGAACGAAACTACATCTTATAAAATCACATTTGAATATTTGATGATACATTCCGTACCTTGCTAAAAAAATGATCCTTCTAATGTTTTTGAAATATTTATTAATTGATTTACAACATCTCTTATTCGCCTATAGTATCTTATCTATCTTATTCATGGATAACACAATTACAATATATATTTTTGGTAATCAAATATTATGCAAAGTAAATCATTTTCGAATAGATCCTTACTCTACTCTATTTAGTATCTCTCATCAAAGACGATTTTTTTTCTAAGTTATATTTTATCAAAAGAATTGATCTCCATTTTTTGTTTGTTCACAACTTTATATATGTAATAAATATAAAAAGGGTTCTAATACACCTTGAAAAAATATAAATTAAGGATAGCAACGAATTAACAATTATTTTCGTCGCTATTGAAAAATTACATAATAAATAAATAAAAAGGGTTTTCGTCGCTTTTGTATTTAGTTTTTGATTTGTTTTTTACCAAAAAAACAAATACAAAACTAAATACAAAAGAAACACTAAATTAGCGACGAACAAAGGGTTTCGTCGCTAATCAGTTCTTTTTATTTTATTTTTCGTCAAATTAGCTACGAAAAATACTATTCGTCGCTAATTTGACCAAAAAACCAAATAATTAAATAATTAAATAAAATTTAGCGACGAATGCTAAGACTATTCGTCGCTAAATTAGCGACGAATAGTCTTAGTCGTCGCTAAATTGACCAAAAACCAAATAACAATTTAAATTAAAAAAATAATTTTTAGTCACGAATAACATTGTTTGTGACAATTTAGCGACGAACAATGATCCTCGTCGCTAAATTATTTCTTTCTTTTTTCACTTTTTGGTCATTTAGTGACGGAATTGTACATTCGTCACTAAATTAGCGACGGAATGTTCTTTCGTCGCTAAGTTCATTGCAATTTAGTGACGAAAGTAATTTTTCGTCGCTAATTTAGTTACAAATTCCTTGTTCATCGCTAATTTCGTCACTAATTAGCTACAAATATTTGTTCGTCGCAAAATTCATCACAAAATTTGTGAGGGATTTTTCCGTCACTATTTTCGTCGTAAATAGCGACGAACTTCCTTGTCGTCGCTATTTTTGTCACAAATTAGCGACGAAATTATCTCGTCGCTAAATGCTCGTGGCTAAATCGTTGTTTTTTTGTAGTGGTGTATAATTATATACAACTATTTAAATTACTAGGTTTTATTCGAAACTTTGTGTTTACTAATTCAATGGAGACTTTCATGCTGTGTGATGAGAAATCACAAGAATATTATATTTGATTTTTAAGTATGAAGCAAAAACAACCCAAGTTTGGACACATAAACAGTTTATGCCATGTTACATCACTAACAGTATCATTGACTAATGAAAAGATCTTAAATAAGAAAAGTCTTTTTACCTAGCACAACGAAATGTGTGCATTATCCATGTATAATTCGGTTTATTCCAAAAGAACAAGTATTTTTCTGTAAGTTCAATAGGGATGGAAGTCGCGAAAATTACCAAAAAAATCCTATCTCTATTACAATTGTGCAAATTCAATCCTATTTTTTTTCCCAAATTGAATCCTAAGCCTTTTGTGTTTGCGCCAATTCAGTCAATCCGGCAAATTTTGGTCGGCCGAAACTAACGTGGTTGCTGATGTGAATTTTTTTTAATAATATTATAATAAATTTTTAATTTTTTTTAAAAAATTAATTTTTCTTTTTTCTTTTCTTTTCTTTTCTTTAGTTTCTCTCTTTTTCTAGATTTAGAGCTGAGAGCCCCTCCCCTAGCTAGATCAGGCGAGGGCGTCCCGGACCTCGTAGGCCCTAAGTCTAGAAGAAAAGAAAAGAAAAAAGAAAAAAAATTATATAAAAATCTCAAAAAAAAATTATAAAAAAAAGTCCACGTTAGCGGCCACATCAGCATCGCCAGAATTAGAACTTACCAGGATCGTGGGTTTTTAGTTCATCCGAATTTTTTTTTAATTCTAAAAGGTACCATATCGTGTACGTATAGAATATCTATAAATTAAAGGGTGAATTCACATTTCTTCCGGCGTATCATTTCAAAAGATCGTCATGTGCTTGAGATTACTAGGTACCGACAGGTCAAAAGATTAATAAGTACAGTGTAGACACGACCGACAAAAGCTTCAGTTGCCTTGATTTTCTCTAATTATGTAGATCTGGGACTTTAGTCAATATTTCTGTACTATTTTCACGAGAATGGTGAGAAAATTTATATTTTTTCATAATCACCCTTCAACCAACATGACAAATATGAAAGTGGTGACTTTAATCCTTCGCCAGTATGCGGAACTGTTTTGAATTTGCTTATGCATCTACTTAAAAAAAAAAATTTAAGATTTTGTAAATCTTTGACTAATCATACTATCGTCTCTTACAACTTCATACATAATTTGAATTTCTAAGCACTTTGTGTAAAGAAATCATGCTTCGACGGGACAAAAATGCAATGCAATTTTAGCCAGCTTTTACTGAATTGAGCAGATCGCGACACGAAAAAGGAGAAAATATAATTCGGTGTAGGAGTCACGGATAACAGTTTTGCTTTAACTTTTTAACATTATGTTCACACTATTCCCCGCCAAACTAAGTAATTTCGCAAATAATAATAATTAGAGAGGAAGAAAACCGATAAATCCTCAAAAGATCAAAGTAGTTTAGGCAACACAAGTTCAAGATAGACAATATGCTTTAACCAAAAAGATTTCTTGTTATATGAAAGTTAAAAGATATGGGTTGGAATCTTACCCAAAAAAAAAAGATATGGGTTGGACGTATTAAATAAGGTGTGTGGGGGAAAAAGAAGTCATTTAGAACAATCATGAAAATCCAGCTAAATGACATGCAAGCAGCTTCATCTTCATCATTTCAATGGACTGAACCAGAAACAGACAAAGTGTTCCTCAGCAACAGCTCAGTAGTACCGCCAAACCCTAATAAAGGTTAGCTTTTTATGAGGGCCCTACGCTCTTTGGAAATGCTGGGTGAGAACAGAAGACAATGGAAACTTTTAGCACAGTTCCCAGAAGGAGAGAGGGTTTTCCGTGCCACCGGTCAACTAAACACAAAAGGGGGAACATCACGTTCTCTACAACGTTTCAAGCCTGGTGTCGAATGAAATGTCAAACCAAGTTTGGGAACAGCATCTTTGACTTAATCTTAACAGACTCTCTTTTTTTGTCCTGAATTTGGGCATAGACAGATCAGTTCCTTTCTGCAGAAACGAGGTATGTAAAGTAAAACACAAAGTCCTACCTGCATCATTAGGATAAAACCTTCATGTCGGGATCGATCAATGCATTTGCCTGGAGATCAAGTCGGTCCTGATTCTATCACCTCAGCAAAAGGATGTAAAAAAAAATAAAAAATAAGTTGGATAAAACAAACGGTCATCAGGCATCGTAGAGTGGTTTATCATGAGCTATACCGATTACCAGAAAATTTTCCTTTCATTAAACTATCTAGAGTAAGCTCGTTTATGCGTCTTGCATGGAGCGAAACTCAAGGGGGCATTCATTTCAGCATGACTCCTGTATAACTACAAGGAAAATGACAACTTACTGCAAGGGCACACACCACATTGTTCAGATCCAGAGATGAAACATCATTGACTAACAAGACAAAGGATAACTTTTGCTGTGAAAAATCTTGTCTTCCCAAAGTTAAATCGAAAACAAAGATCGCGTTAAACTATCGTCACTATGAATCACAATAAGTACATGATGCTTTCTTGCCACCCCGAAAATGAAAACAAAAAAAGTACATGCAAAGACAGTTCCTCCTAAGTTGGTTCTATTTATTTGAGCACTCAAAATTTAAATATATGAGATTACGCCTACAAAATTTTCAAGAGCCCACCTAAATTGAGATGCTTCTAGGTCTACCTATCAAAGCAGAGGAGGAAAGTCAGCGAACCACATGTATATCACGATATCACAGGTGGAATTCCATGTGGGGCAACTGCTGCTCAGCCAATCCCTTCAGCTTGTCCACAACTTTATGAGCGAGATCACCGTAAGATCTGGAAACAGCCGAATTGGGAGCCGACAGTACAATAGGAAAACCTTCATCACTACTCTCTCTGATGTCTCCTTGCAATGGTATCTGAGGAAGAGGGGTAAAGGAGCATATTAACACTGAACAAAACATGATTTCATGTTAGCATCAGACTAATTGACTCGAAACTATGCTGCAGCCCACATGATTTGCATATACCAATGCATTTGTCTAGTATTCCACTTTTGAAACTTTTGTGTGTTTCATGAATGAACCTAAGACAAGGTTTTGAACATCTCATGGCCAAAAACAAGTTTAAGCTACCAAACAAGTACAAGATGCAGAATCCATATCTTGAGTATGCTCTGATCTTTATCCACAGAATTCATCTGCTTGAGTTTTGGTTATGCAGCCAATGCAAGCCTATTAATTGCATATTATGCAAGTATGTAAGTAGACAGCTCTAGACTTCATAAGCTTGTTAACTGGCGATGTGCTAAGAAGATCTCTCCAAGAAATATGTGCAGGCAAGATATGCCAAGAAACTTATAATTACAATGTAGATCTTTTTTGCTTGATTGTGCAAGTAGAAAGGATCCAAGATAATAAGACCAACGCCTATGTTCAACACTTCAAGAGACCAGCGAGGACATTTGTTAGTTAAATAAGCCAACACCCCTTTATGATAGAATAGAATGGTAAACTTAAAAGCGAAAGGAGAAAAAGAACATACAAAAGATTTACGTATTTTTATGTCTTAAATAAATTAAGGCATTTAAAACGCAATTTCACAGGCTCTGGTGTGGCAACACATAGGGACATCACCCTAATTAACATACCTCAGCAATGCATTCCAAACCCATCTCATCGGCCGTCCTTTGGCTTCCTCCTTTTCCAAAAATGAATGAACGCTCGCCACAATGTGGGCATTTAAAGTAGCTCATGTTCTCTATAATTCCCAAAATCTGCAGGGAGAAAATCTATCACTACCTTCACAAGACAAACTACTACTCGAAGCATGGCATCAGATTGAGATCAAATATTAAAACACTGTATAAGAAAACTGACTGGAACAGATGAACACATCTGTAAAAGATTACCCCGATTCAATCACAACGTTCACAAGACTGTGTTGCAAGAAGCATCCAACTTGACCCAAACACATACCAGTTTGACACGTGGTAAAGCTAAATCAGAAAGGACAAAATGCAAAGCACGAACCAAACCGAGTGAATGACATAATGCCTCTGTATTAACCTACGCACTAACATTCAATTACATTAGCTACTCTGGATAACTACTTACACTTTCAGCAAATCAGATGTTACATTTAGCATCATTTAGATCTCAGGTTTCCAAAATAAACTTTTCATCCTATAGTTGGCATCCACTAGTACTTTACAAACATTACCCATTATCATTATGCAACCACTACTAAAAAACTGTTGCAATGATTCAATGAAAGAAGCCGTTATGCAATATTGAACACTTTGCCAGTTTGCAGACTCAAATTGATAAGATGTTGCTTTTTATCAGCCAAATTCCTTAGATTCATTGTGATTATAAAGTAACCCTCTAAATGAACTATGCAGATCACAATTATTGAATTTCTTCCAACCAGACAAGACACCTAAAAATGACAAATTAACTGTAGAGTATAGTATTCATGAAAATTCTGCACTCCCTGCAAATACAGCTGTTCAAAACCTTTCCAATTTAAACCCAACCACAATCCTTCTGGCTGGATATTAGCCTATTGGTCCTCCCATCTGAGTTTGTACATGATACTGACAGGAAGGCATAGCCAACAACCTAAAGGATAAGATACAAGGGAATTGATGAAGGATTGGAAGATGTTCATGCAAAGGAGGTCAGATATCCAAAAGATGTTACATGCAGAATACCAACTCGAAACATGCAGGAAGCTCTTCATAATGCCCACATTTTTTTCCCTAGAATTGAGCTCTATATCCAAGTCAAATCACCAGAAAAAAAAAAATAGCTACAGCTATGTGAAAAATGCACACTTGTTTGAGGCATATGGATGTAAGAATCTTCCCAGATTCATGTTTTCATTTCTACAGAAAAGAAAAGAATTGATGTCTTTAGTGGCCTCTATAATGGAAATTCCCGCTATCCAACAATAGTTTCCTAGAAAATTTGAGAACATAATAATGCTTTGAATCTTTCAAATAGGAAAAATAGGAAACCTGAATACTATTAAGAACATCACGTTACTTGTTTGATCAGAAAAACTAATAACATAAAACATGCCATATGAAAGACAATGTCCTCCGATAAAAAATAATAAAATAATAATAAAAAATTTACAATGTCCAGTGGCACCCCTTTAAAAGTACAAAGATGAACTATGAGAATTGGAAAGCTTCTTGAAAGCTGAATACACAAATTCTAAAGAGAACTTTTTCATATCTCAAAAACCACCTGAACAAAGATATGCAAGACAATGCAAACGATTTACTAGCAACAATGTTTCCAAAATAGCAGTCTCTGTAAGTTACTCATGCTGTTAAGTAGTTTTGCAAATTCACTTCAAGCACACTAGATCGGGATGGTCCAGAAAATGATCATACAGGAACTTGAACTTTAGCAAACATCCTAGCTCCTCTTCGAGCATCGATTAAGGCAACATCTTGGGGAGTGGAAACAATCAACGCACCTGCCAGCATATAACTTAAGCTTATAAGTGGACAAAGAAATAACAGCAACTATTGGGGTAGCTTCCAGAATAAACATCGGAAATACCAGACACTTGACATGCATCCAAGTTATGAAAATGAAGGAAAATGTCTTTATTAAAACCTGTTGTAACAAAGAAATGGCTTTCAAGTCCTTGATATGTAATGATGCAGGACCATTTTATAGTAGAATTAAACCATTACAAGACCGTAATGGGGCAGAATACAAGTATATCAAGCACAAACTGAAATTCTGAATGGAAGATTTTGATTTTTGTACCTGTCCTTCACTGGAAGAATTAGAACCGATTTTCTTTTCCATTGATCTTATTTGCCTCAAGCATGAAAGAAACTCTTTTTTTATACTTTAGCATGCACATTGTTTATGGTCTTACAATATTATACACCGTGTAAAATCTCACAAATCTGTGAAAATAGACATACACATACATATAGACAACGAAAATATTTGAGTGTGAACGTGGGTGTATCTGTGTGTATTTATTGATTCAGGTATTTATGCGCTTTCAATTACCAAAAGAGCATGTGGAAGTATATTCTGGTTGAAATGAAAATCTTCTTATCAAGCTCTGCACAATTGGTTGACTCCAACATTAAAAGGATGGAACTTGAGTATTGAAAGATTTGGTGGGACCACTTGCCAACTGCTCTAAAAGCTTAAGCTATTAGAACAAGGTGTGATTTAATATTTATATATTCCAACACTCCCCCTCACGCTTAGTCTAGTACTAAGCGTGGACATATTCTTTGGGAAGGCAAATAGGAGCCTGGAAAATTTTGAACTCAGGACCTCCTACTCTGATACGATGTGATATTTTGTGGTCTTGGGCCTCTCTCAATCCAAAAGCTAGCTCAAAAGTTGAGGCTTTCCCTCACACTTATAAATCAATCACCAGCTCCTTCCACAACCGATGTGGGACAACTCCACCAGCTCTAATACCATGAAAAGTTTTATGGGACCACTGCCAGCTGCTCTAAAAACTTAAACAATTAGAAGAAGACGTGATTTAATATTTATATATTCCAACAAATATCATATATTTTAAACACGGGACCCAAAAAGAAAGCACTAGCTTAGGCATGAATAGCCACAATCCAATGGGAATGCACGCCTTTGGCGTAGTCCGATAAGTTCTTCTTTTCGGCTCAATTACTCTTCAACATTACTCGGCCTCCTTAAATACACTCCGATTGATCCTTTTCAAACTAGGTACCTTTAGCTTTGCCTAGGAGTACAATTTGTTGTACCTTAGAAAGGACGAGGCCAAAAATAAACAACTGTCTCTTCAATTTCCATTTTTCTCCCGTCCAATATAAATGAAGGGGAATCAGCTAGACCTCATGGTATATACCAGGGAAAGCCTGGCACTACCACTTACCCAATCCCCAACCTCAATTACCAAGGTTTTCTGATTAACTAAATGTAATTAGATGTTATTAGATTACCTGATAACTGTAGCCTCTGCGTCATGCTTATTTGCGTATCGCCCGTGCCTGGTGGCATATCCACTACAAGAATATCAAGATTTCCCCAATGGACTCCCCTTGTCAATTTTTCAAGAGCATTCATTACCTGTAACAAGAAAGAATCATTAGTTTCTACAAGTTAAAGCTGTAGAAAAATCTCGATTGTTCAAAAAGCTGCGATCACCGACCATGAAGGATTACAAATGCAGTAATAGACATAAAGGTCCACTGAAATAGTGCAAGTTCCCCAAGATCAACTGTCCTAAATTTCAAAAACTTCACCAATGGTACATTTTTTTTAACCAAGAATCTTCAGTACATCCAACAACTGTGGATAAAAAGAGGATCAATGTGATCACTCGAACTGCCCCGATCACGCAGTGATACTTACAATCAGCTTATATACAATAGTTAAAGAATCATAGCCAGATCAGATTCATCAACTGACAAAGCAAGAGTACATACTTTTTTGTGTATACATTACATTTCTACAGAGGAAGTGCCAATCAACTAAGATTTTCTCTTTCATTTGCAAAGTGTCAATACTTAAACCCTGCTTCAGTAGCTCTCCATGCATGCAAAAGATGAAGCTCTTGGAACTACAAATCTCTTCCACATAAGTCCATGGGTTGTAGGTTGCCTTACTGTTTGGCGACCCATTTTTTAGGGAAAAGATGACCGAATTGATGCCCGAACGTGTTGTGGAAAAAATACGGGAATTTGGACACTGAGGTGCCTGTCCTTAGAGTAGTTACTGTGAAGAGAGAGAGAGGGAGCAGAATAGAATAATTTTATTGATAAAAGTCTCTATATATATATAAAATAAACCCTAGATACCAAAAGACCATTCTACCCTCTTTATATCTCTAACACTCCCCCTCAAGTTGGAGCATAGATATCAATCATGCCCAGCTTGTTACAAATATATCCTATCCTCCCATTACCCAAAGGTTTAGTAAAAATATCAGCAAGTTGTTCACCAGTCCCAACATAAGTAGGATGAATCATTCCACTCTGGAGTTTCTCTCGAATAAAATGACAGTCGACCTCGATGTGTTTTGTTCTCTCATGAAACACAGGATTAGAAGCTATATGCATTGCTGCCTTGTTATCACACCATAAAACCATGGGAGCTTCAGCTTTAAAGTTTAATTCACTCAGAAGCTGCTGAATCCACATTAATTCACACGTCACTTGTGCCATAGCTCTGTATTCTGACTCAGCACTGGAACGAGCAACAACACTTTGTTTCTTACTCTTCCACGACACTAGATTTCCTCCAACTAAGGTACAGTAGCCAGTAGTTGATCTTCTATCATCTGGAGATCCTGCCCAATCAGCATCAGAGAATCCTTCAACTCTACTATGACCATGATTTTGATAAACAAGTCCTTTCCCTGGAGCCTTCTTCAAGTATCTCAAAATTCGAATAACCGCATCCCAATGAGACGTACGAGGGGAAGACAGAAACTGACTTACCACACTAACTGGAAATGCAATGTCTGGTCGAGTAACTGTAAGATAATTCAGCTTACCTACCAGTTTTCTATATCTCTCAGGATTATCAAGAAATTCTCCTGCATCAGCTACCAATTTAACTCCCTGATCCATAGGTGAATCAAGAGGCTTTGAACCCAACATACCTGTCTCAGTGAGCAAATCTAAGACATACTTCCGCTGTGATAGGACGATACCTTTCTTTGACTGTGCCACCTCAATTCCTAGGAAATACTTCAATTTTCCTAGGTCCTTGGTCTGAAACTGTTGCTTGAGATAGATTTTTAGTTCATCTATACCAGTCGAGTCATCTCCTGTAATGATAATATCATCAACATATACAATCAAGAAAATCCTGCCTCTCCCTGACTGTTTATAAAAGAAAGAATGATCATTTTCGCATCTAGACAGCCCAAATAAGAGTAAAACTTCAGAGAATCTTCCAAACCATGCTCGTGGAGACTGCTTCAAGCCATACAATGACTTCTTTAACTTACATACCAGTCCACCAGACTCCCCCTGAGCAACAAATCCGGGAGGTTGCTCTATATACACCTCCTCATCAATAGTACCATGCAGGAAAGCATTCTTTACATCAAGCTGAAACAAAGACCAATTATATGTAGCAGCAAGAGAGATCAAAATACGAACAGACGTAAGTTTCGCAACAGGAGAAAAAGTGTCCAAATAGTCAACCCCATAAACCTGAGCATACCCTTTCGCAACAAACCTTGCTTTCAGGCGAGCAAGAGAACCATCGGGATTGACCTTCACAGTGTACACCCAACGACAGCCAATAGCAATTTTCCCTGATGGTAGAGGCACCAAGTCCCAAGTTTTATTAGCCTGTAACGCCTCTAATTCTTCTTCCATAGTTGTCCTCCAGCCAGGACTTTGTAATGCCTCAGCAACAGACTTAGGGACAGGATATTGATCAATAGTAGATAAAAAGGACCGAAAAGAAGAAGACACAGAAGTGTATGAGACAAAATTTGCAATGGAGTGTTGAGTGCAGGCACGTATACCTTTACGGTGAGCAATAGGAAGATCAAGATCAGATATTACCTGAGGACCAGCTAAAGGTAGATCTGGAGCGGAAGATGACGTGGTAGTGACAGGAGCATTGGGGGGATCAGTGGCTGCTCGAGAACGTCGAGTATAAACCTTGATAGGAGGAGATTCCTGTGCAGACACTGGTGAAACACTTGGAGCAGGTGACTGAATAATAGTTACATATAAATCTTCATCCATCTCAGAAACAGAGAGTGGAACTTCATGATAAGGAGTAGACTCGAAGAATGAAACATCAGCAGTTATAAAGTATCGCCGCAAGATTGGGGAATAGCAACAATAGCCTTTTTGAGTACGAGAATAACCCAAAAACATACATCTAAGAGACCTGGGATCAAGTTTTGATATGCCAGGTCGATGATCACGGACAAAGCAGACACAACCAAAAGTACGGGGTGGTAAGGCAAACAAAGGCTGATTTGGAAACAAGGTGGAGAAAGGAATACCTCCTTGTAAAACAGAAGAAGGCATACGATTAATAAGATAACATGCAGTAAGAACAGCATCAGACCAAAAGATTTTAGGAACCTTCATCTCAAATAACATGGACCTGGTGACTTCTAATAAATGTCTATTCTTCCTTTCAGCTACACCATTTTGTTGAGGTGTATAAGAACAAGAAGATTCATGAATTATACCACGTTGAGTCATAAAATCAGAAAAGGGTGCAGAAAAGTATTCTTTAGCATTATCAGAACGCAAAATTTTGATATGCACACCAAACTGAGTATAAATTTCAGAAATGAAAGCTTGAAATATAGAAAACAATTCCGAACGGCTTTTCATTAAATATAACCAAGCAACTCTGGAATAATCATCAACAAAAGTAACAAAGTATCTAAAACCCAAATTGGAAACCAAATGACAAGGACCCCAGATATCTGAATGAACTAATGAAAAAGGAGACGCTGCTCTTTTATTGACTCGAGGCGGATAACTGACACGATGCAAGTTGCCAAGTTGGCATGATTCACACTCTAAACTAGAAAGAGACTGAAAACTAGAATCCAATTTCTGAAGACTCTGTAGCGAATGATGTCCAAGACGACAATGAATCTGATGTAGAGATGCGATACTGGGGCAAGCAATGGAAGGAGCATCTTCAAGCACATATAGTCCCCCCGTCTCTCGTCCTCTACCAAGCGTCTTCTTCGTAGCCAGATCCTGAAAAATACAAGAGTCGGGGTAAAAGGTCACTGAACACTGAAAGTGTTTGGTTAATTTACTAACAGACATGAGATTGAAAGGGAATTTTGGAATATAAAGTACTGAGGATAATGATAAAGAAGGGGATGGATGAACTGTACCAACTCCCTGAACTTGAGAAGATGAACCATTAGCTAAAGTAACAGTGGATGACGATGAAGTAAGAGAGGAAAATATACCTGAAAGACCTGACATATGATCAGATGCCCCCGAATCAATGACCCAAGGGCGAGAATTAGCTGAAATGCATGCAGTAGCATTACCTGTCTGGACTAGAGTAGCAGTGGAAGAAGAAGTAGCCTGTGACTGTGAAAGCTGAGACTGGTTGTACCGCGCATATTCCTCATCAGACATAACCACTACATTGCCTTGAGAAGACTGTGGTAGGGACAAAGAGTCGGTACCAGATGCAGCATTGGCAAACTGCTGTTGTTGTCCTGGTCTACCATGTAACTTATAGCAAAATTTCTGAATATGACCAGGTTTCCCACAATAATGACAAGTCCGAATAATCCCTGAACTCTCAGTAGAAGTTTGGGATTGTCCATAAGGCGGTCTTTGTCCTGGACCTCTTCCTATTCCTATACCTCGACCACCACGACCACCACGACCATTATATCCTCCACGAGTTCCTTCATTACCCCTACCTCCAGCAGTTCGATATTGAGAGACAAGAGCTGAACTATCAACCATAGTTGTGGTGCTCTGAGAATAACCACGTGATACCCGAAGAACTCTAGCATATGTATCCCTAAGTGATGCAATAGTCTCTCCTCCAAGAATCTGAGACCGAATAGAATCATATGCCGGACCAAGACCACCTAGAAAATTCATCACAGCCAATTGTTCTCTTTGAAGTCGCATTTGTTCAGCATTAGAAGAAATAGGGAGAAGGGCATTCAACTCTTCATACATTTTATTAAAATCAGCAAAATATTGGTCAATGGAACGCTCTTTGACCTCACATCGGTGAAACTCCTGAGAAAGTTCATATATCCTCGAAATATTATTCTGGCCAGAATATAATACATCTAAATACTCCCATAATTCCTTGACTGTATCAATGTGAATTACCAAAGCTTGTATGTTACTCTCCATAGAATTCAAAAGTTGACCCATAAGACGTGAATCAATAACATCCCAAGTTGTATCACCAGCAGACTTAGTTCCAGTCAAGTGTGTATGCTCATTTCTACCGGTCAAGACGAACTTAACAAGCCGCTTCCATTGCTGAAAATTAGTAACACCCTCAAGTTTCTTATCAGTAATGCGAGAAGATGAAGCGGAAAGAATCTCAGTCGTGACTGTACCACTTTTCTGGGGATCAGCCATTATGAGGGATGACCACTTTAAATCAACTCAACAACTTAATAATCCAAACACAAAAACAGCAAAACTGCACCAAATTTCACCTACTCAGCCACGAAATACCCCAAAATATCACAATCAGACCATCAAATTCAGCCAAAGCCAACACCATCAATTCATTCCCTTTCTAACACCACATCCAACACCAGAATTGACCACAACCAAACTAAAACAACTCAGCAACAAAGAGTTCTCATCAAGCAAATATCCGTAACAGCAACTCAGTAACCAAAAAGGAGGGGGTCGAACCTCACAGAGCCACCCATTCACATAGAACACTCTACCTCATATCCAGCTACCACCCATTCAAACCCACGAGAAGATCTCACCTCAACAGCAAGTTCAGAATCTGGTCAGAAGACACCAGAGATGAGTCGCCCGGCCTAAATAACTTCAGGCGACGTCAGGCGAGGGGGCGAGGGGCCTGGACGACGCCGGAAAGAGGGTCGCCGGGTCCGGGCGACGTCAGGAAGAGGGCCGCCGGCTGAGCGACACCAGAAAGAGCACCGCCTGCCTTGGGCGACGCCGGGAAGAGGGTCGCCGGCCCTAGGCGACGCCGGGAATAGGGCCGCCGGGCCTAGGCGAAGCTGGGAAGAGAGTCGCCGGCTCTGATAGGTTCGGTTCTAGTATCGTACGAAGAATCGTAGGTGACGAAGATGGAGACGATGGTTTTGGGGCTCTGATACCATGTGAAGAGAGAGAGAGGGAGCAGAATAGAATAATTTTATTGATAAAAGTCTCTATATATATATAAAATAAACCCTAGATACCAAAAGACCATTCTACCCTCTTTATATCTCTAACAGTTACTAAAAAGAGTGGTGTATGATATGTTGGTTGTGCTGCATGTCATTCATATATGGTGGCCAGAAAGGAAGCCATCTTTGATGGCAATTGGCACATCAGTGAACAACAATTCATGATCAGATTCCACAGAGCCCTTTCTTTTTGTGAGACCATTAGAAAGTGTCAACATTTCTGCTACGAAGTTAGACAAGAAGTCCCCAAAACATTACTACCAAAATTTTGGAGCCAGACATCTCATGTAACAAGTCGGAAGCCTATATTCAGCTAAAGATCCAAAAGATATGCAAGAACTGGTGATCATGTTCCCTTTCTGAGCATAACTCTGGAAAAACTTGTCCTTTGGGATCTGTCATTTTTGCTTTGCACCAGTCATATTCCAAGAGCTGAGAACAGAGAATGACCTATCAATTTTCTCTGGTTTTAATATACTGCAATCTTTGAGTTTTCAAACTCCTACCCAAAAACCAAAGCCCCCAAATCCTCGCCATAAAGATAAGCCAAAAATGGGGCTGGAGCAGGTGTGCTTCCAATCACCTATCTGTCTCTTTCACTGCTGTCCTTTTATCAGGCAGGAAAAATGGGAATCATAGTAATAAGATATCATTTAGATGGCTTAAAAGACAATCCATTCAAACATCTTTTAAAAGAATTGTGAAAGGATAGATCGGGTAGTATGCCATACCATAGGACCTCTCCATACAATTGGTGCATCCTTTTCAACAAGCAAACCCATTGACATACACTTGACCGCATACATCTCGATAGGAACCATCTTCTTATCTGCCAAATAACAAGAGGGCATTAGTATGCATGAAAAGATATTCGGGATACCAATGCTGTGTTAAGCAAATAGGTATTTTCAGAGCAGATGCTAAAGAAAAATTAAGAAAATTAAGTTTGAAAAGGTGATAAATACGCATGTAAGTCAAAAAAAAATTGCAAGACAAAAGGATAGAGAAGCATTCTTTATTCTTCTAGTTCTCGATCTTAACATACCTAGAAAAGCAATTTGGTTGTTACCATGATGTACCCAATTATTAACTTAAAGTCCATTTTACCCACAGTTAGATAAAAGAAAAACGATTAAGAGTTCCTGAAAAAATTACTATTATATAGGTGAGCTTTAGAATTTCAACTTGAGATGAACTCTATGATCTTTGAATTTTACACTGCTATGGAGAAAATTCAACAATGTTAACTGCACCTTCAGTCACGTCTGGTTTCTTGTGTATTTGCATCATAGTGGGAACAGATGGTCCATAAATATCAGCATCTAGCAAGCCCACCTTTAGTTGACACATGTTAGCAAGTGCAACAGCCAAATTAACTGCATATATATTGGCATGAGTTAGCAATACTCATTTATAATCAATACAATATTCCAAACTTCATTTATCTTAACAGTCGAAAGAAAGGACATGACCCATAACTCCTTACTACTCTCCAATTTAGGTCCTGCTTCTGTCTATTTTATAGCTCCCATGCTACAGAGTGTGCACATTACTTCTTATTATCGGTGAATTTATCTTTAATCATGAAAGAAACAAAGAGACCTAGCATATTCTTCATCAGTAAGATATCATATCATTTCCAAAAATATGTATGTAGGAGAGACCCTCCCTACTACAAGCTCATAAAAAATGTTGAGTGAACCCCAACCAATTTGTACACAGTCGTATGTCTCAAAGTAGCAACTCACTTCAAGGCACTGGAACCGGACATATACTTCAATGAACAAAAAAATTTATACTGTGTATAACAGACGAAAAACGCTGTGTAAGCTGACTATTGTGTTACTATCTATTCCTTGCACATCAAATGTGATAGCAGAAAGCATTCCAGGCCAATAGCCCAATCCAACTCATCCTGCCAGCAATGGACTTGACTATTGAATCAAACAACATCATAACTTCTTGTGAACAGCAATAGAAAATGAGCAAGCACCATGTAAAATCACCGACTCGTCACAAGCACCGCACAAGAGACAATTAACATCAATAATATTAAAACCAGGTACACAATCTGTGCCCAGTTGGCAATTTATTAAGAACTGTAACCAAGTTTTGAAAGAACGCTTGGGAATATTCAGACTCCGAACAAGTCAACGTCAAGGTACTTTGCAGCTCTGTCTCTAAGAAGTTTCCAAGCATTATTGACTGTAAAACACCATCTAAAGAACTACAAATGATTTTATCAGAGGAGTTACGGTGATATAAAACCCCACATAAAGCAACTCGAATATCCAACAAACACATAAACCTCGCTGGAGGAGTGAAAATTCTTAACAACTGCGGTTACATTGTCATCCAATAAAATGGCAAAATAATAAACGATTCTATTTCCGAAGTTAGATAGGAGAGAACCAAAGGGGTGCCAATTATTGATCCAAGAGATATTTAACATTGCCATGTCTGATACAGTGATTAATACACTACCAAGCTGCATCACAAAGATAAAGAATTATCCTCCAAGCATCAGAGGAATACGCCATACATTTTAATAGCCAAAGACTTCTTCTATCTCTGAGCTTTATTGTTGTATCCTTGCTATCCAAAGACAAACCCTTGCATAAAAAGCAGTCTCATACACTTTAGAAAGTATGTTTCCGTCCAATGAAACAGCCTTTTGAGACCAAGTTCTGCCTAGTATTTCTGTGTCCCTCTGGAATTTTCAGCATGCCATCTCCATAATATAGAAACACAAGCTTTCTCAATTTTCTTGAGCACTTTCTCAGGTAGAATGAAACTATTGAAACAATAAGATGAAGTAGTTTGAATAACAGAGGATATGAGATGGTAGCTTTCCCGCATAACACAAATTCTTAGAGGCTCAACCACAAAAGTATCAAATACGAGCAATGTCAGAGGTTGATATTGCTTTTCATTTAATCTACCAGAGGTCAAGGGCACACAAAAGTCTCGGAGGTGAAGAGCCAAGTTGAAGTCCACTAAATACTAAGAAATCACTGCAACACAGCATCAGAAATACCTGCTACTAAAACTTCAGTTTTCCAATTCAACTTCAAGGCAGACATTATATAGAACTCATTGAAGATGCTAAAAGTTCAGCAAATGCAGAGTCTTCATACAGTATCACCATCAAATCGCCAGCAAAGCATAAGTGCATCATTCTGATTCTGCTTAAAAGAGGATGCAATGTGATTTTCCCATCACTGGCTGCATTCTTGCATTTAAAGTAGAATCTTCAGTGGCTGCATCCTACAGCAACCCATTCGTTGCCTTCCAGCATTGGTGGAGACTCATGGTGACGACTGTGTCCCGACTTCTCAATAATTCCCATCTTTTTCCACACTAAAAAAAAAAAAAAAAAGAAGAAGAAGAATCACTCCACTACTTCCTCCCTTCCTAACATTGCACATGGCGATCAAATTTTCGCCGACATTTCATATCTAATCAACCACGTTTTCACTAATCTAACATGATCATAGTACCATCAATCGAGAGATACAGAACACCACCAATCGCAACCGTCCAAAATAAATGGGCACGACAAAATACCGAACCATATCAAGAAACAAAAGCATCGGCATGTACCTGCGGTGGTGGACTTGCCGACGCCGCCTTTGCCGGAGGCCACGGCGACGATGTCCTTGACTCCATCAAGCCTGAGCTCGCCTCTACTCGAAAAGCCCCGAAAGCCTCCATACACCTACACCAACGGCAACGGGATTGAACGGCACCCAACAGCAGCAAACACAAGGACGCTTGGATTTGAACAACTGGGGATGGTAGAGAGAACTCACGGGAAGTGATCGCCAAAGACCCTTCATCGGCGAGGAGATGGGGAGGCCGGGGATGCTCGCCGAGGCTTGGTTAAGCGCCCGACACTGGGCCAAGGTCTACCCCCGGTCTTAGTTGAGCCAAGTGGGAAGCTTCAGGCTTTGGGCCTAGTCCGCGGGTCTTTATTGCGTGATCCCGCTGCAAGCCACTGTGAAAAAACAAAAACAAAAAAAAAAAAAGGCAAGAAGAAGAAGAAGAAGAAGTAGTAGTAGTTAATACTATGAAAAACCCAAAACTGATATATTTATAATAAATTTATTTCAAATTATTTTTTTAACCATGAAAAATCACAAACTGGTATAGTTACGACAAATTTACCCCAAACTATTTTTTTTACCACCAAAAATCCTAAATTGGTACACATGTGACAGATTTATCATAAATTAATTTTTTTATCATCAAAAATCTCAAGCCGGTATACTTGTGACAAATTTACCCTATATTAAATTGTGTTAATGCCACGAAAAATTTTAAATTGATATGCATATGACAAACAGAGAGTAAAAATCTCACAAATGTACCAATTTTGGATAAAATTATCACAAGCGTACTAGTTTGGGATTTTTTGTAGTTAAAAAAATAATTTAGGGTAAATTTATTATAAACGTACCAGTTTGGGGTTTTCAGTAGTATTAACCCAAAAAAAATAATAGTCTCTCTATATCATTTGATTTTGTTTTGTCTTTTTCTTTCTTTCTTTCTTTCTTTTTTGTGACTGTTGATAAGAGTGATCAATTTTCGATCTAATCCGATCTGTCTCACCCCAGAAATAGGTAATCGAACCAGATGGACCTAGGACTAGACCAACTAGTCTGATTCGCTTCATAGGCAATCCAATGAAACCGATAAATTATAAGTAGAGATGAGCAACAAGAACTTTAATTTTAATATGATAATTAACATTATGTTTACATGAAAGAAATAAAAAAAAAATCACCAATAAATTATTAAGTTTACATTTTAGAAAAAATAAATAAATTACTGGAATTGAAAATCACTTATTCTAATTTGATGGAATCGGGAACTAGAGTGTGTTCCCCCAAGAACTTAATCGAACCGGCCAATTGATTCCCAATACGATCAGCCTGTCTTGCTCACCCCTACTCATCAACACCAAGCAAGGGCCACCAATCCTCTAGGTTAGGGACGCGAGCCTCGCTAGGTCTAAGAGAGGGTCGTGACCCTCGTCGGTCATTAGAGATACCAATTGCTGGATCTAGTAATATCACCTAAAGGGGGGGTGAATAGGTAAATCGACAACTAAATTAAAATTTCTTGTGGAATTAGTGATAATTTCAATATGCGATCAGCAGGAGATAGTACACAATTCAAATAGAACAATAAAGTATGGAAGAGAAAAGAGCACGCTGAGTTTATAGTGGTTCGGCTTGACAAGCCAACGTCCACTCTCTCACGATGACAACCGATCGGCTGGATTTCACTACGAAGAATCAAGAGAATTACAATCACTCAACCACTTGATTTTTCCCTCTTACAGATTCTCACAATGAATGAGATTTTGAGCACTCAGAATGATTTTGGGTACAATTTGAATCACGCTTGCACTTTTTGGATTGTTGTTCGTCACTGCTTCTCAGATCGCCATGGTTCTTCTTTTATACTCACCTGCCTCCAAACTAGCCGTTGGATACCTGGCCAAGAGATCGCTCTTCAATCCTTGATTGGACGTCATTAATCGTGATTGAACGAGATTGTATCTTAGAAGATATGAAAACCGTTTAAGAAGATATTGAACCCTTCTGATTTAGTCGCTCATACAACTAAATCTCCAATTTCCATAAGTGTGGTAAATCCGTATTGGTCCCGAAAAGATATTCTTTGGAAAGTAATATTCAATTGTAGAAGATCCCTTGATTGTTTAGAAAGGACATCATGTCAATCGAATATCACAAATTTTCATAAGGAACCTTGCCTTGATCGTAAAACTGCTATTCGTGGGTCTTCATGTTTTAGAGATGCAGAAACTGTCTAACTTCAAGTTTCGTCTTCATAAGAAATTTCCTGAATTAGATCAGTTATCATGGAATGGTAATTCTGAGATTTGATAGAATCCATCTGTCACTGCATGTAGATCGTTGCACAAAATAAAAGATCATGTTGAACCTAACCCTCAGAAGCAGCTCCATCTGAAGGTCCTCAGATGCACTCCATCTGACCTCGTCAGAAGCACTTTCGTCTGACCTTGTCAGAGGCACTTCCATCTGACCTCGTCAGAAGCACTTCCGTCTGACCTCGTCAGAAATCTCTCCCCCTTTTTGTCAACAGCAAAAAGAATGTATAGATTAAAAAATATGCTTGTAGAAGTAATTGTTCAAAAAAAAAATGAAGATGTGTAACAAATGACATCTTTGTGCTTTTAAAAAAAATTAAGATGGTGGAGGCATTTTGGAAGAAGAAAGAACATCTTCAGGCTCCACATCAGCCTCTACTGAAGAAGGTTTGACAAACGCTCCTCCCATTCTTTGAGCATGGCTCTTGACAGCTTGAGTTGTAGGCACTACTGAAGCTGCTCTGTCAGTCCTTACCAGAGTGTGTGAAGGCAAGTTCGCAATCTCAGTACAGAACATTCTGCCATACAAATCAATGGATTTCTCTATATTAGACACCTGATTTGCCATACCCTGCAACTTTCCATCAACCTTTTGTTCAAAGTTGTGCAGTTTCTGATCTATCATGGATTCCATAGCAGCCAGATTCTGGATGAGAATTTACTGAAGATTCTCCATTTGCCTTTGAAATTCCACCTGTGGTGCTATAGGAGATAGTTCCTGATTTGTAGTGTTAATCCCTTTTCTTGATAAATTCTCCCCCTCAGGTTTAGCTTTAGGAAATGCTTTAGAGGCAAACACTTTTGTCAGAAAAACATCAAAGGTTGCAGGCAAAAGCTCCCCCTGAGTTATAGCCTTCTTCCCTTTAGCTTTTGTACTGGGCACAGAATCTATTTCTTCATCAATGTCCATTGGTATGGACTGAGCACTCGAGAGTTGATCCTCTCTTGCAATTGATGTTGCCTAGCTTGAGGTGCCTTTATGAACAGTCAAACGGGTAGAGGATATGGAGTAGGCCTCAACATCATCTGGTCCTGCCACTTGTTCTTCTGAGGCCAGCTGAGCTAGTACTTGTACTAACCACTGCTCATAATCAAAAGTAAAAAGAGTATCACCATACTCTGTTTCATGCTCTATTCTTGCAGCATCATCATCATTCCACATTATAAGGAATTCTTCCTCAGTTAAATCACAAGTGTACACAACTTTTTCTTTTGGCTGTGTCTCAGGGACTTCTCCTCCTCCTTCTATATCATGAGCACTTTGACTCTCAGTTGCTCCAAGTTTGCTTACCTCATTAGATGCATCATGTGACTGAGTAGCTTCAGAGTCAGATTCCTCTGTTCCTGCTTCTCTTTCTCTTGAATGCACATCATCTGAAGTGTCTTCTTGTTAGCCTTTGATAGCCATAACCTTCCTCCTTTTTGGAGACTTCTGTTTTGATTCATCCTCAAACTCCACAAGAATTAGTTCATTGTTCTTGGTCCTCCATCCAATAGGAGTCATTTTGAATTCCATTTTTCCCACCATAATTTCACCAGCAGTCATCAAGGGAATCTCCTTTTTGATAAGTTCTCCAGAAGCATTGATCTTAAAATAATCTATTATTTTATAGATCAAACTGGCATAAGGTAGATGTCCCTTTGGCTTGAGGACTGATCTGTACATGTGAAGTAGAACTGTGTGGGCAAAAGAAATTTTCTTTCCCTGCAGAATACCCCACAACAATTTGGCCTTATACTTAGAGATGTCTGTCTTTGAGGCTGCCTTTGGTCTGATGCATTCAATGACAACCTTGTGCATCATGGTGTGCTTCAGAGGAAAATCACTGTAGGCTATGTGAGATTTTGACTCTCTAGAGAAACTTGATTTCCCAGTAAGAAAGCAAAAAGCTTCTTCAGCAGTAACATTTCTCATAATGGATGCCAATTCATCAACATGCAGCACATACTGCTTTCTACGCACAGTGAAAAACATAGTGTTGAAGTTGGCAAAATGAAGATTGGAGTAAAAATAGGCTACAAAGTCAGGAAAAGTGTAACTCCTTTGGGTTACAAAATGCTCTAAGTTAACCTTTTGAAGATGCTTCCTAAGAGGGATGCCATTCCTGTCAAAATACTTCAATTCAAATATTATGTGTGGTATGATGCCTCTCTATTTCAAGGACTCGAACTTGTCCTTATGTGCTTGACTTTGAAAGTTAGGATCAAGAAAGCTTTTATCTATAGTAAACCCAATGTTTTTCACAAAGTCATTGAACAGGACATCATCATCATCTTCGACCTTTGCCTTAGTGCCGCCAGGCCTAATTGGAGAGGGTTTTCGTGTAGTTGCTTTCGAATTGGGCTCTACTACTTTCTCCTTTCCCTTTCTAGAAGTAGATTCAGGTTCTTTAACAGCAATAGATTCAACAACCTTTCCAGGCAATCTAAGAGAATTCTAGCAATTCGACCTCACTGGCGAACTTGTGAATATCCAGCAATTTTCTAAGTTGATCACCAAAATCTCCGGCTTCCTTAATACTATCGTACATTGACTTAACAGAGTGTGTCATGGCTCCTTTTTCTTCAAAAGCAGATAAGGACAAACCTTTTGCTAAACGGAATGCCTCCCGTTGTTCGTTGATTTTAGTTTCCGTGGGCTCGGTGGTGCTTGCAGTTGGAGAGGAGAACTTTCTCTTCGTCTGAGAGGTCCTTTTCGAGTCAGAGGTTGATTTCGGAGCCATGGAGATGAAGAAAGTTTGAAACTTTGGAAGAGAGTGTGTTGATTCGAGGAAGAAATCGAGAACGAGAGAGATTCTGAACACAGTTTAGGGTTTCGATTGAGAGTGATTTGAAAATGAGATAATAGAGGTGACGGTTCGGTGTTTTATAAAAGTGACTGTTATTTTTGGAAACAAAATCAATTTAAAGAGAAATAAAAAATTCCTTTAATAAATCAATTAATCAACATCAATCAAATATACGCAGATATATAAGAGACTTACCTTAAAAATAATTTTAGGAGATGACTGACCTTTGATTTATGAACTTTCCCAAAAAAAAAATTATGATTTGCTTCTTATGTTCCTTCTGACTTTCCTTTTTCGTCTCTTTCTGATGCTCCTTTTGACGCTCCTTCTGACGCTCCTTCTGAATCTCCTTCTGAGTCTCCTTCTGACGCTCCTTCTGAATCTAAAATATGCTTAAGAAAGAGGATTAATGATGGCTAATTTGTTTATAATAAAATTAAAAGATTCATTATCCAGGGGTTTTGTGAAAATGTCTGCAAGCTGATTTTTTGTATCTATGTATTGAATATTAACATCACCGTTCTGAACATGATCACGTATGAAATGATGTCTGATCTCAATGTGCTTTGCTCTTTGTCGCGACCCTCTTGAGGTTGTCGGGCTCTCGAGGGCTAATGGGCCGTCCTGTCTGGTCGGACGCGGGCCTCTCCCAAGGCCCATTACCCAAATCGCAACGGAGGTATGCGTGATCGACTTTCAGTGTGGTCTAGTGACATGTGCTAAGTGTGCATGCCATGGAGTCGCCACCAATCATTTTTTTAGGGTATGATTGGACCACCCAATCGAATAGTTGGGAGTTTCTATTCAATTCTGCGAGAACCAGAGAAATGGTTTCGGGGACTTAGTTACACCAACTGTCAGAGTTGACGCCCTTTCGGTACCTAAGTTGACTAAATTTTCTAGCCTGAGATTCATGCGGATGAGTAAGGTATGAACCCTAAATCTAGAAATTCATGTAGATAAGAGTGATTATCCTAGCAATCACAATCAGTAATAAAATGCCCAACTCAAGGAATCTAGATATGCAAATAAATCACATGGCATTCCTAGTAAGGTCCTATTTATCAATCACAGCTCAAGAATGATTTAGCTGTCCTAGCCATTCTACACACGATCTAACCTAAGAAAAGCATTAGGAAGCATCGAAGGAGTTCGAGAGTACTCACATGGGGTTCGCCGTGCCCTGGTTTGGTCTTAGACGAGCTATCGAGCTCATGCCGACCCGATTATATTTGGGGATCCACTCGGCGTTTTACACCATGAAATCATGTGAAACAAAAACGAAAATATTCAGCAAGGGGCATTTATTGTAGATGGTGGTCGATCTAATTGGACGTCAAGACTAAAAAAGATGTAGAAATTTACAAATTAAAATACTCGAATGACATTTTTTTGCCAAATTCAACTCTATGCGTCGTGAAGAAACACATGCAATTGAACTTAAATTTTGACTATTTATGAGTTCAAAATGTAAAAGAAATTAAAATAAAAATATTGACTATTTTTCTATATTTTTACGACATCGAACGCTATTTTTCTTCATTTTTCATGTATTTTTCTATTTTTGGAAAATATTAAAAAATATTAAAAAATATGAAAAATTATTTTTTTTTATCAAAAATGGTTCCTTTAGCTTGGTCAAGGCTACCAAAGATGATTTTTTAATTTTTTTAACTTTTTATATATTTTTTATGAATTTTTTAAAAATAAACTATGAAAGACTGATCAAAAATCAGGTGTCAACAGCTGCCCCTCTTTGAGAGGAATTTCGTCAGAGGTTTCTCTCAAAGACAAGGTGACACCTGTGTTCCGATCAACTCGACTGGGAAAAGAAAAGAAATCATGACATCCAATTTTCATGCCCATCAATGTGTGCTTTTCCTTAAAAAGAGATGTGCTCATTCAATTCCCTGATATGATGTAAGAAAGTTAAGGAGTAGATAGACTTCCCTGCCCCTTACCTGCCGAATGCTTGCGGCATTTGCTGTGTCTGATGGGTTCAAGTAGATTCCTAAGGACTTGTCATCGGAGTGTCCTGGGGATGTTAAGCTCTGACCTGTATGGTAGGTCAAACCATAATGGGATTCCTAACTGATAGGAACCTAAGGAAGACGCATCCCACATTTGGGAATTTGCCAAGGGTTTTGATCCGTGTGGTGGACTAAACTAGAAATGGCTTGCCTAATGTAAGGCTTATTAGGGAAAACGACTCCTCCCGCGTTCGGGATTCATCAAGGTTTTGATCCGTATGGTGGATCGGACCATTGGGTTGATCCTTCAGGCGGTCTCTACCAGTCCTTTGACCCTTCAGGCGGTTTCTACCATTCATTGACCCTTCATGCGGTTTCTACCATTGAGTTGACCCTTCAGGCGGTTTCTACCATTGGTTGACCCTTCAGGCGGTTTCTACCATACATTGACCCTTCAGGCGGTTTCTACCATTGTTTTGACCCTTCAGGCGGCGGTTTCTACCATTGGTTGACCCTTCAGGCGGTTTCTACCATACATTGACCCTTCAGGCGGTTTCTACCATTGTGTTGACCCTTCAGGCGGTTTCTACCATTGATTGACCCTTCAGGCGGTTTCTACCATTGAGTTGACCCTTCAGGCGGTTTCTACCATTTATGAGATTCCAAATTGATATGAATCAAAGGATGACGTACCCGCTCTTCGGGGCTAGTCGGAGACTCGATCATTCTGTGGATCGGTCTTAGAAAAGATTTGCCTACTAAAAGGCTTCACCTAAGGATGACGCACCCAGTCTTTGGGGTGGCCAAAAGTCCTGCAGAAAGCTTAGACCTGAAAAAATTTTCCTCGCCAAGAAGATATTAGTAATCTTTGGGAAGACAATAATTGTCTAACTGACAAAATTCTACGACTTAAGTTTTAGTCATGAAATGTGCATTTTGATTGTTGGAGGTTATCCAAAACATTCCTGCCATATACAGATGTGATCATAAATTCCTTGCACGGAAACTCTAGATCAAACAATTTGAAAATTTCAAAAAGAGTTTGCTCAAAACATCCATTGGAGTATTTCTCACCCAAGAAGGCTCCTCACTGCTCTGTGATAATGATCTTTAATAGGGAAAGTGCTCAATTTCCTACCGACCTGTGCCTGGGTTTCAGGATCATTCGCAACGCATACATTTCGACCGATCAGGAGGTCTTTCACGGGACCGTAGTGTTAGGCTTGGATATCGGTTTCCAAGGGGGACTCACTTTTGAGTCAAGGCCGTTGAACGAAATTTTTCACTATCTGATCCGGGTTTACAAGTCAAGAACCCTGCAAAATGAGAAAGAAATAGTCTTGCTCGTACTTCTTTGAGCTAAGTTATACATTAACCCAAGTGTCTTAGTCAGATAAGACTACTTCAGGGTTGTAACATTGGAAGGATTGGGGACCGAAAAAGGCTTATTTTTTGCCCAGAAATTGTGAAGGGTTTGACATTGGTGATCATTGCAAATTTGCCACATGTCCTTCGAAGAACATCTCCATTTCTTGAAGTGTACACTCCTCTTTTAGAGCGCACAAGGATGTTTAAAAGCGTCTCTTGTTACATTAAGAGACCGTCTGTTTGTGTGTTTGCAATTTGAGCACGACAACATTTGGAGAGTAGTCATCTTGATCTAACTCCTTTGCAGGGTCTTTTCATCGTCTCTCTAGACTTTACTGGGGATATTTTGAATAGACATCAGCCTTGCTTTTTACCAGGCACTTTGCTTTTTCTTGATGTCTAGGGATTTTTCTTTTCCCCCTTTTTTTAATCCCGTGTTTTTCTTTTCTTTTGGAGCTAGGATTTTCGGCAATCATGCTAGATATGCAACTTAAACTTTGGCACGCTTCCATTCCTAGAGTGATGTTGCCTTTGCTTTGGAATATGCAATGATCACCAATAGGTTGATGAAATGAATTTGCTGGCTCAACTTGGTTGTGCAAAGGATAACAGTGTGTAGGATAGAGAAATGAATCATTCCCGTCATCCTATGACACTTGGATTATCATATAAACAACACACAAAGATTTATGTTAGTCCGAGCAAGAAAATTTCTAACCGTTTACTTTCTGATACTGTTGGACTAACCTTCATTTGCCCCAATGTGGGGTGGTTCTTGACAGGGTTGAGAATGAAAATCGCCGTTCAATGGGGTTCTCAATGGGCATCTGTAGTGTTTGGAATGAAGAAATAAATGCCTCTGTCATCTCGATCCATGTAATCGTTGCGAATGACCCTTATATCCATAGGTTAAGGTTTCGCTATCATTTCCAATCTCCTCATCTCTCAAGTGTGTATGGGACGTGTTTGGATTAGGCTCGCTTCTCTTATGAGAAAATACCCTTTTGAACAGTTCAAACGACTCTTATTGGAAAAATTCATTTCATTTCATCAAGATTTATCCTTCAAAGGGATTTTATGATGCACCATACATGTGTAATTCATGTTCAGACAATCTCATGTTTTAAAACATGAATGTCAATGAAGTAAGAATTCTATGTCTTTTTAGATGTGAGAATCGAATTAATTCTGAAAGTTTTTAATCTCCAATGAATTGGGAAAAGGGATACTTACCTGCCCATCGAGGCTGGAGATCCTGGAGATATAAAAGGGATATGTCATTGTATATTCTAAAACTTTACAAAAATTGGAACGATACATCTTACCCTTGGTCATATGCTCCAACGAGTGTACAAGGGTTGTGAAAATCTGCACTTCACATAGTAACACAAGATTGTTGGGTGTTCTAAAGTTCTTTCGACTTCTTGGTTTTTGGAGAAAAATGAAACTTACATGTGTGCCCTGATGGCGAGCTCCTGCCAAGGATAAATATTAAGCATTATTTTGGGTTTCCAAATTCAAAACAAATTGGGACGATACTACTTTACTCTTGATTTGAATTCCATTCTGCATGCCAATGTGCGGATTGTAGAAGCCGGCCCTCAAGCTTGTGGCCATGATTTCTTCGTCTGGTTGGGCAACGAATCCACCTCGAGGATTTACGTCGGAGGAGATTCATTCATCTTTTTGGGCGTGTTTCATGCACTGTTTTGTTATTTGAATGCATGGCTTCTTGGGTGCCTCATCTCTGTTCATCACCTGAGAGGAAAATAAGAGAACATTATCCCCGCATCTGATTGAAAATCATTTAGGAACGATACGTTCTTTTTACCAAATGGGTGGCTCCGCGGCCAAATGTGTTTTACATTGAAAGGATGGATTCCATTACGCTCTGCGGATGATAACTATTGCTTCGGGGACTTGCCCCACGGATCAAACGATGAATTTGATGTCTTCGGCTTCGACATGCTTTCCAGATGTAGGAATGGTTTGCCCCCATTTTCAGTGGAGATGGGTTTTGTCGAGTGGGCAAGATCAAAAACTCATCCTAGATTTGGCTTTAGTCGAAGGTTGAAATCCCGACCTTGGATAAGCGAATCATGATTCATCTCCTTCTGCTTCGGATTTGTCATTTGCGTGCTTCACATTTTACAATACCAACTTCGCCGCTTGATGAAAATGAATCGATGATTTTCGAATTGCCCCAAGTTCTATAGTCATCTGCGTCGAATCTCTTTGAACTTCATCGGGTGATAGACAAACTGATAAAATGATTTTTCAATCCTGAGATCGAACTCCTGACGTTTCGTACCACTTCCAGTTCACTGACTACCAGGACAAAGCACTATTGGCGTCCCTAACTGGTTCGTTTTTTGTTATAAAATTCTTGAAGCAGTTAGCGACCCCCATCGAGAATGAAACAAGCTCAATTTAGAGTTCATAACGACTAAAGGTCCCTTAGAACGATACAGAGCTAACCGTCTTTGAGCTCGCTCGGGCTTTTGCTCGCATTTTCCTATGTGAAGCCTTTAAATGTTTTTCTTCGTGGCGTTCAATTGATTCGCCTCGACTCTAATCTAACAAGGGATTGTCGTACTCAAGCATGATGATGCTCGCAGGTAGTACTGATCGCTGCCCCAGATTAACTCTAGGCATTAAGGAAGATTATCTTGCATGGAAGACTTTATGACAGAAAGATTAATGATACATCCATTCACATGTGCCTAGTTCCCTTGAGGATTCTCGGTGATCAGCCAGCTACACCATGAATCAGACATATAATCGTCATTTTGGATCATAACTTCATAAGTCCATCAGTTTTAAACTGATCGATCCAGATATGGAGCTCCTCATCAAGGAAATCTTTTGATTCTTCGAGCAACTGATATTCGGGTTGACCATCATCGCTTGGCGTTGAAGGATTCCTGTTTCTGTTGTGAGCGATCTGATTCTTCGAGCTAGAACCTTCGTCGTTGCTCGAGATTATAAGAGGATGATTGATCGGTTCACTATCAAAAGCACATTCCATTTGGGAATGGGAGAAACAAAAATCCTCAAAGCATCCGCCCGCTTGATCTTCCGAAATCATATGCCCAAGCCGGGCAGATCTTTGAACACTAGGCGCAATATGTTGATCGGGGATAGGAAGAGCACTAGCGAAAAGTTGCTGCTCAAACCAAGGAGTTCGTACCTGCTGCACTTGTGGCATATACTCTTGAGGGGTGCTGAGATGATTCGGGGGAATATTCTGATTAGCGCCCAAGTAGTCGATGGTGCTGCTACCAGCTTGGTCGGTGCCTAGATTCGGCAGGGTATTTCTTACTTCAGGGGCATTGTAGTTATAGCCATGCCTAGTGTTTAGGCACAAGTTGAGTTCTTTCAGGTTCAGTGCTGTGTGGCGCTGTCTTAGCGCCCTTCTGTAGCTCTTGAGGTGACTCGCGACTCCATCTTTAGTGAGTCCTGGTATGTTCATGATCTCAAGTATGCGCGTTGGATATGCTGAGTTGATCCCTAGTTGCTGAACCGCACTAAGGAACTTGAGATGAAGCTCGGGGGACCAATTGACCCTCGTCTTCTTGCGACCCGGAACAGTGTTGACAACTTGGCTATTGCTCTCTGGCCTATTTCCAGTAGAATTTGATCGAGCCGGAAATTGTTGTGGAGGGAATTCATCAGCTTTGGATTGGTCGGTCGTGATAGTAGGCTCATCGTTAAGGAAACTCCAATCATGGTGACGCATATCACATCCTTTAGAAGGCATCGATATTGACTTCGTAGAATTGATTTGTTCATGCATATCTCCAACAAAATCCGATTGTATCGAAGATGGTTCGAGGGAGTGGGGTGGTGAATGAGCATTTTCAATCCTCATATAAGGCTTATCAAGGAACATTTCGCCGAGAGTGATAAGGCCACCGCAATTAAGGCAAGCGATAGTGCTGGGAGCTTTCTTATACCTCATGTTCTCCGCTCGAAGCTTTTCGTTTTCCTCCTTTAGAATCGCAAGTTCTTGACGTCTGTGTTGAGCCCTCAATTTGGCTCGCTTATTTTGAAACCAAAACTTGACCCTCAAAGGTTTCATCCCTAGCTTCTGGCCCAATTCATTTCTTTGTTTCATGTTCGGGAGAGGGCATTCACTAAAGAAAGCTTCAAGCTCTTGGATTTCATTCTGATTGTGGCACTGGCGAAGTTTCCTTTTCCGAGATTGACCATCGCTGCTGCTGTTGTCGTCGCTGCTGAGATCCTGAACTTCGTTGCCGAAAGGGTTGGGTTCTGTGGTTCTGGTACCAGACGCCATCCTGGAATCTTCGAGATCTCTCAGTAGTTCATTTTCTGAGATTTTTGGATCAGTCGCCTCTAGCAACTGATGGTAACCCTCAAACATGTTGGATCGAAAAATGTTCGATCAATTTTTGCTCACTCAGGGTTCTCTACTCTCTCATGTATGCTCACTCTCTCTAAATTTTCTTTTGAGTGGTTCTGTATGCCCATGAAACGTTCTTTAAACATGGATGAAGATCGTCAAGCAAGCGTTGCTCCCAAGATTTCGTATTTCCCGCTTTGTCGTCTTCTTTCTTCTTTTCAACGTGAAGGGACACCAAATCGATTTCCTTTTCTCGATATCCATGTCTGTCTCCCACTTATTTTCAAAAAGGTGGAACTACGCTCGCCTCCTGCTCAATTTTTTAATATGATGGGACCGCCAAATCCTTTCGCAACTTTTTTCGATAGTTGCGCTTAACTCCCGCTCAATTTTAATATGGTGACACCGACATATCTTTTTACAACTTTTTTAGGTTTATCAAGCCTGAAATCGCGGACTGGGACAGATCTGATGGTTCACCAAAAGAGCCACCACAGCTTTACCCAATTAACTTGGCTCCACGAGCATTATTGCTGTGCCTTTCTTCATTCTCGAGTTGCTATAAAAGGAGGAGTTAATGCAGAGAAGATTAACACTCTTACATAATTGCCTTTTCTTATTTTAATCACTCTACCACACTCATCTTCTTCTCCCTCACTCCAACGAAAATGACCTCCTCTCCTATTCGCGCTTTCTCGGCCGAAATTTTGGCCCAGTGGGAAAAACTCTATAACCTCCTCGGTCGAGGCTATGCTCATATAGCCGATCACCCAGAAACTGAAGATGAAATCCGCATTTTGCTCGTGGAAATAGACACCACCTCCATCGAGGGCACTAATTTAGAGAGGGAATATAGAATCTTCCCAACCCTCTTTATAAACTTTTTAGAGACTTACCGTGTCGCTCATCGAAAAGCTACCGTGGCTCACGTTTTGCGAGCTCGCTATGAGGATCGGTCCAACTGCTTGGTGTTGGCCAACCTTGTGGCCGATAGTCACAGAAAGGCTGTTGAGTTCGCCAACAAGCGAGTCTCGATGTTGCTTCGCGAGAGGGGAAATTTGGTGGAGCGCTTGGCCTTATCCCTGACCACCTATGAGCACGACCGTCGTAATGTCGTGTTGAAGTTTCAATGTGAGTGGCAGGAAGAAAGGCTTGACAGCATTACCGCGGATATAGCCCATGGGAGAGGACTAGTTCGGGACCTGGAAATAGCCGCTGAAGATCACGGGACCAAGGTTGCCGAGCTTAAAGGGGAATGTAAACGCATTCTTCTTAAGCTTGCAGATCTCGAGTCTCGAGGTGGTGAGTATAAGCAAAGCATCAATAATATGGAGGGCCAACTTGGTTCCTTTGTGATGCTAATTAGGGCTCATTGCGGTTTTATGTTTCCACCCCGATGATTTGTATGATCTGCTTTTAAGGTCCCTCGATTGAGCGAAATGAATGAAAGCTCTAATGTGTGTGTCTCAACTTCTGTATGGCTGACTTTCTCGAACACCTGACCACTCTCAACCTAGGCAAGCTGCGCTTTGACATTGATGATTCGAGCGTGTACATCTTGATTTTTTAATCTTGCTTATGATCGGATAAAGGAACCTCCCACCACGATTATCCACAAAAAGACTTCTCTTCTCTACTTGTTTTTAACCTGTTTCAAATGAAAAGGCAGAATCAGAAGAAAGAATTTGAAAAATAAAGCATAAATCCTTTCAATTTTATGCTTACTTGTGATTAATAGGGATAAGAGCTTTTACAAGGGTTTTGGCCTTGTGCAAAAGCTTTTATCAATATTCCTCAAAGGAAAGCATATCATTGAAAGGAATGTAATTCACGATAATCGCCTTTGATCAATTCCAAGAAAATCAATGGAATGTTCAAAAGTACACAATTACGATGTGTTTTAAATTCAATTGAAGATACGGTATCCAAATTAAAGCCGTTTGCTAAGAACGAGAGTAATTTGGATATCTATCTTTTCATTAAATTTGAAAAACACGAATACTCTTGATCAATTATTGTGGATTACCAATGATGCAAAACATGCATGAACCAATTCAAGTTTATAGTTCCTTCTGGCGAAATTGGGATTGTATTGCCCTATACGGCCAAAAGGTTGTATAAGACTTCCAATTTCAATTTCATCCAAAGGAATTATAAAATTGATTTTGGAGTATTCGAGTGATTAGAAGAAATGTCACTATCACATTCCAATGACAAGTCAATAGAAATACAACAAATTTCAATCTGAATGTATATAAACACAAATAGATCCCTAATACAATCAATATAAGGGATCAGATAGAGAGGATCTCAGCAAAATAAATCCTATACAAGAAGGCTAGAAATGAAAATTAAAACAAAGGAATGTGATCTTAATACTTAGAGATGCCCCAGTTTCGATCTTTGAGACGTGACTTCAGGATCACCTATTCCAAATCGTCATCTTCATTAGATGATACCTCAATGATGTCCATAGCAGGCTCTTCTTGTCCACTTGGCGCTCGTAATGGGATGACACCATCTTCATCTTCCATCAAGAACATTGGGAGGAAAACACACCTATCTATCCTCAAAATGGCAGTTAATCCAATCACTGGAATTATGCAATGAATATAATGATTAAGAGCTGTAACAAGTTCGAGGGATAGAAAAGTCTTACCAACCAAACTTAAGAGAAAATCAAGCTTCTCTGTATTTTTAGCAGTGTTAGGTATACTAACCTTCCATAGACAAACGCATGAGATAAGTGAGGGAAAACTCCTAAAAATCAAAAGATAGGGCTTGGTACCTAAAGCCAAGGTTCTCACCTCGAATTCTGGGAAGAGCCGATTCCATTGCACAACTATCGTTGCATTGGGACTCAATCCATAGTTCGAAGTGAGCGGAATTGAAAAGTGGATTACCCCATGTTTTTCCTCACAGAGATTCCATTTTCAATTCCTTCTATTGTGTTCCTAAAGAGGGCGCCTGGGGTTTTAGGCGCAATTGTGTGTATTCATTGTGTCGTGCTAAAGCAAAAGACATGCATTTTATTTAACAATCACCGCTTCAATATAAACATCCACACAATCATACATCCAAAACTCTTGCATGCATAAAACAAAGTTAACAAGCACTTCACCCCTTATTTCTCCCGTCTACAAAAACATCTAACACATTCGTTAGCATATACACCTCACTTTCGAGAGCATCTGCATAAAATTAGGTTAGAAGAATCAATCAACTTTTTAATCGGCTCAAGTCCACTAAATGGTTAAGAACCAGTCCCCAGCGGAGTCGCCAGTCTGTCGCGACCCTCTTGAGGTTGTCGGGCTCTCGAGGGCTAATGGGCCGTCCTGTCTGGTCGGACGCGGGCCTCTCCCAAGGCCCATTACCCAAATCGCAACGGAGGTATGCGTGATCGACTTTCAGTGTGGTCTAGTGACATGTGCTAAGTGTGCATGCCATGGAGTCGCCACCAATCATTTTTTTAGGGTATGATTGGACCACCCAATCGAATAGTTGGGAGTTTCTATTCAATTCTGCGAGAACCAGAGAAATGGTTTCGGGGACTTAGTTACACCAACTGTCAGAGTTGACGCCCTTTCGGTACCTAAGTTGACTAAATTTTCTAGCCTGAGATTCATGCGGATGAGTAAGGTATGAACCCTAAATCTAGAAATTCATGTAGATAAGAGTGATTATCCTAGCAATCACAATCAGTAATAAAATGCCCAACTCAAGGAATCTAGATATGCAAATAAATCACATGGCATTCCTAGTAAGGTCCTATTTATCAATCACAGCTCAAGAATGATTTAGCTGTCCTAGCCATTCTACACACGATCTAACCTAAGAAAAGCATTAGGAAGCATCGAAGGAGTTCGAGAGTACTCACAAGGGGTTCGCCGTGCCCTGGTTTGGTCTTAGACGAGCTATCGAGCTCATGCCGATCCGATTATATTTGGGGATCCACTCGGCGTTTTACACCATGAAATCATGTGAAACAAAAACGAAAATATTCAGCAAGGGGCATTTATTGTAGATGGTGGTCGATCTAATTGGACGTCAAGACTAAAAAAGATGTAGAAATTTACAAATTAAAATACTCGAATGACATTTTTTTGCCAAATTCAACTCTATGCGTCGTGAAGAAACACATGCAATTGAACTTAAATTTTGACTATTTATGAGTTCAAAATGTAAAAGAAATTAAAATAAAAATATTGACTATTTTTCTATATTTTTACGACATCGAACGCTATTTTTCTTCATTTTTCATGTATTTTTCTATTTTTGGAAAATATTAAAAAATATTAAAAAATATGAAAAATTATTTTTTTATCAAAAATGGTTCCTTTAGCTTGGTCAAGGCTACCAAAGATGATTTTTTAATTTTTTTAACTTTTTATATATTTTTTATGAATTTTTTAAAAATAAACTATGAAAGACTGATCAAAAATCAGGTGTCAACACTCTTGAATGAAGTATGGGATTCTTTGTAAGATTTATGGCCCTTGTGTTGTCACACTGGATTTCCACATTTGTATCTTCGACACCATAATCTTTGAGTTGCTGTTTTAGCCAAAGAATTTGAGCGCAGCAGCTTCCAAGTGATACATATTCTGCTTCAGCTGTGCTGAGTGCCACTGTACTTTGTTTCTTGGAATACCATGAGATAAGCATATTTCCCATGAGCTGGCAAGTTCTAGATGTGCTTTTCCTATCAATTTTGCAACCTGCAAGATCTGCATCTGAGTAACCTCTTAGTGGAAAATCAGAAGTTTTAGAATACCACAAACCATAGTTGGGATAAGTCTCAATGTATTTGATTATTCTTTTGACGGCTGAAAAATGTGATTCTCTTGGGCTTGACTGAAATCTTGCACACAAGCAGACATTGTATAGGATGTCTGGTCTTGACGCTGTGAGGTAGAGTAGTGATCCAATCATGCTTCGATAAAGCTTGGGATCAACTTCTTTTCCATCTTCATCTTTGTCTAGTTTGGAGGAGTGAGACATGGGAGTTTCTGTCTTCTTGCAGTTTTTCAAACCAAACTTTTTCACTATTTCCAGTGCATATTTTTCTTGAAATATGAATGTTTCTTTCTGGGATTGATGAATTTGAAGTCCAAGAAAGAAACGCAATTCTCTCATCATACTCATTTTGAATTCATCCTATATCACCTTAGAGAATTTCTTGCAAAGCAGCTCATCAGAAGAACCAAAAATTATATCATCAACATAAATTTGGACTAGAAGAATATCCTTACCTTGTCTTTGGATAAAGAGGGTAGTATCTACATTACCTTTAGTGAAGTTGTGTTTGGATAGAAAGTTGCTCAACCTTTCATACCAAGCACGAGGTACCTATTTCAATCCATATAGTGCTTTTTTTAACACATAAACCAAATCTTTTCCTCTAGGTTCTTCAAAGCCGGGGGGTTGCTCAACATAGACCTCTTCTTTGATATAGCCATTGAGGAATGCACTTTTCACATCCATTTGAAACAGTTTAAAATCATTGTAACAAGCATAAGCAAGTAATAGCCTGATAGCTTCTAACCTGGCAATAGGTGCGTAAGTTTCATCATAGTCTATTCTTTCTTCTTGAGAGTAACCTTTTGCTACAAGTCTTGCTTTGTTTCTTACAACTTTTCCTTTGTCATCCAGTTTGTTTCTGAATACCCACTTAGTTCTAATTACGTGACGATTTTTGGGTCTGTTGACTAATTCCCAAACATTGTTGACTTTGAATTGATGTAACTCTTCCTGCATTGCATTTATCCAGCTCTCATCTGCTAGTGCATCTTCAATTTCTTTTGGCTCCAATTCAGATACCAATTCTATGTTACTCATTGATTGCTTAAACTTGGATCTTGTCTTGATGCCATCACTTATGTTTGCCATGACGAGTTTCTTTGGATGACTTGACTTATGCTTCCAGTTTTTGTTGAAGCAATCATTTGAAGAAGTTGTGGGTTCATTCTGTTCAGCTTTTAGCCTTTCTTCATTTGAGAGAGTTTCCTTCTGAATATTCTCCGAGCCAGTGTTTGCTTCTGAGTCTTGCTTTTCTTCTGATTCTTCATGTGAATCTAAGACTTGAGGAAGCATATAACTGGATTCGGGTTCATCATTCTGACAATTCTCATCAAACTTGATGTTCACAGACCCTTCAACAACACGAGTGTTTTTGTTGTAGACTCTGTAGGCTTTGCCCGTTGTTGAGTATCCCAGAAAAATTCCTTCATCTGATTTCTCATCAAACTTTCCAATTCGATCATTAGCATTCTTTAGGATAAAACACTTACAGCCAAATACATGAAAGTATGCAACAACAGGCTTTCTTTATTTGAAGATTTCATATGGGGTTTTCTCAATGAGAGGTCTGAGAGAAGTTCGGTTCAAAATATAATAAGCTGTGGAAACAGCTTCTGCCAAAAAATGAGAAGCAATTTTACTCTCAATCAAAAGAGTTCTTGCCATTTCTTGTAAGGATCTGTTTTTCCTCTCTACTACCTCATTCTGTTGAGGAGTATACGGATCAGAGAAATTATGCTGAATTCCAAATTCATTGCAAAAATCTGAAAAGCTTTGATTTTCAAACTCTCCCCCATAATCTGTTCTTAAAGAAGAAATGGTACAGCCTTTTTCATTTTAAATTCTTTTTGCCAATTTTGAAAAAGATGTAAAAGCCTCACTTTTGTGAGCTAGAAACAACACCCATGTAAATCTAGAGAAATCATCAATAATAACAATACAATATTTCTTACCTCCAAGGCTTAAGGTTCTGTTTGGTCCAAAAATATCCATATGAAGCAACTGCAAACATTGCTTAGAGGTAACTTGATTTACACACTTAAAAGAACTTCTTACCTGCTTACCTAGTGTACAAGCATGACATAGTCCTCCTTTTTCAAACTTCGTTTGAGGTAACCCTCGAACAAGTCCCTTTTTGGAAAGCTTTGATATATACTTTACACTAATATGACCAACTTTCTGTGCCAAAGATCAGATTCATCCTTAATAGAAATAAGACATTTTGCATTCTCAGGATCAGAGTCAATATTTAATAAATAAATATTTCCATGTCTTTGACCCGTGAAGGATTGCTTCTTGTCCTTGCTCATACATGTGCACTTTAAATCTTGAAAACATATTTCATAACCAGAGTCACAGAGTTAACTTACAGATATCAAGTTGTAGTTCAATCCTTTGACAATAGATACATCTTTAATCGTCAGATTTCCAATCTTGACATTGCCATTTCTAATGACCTTTCCTTTGTTCTTACCTCCAAATGACACACTTCTACCATCACATTTTGAAAGAGATATGAATACATCTGGATTTCCGGTCATGTGACTCGAGCAACCACTATCCAGAAATCACTTGTTTTTCTTTCTCTTTGGTACCTGCAAGAAATGAGCAGCTCACTGTTTCTTTGGCACCCATGCTTTTTTTGGGTCCTTCTGTGTTAGTAAGATTTGACCTTTTAACAGGTCTTCAGACTTTCTTGCAAGAATCCTTAGTGTGACTAGTATCACCACAATTTATACAAGGCTGGTGTATGTGAGATTTGGAAAACTGTTTGTAAAAATGCCTTCTATAAACAGTAATAGTAAGTTTGTAGAAATTTGTTTTAGAAAAACAATTTTTGAGAACACTTCCCTGTTTAAAACCCAAACCAGATCTATCATTAAAGGATATTTGTTTAGAAATAATATTGTCCAAAGTTTTTGAACTTTGTGAAAACTTTTTTGAAGTCTCATCAATTTTCTCTTTAAGAGAATCATTTTCTTTTGAAATGAGATCATTGCTTTCTTTCAACTGATGAAATTCGTGTTGTAAAAACTCAATTTTTTTCTTTTTGAGAGATATTTTGCTGTTTTAAAGAAGAGTTTTCCTTTTTTAAAACAGAAACTTTTTCAAGAGTTTCCTTGTAACTCTTGCAGAGCTTATCAATAAATTTAGTAATTTCATCAGGGAGATTAGATGGATTTACCTCAGTTTCTGAATCTAAGCTTGAATCTGATTCTGAGTCTGACTTTGCCATCAAACAAATGTTTGCATAGTCTTCACTTTCATTAGAATCACTCAATGTTTCTGCCTTTAAGGCTTTCTTGTACTTCTCATACTTGAGCTTGTCTCTCTTTAACGTTAGACAGTTCGACTTGATATGTCCTGCTTTCTTGCAGTGAAAGCATATTACATCTTTGCTTTCTTGAGATTCAGTTTGAGAGAATTTTTTATCAAACTTCTTCAAAGGTTTCTTTCCTTTGAAGTTTCTGGCCTTTCGAGCCATTTTTCTAAATTTCTTCACCATGAGTGCAAGTTCTTCATCATCTTCATCTTCATCATCTATGTTAGACAAACATTGAGCAATTTCAGTTTTCAATGCAATTGATTTCTTACCTTTTTGATCCTCCTTTTTGCTTGCTCGTTTTATTTCATAGGATTGTAGTGTCCCAACTAGCTCATCCACCGAAAGCTGTCTGATTGTTTGACATTCTTGTATGGAAGGTTTGACATAGTTCCATTAATCTGTGAGTCCTCTTAGTATCTTTCTTACTTGCATCGCCTCAGCAACTAGTGCACCTTGTCTTGCAAATCCACTTGCTAGACTTTGAAACCTGTCTATCATATCAGCAATAGATTCGTCAGATTTCATTTGAAATGCTTCATACTCACTCAGTAAAATGCTGAGTTTTGTTTCCTTCACTCTATTTGTTCCTTGAAATTTGATATGAAGCCTATCCCATATTGTTTTGGCAAATTCTTCCTCTGAAACACGGTTATAAAGAGGAGTTGATAAAGCACAAAATAATGCATTGACAGCTTTGGAATCCAAGCTTCGTCTTTTGGCTTTTTCAGTCTCAATCATGGTCGTGGTGAGATTTGCTTCATTTCCAGATGTTGTACTTGCAGCAGCATTTGGTACAATAACATTTGTTACAACATTCCACATCAAATCATCATACGCCTTAAAGAACCATTTCATCTTGTTGCTTCACATATTATATTCATTCCCATCAAAGTAGGGTGGCTTATTTGCAAAGTGTGAATCGCCTGCTCCTGAAGAATGATTGCTAGACATAGTAGATCGTTAGCTCTGAAGTTAATAAACACTTCGTGAATATGAGCAACCTGCTCTGATACCAATTGTTGGATCTAGCAATATCACCTAGAGGGGGGTGAATAGGTAAATCGACAACTAAATTGAAATTTCTTGCGAAATTAGTGATAATTTCAATATGCGATCAGCAGGAGATAGTACACAATTCAAATGGAACAATAAAGTATGGAAGAGAAAAGAGCACGTTGAGTTTATAGTGGTTCGGCTTGACAAGCCTACGTCCACTTTCCCACGATGACAGCCGATCGGCTGTATTTCACTATGAAGAATCAAGAGAATTACAATCACTCAACCACTTGGTTTTTCTCTCTTATAGATTCTCACAATGAATGAGATTTTGAGCACTCAGAATGATTTTGGGTACAATTCGAATCACGCTTGCACTTTTTGGATTGTTGTTCGTCACTGCTTCTCAGATCGCCATGGTTCTTCTTTTATACTCCATTGCCTCCAAACTAGCCGTTGGATACCTGGCCAAGAGATCGCTCTTCAATCCTTGATTGGACGTCATCAATCGTGATTGAACGAGATTATATCTTAGAAGATATGAGAACCGTTGAAGAAGATATTGAACCCTTCTGATTTAGTCGCCCATACAACTAAATCTCCAGTTTTCATAAGTGTGGTAAATCCGTATTGGTCCCGAAAAGATATTCTTTGGAAAGTAATATTCAATTGTAGAAGATCCCTTGATTGTTTAGAAAAGACATCATGTATATTGAATATCACAAATTTCCATAAGGAACCTTGCCTTGATCGTAAAAATGCCATTCGTGGGTCTTCATGTTTTGGAGATGCAGAAACTGTCTAACTTCAAGTTTCGTCTTCATAAGAAATATCCTGAATTAGATCAGTTATCATGGAATGGTAATTCTGAGATTTGATAGAATCCATCTGTCAATGCATGTAGATCGTTCCACAAAATAGAAGATCATGTTGAACCTGACCCTCAGAAGCAGTTCCATCTGAAGGTCCTCAGATACACTTCATCTGACCTCGTCAGAAGCACTTTCGTCTGACCTTGTCAGAGGCACTTCCGTCTGACCTCAACAGAGGCACTTCCATCTGACCTCATCCAGAAGTACTCCATCTGACCCTTGGTCCAGAAGCACTCCATCTAATCCTTGGTCCTTATGACAGAAATAGATCCACACAACCTGCTGCTTACTCATTCTTTCTGCATCATAAAACATTATACAAATCCTTTAATAGTTTTGTCAGAATCAAAATATAGGAGAATTTCCACAACAAGGGTCACCAGCATTTGCTTGTGGTGGGCGACGGTTGACTTGCAGCCGCCGGATTTAGAAGGGAAAAAAGGAAAAAGAAAAGAAATGTTTTTATTTTTTTTTATAAATTATAACAATTATCCACATCGTATTAGGAATTTAATTTTTTAGAAATTTATAAAAAATAATAATAATAAATTTTGTAGATTGCATTAAATATGAATATTTTTTAACAATATAGGTCGGATCATATACAGGTTGGGTCGTGAAATTTGTATTGAAAAAAAAAAAGGTTATAAACGAAATGTGTGGATCAATTTGGGTCAGATCATTTATGACCCAACCTACCCATTTGACAGGTCTAGTAGGTGCATATCGATTTTCACGGAATATCAATATTTACACGTACATATGTGATGGCGGTGTAATGCAAAGGGGTGTACGATCCCAACTAGACGTGGGCGGTTCCGGTTCCACAAAAAGGCGGAACCAGCGGTTTCGAGTCGGTTCCGAACTTTTAATTTTATTTTTAAAATAATAAATAATAAAATAAAATTAATAAATTATAAATTATAATCAAATTGTACATTGTAATAAAATTTGACAAAAAAAAGGGAGGAATGGGCTTGAACTTAATGAATTATCATTAAGTGCCTACATATCTTCTTGGAAATAGAAGAATAAAAGTCCATATAGTTCTCTTACCTTTGGTAACCCCAACTTACCTTATCGTCAATCGTCGCTACCAGTTGTTGTGGTGACGATAGTATATCCACATTCTTCACTAAAGAATTCGTGTTCTTGATCCAACTCTTGTTGTCGAAATTTAGCCATTGTCCAATCATCAACACAAGTTTGAATCTCCACACGTTTCGGACTTAATCTTGAATAGCGGGAGTACAAAATTAATCCTCCAGCACTAAATGCTTGTTCAACTGTCACTGTTGAAGAAGTGGTCGCTAATATCTGTCTTGCGATGAGGGAGAGAACTGGAAATTGAGTTGAATGGTTCTTCCACCACTCAAGAATCTTGAAATTTGCGATGTATTCAAAATCACTAAACTCAAAAGTAATTGTTAAATAGTTTTCTAATTCGGAAATACTATATGTTGTCCCATTCTTCTTTTTTTGCCTACTCATAAGCATTTTATACCCTCTACTAAGTGAAACACCTGCATAGATTCATGAGACACTATGTTGGGCAGATCCACTGTCACTTAAACTATATCTACTACAAAATTCATTATATAATGCTATTATAACTTCTTTAACCTCTCCTTGTATAATTGAAATATTTATTGCTTCATCCAAATGTAAACAATCATAATAATAATCCTTAAGAAAATCTAATAAATCATCTAATTTAGTACATGGATAAAAAATAATACCAACTAAATAGACAAGAGGAATGTTGAAATAATAATGCAACCATTTTTCTCGCATTACTAAAATACTTGCAGCTAATTCAATATTTTTTTCATATTCATTAAAAACACCATCAATATTAACACACTATTAAAAATAAATGCGTAGTAGGATAATAAATACCAGATAAAGTATTGGAGAAAATTGAGAAAAATTGTGAGAAAAATGAAGAGGGGAGCCCTCCTATTTATAGATTTTTTTTAAAAAGAAAATTGCAATGGCCACAAAGGTGGCCGTTGCAATTCCAACGGCCCGAAGAGGGAGGCGGACCCCACTTAGGGCCCGCCTTGCCAGGAGGAAGAGCCAAACGGCTCTTCCTTGGGGCCCGCTACGGCTCTTCCCCAAGCAAGGCGGGCCCCAGGGCAACGGCTCTCCTCTTCCCAACACCTTTTTTTTTTTGGCGATTCGAAATCGGGCCCGGAACTGCCAGTTCCGGGTTCACGGTTTCGAATGGCCATGTCTAATCCCAACAGGTGCAAAGATAAGCCCATTGCGCCCACATCTTTTGGTGGGTTTGGAAGAACCGGTGATTGTTCCCTCCTTGCATTCATTTGGAAACAGCTTTCAGTTATTGACCCAACTGGATCGACATGCCCCATTAAATGTTGGAACAGAATTGCTCATATCGGATTCTCGTAGGATATAAAACAAAAGCTAAGCACCTCATCACAGTCCTCTGTTCATTTTTAGCCGCAGCAGTATAAATCATTCTATTTATCTTTTTTTCTAATTTTATATTCCCGAAAATAAGTTTGAAACAGAAATCCATTTGATAAAATAATTACTTTTTTTTTTACTTTTGTGATAAAATTTTAACACAAAATTATGTTTGGAATAGAAATAAGAAGTAAAGATTTTATACTTTTTCCAAAAATATAAATAAGAATTCTTCTCATCGCTCACTCCATTTCTCTCGCATGCGATTTCCCTCTCTATCGCGTTCCGGCAGCTAGTCACCAACCGAGGCCAGGTGGCCGACAACCGTAGAAATTTTATGTTGTTATCAAACAAATTTTGGTTCCGAAAATAATAAGTTTGTGCCATTATCAAAGGTGTTTCTATGCTCAAAAACTTGTCTAGGAAATGTAAATAAGACAAATCTATTGTCGATAAGAAATAATTTTTGAGAACAAAATGGTTATCATTCGCTCCCCCAACGACCCATGGACCATTTAAAGCCATCCCCAGCTAAATAATAAAAACTAAAGTGACAACTCCCTATTCTTAATATATAGTATAAAAGAATGCGCTCCTCAGCCAAACATATAAATAAGTCAATACAGATAAAGCTTATCACATGTCCTTTTTTTTAAATATATATTTGTTTGTCCTATCTCCAACACTCCTCTCTATAACTTTGTACCCTGCCTTGCAGAGCACAAAGTCGAACCCCATACATATGATACTAACGTCCCCACCCCTCATTCCATTTACCAGTAGAACCGCATATCTGTTGGCTCTTATCACCTGTCTCTACAGCACAAAAATGTGGCTGGGGACCTGGACCAAATCTAAACAGTACCAACCTCAGCCCGGCCCGAATTACATATGCCCCAACTTTTCGAGTCGGTGCCTGGTCCAACCCTGGTCCGATGAACAGTACCAAAGCTCAGCCCGAAAGGCTCGAAATTTAGGTGAATTTTCGGGCCGGCTCGGGCTTTTTTGACACCCCTACAGAACAGAACCTAGCCACAATATTGGTCGGGGCAAAATAGAAAATAGGAGTGGATAATAGTATATTAAATATGACAGTAGTCTTTCACGAATGCATGGTGCAAGTTATGTAGATCTCCGGATCGGTCCATTTGATCTATATGACCACGACCTTTTGCGCGAGCTCCCCTTCCACGGCCACGAACGGTAAACACGGGCATTGACAGATGTTGGGATTTATGAAAGAATTGGGATCCGCTCATGTATGCTAGCACAACCCTTGTCCACATCGGATAACTGCCAAAGACAATTATCGTCTTTCAAATGTGAAATAACTGTTAAGGCAATTATGTTCTAAGTGTGATAATGTCCATGTCTGCATTGGCGTCCACCTCAATGCCGACCAGATGAACTGAATTGATACAAATATATATATATATAAGGTTTAGGACACAGTTGACCCAAAAAAAAAAAAGAAAAAGACTGAATTGTAAATGTAGGACTTTTTATGATAATTTTCCCTAATTGTCACCGTAGGAGATGAGTGGCGGGTCATCTCTCATAGTCAAACGTGCGGGACTCCTCATCATTCATAACCACGAGCGTTTTAATTAGAAACTGGTCGTCCCTCGCGGAGGAAATTGTCTTTGCTTCTTCAGGTAAGTAGTCGAGAATTCAATATTTCATTAGAGAGCCAAATTGCGTAAACAGGATAATCTAATTGGTAGAGCAATCACAATTTGCCTTGAGCAAGTTTTCATCCCATAACCGAATAGTTCTGCTCAACTATTTGATAAAGCGTGGATCCCACGCAGTACGCAAGTTTTCGTTGTACTCTCTGTGCAAACCTTAACCACAAACCACATGCAACTCTTATCCACCACAAACCCGACCCGACCCGACCCATTAAGCTGAAAGCCTGAAACCACTACCTTACCCACACATCGCAACAATCGTCGCGCGACCGTGTGGACATCGCGTCGTGGGACCCACTTCTTCCGATCTTCGTCACAACGTCCCACAGCCGTCGGATCTCTGCCAACACGTCGTCCGTGGGGAGCTCGAGCCGGCAACACGGACACGTGTTCGTCTTCCTCACCCACGGCAATATGCACATCCAGTGGAACGAGTGCCGGCACGGCAGCTCGCACACGTCCCGCCCGCCCTCCATCCCTTCCCTGCAGACCGCGCACTCCCCTCCTCCCGCCGCCTCCACCGACGGCAGCGCCACCACTGCTGCCGGCGACGCCGCCACCTGGCGCCTCCCCTCCCCGGCTTCCAGGCAGCGCTCCACCGCTCCGACGAAGGTCCGGCACCGGACCACCATCTCCACGTAGGGAACTAGGATCCCGCCGCTGAAGCCGCCGATCCCGGCGATCGAGAGGAGGTCCTTGGAGCAATGCTGCCGGAGGACGGACCGCCATTCGGAGGGGGCAGCATCCTCGAGTGCACGGGGGTCGCGGTGGCGGAGCTCACAAAGGAGGAGGAGGAGGGTCGCCGCGTCGCGGTCGCGGCGGCGCTCTGGCGGCGCGTGGGAGGGAAGAGCGGGGAGGGGAAGGTGTCGTGTGAGGAGGCGGAGGGAGGAGAGGAGGTGGCGGGCGATGAGGAGGGACTTGAGGGGGAGTGGGAGGGAGAGGAGATGGCGGAGGGCGAGGGAGAAGGTCGAGGGGGAGGAGAGAAGGGCGGAGACGAGGCGGTGGTGGCGGTGTAGGTCGGCGAGGACGGAGTCAGTGAGGGCGGAGAGTTGGGGCGGAGAGAGGGTGGCGAGCGCGGCCATGACGGTGGAGGAGGGCGTGGCTTGATGATCTTCTTCGGCGGCCTCCATCGTCAAGTGTATTGGATCGTGCGCTTTTTGCTCTCTGGTGGTAAGCGTGGACTGGGAAGGATTGAGAATGATATGTGGGTAAGGGAGTGAATTGAAAGTCCTTTCATTAAAAATTATGTCACTTAGAGAAATATTGATGCACGGTCTTGAGGGATTGGTAGATAATAGTTTTTTTTTTAATGAATTTGAAAGGGATTGTATTGGGAACAGAGAAGTAATCTATACGGGACTTGCAGAGCTCCAAAAAATTATTGCCTCACATAAGTGGAAAAATCATCCAAAAAAGTCCTAATTTTTTTACGATTATGCCAACTCAGTCATAAATTTTTATTTTCAATTGAGTCATAAAATTTTTGCATCTATGCCAATTTAAATCCATCCAGTTAACTTTAGTCTGCGGGCGCTGACGTGATAATTTTTTTCAATAATATTTTAAAATTACCACATTAATGCGGGCCAAAATTGATCGGATGGACAAAATTGGCTAAAATGCAAAAAGTTTAAGACCCAAGTGGCAAAAAGAGAAAGGTTTAGTATTGAATTGATATAGTTGTAATAGATGTAGAACTTTTTTTTTTTTGGTAATTATTCCCCACATAAGTTATCTCTTGCACTTGCATATGTGATTTTTTTTTTGGGGGGGGAGGGGAGAAGAGGGAAGCGAGCGTTATGTTACCAATAGGTGACATTTCCAATCAAATTTTGTAAATTATATTTATTTATTTTGGGTGAATTAGACTAAATCCACTTATAAAACTTTTGTTAAAAGATACCAACCTCTTTATTGAAATTTCTAGCTTCCCATTCATTGGGTGAGATCCACCCTCAATACATATACATCTTCATTTGGTGGTATAGGGTTAATACTATGAAAAACCTCAAATTGGTAAGCATGTGACAGATTTATCTCAAATTATCTTTTTACCACCAAAAATCATAAACTTGCACACCTGTGACAGATTTACCCTGAAATAATTTTTTGTGATCACGAAAAATATCAATTCCTGTACAAATTTACCACCTATTAAATTAGGTTACTACTTCCGACCAAAAAAAAAAAAAGGTTGACACCACAAAAAATTTTAAACTGATATACATGTGATAAACAGAGGGTAAAATCCCAAGCTGGTACACTCGTTAATTCTCACGTGTCATACAACTTAGTACTTTAACTGATATATTTAACGAAAACTAACGAAGGGCAAATTTATTACAGATGTACCAATTTGGGGTAAAATTATCACATTTTGGGCTTTTTATAATTAAAAAAATAATTTGGGATAAATTTGTCACAGGTGTATCAGTTTGGGATTTTTCGCGATATTAACATTTGTTATATTTATGCACATCGGTACAATTATTAATGGAGAAAGCAAAAGCGCGCTATCTTCCGTGCAGAAAATCCCACGGCCCCTCTGGCCACACACGTAGAAGCTGAGAGAAAAAGGAGGTGGGACTATGGAGTAGGATTATGTAATGTCAATAGTTTTAAATTTGTCCCAAAGCATGTGTCCAAATTCAAGAATATTTTCTTTTTCCTTTAAAGACTCTAGCACTTTTTCTTTTTTCTTTTCTTTTTTATACATAATAACCTAGGGTAAGAGTGTCGAACCCGACTATTAACATATATATATCTTTAACGTTGTTGTCGATATTTAAATTTTAAAAAAAAAGTTGCAGAAATTGTTCTTTTAATTTTAAGTAATGTAAAAATTAAAAAGCTTAAATTAATTACGCAAAGGGGCTTCTCAAATGTGTTTTTACCAAACAACTTTACTCTCAAAGCACAGTTTACCAAATAGTCTGCTAAATTATTTTGCATTTTCCCAGAACTCATTGAGAAAGCTGAAATCAAACACAGCCTTAGAGTTTTCGAATCAGTTAAATGTATACTTTCAGTCTGGTCTATGAAGGTGGCCCTTACTCAAAACAGCTCATGCGCAATTTATTATAGGATTCGATGGTGTAATTTCCAACTCCGAAGCTGGAAATCTCCTAATGCTCCAACCACTGCGCCAACCCTTAGAAGTTAACTCGTGTGTACTTTTCATTGCTATGGGAAAAGCTATTTCCTTGATGAGAAAGACAGATGGGAACAAGAAGAAATGAAGAGACAAGCATAGACATAATCTCTTTTCTCATCCTTGGCTTCTTCTTCTTTGTCCCCTACCAAAGCTACCGCAATAATGCAAAGTTTGGTTGGACTTGGCCATTCAGCTGCACTTCAATATGTCACGGCCTTGTTATGATCACCTTCTTCACGATCACATGCTCCCTTAGCCTTTTTTAGTCTTTCAATCTGCATAGGATCCACAAAATCACCACTTTCTAGAGCCCAACATTCTTTTATCTTTACTAATTGTACTTGTAGGACATCCGGAGATAGCGATTTTGCTTCCAAATCAAAGCATAGATCCTCATTTTCCTTTTCATTAACTTCGTGTTCGGAAAACGAATATCTCCAGAAGGCTAAATTTCTTCTGAATTTGATGCCAACAGTTGTTCCTAAAGAAGGCCAAATTGCCTGCGAACTGGCTCAGCCGTGTAGCCCTTAATGACGGTTTCCGCCAGATTATAAACCAAGAAGTGAACACTTTTAATAATCTCAACACATTCATCTGATTTCGCCATTTTCCGACGAGGAGGAGGAGATAAACAGAGCATAACTGTAGATTTCATCAACCACAGAGGAAATGCACAGCTGTAGTGCCGACCAGAGGTTTTTTCTTTTTGGGGGGTCAAGTTAGTGCCTACCACAGTTTGTTTTTTTTTTTTTGTTTTTTAGCCGACCACAGTTAAAAGGGAAGAATAAACATAAAAAAACAGGCATATCATGTTCTTAGCTCATCAATGAGTGTATTTGATGCTTCATGTGCGTGTTTACCTTTTCAGACTCAAACAGATGTGGAAAGGCAAAACCAAAACCGAAAGTCTCTGAACCGAAGTGAACAACCTCAACAATAGAGGGTACACGCATTATGCTTGCTATAGATGATAAGGGCCAGCTTCATTTAAATAGAGGGAGTGAATCAGCTAAGTTGCTATTTTCTACCAAATTAATCACTCTAAGTTTGTATTCATGTCGGTCAAACTACTTAAGCATCCTGTTCTTCAGCAAGTTGCTTGGATTTACATTGTCGGTGTTAAAGAAGATAGTGATTGCCGAAGCGTTAGCAGCATGAAGGAGAGCAGCATACAAATCATCACCCAGGCTTAAGAAATTTCAGCATGGATCTTAATTTGCAAAGCCACTCAATCATTATGGAGCTTTGAGCCTCTATAGTTTCCTTCAGATGGAACCGCTCAGAGTCAATTCGATCTACGTCTTATGCTGATTGATCTCAGTCTCCTTGAAAATATAAAACTTCACATGCTCGGAACCCAGCAACTTTCATCAATGGAAAATAAATGGAAGCAAATGATGTTAATCACAATGCATTTCTGACCATTAATTTTGTCCCCATTCGCTGTTGAATTTGCAAGTGGCTTTTTATTTTTTCTCCCAAAGCTTCATACATAAAGAGACTCCTCATCCATCTCTTCCTTGTAAACATACCCTTCTTCTCTCGATGGCCCAAGCAGTCCTTCCAAAACTTCGTAAATCTCTTCATGTTTATCACTTGATGCATCTCTTGCAATGAAACTTCTTAGCTCTCCATCAATTTCTATCCAGCTATTGCCTGCAATCTTCTTCAACCCTATGTTCTTCATCTTCCCCCTGACTCTATCCGCTTCTTCCCATCTCCCAGCTTGAGAATATAAATTTGCCATGATAACATAATTCCCGGTGTTCTCAGGCTCAATCTCAAATAAGTGATCACAAGCAAACTCGCCAAGCTCAACATCACCAGATACGGAAGCCCCAATGAGCAATGCACCCCAAACCTTGGCACTTGGTTGGATTGGCATCATGCGAATAAATTCTGCTGCTTCAGATAGCCTTTTTGCTCGGCTTAGAACACCAACCATGCAAGCATAGTGCTCAACCAAGGGCTTAATTCCATAGTTTGGCAACATTTCATTGAAAATTTTCCATGCTATATCTACAAGTCCATTGTGGGAACAAGCCGATAAAACTGCTGTAATTGTTACTGGATCTGGTTGGATCCCGCGAGTTTGCATGGTATTGAACAGGCTGAGAGCCGTTGTCGCATCTCCATGAGCTGCATAGGCCGATATTATAGCTGTCCACACAACCAAGCTCCTACCTTTTAGATGATCAAACACCAGTTTTGCCCCAGCAAGGAACCCCGACTTTGCATAGGTGTCAATAATGGCAGTGCTAACATAAGTGTTCTGATCATAACTTCTCTTAAAAGAGTAAGCATGGATTTCTTTTCCTCCCTTCAAGTATGAAAAAAATGAACAAGTAGGAAGGATGCTCGAAAGTGTCACAGTATTGGGTCTAGTACCAGAGTCCAGCATTTTGCGAAACAAATCCAAAACCTCTTCGTGATGGTTGTTCTGAACTAAACCGGAAAGAACTGCATTCCATGTACTCAAACCAGGGCATTTCATCCCTTGGAAAATTCCCATTGCTTTGTCAACAAACCCATGAACCATGTATCCCGAAACAATTGCCCCGTACGTGACTTCATCCTTCTCATCCATTTCCTCAAACAACTCCCTTGCATAATCTAGGCTTCCACATTTTGCATAGCACCCAATTAGTGCATTGTAAAGAGAAATATCAACCTCCACTTGGTGGTCTATCACAAACTTATGCACTTCCATGCCAAAAATCAGATCCTGAGACTGGCCACAGGCCTGCAATACACTCACAACTGTTACTCCATTGGGTCTCAATCCTAATTTCAGCATCTCCCTGTACAGTTCTTTACACTCGTTGTAGTACCCACACTGAGAGTATCCGGCAATCATGGAGTTCCACGACACGATATCCCTCTCGGGCATCCTATCGAACACAATTCTCGCAAAGCCCGCTTCATCACACCTCGTGTAAAATGTAACCAATGCATTCGCTACGAAGACATCAGAGTCGAACCCACTTCTCAGAACAAAGCAGTGCACTTCCCTAGCCAGCTTGGTATCACAAAAGGATGACGACAATGCCTTCAAAATAGACGATATGGTGTAGAAATCAGGCCTGGCATCCACGGAGCAAGAGAATACCAATGACGAAAACAGCCTCAGGGCGTCAGCGAATCTACTCTGGAGCGTATACCCGATGAGCAAAGCGTTCCAAGAGAAGATGTTCTTGTGGGGAATTTCGTCGAACACCTTGCGGGCTTCGGGGAGGCGGTTCGATCTGGCGTAGAACGTGATGAGTTTCGAAGCGAGGAAGTTGTCGGGAACGACGGAAGACGAGATGATCCGAGCGTGGAGCTGCTCGGCTTGGCGGGGCAGCTGGTGGTCGGTGCAGTACTGAAGCAGGCGACCGAAAGCCCCACCGTCGACCCCACGTGCTCCGACCGGTTTAAGGCTTCGCAAGGCTTGTTCAATGTGGCCATCGACGGTGTTTGACGCGATGCTGCCCAGTGTCTTCGTGATCTTCATTCATTGGGTTAATCTTTTCTCATTCGATTTCCCAACGGTCGGTGTTGTTCATCATCGTCCCTTGTGTTTCGTGTTCCATTCAATCGGAGCAGTTTGCTTGCACGGTCGCATGTGCTGCCAAAACATTAATATTCTAAACACAGTTTCTTAAAAATAGTTTCCTCTATTGCTTATAAAATTTAATCAACAAAAAAATAATTCCATTTTTAACAATATCTTATATCTAAATATTTTCGTTAATGGTAAAAAAAATATATCATTTTCCTTCATTTTTTAAACAACATAACCATACATTTATATGAGAATATTTTCTAAAATCAGTGACTTTTTTTTCCCAAAATATTAAGAAATTATTTAACGATAGTGTGGTTGAATTGATTTTTGTTTTAATGTTTTTGCTTATTCAAAATCTCATGGTTCATACATTTTGGCTTTTTTTTTTTAAATTTAATTTATTAACATGTGGGTTCACAATATAATAGAGTGCATTAACATATGACTGAACTCCTGAGCATTCTCTTGTGAACTGAAAAGTCTCGCGTCACAACATACAACTTCAACATCGACTTTGTTGATGACAATAGTTTGTATTTCACTCGCACCAATCCCTGTCTCATGTGAAATTCCATACTTCAACAATTGAAGACTACAATCGCTCTAGTCTTCTATTGTTTCTCCAACCACAATAAAAAGTTCATACTTCAACTCACGCTTCACTAATTTTGGTTCTTTAAACAAAGAAACATCTGAAGAATAGAAAAATTGATTCTAACCAATACAAAATAGCACGATGAAATTTTGTAGGGACAATGTCGAAAAAGGTCGTTGAAATCCCTTTTTTAAATTCAATTTTCATCCTTAAACTTTAATTTTGATCAAGTCAGTCATTGAGCTTTTTCTAATATAGTGTTTTGATTTGATTGGCCTCTAACATGTCAATATTCGCACAGAAGGATAGGGGGATCTGGGCCCTCCCTCTTTTTATAGGGGGGAAAAGTTTAAAAAAGAAAGAAAAATGAATGGTTGGGATGAGAATGGTAGGAAGGTTTGAGGTTAGGCGATTTGCTCCCCTACTATAGAACCCAAACTTGATGTGGTTGTACAGGTCGTCGTCGCCGCATCATAATTTTTTTTTTAAGAAACAAAAAAAATTAAGAAAGGCAAAGATAATAATAATAATAATAATAAATAATAAATAATACGAATCGAATCGAAGTGCATAAAAAAGAATACACTAAACGACGATTAAAGAAAGGTGCCTCCAAAAGCCGGGGATGTTCCTCCTTATAAATATAGGAATGGACTTTTCCAGATTAATCTTTAACACAAAAGGATTGAACTCCTTTCTTTTAGTTATGGGAAAAGGAAACGGAATGAAGCAAATCTTACTATACTATAAGAAGGCAAATATTTACTTGGAAACATCAATAAAATCTTTGAAGTTAAGAATTAAAAAAGGACAGCGCTATTTTCACTCCCATTTTAGCTAAGACACTCCTTTCTACTCGTTAACTTACTAAAATATTCTTCTCTTTCTTCAATTAAATGTTTCTTTTTTTTATTACACTAATCCACAACTACCTTTATTTTTAGTCGATCTTGATAAAAACGGAAAAGTAAAATTGATCAAAAAATGGTATTAAAAGCATAATAAAGTGTCATACATATTTGTATTTAATAAGTTTTAACAAAAGATAAACACATATAAAAACATGAAATTTCGTGCTATTCAACTCTTGATATAAATAAAAGAATCAATATCAATTGTAAATTCAATCTCATAGCAAGTGGACGTGAGTTTGAATGTAAACAAATTTTCACCCCCATCTTGCAATTCATATTAAAATATGAAAAGCTAAAAAAAAGCAATTTGTAACTTTAGAAACCTACAAGTCAATTTGAAAATTAACTACAAGATCAAAAACCGCTTGATAATTATATTGGATTTTAAATTTCAACTTTGAAATAAAGTTTCCCTCAAACTATTTTATAACAAATAGACAACTAATTGTGTGTTTTCTTTTTTTTGGTAAAATAAGTATGTATATAACTTTTCAAAGAGACAATGTACAAGATGAAGCCGAACACAAAAACCATGTACCAAAGAGGACTCCAAGTCCAAGATGGTACAAAGGTGATGCGGCCAAAAGGTGAACATCAAGAATAATAGAGGAAAGAGCGAGGGCCAACAAAATCGGTCATAGCAACCTAAGAAACTACACGGCCAAAACAACAGCCTAAGGAGAAAACGGGCCAAAGAAGCAGCCAAAAGAAAGCTAGGAGACAACTACAAGGAGCCGGGGCGGTCTTGAAAGATGGAGGGAGAGAGACGCCAATTCCTTTGTGTTGACACCTAAATTTTGAATTTTAGAAATTCATTAATTTAAGCACAAAATGAGAGTTAATCATAATTCTCGCAAAAAATAATTTCCTCATGCATGGCATATTTAATTTTCTGTCAGTCGCGTTATTTTATTTAATGTCAAAGTGAGTCAATTGAGATCTATCTAACAAGAGACAAGGCCAGACTTAGATTGAGATTTTCGACTAAGGCATAGAGGGCTGCCGAATTTATTTGAAGGGGTTTAAACATATTCTTGGATTTAATTCAGTCCATTTCGCTCAATTAAATTTGAAAAGGCTTTAATTAATTATCCAATTTTTTCGAATAAAGCCTATAAGCCCACAAGCATTAGGGTTGGTGAGCAAGAAACGTTACTTGCACTATAAATAGAGAACTTAGGTTTCACAAAAGGAGGAGGCCAATTTTATTGAATATACGGCAGATTTTGGGGAGCCACACAATTAGAGTATACGGCCATAAGATGAGAGAAAGCGGTCCTCATTCTCAACTTCTTCTTCTTTTTTCTGCGGGGGGGCAATCAATCGTCATGCACGGCCATCCTTGGCGAGGGAACGACAAAAAAGGACAAGAGAAGAGGACTCACAGGCTTTTCTCCATGGACACCCCTGCTGCTGCAAAATTTACACGCTCGTAAAGCCAAAGAGGGACGACTCGCAGCAGCAACTACTAACCCCTCAGACCATTGGTTACCAAGCGAGCATCCAGACCGCAAGCACCATCATCAGTCATCATTGGTCCTGATCCGTTGTCATCCGAACGCCATCAACAACGTGAAAGTCAATGACATCACACCTTCGCAATAGCTGTCTGCTATTTCTTGTTCGGCAACAAATCTAGCAAGTTCACACCACCATATCAGCATGGTGATAATTCCTGGATGCAAGTCCAGCGGTGACGTCCTTTCCCTAAAGTCCACGGCCACAAAAAAGGACAACAAGAATCTCGGCTGATTAAGTTTTATCTTGGATTTATCTTCTTTTGTTCTTGTCTTGGCCTGACAATGCTATTATGGTTTTTGTGACTCCACAGGGTTCAAGCATTTTTTTTTTCTAAGGGAAGCTTGGTTGTTGACAATTGTGGAGGCCTTGAGACCAATGAATATCCTATATTCGTTGGTCACCGTGCATGAACATCCGCACAGGCGACTACTGCAAGTGTCCTATTCCGGTGAATTCCTGCCTCCTTTCTAGGCCGGCCAAGTCGTGAACTGGAGTTCCATCCGCAAGCTTGATACACAAGGCAATATGAATTTAGCAATCAAATCTGCCAAATAGGTAACGATTCTAATCTTTAGAGTATTCTTTCAAACTTGTTACTTGATTTGATGAATTTGCATATCAATTTGAATATCTCTCATATATTGAAATCTCCTAGTTGAACAATTGCCTTAACTGAAAATATATCTTTTCTAAATTTGGCGGTTATCTAAAATATTTTCAAATATCTTAGTGGATAATTGCTTATTTAACAAAAAAGGATATGAATTTTGGTGGACAAGGTGAGATCGCTTTACAAATTTTGGATTTAGTCCATCTGACCTATCACCGTTTAGGCCCGATTTGCTATCTCCAAAGGGGCAATTTTTTTAATTGGGAATAAAGAAATTTTCGAAAAAAAAATCTAAAAAGCTGATGACGGCTGTGATCTTTCCTTATCTTGGCGTGGATAATTGTTGATTGATACATTGTCTGGATTTGGTTTGCCATGATATGAAAATTTCATTAAATTTAGTAGGATATGGTTTCCTAGAAATCCTGTCCAGTTGAATTTTTAGGAAGATAGGGTTTCTTAGGAACCTTATCTCATTAAGCTTTAAGCAAATAAAGTCAAGATAACAGAAATCCTAAAAAAATCCACCATGGTCGAAAATTCCAAAAGGAAAGGAAGAAAATCATATCAACATATATCTTGTCACAGCTCATGCATATCTCATTTTTTGCATATCTTGCATCTCATATTTTCGAATATCACTTCATATATTCCATATTTTCGAAATCCCCTAGCATATTTTTTTTAAATCATATTTCATGCATTGCCGAAAATAAACAAAAAAATACAAAAAATGTCATTCGCATTACGTCACATAATTTAGCTTGCATTATTATGTTTTCCCATATCATGCATCCTTGTCACGTCATTATGCCATGTCATGCATCTTTACCACGTCATTGTGCCATGTCATGCATCATTGCCACGTCATTATACTATTTCATTTTGCTATGTCATTTTTTTCATGTCATTAGTCTCATGTTTAGGGTATTCAAGCTAGGTGAGTCTAATTGCTTGGTTGATTTTCTTGAATTAGAAGTTGCATGCCACTTAGTCTAATTATAATTTTTCGCATGTTATATGTGGTCCTTGCATGATTAGTTTAGTTAATTGCATTTTGTCCCATCGAATTGCCTTGTGTTGTCATTCTTTCCGCATGCTTTAATTAATTAGTTAAACTTTGCATATAGGGAAACACGACCTTAACTTTGTGTGTCTTGCATTGCATCCCTTTATTTGGTCATCTATTCATGTCATTGCATTCGTGTTTGTTCGTTCATTACATCCATGTCATTCATGCTACCATCGCATTCATCCCCATCATTTAGATAGTTTCACGTCATTGTATCCATGTCATTCATGCATTGCATTATAAAAAGCGAAAACCCCAAAAAAGAGAAACACCTCATTTGAGTTTCAAATTGATTCAATTCGAGTTGTCAATTTAGGACATCTCATATGAAATTAAGGTACCGAAAGGGCATTAGTTTTTATTAACTAGTGTAATCAAATCCCCGAATCCACAATCTCTGGTTCGTAGAAGTAAAACGGTTCTCCCGCTGTTTTACTTAGGTTTCTAATCAACCTACCAAAAATGATTAGTGGCGACTCTAAATCTAAATCATTTTCAATTAATTTAAGTTGCAATTTGGTAGGCTTGGGAGAGTCCGTATTAGGTTAGTCATTATAATTAATCTGATAATCGATTAGCCTAAGATTTTCTAAAATTTTAGGTCGCGACAGCTTGGCGACTCCGCTGGGGAAGAAAATTTGATTTTTCGAAAATTAAGACTTAGATTGGTTCATATGAATTTTTCGAAAAATTAAAAGCTTTAGTGGACTTAGGCCTATTGAAGATTCCATGGATGTCTCGCCTTTGGCGATTTTGGTTGAATCTCATTTATAAGGTGTTAAATGTTCTTGCAGGCTTGGAGTGATAAGGGGCGAAGTGTTTGCTAACCCTTTTATAGTAGATTGGAGTAGGAATGTATGCTTGAGGGGGTTTATATTGAAGCGGTGATTGCTATTAAACTGTCGTGCATGCCTTTACTGTTTTTGCATTCACACTTGGCACACACAATCCGCCATTAGACCTGAATGGCTAGGCTTAGGATGGTACTTGAGTAGGGGCACTTCGGCCATCGCCATCTAGCCCGAGTCACCCTTTTCAAGTCCCGAACTTTTCAAATCGGTGCCAAGAGTTATCACCACCGTCATTCGCCATGTGATGCGGGTCATTACTTGGCTGAACCGGATGTCTACGGGGGACCTCGATTCAATCGCAAGCCAAAGTGATTCAATCCGGGTATCCTTGGGGCTCCACCTTTGTTAAGCCTTGATATATAGAAATTGAACCTCACGTCACATTTCATCCGCATGTCTATGTGATTAGTCATTTCAGATGTCCCAAAAGGTGATACTCTCTTTAATCCTTATCCTCCTACTTACTTATATTTTGGGTCGGTCTATGGCAATTAGGTGTGTCACTTTCAGTCACATTTCATCCGCATGTCTATGTGATTAGTCATTTCAGACGTCCCAAAAGGTGATACTCTCTTTAATCCTTATCCTCCTACTTACTTATATTTTGGGTCGGTCTATGGCAATTAGGTGTGTCACTTTTAGTCAGCAATTCAATTCTATTTTCATTCTGACCTCTCAGTGTTAATTGAATTTTCGTACACTTTTTCGGTTAGAATCAATCTCTGAGCTTCAAATGAGAAATGTCCATGAGCTCTTCATCTATTTAGTGAAAAATTTTGGTGACAATCCATCATGTTTTCTATTTAATACAAAATTAATGGCCGTAGTGGAGCAGGCTGGAATTTCTCACATTTTTCATACTCCAGATCATTTTGCAAAATGACCCCAATTAACGACGTCCTTTGCTGAACCATGAAACACGAAAGTGGTAGGTTAATGTTTCAACTAGTAACCTACAAAATTCTAGATTTTAATTCACACTTTAAAGGGGTCCTTCGTTCATTTAACAAAGACCGGACGAAACAGTTTTCTGGAAAAAAATTTCATGAAGATGCATTTAAACTGCACTGATCGGCTCACTTTCAATCTTAAGTCAAAACATGAAAGTTGTTCATCGTTGTGTCCCGTATCAGCTCGTAAAATTTTAGAATTTTTTCGATCAACACAAGAATTAATATGTATTCTATCGTAACGGCCGACGAAACTGAAAAACTGTTTGATTCAGTTTGTTGCTTATATCTATTTTGTTCATCGAGTCTAGAAAGTTGTCGTGGACCGGCTCACTATTCTAGCCCATTATACTAATTTTTGTGTGATCATTCCTTTAAGGTGATATGTTATGAATTCTTCACACTCCCATAATATTCGATTTGGAGGAAGGAGAATGACTGGTCAATCTGAGGTTGCAGTCATTACAAGTGAAAGAATCAATGAACTTTTGGACGAAGATGGAGTACCAACCATGACGGTCATAGAGCACCTCAAGTCTTACCCAACTCCTTCATAAATGTGTCCCTCGCTTCGAGGCAAAGATGAAAAAGAGCCGATCCTCAACCCTATTGTTAGATTCCCCGACCTGATTTGGCCCACGTACATGTTTTGGGGCAATTCACCTGTTCTTGCAATGTCTCATCCTTTAGCAAACGCAGGAGATTTTCATGAAAACATGATATAATGCTTGAAGTTGCCATGTCCACATACTTAAAAATGCTTACAGCCCTGGTTTATGCATGACTGTTCTTCATGATTAATTTACCAACCCTGAGTAGGGAACGTGAACTACATATGATGCATTCAAATGTACCAAATGGGGCATGACAGGATGATGAAAGGCAAGCCATTTCCACACATGTCCCATATTTTAACCCCTAGTGAGTTGAGTGGTATTATTCTGCATTCCTCAAGGCGAAGGGTTTTCTCGCAGCAGCACGAGGTAAATGGTTAGAAATTCTTTTGCTCAGACTAACGTCAATCTTCGGGTGTTTCTTTGCATTTATGCTCAAACTTTAATTCAAGTGCCTTAGGATGACGAAGAGCATTCATTTCTCTATCATACACACTATATCCTTTGCATAGCCCACTTGAGCCTACAAATTCATTTCTTAAACCTCGGTTGGTGATTATTTTCTCATTCTAACGGCGATGATGGCATTTTTCCAAGGAGCAGAACAGAAGAAGAATTGGGTCAACATAGAACTTCTGAATAAACTCATCTTTTGGTGATGCTTATTCTTGTTCAAGATTATGGGATTGTAAAAAAAGAAGAAGCAAATTCAGGCTGAAAAAAAGTCCTACTCCCAAAAAAAAAGAAGGAAAAAAAGAAGAAGAGAGATGTCGAAAAGCTCTCCTCGAAAAAAACAAGCATTCTCTCGAAAAATTCGAAAGAAAAAAAAACACAAGCTTTCTCTCAGAAAAAGAAGGAAAATGGGAGTCGGGAGTAAGAAAAGCAAAAGCTAATCCCACAGAAAATCCCGAGCATCAGAAAAAGCAAAGTGCCTACTAAAAGCAAGGCCAATACCCAGTCAAATCCCAACTCATTTTTGAATGTACAATTTTGTATGTTAGTTTGTAAATCTCATTGAAATGTATTCTTCCTTGTAAATTCCCCAACGGTTTGGTTGTAAGGAAGATTGCTCCAAGAGGTTTCTTTGCAAAGTGCAATTCTAGCAGAAGGCTACCATCTCTCAAGCAATGATGATATCATTTGAAGGCCAAGATCGATGACGAGTCAGTAATGATCACCAACATCAAGCCCTTCTTATTTATTTTCTGAGCCAAAACGAGCCTTTTCCGTTCCTTAGTCCCTTATCCTAACTTACGTTACAACCCTTCAAAGTTTCTTCTGATTAAGGCACTTGAGTTAACGTAGAGTTAAATGATTTTAAGCATCGCTCGAAGAAGTTCGAGCAAGATTATTTCTCTCTCATTTTTTGCAGGGTTCTTGACTAACCTGAAGCAGATGATGGAGAATTTTATTTCATAAGCCTCGACTCGACTGGAGTCCCATTTGAAAATCATTGGCCTAACCCTCATTACGGTCCTAATCAAGACCTCCAGATCGGCTCGGTCATACCAATTGTGAGATTACTTGGACCCCTTGTCGAATGCGATGATGGTAAGATCGAGTGGTTTCTCTTGAATCCTGCAGTCAGGATTAACAGCTTTCCTTGAGAGCGAGAGAAAGCCCTTTCGGATTGAATTGCCTCATTCAGATTACGTTCATGGTATTCACAATATGATTATATACCTGAACAAAATTGGTAATGCAAACTTGATAGAATGGTTATACATGAACCACATTATGAGTCATTGCATACATGTTATTTCTAAATCATTACAAACTCGGCAGATAGTTGTGCACGATTTCAGTGATGAATTTCAACAATTATGTTTGCACATGTCACTTCTTACATTGTTTGGCAGGTAGCAATTCTTGATGATCAGATGACCTCTTAAGTTCTCGAAATTCGTCCAAGAATCATTAAACCTTATTGGCAAATGCCAGCCATGTAGTCTTCCAAATGCTCAGGTAAGTATATCTTCAACCTGAACCACTTCAAGAGAATGAGTGAAAGTCCTTTTTGACTGAAGGTCCTCATTTTATTTGATCAAATTTTTTTGAGAGGATCAAACAAACTTTCTTATTGACAAAATTCTCTAGTAAAGCTTTATAATGCAAGTAAAGGCCCGCAAAATTTTCTAGCATATGATGCTGCATTAACTCTGAGCTTATGCATATCATCATCGTCCTATTTAAGAGAATGGACAGGTACGATACAGTCAGCCTAGCCACCACTTGCTCAGAAAATTCAGGTAAGTCTTCTAAACCCTTTCGAAATCGACTTGAGTTGTACCTCCTATTATGATTGCACTGAGGATTTTTCAGGTATCATACCACTGTGTATTCATGCCGATCCAATTCAGTTGATAAATCATCTCTTGTATTGATACGGTGAGATCTGCTTGAGAAGGTCGCAAGAGACATTCTACCACCTCATGGTGACCCGTTGAGGAGGTCCCAAGAGGCATCTCTCGTCTTGATACGGCGAGACCTTTCTTAGAAGGTTACGAGAGATTATTTCTACCGACTCATGCTGACCCGTTGATGAGGTCGCAAGAGACACCTTACCTTCTCATGCTTACCCGTTGAGGAGGTCGCAAGAGACATTCTACTGCCTCATTTTGACCCGTTGAGGAGGTCCCAAGAGACACCTCTTGTCTTGATACGATGAAACCTGCTTGAGAAGGTCGCAAGAGATTATTTCTACCACCTCATGGTGACTCGTTGAGGAGGTCCCAAGAGGCAACTCTCGTCTTGATACGGGGAGACTTTCGAAAGAAAGTCGCGAGAGATTATTTTACCGACTCATGTTGACCCGTTGAGGAGGTCTCAAGAGGCATCTCTCGTCTTGATACGATGAGACCTTCTTGAGAAGGTCGCGAGAGATTATTTTTACTGACACGATGATATCCGTTGAGGAGGTCGCAAGAGACATTCTACTGTCTCATGGTAACCCGTTGAGGAGGTCTCAAGAGGCATCTCTCGTCTTGATACGATGAGACCTTCTTGAGAAGGTCGCGAGAGATTATTTTTACCGACTCATGGTGACCCATTGAGAAGATCCCCAAGAGATAAATGGCCAGCTTGAACCGTAAATCGAGCACATTTTCAAACCTTACACAGATCATGCGCTGTCTCGCATCAAAGGGAAACCTTTGGTAACGGATAAGGCCCCCAAAACCTAAGATCTACATGTGATCTTAGTTTGTTTTCTCGATTTCACAATGTATGCGCTCTTGTGATTTCGAAAAACAAATGGCCAGCTCGAACCATAACTCGAGCACATTTTCAAACTCTACACAGATCTCGCGCCGTTTCGCGGCAGAAGGAAACTTCTAGCAACAGATGGGTCAGTACCTTAGCATCTTGGCATCCACTGGAGGTCTGGAGGTTAAGGGAATCATTAGCTTATTAGGTATTTGGTAAAACATGTATTTTCATAGGCGATCCATGTGCGGACTTCTTTGATGTGGGATAAGAGGAGTTTTAGCACATGTTATTTAGGGCATTGCATTTCATGCATCATTTCACTTGCATCAAAAAATGGGATTTAAAAACTCCCGCCAAAACTTTCGTCATCATTTGCATTTGCAAAATTTAGGTTTCAATTTTAGTCTTTGATCGAAACCTCTGCGAGCTTCCACTCAAAGAGGGGCAGCTGTTGACACCTAAATTTTGAATTTTAGAAATTCATTCATTTAAGCACAAAATGAGAGTTAGTCATAATTCTTGCAAAAAATAATTTCCTTATGCATGGCATAATTAATTTTCTGTCAGTCGCGTCATTTTATTTAATGTCAAAGTGAGTCAATTGAGATCTATCTAACAAGCGACTAGGCCAGACTTAGATTGAGATTTTCGACTAAGGCATAGAGGGCAGTCGAATTTATTTGAAGGGGCTTAAACATATTCTTGGATTTAATTCTGTCCATTTCGCTCAATTAAATTTGAAAAGGCTTTAATTAATTGTCCAATTTTTTCGAATAAAGCATATAAGCCCACAAGCATTAGGGTTGGTGAGCAAGAAACCTAACTTGCACTATAAATAGAGCACTTAGGTTTCACAAAAGGAGGAGGCCAATTTTATTGAATATACGGCAGATTTTGGGGAGCCACACAACTAGAGTATACGGCCATAAGATGAGAGAGAGGGGTCCTCGTTCTCAACTTCTTCTTTTTTCTGCAGGGGGCCAATCAATCGTCATGCAAGGCCATCCTTGGTGAGGGAACGACAAAAAAGGACAAGAGAAGAGGATTCACAGGCTTTTCTCCATGGACACCCCTGCTGCTGCAAAATTTACACGCTCTTAAGGCAAAGAGGGACGACTCGCAGCAGCAACTACTAACCCCTCAGACCATTGGTTACCAAGCGAGCATCCAGACCGCAAGCACCATCATCAGTCATCATTGGTCCTGATCCGTTGTCATCCGAACGCCATCAACAACGTGAAAGTCAATGACATCCAACCTTCGCAATAGCTGTCTGCTATTTCTTGTTCGGCAACAAATCTAGCAAGTTCACACCACCATATCAGCATGGTGATAATTCCTGGATCAAGTCCAGCGGTGCCGTCCTTTCCCTAAAGTCCACGGCCACAAAAAAGGACAACAAGAATCTCGGCTGATTAAGTTTTATCTTGGATTTATCTTCTTTTGTTCTTGTCTTGGCCTGACAATGCTATTATGGTTTTTGTGACTCCACAGGGTTCAAGCATTTTTTTTTCTAAGGGAAGCTTGGTTGTTGACAATTGTGGAGGCCTTGAGACCAATGAATATCCTATATTCGTTGGTCACCGTGCATGAACATCCGCACAGGCGACTACTGCAAGTGTCCTATTCCGGTGAATTCCTGTCTCCTTTCTAGGCCGGCCAAGTCGTGAACTGGAGTTCCATCCACAAGCTTGATACACAAGGCAATATGAATTTAGCAATCAAATCTGCCAAATAGGTAACGATTCTAATCTTTAGAGTATTCTTTCAAACTTGTTACTTGATTTGATGAATTTGCATATCAATTTGAATATCTCTCATATATTGAAATATCCTAGTTGAACAATTGCCTTAACTGAAAATATATCTTTTCTAAATTTGGCGGTTATCTAAAATATTTCCAAATATCTTAGTGGATAATTGCTTATTTAAAAAAAAAGGATATGAATTTTGGTGGACAAGGTGAGATCGCTTTACAAATTTTGTATTTAGTCCATCTGACCTATCACCGTTTAGGCCCGATTTGCTATCTCCAAAGGGGCAATTTTTTTTAATTGGGAATAAAGAAATTTTCGAAAAAAAAATCTAAAAAGCCGATGATGGCTGTGATCTTTCCTTATCTTGGCGTGGATAATTGTTGATTGATACATTGTCTGGATTTGGTTTGCCATGATTTGAAAATTTCATTAAATTTAGTAGGATATGGTTTCCTAGAAATCCTGTCCAGTTGAATTTTTAGGAAGATAGGGTTTCTTAGGAACCTTATCTCATTAAGCTTTAAGCAAATAATGTCAAGATAACAGAAATCCTCAAAAAATCCACCATGGTCGAAAATTCCAAAAATGAAAGGAAGAAAATCATATCAACGTATATCTTGTCATAGCTCATGCATATCTCATTTTTTTGCATATCTTGCATATCATATTTTCGAATATCAGTTCATATATTCCATATTTTCGAAATCCCCTAGCATATATATTTTTTTTAAATCATATTTCATGCATTGCCGAAAATAAACAAGAAAATACAAAAAATGTCATTCGCATTACGTCACATAATTTAGCTTGCATTATTATGTTTTCCCATATCATGCATCCTTGTCACGTCATTATGCCATGTCATGCATCTTTACCACGTCATTGTGCCTTGTCATGCATCATTGCCACGTCATTATACCATTTCATTTTGCTATGTCATTTTTTTCATGTCATTAGTCTCATGTTTAGGGTATTCATGCTAGGTGAGTCTAATTGCTTGGTTGATTTTCTTGAATTAGAAGTTGCATGCCACTTAGTCTAATTATAATTTTTCGCATGTTATATGTGGTCCTTGCATGATTAGTTTAGTTAATTTCATTTTGTCCCATCGAATTGCCTTGTGTTGTCATTCTTTCCGCATGCTTTAATTAATTAGTTAAACTTTGCATATAGGGAAACACGACCTTAACTTTGTGTGTCTTGCATTGCATCCCTTTATTTGGTCATCTATTCATGTCATTGCATTCGTGTTTGTTCGTTCATTACATCCATGTCATTCATGCTACCATCGCATTCATCCCCATCATTTAGATAGTTTCACGTCATTGTATCCATGTCATTCATGCATTGCATTATAAAAAGCGAAAACCCCAAAAAAGAGAAACACCTCATTTGAGCTTGAAATTGATTCAATCCGAGTTGTCAATTTAGGACATCTCATATGAAATTAAGGTACCGAAAGGGCATTAGTTTTAATTAACTAGTGTAATCAAATCCCCGAATCCACAATCTCTGGTTCGTGGAAGTAAAACGGTTCTCCCGCTGTTTTACTTAGGTTTCTAATCAACCTACCAAAAATGATTAGTGGCGACTCTAAATCTAAATCATTTTCAATTAATTTAAGTTGCAATTTGGTAGGCTTGGGAGAGTCCGTATTAGGTTAGTCATTATAATTAACCTGATAATCCATTAGCCTAAGATTTTCTAAAATTTTAGGTCGCGACAGCTTGGCGAATCTGCTGGGGAAGAAAATTTGATTTTTCGAAAATTAAGACTTAGATTGGTTCATAAGAATTTTTCTGAAAATTAAAAGCTTTAGTGGACTTAGGCCTATTGAAGATTCCATGGATGTCTCGCCTTTGGCGATTTTGGTTGAATCTCATTTATAAGGTGTTAAATGTTCTTGCAGGCTTGGAGTGATAAGGGGCGAAGTGTTTGCTAACCCTTTTCTTGTAGATTGGAGTAGGAATGTATGCTTGAGGGGGTTTATATTGAAGCAGTGATTGCTATTAAACTGTCGTGCATGCCTTTATTGTTTTTGCATTCACACTTAGCACACACAACCCGCCATTAGACCTGAATGGCTAGGCTTAGGATGGTACTTGAGTAGGGGCACTTCGGCCATCGCCATCTAGCCCGAGTCACCCTTTTCAAGTCCCGAACTTTTCAAATCGGTGCCAAGAGTTATCACCCCCATCATTCGCCATGTGATGCGGGTCATTACTTGGCTGAACCGGATGTCTACGGGGGACCTCGATTCAATCGCAAGCCAAAGTGATTCAATCCGGGTATCCTTGGGGCTCCACCTTTGTTAAGCCTTGATATATAGAAATCGAACCTCACGTCACATTTCATCCGCATGTCTATGTGATTAGTCATTTCAGACGTCCCAAAAGGTGATACTCTCTTTAATCCTTATTCTCCTACTTACTTATATTTTGGGTCGGTCTATGGCAATTAGGTGTGTCACTTTCAATCACATTTCATCCGCATGTCTATGTGATTAGTCATTTCAGACGTCCCAAAAGGTGATACTCTTTTTAATCCTTATCCTCCTACTTACTTATATTTTGGGTCGGTCTATGGCAATTAGGTGTGTCAATTTCAGTCAGAAATTCAATTCTATTTTCATTCTGACCTCTCAGTGTTAATTGAATTTTCGTACACTTTTTCGGTTAGAATCAATCTCTGAGCTTCAAATGAGAAATGTCCATGAGCTCTTCATCTATTTAGTAAAAGAGTTTGGTGACAATCCATCATGTTTTCTATTTAATACAAAATTAATGGCCGTAGTGGAGCAGGCTGGAATTTCTCACATTTTTCAGACTCCAGATCATTTTGCAAAATGACCCCAATGAACGACCTCCTTTGCTGAACCATGAAACACGAAAGTTGTAGGTTAATGTTTCAACTAGTAACCTACAAAATTATAGATTTTAATTCACAATTTAAAGGGGTCCTTCGTTCATTTAACAAAGACCGGACAAAACAGTTTTCTGGAAAAAAATTTCATGAAGATGCATTTAAACTGCACTGATGGGCTCACTTTCAATCTTAAGTTAAAACATGAAAGTTGTTCATCGTTGTGTCCCGTATCAGCTCGTAAAATTTTAGAATTTTTTCGATCAACACAAGAATTAATATGTATTCTATCGTAACGGCCGACGAAACTGAAAAACTGTTTGATTCAGTTTGTTGCTTACATCTATTTTGTTCATCGAGTCTAGAAAGTTGTCGTGGACCGGCTCACTATTCCAGCCCATTATACTAATTTTTGTGTGATCATTCCTTTAAGGTGATATGTTATGAATTCTTCACACTCCCATAATATTCGATTTGGAGGAAGGAGAATGACTGGTCAATCTGAGGTTGCAGTCATTACAAGTGAAAGAATCAATGAACTTTTGGACGAAGATGGAGTACCAACCATGACGGTTATAGAGCACCTCAAGTCTTACCCAACTCCTTCATAAATGTGTCCCTCGCTTCGAGGCAAAGACGAAAAAGAGCCGATCCTCAACCCTATTGTTAGATTTCCCGACCTGATTTGGCCCACGTACATGTTTTGGGGTAATTCACCTATTCTTGCAATGTCCCATTCTTTAGCAAACGCAAGAAATTTTCATGAAAACATGATATAATGCTTGAAGTTGCCATGTCCACATACTTAAAAATGCTTACAGCCCTGGTTTATGCACGACTGTTCTTCATGATTAATTTACCAACTTTGAGCAGGGAACGTGAACTACATATGATGCATTCAAATGTACCAAATGGGGCATGACAGGATGATGAAAGGCAAGCCATTTCCACACATGTCCCATATTTTAACCCCTTGTGAGTTGAGTGGTATTATTCTGCATTCCTCAAGGCAAAGGGTTTTCTCGTAGCAGCACGAGGTAAATGGTTAGAAATTCTTTGCTCAGACTAACGTCAATCTTCGGGTGTTTCTTTGCATTTATGCTCAAACTTTAATTCAAGTGCCTTCGGATGACGAAGAGCATTCATTTCTCTATCATACACACTATATCCTTTGCATAGCCCACTTGAGCCTACAAATTCATTTCTTAAACCTCGGTTGGTGATTATTTTCTCATTCTAACGGCGATGATGGCATTTTTCCAAGGAGCAGAACAGAAGAAGAATTGGGTCAACATAGAACTTCTGAATAAACTCATCTTTTGGTGATGCTTATTCTTATTCAAGATTATGGGATTGTAAAAAAAGAAGAAGCAAATTCAGGCTGAAAAAAAGGCCTACTCCCAAAAAAAAAGAAGGAAAAAAAGAAGAAGAGATATGTCGAAAAGCTCTCTTCGAAAAAAACAAGCATTCTCTCGAAAAATTCGAAAGAAAAAAAAACACAAGCTTTCTCTTAGAAAAAGAAGGAAAATGGGAGTTGGGAGTAAGAAAAGCAAAAGCTAATCCCACAGAAAATCCCGAGCATCAGAAAAAGCAAAGTGCCTACTAAAAGCAAGGCCAATGCCCAGTCAAATCCCAACTCATTTTGAATGTACAATTTTGTATGTTAGTTTGTAAACCTCATTGAAATGTATTCTTCCTTGTAAATTCCCCAACGGTTTGGTTGTAAGGAAGATTGCTCCAAGAGGTTTGTTTGCGAAGTGCAATTCTAGGAGAAGGTTACCATCTCTCAAGCAATGATGATATCATTTGAAGGCCAAGATCGATGACGAGTCAGTAATGATCACCAACATCAAACCCTTCTTATTTATTTTCTGAGCCAAAACGAGCCTTTTCCGTTCCTTAGTCCCTTATCCTAACTTACGTTACAACCCTTCAAAGTCTCTTCTGATTAAGGCACTTGAGTTAACGTAGAGTTAAATGATTTTAAGCATCACTCGAAGAAGTTCGAGCAAGATTATTTCTCTCTCATTTTTTGCAGAGTTCTTGAATAACCTGAAGCAGATGATGGAGAATTTTATTTCATAAGACTCGACTCGACTGGAGTCCCATTTGAAAATCATTGGCCTAACCCTCATTACGGTCCTAATCAAAACCTCCAGATCGGCTCGGTCGTACCAATTGTGAGATTACTTAGACCCTTGTCGAATGCGATGATGGTAAGATCGAGTGGTTTCTCTTGAATCCTGCAGTCAGGATTAACAGCTTTCCTTGAGAGCGAGAGAAAGCCCTTTCGGATTGAATTGCCTCATTCAGATTACGTTCATGGTATTCACAATATGATTATATACCTGAACAGAATTGGCAATGCAAACTTGATAGAATGGTTATGCATGAACCACATTATGAGTCATTGCATACATGTTATTTCTAAATCATTACAAACTCGGCAGATAGTTGTGCACGATTTCAGTGATGAATTTCAACAATTATGTTTGCACATGTCACTTCTTACATTGTTTGGCAGGTAGCAATTCTTGATGATCAGATGACCTCTTAAGTTCTCGAAATTCGTCCAAGAATCATTAAACCTTATTGGCAAATGCCAGCCATGTAGTCTTCCAAATGCTCAGGTAAGTATATCTTCAACCTGAACCACTTCAAGAGAATGAGTGAAAGTCCTTTTTGACTGAAGGTCCTCATTTTATTTGATCAAATTTTTTTGAGAGGATCAAACAAACTTTCTTATTGACAAAATTCTCTAGTAAAGCTTTATAATGCAAGCAAAGGCCCGCAAAATTTTCTAGCATATGATGCTGCATTAACTCTGAGCTTATGCATATCATCATCATCCTTTTTAAGAGAATGGACAGGTACGATACAGTCAGCCTAGCCACCACTTGCTCAGAAAATTCAGGTAAGTCTTCTAAACCCTTTTGAAATCGACTTGAGTTGTACCCCCCATTATGATTGCACTGAGGATTTTTCAGGCATCATACCACTGTGTATTCATGTCGATCCAATTCAGTTGATACATCATCTCTTGTCTTGATACGGTAAGATCTGCTTGAGAAGGTCGCAAGAGACATTCTACCACCTCATGGTGACCCGTTGAGGAGGTCCCAAGAGGCATCTCTCGTCTTAATACGGTGAGACCTTTCTTAGAAGGTTACGAGAGATTATTTCTACCGACTCATGCTGACCCGTTGATGAGGTCGCAAGAGACACCTTACCTACTCATGCTTACCCGTTGAGGAGGTCGCAAGAGACATTCTACCGCCTCATGGTGACCCGTTGAGGAGGTCCCAAGAGACACCTCTTGTCTTGATACGATGAGACCTGCTTGAGAAGGTCGCAAGAGATTATTTCTACCACCTCTTGGTGACCCGTTGAGGAGGTCCCAAGAGGCAACTCTCGTCTTGATATGGTGAGACTTTCGAAAGAAAGTCGCGAGAGATTATTTTACCGACTCATGCTGACCCGTTGAGGAGGTCTTAAGAGGCATCTCTCGTCTTGATACGATGAGACCTTCTTGAGAAGGTCGCGAGAGATTATTTTTACTGACACGATGAGACCCGTTGAGGAGGTCGCAAGAGACATTCTATTGTCTCATGGTGACCCGTTGAGGAGGTCTCAAGAGGCATCTCTCGTCTTGATACGATGTGACCTTCTTGAGAAGGTTGCGAGAGATTATTTTTACCGACTCATGGTGACCCATTGAGAAGATCCCCAAGAGATAAATGGCCAGCTCGAACCATAAATCGAGCACATTTTCAAACCTTACACAGATCATGCGCTGTCTCGCATCAAAGGGAAACCTTTGGTAACGGATAAGGCCCCCAAAACCTAAGATCTACATGTGTTCTTAGTTTGTTTTCTCGATTTCACAATGTATGCGCTCTTGTGATTTCGAAAAACAAATGGCCAGCTCGAACCATAACTCGAGCACATTTTCAAACTCTACACAGATCTCGCGCCGTTTCGCGGCAGAAGGAAACTTCTTGTAACAAATGGGTCAGTACCTTAGCATCTTGGCATCCACTGGAGGTCTGGAGGTTAAGGGAATCATTAGCTTATTAGGTATTTGGTAAAACATGTATTTTCATAGGCGATCCATGTGCAGACTTCTTTGATGTGGGATAAGAGGAGTTTTAGCACATGTTATTTAGGGCATTGCATTTCATGCATCATTTCACTTGCATCAAAAAATGGGATTTAAAAACTCCCGCCAAAACTTTCGTCATCATTTGCATTTGCAAAATTTAGGTTTCAATTTTAGTCTTTGATCGAAACCTCTGCGAGCTTCCACTCAAAGAGGGGCAGCTGTTGACACCTAAATTTTGAATTTTAGAAATTCATTCATTTAAGCACAAAATGAGAGTTAGTCATAATTCTTGCAAAAAATAATTTCCTTATGCATGGCATAATTAATTTTCTGTCAGTCGCGTCATTTTATTTAATGTCAAAGTGAGTCAATTGAGATCTATCTAACAAGCGACTGGGCCAGACTTAGATTGAGATTTTCGACTAAGGCATAGAGGGCTGTCGAATTTATTTGAAGGGGCTTAAACATATTCTAGGATTTAATTCAGTCCATTTCGCTCAATTAAATTTGAAAAGGCTTTAATTAATTGTCCAGTTTTTTCGAATAAAGCATATAAGCCCACAAGCATTAGGGTTGGTGAGCAAGAAACCTAACTTGCACTATAAATAGAGCACTTAGGTTTCACAAAAGGAGGAGGCCAATTTTATTGAATATACGGCAGATTTTGGGGAGCCACACAACTAGAGTATACGGCCATAAGATGAGAGAGAGGGGTCCTTGTTCTCAACTTCTTCTTTTTTCTGCAGGGGGCCAATCAATCGTCATGCATGGCCATCCTTGGTGAGGGAACGACAAAAAAGGACAAGAGAAGAGGATTCACAGGCTTTTCTCCATGGACACCCCTGCTGCTGCAAAATTTACACGCTCGTAAAGCCAAAGAGGGACGACTCGCAGTAGCAACTACTAACCCCTCAGACCATTGGTTACCAAGCGAGCATCCAGACCGCAAGCACCATCATCAGTCATCATTGGTCCTGATCCGTTGTCATCCGAACGCCATCAACAACGTGAAAGTCAATGACATCCAACCTTCGCAATAGCTGTCTGCTATTTCTTGTTCGGCAACAAATCTAGCAAGTTCACACCACCATATCAGCATGGTGATAATTCCTGGATGCAAGTCCAGCGGTGCCGTCCTTTCCCTAAAGTCCACGGCCACAAAAAAGGACAACAAGAATCTCGGCTGATTAAGTTTTATCTTGGATTTATCTTCTTTTGTTCTTGTCTTGGCCTGACAATGCTATTATGGTTTTTGTGACTCCACAGGGTTCAAGCATTTTTTTTTTCTAAGGGAAGCTTGGTTGATGACAATTGTGGAGGCCTTGAGACCAATGAATATCCTATATTCGTTGGTCACCGTGCATGAACATCCGCACAGGCGACTACTGCAAGTGTCCTATTCCGGTGAATTCCTGTCTCCTTTCTAGGCCGGCCAAGTCGTGAACTGGAGTTCCATCTGCAAGCTTGATCGACAAGGCAATAAGAATTTAGCAATCAAATCTGCCAAATAGATAACGATTCTAATCTTTAGAGTATTCTTTCGAACTTGTTACTTGATTTGGTGAATTTGCATATCAATTTGAATATCTCTCATATCTTGAAATCTCCTGGTTGAACAATTGCCTTAACTGAAAATATATCTTTTCTAAATTTGGTGGTTATCTAAAATATTTTCAAATATCTTAGTGGATAATTACTTATTTAACAAAAAAGGATATGAATTTTGGTGGACAAGGTGAGATCGCTTTACAAATTTTGTATTTAGTCCATCTGACCTATCACCGTTTAGGTCCGATTTGCTATCTCCAAAGGGGCAATTTTTTTAATTGGGAATAAAGAAATTTTAAAAAAAAATCTAAAAAGCCGATGACGGCTGTGATCTTTCCTTATCTTGGCGTGGATAATTGTTGATTGGTACATTGTCTAGATTTGGTTTGCCATGATATGAAAATTTCCTTAAATTTAATATGATATGGTTTCCTAGAATTCCTGTCCAGTTGAATTTTTAGGAAGATAGGGTTTCTTAGGAACCTTATCTCATTAAGCTTTAAGCAAATAAATTCAAGATAACAGAAATCCTCAAAAAATCCACCATGGCCGAAAATTTCAAAAGGAAAGGAAGAAAATCATATCCACGTATATCTTGTCATAGCTCATGCATATCTCATCTTTTGCATATCTTGCATCTCATATTTTCGAATATCACTTCATATATTCCATATTTTCGAAATCCCCTAGCATATTTTTTTTAAATCTTATTTCATGCATTGCCGAAAATAAACAAAAAAATACAAAAAATGTCATTCGCATTACGTCACATAATTTAGCTTGCAATATTATGTTTTCCCATATCATGCATCCTTGCCACGTCATTATGCCATGTCATGCATCTTTACCACGTCATTGTGCCATATCATGCATCATTGCCACGCCATTATACCATTTCATTTTGCTATGTCATTTTTTTCATGTCATTAGTCTCATGTTTAGGGTATTCATGCTAGGTGAGTCTAATTGCTTGGTTGATTTTCTTGAATTAGAAGTTGCATGCCACTTAGTCTAATTATAATTTTTCGCATGTTATATGTGGTCCTTGCATGATTAGTTTAGTTCATTGTATTTTGTCCCATCGAATTGCCTTGTGTTGTCATTCTTTCCGCATGCTTTAATTAATTAGTTAAACTTTGCATATAGGGAAACACGACCTTAACTTTGTGTGTCTTGCACTGCATCCCTTTATTTGGTCATCTATTCATGTCATTGCATTCGTGTTTGTTCGTTCATTACATCCATGTCATTCATGCTACCATCGTATTCATCCCCTCATTTAGATAGTTTCACGTCATTGTATCTATGTCATTCATGCATTGCATTATAAAAAGCGAAAACCCCAAAAAAGAGAAACACCTCATTTGAGCTTCAAATTGATTCAATCCGAGTCATCAATTTAGGACATCTTATATGAAATTAAGGTACCGAAAGGGCATTAGTTTTAATTAACTAGTGTAATCAAATCCCCGAATCCACAATCTCTGGTTCGTAGAAGTAAAACGGTTCTCCCGTTGTTTTACTTTGGTTTCTAATCAACCTACCAAAAATGATTAGTGGCGACTCTAAATCTAAATCATTTTCAATTAATTTAATTTGTGATTTGATAGGGCTTGGGAGAGTCCGTATTAGGTTTGTCATTATAATTAACTTAATAATCCATTAGCCTAAGATTTTCTAAAATTTTAGGTTGCGACACTTTGCACACGTCTATTCCGAGGAGTGTCTTCAATGCGACCAAGCGTGAGAGCTTTATCTTTGACTACCTTGATGAGATGCTTAACGATACCTGGCACAAAAAGAGGCTCTCCTCTAAAGAGGATGTGATTTCTCACGGTCCAAATAATATGACATAAGGCACCGAAGGAGAATCTAGTCAAGCTATGTGGAAAAGAATGGCCACTGAGGTGTTGCATGGCCCAATGGATATGATCATGCCACGTCCAATTGATCCACGACAAGTTACATTTCGAAGCCCAAACTAGAGCAATACTACCCGTGATAGAACATCCAAAATATAAATGATCAACCGAATCCGGTCTACACTTGCAAAAAGCACAAACCCCATCATCTATCCTATGGTACCGAAGCAAGAGAACCTGAGTATGGATTCGGTTTAAAGTTACTAACCACAAAAGGAAGGCGTCCCTAGGAGAAGTGACACGATCCCATACGAAAGAGTGCCAATACACAACCGGTCTTCTATGTCTGATAAGGTCCAAAGATGAGGACACCGAGAAAGTACCTAAAGAATGATGTTGCCACGTGAGTCTATCCAGCCTAACTTCAACAAATAGAGGGGCCGACTCATGCCAATCCATAATGGTGTCAAGAATGGCCGAGCCTTGCCAATCCGAACATAGAATGCCCGGACCGAGATATCACGAGGAATTCTAGAGTGGTAGATGTCCCCATGATTAAACAGCATATATAAGGGACCCTTGTTATGCCAACAATCGAACCAAAAAGAAGTCGAGCAACTATTTCCTATCCTCCATTTAAACTGCAAATAGAACTCCGGGCGGAGGTCCAAAATCTTCTTCCATGCCCATGAGCAGAGGGTAGGTCTTGTGGCTACCCCAAAGTTTACATTTTTTAGAAAAGTAGAGTGTATCCACTTACACCATAAGGACTCTTTGTCGGTGAATAGAATCCAAATATGCTTAAGGGTCAACGCCTTGTTACAATCCACTAGATGCCGGATGCCCAAACCACCCTCAGCTTTAGGTAAACAAATATCACTCCAAAAGACCTTGGCCCCGCCAACTCCTAAGTCAGGTCCTTTCCAAAGAAACTGTCTAAGTATACACTCAATTCTATTCAGACAAACTTTGGCAAGGTAAACATACTAGCCCAATAGACATGGATAGCATGCAAAACCGACCTAATGAGCTGCAACCGACCGGCATACGACAAAAATATCTGAGACCATGAGCGGGCTCTAGAAGTAATAGTATTCACCAAGGCATCACAATCCACTTTGCTAAGTCTAGAAGCAATAACAGGGACACCAAGGTAACGAAAAGGAAGGGTACCTTCTTGAAAACGACAATTAATTGTGTGTTCATAAGCCGCTATAACTAAAAATTTCTAAAATTTATATAGCTTTTCCAATTAAAAGCATGAGATAATAAATTAAGAGTAACGAACTTTTCTAGGAAAAGTGATAAAATGATACATTATAGAATGATATTTTATTGGGTGTAATTTGACATTTATATTGTGAATTTGATGTTTAAAATGAAAAATAGAAATAAAGGCACTTATGTCGGTTAGGTTGATTTAAAAAAAAAAAAGAAACATTAAGGAGAAGGGTATTTCGGTCTATTGATTGAAAAAATGAGTGCCTTAACCAAAATGAGAGTGGAAATAGCGTTGCCCTTAAAAAATTGCAACTTATTTTAAAACATCTCATACTTTATTTTATTTCTTTTCCAATTAGTGAATAGAATTATTTCAAATATTTGCTCACGACGACTGCTTATATTGAAAGCGAAACCAAGATGATCAAGCGAGCCGAGAGGGCTTAAATTTGTTCGTAAAATCAACTCAAGCGGGAACATGAATCTAGCCATACGTCAAAGCCATCCAAACAGCTCATCTTCATATCATCCGAGTTGGGAGCATCTTGTAGGTTTTTATAGAACAGGGACAAGGTGCAAAATGCTCTCTTCTTTGAAGCAAAACTCGAGAACATATGTATTAATTTTTGCCTTAACATAGTGAATGTCTAAGCTAGTCTTGTCTGTCACAAGTGTAAAAGTAAAGGGAGAATCTTGGTCTTGGATTCAACCTCTTTCAAGTGAGAGCATTGATCCTTGGCAGAGAAAAGCGTGCCTGAACCAGAAGCAAGGCCCAGTCGACGAATCCCCTATACGACAGTATTCCTACACAACACCCGTTGCAGAGATTACCTTCACCTTCTTCGATCCGGCATGGTACTAGCCTTCCATGGAAGAATGGCAAGTGCAGGAAATCTCAGAGCAAAGAGATGACTGGTCACGTAATCTTCACTTAATGAAATATTCGATTCTCTGTGTCTGATGTTAAACTGGGAAAACTCATCCTGACTGCTGTTCATCTCCATCTTTAACGACTGGCGCCGTTGAGTCCCCTATTCTGTAATCAGCCGAAGCATCTTTTCAAACTCCGTCCCGCAAATAAGCTAAACATTTGGGACAGCAAGAAAACACTAAAGAACCTAGATGGGGGCATCCATGAAAATGATCAGACCGAGACTAGGAAGAGGAGGGATGACACTTTTGCATTTATTTAGTGGACAAACAAATCCAAGGAAGCCAATACAAGCATAACCTCCCAGACAACAAACAATAAGTAGGGATAGGAAAGCATGAATCCCCGTAGGAGTTTCGATTCATCACAAGCTACAACCGGCAATCATTCAACCCGACGTCACGGATTGACGTGCATCCGACAAGTCGTGTGATTTCAATTGGCACGACACGAGCTTGTTAGGAAACCCATTATATGACCACACAAGCATACCGTACAACCAGTCAATTCTTATGTTGGCATTTAGTTAAATGCTCACACGGCCATGCTTAAAAACTTGGCTCAAAGCTATTTTCATGCTAAAAAATGCAATTTGATGTCATACGTGGTCATATGAATGCACAGTTTATCAATAAGACTTTGCATCTAATACCAGGTGATTAATCCTCATACAAACCACTCAAGACGAGCCAAGGCATCCAGCAGTTAGGCATTAATCACCCAGTCAGGCAGTCGATAAAGCAATCAATTAACTAAACTCATTGAACCGATTGCGATTAATTAAGCCTATCTTAATTAATTAACCCCATAATTAGCAGTCCAGCCAATTTAGTCTAACACTTCAGTCTCAATCAATCAAACAGTCTACTCCAACTAGCCACAGTCAAATATATATCTAAACATGGCTAATTTAACTCATTGCAGTCATTTAGGATGCGTATGATAACGTTTCTGTTCCTGAGAGCATTTTTTGAACAGAAACACTTTTTTTGTGTTTATGTTTTCGGTTACGATTTTTGGGAACAAAAACGCGTTTGGTAAGTAAAAAAAAAAAATACTTTTTTCCGCTGCCGCCGGAGCCGGCGGCGAAAGGCGGCGGTGGCGATGGTATGCGACCGGCGGCGGCAGTGGCCGGAGGGTGGTGGTCACATCGGCGGTGATGGATGGTGGTTCCAAAATCCAGAAGCAATTTTTTTTTTGTTTCTTTAAAAGGTTTCCCGGCACAAAAGTGTTCCAGGGAACACTTTTGGAAAAAAAATTGTACCTACGCGTTTCTGTTCCAAAAGTGTTCCCGGAACACATTTGGAACAAAAATAGTTTCCCTGGAGAGTTTCCATACATGCCCTTAATCTAACCAGGGTTACTAATCTAAACTAACTGTAATTAACTAACTAACCACAGTTAAATCTAACTAAACTAATCATAAACGTAATTAACGATCTGACCGAGGGTTAGGGGTTAACTCACAAATTAATCAATGTTCGATGACTACTCGAACGCGTCGGCGTCAACCACGACAATGGCAAGGTTCGCGAGCGCCGGGCGACCGATCTCGATCACAGATCAGGTCGGGTATGACTAGTTTGAAGGTTTAAGGTCCGGATCAGTTCACGAGGCTCGAAGGTTTTGGGTCGGGGATTCCTGATGGCCTCCAACTGAGCAGCGACTCGCGACAATGACTGTGTGTCGGATCGAAGAGGGTCGGAGCACGGTTGCGAGTGGCACGGTAAAGGCTCACGGATGGAGGAGATTCGAGGCTGAGGATTTCGCGGGACTAAGGCCAGTTCGACGGACTCGGGTTCCTCAGTGGCCGACAGGATTGTTGACACCTGATTTTTTACCAGTCTTTTTCCGTCTTATTTTGAAAATTTCATAGAAAATTTATAAAATTTTGAAAAATTCCAAAATCAACTTTGGTAGCCTTAGCCAAGCCTAGGGAACCATTTTTTAGCCAAAAATAATAATTTTTTTTATAATTTTCATATTTTTATTATTTTTAGAAAATAGGAAAATACTAAAAAAATCATGAAAAATAGCGTTTGAGGTCACAAAAATAAGAAAAAATAGTCAATATTTTTATTTTAATTCCCTCGTATTTTTGACCTCATAAAAAGTAAAAATTCAAGTTCAATTTTATGTGTTCCTTTGTTAGCACATAGTTGAATTTGGTAAAAAAAAATGTCAATTGAGTATTTTAATTTGTAATTTTGGCATTTTGAGAGTCTTGTCATTCAATCTGATTGTCTTTCATTGAAATTTAGTCCAATTTCTTGCACAATTTGTTTAATTGCATGAGGGCAAAATTGCATCCTTAATTGCAATTAAGTCCTTGAATTTGACCATAATTGAAATTACTTTTAATTCGAGGACACTATTACAAATTGGAACTAATACCCAATGTTTTTTACCATCCTAAATCGATTGGCATGGGTGGTTTGGTCCAATTTGGCCGTTTGAGCCTTCAATTCACATTTTCCCGAATTGCAATTAGGGATAAATTTGGGGCTTTCGTATAAATTGACAAGAACTTTTGGGCAAAACCACATTTTTAGATAATATTCATCCCCTAAGTTCGATTTTGAGGCTTAATTGCAAAAATTCTCCATGAATTAGGGTTAATTTTGGGAAAAATTAAGTCGGACCGGTCAAACCGGTCCGAACAGTATCATCTTCTTCCTCTCGCTCACGCTATTTTTTGCATGTTCAAAAGCTAAATTTCAACCGCAAAATTGGACAAGAAATCGACATAATCGAAGGGATTAGGGAAGGCGTTTAGTTCCTCACTTCAAGACGAGTCGATTGAGACCGATTGTGTCACCAATGGTCGCCGGAGACGAACGAAATCGACTGGTCAAAGTCGCGGATATGCAAAAGTCAACATTTGTCAAACGCAGATAAAATCCATGCCAAATTTGCGTGGAATTAGACTTACCGGAGAACCAAACGGAGCTGGACGGACTGCCCAGTATCTCCATCGCCGTTTAAACCAAATGGCACGCACGATCACTTGCCGTTTTGGTGTCAGTGAGTCTCCACCGATCGAGCGAGAATTTGGAAATGGGATATAGCCCTGGAAGGCCTTCTAGAACAAAGGATTGGTCCATTCTGTTTGGGGGGGATTAACAAAATAGAGAGAGAGAGAGAGAGAGAGAGAGAGAGAGAGAGAGAGAGAGAGAGAGAGAGAGAGAGAGAGAGAGCTCTCCAACCCTCGTCGTCGAGAGCTTGACCTCGGCCTATAAGTGATCGGCGACGACGATTCAGGCCGAATTGAACCGTAATTGCACTTCGAGAAGTTCGCTTAAGCTCTGCAGAGTCAATTGCACCAACTCGCGTCGCCTCTGACCTAAAAAAACGATGAGTCAACTTTTGAGCTTGGTTTCTAACCTTCAATGGCGAAGCTTCATTCCAGCTTCAATCCTTACAATTGACGTATGCACATTATCTTTAAGACATTGGTAAGCACCTCTTTGTGTTTTGAATTTTTCTGACGTCAAAATGAAGAGGGGATTAAAATAAAAATACTGACTATTTTTATATATTTTTGTGACATCGAATGCTATTTTTCATGATTTTTCATATATTTTTCTATTTTTTGAAAATATTAAAAAAATGCAAAAAATATAAAAAAATTATTTTTTGGTCAAAATGGTACCTTAGGGTTGGCCAAGGCTACCAAAGCTGATTTCATAATTTTTTTTAACTTTTTACGAATTTTTTTTTATGAATTTTTCAAAAATAAACTAGAAGAGACTTATTAAAATTTAGGTGTCAACACCGCTATCCAAAAAACTACTAACAGAAAAGTGCAAAAGAAAAACAAAAAAAAGTGGTCTAAAATAGAAGGGGATTGCAGAAGTGGTGTTAACAGGAACGAATAGAACCCCACCCAAAACAACTAGGCCTAAAAACCTTAATACAAGACAAGAGGGGAATAGAGCAGGTGACCGAGAGGCCAACCAAAGACAAAATCAGGAGGATACAAGCAGCGAAAGAGCTAGACAAACAGCCAAACCAGAGGCAATAGCTACAACACAAAACAGCAAAAGAACATGCCACCACTCGGACAGACCACCCTCCAAAGGCCTTATAGAAAGCTTTAAATGGAGCAGCAATGCAGTAGAGCAGCAACAAAGAAAGACCAACAACCAGCTCCAAAATAGAATAGGTATGTAGCCCAACCATGACGGAACCTCCAAGAAAAAAGACCACAAGAATAGATTGGTTAGAAATGGTCCCAACAGCGTCAAAGTAGGCCAGGCACTCTACACAAAACTGGATAGAGTCAAGGTCAGCAGTAGGCCAACCACAAAATCAGTACAGAGCAGTATAGAGAAGACCAAATACAAGCGCAAAATCACTGCCAGTCAAATCATAGCCGAGAGGAAATAAAATAGCAGGCAGCACATAATGCCCATAGCGGCATAGAAACTCCAACCAATGTCTCCATAACAGGATATGACTGCACCCATGCACCGTAGAATAAGGTCTCGCAATGAAAAAATTGACCTTATAGTTTAAAAGGCCCACAATTGATGTCAGAAGATGGTATTCCATAGAATGAACTACAAATTATGGAGCATGTCTATGCTCATCGAATATAGTGGGAGAGACTCCCCAGTTACTTTAGAGACACCTATTACGAGGATGATCATGGATGGGCCCCAAGGAGATAGCTTTATCTTTGACCGTCTTCGTTAGATGCAAGATAAGTGTCGGTACAAAGAGACCTTTGTTGCGAAATAAGATGTTATTCCTTTCAGTCCAAAAAATAGGGCAAAGGGATCCAAGAGAAAATCTAGCAATTCGGCGAGAGAAGGACGGGCCTCCTATATGTTGCTTCGCCCACCGAATGTGATCGTCCCATGGGCGGTTCCGCCAATTCAGGTTACATCTAGATGCCCACGTAGAGGCAAGACCACCAGTGATCGCACATCCAAAGAAGAGATGGTCAATGGAGTCCGGTCGAGCTTGAAAAAATGCACATGTGCCATCATCAATTCTCCGATGTTGGAGTAGCCAAGCCTACCAAAGTTGATTTTATAAAATTTCAACTTTATATGGAATTTTGTATGAATTTCTTAAAAATAGAGCAGAAAAGACTAATAAAAAAAATCTGGTGTCAACAGATGCTCCTCTTTGAGATGAATCTCGTTAGAGGTTTCTCTCAAAGACAAGGTGACACTTGAGTTCCGATCGAATCGACTGAGGAAAATGAAAGAAAAGGAATCATGACATCCAATTTTTCATGCCCATCGATCTATGCTCTTTTTTAAAATGGGATATGCTCATTTGGTTTTCTTTGACATGAGAGAGTGAGTAGAGAGGCGTACCTGTCACTTACCTGCTTGATGCTCGTGCATCATTCGCGGTGTCCGGTGGATTCAAAAAGATACCTAGGCATTCGCAGAGTGTCCTAGGGAGATTAAATTCTGACCAATATGATAGGTCAAATCATAATGGGATTCCTAACTGATAGGAACCTAAGGAAGACGCATCCCACATTTGGGGATTTGCCAAAGGTTTTGATCCGTATATGTCACGCCCCGAACCCGGTGAGCACACAAACATCACACCAGGCCGTTTCAATAATTCTCGATAGCCTCTCAAGATCCCTCGACCCACAACTCATAAATTCCATGAAACATGCGGAAGCGAGAAAACATCTCCATATATATGCAAAATCCAGATGACTTAGGACGGAAAAAAAATAGTACACTTCTCATATCCATAAAATACATGTGACATTCTGAAATCCGACCCCTTTTCGAAGTTATAGTGAATTGCCTCATCAATGTATTTCAATTAAATCTTGCTCAGAGATGATCACTCTTGAGATGACTAACCGAAGGGGAATGGCTAACTAGGAAATGGATACGTGGACCTAAGAACTTGTCCATGGATCGACGCTTTGACCATAAGGATTGTCGAGGGAAGGTTTAGGACCATTATAGGCCGATCCAGGAATGGTTATGGAATGAATTGCTAGTGTTATACAATTGGATCACGGGTGATTCCGTTTGACCACAGTATAATTTGTGAACTTTCCTAAACTGATGCTCGACGATCGCGTCTTTCAGAACTAGTGATTTACCCTCACAATTACATGACAACCAAAGGTCCCCATACGTCGAGTAAACGTGAACGTGACGTTAATCGCAGGTCGATACGCGTAACCCCTAAGAGCCGCCCGTTAGTTTGAGATATACTGGGATCGAAAATCGATTGAGTTTAGGCATGAATTGGACTTTGAGATTGGATGTCGGATATTCGAGGATTCCAACGTTAATAAATTGGACGTCGTCTTGTCGGGATCGATTGAGATTAGGTTTCTCCCCAAGGTGAAAGAGAAATTGAAAATTGGATTGAGAATTGGAATTACCTTTTTACCCTCGGATATTACTCATGCCTTTAGAACTTAGTAAGGACTTTTTGGTCTTTTAGTCTAATTCTCCTTGTGGTCGAATTATAGGAGGGCAAAGTTGTCCATTGTGGTCTTGTATTATTGGAACAAAGATTGACATGAGATGACACTTTGACCTACCCCAACCACTAATACTATTCCTTACTATTCACTTGTCATTCACATGTCCATCACTCAAGAACCCCTCTAACCACTCCACCTTCATCTTCTTCATGGGAGAACACAACTATCTCTCACTCCCATTTTTCATCTTCTTGGCCGACCACTCCTCCCCTTCACTCTCTATTTTCTCTCATTTTTTCTCTCAACTCTCTCTCGGCTCCTCTCTCGTTTGCTCACCCGCTCCCTCAAGCCGAAGCTGGTGTGACCTAGAGCTGTCCATCGCCGCCCCTTTGAGCCGTCGTTTTCCCCCAAATCTGGTCGTGACTTGTGGAGGCTGGTTTAGACATTTCTTGGGATCATTTGATGGTAAGAAACCTCTTAAACCTTTCTTAGAGTGATAGGAGACTTAGGGTTGAGGTTATAGTGGTTTGTATTAAGGTTTAATGGATGATTACTTGGATATTCTTGAAGAGGAAATCGAGCGAACCTGCTGTCCAGATCTGGTCGTGGCTTTCCTTGAAGCCTTTGGTGGCTTTTCTTGCTTGAATCCTTGGTAAGTTACTCTTAAACTTAGCCTAGGACTCTAGGTTACTAATGGATGGTTTAGAGTTGGATTTGGTAGAGTTTAAAGGCTGTTTTTGTGTGAAAAACGTGCAAAACCCGAGAGCCTCTAAATCCCGTTTTTCAGCGCGCACTAAAAGTAAAATGGCTCGTTCTAAGTCGTCCGGAGTCCGAATTGAGCTCGGTTTTCTCCCACGCGACCGTAAGATCATGAAGAATATGATTCTAAGCTTGGATTGCTCAAAAAGTAAATAGGATGAAGTCAGTTTTACTAAGAATGGTTCTGATCATGGAACTGAATCTGCCATTTTTGAGGACCGGTTGTGCTTGAGGTGTTCTTGGACAAAAATTGTATTATCTTGGTTAACCTCATGAGTCTAATACTGGTCATGAGGAATTAGAGGATATTGAGCATAAATTTATGGTTATTTTGTGAACTTAATGGTCGGAATTGTCGTGAGTGATCTTGGGGACCGATTGGTGCAAGCTTGGGTCATGATTGGAATGAATGATTAAATTGACTAATCATGTTCTTATGTTCGGCCATAATGAGTTGTTGTAAATTGAGTTGTTAAGTAGAGCGAAATGGCTATACCGTTAATTAAGTGGCTAGCCGAGATGAAGACTTACCAATTATGCCTATATGTGTTCGGCCTTGGGTAGCCATTGTGAGATAAATGACTAGATTGATTGCTTACCTTTGTTATGTTTGGCCGTGTGAAGTATGGAAGGTTCGATTGGTTGAATTGTAAAGTGGAGGCCGAACCATGATTGCCTCTTAATGATTGTGCATCTTAATCTTTGCTTGGCCACTAACATGATAAGTACCTTTATACGAGATTACGCATTAACCAATGACAGTTAAAGGACGACTTGGGAGCCGTTGCTACGGGGGGTCGGGGCAGATGAAAGAATGACATGGGAGCAGTTGTTACGGGGGGTCCTGCCTAGTACAATGTAGTATTACGACCTGGGAGCCGTTGCTACGGGGGGTCGGGGCAGATGATAGAATGACCTGGGAGCCATTGTTACGGGGGGTCCTGCTAGTACAATGTAATATTACGACCTGGGAGCCGTCAATACGGGAGGTCAATGCGATAGCCTAATGCGTTATGACGCGGACCTTGTTATATATGATTGAGATTTAGGATATGAAATGCTCTATACAAGTATTGATTTGTGAAGTGCCTAGAGTACGAAGCTCGACCTTATCATACTGAGTCATGACTTGAATTGTGAACATTGTAATTGTGATTGCAACTAGTTGTTGCCTTTTTCTTGTTTAACATAATGTCCCATCTGATGGATAGAAATGCATGATAGGACTCGACCCGAAGGATGGCCTCGATGGATAAATTAGCTTGATAGGAATTGATATGAAGGCCTTGATGATTAGAATTGCAAGGTAAGAGATGATTTGGCAATTGACCTAGAATGTAGGAACCACATGTTTAGGATCGTCTAGAGGTACTATTGGCCTAGTCTAGGTTTAGGAGTTAACTTGCTGAGATTTATTCTCACCCTGTCGTGGGATAACACTTTCAGGTTCTAATTGGTGAAGCTCCATGGATGCTATCGAAGAAGCCTAATGAAGCAGTTGAATTTGTGGTCTTGTACTCCCATATGTAGTTGGTGAGGCTAAAACAAGTTGACCTTTAGTTCATGGATGACTGTTGTAGCTTTTGAAATTTCAACTGTGTTTTACAAAGATGTCGGTTGTATTGAGAAAACTTCTTTTGTCCGTCTTGAGTCATCGTGGTATGTTGTAGTATGGAGATTGGTTCTCGCTTTCGCATATGTATTTCATTTCTATAGATTAAGTTCGACGTCGTTGGATCCTGGGGAGTTAATTGAAGTTACCGAACTTGGAGGGATGTTCGCGCACTCGAAAGGTTCGAGGCGTGACAATACACATCGAATTGTTTCAATGGTCAAATACTAGTGATTCAATTTCTACATCCACAAAACAAAATAAAATCCCTAAGGCCACAAAAGGTTCTATAATCAATCGACGTTCTACTTCCACAAATACCAATCACTGGTAAACTTGGTGTTCCATCGCCTGGGACCTGAAAAATGTTAATCCCTAACGGGGTGAGATATAAATATCAGCAAGTGAACCATAAACCTAGACCAGACCACTATTCCCCCCAAACTATGCAACAATACAATATTCAGAAAATCATCAATACGATGGCACATGGCATTCATAAATAAAACATCTCAACGTGATTGGCATAAGCAAAAGTCGCAGTCAAACATACTCAACCTCATGGGATCAAGCTTCACGCACTTAGCATATAAATAAACACACAATTCATAAGTCATCACAATGACACCTCATGTACTCATCGCCAATGGCACCCGGGTGTGATGTATTTCTCAGGGGCACTTTGGCCAATTATTGAATTTCAATCTTATCAGCATTAGCCAACTATATGATATTGGATATAAAGTTTACTTTGCAGAAAATAAGTACTCAGGTACAAGTGAAGACAATGAATCTTCGTTCACTAGATGAAGACATGATAATATGTACCTACTGGATACAATGTCTGAGGAAGAGAAATGACTTCTATTTGTCAATGACGATCCAGAACTTTGGAACAGAAAGATGGGACACATAAGCCTCAAGCAAATATCAAAGCTCTCCAAAAAGAAGCTAGTAAGAGGTCTCATAGAAGCCAAGTTTGAAAGGACTAAGCATTGTGAAGTTTGGACATTGGGAAAACAAGTAAGAAGTTCTTACAAATCTATAAATGAAGTGTCTACTGACCGTGCTTTGCAGCTATTACATATAGATGTCTTCGGACCTACTTGAATTCAGAGTATTGGAGGAAAAAGATATTGTTTGGTCATTGTAGATGATCATACCAGATTTACTTGGGTGTTCTTTCTTGCACATAAAAGTGATGCTGTCTCATACTTTGAAACATTTTCAAAGAAAGTTCAAAATGAAAAATGTTATTCTATTTCAAGCATCAAAACAGAACATAGATGGGAATTTGAAAATCATTACTTTGCCGAGTTTTGTGATCAAAATGATTTTCAACACAATTTTTCATCTCCATACACTCCACAACAAAATGGAGTTGTTGAAAGGAAGAATAGATCTTTACAAGAAATGGCACAAACTCTATTGATTGAAAGCAAAGCACCTTCATATTTTTGGGCAGAAGCTGTGTCTACTTCTTGTTATATTATAAACCGAGTTTTTCTTAGACCATTGCTTGAGAAAACCCTCTATGAGCTTTACAAATGAAAGAAACCAAATATTTCGTATTTTCATATTTTTTTTTTGGTAAGGAAAAAATGTATTTTCATATTTTTTTGTTGTTGTAAATGCTACATTCTTAAAAACTCAAGTGATCGGCCAAGCAAGTTTGATGAAAGATCAGAAGAAGGAGTATTCTTGGGATATTCGACCTCAAGCAAAGCCTATCAAGTCTTCAACAAGAATTCCTAGACGGTTGAAGAATCTATGAATGTGAAATTCGAGGATGAATACACTGCTCAGAAGATCACTTCCGTTAATGAAGTGTTAGATGATTAGAACTCATCAACTGAGAAGCAGAACACATCATCTGAGGCCGAAGAAGCAGCTGAATCTTCTCAGAACTTGGAAGATAAGCAACCAACTGCAACTTTTGAAGATCCAAATGATGAAGAATCAATCGAAGATGAGCTTGAAATGTCAAAGAAAAACTGAAAATACAAATCCAGTCATCCTACCGATCAAGTCATTGGAAACATTGATGAAGGGATCAAAACCAGATCTAAACTAAGAAGTGCAATAAATGCATTTGCTCTGGTTTCTGAGTTTGAACCCAAAAGAATTAAAGAAGCTCTTCAAGATTGTTGACACCAAATTTTTGATGAGTTTTTTTTTTGGTTATTTCTTTGAGAAAATTCATGGAAAATCCATAAAAAGCCAAAAAAATTACAAAATCAACTTTGATGGCCTTGGCCAAGCCTAAGGAACCAATTTTACAAAAAAAAAATAATTTTTCATATTTTTCGCATATTTTATATTTTCAGAAATTAGGAAAATATTAGAAAAATCAAGAAAAAAATAGCATTCGAGGTCACAAAAAATATGGAAAAATAGCCAATATTTTTCTTTTAAATCCCTTGTCTTTTTGACCTAAAAAAAAAAATCCAAAATCAGATTCAATTTTAGGTGTTCCTTTGTAACACATGTGATTGAATTTGAGAAAAAAATATCAATTGAGTGTTTTAATTTACAATTTTGGCATTGTTAAGGATCTTGACTTTCAATCTGATTGTCCCCCATTTCAATTTAGCCCAATTGTTCGCACAAATTGCCCAATTGCATGAATTGCATACTAAAATTGCATTTTAGTCCTTGAAATTGGGCATAATTGAAATTACTTTCAATTCGAGGACTATCATTGCAAATTAAACGTACTCCCCAATGGTTTTCACCATTTTGAATAGATTGGCATAGGCAATTCGGCTCAATTTGGCCATTTGAACCTTCGATTGCACAAATCCCTAATTTGCAATTACATAAAAATTTGGGGTTTTTATAGAAATTGATGTAAACTTTTGGGCAAAACCATATTTTTGGGTAATATTCATCCCCTAAAATCGATTCTGAGGTTTAATTGCAAACATTCCCCACCCATTTAGGTTAATTTTGAAAATCCCAATTCGGAACCGGTTCAGACCGGTCTGACTGTCGGTCGGACCGGTCTGCTACAGTGTCATCTTCTCCATTGAGCCTTCGCGCAAATGAACAGTGCGAAGATGAGTTTCAACAATAAAATTGACCGACCAATCGACTATAATTGGAGAAAAATTGTTGGGTGTTTGGTTCCTTAGACCATTCCCCATCGATTGGGGCCAGAATGATGATCAATGGTCGCCGGAGCGGGGAATAATCGGCCGGTCAAAGCCTCGGTACCTACAAAAGTCAACAACGACAAAGCTCAGTTGAAATTCACCCAAATTCGTGCCAAATGCGATCACTAGAGGTCCCTAACATAATGACCATTTGATGCCTGTCGATTGCTGGTCGTCGGTGACCATTTCGAACGTGTTCTCTCGTGCGAAGGTCACCGGCCTAACCCCCCCGTTCGACGCCAAAAATTTCAAAGAACGATATAAGTCGAGGAACCTTCGCGAAGCAGGAAGACGGTTGATTCAGTTTCAGAAGGTAAAACTAAATAGAGAGAGAGAGAGAGAGAGAACGCGAGAGAGAGCTCGTTCTCCGACGCCCGTCGTCGAGAACTTGAGCTAGATTGGAAGGCACTGGTTGGGCCGTCTCCGGTCAAACCGAAACCAAAGAAGACTGTCGGGAGTTCGCCCAGTGTACCAGGAAGCGATCGCCGCCGACCGCGCAGCCTGAAACCGCGGAAATAGGTGAGTCACGGTCTCGAGTTCTTCGTTGAGCATCAATGGCGACTCACATATTTTTTTTTTTATTATTGTTGCAATTAGTGTGTGCGTTTCATTCCTTGAACATCACTGACCATTACCGCATCTTGATTTTGCATTGACTTCGCCTGAACAACTCGAATCGAGTCTTCCAATCTAACCTCCATAGCCGACTACTGTTTATCCCTACCTAGCCCAATCTAGGCCGAGCGAGCTCAATCGGAGCTCGAGGTAAGTCTCCTGAACATTGATTGATGCTATCTTGTGATGGAATTGTAATGATTTTGTGTAAATAGAGCGATTGAACTCTCATGGCCGTACTCAACACTTCGCATGGCAATCGCGATTTTGTGAATGAAATGTTTCGATTATTAGATATGTTAAACTAGGAGTTCTTACGAATCGATTGGCGTTGGTTTCGCGCGATTTCGTCGAGGTTTCACCGTTGGATCATCGCCGGAGAAGCACAACCATCCATTCCGCTGGAGTCGCGAGGTTGAAGACGAAGTTGACGTGGCGCGGTCAACCGGTCAAAGTCCTAGGTGTCAGTTCGCCATTGGGCCACGTGGTTGTCCAGACAGCAGGCCGTTAGGAGATCTGTTATTCGAATAGGTAGATCCGACGGCTGAGGTTAATCAAGTCAAATAAACGATGGCCGTTCGATTAGAAATTAGGATAATTTGAAAATAGTTTTAATCGAAAAATCAATCAGAACAGAAACTGTGCTGTTTAGATAAAGGGTTAGGCGACATCGTTTTGGGTTAATGAGAATGGACGGTCCAGATCAAGTCCCATGTTCTAATCGTGGCCGTCGGTTTAATTAGTCAGATCAGACGGTCCCGATCGAGTCTTCATTCAATCTGAGCCGTAGGATTTAGTAATCAGATCTGAGGGGCGTGGATTAGCCACTCGGTTAAATGGGAACCGTCAAATCATAGTCGAATAACCGAAAATAAAAAAAGTGTGATACGGCGTCGTTTTGTGGCGTCCGGGTCGCGGGTTTGGGTCTGGACCGGGTTCCGAGCTGATTGGGTCGGGTTGACTCGGTCAGAAATATTTTTTTTAAATAAAAAATCAAAAAGTCATTTTAAAAAATAAAAAAAATCAGAAAATCTTAGAAAATCCTAAAAAAATGCTAGAAAATCCCAGAAAATTTCAAAAAAAATGTAGGAAAATTGTGGGAAATTTCTAGACACTCCAGAAATCCCAAAAAAAATTGAGGATTGACCACAGACAATTGGTCGGTTCGATTTTTGGGATTTCTTATCCGTTCTTTCGATAATTGACGACAATACCCTTTAGGGGTAATTCGTCTCCGCTTTGTATTTTGAGATAGATCGAAAATGCCTAGATTAGGATAGGGACAGTTAGGTGGCGAATCCTTCTGCTTGGATTTTCAAATCTCATCATTTTTTCCTGAAATGACGATTGTACCCCTCAAAGGGTAAATCGTCTCTCCCATTCTAGTCGAGCCCTAAAAATTGCTCAAAGTTAGGGTTTGGGTCGGTGGACGACCAACCCTAATAGTTGAGATTTTCAGTTCTCATCTTCGTCCAAAATGACGATTTTGCCCCTCTAAAGGTAAAGTCCCTTTTAAATTCCAGAAAAATTCTAGAAATTCCCAAAAAAATAGGAAATGGAAGGATTTGATCGCCAATTCCATTTCCACCATCTTTTGTCTGCAAATTTCATCTAAAAATGATGATTTTGCCCTTCCAAAGCAAATTGTCCCCGAATTGTTCAAAAATTACGATTTTGCCCCTCATGGGCAAATCATGTCAAAATCATTACTAAGCCTTGATTGAGACTTCTCTATGCTAATAGGGCCTCATTAGGGATGCCATGCTGATTTCATGTGATTTAGCCGCATGCTATGGATCCTTGACTTGCGCTTTCATTTTGATGATTGTGAGTGATAGGGTAGTCATTCTCATATGCATGAACTCCTAGACTTAGAATCTATACCCCACTCGTCTGTATGAAATCCTAGAATCAGATAAACCATTCAGCTTAGGTACCGAAATGGCGTCAACTCTAGCAGTTGGCGTAACAAAGTCCCCGATCCCACTTCTCTGGTTTCCGCAGAATCGAATAGACCGCTCCCAACTATTCGATAGGGTTTCCGATCGTACCCTCCACAAAACGATTGGTGGCGACTCCTTGGCATGTACACATATCACATGTCACTAGACCACACTGAAGGTCGACTACGCATATCCAGCGGTTGCGATTTGGGTAATGGACCTTGGGAGAGGCCCGTGTCCGATCAGGCTTACGTCGAGCGGCCCATTAGCCCCCTCGCTCCCGCGTCGAGAGGGTCGCAAAAAACTGGCGACTTCGCTGGGGACTATTTTAAACCAGAATCTCCGATTTTGCAGAATTCCAAAGGACTTGAGCCGATTAAAAAGTTGATTTGTTTATCTGACCTTATTTTCTGCAGATGCTCTCGAAGGTGAGGTACGTACGCTAACTATTGTGTTAGATATTTTTGCAGATTGGAGAAATAAGAGGTGGAGTGATTGTTGACATTTTCCAGTAGGTTGGAGTTGGGAATGTATGTTTATTTTAAGCACATATTGAAGCGGTGTTTGATACAAACTGCTATGCATGACCTTGCATTGTGATGATCACGACACATCGCACACACTGGCAGTCAAACCTCGACTGCAAACTACCTCTAAGTTACCTTAGATAGGGAAAGGATGCGAAAGGATCTCGTGTTTGATGGCACTTGAGACTTTCGTGTTCGTTCCCGCTCACAATCCAAATTGGCGATATCTAGCCCTCTTGGGTGGGTACCCTTAGGGAGGAATCTGCCTCATTTGGATCGTGGGAGCCTGAGCCATAGATTCCTCACCCGATTTTCGATTTCTAGAGTATACCCACTTGTCTCATGCGCATGTCTATGGATGGTTGGTATACCTAAAACCTCCCATGGTTAAAGGGGAACATTTCACATCCCCAAGTTTGGTTGGTAAGGCATTTATTTTCAATGTACTTTACTACTCCCTGTTCTATAGTATGACTCGTACATTGCATACATATACATGCATTTGCATACATCATGAAAATCACTCAAGTGACTAATTGAAATAACGATGATAAATGGGGGTATGATGTCGCCGTTTCCTAAAAGTTCAACAGAGTTGGTAACCTTCGAGTACCTAAGGAAAGTTACTTGCCCTGGATCGAACACAAGGATGCACTTTACTAGGTTCGTGCATGGTCGAGAGCTGACTGGATGCAAGCTGGGATATGCTGAAGATTGTCAAACCCTCTATTATGTGGATAACCTCAGGTTTAAGCGACAAGCAGATGAGATGTTCGAGAATTACTTGGAGATGAAGAGGCAGTATCGCAACCACTTGGCTAGGGAGGCATACGCCCGTCGGAAGGCCGAACGACAGGCTAAAGAAGACATACCCATGATCACTTTTTGGGGAAAGAGAAGACGCCCTGCGACCAAGACAAAGCCAAAACGCATCACACTCAAGAAGGTGAAACCCGAGAAAGCTCATGAAGTCATCATACCATGGACTAGAGAATGGCTAGAGGAGCTAAGATACCTTGATCAACGCATTGAAGACAACCCCTCACGCTTGATTGGAGGAGGGTTCCCGACTGACTTTCATTGTGAAGAGGGGTAGACCTCTAGGAAGAGGGTGATTTAGATCCTCACATTCCATCGGCCTTTTATGGCTTTCTTGTTTGAAGAGTCTCTCTTTACCTTTCTTTCATTAGGCGTCCTGATTGTAATAAGAAATCCATTCCACTCTGTTCATTTGATGTATTGACCAATGTAATGTGACATTGTTGTTTCCCTTAGTCACTAGAGTGAACCTGACTAAATTGCATAATTCACTTCCTTGAAATTCAAATTAGGCTTTAAGTCAGGCCTTCGAGACCTGAAAAAGGTCATAATTTCCATTTCTTCAATTGAACTATGCGATTAAGTTAGCCCATGTATACTTCATGGCATCTGCATAATCACATGTTTAAAGTAATTTTTGACGATTGACTTTTCAAAATCATTTGCATATTTTAGACTTGATGGGAAAGAATGATATTCAAGTGTTCAAAGTTCCCCGGGCCGAACTCCTATCATGGTGGGATAGCATGGGTGAAGCTAGCCAGAAGTACGCTGAATCACGACTGGGATATCTATTAGACCTGCTGAAGATTGAGTGCTCACCTGCCTTTATCCAAGCCATGGCGCTCTATTGGGATCCTACCACCGCTACATTTTGCATGGAAGGACTGGAGATTACCCCCACTATCGAAGAATACAGCGCCGTCATCGGAGTTGAGTTCACTCACTCGCTAGTCCAACCTCCCATAGGATTTGAACCCTTGAGTCAATTAGCTGAATTCCTTGACACAAGCTTTAAAGAAGTCAAAGCAGATGCAAAAAGCAATTCTGGACGAATCTCCCTGTCCTTCCTCCTAGATCGATTTCTCAACCTTTCTGCTGCTAAAGGGACTAAATCAGGTAGAGCCTTTGTGTTGGCCTTCTTTAGCTTCGTGCTATTCCCAATCTCGTCTGTCACCTTCGATCCTATTATGGCCGTTGTAGTCAGACAAGTCTGTTGTGGGTGGGATTATTCAAATATCATCATTGCTGAGACCTTTCTTTCCCTAATTCGCTTCAAGAAAAATAAGAAGGGAATCTTTATAGCACCTAGTGATCTTTTGTACCTGTGGTTCACATCTCATGTCAGACAATTCCATATCCGCATGGGCTTCACTGAGATTAGCTCCGACGCTCATCCTCTTAAAATCTTTGTCAGAACCCATACACGTATTCCTAAGTTCAACTTCATAGAATGGAAGAACTTCCTTAGAAATTTAAAACCTGAACACCTCCGATGGCGGCTAAGGTTGCCAACACTGGGCAAAGTTAGATTAGCATGCAATGACAAAGATCCAGTCCCTTTGCTGGGATTCACGGGTGCTACCGCATATTATCCAAAGAGGGTTATTCGACAATTTGGGGCATTATAGGAGATCCCTTCTCCACCACGACCTGGTGTCTTTTCCTTTGATATACCAAACGAGACCCTCATGGAAGAAAAGAGGAAACAGTTCGAAGCCAAAGTGGCATTTATTATTCACTCTCTAAAGAACTCTCAAGCCGAAGATATAAGTTGGCCAGAGAATATGACTCGCAAAGAGAACGTTCACAGGGCCACCACTGAGTACATCCAGCACTTTGAGGCGACTAGATGTATCTTTGTCGAACCTTATATACCTGAATACATCGTACCGTACGTGCCTGGAGTAGAGCCGTACATACCCGAAGATATGGGGTCACCGCCATATTCAGAAGATGAAGACTCCCAAACTGAAGAGACTGATCTGTATGGGAGTGGCGAGGATGCCTTAGGCCTCAAACGCCCTAGACTTGAATAGACTATTCCATCAAGTGTAAAATGAGCAAACATTGCAATGCCTTTTCATGCATTCTCATTTGTATTGGATATTGTTTTGGATACATGAGCACGAGTATGGACATATTTTACAAATGCATAAAAAAAAACATCGTCAAAAATTATGCTTCTTTTAATTTCATGAATTCTTTTGGCGAATGATTAAAAAAATTACTCCCATGAGACTAAGGCTTATACGGTAGTCATTTTTCTCATTCACCAACAGAAAATATGCAACTAAATGAATTAAGTGCCTCCTTTTGTCAATATAAAATAAATACTCACTGAAATTCCTTTTAAACAGGTACATTCTAATCACGGAATTGCTAACACATCGCTTTCGCACTCGACTAAAAACAAGGATGGAACAGCAAGTACTGACCTCGCGAGTGGGCATGCTAGAAAATCAAATGACTACTATGACAACCATGATGGCTGATATTAAGGCAATGCTGGAAGCCTCCCCAGCCAGACAGGCAGTGCCTCCTAACCAGAACAATTCAAATCCGTCCTTCGCGCCAGATGTAGCTGATAAAGAGACAGTGGACAATGCCCAACGTACTGAGGAGGATGTCCGTATGCCGAACATCTAGTCACAACAGAAGGCACCCCTAGTTGTCATCAACCTTGAAAGGGATGAAAAGGGAAATCAGACTGTAAAAATCGAAGTGGAGGCTAAGAGATTAGCCAAGATCGAGGAATGTTTAAGCAGTCAGGGTTATGAGTTGGCCCACTTCGACAAAATATCTCCTTTCACCAAGGTGGAGACTCCTCCTGATTACAAGGAGCCAGACTTCGTGAGAAAGTATAATGGGACGAGCTGTCCACGCGCTCATCTCAAATATTACCCTCGCAAGATGGCGCACTATTCGGATTATATTCCACTGCTGATGAACACGTTTCAAGAGAGTTTGGCTGGTGCCGCTCTGGCATGGTTCATCGAGTTGGACCTAGATGATTACGATGGATGGGAAGATCTTGCGGAGGATTTCCTTAGACAGTATAAGTTCAATACGGCTACAGCCCCAACGAGGGAAGACCTTCTACGAACCTCAAAGACAAGGGGCGAGCTGATCAGAACATATGCCCAGAGATGGCGAGCTTTGGTAACCCAAGTAAAGCCGTCAATCCCCGAAGACGAGCTGATTGATCTATTCCTAAAGGCACTCCCCTACGAATATTTCGACAGATTAAACACCTCTGGGTGCCAAACCTTTACACACCTGATAAAGGTGGCAGAAAGGCTCGAATGGGCCTTAAGAGAAAGGAGGTAGCATGAAGCTTCTACTAGAAAAAAAGTATCCCCTAAAGAGGGAGAGAGAGGCTGGGCTTGACATAGCGTTTATACCAGACTCCCATAAGCCCAAGTCGTTCAACAATTCTAATCAGACTAAGGGAGGATCGTCATGGTCGGCGCCAAAGGGACAAGAACCTAGAAGAAGGCAACCCCAAAAGCAGTTCTCTCAGCTCCTGAGACCTTTGTCCAAGTTGCTCCCGATGCTGCTAGAGCAACACTTGGTGGCGAATGAACCACCTAGGATAAATCCTGTTAAGTATCCTAGCTTTGACGAGAGCCAAACCTATGTCTACCATATGGGCGAAAATGGGACATAATGTGGATAACTGCTATATCCTTAAGCTGAAGGTACAAGCTCTGATTGACAGTCAGATTCTGAAGTTTGACAACGTGGCTCCAAATGTGCAAGAAAACTCGCTCCCTGATCATCAAACAATTGGGGCAATATTCACCGAAGAGGAGGAGGGCCACCTCAAGCTGAAAGTAGACATGTCTAAACTGAATGACCTTCTGGTCACTACTTTGTCATACCTAAAAAAGAAGGGGAGATCCCTGCTGACGTAAAGAAGCTATGTATCACCAAGATGATGAGCTTCGGGATAATGTCTGATATTACCGATGAAGGATTCGAGGGAGTCGAAGCTTCTCCATCTTTGAAAGAAAGCCACTTCGTGGTCAAAACTGAGCAGGGTAGCACGTGGAACGTCCCGGATGAGGATCTGGTAGCCGACTTTGGGTCGATCATGGAGCCAGAAGAGGAATTCGAAGGGGACGAACTGGAGGCCAAGAAGCGAAGTCTAGCAGATCGTAGATTTATGGCCAACGCACTTGAAATAGGTGAAGTTGTAGACAACCTGGGTCAGGATTCTGGAGGATACAACTTTAAAGTAAAATATTCTGCTCCTCCTAGTTTCTATCAGAGAATGGAGGATATCATACCAGACGGATGGGGAGGAATGGATGATCCCGCTCAACTCGAGATCTCGAGGGGTATGGAAAAGTCTTTTACGAAATATTTTGATGACACTGTGTCAATGATCGAAGCTGCTACGACTGTGGTAATTAGATTAGAAGAGCTGCATAGCTTGAATGAGGTGGAAGATTGCTTATTCAAACCAGTTGTGATCCGATTGCCGAAAGAGGAGGCGGATGATACAACTGAACCAGAGGAACCTGATCCGACAACAATAACCATACAAGTCCCTCCAATATAAGAGTACGATCCTAAAGCTGTCCATTGGGACTATGGGACACAGGAAGTAGACGTAGTAATGAGATCTGGACGATTTTATGCCCCTAGGGAGGTGAATCCGAAAAGAAGGAGGTCTCGAAGGAGGACGTTGAAAAACTCACGTCTATCATTAAGACCAGCGAGTTTGAAGTAATAGAGAAACTGAGGAAAATGCCAGCTCAAATATCCTTACTGGATTTATTCATCAATTCAGAAAAGCACAATGATGCACTATTGAAGATACTCAACGAGGTGCACGTCCCTGAGACGATCAATGATGTGCAGTTAGGAGACTTCGTAGGGGCAATCCTCCTAAAAGATCAACTAAGCTTCTCTGATGAAGACTTTCCCATGGAGGGGAGAGGGCACAACAAGGCCTTATACATTTCTGCGCAATGTAACGGGAAAAGAGTGGCGCACGTACTAATCGACAATGGATCGGCCTTCAACATTTGCCCTTTGGCTACTTTGAGAAGGTTGGGGATCAATGAGGAAATGATTAAGACTTCTAAAACAGCTGTGAGAGCTTTTGATGGGATGAAGAAGACTGTGGTAGGTGAGATTGAGCTAGAAGTGTTCATCGGCCCAACGAAATTCTCTATAAATTTTCAAGTAATGGATCTACCTAGTGCATTTGGGTTCTTGCTGGGAAGACCCTGGATCCATATAGCAGGAGCCGTACCATCCAGCTTGCATCAGAAAGTGCCCTTTTTAGTAGATGGGAAGGTGATTACTGTGCATGGGGAAGTCGACCTCCAAACATACCAGAACAGCGCCATTCCCTATATTGAACCTGAAGTTAAGATGGAAGCGAGCTATCATTCCCTGGAGTTAGTAGCGACAGTACACACTCCAGTAGGGACAAGATTGAAGGCTCCCTACATTTCTGAAGCCAATCTTTTACCAGCTAAGATGCTATTGGCATATGTGTATAATCCCGGAGAAGGCCTGGGCAAGCATGGTCAAGGAATGAATACCCATCTGCAGTTGAAAGCCAACCAACATAGGATGGGCTTGGGGTACCGAAAGGATCATATGGGCGAGTCTGCCCCAAAGGCAACAGGCCGAGGCCGAGGCAAAAGCCTGGGACGCCATGGAGGCCAGAACAACCCGAAAGGTTCATTCATCGGTTCTCCAACTTGGAAAGGCAGGTCACATATATTCAATAATCCTTTGAACGCCCACTTCAGCCAGAACTCTAAATGGTTGTCAAAAGAGGATATCACTTCATCAACAGAACCGGATCTGGCAAACCCTTTTTTCAAAAATGACTTTGTGAATGTCATCATAGAGTGGTTGGACGACAAAGCCACTTCCTCTGAGTAAAGAAGATTTTCTCATTCTTCAAATACTGCACTTAGAACTTTCTACATTTTGTTGCATTTTCATTCCTTGTTATAGATGTAGGAAAACGCCTTTGGATCTCTAGCCGTTGGTCCAAACAGCATAGCTTGTAATGTGGTCCATTTTGTATTCAATAAAATCACACAAGTTTTATTAAGGACATATGGAACCACGAATCAGCCCGATGATGATGCTAGCCTTCCGCACGGAAGCTTGAGGCCCGATTTGCCATATGATTCCTAATTTCCAAAGGATTTCCACGGGGCCAGGATATCCGATGACATGAGAATTAGTCCCGTTTATACCTGTACTTTTTTCGAAAACTCTTTCGAAAATATTTTCCACAATCATGCATAGCATTTTTATGGAGTACGAACTAACCATGCTCATGACATTTCAGGCATGTCATCTCAAACATACATACCAGGTTGTTATGTGATTCGGATCGCCACATGGACTGTTCCTACAGCATCGAGGAAGATGAGGATGAAGGTTATGCGTCTATTCGCAGAGAATGGAGCGCCTTCGAAGAATCATTGCCTCCTACTTCAGAAGAACCAGTTGTTATTAACTTAGGGGACTCCACGGATATTAAGGAAGTCAAGATCGGTGGACATTTATCCCGAAATGAAAGACTCAGGTTCACAGAATTACTGAAGGAGTATCAAGATGTCTTTGCATGGTCTTACGCTGACATGCCAGGTTTGGATCCTAAAATTGTGAAACATGCATTGCCCACGGATCCCAGTGTCAAACCTGTCAGACAAGACAGCAGACGGATGAGAGCCGAGTTAGAAGACAAAATTAAAGAGGAAGTCATGAAGCTTCTCCGAGTAGGCTTTATTGAAGCTATCCCATACTCGGACTGGATTGCAAATATAGTCCCCGTCATGAAGAAGGATGGTAGAGTTCGTATCTGCGTAGATTACCGAGAACTGAATAGAGCAAGCCCAAAAGATGATTTTCCATTACCTCACATTGATGTGTTGGTGGATAGTACCGCGGGGTATGAATTGTTCTCATTCATGGATGGATTCTCTAGATATAACCAAATCCTCATGAAACTGGAGGATAAGCCAAAGACTGCTTTTACCACGCCTTGGGGAAACTTTTGCTACAAGGTTATGCCCTTTGGATTAAAAAACGCAGGGGCCACCTACCATAAAGCTATGATCACATTATTCTATGATATGATCCATAAGGAAATTGAAGTATATGTCGATGATATGATCGCCAAGTACAAGAAAGGACAGGATCATATACGGGTGTTAAGAAAGTTATTTGAGCGGTTGCGCAAATATAAGTTAAGGTTGAACCCTAACAAATGTGTGTTTGTGGCAAAAATCTGGGAAACTTCTTGGATTCATGGTCAGTAACATGGACATTGAGATTGATCCTTCAAAGATTCAAGCCATCCATGATCTAGCGACTCCCTCCACAGTAAAAGAAGTGAGAAGCCTTCTGGGGAGACTGAACTATATTGCCAGAATTATCAATCAGCTGTCCGATGTGGCTAAACCAATCTTCAAATTACTCAAGAAAGGCGCGAAAATGACATGGGATTGTCCCATGTGATTGAATTTGAGAAAAAAATATCAATTGAGTCTTTTAATTTGTAATTTTGACATTGTTAAGGATCTTGACTTTCAATCTGATTGTCCCCCATTTTAATTTAACCCAATTGTTCGCACAAATTGCCCAATTGCATACTAAAATTGCATTTTAGTCCTTGAAATTGGGCATAATTGAAATTATTTTCAATTCGAGCGCTATCATTGCAAATTAAACATACTCCCCAATAGTTTTCACCATTTTGAATCGATTGGCATAGGCAATTCGGCTCAATTTGGCCATTTGAACCTTCGATTGCACAAATTCCTAATTTGCAATTACATGAAAATTTGGGGTATTTTTTTATATTTATTTATAGAAATTGATGTAAACTTTTGGGCAAAGCCATATTTTTGGGTAATATTCATCCCCTAAAGTCGATTCTGAGGTTTAATTGCAAAAATTCCCCACCAATTTGGGTAAATTTTGAAAATCCCAATTCGGAACCGGTTCAGACCTGTCTGACCGCCGGTCGGACCAGTCTGCTATAGTGTCATCTTCTCCACTGAGCCTTCGCGTAAATGAACAGTGCGAAGACGAGTTTCAACAACAAAATTGACTGACCAATCGACTATAATTGGAGAAACATTGTTGGGTGTTTGGTTCCTTAGACCATTCCCCGTAGATTGGGGCCGGAATGATGATCAATGGTCGCCGGAGCGGGGAGTAATCGGCCGGTCAAAGGCCTGGTACCTGTAAAAGTCAACAACGACAAAGCTTAGTTGAAATTCACCCAAATTCGTGCCAAATGCGATCACTAGAGGTCCCTAACAGAATGGCCATTTGATGCCCGTCGATTGCCGGTCGTCGGTGAACATTTTGCACGTGTTCTCACGTGGGAAGGTCACCGGCCTAACCCCCTAGTTCGGCGCCAAAAATTTCAAAGAACGATATAAGCCGAGGAACCTTCGCGAAGCAGGAAGACGGTTGATTCAGTTTCAGAAGGGAAAACCGAATCGATAGAGAGAGAGAGAGAGAGAGAGAGAGAGAGAGAGAGAGAGAGAGAGAGAGAGAGAGAGAGAGAGAACGCGAGAGAGAGCTCGTTCTCCGACGCCCGTCGTCGAGAACTTGAGCTCGATTGGAAGGCACTGGCTGGGACGTCTCCGGCCAAACCGAAGCTAAAGGAGTCCGTCGGGAGTTCGCCCAGTGTACCAAGAAGCGATCGCCGCCGACCGCGCAGCCTGAAACAGGTGAGTCACTGTCTCGAGTTCTTCGTTGAGCATCAATGGCGATCTCCGGCCAAAATAGGTGAGTCACTGTCTCGAGTTCTTCGTTGAGCATCAATGGCGACTCACATATTTTTTTTTTTATCATTGTTGTAATTAGTGTGTGCGTTTCATTCCTTGAACATCATTGACCATTACCGCATCTTGATTTTGCATTGACTTCGCCTGAACAACTCGAATCGAGTCTTCCAATCTAGCCTCCATAGCCGACTACTGTTCATCCCTACCTAGCCTAATCTAGGCCGAGCGAGCTCAATCGGAGCTCGAGGCAAGTCTTTTGAACATTGATTGATGCTATCCTGTGATGGAATTGTAATGATTTTGTGTAAATCGAACGATTGAACTCTCATGGCCGTACTCGGCACTTCGCATGGCAATCGCGATTTTGTGAATGAAATGCTTCGATTCTTAGATATATTAAACTAGGAGTTCTTGCGAATCGATTGGCGTTGGTTTCGCGCGATTTCGTCGAGGTTTCACCGTTGGATCATCGCCGGAGAAGCACATGTTAGTGATATGCCCTAAAGCAATTGTGTAATAGTTACATATTGGGTATATCCGTTGCACTTCTGATTTCTTATCAGTGGCAAAGACGTATTTATTCATTTGTCCAAATATAAATGAATAAAATCCATTAGATCAGTTGTAACCGAACCTATTCTTAAGACGTTGAGAATATGTGTGACAGGTTTACGGTTAGACTGAATCTTTAAAACAGTTCCCGATCAATGGATTATTGAATGGATATCAATGATCCTGTTGAGGTCGGTATGTTCTTAACTTCATAATTAAGTATCAGATACTTAAGGAAATGACGAGTCACAAGTCATTGGGTATTGCGATATCCGAGTTAGAACATAGGTGCTTGTATCGGACAAGTTCACTGAACGTGACACATTTTGAATGATTAGCGACATGGAAGCTTTTTGCGTGGTCAATGTCTAATCATTCATGCTTTGGTCTTGTGTAAATAATCCTTAGACCTGAGGTACAGTGTTGACTTGTGTGATAAATGGCTATGGTTCACAAGTGCGCATATTGGCGGGTCGTTGATTCGTCTCTGTACTTGATGGTCGTAGTTCAGGCACATACGAAGTCACATGTGTACGCAATATGGAATCTGTCTCCTTATTAATAAATGTATGATGTCCTATGTGATCTAATTGTAACAATGCATTGAAATCCTCGGCCGGGGTTATGATTGAGAATGAAATGTTCATGTCTCATATAAATGCATGTCAAGTTAGATTTGTACATATGATCGAATTGGTGGCTTGACACATATTCCATGGCCTTTGTTCGATCGGGACATAGTTAGACAGAAGGATTGAATTACACTGTAGCCAAAGCTGACAGGTTCATAATGTTCTTAAAAAGAATTCACACTGTCTGGGCAGCCATGACATATTGCTAGATGTCACTCATGGCTTGTAGGACCTAGAGGATGATCGGGACAATCAATTCTCTTGGAAGTACTAATGTGTTAGTGCATTTCTTACTGCCAGCTCGGTGATGAACCTAGGAATGTCACACACCTTAACCAATACATGACAACGCAGTATGGAAAGACGACATTGCAAATTTGTTTGCAATTATACAAATTAGTTGGTTTGAAATTAAATTAAATGAGATTTAATTTTATTTCTCTTTTTGGTCACTTGCACGTGTATATACGATGTACACGTACGTTATACGTATTTGTACGTTATACGTATTTTACTGTTTGGTAACCTCTTTAACTCCGGTAATAATAATAATGGTTATTATTATTTTTAACACCTTTGTTAGTGCTATTTTTAGATAGCATTTTTGTATTGTAAAATGTGAGTGCTAATTATAAATTGTGAGTGCTATTGTTAGATAGCATTTATAATTGTTAGTGCTAATTTTAAATGGCATTCATTTATGATAAATTGTGAGTGCTATTGTTAGATAGCATTTATATTTGTTAGTGCTAATTTTAAATGGCATTCATTTATGATAAATTGTGAGTGCTATTGTTAGATAGCATTTATATTTGTTAGTGCTAATTTTAAATGGCATTTATTTATGATAAATTGTGAGTGCTATTTTTAGATAGTATTTATAATTATTAGTGCTATTTTTAAATAGCATTTTTTGTATTATAAGATGTGAGTGCTATTTATAAATTGTGAGTGCTATTGTTAGTGCTATTTTTATATGGCATTTATTTATCATAAATTGTGAGTGCTATTTTTAGAAAGCATTTATTATTTGTTAGTGCTATTTTACAATACAATTTATTAGAATGTGTTTTTGGCTATAAAAGGATGGCAAGAGTTTTTGAGGTTAAGGTTAGCACATTTGTAGAGTGAGCAGATTTTTGAGAGCTTTGAGAGAAGAACACAAACACTCTCTATATTCTCATAATTTTGAGTGACCAAAATATACCAAGTTCGGAATATTGATTCCGTAAATTGGTTTGGAATATTGATTCCGCATATTGCTAACACAATTGTTGTGGAATTATTAGTCGTCTCCCGTTCGTCAATTGGTGGTGTGTCTGAACTAGAGGCCCGACACTTGTGGGGCTGAGATCGAAGAACATCGAACCGACACATCCGTTTCAAGCACGCTACAAGAGGTAGTCTATTTACTCCCTTTGGTGCTTTGTGATTTTTCGATTGAAATGCACGAAGTACGCCTCTGGAGATACATGTATGGGTTGTTATTTACTTCCGCTGCGTTTACTAATTTTATTTTTGCCCGTACGTGTTACGTGGATCCCAACAGCACAGCCGTCCATTCTGCCGGAGTTGTGAGGTTGAAGACGAAGCTGACGTGGCGCGGTCAACCGGTCAAAGTCCTAGGTGTCAGTTCGCCATTGGTTCACGTGGTTGTCCAGTCAGCAGGCCGTTAGGAGATCTGTTATTCGAATAGGTAGATCCGACGGCTGAGGTTAATCGAGTCAAATAAACGATGGCCGTTCAATTAGAAATTAGGATAATTCGAAAATAGTTTTAAACGGAAAATCAATCAGAACAGAAACGGTGACGTTTAGATAAAGGGTTAGGCGACGTCGTTTTGGGTTAATGAGAATAGACGGTCCAGATCAAGTCATAGTCAGATCAGACGGTCCCAATCGAGTCTTCCTTCTATCCGAGCCGTAGGATTTAGTAATCAGATCTGACGGGCGTGGATTAGCCACGCGGTTCAATAGGAACCGTCAGATCAGAGTCGAATAACCGAAAATAAAAAAAGTGTGATACGGCGTCGTTTTGTGCCGTCCGGGTCGCGGGTCCGGGTCTAGACCTGGTTCTGACCCGAGTGGGTCGGGTTTACCCGGTCAGAAATATTTTTTTTAAAATAAAAAATCAGAAAATCATTTTAAAAAATAAAAAAAATCAGAAAATCTTTGAAAATCCTAAAAAAATGCTAGAAAATCTCAGAAAATTTCAAACAAATGTAGGAAAATTGTGGGAAATTTCTAGACACTCCAGAAATCCCAAAAAAATTGGGGATTGACCATAGACAACTGGTCGGTCCTATTTTTGGGATTTCTTATCCGTTCTTCCGATAATTGACGACAATACCATTTAGGGGTAATTCGTTCCCGCTTTGTATTTCGAGATAGATCGAAAATGCCTAGATTAGGATAGGGTCAGTTAGGTGGTGTATCCTTCTGCTTGGATTTTCGAATCTCATCATTTTTTCCTGAAATGACGATTGTACCCCTCAAAGGGTAAATCGTCTCTCCCATTCCAGTCGAGCCCTGAAAATTGCTCAAAGTTAGGGTTTGGGTCAGGTGGACGACCAACCCTAATAGTTGAGATTTTCAGTTCTCATCTTTGTCCAAAATGACGATTTTACCCCTATAAACGTAAAGTCCATTTTAAATTCCAGAAAATTCTGGAAATTCCCAATAAAATAGGAAATGGAAGGGTTTGATCGCCAATTCCATTTCCACCATCTTTTGTCTGCAAATTTCACCTAAAAATGATGATTTTGCCCTTCCGAAGCAAATTGTCCCCGAATTGTTTAAAATTACGATTTTGCCCCTCATGGGCAAATCATGTCAAAATCATTACTAAGCCTTGATTGAGACTTCTCTAGGCTAATATGGCCTCATTAGGGATGCCATGCTGATTTCATGTGATTTAGCCGTATGCTATGGATCCTTAACTTGCGCTTTCATTTTGATGATTGTGAGTGATAGGGTAGTCATTCTCATCTGCATGAACTCCTAGACTTAGAATTTCATTGATGACATACAGAAAAAATGTCATCTCACATATCTGGAGCTAGAGCAAGTTGCCAAGAAAATGGACAGAATGAAGAAAGAGTTTACCTTGAAGATATCTCATCTCTTTCGACCTCATTCTGAAACTTTCAATACTCTTTCCGGCTAATCCCCAACATTTTATCAGTCCAATCACTCTCTGCACCATCTACCTCTCACCCCACTCCAAAAGATTAAAAATAATTTTTCATATTTTTGATGTGTTGTTTTTGGTTGATCGTTTGACAATTTTATTTATTGGTACTGTACTTGAATATTCTAGATGGTTATTTGGATATTGTTTCAGTTAATTTCATGATTACTTTTCTGTTGCTCTCCATCTTTACTGCTACATCATTTAGGGGGAGTACTCATTGTTCCTTCTGTTATATATGTTACCATTTATGCTTTACTAAATGAATCATATGTTCAGGGGGAGTATTACTCCATCTATGTGCTTTAGTTTCTATGCTTGACCTTCTCGGTCATTCATTTTCCCTTTTGTGCTGATGACAAAAACGGGGAGAAATGTTACAAAAGTTAAGGAAAAAGTTACAAGAGATAAGTCATCAAACATGGGGGAAAGGAGAAAGCACATTTGTGATAGCAAGTCATAATGTTGCAAACAACATGTTACAATACATGCAAAGTTCACACAGATGATTATCTCTGTGGATATATACAGATGTTTATCTCTGTGGATATATCTATGAATGTTCTGTGAATGATGAATATCATGTTCTGTGAATGATAAGTTGTTTCAAGTACAACAGTTATAAGAAATATGTGAGAACACATACAAACAGGATATTCACACAGGTTTTCAAAATTGAAAATACGATAACACTAGTTCCCATGTTCAGCAGGAACAAGATCTGAAAAGAAATATAATTTCTTTCCTAAGCCGAACAGGTGAACAAGTTCTTTACTTCGAGCATGTTATTAATCTGTATATTTGGTAACATATTTGCCAAAATAGGTTAACATGAGCATGTTATAATCATCATAATTTGAGCATATGTTAAACTGCAAGTTCTGAGCTATTGTGTAACAAGTCTATATCACAAGCGATATGCTCATATACAAGTTCTGAGCTATTGTGTAGCAATTCTATATCACAAGCAATATGCTCACATTTATCATGCTGCTCAAGCTTATTATGCATGTGATTAAGTTCTACGGAAAATCAATTAGAATCACATTCTATGCTCTGAAACTATATTTGTGCTTAATTTCTAAATCTTAAGCATTATCACAAGTTCTGAGACTGCTTATATTGTTAAATATCGACTTCAGAACTTACTCTTGCTAGAAGAACAAAGGACAGATTGTTGAAATTCACTCTTACCAAGATTATACTGAGAGTAACTAAATACTAGTTGCTCACTCTTTTATTTGAATCGTTGTTACTTTTGTAGATAGTTTTGTCATCATAAAAAATGAGGAGATTGTTGAGAAAAACCCCTATGTGATTTTGAAGGTCACAAAACGATCCCAAATACTCTTAAGTTTCGAGATAATGCCGTGGAATACTTATTTTGCAGATTATTCTTTGGTGCGGGGATGCACATGATTGAATCTGTCAAAAAAGTTTTGCTCAGATGAGATTTCTAAGGTACTCAGATGCTGGTTGGAGCTCAGACGTTGAGTGGGGATAACTCAGACGTTGGACTGATGCTCAAGCTCTGAGTGGAATATTCACGTGCAGTAATCAGAACTTGAAGAGGACTTTCAAATGTGCTTATTTGACACACTACAACGGATACAATCGTGCTGGATCATTCTTGAGAATTCTCGGGGATAGAGATCAATCAAGGATGCAAAATCAAGGAGACAAACATACGATTTTCCAAATGAATGAAATCATCTATGGAAACCCAGGATCATAATTGTATGGGTGATTTGATCCGAACAGGGAAGACTTTCATTTGGTGATCCACAACGGCTACGAGATCTTCTTTTGGTATGTCTTGTCCAAACGGGAAGTTTTGGAGAGACCTCTTTTGGAAGCCTTGCAATGATTAGATTGGAGGCGGAGGAGTATAAAAGACATCTCAAGGTCGAAGGGAAAAAATGTCAACATTAAGAGGGAAAAGTCTTTATAATTCTTAGATCTAGAGTACTTCATTTAATACACACTTCTTGATTCATCCATTGTAATTGTGAGGAGGTGTACACAAGAGTGTTGAGCGCTAGCTGGGGTATCTTACGTGTCAAGGAGATCACTAAGCTGTAACCTCTCGAGCAGTTTACTAGTGGAATCCAACTGATTGGCTGATAGCCGAAGCAGTGAACGTAGGCTTAAACCCTCTGTGCAGTCTTGTGACATTCCGAATTTCGACCCTTCTCGAGGCTTAAGATATAGAAAGGAGTCTCGAAATCGGATATAGGCCAATGGAGAATTCCAACATTTGAATGAATTGGATGCCATTTTATCGAGGATGAAAATATCGAAAAATTGAAATTTTGGAAGAAAGGTGCGAAAAGACCATTTTACCCTTGGAGAGTTAACCTTGCTTTAATGATTTAAGAAGGGCATTTTAGTCATTTGACATTTACTTCTTCCCCAAGGAGGCTGCAAAAAATTGGAGGGGCAAATGAGCCATTGGAGCTTTGATATTATTGATTAAGGGACAAGTGTCATTACTTGGATGATGGTCATTAAATTTCTACTAAGCCTAATCTTCTAGAACCTTGACCATGGTGGAATGAAGTCTCATTTCATCTGCTGAATCCCCAAAAATTTCGTGAGCCATCGTGTTCTTCATCTTCATTTTGAGCTCTTTCTCAAGAATAGAAAACTACTCCAGTCGACCAGTTCTGCCCGCCCCATTCGGTCCGTACGAGCGCCACCTCCAATGACTTTTTGGCTGGTCGCCGACCACCACAGGTTAGTTTAACTGTCATTAACAATTTCCCGTTTTCTGCAGCCTCCTTGGGGAAGAAGTAAATGTCAATGACTAAAATGCCCTTCTCAAATCATTAAGGCAAGGTTCACCCTCTAAGAGAAGGCTATGGTTCGCCCTGAGAAAGCCTTATGTCAAGAATTAGGAAAGATGAATCGTAGTATGACTATAAATTGCCCTCGGATCAATAGACGATTGAAAAGGTGATTTGAATGCTTGAGCATATACTACCAGCGGATTTTATGAATGCCAAAAGAGAACAGAGAAAAGTGAGCGCAGATTGAGGACAAAAGGAAATGAGTTCTGAAGGATGAGAACTATTACAGGTAAGGGCGTTACGAAGATGTCAAGTGACGACGGGAGCTACTTTGGGAGTGAGATCGTAATGAGGCGCTAGTACCCCAAAAGACATGATGGTTGGAAGGTTGCAAATTTCGAGGACGAAATTTCTTTAAAGGGGGAAGAGTTGTGACATTTCGAATTTCGACCATTCTTGAGGCTTAAGATATGGAAAGGGGTCTTGAAATTGAATATAGGCCAATGGAGAATTCCAACATTTGAATGAATTGGACGCCATTTTATCGAGGATGAAAATATCAAAAAATTGAAATTTCGGACGAAAGGTGTAAAAAGACCATTTTGCCCTTGGAGAGTAAACCTTGCCTAATGATTTGAGAAGGGCATTTTAGTCATTTGACATTTACTTCTTCCCCAAGGAGGCTGCAGAAAATTGGAGGGGCAAATGAGTCAATGGAGCTTTGATATTATTGATTAAGGGACAAGTGTCATTACTTGGATGATGGTCATTAAATTTCCACTAAGCCTAATCTTCTAGAACCTTGACCATGGTTGAATGAAGTCTCATTTCATCTGCTGAATCCTCCAAAATTTTGTGAGCCATCATCTTCTTCATCTTCATTTTGAACTTTTTCTCAAGACCAGAAAACTGCTCCAGTCGACCAGTTCTGCCCACCCCGTTCGGTCTATACGAACGCCACCTCTGGTGACTTTTTGTGACATTCTGGATTTCCGACCCCTCGAGGCTTGAAATGGGGAATGGAAGCTCGAATTGGTAATTGGAAATAAAGAATTTCAAAATTGGGAAAGGAATTGACATTGCCTCGCCAATGGTCATTGAAAAGGAGAAAAACGAAGTTTCGGACGAAAAATGCCAAATGACCGTTTTACCCCTCGCCCATTTGTCTTTGCCTTAAGGATTTTTGAAGGTCAAAATGGTCATTTTACCTATCCCTTGAGGCTGCCGAAAATGCTTAGAGAAGAAGGCAAAGAAAGTAAATGGAAGTCAAAGTCAATGAAGCAATCAATGGGAGGTTGCCAAGTGTCATCCTATGGTTAAACCAAGCATTATTTGTCATTAATTGTGAACTTGACAAATTGGCCCCAATTATTTGAGGACATCCCCCCTAGCAGTAACAAAAATTCATGCAAGCCTTTCCCCTCCTCACTTTCCTTCACTTTCCTCTCTATTCTCTCCCTAGCCAAACACTACTCGCCGGACAGATTCTATGCCTCCTGTTCGGTCAGCTCGAGCGGCCTTTCCCGGTGGCTATTTGAGGTAATCCAACCACCACAGGTTAGTTCAAGCTATCCTTGACAATTTCCTGTTAGTTTCATGATTTTTGGAGGTCTGGTTAATTTATGGTGATTTTTGGAAGAAAAGTGGACATATTCTGAGCTAACTGAGAGAAGGCCATGGTTCACTCTCTTAGAAATTTCAAATGGTTCCGAAATTTTTGTGGGAACTCTATAATATCTAGTACTTGAGTCCACAGAGCAGAAATAATAATTTTATTGGAGGTTTGAGGTATTTTCATGGCTAAATTTGAGTGACAAAATCTGGACAGATTCTGACCGTCGCGCGCCAAGGAGAAACCGAGTTGATTTGAGGTCTTCGGGGTGTTGTTTCTCTTCGAAACTTTCGGTGAGCCTCCATAACACTTATATTGAGATGTTTGTAAGTGTAACTCGTGAGAATTTGGAGCCTAGAGATGATTTGTGGGTTGATATGCACGGTTGGATTGAAACCGATTGTGCTCTGTTTATGCCCTGTCCTCACCGGTTCTGTTGGGGATGCTTTAGGTGGTATTTTGGTTTCAAAATAACTCATGAGACCTTATAAGATGTTGATTGAGGTGTTAATGGGAAGTATGTGAAGTGGATTGGGAGTTGAAAGAGTTTTAAGGGCTGTTTGAGGTGAGAATGCAAGTCGCCGACCAATATGTCCTTAACGCACACTGATTTTGAATTGAGTCGTTCTAAGTCGTACGGTATCCAAATTGAGCTTCGTTTTCTCCCACATGACCGTAAGATCTTGAAGTTTAGGACCCTGCAATTTTTTTTCTGAAAAAGTTAGTAAAAACATTGCAGTTTTAGTGAGACTGAACCTGATTGTGGGGACTTGAATTGGGCAGTTTTGGTAAATTGAGACCTTGGATGACTTGACTTGATAGAACGACAATTGGAATGCTTATGAGCATCGAATTAACATTGTGATGACCTAAGAATAAGGTGTTATCAGTGTTGTTAAGGAATTGGCACGATGGGATTGAGAAATAATCGAGTTTCGATGTGGTTTTCCCAGGCATGCCGTGAGAGCCTTGTTTGGCCGTGAGTTTGCTGAGCTAGGTTGCTCATTGGGGTGGAATATGCTAGCTTGCTTAATGAGGTAAGTGTTCCTTAAACCTCTACCAGGACGTTCGGACGCTACTGGATGCGTTTGATTGATGATTTGATCACTGAGTGGATTGATTGAACTTTGATTTATGATGAATGAATGAGTGTGTGAAATGATTTGGCTAGAATGCCCACGTGAAATGATTTGGCTAGAATGCCTATATTATTTCGGTTGTGATGATGATTGACTTGGTTGTGTGATGTTTGCAATATAATTGCCTATGTTTTATGAATGGGCTATAGTGCCCAGCGATCAATTGGCTTGGTGCCCCGGAGATCGCATTGGCTTAGTACCTTGAGATATCAATTGGCTTGAAGGCCTTGTGTGAATGCATCGTAATTAGCCAAAGTGCCCTGATGTTGATGAATTGGCCAGAGAGCCCTTGTGAACTTGAAATGGCCAGAGAGCCCTTGTGCATCGTAATTGGCCAAAGTGCCCTGATGCTGATGAATTGGCCAGAGAGCCCTTGTGAACTTGAAATGGCCAAAGAGCCCTTATGCATCGTAATTGGCCAGAGTGCCCTGATGCTGATGAATTGGCCAGAGAGCCATTGTGAACTTGAAATGGCCAGAGAGCCCTTGTGCATCGTAATTGGCCAGAGAGCCCTGATGCAAATAATTGGCCAAAGTGCCCTTGAGAAATACATCGCGGCCCGGGAGCCCTTGGCGATGAGTGCATGAGATGACTTCTGAAATTGTGCATTTAATTATATGCTAAGGTGTGGTGCTTGATTCCATGAAGTGGTGATATGTGAAATTTGAATGCCATGTGTAATGCTTTGTTGAGATTCTGCATTTACTTCATGATGTGATCTGGTGGGACTGGCGGTCTGGTCTAGGTTTAGGGCTTACTTGCTGAGATTTATATCTCACCCCAGTGGGGGCTTAACTTTTTTTCAGGTTCCAGGCGATGAAGCATTAGTTGGCCAAGGAATGGAATTCGATGGAGTAATTAGTGAATGATTATAAGAAGTATACCATGTTCCTGTCCCAAGTCATCTAAGTGATATTGATGAGGGGAGTTGTTTCTCACTTCAATAGTTTTAATGATTTGTGAAGCTTGAAGGCCGATGAGTCCTGGGCAGCTGTAAGTGAGATGGCAAGGCCTTGGTGGGATGTTCGCGGACCAATCAGGTTTAGGGCGTAACACTTTTTGGCCGGCCGTCGACCACCACAGTTTAGTTTAACCTGTCTTTAACAATTTCCTGTTGGTTTCGTGATTTTTGAAGGTCTGGTTAATTTATGGTGATTTTTGAAAGAAAAGTGAACATATTTTGAGCTAACTGAGAGAGGGCTATGGTTCACCTTCTTAGAGACTTCATTTAGCTTCAAAATTTTTATGGAAGTTACATGACATGCAGTACTAAGTTCATTGAGTTGGGGCCGTTGATTTGGTTACGTTTCGATTAAGTTTCTATAGTTTAATTAAGGTGGTTTTTAAGGGCAGATCCTGACTGCCGGTGAAACCGAGATGAAGTGAGTTGTTCAGAGGTCTTAGGAGTGTTAATTAGCTTCGAAATTCATCGTGGGGCGATATAACATGTTGATTGAGGTTTTAGCATGAGGAATTGATGATAAATTGGAGCTTAAAAGGGAACTCATGGACTGTTTATGCGAAAAGGAGCAGAACCGATTCTGCCTTGTTTTAATTTTGAGTAATTCGGTTCTGTTGGGGGCTGTTCGTGGTATCGCCATGCTCTAAATGTGTTGTTAGGACATACTAGAGTTTTCCTCGAGTTGTTAATGAGGTCCATGATGAGTGGAATTGGGGCTAGATTGTATAAATTGATTGAAACGCCAGATTGTCGCTAAGTCGCTATGCTGCCATGTTTTGGACAGCGAAGAAATCGGTTGAGAGCCGAGCTTGACGAAGGATTTTGGTGCAAACTTGCTAGCCGGAAGAAGGTGAGTGACCCTAAACCTTTATTAGGACATTTGGACGCGACTGGAAGGTTTCATTAAGGAATTGATGAATTGGTTGATTTATTATGCATGATTGATTGAAAGCCAAGTGGAATTGATGAGGACTAAGCCTTGTGTGCTTGTCCGTTATAAAAATTATTGTCTTCATGGTTACATTGAAATTGTGCTTGATGGAATGCTTTGCTTGCTTATGCAGTCATGTGATATCCGACTCATGAATTGTTGTTTTACTGGCAAAGCACGTTTTTGGCAAGTAATTGATTTATGATTGTGTGACTGAAATTTCCTCATGTTGAAAAGGTGATTAAATGTTTATTGTGATGATTCTTGATTTGAATTGAGTTGCTTGAGGAAATGGGCTGTTGAGCCATGAGACATACCTTGAGGCGATTTGATCGCGGGTTGAGAAATGAAAGTACACCATGAGGTGACTTGATCGCGGGGTTGCGTGATGAGACACACCCTGATGCGATTTGATTGCGGGGTTGTGGTAGAGAGTACACCCTGATGCGATTTGATCGCGGGGTTGTGGTTGAAAGTACATCCTGATACGTCTGAACGCGAGATGAGAAGTTGACATGTCGACATGAGCTTGGTGATAAGCTGCTAAACCTGATGCGTCTGAATGCGGGTTTATTGATCAAGATAGCCTGAGGCGTCTGAACGCAGGCTAGTCTCTGGAGGTTTGAAAGAGGAAGTAGATGTCTTTTTAATTCATGTTATGATGAAAATAATTATAAGCTAGTACGAAAGCTTGGTCGCTCTATGCTATTTTGCCTTGAGTTGATGCCATGTCCTGCTTTAGCAAATTATATATGTTGCTTTGATTGCTTTGGTTCGATGGGACGGATGGCCTAGTTTAGGTTTAAGGCGAGCTTGCTGAGATGTATATCTCACCCCAGTGGGGGATTAATTTTTCAGGTCCTTGAAGACGGGAGTACCAGTGAGATGAGGATGAGCTCTCGAGGAAGTAATTACACGATTAGTTTCTGTATTTTGTGGCCTTAGGGATTGTACCTGAATTTTACAGATTTAGGACTTAAGTTTTGGGTACTTGACTGTGATGACTTCTGAGAAAAATTTTATTTTTAAGGAGCGTATACCCTTTGTCCTGAGTCATCTCGTTGTAATTTGTATGGAGCAAGTTTTATGGCTTCCGCGATCTTGTTTCTTTGTCAAGTTGTTTTACAGATTCGCCAAGGGATCCTGGGAGATATTTGAAGATCAACGGCCTGATGGGATGTACGTGTGCTCAATGGGTTCGGAGCGTGACAAATCTTCTCTATCTCTACTCTGATCATATTATATAATATGTGATAGTAGAACTGCATACGAACTGCTTATATTGATATACTGTGTTTCCATCGTCTGAGACGTTATAGAAACATCTGTGCAATTGGTATTCCGCGAAAAAACACTCAAATTGCACTATAATCACCTATTCACCCCCCATCTAGGTGATAACGCTAGTCACAACACTCATGTCACTTGAACCACTATGATTCCCTTCAGGAGTCAAAGACTTAAGTCTATACTCAAGTCTAGCAGTCTTAGACTGCTCTTCTCATCATTTTTTCATCATCAATTAACTACCCAGTGGTGCTTAGGCAATTCTCAACTAATTGTCCATTATCCAAAGATTCCAAATCATCCTTAAGAAGCAACCACATATCAAGCCATGCTCAACGAGGCAATTTCTCAATCAATAGCCAATTACTAGGCAAGCCTCAACTAGGCGACAACTCAACTAGGTCAACACCAAGCAAGTACTCAAGGCATCACTTCTATGAGTCAAACACTTATACTTTAAGCATAAGGCATCTGCCACTCTGTCACAAACACGACAGGTTATCTCAATTCTAGAAGACATTAATTCAAGAGAGTATAAACTCCTCACGCCGTCTAATCTCTCAGTAAGACCTCGGCCATAACAAACACATGATGCCAACTATAAGAGATGCCTAACAGGCCAATCATAGAGTCAATTTTCTTTTTCAGACGGCATCCACTGTCAAGCACGAAACTCTTAATCATGCCAATCATAGGCGTCATTACAAATGCCGCGCCACTTTCGAACATTCACTTCGGGAATCAATCCTGTGCCATACATCTCTTAACCACAATTTGACTCAACCTGATACCTAGACTTTCCCTTTCAATTTATGGCTTGGGTCATTCCTACCTTCTCGCTATCTTAGAAGCCTGCTAAGAGCCGCTCCTTATCCGGACCTCTCTGTCCCGGCGATCACTCTGCGCCCTTATCAGACCTAGGCGTTGTAGGTTGTCCCAAGTCATACATCTACGTAGAAAGCCCCATTCCACACGTCCCATACCATGCTTCATCACGGTTTGTAGGTATCCCATCAACTCGTCTCATACCAAGCGACGGTTTATTAAGTCCGATAGTGATAAGCTCACACATGCACCCTCATCAACTTTCATTTCATAGCCACAAACACTTGCACAACATGTTTGTTCTCACTACCTGTCATACCACAATCGTCTTCAAATCAATTCTTATCCATCGAAAATTTCTAACTCCATCAATGACCGTCACATCTCATCTCATATCATCCAAGATTGTCAATAGCAATCGATAACTAAAAGTCATCTAGATATAGCGCAATTCAAGCCTAAATCTACTAATACCAGTCGTTTCTTTATAACTCATTTTCCTCAAGTTGGGTCATTGACAAGCCATAATCATGATCATACAATCCAATTGATCCTCGTTTATAAGCAAATCCTCTATCAACCTCAAGCACATTCACAACTTCAAATCCATGCTTGTACCTCCTCAATTTCTGTTTACTTCTTTGTGAACCTCAATAATATCACCACCCAAGATCATCAATCAAAATCAATGCTGGAACCATTAGAGTGCACACAAATTCAAGCCTATAATCTCAAGATTCAGTGATCAATGCTTAATCCTAAAGGTCTCGCTATCTAATTGTCCCCAAGTCATCACTCCTTATCACTCCAAACCTCAATCACATTGGATCGAGCTGACCTTGCTCTGATACCAACCAAACGTGGATGTCACGCCCCGAACCCTACGAGCACATGAATATCCCACTTGGCCGTTCCTGTTTTAGACTGATTCCCAGGATCCTATGGCCCACAACTCAGAAAATCCATTCAACTAGGCGGAAGCGAGAAAAACATCTCCTTACAAATATAAAAGCGAGATGAGGGTGCACTTCATTACCAATGCACTTCAGAGGTTACATCAGTCGAGTATCCATAGTTCAATTCCTAAATCCTCAAAATCAGGACACAATCCTCGAGGCCACAGAAAGCATGAATCCATTCATACAATTACTTCATCGAGAGCTCATCCTTATCTTGCTTGTTTCCATCATCAAGGACCTAAAAAAGTTAATCCCCAACGAGGTGAGATATAAATCTCAGGAAGCTCACCCTAAACCTAGACTAGGCCATTAGTCCTCACAGAGCATACAATGAAGCAAAATACAGAAGATCATCAAGGCATTAGATCATGGCATTCAAATATCAAATATTTCAAATGTAATTGTCATAAGCAAAAGTCGCAATCAAACATACTCAATCTCATGGGATCAAGCTTCACGCACTTAACATATAAATAAACACATAATTCCATAAGTCATCACAATGACACATCATGCACTCATCGCCAAGGGCTCCCGAGCCGCGATGTATTTCTCAAGGGCACTCTAGCCAATTATTTGCATCGGGGCACTCTGGCCATGCAATCACTGAGGCACTCTGGCCAATTGATATCACTGGGGCACTCTGACCATTTAATATCATTGGGGCACTTTGGCCATATAATATCACTGGGGCACTCTGGCCATGCTTTCACATAAAGGACACTATAGCCATATAAATCTCATAGGGCATAATAGTCAATTCATTAGCATAAGGGCACTATGGCCATGCTATCACAATAAGAAAATCACATTCAATTGTCACACGATCTTGTCAATCACATTCACATTACAACCAAAATCGTCACACTATCCCATTCAAGTCGTGGAATTCACCACTCAATCAAGGAATTCATCAATCAAAGATGTCTAGTAGTGTCCTAAAGTCCTAGTAGAGATTTAAGGGTCACTTACCTCTTTAATCAAGCTAGCAAATTCCATCCAAATGAGCCACCTAACTCAAGAAGCTCTTGACCAAACAAGGATCACGCACGATCCTAGGAAATTTCACCAATTCCATATCAAAACTCATTCGATTCTCAATTCCTTTGCACAAATACTTCAATTACACATCAATTATCAATCTATGATGCCTTAACGACAAGTCTATTGCAAGGCGCGACAAGTCTATAGCAAGGCGACATCTTCCCTAAGCTTTAAAGTGCTCAGTTTGCACAAAATGAAACATGGGTAGAACTGGTCCTCACAAAATTACATCCAACAGCCCTCAATTCAACTCTAGACCTCAATTCTTTGCAAAATCCCCCTTGCCAACACATCATACAACATAAATAGAGGTCTTACCGAAAGTTTCAAGGCACGACCACGCTCCAATGTTCTTCAATTGGCTCGATTTCACAGCCGATGTACATGGGGCATAATCGATCTCCACTGATTCACGCATAACAGCCCACAATTTCACTTCTAAACTTCAATTCATCACAAAACCAACTTGCTAAAATATTGTTCTACATGTCTAGTAAAATCACAGTGAATTTTGAAGCAAAATAACACATCTAAGAACCTCCAATCAGCTCAGTTCCACTAGCTCCTCAAACGGCCAGAAACTACTTTCAAGAAACCACCTCAAATCATCCATGAAAACCCTACAAATCTCAAATAAAATTGCAACCACGGCTCAGTCAACCCTAGTACCATGAGTTTAGAAGACCTCACCGAAATTTTGGAGCCATTTGAAGTCTTGAAGCCCATGAAACAGTTCATTCTCCCAAACCGGTCAGATTCTGCCTCCATCCTGACCTTTGTCCATTCAAACAGACCTCTGGGACAAACGGCTGGGCCAAATTGAGCTCACGACATGTCCCTAGAAAGATAAGACGATAAGCTTTCTAATGACTATAGAAACACCTCAATCCAACCCTGGACGAAGAAGTTATAGCCGGAGGAAGGGAGGTGGTCGGTGCTGGTCGGACTGGAGCAATTCGGCCGAGAGAGAGATAAAGAAAAAGAAGAAATGAAGAAGAAGAAGATTGAGGAGAGAGAGGGTTCGGCTGAGCAAATAGTGAGGGAAGTCTTCCATAAATAATTGAGGTCAAAGATGTTGAATGGTAGCTGTAGGTGGGATTTAAATGCTAATCACTCTTTGGTTGACATTTGTCTTCCACTAAGTAATACCCAAGACTCATTTGATTTCCATTGACCATGGCTCTCTTGATTTTCGGCAGCCCCTTGGGGGAAATAAATGACCATTATGTCCTTCATTAACTCTTAAGGTAAGGGTAAGGGTTGAGGGGCAAAATGGTAATTTTGCAATTATCGTATGAAATTTCACTTTTCCAATTTAAATTACCCTCGATGAGGCGGCGTCCAATTCCTATCAAAAATTGGAATTCTTCATTGTTCAATATCCGATTTCAAGACCTCATTCCATGTCTTAAGCCTCGAGGGGGCGGAAATTTGGAATGTCCTAGGATCCCAAACAACTCTCAACTAGCTGTCCATTATCTAAGGATTCTGAATCATCCTTAAGCAACAACCACACATCAAGCAAGCTTCAACAAGGCAACTTCTCAACTAACAGCCAAATACTAGGCAAGCCTTAACTACGCCAAAACTCAAATAGGTCAATGTGACATTCCGACCCCTCTCGAGGCTATGCATTGGAAAGGTATCGATCGGTGTGTTTCAGAGATATCTCTCTTAGAGCAGGCTACTCTTGAGTTAACTGATTGAAAGGAAAAGACTAACGCGAAGTCGAGTCTGTGGACTGAGAAATTCGATTAAGAAACGGCACTTTGACCATAAGGATTATCGAAGGGATATTTTGGGTCAACAGAGATCGATCTAGGAACGATCATGGGATGCTTTGCTAGCGTTATACGGTTGGGATGCGGGTGATTTCGCTTAACCAATGTATAATTTGTGAAAATTCCCTAAATCAGATTCCGATGATCAGGACCGTAGGAACTAGCGATAAACCCTCGCAATCACATGACCACCAAAGTCGCCACGATGTGAGAAATCCCAAGGTCGATACGTATAGCGCCTGCAAGAGTCATCCGTCAGTTTGAGATAAATTAGAATTACAGTCGACGAGAACTCGACATGAATTTGGCCTCATAATTGGGTATCGAATATTGAGGAATTCCAACATTTGAAAGGAATTGGATACCGCCTCATCAAGGGTAATTAAGATTTGAAAAAGTGAAATTCGGACTGAAGGTGAAAAATTACCCTTTTGCCCCTCAAAGACCTTCATACACTTAAGACCAAAGTAAGGGCAAATTAGTCATTTTCTCTCCCTATGGTGGCTGAACAAAGGAGGGTACTTTGGTCAATTTGGTCCCTTGATATTTTTATGAAGATGGGGACAAGTGTCATCATTTGGGAGGCCTTATCCACTTAAACCCTAGATTAGATGCCTAGTTGCATTAATTGCCAGTCAAATCTTCACCTACTTTCTCTATCTCCCTCATTGTCTTAGGGACTAAGGAAAAGCAAGAAGACCTCTCTCTCTTCATTTTGTTCAGCCACACTTTCTCTCTTTCTCACGTTCCCTCTCTTTCTCTCTTCCTTTCTCTCACCGACCAGCCCGTCACCCTGTACGATGGCTTCACTGTTCCGACCATAACTCCGTCGTCCGACATCGGGTTGAGGTAAAACCATCGCCATCTGAAAGCTTATTGTCTTGTGGTTCTAGGCACATATTATAAACTCAATTTGGCTCAGCCATTTGTCTCGTAGGTCTGTTTGAGTGGATAAAGGTCAAGACAAGGTCAGATTCTGACCAGTTTTGGGGAAAGACATTTCGTGGGCTTCGAGACTTTAAATGGCTCCGAATTTCGAGGAGATCTTCTAAACTCTTAGTATAAGAGTTGAGAAAGTTGGTATTGACAATTGGTTGAAGTTAAAATGGATTTATGACGGACAAATGGTGGTATTTTGTAGAACAGATTCTGTCCTCGCTCAGCAAACTTGGAACCGTGGCACTCTTGAGGTCTTTTGAGGCGATTTCTTGCTCGGATATTATTGGTAAGGCCCTCTAAGATGTAGTACTATATGTTGGTTTGAGGTATGTGGAATTAGAATGAAGTTTTGATGAGTTTGAAGGCTGATTTTGAGGTGAAACACGTTAGAGGCCGAGATCCGTATAAATCTGTTCCTAGTGCGTACTGATTTTAAAATGGTTCGTTCTAGGTCGTTCGATATCCAAATTGAGCTCCGTTTTCGTTTACACGTTCGTAAGACCTTGAAGGACAAGTTTATGAAGGTATATTTTAAAAAAAAATCAGTAGATCTATACCATTTTATTATGTATTGAATCTGGTCATTGAAGGCCAAGAGTGGATAGCTTGGTGCCGCGACGATGCGTCGATCGTTTTATGGAATTGCATGGCCTAAGCTCGAGGTAAGTTATGCCTAAACCTTTATTAGGATGTTAGGTTACTAAAGGACGAAGTCTTGAGTTGGAATGAAAGGTTTTATGGACTGATTTTGTGAGAGGCGTGAGGAAACTCAATTCTGCCATGTTTTGATGAATGGAACTTGAGTGATTTCATGGCATGAAACTTGTGAAATCAAGGTTGAATTGAGGAGTCTAATCTGGTCATGGAGTGTGGTTGGACCTTTTGGCATGTTTTATGGAAATTCCTATTTGAGCCGAGTGTATTGAGGGGCTCGTGACTAATGTCGAGCCTTGAGTTTCGTGAAATGGCCGGGTTCATTAATTTGTCCGAGGCCTTGTTTGAATTGATTCGAGTGATGCATGTGCTTGGCTGAGAATTTTGTAACGTGAATTATGTTTTGTCCAGTTGATGGACGTTTGGAATGAATGCCTCGAATAGGCGATGAAATACTTGAATTTCATGAGTTACCTTTTGATTGAAAATTGAGGCGTGAAATTGCTTTCGAATGAAAACTGAGGTTTTTATAACTAAATTTTTATGAGTAAATGGCGTATGGGATCGCCGATGAAAATTATATGTGCACAGGCATGTGGGATCACCAAGGGTGTGTGGGATCGCCAGAAAAAATTATATGAGCACTGGCGTGTGGGATCGCTAATGACCTGTGGGATCGCCGAGAATTATAATTTGGCCAATGTATTGGGAGGGAGTTACTCCCATTTAACCTGACGAGGTCGTGCGGCTAGAGGGTTCCATACTAACACGATTCATCTCGATTGAAAATGGCCGTCCAGAGTCGTATGGTGACCGAATCATCTCTAGGTCCGGACGCGAGAGTCTCATATGGACCGACGGGTCATATGGAGACCGAATCATCTCGCAGCCCCAAAGTGGGCGGCCCAGGGTGGGCGGATATGGAAAGATCTATTTTTTCAGAAAAATCAAGAATGATTTTGAGAAATTGAATATGCCTTATGTTTTGATGATTTGCCTCAACTATGGAAGTTTGCCTCACAAGTTTTAAATTTTCCTCATGTGTTAAAAATGGCCCAGGAAGGGCGTGATAGAAAAGGATATGTTTTCTTAAAATTCATGAAATGGCATTGGAAATATCCTCATGTTTGAGATGGCGTCGAGTGTTTGCTCTTGATTGAAAACCCTACCATTGTACGAAGCTCATATTTTTGCCATGATTTGTGACTGAGTCGAATCGATTTAAAGTATTGAATGCCAGGTTTTGACATGTACCTTGTTTTAAACATGCCAAAGATTTTGATCCCAAAATACCCATTTTTCAAAAGTGTTTGGAGGTATTGGCAGTCTAGTTTAGGGTTACGTTTGACTTACTGAGATTTATATCTCACCCCGTCGTGGGACAATATTTTTCAGGTCCCAGGCGAAGGAACCCGAACATGCTAGAGGTTGACATTTGAGGAAGTCGTTGGAGGAGATCAAGAGGAATCTGATTGAAACCTTAAGAAATGTATATTGTTTGGAGTTAGAATTGTAGCTGACTTTGCCATTGATGAGAAGTGTACCTCTTTTTGTCCTAAGTCATCTTATGAAGTTTATTTATATGGAGTTGTCGTCGCTTTCGCATGCATGTATCATTTAGACCTTTAAGTATCGGCCGTTGGTTCCTGGGAGATCATTTAAGATGACGGCGAAGGTGGGATGCTCGTGTGCTCGCCAGGCTCGAGGAGTGATGTCACGCCCCGACCCCGGCGGGCACGCCAACATCCTACACAGCCGTCAATCTTAATAAGATATCCTAGGATCCAACGGCCTAACTCTGGAAGCGCGATATGAAAAGCACATCCGGAAGCGAAAATAAAACCCCAAACATAAAATAAACATAAGGTGACATAGGATTAAAACAAACATGCATTGTCTTACAAATAAAAGGGTCTATTACAGCAAAAGGAAGTAGGGTTTGGAGGAAGGCACTATAAGACCGAAAAGATGAACTTCAAAAAGAAAGCTATAGACTAGATGGATTCGTCTTCATCTTCCTCATCTAGTTTCCTTCTTCATCTTCTTCGGGGCACCTTCAGGGCTTTGGGTCTGAAAATGTTGGTCCCACGACGGGGTGAGATAATAATCTCAGTAAGTTAACCCTAACCCTAAGCTAGACTATTGGTACCTCCAGGCACGTTTGAAAATATGCAAGTTTAGGAAAACACTTTTCATACACGACATTCAAGCAATTGGCATAATAAAGCAACTCAGACATATCAGGCACCAGGTTCATGTCTTTCATACTTTCACTTTCCAATATGAGTTTCTCAAGTCATACAGGCATCATAGACATTCCATGCACTCTAGGCATTCCAGCTAATTCAAGCATACAGACTCGGAAACATATCAAGAACCATGTTTCAGTCTTTTATCTTCTTTACGCCCACCAAGGGCCGCCCTACTTGGGGCCGCGATGTGGCATCCCCTGTTTACTAGATTCCTAACTATCAGAAATGATCAAATGGGTTTTGAAGCTGACTTTTGACATTAGGAATTTGGAATTGGGAAGGTTTGCTAAGAGGCGTGCGAGAAGAGGATTCAATTTATTTAGTAATGTAGGCAAACAATGGAGTATTGATCGAGGATTCTATTTTAAAGGACGATGATGCATTGGATAAAATTTGGAAAATCAAGATGACCATCGGATGGATCGGATACCTATGAAATTATGAGAATTCTTGTACATGGGACCATATACTCGAAATTTTCCTAAGATTGGTAAGCAAGAAATGGGCAACCACTAAGGACAATGCCAAGTGGCGGCATTGTATTTTTTTGCATGAAAGGTTATTGGTTGATTTCATCTAGGGAAATGGCAAGGATTGGGATTTTTATCATTGGATGACAAATTCATGAGGGTTTCACCATCATGTTCGGTCAATAGGAAGTGAACAAGTGGCGGCAACATTTTCCTTGCATGGAGTATCATTGGCCGATCATGCATGGGGAAAATGCAAGAAGATCATTGGTTACCAATCCCTATGAAATCCCACAAATGATATTCGGCCATTGAGGGGTTATACAAGTGGCGACATTCTTCTCCTTGCATGAAACATCATTGGCCGATCAACCTAGGGAAAACACAAGAGAAGCCATTGGTGGGAAGCCTCATCAAGATTTCATGGAATGACCTATCACCACTAGGGGCAATGCAAGGTGGCGTGTGACCATAGGAAAAGAAGAGCTTGTGTGACATTCTGAAATCCGACCCTTTTCGAAGTATGATTGAATGAGACTTCTCGTCAGTGGGCTCTAGTTAAATCTCGCTCAGAGTTGGCAACTCTTGAGAAGACTAACCGATGGGGAAAGGCTAAGTGGGATTTAAGTACGTGGACCAAAGTACTCGACCATGGATTGGTACCTTGACCATAAGGATTGCCGAGGGAATATTTTGAGCCATTATAGGCCGGTCTGAGATTGGTCATGGAATGATTTGCTAGTGTTATACAATTGGATCACGGGTGATTCCGTTTGACCATCGTATAATTTGCAAATTAACCTAAACCAATTCCTAACGACCGCGTCCTTTGGAACTAGCAATTGACCCTCGTAATTACATGACAACCAAGGTCGCCATGACTCGGATAACTCTTAAACGTGACATTAGTCATGGGTCGATGCGCGTAACTCCTAAGAGCCGCCCGTTAGTTTGAGATACACTGAAATCGCCATTGATGGATTTTAGCCACGAAATTGGACTTCGGAATTGGGCGTCGGATATTCGAGAATTCCAACGGTAATGAATTGAACATCGCCTCATCGAGGACCATTAAGATTAGAATTCGCCCATTATCGATTAGAAAAGTAAAATTCGAACCAACGATTGGAAATTACCTTTATACCCATAGGTTAATGCCTTTTCTCTTAGATTTAAGCAAGGACAAAATGGACAATTGCCCCTCTCCATCCTTGGCCGAAAATTGAAGGGTAGCATGGTCATTTGACCAATTGAATTATTAGAGGACAAAGAATGACAAGAATAGACTTGATGTGATTTGGCTTCTTCCCCATTAACAACTTCCACCAACTAGTCTCTTCCAAGCTACTATTCATTGTCATAAACCTACCCCCACTCAAGCTCTCTTCCTCTTGCAAGTGAAATGGAAGAACACCCTTCACTCTTTCTCTCTCTCATTTTCTCCCATTTGGCCAAACATCCTCCTCCCTCTCTCACTCTCATTTTTCCATTTTCTCTCTTCTTCATCAACTCTCCCTCTCGGCCTCTTCCTCACGCTGCCCCATCGCCGGCCTTCAACCTCAACTCGTGAGCTCCACAAGCTCACTTTGCTTTGGTAAGCTTCCTTAAGACTTGAACCTATGTGTAGTTTAGTTAAAGAAGGGAGATTAGAGTGATTTCTAGATGAAATCCATGACTAAATTAGCATGTTCTTGCTAGAGGTCGAACACTCCTCCCCGGACCAGATTTGAACCGTGGGTTCCATCGCCCCCTTGATCGGTTTATCTCGACTCATTAACTTGGTAAGTTAGTTCTAACCCTTTGTTAGGACCTTAGATTATTGAAGGACCGAGTGAGAGATGGTTTTTTTGGAGTAAATTGTGGATTGTTCTAGGTGAAACTTTAAGATACCCGAATCGGTGATTTTAGGGATTAAATGTGGAAGTAATTATGGTACTTGAAATGTTGAGATCATGGTTGAAGATAGGCTAGGGAATGTATCTATGAGGGAACCGAATGTTACTGTGTGTCGTGGAGATTGCTAGAAATTCTTCGTGCCTAATTGAATTATTAACAACCCATGCTTGGGCCTATGTACATTCGGCCATGGACAAAATATAGGAATGAATTGAGTGAATTAATGAATGGGTCCTAAGTGTATATTCGGCCAAGATAGGGTTCAATGAGATAACGAATGAAAATGACCTACTCTACCTCTAGTGTAATTCGACCATGGATTAAAAGACAAGAGTGATTGAGCGAATAGGTGAACGGATCGTAAGTATGTTCGGCCATGAAGGAATTGTGATAATACATTGCATTATAATGATTATTAGTTCTTAATGCTATTTGGCCGTGACCTAGGGTGTGTGATTAAGCGGTTAAAATTGATAGGAACTCTTGAATGGGACCTAAGAGCATTCGGCCATGGTTGCAAATGGGTGCATTGGATGATTGAATTGGTAAATTGATTTCATTGAGCGTGACAATGGCCGAATTGTGATGATGATGAATGATAATTTATTTAATCGAATTAGATTTGATCATGAAGTATTAAAATGGTGTCACCTCACATAAACTTTATGGTGTGATTTCGTGGCATGGGATTAATAATGTGGTGGCCGTTTAATGCCTTGAATTGTTGAAATGCACAATTGAATATAGTTAGCTATAATTGATTTAATTGTGAGCTTATGTGCATGTGGTATCCTGATGTGCCTAAATGACGCGGAATTGAATGAGGTAGTATCCTGATGCGCCTATATGACGCGGGATTGAATGACGAGAAATGCCTGATGCGCCTATATGACGCGGGATTGAATGATGTGATATCCTGATGCGCCTATATGATGCAGGATTGAGTGATGTGGTATCCTGATACGCCTATATGACGCGGGATTGAATGATGAGAAATGCCTGATGTGCCTAAATGACGCGAGTTTATTGATTGGGATAACCTAAGGCGATGATTCGCGGGCCTAGCCATGGAAAGTGAAATCGTATCATGTACAAGCACTATTATTTATGCTATGAGTGGTTAAGTGCCAAAGTACGAAGCTTAGACCTGTTTATGAAATGATGGTTGGAGTAGGATTGAATTGAAGTGCCTAAATGTCATGCCGTGTTTTCTTGTTCTTGTTGTCATGCCAGTTAGAGTCTTTGCCATGTTGTTTGTACTGAAAATAGAAGTGCATGTTTTAGGGAGTGTCTGGATGTACTAAGTGCCTGGCTTAGGGTTAGGATTAACCTATTGAGATTTATCTCACCCCGTCATGGGACCCATTTTTCAGACCCCAATCCTTGACCCCAGTCACTATGTCGCGGCATTTTGGAGTTCCAATGGAAATTGAGACCTGGGATTCAAAGTTTACCATTAGTGAGGGTAAGGTGTATACTAAGGTGACGAGCGTGGTCTGGATTGACAAAGGAGGCCAATACTTGTTTCCCCACACTTTTGAGGCTTGGACGTTTCAAGATGGAGACACCCTGGTCGGACCATTAGACGAGAGTGCTGTACCTGTCGACACGCTGTGGGTTACTGACCCACCTGAGATTCCCGATGATATATTGGGAGATCCCGATGCTGGACTTGAAGATGAAGAACCTGAACCAAAGTCGATGGATGTTGACAAACCAGATGCGTCGAGTTAGTCGTACCATTTCCTTTCGGGCGTTCCCTTGAGATAGGTAGTTTGGACTCTAGGAACGACCCAGTTATGTTATGTCTTAAGTTTGATGTTGTAAAACTTTGTATTGCATGCATTCTAAGTCATCTTGTCGAGTTTTATGTATGGAGTTTGTTTATCACTTTCGCATGTGCATTTCATTCCGCGAGTATATCAGAGGAGAATTGATCCTGAGGAATAATCGCGAAGAAAGATCATAGAAGGGATGTTCACGAGCTCGTAAAGGACGCAGAGCGTGACAACAAGTGTCACATTAGAAACTCCCAAAGACATGCAATAAAAAGGAACTCTTCATCTTTCCCTTCCCCTAACCATTTTCGACCAAGGCAAGCAAGAAATAGAGAGAGAGAGAGAGAGAGAGAGAGAGAGAGAGAGAGAGAGAGAGAGAGAGAGAGAGAGAGAGAGAGAGAGAGTTCGGGAGTGAGGAGGAGCGAACGACCGAGAGCAAGAAGAAGAAGAAGAAGAAGGAGCGACTCGGCGTTTTTTGAAGAGACCGAGAGGAAAATCATGGAGCTCGAGCAAGTGCACACTTCTTAAGGCAAGAATTCCTTCAATCTTGCTATAGGATAAATGTTTATGGTGGAGATATTGCCCTAGGGAGTTCGAATCAGATTTCTTGGCTAGGTAATGCAGTTTATGTGGACCAATTAGCGAAGTTTCTGTCCTATCGAGCGAATGGAGTTGTCACATTGTTACTTCTTGCACTAATCATTGAAGAACTAGATTAGGATTGTCATGAGTGTGGTAATATCTGGTCGGTTGGAGGAAGTTAAGGCCTAAATCATGAGAAAGAAGCAGAGTTATACACGGTTTAGTATAAATCCGCTCCTTTCGGTTCAAGGTGTCGATTGGGATTGGAGATGAGTCATATTGCATAATTTTGGATGATAACCTTGATGAGTGGGACTAAATTATTGTGGATAAGTGGATGCTTAGATATATTGATGTATGAGAAGTAAAATTTGCATGTTAAGACCAAAACTGAGTTCGGTTTATAGTGCAGACTTGTCCCGATTGTCGAAGCTGTTCTTGCCGTGAAAAATGAGCTGCATTGTGTCAATTTATCTTTTCTGTTGCGTAACTTCGTCCATGTGTTGTAGGAGTATAAATGAATGGTTGAACTGAGAAGGAATATGCCGTTTTATGGGTAAAAATCGATTATGTCCTGGTCTAGAACAAATCTGTTTTTCGGACATGAAGTTTAGGAAAGAAAATGGCTAATCTGAGTTGTCTCACGCGTGATGGATGTGGCCAAGTTATGAAATATCTCCTTGTCGATCGTGAGATTAATCCTTAGTAACTTCACTTGTTAGAATTATATATTATACGAATAAACTTCGACTGACCTATGAGTTACCTGTGATGAAATAACATTTTCTTGGTTTGTGAGTTTAGTCCATTATTCTTCGCTCAATTAAATATTGTGATGCTAATTCGCATGAACATATCCTTGTGAACATGCAAGCTTGTACGTTGGCCTGGTTTTGTTGCATCATACACAGAACTGCTATTGGAAATTTAATGATTCATGGCCAAGCATGCATCGGTACGTGGTGCTGATTTATATCTGATGAGATATGTGGAGTTTTGCTCTTCAGTGCACTGAATCGAGATGACGCCCCTGGGCTGTGTGCGGAGATTTGTACGAACTTGATGACCCTGAGCTTTGTGCGGGGTAGAGTCGTACCACACGTCGAGGATGCCCTAGAGTAGGGGTCGCAAGTCATTTGGCTCGGCGATGGTTGTACCAGCGAAGAGCATGTGATATTCATGATATTCTGGCATTTCTGCATCATATGATTCTTGATTGAATTTTGAAATGCTACTGTACTATACTGTCACAGGATTATTTTATAGTTTGTCCTAGGGAGCCTTAGAACCCCTATGGTGAGATTGAATGTTTTCTTGCTAGCCGTCACGCTAACCCACGTTTGTGGATATATTTTCAGACTAGCATCAATGGCGGCAGTTCCCAGACGTTTTGGAGTTCCATTTGATTATGAGTCTTATTATCATGACATGATACATCTTGATGTACCGCATCTGAAACTTGTTGTGCACGTTCATACTATGTGGGTCGATGAGGGGGATCTTGCTTTGACCATATATCGTTGGTATGCTATCTATATACGAGTAGGTAATAGATTAGTATGTCCTTTTTCCGAGAGTACTTTTGATGCACCCCCAGCTCCTGTCGAGCCTGTAGTTCCCGTGCCTCCTATAGCTGTGCCTCCTCCTCCTCCTGTTGCTGCTGCTATTGCTGCACCCATCCCTCCTCCAGAGCCTGCTGTACCATAGGTGTACATTCCACCGCCAGAGCCACTTGAGGAGTCTGAGGACGATGAGATGTTTCCTTCTGACCAGTCCGAGGAGGATTGAGGGCTAGAGATAGTCTTGGTGACTTTTTGGTGTAGACGACTGCATAGGATGATGGAGTAGTTTTCTTTTGGCCATCCCAGTTATGCCTATGGATCGACGACCTGAGTCTTTTGCTTGTATATACTTATATATATGAACTCCTATATGGTCGTGTGCTTTGTTTTATAAATAAAAGTTTTAGTCCTTATGTTATGAATGCCTCATTTTGCTTTTCTAAGTTGTTAAATTCCTATTGAATATTGTCTTGTAGGACTTGCGGCCTGTGGATCATAGACTATAGTCTATTGATTGTATAAGGTTAATCGATAACTATCATTATTAGAGACCTAAAACCGTAGGGTGGCGGTTTGGGACGCCACAGGCGAGATGAGTCGGTCAATCACAAGACTCTCGGCGTCTTATCGAGATGACTCGGTCATCATGACTCTCGCTACGAGATGATTCGGTCTTTATAGCGACTCTCGACACTCCGCGCCATCGAGATGATTCGATCGACTATAGGACTCTCGCGTTCGGACCTAGAGATGATTCGGTCGCTACCTGACTCTCGATTCTTACAACCTTCGAGATGATTCGGTCAAGGTAGGACTCTCTAGCCGCAAGACCTCGTCAGGTCATTGGGAGTAACTCCCTCCCCAGCTTAATGCATTGGCCATAAAACATCATTGTGAACCTTCTCATTAGTCCCAATTTCACAATCACAAACAAATTCATGCCATTGCCATTTAAGGCACGCAATCAAGCACATCTGGTTCATCAATTAAAATAAGCCATTCGGCCATCATACACATACACCTTGTTACACTATGCATCATTCGACACCAATTGCGAAGCCGAGCATTAAAGCCCTCGATTGAATCCCAATTAATCAACACATGCCCATTATCTCACATAGCATTTCATCACCAAACAATCACAGCATCAACTAGACACTCCCTAGGCATGTTAAAGGTACATTCAATCAAGAAAAGTCATCAATGACCCCAATCCACCGAACTACTCACCCACGACCAGATTCGTTCACAAGAAAACTGTAATTTTTTTACTAACTTTTTGGGAAACAAATTTAGAATCTTGTTTTTCAAGATCTTACGGTCATGTGAGTGAAAACGGTACTCAATTTGGATATCGGATGAATTAGAACGAGCCATTTCAAAAAACGGTGCGCGCTGAAAATAGATTGGTCGGCAATTCGGGTCTCTCACGGTTCTATCCTCAAAACAACTTTTTAAAACCTTTAATTTCCATAAAAAATCTATCCTTTAGTGACTAAACATCCTAACAAAAGGTTAGAAGTCTTCTTACCAAGCTAAATAAGTCAATAAACTCCTCCAAGAACTGTAACAAACTTCAAATCCTACATTGTTCAGTGCCGGGCAGATTCTGTCCCTAAGAACAATCATGCAAACCGGCCATCAAATCTTCAATCCAACTCACCTATCCTTTACTAACATGTAATATCATGTCTTAGGGTGTGTTACCAACAAGTTTCGGGGCAAAGCTATGCTTCCACGACCTTCAAAAGCGCTCGGTTCCCAAACCCATCGAAGAGGACAGATTCTGTCTTAGAGGAAATCCATCAAAGTTCATCCATTAAAACCCATCTTTCTTCATCCAAACTTTAATCTAAACTTATTAAACCTTAATGCTATATCTTAAGAAGGTCTCACCTTGATTTGGAAGCAAGACAAGCTCCCAAAGTCTGTCCAAAGGAGCTCACGCTCAGGTTTACTCCGATTCTGACCTTCGTCCACTCAAACCGAGTTACGGAAAGATCTACTGGGTAAAATTGAGCTTATAATATGTCTATGGAAATATAAGACAATAAGCTTTCTAATGGAAAAAGAATCACCTCAATCGGATGTCGGACGACGGAGTTATGGCCGGAACAGTGAGACAGGTCGGTGCTGGTCGCGAGCTGGCGGGCGAGAGAAAAGAAGAGAGAAAGGAAAGAGAAAATGAGGGAGAGGAAGGTGGTGGTCGGCTGAGCTTGAGGGAAATGAAAGAGTCTTGACTTCATTCATAAGTCAAGAAGAGAGAGAGAAGATTAGAGGAAAGATTAGACTAATATTTAATGCAATCTAGGCATCTAACCCTAGTCTAATTGGATAATGCTCTAAATTGATGACACTCATCCTCATTATCATAAAAATCTTGGCATCAAAGACTATTTTGCCCTCTTGAATTCGGCATCCCTTGGGGAGGTCTAAATGACCTTTTTGCCCTTCATTCATCTTAAGGCAAAGGTATAAGGTTGAGGGGCAAAAGGGTAATTTTTCACTTCCAGTCCAAATTTCACTTTTCTCAATCTAAATTACCCTCAATGAGGCGACGTCCAAATTCTTTTCTAATGTTGGAATTCTTCATTTCCATTTGCCAATTTCAAGCTTCCGTTGCATGATCGATCTTCTGTCATTTGTATCTTCAGTTTATCTCGAACTAACGGGCGGCTTTTGCAGACGTTACGTGTATCGACTCTATGACTCTCGTCACACTTAGGACGACTCAAGTTACGACGGCTTTGGTTGTCATATAATTGGGAGGATTCATTACTAGTTCTGACGGTCTCGATCGTCATTGTTCGATTTAGGAAAACTTCGCAAATTATACATTGATTAAACGGCATCACCCGTGCTCCAATCGTATAACTCTAGCAATGAATTCCTTAATCTTTATTTGATCGGCCTTTAACGGTTCTAAATGTTCCCTTGACAATCCTTATGGTCAAAGCGTCATTTCCTTTTTCGAGTTTCCCAGATCCACGTACTTGTCATGCGTTAGCCTTTCCCTTTCTGGTTAGTTAACTCGAATTGATCAGGTCCGACCGAGATAAAACTGAAATACATCGATAGATACTTCTCATTCCATAGTCTCAAAATGGCAAGAATTCAGAATGTCACACGTGACATCCTCGTTTGTTTGGTATCAGAGCAAGGTTAACTCGATCCAATTTGATTGAGACTTGGAGTGATAAGGAGTGGTGACTTGAGGACGATTGGATTGTGAGACCTTTAGGATTAGGTATTGATTGCTGAACCTCGAGGATTATAAGCTTGAACTTGTGTTGTACTCTAATGATTTTAGTATCGATTTTAAATCGATGGTCATGAGTGGTGATATGATTGAGGCTCATAAGGAAGCGAATAGAAATTGTGGAGATATAGGCATGGATTTGAGGTGGTGAATGCACTTGAGGTTGATAGAGAATCTCTTATGAATAAAGAGTCATTGGATTATATGATTGTGATTATGACTTATTGTCCACATAACTTGAGGTGTATGGTTGAACATAAGCATTTGATCTGTGAGATGTGTTGGTCCTTTGTGGAATTAGAAATCCTTTATTGATAAGAATTGATTTACGAGTGAATGTGGTGTGACGACTATTAAGGACGATCATGCAGTGCATGTGTTTATGGCATTATGAAACATGTTATGGGACGTGTAGAATGGGACTCTCTTCGTAGATGTATGACTTAGGACAGCTTGCAATGACTAGGTCTGATGAGGGCGGGGAGTGTACGCCGGGACAGAGAGGTTCGGACAAGGAGCGGCTCCTGGCAAGCTTCTAAGATAGCAAGGAGGCAGGAATGACCCAAGTCATAAATTGAAAGAGAGAGTCTAGGTATCGGGTTGAGTCTGATTTTGGTTAAGAGATGTATTGCACTGAGGTGATCCTCAAGGTGAATTTTCGAAATTGCATGGCATTTGTAATAGCGTATGTGATGGGCATGGTTGGGAGCTTCATACTTGGCAGTGGGTGTCTTTTGGAAAAGAAAATTGACATGTATGTTTGGCCTATTTGGCGAGTCTTGGCATTGAGTGCCATTTGACTGGTGTCATTTGAAATTGAGGTAGCCTGGTGAGTTATTGCTAAGTCGCAGATACGTCTGGGCTTATGGTGTAAGCACTTGACCCAATGAATTATGATTCGAGAGTTTTCCTAGTAGATGGCTGTTCGTTGAGGATTTGCCTAGAACCACTGGGTGGTTGATTGCTTGTGATAGATGATAAGATGAGTAGCATGAGACTGCTAGGCTCAAGGAGATGACTTAAGCCTTTAATTCCAGGAGGGAATTGTAGTGACTCGAATGTCACGAGAACTTAGTAAGGTTGGGCCAACGGAGTATAGGTATTGAAAGAGCATTTGGCTAGAGTTTGTGAATTATGTGAGACCCATGAATTGAAGGGGTCGTGAGAACTCGAATGGTAATAGGGAAATGGATGGGTAAACAGACTCGAGAAGGAGCTGCCATTGTTACCCAAGTCGCTGAGACTGTTGTTGTTGTTGCTAGCAAAGTAAATGGTAGAGATCATGGGAAGAACGATGGAAAATGGGAAATGTGGAAAAGAACCACGAGTGCTTTGAATAGCTTGTGAAGTGGATCATGAGGTTGGGATCGACTAAGGTTCAATGGAGAAAATGACCCCAAAACTGCGTTTCTCTAGAATGAGAAATTGGAAAGGAACCTTAGAAGTATTGAGTCCACTGAGGAAAGGAAGTGGCTCTGGTAGTTATTAGCCTTAAGAGGCTATCAAAGATTGGCGAAGGGCTATCAAAGGAAGAGTATTCCTGGAAGGCATGGCAACTAATTGAGATGCCTTCGTTAAGTAGTTCGATGAGAAATGCATTACTAAAATTGTTAAGGAGCAAGAGTTATTGGAGTCCCCGAAGTTTTGAGAACTTAAGTAGGATCTACCATTGAAAGGTAGATTCCACGAGATTTTCTAAGCATGTACCAAGGATGATCGAGAGCCCTTCGAATAAGGCAAGGAGGTTCGAGAGTGAATCAAAGTTCGAAGCATTGTGACTAGATAGTACCCTTGAATCCAAAGGATTATGATCAACCTCGTCTTGAAGGGCTCAATGATATGGAGAAAGTGTAAGAGAAGGGATTTTCGCTTATGGTCATGGGAAGCGCTTGTAAGGAAAGGCGGATCACCTGGGCGTAGGACCATGGTGGGAAAATTAGTGGTCCATCTCTTTTGTCAAGGAAAGTGTTAAGGCAAACCAGCATACTAATCTGCCTGGGTTTAATGATCCTATTGGGATTTATTGAGATTGAATTGGAACCGTTGGAAATGGAGTCATAAGTTGCCGTCCCCTAAAAGATAGGGTGTTGTTCTTAAGGACGATGGATCATGACATGGTCGTTGATGGAAAGGGAAGTGAATGGACTTGATATTCCTAGCTACTCACAGTCCTAATGAATGATTGGGTAAGCAAAAAAGGTGCTTGGATTATGACCGCAAGGTGACTTGACTTATTCGATTCGAATATCCAAGGTGTGGATTTTGGAAACCAAGGAGGAACCTCTACTCCTTAGAACCTTGCCACTTGAGGTGGCTGAGTTCTTGGAAGGAAAATGTCAAGTTATGGTGGCATCTGAATCTTGGAATAAAGGTACCGCTGTTGGCGTAGGCTCTAAGAATGATGTCTTATGGAATAAGGAAGATAAGGTAGATTTGAAGTAAGAGAATGCCACTGAAGTATATAGTTTCCTCCAGAGGGTAAGAGACCCTAGTGTAGAAGGAAGAGAAAATTCTAAGTATCTTGGTGTTAAGATTGAACGTTTGGATTAAGGATGAAGACACAGAGCTTGAATGATTTCTGAGAATTAAGTCTGAGAAACTTGTCTTGTGGACATTGTGTAATTCTGAGATAATGTCGACTTTTAGTTGAATGAATGGAATTAAGGTAAAGTTGCATTGGCTGGTTATGGAATCCAGTGGTTACGACACGAAGGCTTCCTGGGGAAAGAGTGACAAAAATGAACAAAATGATGCATGATTTAATTGGGGATCCATAGAAGCAGAGAGAGTCGAATCATAGACTTTTTAGTGGATGATGTGAAAAGTAGTTAGAACGATTCGACACCTGGTAGTAGAAAGAATGATAACGATCGAATTGAGTAATCAAGGAGTAATTGGATCGATTGTTACCGTCTTTAGAGATGACGATCAAATGATTCGAAGAGTCATGAGGGACATGAACACTCGCTGTATGCGAAGAGTGATAAATGCGACTTTCGGCTTGCTAAGATGGCGATTTTTTTAAAATGTGAAGTCTCTGGAGATAGAATCCCTGTGGAACCCTTCAAGGGTAGGAAATGATAGTGGATTGAGTAAGGCCGATGTGAGATACTGAGGCTTGAGGTTTTTCTAAACCTGATGGATTATTGTGGATGATGCGTTAGAAGAATCCCTCGCAATAGTTACTCTGGTGATAAGACTGGCTACGAACGAGACGTATCGTGAATGAATGAGTGAACACGAAGGAGTTTTAAGGACTTAAGTCAAGTTGGTGATCACACCGACAATGGCGTTTCCGTTTGGAATTGAAAGAATCATGAGAACAGTAATGACATGTCTTAGAAAGGATATGTGAAGTGTAACAAGGCAATCTGAATTGGGTATTGGGTGTACTTCGCGATGGTAAGACCCTATGAGTTGGGGTGCTAGATACATGATTGGAGCTAGCTCGCAAGCGCCCTTGTGATTACGCTTGAGAAACAGTACTTGTGTGAAGAAAGGTTGTGAGTTAACATAGACCGCGAGAACTTGAAGTATTTGATTGCCTAAGAGAAATGAACGAAGAGCAACGTGGATGAATGAAATTGCTTAAGGACAAAGGAAGATATCTTATATCGCTATGGAAAGGCGAATAAGATAACGGGTGCGAATAGTAGGAAATCGAGCATCGCGTGATTGGCGATTGGAGGACAGACATTACCTCACGAAGTAAGAGATTCAACTTCTAAATTGGAAGTTTGCCAATTGACTGTTATAACGACTACCTCAAGTATTGGACTTGAGGGTCGTGGAAAAGAGTAAGGTGTGGTAACCCACTGACCTTAATGTCCAAGGGGATAGTGTGAATAAAAGTAATAGGGATAAAATCCAGATTTTCGAGCACCTGAAGAATGAACCATGAAATTGAGAATGAAAGCCTTGAAAGTTCAAGGACGAGGAAACGAGCCAACGAGGAAAAGCGTAACCGTTGTAAGTTGATGGAATACATGATCGTTGGAGAATCTCGAATGGAATCGAGGACGAACTACTAAGGACTTAATCATGAATTTGCCTCCAAAGTTGAGAAGGCTATGGTTCGATTTGGACGATGGAGGGTAAGCTAATGGGACTTGTGTCCTCTACGATATGAAAGGAGCTGCTTTGGAAAGTGAAGAAGCGTTGAGGCGTTATTACCCCCACAAGATTGGATGATTTGGAAGGTTGTAAATTTCGAGGACGAAATTTCTTCAAGGGGGGAAGAGTTGTGACATTCCGAATTCCGACCCCTCTCGAGGCTATGGATTGGAAAGATATCGATTGGTGTATTTCAGTGGTATCTCACTTAAAGCAGGCCACTCTCGAGTTAACTGACCAAAAGGGAAAAACTAATGCGGAGTCGGGTATGTGAACCTGGGAAATTTGATTAAGAAACGGCACTTTGACCATAAGAATTGTCGATGGGATATTTTGGGTCAGTAGAGATCGATCTAGGAACGATCATGGGATGCTTTGTTAGCGTTATACGGTTGGGACGCGAGTGATTCCGCTTCACCAATGTATAATTTGTGAAAATTCCCTAAATCGGATTCCGATGATCAGGACCGTAGGAACTAGCGATAAACCCTTGCAATCACATGACAACCAAAGTTGCCACGATGTGAGAAATCCCAAGGTCGATACGCATAGCACCTGCAAGAGTCACTCGTCAGTTTGAGATAAATTGGAATTACAGTTGACGAGAACTCGACATGAATTTGGCTTCAGAATTGGGTATCGTGCATTGAGGAATTTCAACATTTGAAAGGAATTGGATGTCGCCTCTTCGAGGGTAATTAAGATTTGGAAAAGTGAAGTTCAGACCGAAGGTGGAAAATTACCCTTTTGCCCCTCAAGGACCTTCATTCACGTAAGACCAAAGTAGGGGCAAATTAGTCATTTTCTCTCCCTTTGGTGGCCGACCAAAGGAGGGCACTTTGGTCAATTTGGTCACTTGATATTTTTATGAAGATGGGGACAAGTGTCATCATTTGGGAGGCCTTATCCACTTAAACCCTACATTAGATGCCTAGTTGCATTAATTGCAAGTCAAATCCTCACCCACTTTCTCTCTCTCCCTCATTGTCTTAGGGACTAAGGAAAAGCAAGAAGACCTCTCTCTCTTCATTTTGTTCAGCCACACTTTCTCTCTCTTTCTCACGTTCCCTCTCTTTCTCTCTTCCACTCTCTTGCCGACCAGCCCGTCACCCTGTCCGACTGCTTCACTGTTCCGGCTATAACTCCGTCGTCCGACATTGGATTGAGGTAAAACCACCGCCATCTGAAAGTTTATTGTCTTGTGGTTCTAGAAACATATTATAAACTCAATTTTGCCCAGCCATTTGTCCCGTAGGTCTGTTTGAGTGGACAAAGGTCGCGACCAGGTCAGATTTTGACCAGTTTTGGGGAAAGACCTGTTTCGTGGGTTTCGAGACTTCAAATGGCTCCTAATTTCGGTGAGATATTCTAAACTCTTAGTATAAGAGCTGAGAAAGTTGGTATTGAGAATTGGTTGAAATTAGAATGGATTTATGATGGACAAATGATGGTATTTTGTAGAACAGATTCTGTCCTCGCCCGGCAAACTTGGAACCGTGGCACTCTTGAGGTCCTTTGCGGCGATTTCTTGCTCGGAAATTATTAGTAAGGCCCTATAAGATGTAGTACTATATGTTGGCTTGAGGTATGTGGAATTAAAATGGAGTTTGATGAGTTTGAAGGATGATTTTGAGGTGAAACACGTTAGAGGTCGAGAGCCGTATAAATCTATTCCTAGCGCGCACTGATTTTAAAATGGCTCGTTCTAGGTCGTCCGATATCCAAATTGAGCTCCGTTTTCGTTCACACGTCCGTAATGTTGTGGAAATTCTCTTTTATTTTGATTCTGACAAAACCTTCAAAAGATATTGTTTAATGAAATGTGATGCAGGAAGAATGTGTAAGCAGAAGGTCGAGTGATTCCAATTCTGTCGCGCTGACGAAGGGTCAGATGGAGGTGCTTCTGACGAAAGGTCAGATGGAAGTGCTTCTGACGAAGGGTCAGATGGAAGTGCTTCTGACGAAGGGTCAGATGAAAACGCTTCTGACCGAGGGTCAGATGAAAATGCTCCTGACGATCCAAACAGTGACGGATGGACCACATCAAATCTCCGTATTACCATTCCGTGCCAACTGATCAAATCTTTCCTAGACGAATGTGAAGAAAGATCAGTTTCTGCATTCTACAAATCACGAAGACCCACGTATGGCAGGTTTCCGATCAAGGCAAGTGATATTCAATTATCCTGATATCTCCTCTAATCAATTAAGGGACTTTCTATAATGGGATATCATCTTCTAAGGAATATATCCTCGAGAATCAACTCAAACATATCACACTTATGGAAGCTGGAGATTTAGTTGTATGGGCGACTAAATCAGAAGGGTTCAATGTCTTACCCAACGGTCTACATATCTTCTGAAGATACAGTCTCATTCAATCACGATTGATGACGTCCAATCAAGGATTGAAGAGCGATCCCTTGGCTGGATTCCAACGGCTAGTTCGGAGGCAGGGGAGTATAAAAGAAGAATAATGTTTGACTAGAAGAAAAGACGTGCGAACAACAATCCAAAGTGCAAGCATAAATTGAGTTTCATCTAAAGAGAGTATTCTGTGTATTCAAAATCCTTCATTGTGAAAATCTGTGTGAGAGGGAAACAAAACACTTGAGTGATTGTAATCCTCTTGATTCTTCATAGTGAAATCCAGCCAATCGGCTGTCATCGTGGGAGAGTGGACGTAGGCTTGAACTAAGCCAAACCACTATAAATATTGTGTGCAATATCCTCTTCTTTAAACTCTTACCTTTGTGTTTAGATTTTCTGCACACTGCTATACTGCTTTTGTTCCTAATCGTACACTGAACTTTATTCATTCCGCAAGAAATTTCTATTAAGTTCAGAATCCCATATTCACCCCCCCTCTAGGAGATATTGCTAGTTACATCAATTGGTATCAGAGCAGGTTGCTCATTTTACGAAGTGTTTATCAACTTCAGAGTTAACGATCTACTATGTCTAGCAATCACTCTTCAGGAACAAGCGATTCGCATTTTGCCAACAAGCCTCCATACTTTGATGGAAAGGATTACAATATGTGGAGTAACAAGATGAAGTGGTTCTTCAAAGCCTATGTTGATCTGATGTGGGATGTCGTTACAAATGGAATAGTTCCTGCAAATACTACAAATCCAACCTCTGCTGACGGAGTAAATACTGTCACAACAATGACTGATGCTGAAAAGGCTAAAAGAAAAGGCCTTGATTCTAAAGCTGTCAACGCTCTTTTTTGTGCCTTATCTACTCCTCTTTATAATCGTGTCTCAGAGGAAGAATCATCTAAGGCAATATGGGATAGACTTCATGTTACTTTTCAAGGAACAAATCGTGTGAAAGAAACAAAGCTCAGTATTTTATTGAGTGACTATGAAGCATTTGAAATGAAGCCTGATGAATCTATTGCAGATATGATAGACAGGTTTCAAACTTTGGCAAGTGGACTTGCAAGACAAGGTGCACCTATTGCTGAATCAATGCAAGTTAGGAAGATACTACGTGTACTCACAGATGATTGGAATTACATCAAGCCATCAATTCAAGAATGCCAAACAATTAGACCACTCTCGGTGGATGAGCTAGTCGGCACTTTGCAATCCTATGAAACAGAACGAGCAAACAAAAAGGGAGATCAGAAAGGTAAAAAATCTATTGCCTTAAAAGGTCAAATTAATCAATGTTTTTCTGACACAGATGATGAAGATGAGGATGATGAAAAATTAGCCCTCATGGTCAAGAAATTTAGGAAGATGGCTCGGAAAGGCAGAAACATCAAAGGAAAGAAACCTTGGAAGAAAAGTGAGGTAAAAATATCAAGCAACGAATCACAAGATAGCAAAGACGTGATTTGCTTCCACTGTAAGAAAGCAGGACATATCAAACCGAACTGCCCAATTTTAAAGAAGGACAAACTCAAGTATGAGAAGTACAAGAAGGCTCTAAAGGCAGAAACTTTGAGTGATTCTGATGAAAGCGAGAATGATTATGCAAATATTTGTCTCATGGCCGAATCAGACTCAAGTTCAGATTCAGAAACTGAGGTATGTTCATCTGAACTCCCTGATGAAGTTGTTGAATATATTGATGAGTTGTGTAGAAACTACAAAGAAGCTCTTGAGAAGGTTTCTTATTTGAAAAAGGAAAATACTTCTTTAAAACAACAGAATTTGTCCCAAGAAGAAAAAATTAGTTTTCTACAACAAGAGTTTCACCAGATGAAAGAAAATCATGATTCAGTTTCAAAAGAAAATGCTTCCTTGAAAGAAAAAATTTCTACTATATCAAAAAGGTTTTCACAAAGCTCAAAAACTCTGAATAGCATTATTTCAAAACAAATACCCTTCAATGATCGATCTGGGTTAGGTTTTAAAAAGGAAAGTAGCCAAAAAAATGTCTTTAAAACTGAATTTCGAAAACAAACGTTTTCCAATTACAAGCATCATTTTTATAAGCATTTTACTAGATCCTACATTCGACAACCTTGTGTGAATTGTGGTGATCCTAGCCATACTAAGGATTACTGCAAGAAAATTTGGAGACCTATTAAAAGGTCAAAATATACTAACACAGAAGGACCCAAGAAAACATGGGTACCAAAGAAACAGTAAGTTGGTTATCTATTGCAGGTACCAAAGAGAAGGAAGAACAAGTGGTTTCTGGATAGTGGTTGTTCAAGTCACATGACTGGAAATCCAGATGTGTTTATATCCCTATCAGATTGTGATGGAAGAAGTGTGTCGTTTGGAGGAAGGAACAAGGGTAAAGTGATCGGGAAAGGAAATGTAAAGATTGGAAATCTGACCGTTAAAGATGTCTCTCAAGTCAAAGGATTGAACTACAACTTGATTTCTGTAAGTCAACTCTGTGACTCTGGATATGATATTCGATTCCAAGATCTAAAATGCACAGGTGTAAGCAAGCATAAGAAGCAATCCTTCACGGGACGTAGGCATGGGAACATTTATCTTTTAGATATTAATGCTGACTGTGAACATGCAAAATGTCTTATTTCTGTTAAGGATGAAACTGATCTTTGGCACAGAAAGTTAGGTCATATTAGTGTAAAACATATTTCAAAGCTTTCCAAGAAGGGACTTGTTCGAGGACTACCTCAAACTAAATTTGAGAAAAATGGACTATGTCATGCATGCACACTGGGTAAGCATGCAAGAAGTTCTTTTAAGTCCTTAAATCAAGTTTCCACTAAGCGTTGTCTGCAGCTACTTCATATGGACATCTTCGGACCTAATAGAACACTAAGCATTGGAGGTAAGAAATATTGCCTCGTCATAGTTGATGACTTCTCTAGATTTACATGGGTTTCATTTCTTGCTCACAAAAACGAAGCTTTCATATCCTTTTCAAAACTTGCTAAAAGAATTCAAAATGAAAAGGGTTACATTATTTCCAGTTTGAGAACGGATCATGGGGGAGAATTTGAAAATCAAAATTTCCCAGATTTTTGCACTAATTTCGGAATTCAGCATAACTTCTCTGCACCTTATACTCCACAACAAAATGGGGTAGTAGAAAGGAAAAACAGATCGTTGCAAGAAATGGCCAGAACTCTTCTTATTGAAAGTAAAATTGCCTCTAACTTTTGGGCTAAGGCCGTTTCAACAGCTTGTTATATCTTAAATCGAATTTCCCTCAGACCTTTTTCTGAGAAAACTCCCTATGAATTTTTTAACGAAAGAAAGCCTGATGTTGCATACCTTCATGTATTCGGTTGCAAATGCTTTATTCTAAAGAATGCTAATGATCGAGTTGGAAAGTTTGATGAAAGATCAGTTGAAGGAATTTTCTTGGGCTATTCAACAACAAGCAAAGCCTACATAGTTTACAACAAGAACACTCAAATTATTGAGGAATCAGTGAACATCAAGTTCGATGAAAGCAACTAGGATGATGAACCTGAATCCATTCAAATGCATACACTTCATCAAGTCACGAACTCACAAGCAGAATCAGATGTGAATATGAGTTCGGAGAATGCTCAGAAGGAAACCTCCTCAGAAGAAAGACCAGAAGATGATCAGAATGAATCCACAATATCCTCAAATGATGGCCTTGACAAAAACTGGAAGCATAAGTCAAGTCATCCAAAGGAACTTATCATAGGCAGCATAAATGATGGTGTAAAAACAAGATCCAAGTTCAAGCAAGCAATGAGCAACATCGCCTTGGTATCTGAATTAGAGCCAAAAAGGATTGAAGATGCATTAGCAGATGAAAACTGGATAAATACAATGCAGGAAGAGCTACATCAGTTCAAAGTCAACAATGTCTGGGAACTAGTCAGTCGTCCCAAAAATCGTCCAGTAATTGGAACAAAATGAGTATTCAGAAACAAACTTGATGACAAAGGAAAAGTTGTGAGAAACAAAGCAAGACTTGTAGCAAAAGGATATTCTCAGGAAGAAGGAATAGACTATGATGAAACCTACGCACCGGTTGCCAGGTTAGAAGCCATTAGGCTACTTCTTGCTTATGCTTGTTACAATGACTTCAAAATTTTTCAGATGGACGTGAAAAGTGCCTTCCTAAACGGCTACATCAAAGAAGAGGTATATGTTGAACAACCTCCTGGCTTCGAAGAACCTAAAGAAAAGGATATGGTCTATGTCTTAAAAAAGGCACTCTATGGATTAAAACAAGCACCCCGCGCCTGGTATGAAAGGTTAAGTAACTTTTTATCTCAACACAGCTTCACTAAAGGTAATGTAGACACCACTCTTTTTATTCAAAGAAAAGGTAAGGATATCCTTTTAGTTCAAATTTATGTTGATGATATTATATTCGGCTCTTCTAATGAACTTCTTTGCAAGAAATTCTCTAAAACAATGCAGGATGAATTTGAGATGAGTATGATGGGAGAATTACGGTTCTTTCTTGGTCTTCAAATTCAACAATCTCAAAAAGGAACCTTCATATTTCAAGAGAAGTATGCATTGGAAATAGTGAAGAAGTTTGGTCTGGAGAATGGCAATAAGACAGAAACTCCTATGTCTCACTCTTCCAAATTAGATAAGAATGAAGATGGAAAAGAAGTCGATCCCAAACTATATCGGAGTATGATCGGATCATTACTCTATCTCACAGCTTCAAGACCCGACATACTATATAGTGTCTGCTTATGTGCAAGATTTCAGTCAAGTCCAAGAGAATCACACCTATCAGCAGTCAAGAGAATAATCAAATACATAGGGACTTATCCCAACTATGGTTTGTGGTATTCTAAATCTTCTGATTTTACACTAAAAGGTTATTCAGATGCAGATCTTGCAGGTTGCAAAATTGATAGAAAAAGTACATCTGGAACCTGTCAACTCATGGGAAACATGCTTGTCTCATGGTACTTAAAGAAGCAAAATACAGTGGCACTCATTATAGCTGAAGCAGAATACGTATCTCTTAGAAGCTGCTGCACTCAAATACTTTGGCTAAAACAGCAGCTCAAGGACTATGGTATTGAAGAATCAACTGTGGAAATCCTATGTGACAACACAAGTGCCCTAAATCTCACAAAGAATCTTGTACTTCACTCAAGAACAAAGCATATTGAGATCAAGCATCACTTCATACGTGATCATGTTCAAAACCGTGATGTTAACATTCAATACATTGACACGAAAAATCAACTTGCAGATATTTTTACTAAACCACTTGATAAACAGAGTTTTAATTTTATCAGAAATGAATTATCTATTATTAACCTTCCTTCTTAAGTATACCTTAGAATAGGGTACGTCAGAAGGAGAGTCAGAAGGAGAGTCAGAAGAAGCATCAGAAGGAGCGTCAGAAGGAGCGTCAAGAGGAGCGTCAGAAGGAGAGTCAGAAGGAGCATCAGAAGGAGCAACAGAAGGGACGTCAAAAAGGCGCGTAAGAAAAAATTCACACTTTTCTTAAATCAAAAGGTCAGTTATCTCTAAAAACTATCTTTTAGGTAAGTTCCTCATATGAATAGATATCACTTAATATCTGATTGACCGTGAATATTTTTTTAAAGAATTCCTTTTTAAATCAAAATTCTCTTTTGTGTTTTCAAAAATAACCGCCTCTTTTATAAAAACGCTGAACCGTCACCTATGTTCTCTCACTTTCAAAATTCTCTCAAATCAAAACCCTAAAACCGTGTTGAAAACCTCTCGCTCTAGATTTCCTCCTCAAAGCAACACTCTTTCACTCAAAGTTTCAAACTTTCTACGCATCAAAGGCTCCAAAATCAGCCTCTGACTTGAAGAAGACGTCTCAGTCGAAGAGGAAGTTCTCCGCCTGAACTGCAAGCGGCACGAAACTCACAGAAACCCAGATCAACGAACAACGAGAAGCACTCCGCCTGACAAAAGGTCTATCTCTGTCTGCCTTTGAAATAAAGGAATCTATGGCTCATTCTATTAAGCCAATGTATGATAGAATCAAGGCCGCAGGAGATTTTGGAAACGAACTTAGAAAACTGCTGAAAACTCATCATTTTGATAGTGAGGGTGAACTTTTGGAGTTTCTTAGTCTGCCTGGAAAAATCGTTGAACCACTTGCTGTAGAAAAACCTACATCTGTCTCTAGGAAAGGAAAGGAGAAAGTAGCAGAAACAAGTTCGAAACAAAGACGATCCCCAATTAGACCTGGCGGTACGAAGGCAAAGGTGGAAGATGATGATGACATTCTGTTCAATGACTTTATGAAAAATATAGGCTTTAATTTGGATAAAGGCTTTCCTGATCCACTGTTCCAGAATCAGGCTCACAAAGAAAGGTTTGAAGCAATGAAACAGAGAGGTATTATACCTCAAAGGGTATTTGAGTTAAAGTACTTTGACAGCAATGGCATCTATCTGAGGAAGTATCTAGAAAAGATGAAGATAGATCAGTTTATAACTAGGAGAGGCTACACTTTTCCTGACTTGGTAGCTTACTTCTATTCAAATATTCAATTTGTCAACTTCAACTCTCTGGCTTTCACAGTCAAAAGAAAGCAATATTTTCTGACTGTTGATGAATTGGCTTCAATCATGGCAACCAGAAAGGGACATTTCAAACCCTTAGATGTCACTGCAAGTGAAGCTTTCTGCTTCCTGATTGGCAAATCAAGTTTCTCAAGGGAATCAAAGTCACATCTTGCATACACGGACTTTCCCTTGAAACATATCATGATGCACAAGGTGATCATCGAATGTCTCAGACCCAAGGCAGCATCAAAGACAGATATATCAAAGTACGAGGCAAAGCTATTATGGGGAATCTTGACAGGACAGAGGATTTCTTTTGCTCATACTGTACTATTGCATATGTACAGATCAGCTCTCAAACCAAAGGGTCAACTTCCTTATGCCGGATTGATCTTCAAAATATTCAATTATTTGAAGATTGATGGCCCAAGAGCCTTTGTCGAGCAAGAAATTCCTCTAATGACTGCTGGAGAGACTATAGTAACAAGGATGGGATACAAGATGACTCCTGCTGGATGGAGAACCAAGAACAATGAACCAGTCATTGTGGACTTCGAGGAAGAGTCAAGGCAGAAATCTCCAAAGAAGAGAAAACTCATGGCTGTTAAGGGGCAACAAACAGAAAGTCCTGCTGATAAGGACTCAGACGCAAGTGAGGAAGAAACAGGGGAATATGATTCTGAAGCTACCCAATCTCGAGGTGGATCAGATGAAGGTGGTGAGTCTGAAAATCGTAGTGCTGGGGGAGATGAGGAAGAAGGAGATGAAACAGAAATACAACCACAAGAAAAGGTTGTATATCCCTGTGATCTGAATGAGGAAGAATTCCTCACAATGTGGGATGAGGAGCAAGCTGCACGATTTGAAGATGACACAGAGTATGATATCCAAATTGTCAACTATGATCATGAGGAATTGCTAGCACAAGTTCTAGCAACACTGGCGTCAAAAGATCAGGAGGAAGAACAAGATGACATTGGAGCTTACTCTGTCTCTTCCACCAGGGCCACAATTCCCAAAGATACTGCAAGTCTAGCTTCAGCAATTGCCCGAGAAGATCAATTGTCCAGTGCACAGTCCATTCCAATGGACATTGATGATGAAACAGTCTCCGTGCCAAGCTCACAGGAAAAAGGAAAAAGAGCTATAATTCAGGGGGAGAAAGAGACTGTGCCTGTTACATCAGATGTATTTCTCACTGAAGTCCAAGCCTCTCAAGCTTTCACCAAGGCACAAATTGAGGGGGAGACTCACGAACCTGCACCTTCACAACCACAAGTGGAACTTCAGGTGCTGTTTGATAATCTCCAAAATACTCTTCTTCAGACAATGGCTGCCATGGAAACAAAATTTGATCAGCAAATGCAGGCTTTGGAACAGAAAACAGATAGGAAGCTGCAGGGTTTGACTAGTCAGGTGTCTAGGCTTGAAAAGTCCATTAATCTCTATGGGAGAATGTTTTGTGATGAGATAGCCAACCTGCCTACATACACACTGGTCAGAACGGACAGAACAGCCTCAAACCTGCCCTCTTCGCCAGCTGTACGAGACCCTGCTCCGATGATGGGAAAAAGCTTTGCAGGACCATCCCGAAGGGAGGTTGATATTGAGCCTGAAGATCATTCTTCTTCTTAAAAACTCACCTCTTTTTCTTTCTTTTCTCTAGAACGCGTCATTATTTTATTTTGTTTTACATTTCTTTATGATGTTGACAAAAAGGGGGAGAAGTTGAAATTACTCTTATTACTATTGTGCAGTCTCAATAGATTATCCCTAATTATGTTTCAATTTAGAGGAAAGAAGGAGAAGATCTAACCTACTGTTTTGCAGGACAATCTTCTAAGAAGTTTAGGTTCATACAGGATTATTGCAGGATAATCTCATGAGAACACTTTCATTACAGGACCTCAAATGATGATTACCTGCAGGAGCAAATGTGATGGCTATTCATTTTTTTTTATATATTATCACTGGTTAAATTCACTCTTAAATTTGCAACTAGAGAAGTTTTGTCACCATCAAAAAGGGGGAGATTGTTGTGGAAATTCTCTTTTATTTTGATTCTGACAAAACCTTCAAAAGATATTGTTTAATGAAATGTGATGCAGGAAGAATGTGTAAGCAGAAGGTCGAGTGATTCCAATTCTGTCGCGCTGACGAAGGGTCAGATGGAGGTGCTTCTGACGAAGGGTCAGATGGAAGTGCTTCTGATGAAGGGTCAGATGGAAGTGCTTCTGACTAAGGGTCAGATGGAAGTGCTTCTGACGAAGGGTCAGATGGAAGTGCTCCTGACCGAGGGTCAGATGAAAGTGCTCCTGACGATCCAAACAGTGACGGATGGACCACATCAAATCTCCGTATTACCATTCCGTGCCAACTGATCAAATCTTTCTTAGACGAATGTGAAGAAAGATCAGTTTCTGCATTCTACAAATCACGAAGACCCACGTATGGCAGGTTTCCGATCAAGGCAAGTGATATTCAATTATCCTGATATCTCCTCTAATCAATTAAGGGACTTTCTATAATGGGATATCATCTTCTAAGGAATATATCCTCGAGAATCAACTCAAACATATCACACTTATGGAAGCTGGAGATTTAGTTGTATGGGCGACTAAATCAGAAGGGTTCAATGTCTTACCCAATGGTCTACATATCTTCTGAAGATACAGTCTCGTTCAATCACGATTGATGACGTCCAATCAAGGATTGAAGAGCGATCCCTTGGCTGGATTCCAACGGCTAGTTCGGAGGCAGGGGAGTATAAAAGAAGAATAATGTTTGACTAGAAGAAAAGACGTGCGAACAACAATCCAAAGTGCAAGCATAAATTGAGTTTCATCTAAAGAGAGTATTCTGTGTATTCAAAATCCTTCATTGTGAAAATCTGTGTGAGAGGGAAACAAAACACTTGAGTGATTGTAATCCTCTTGATTCTTCATAGTGAAATCCAGCCAATCGGCTGTCATCGTGGGAGAGTGGACGTAGGCTTAAACTAAGCCGAACCACTATAAATATTGTGTGCAATATCCTCTTCTCTAAACTCTTACCTTTGTGTTTAGATTTTCTGCACACTGCTATACTGCTTTTGTTCCTAATCGTACACTGAACTTTATTCATTCCGCAAGAAATTTCTATTAAGTTCAGAATCCCCTATTCACCCCCGCTCTAGGAGATATTGCTAGTTACATCACGTAAGACCTTGAAAGACAGGGTTCCAAAGGTAGATTTCTCAAAAATTCAGTAGATCCATACCAATTTATTCGAGACTGAATCTGGTCGGGGAAGGCCAAGAGTGGATAGCTTGGTGCCGCGACGATGCGTCGATCGTTTTATGGAATTGCTTAGCCTAAGCTCGAGGTAAGTTATGCCTAAACTTTTATTAGGACGTTAGGTTACTAAAGGATAAATTTTTGAGTTGGAATGAAAGGTTTTATGGACTGATTTTGTGAGAGGCGTGAGGAAACCAAATTCTGCCATGTTTTGATGAATGGAACTTGAGTGATTTCATGGCATGAAACTTGTAAAATCAAGGTTGAATTGAGGAGTCTAATCTGGTCATGGAGTGTGGTTGGACCTTTTGGCATGTTTTATGGAAATTCCTGTTTGAGTCGAGCGTATTGAGGGGCTCGTGACTAATGTCGAGCCATGAGTTTCGTGAAATGGCCGTGTTCATTAATTTTGTCCGAGGCCTTGTTTGAATTGATTCAAGTGATGCATGTGCTTGACTGAGAATTTTGTAACGTGAATTATGTTTTGTCCCGTTGTTGGATGTTTGGAATGAATGCCTCGAATAGGCGATGAAATACTTGAATTTCATGAGTTAACTTTTGATTGAAAATTGAGGCGTGAAATTGCTTTCGAATGAAAACTGAGGCTTTTATAACTGAATTTTTATGAGTAAATGGCGTATGAGATCACCGATGGAAATTATATGTGCACAGACGTGTGGGATTGCCGGGAAAAATTATATGTACACTAGCGTGTGGGATCGCCAATGGCCTGTGAGATCACCGAGAATTATAATTTGGCTAATGTATTGGGAGGGAGTTACTCCCATTTGACTTGACGAGGTCGTGCGGCTAGAGAGTCCCATACTGACACGATTCATCTCGATTGAAAATGGGCGTCAAGAGTAGTATGGTGACCGAATCATCTCTAGGTCCGGACGCGAGAGTTTCATATGGACCAACGGGTCATATGGAGACCGAATCATCTCGCAGCCCCAAAGTGGGCGGCCTAGGGTGGATGGATATGGAAAGATCTATTTTTCTGAAAAAATCAAGAATGATTTTGAGAAATTGAATATACCTCATGTTTTGATGATTTGCCTCAAGTATGGAAGTTTGCCTCACGAGTTTTAAATTTGCCTCATGAGTTAAAAATGACACAGGAAGGGCGTGATAGAAAAGGATATGTTTTCTTGAAATTCATGAAATGGCATTGGAAATATCCTCATAATTGAGATGGCGTCGAGTGTTTGCTCTTGATTGAAAACCCTGCCATTGTACAAAGCTCGGATTTTTGCCATGATTTGTGACTGAGTCGAATCGATTTAATGTACTGAATGCCATGTTTTGACAAGTACCCTTTTTTAAACATGCCAAAGATTTTGATCACAAAATACCCATTTTTCAAAAGTGTCTGGAGGTACTGGCAGCCTAGTTTAGGTTTAGGTTTGACTTACTGAGATTTATTTCTCACCCCGTCGTGGGACAACATTTTTCAGGTCCAGGCGAAGGAACCTGAAATGCTATAAGTTGACATTTGAGGAAGTCGTTGGAGGAGATCAAGATGAATCTGATTGAAGCCTTAAGAAATCTATATTGTTTGGAGTTGGATTTGTAGCTGACTTTGCTATTGATGAGAAGTGTACCTCTTTTTGTCCTAAGTCATCTTATGAAGTTTATTTATATGGAGTTGTCGTCGCTTTCGCATGCATGTATCATTTAGACCTTTAAGTATCGGCCATTGGTTCTTGGGAGATCATTTAAGATGACAGCGAAGGTGGGATGCTCGCGTGCTCACCAAGCTCGGGACGTGTTAGTCAACACCAAGCAAGTACTCAAAGTGCCATTTCAATTGATCAATTGTTCATGCCTTAAATCTAGAGGCATCTGTCACTCTAGTATAAACACAACAGGCTATCTCAATTTCAACAGGCATCGGTTCAACGGGATAAAAACTCCCCACATGCCGTCTAATTTCTCAATTAGACCTTGGCCATAACAATCAATTAAAAAACATGCCAATTAGACCAATCACAACATCTCTTTTTTTTTTAAACGGCATCCTTTGCCAAGCACAAAGCTCTTAATCATGCCAATCATTGGCGTCATTACAAATGCCATGCTACTTTCGACATTCACTTTGAGAATCACTCCCATACTATACATCTCTTAACCACAATCGGACTCAACCCGATTCCTAGACTTCCTCTTTCAATTTATGGCTTAGCTCATTCCTTCTTCCTTGCTATCTTAAAAGCCTGCCAAGAGCCGCTCCTTGTTCGTACCTCTCTATACCGACGATCACTCCCCGCCCTCATCAGACCTGGTCGTTACAGGTTGCCCAAAGTCCTACATCTATAGAGGAAGCTCCGTTCCACACGTCCCATAACATGCGCCATCACGGTTTGTAGGTATCCCATCAGCTCGTCCCATACTAAGCGACGGTTTATTAAGTCCGATAGTGATAAGCTCACGCATGCACCCTCATCGACTTTCATTTCATAGCCACAAACACATGCACTGCATAATTATCCTCATTATTCGTCACATCACATCCATCTCCATATCAATTCTTATCCATCGAAGATTTCTAATTCTATCAATGACCGTCACATCTCATCTCATTCATCTAAGGTTGTCAATAGCAATCGATAACTAAAAGTCATCAAGATATAACGTAATTCAAGCCTGAATCTACTAATACTAGTCGTTTCTTTATAACTCATTTTCCTCAAGGTGGGTCATTGACAAGCCATAATCACGATCATACAATCCAACTGACCCTCGTTCATAAGCAAATTCTCTATCAACCTCAAGCACATTTACAACCTCAAAATCAATGCTTATGACTCTTCAATTTCTTGCTTGCTTCCTTGTGAGCCTCAATCATAGCATCACCCAAGATCATCAATTAAAATCGACACTAGAACCATTAGTATACAACACAAGTTCAAGCCTATAATTCCTAAGATTCAGCAGTCCATGCTTAATCCAAAGGGTCTCACTATCTAATCATCCTCAAGTCATCACTCCGTATCACTCCAAACCTCAATCACATTGGATCGAGCTGACCTTGCTCTGAAACCAAACAAACGGGGATGTCACGCCCCAAACCTGGCGAGCACGCAAACATCACACCAGGCCGTTTCAATAATTCTCGATAGCCTCCCAGGATCCCTCGGCCCACAACTCATAAATTCCATGAAATATGCGGAAGCGAGAAAACATCTCCATACATATACAAAGTTCATATGACTTCGGATGGAAAAAAAAATAGTACACTTCTCATATCCATAAAATACACCTCGAATCGTTTCAATGGTCAAATACTAGTGATTCAATTCTACATCCACAAAATAAAATACAATCCCTAAGGCCACAAAAGGTTCTATAATCAATCGACCATCTACTTCCACAAATACCAATCACTGGTAAACTTGGCGTTCCATCGCCTGAGGCCTAAAAAATGTTAATCCCCAACGGGGTGAGATATAAATCTCAGCAAGTGAACCCTAAACCTAGAGCAGACCACTAGTCCCCCAGCCTATGGAACAATACAATATCAAAAAATCATCAATACGATGGCACATGGCATTCATAAATCAAACATCTCAACGTGATTGGCATAAGCAAAAGTCACAATTAAACATACTCAATCTCATGGGATCAAGCTTCACGCACTTAGAATATAAATAAACACATAATTCTTCACAATGAGACATCATGTACTCATCGCCAAGGGCTCCCGAACCGCGATGTATTTCTCAAGGGCACTCTGGCCATGCAATCACTAGGGCCATTTGGCCATTTAATATCACTGGGGCACTCTGGTCATTTAATATCACTAGGGTACTTTGGCCATTTAAATCTTATAGGCAATATAGCCATAAAAATCTCATGGGCACAATAGCCATATAAATCTCATAGGCACAATAGCCAATTCAATTGTCACACGATCTTGTTAATCACATTGCAGCCAAAATCGTCACGCTATGCCATTCAAGTTATGGAATTCACCACTCAATCAAGTAATTCATCAATCAAAAATGTCCAATAGTGTCCTAAAGTTCTAGTAGAGGTTTAAGGGTCACTTACCCTTCGATCGAGACAGCAAATTCCAATCCAAACGATCCTCCTAACTCAGCAAGCTCACGGCCAAACAAGGGTCACACACGATCCTAGAAAATTTTACCAATTCCACATCAAAACTCGTTTGATTCTCAATTCCCTTGCACATATACTTCAATAACACATCAATTAACTTCATAAGGTGCCTTAACGATAATTTAATAGCAAGACGACACCCTTTCTAAGCCTCAAAGTGCTCGGCTTCCACAGAACCATAACAGGACAGAACCAGTCCTCAACGGATCATGCATAACAGCCCACAATTCCAACTATAGACTTCAATTTATCACATAATCAACTTTCCAAAATATTATTCCACATGTTTAAGAAGCTCACTGAAGATTTCAAAGTGAAATAATCCTCTTAGGTCTCTCAATCAGCTCGGTTTCCTTCGGCGTTCGGGCGATCAGTTTTTGCCTCTAAGAAATCACCTCAAATCAGCCGTGGAAACTCCTCAAATCTTAAATAAACCTGCAATCCTAGCTCAGCCAACTCTAGTACTATGAGTGTAGAAGACCTCACTGAAAGTTTGGAGCCATTTGAAGCCTTGAAACCCACGAAACAGATCCTTCTCCCAAACCGGTCAGATTCTTCCTCAATCTGACCTTTGCCCATTCAAATAGACCTACAAGACAAACGGCTGGGCCAGCTCACGACATGTCTCTAGAAAGATAAGACGATAAGCTTTCTAATGACAAATGAATCACCTTAATCCAATATCGGACGAAGAATTTCTGGCCAGAGGAATGGAGGTGGTCGGAGTAGGGCAGCGAGCTGGGCGAGCGGGATTGCTCTCGGCCGAAGAAGAAAATGAAGAAGAAGATGGAGGAAAGAGAGAGTTGCCGTCCAAATTAAGAGAGAGAGGGGAGAGATTAGCCTTAGTCCACCTTGGTCAATGCTCTTTGAATGGTAGTTGAAATAATCCTTAATTAATGTCAATCACCCATCACTTGACACTTGTCATTATCCACATAGATATCTTGGCTCCTATTACCCTTATGCCCTTGTGAATTTCGGCCAACTAAAGGGATTATCAAAAGACTAAAATGCTCTTATCCAAATCTCAAGGCAAGGTTAATTCTTAAGGGGCAAATGGTAATTTCACACTCTCCGTCCGAAATTTCACTTTTCCAATATAAATTACTTCTGATGATGCGACGTCCAATTCCTTTCGATGTAGAAATTCTTCATTGTCCAATCTCCACTTTCGAGACCCCATTTCATATTAATAGCCTTAAGGAGGGTCGGAATCCGGAATGTCACAGTATGGTGGATTAGACTATAAATGGCTTGCCTACTGTAAGGCTTACCAAGCAAAACGACTCCTCCCACGTCTGGGATTCGTCAAGATTTTGATCCATATGGTGGGTCAGACCATTGGGTTGATCATTCAGGCGACCTATACCATTCATTGACCCTTCAGGCGGTTTCTACAATTAAACTGACCCTTTAGGCGGTATCTACCATTGGCTTGGCCCGTATGGTTGGCCAAACCGAAATGAGACTCCAAACTGATAGGAATCTAAGGATGACGTAATCGGTCTTTGGGGTTTTCTAGAGACTCGATTGTTCTGTGGATAGGTCTAAGAAAGGCTTGCCTACTAAAAAGGCTTTGCATAAGGATGACACACCTGGTTTTTGGGGTTTGTCAAAGACTCAATCGTTCTATGGATCGGTCTAGGAAAATGCTTGCCTATTAAAAAGGCTTTACCTAAGGATGACGTACCCGGTCTTTAGGGTTTGTCAGAGACTCGATCGTTCTGTGGATCGGTCTAGGAAAAGGCTTTACCTAAGGGAATGGTTCGTCTTTCCTTTGAAGACTCGCCATGGATTCAATCCGTCAATGGATCAGTCTAGGAAAAGGCTCTCCTAGTAAAAAGGCTTACCTAGGAATGACTCGTCCCTACACATTGAGGACTTGTCAAGGGTCCTTTGGGAGGTTTACCTAACTCTAGGTTCACCTGAAAATGGCTATTCTGAGATTTAGGGATTACCTAAAATCCTGCATAAAGTTGAATGTGGGAGGTGACATCTGGGATCTGGGACTCTAATTATCCTGTAGAAAGTTCAAAACTGCAAATTTTCTTCACCAAAAGGTATCAGTCTAGGACCTGGGGTTACCATGGATCTTGTCGAAACATGAACATGTAAGCTCTTTTTGACAGAGCAAGGCGTCCTTCTGGGATTTGAGGGTCACCAAGAAATCCCGCAGAAGCTTAAACATGTGCGCTCCACTTCACGGAGCAGAATATCCTTCTGGGATCTGGGGTTACCAGGAATCCTGCAATGATATCAAATGTATGTACTCCGTTTCATGGAGCAAAATATCCTTTTGGGATCTGGGGTTACGAAGAATCCTGCAGAGATATCAAATGTATGTACTCCCTTTCATGGAGAAAAATATCATTCTGGGATCTGGGGTTACCAGGAATCCTGCAGAGATATCAAATTTGTGTACTCCACTTCACAGAGCATGAGAGTTTTTCTGGGATTTGGGGTTACCAAAAATCCTGTGAGTTATTCTTCACAAATGAAGTAGCATTCTGAGGTCTGGAGATACCACAGAAGCTTGAACATGTAAGCTCTTTTCTCCAGAGTGAGGTGCTCTTCTAGGATTTGGGGTCACCAAGGATCCTGCATAAGTTTAAACCTGAAAGATTTTTCTTCACCAAGAAAATGTTAGTAATCTTAAGAAGACAACAATTGTCCAACTGACAAAGTTCTATGACTTAAGTTTTAGTCATGAAATGTGCATTTTGATGCTGGAGATTACCCAAAACATTCTTGCAACTTACAGATGTGATCACAAATTCCTTGCACGGAAAATCTGGATCAAACAATTTGAAAATTCCAAAAAGAGTTTGCTCAAAATATCAATTGGAGTATTTCTCATCCAAGATGGCTCTTCATCGCTCTGTGATAGTGATCTTTTATAGGGAAAGCGCTCAATTTCCTACTGACATGTGCCTAGGTTTCAGGATTATTCGCAGCGCATACATTTCGACCAATCGAGAGGTCTTCCACGGAACCGTATCGTTGGGCTTGGATATTGGTTTCCAAGGGGACTCACTTCTAAGGCAAGGCCATTAAATAAAATTTTTCATCATCTGCTCCGAGTATACAAGTCAAGAACCCTGCAAAATGAGATAGAAATAGTCTTGCTCATACTTCTTCGAACTAAGCTATACGCTAACCCAAGTGTCTTAGTCAGAGAAGACTGTTTCATGATTGTAACCTTGGTAGGATTGGGGATCAAAAAAGGCTTATTTTTGGCCTAGAGATCGTGAAGGGCTTGACATTGGTAATCATTGCAGATTTACCACCTGTCCTTCGAAAAACATCCTCAGTTCTTGACGTACACACTCCTCTTTTAGAGCACACAAGGGTCTTTAAAGAGCGTCTCTTGTTGGATTAAGAGACTGTCAACTCTATATGTGTCTTTGCTATCTGAGCATAACACCACTTGGGGAGTAGTCTTCTCGATCTGACTCTGTTGGGGATTCATTTCTTTATTCTTCCAGACTTCACTAGGGATATTTTGAATGGGCATCGTCCTTGCTTTTACTGGCACTTTGCTTTTTACTTAATGCCCGATGATTTCTCTTTTTTCACATCTTTTGTTGAAATCCCGCCTTTTCCTTTCCATTTGGAATTAGGATTTTCGGCAATTGTGCTAGATATAAAACTTGAATCTTAGCACGCATAAACATTGGTCTTGAAATTTTTCTTCCATCCCCTCCGTTGAATTCTTCTGTTTCCTAGAGTGACGCCGCTTCCGCCTTGGAATATGCAATGATCACCAACGAGTTTATAAAATGAATTTGCAAGCTCAACTTGGCTGTGCAAAGGAAAACAGTGTGTAGGATAGAGAAATGAATGCTTCTCGTCATCCTATGGCACTTGGATTAGCATATATCAACACACGAAGATTGATGTTAGTCCGAGCAAGAAAATTTCTAACCATTTTCTCATGATAATGCTGGATTACTATCACTTACCCCCAATGTGGGTGGTTCTTGACAGGGCTGAAGAATGAAACCACCACTCAAAGGGATTGTCAATGGCCACTTGTAGTGTTTAGGATAGAGAATGAATGTCTCCGTCGTCTCGATAATCGCTGCGTATAACCCTTACGTCCATAGTTCAAGGTTTCACCATCTGATCCACTACACTCATCTCTCAAGTGTGTGGAGGACGTGTTTGGATTAGGCTTTGCCTCTCATCTTTTGAGAAAACGTCCTTTTGAGTGGTTCGAACAACTCTTGTTGGAAAAATTCATTTGATTTTTTTCTCAAAATTTATCCTCTAAGGGGATTTTGTGATGCACCATGCATGTTCTATTCATGTTTAGATAACCTCCTGGTTTAAAATATTAATGTCAATGAAGTGAGAATTCTATGTCTTTTTAGACATGATAATTGAAAGAATTTTTTGAAAAGTCAATACATACTTACCTTACCAAAAAAAAAATAATTGAAAGAATTCTGAAAGTTTTCAATCTCCAATGAATTGGGAAAAAGGGATACTTATCTGTCCATCGTGGCTGGAGATCCCTGGAGATATAAAAGGAATATGTCAGTGTATGTTCTCAAATTTTGCAAAAATTGTAACGATACATCTTACCCTTGGTCATGTATTCCAACGAGTATACAAGGGTTGTGAAAATCTGCACTTCACTTAACAACACAAGAGTGTTAGGTGTTCTAAAGCTCCTTTGACTTCTTGATCTTTAGAGAGAGATGACACTTACCTGTTCATCCTGATGGTGAGTCCTTCTCCAGGATAAATATGAAACGTCAGTTTGCGTTCCGAAATTTAAGACAATTTGGAACAATATGATTTTACTCTTGATTTGCATTCCCATTTGAACGCCAATGTACGGATTGCAGAAACCAGCCATCTAGGTTATGGCCATGATCTCTCCGTCTGGTTGGGCAACGAATCTTGTTTGATGGCTCCATTCATCCTTTTGGATGTTTTCCACGCCATCCTTCAGGGTTCCTTATTCAAAGAAAAATGTTCTTATCAAAATGCATGTTGAAGCATGTAGTGTGTGAGCGATACTTTTTACCCTCCACTCGGTCGACTTCCAAAGATGACATTTCTTTTTGCCTCGAATCCATATCGGCAAGCTCATTTCTTTGGAGGCTTTTCAATACCAATAATCTCCCTGTTGGAATGAGAAAAAATCCATGTTAAGCATAGGATACTCGAAGATCAAATTAGAACAATACGAGGTTACCGTACTCCCCCAAGTTCATATCTTGCGGTTTGATTTTGATGCGAATGGCTCTTCTACTGTGTCCATTGACTTTGCTAGAGACGAAACGTCATTTTTTGTTCAGCCGCATAAATGATTCACTTGGCCCAATTAGGCGTGACTTGTCATAATTGGGTGTCGCTTGCCCTAATTAAATAACTCTATTTATTTTTTGCATTTTCGTGGAATCCCTTGTCCAATTTGGGACTTCTTTAATTCGGGATTGTCAATTTTACCCTTCACCATTGAGGTGTTGCCTCTTCAATATTTAAGAGAATTGTTCTTTTTCCAGCATCCTGTCATTTGTTTTTTTTTATGATGTTCACCCCTCTTGGGCTCCATGATGGCGACTTATTGGTCCATTCTGTCAAAATAAATGAATTTATATTAGTAAATACGAGGAAAAGAGGTAGATTGGATACAATATCCAACTACCCTTCTTTTGTTGACTGTCGACGTTTCTCTTTTGATTGAGCCCATTCTGATATGTATAACTAATGTGGACGATGACTATCACATCCTCCCATCTGTATTTGCAGGTGTTGTTCAAGAGATGACCCTCGGTCACATCAACAATTGCTTTACCCCAGTTGGGCGACATCCGTCTTGGCCAAATGCCTTAGCACTTTCCCATGTTGTTTGACGATTTTCAATCCAATTTGAAGACATACTTGCACCTGCACATGAAGAAATAAGCGTGGCTCCTTATTTGACCCCATTTGAATCATTCAAAAACATGATACTCCCTTTGAGGTGTTGTATCTCTGATGACTAAGGAAATTGTCCTCTTTAGTTGCTTTGCCTTAATAGGGCATGTCTTGACACTTATCGCCATTTGGACTTGATAACTTTTCCCCAATATGCTCTCTTAGCGGCACAAGATAATTTTTTCCCTTGATTGATCTTTTGACGGGAAGGGAGGATTGTACTCTAAGTGAATCTTCTTTGCTAATTTCACCCATCTATCTCAACTACTAGAGTCTTCGATCACTTTCATCTATCTCTCGGTAACTTGGCAGTCTTGAAATTTGTCGCATGGCAATTTGGCGACTTTCTCAATCATAGTCACCCTTGAAGTATTTGACGTTTCCCTATCCAAGAGAATAAACCTCATGAGTAAATGGCATGTAAAATGGATCACCGGAGTCGATACGATTTACCCTTCACATTTGCCCTTTGGGTCTTGGCATTTTCCTTTCATCTGGATTTTCCTTGCCTAACTTGTCAACATCTTTCAAGAAATGGTATGCATAAATGCATGATGCAAGCGATCTAAGTTGATTTGTGCTTGCCACGAAAGAAAAAATGGATTCATGCCTTTCACTCTATTCAAAGGAAACATTTCTTTATCAAGTATGCCAATCTACAAAGCTTGTATTCTTTCTTTTCAAATGCTCCTTTTCAAAGAGACTTCTAATTGATAATTTTTTTTCAAATTTTCTCGAGAATTTTGTGTACAAATGAGTCATAAAAATGCTCTTAAAATAATTTATTCTAAATGCATGTTTGAGATGCCATGAAAGGAGTACTCCCTGATTTGTCATTTGAAGGTATTTCTTCTTGGGTGCCTTGCCTCCGTTTATCGCTTTATTCTCAAATAAGATGGGTTATGCCAAGTAGGCAATATCAGGTACCCATCCCCCCCCCCCCCCCAAATTAGGCTTGAGACGAAGGTTGGACCTCTAGGCTCGGGTAGGGGAATCATTATTTTATTATTTTCTTATGTCATCTCCTGTCGAAAAGGATAGAAAACATGTCAGATGCGAGACCAAGAAGCATAATTGGAATCGATACCGAGTTACCATTCGCTTCAGATTTGCCATTTGGGGGCTTCTCGTTTTACAATACCAACTTCACCGCTTGATGAAAATGAATAGATGATTTCAGAATTGCCTCAAGTTCTATAGTCATTTGGGTCGAACCTCTTTGAACTTCATCAGGTGATAGACCAAAAGGTATATTTTTTTTATTAGTCGTTATACAATATGTTCATTGATGTCAATCCTAAGATCGAACTCGGAACGCTTCATACCACTGTCATTCCACTAACCACCAGGACGCGGCGCTATTGGTGTCCTTAACTGGTTCACTTTTTGTTATATTATTCTCGAAGCAGTCGACCCCCGTTGAGAATGAAACAAGCTCAAAAGGCCAATTAGAACGATACAGAGCTAACCATCTTTGAGCTCGTTCGGGCTTTTGCTTGCATTTTCCTATGTAAAGACTTTCAATGTTTTTCTTCATGGTGTTCAATTGATTTGCCTCGAGTCTAATCTAACAAGGAATTCACGCATTTGAGCATGATGATGCTCGCGGGTAATGCTAATCCTCGCGCAGGATTAGTTCTAGGCATTAAAGAAAATTGTTCCCTATGGGGACTTTGCAACGAAAAGATCAACGATACATTCATTCATGTATATGCCCCTCCTTCCCCTAAGCATCTTCAGGACCTACCAATTGTTCCTTGAATCAGGTATGTAATCGCCGGCTTTGGATCATAACTACGAAGGTCCACCAGTTTCAAACTGACCGAACGAGATATCGAGTCCCTCATCAAAGAAATCGTCTGATTCTTCGAGCCATTGATGCTCAAGTTGGGCATCATCGACTGCTGGCGATGGATTTCTCCCACTACTTTCGCCATGGTCAATTTGATTCCTCGAATTGGAGCTTTCGTTGTTGCCTTCCAGATTCGCACATTCACACCATGCAAACCCTTTGAGATAGGGTATGATAACTTGATTGGCTGTAGGAAAAATACTAACCAAAGGTTGGTATTGAGTCCAAGGAGTGTGTATTTGCTAAGCTGGTGGGATATAATCTTGAGGAATACTAAGGTGACTTGGGGTAATATTTTGATTAACACCCGAGTAGTCGATGGTGCAGTTGCTGACCTAGTTGGTGTCGACGCGGCTGAGTACCTCTTCCTTCAGGGGTACTGTAGTTGTCGCCATGCCTAGTGTTTAGGCTCAAACTGGCTCTTTTCAGGTTCAGTGCGACGTATCCTTCTCTTATCACCTTTCTGTAGTATTTAAGGTGACTCACAACGCTACTTTTAGCAAGTCCAGGTACGTTCATGATCTCGAGTATGCGTTTTGGATGTGCTGAGTTGATCCCCAGCTATCGAACTGCAACAAATTTGTCATGAAGTTCATGGGTCCAATGGAACCTTGTCCTCTAGCGACTTGAAACAACGTTAATAGCTCGGCGATTACTCCTTGGTATATTTCCAACAGGATCTGATTGTGCCAGAAGTTGTCTTGGAGAGCACGGCGATGAATGAACGTTATCGATCCTAAAATCCGGCTCATTGAGGAACATTTTGCCGAAGGTGATAAGGTTGTTATAGTTAAGGCAAGCAGTAGTGGTCAGAGTTGCCTTATACTTCGCGTTTTCCGCTTGAAGCTTTTGGTTTTCCTCATTTAGAAACGCAAGCTTGTGGCGTTTATGTTGAGCCCTCAATTGGGCTCGCTTGTTTTGAAACCAAAACTTAGCCCTCGAAGGTTTCATTTCTTTGTTTCATGTTCGGGAGAGGGCACTTATTGAAAAAAGCTTCAAGCTCTTGGATTTCATGGTAAGTGTGGCAGTGGCGACGTTTTCTGTTTTGACGTCGACCATCGCTGTTGCTATTGTCATCGCTGTTGAGATCCTGAACTTCGTTGCCAGAAGGGTTGGGTTCCATGATTTTGGCACCATACTCGATCCCATTGTTGAAATTGTTGTCCTCATTATAGATATCTTGAACTCCGTCGCTGGAAGGGTTGGGTTCCCTAGCTTCGGTACTGGATTCAGTCCTGAAATCTTTGAGATTTCTCAGTAGTTCACATTCTGAGATTTGTAGATCAGTCGCCTCTAGCAAGTGAGAGTAACTTTTAAACATTTTGGATCGAAACATCACTGGCTAATGTTCGCTTAGCTTTCTCTACTCTCTTGTATGTTTACTCTTTTGAAATTTTTCTTAGGGATTGCATATGCTCTGAACTCCCCTTTTGAGCATGGATAAAACACCAAGCAAGCGCCTTTCTCGTGATTTCTTTTTTTCACGCTCTGTCTTCTTCTTTCTTTCTTTTTTCAACATGGAGGGACCCCAAATCCCTTTGCATCGGTTCTCTTTTTCTCGATAACCATGCCTGTTTCCCACTCATTTTCAAAATGGCGGAACTACGCTCGCCTTCCTTTCAGTTTTTTAACATGATGGGATCGCCAAATCCTTTCACAACTTTTTCGATAGTTGTGCTTGACTCCCACTCAGTTTCAACATGGTGAGACCGGTAAATCCTTTTGCAACCTTTTTTAGATTTGTTAGGTCTGAAATCGCAGATTAGGACAAATCCGATTATTCACGGATGGAACCACCACTACTTTACCCAATTAACTTGGCTCCACGAGAATTATTGCTGTGACTATTCCTCGTCTATGAGCTACTATAAAATTAAGGCTTAATGCAGAGAAGATTAATACTTCGGCATAATTAGCTTCAGTCTCCTAAACACTCTACAGCTGTGACATTCTGAATTTCCTGCCATTTCGAGACTATGGGATGAAGAATATCTATCGATGTATTTCAGTTTTATTTCGCTCGGATCTGATCAATCCTGAATTAACTGACCAAAAATGGAAAGGCTAACGCATGACAAGATACGTGGACCTAGGAAACTCGGATAAGAAATGGCGCTTTGATCATAAGGATTGTCGAAGGAGCATTTAGAGCCAATAAAGGCCGATCTAAGAATGATTAAGGGATTCATTGCTAGTGTTATACGATTGGAGCGCGGGTGACGCCGCTTAACCAACGTATGATTTGTAAACTTTTCCTAAATCAAACTATGATGATCGAGACCTTCGGAGTTAGTAATAGACCCTCGCAATTACATGACAACCAAAGTCGTTGTAACTTGAGTCGTCCTAAGTGTGATGAGAATTACAGAGTCGATACGCGTAACGTCTGCAAGAGCCGTCCATTAGTTCGAGATAAACTGAATTTACGATTGACGGAAAATCAATCACGAAATGGAATCTAGAAATTGGAAAATGGACAACGAAGAATTTCAACATTTGAAATGAATTAGATGCCGCCTCATCAAAGGTAATTTAAATTGGAAAAGTAAAATTTCAGACGGAAAGTATAAAATTACTATTTTGCCCCCTAAGGGCTAGTCTTGTTTTAAGAAAGGAAGGAGGGCATTTTAGTCTTTTAGGAGTCCCTCATGGCTGTCGAAAATCTTGAGGATAGGATGGTCTTTTAAGCCTAGATATTATTTACAAGTGGAGAAGTGTCAAAGATTGGATGATTAGCATTAATTAAACACTTTTTACCTACCATTCTACCACCTTTGACCAAGAATTTTGTGGAAGACCTCCTCCTTCTTCTTTCTTCTTGTTCGTCCAGACCTTCTTTCTCTCTCTCTCTTCTTTTCTTCTTGGCCGAAGGAGCACTGCCCGACCAGCCTGCCACCGCCACTTCGCCGCCTTCGACCGCCACTTCCAGCGACCACCGAGCCAAGTGCGGACCACCAACACCTTCCTCAGCCTCTCCCCTACACAGCCTTAGTCGTCGATTGGCCATTGGTGACCCCGATTGCCCCGTTCAGCCCCAAACGCGAAACCAGACAGTTTCTGACCCAATTTGGGAGAGGGTCAGTTTTCGTCGACTTCAAGAGCTCGCCGAGCTTCAAACTTTCGGTGAGACACTCTCAACTCATAGTATAAGAGTTTAGGAAGTTGAGATTGAGGATTGATTGAAGTTAGCATGGACTTTGAAGTTGGTTTTGTGTGATTTTTCTGAGGAAAGATTCTGCCGCTCTGCTGGCCGTGTAGAACCGGGATCTTTGAGGAATTTTGGAGCGTCGCCATGCCTTGAGACTTTCGGTAAGGCACCTAGGGTTGTAATTTAATGTGTTTGCGAAGCGATTTTGTAAAGAATTGAAGCTTAGAAGTGAATTAAGGGCTGTTTGGTGTAGATGGTTTAGGATCGGTTCTGCCCTGCTTGACGACCGAGCGAACAGAGCCCTTTGGCGGCTTGTGGAGGTGTCGTTTGCCACAAAAATCCTTGGTAAGGTATCTTGGGACATAATATGATGTGTTAGTGAGGTGTTTGCTTGATGGAATTGAGATTAGAAGAGTTTAATGTGGAAATTATGGATTTTTCCCTAGGACTGTGTTGTGCCCTGTTCTGGCCGTGAGTGCACCGAGCTTGGTAGCTGTCCTTGACATGAAATTACTTGCTTGATTGACATGTAAGTGACCCTTAAACCCTTACTATGACGTTAGAACGCTACTGGATGGCTTTAATTGGTGAATTGATCAATTGGTGGATTCATTGTGCTTTAATTAGTGATGGCCGAATGTGAGGGTTATGAATTGAGCCTTGTGTGTTGGTTTCGATGCGAAATTTGCAATTGATATGGCTAAATTATCGATGTATACGTTTGATTGGCATGTGACTTCGAGTGGCCGTATGATATATAAGCCTTGAGTGGCGAATGTGCTAAATTGATGCTTGAAATGGCAAGGGAACTAATGACCTGATGAGTTTTCGTGAGGTTGTCTAAAGAGGAATTTGGCTTGTGAGCCTAGAGGAATGAGAAATATGTCTTATGACGGTAAGTAATTAGAATGAGATGTGAGCTTAAGGGCCTTTGGCATCCTGATGCATCAGAACGCGGGGTTGCGACTTAAATTATATCCTAATGCGTCAGAACGCGGGTTTATGAATTGTTAAGTCCTCAAGCGTTAAAACGCGTGCCAATTCTTCGAGTTGAGGAATTACGATGAAATGGGGTTAAATCTTGCTTTTGTAATTGCTTGTACTAGTACGTAAGGTTGGTCTCATGATGTTATGCATGCTCTTGATTATGATTCTCTTCATGCCGATTATATCAAGGTGCCTTGATGTTTGAATGCCATGTGTTGTTTTACCTAATGAATCTCTGCCTACGGTTTTATTGCATTGTCTAGGAGGACTAACGGTTTGATCTAGGTTTAGTGCTAGCTTGCTGAGATGTAAATCTCACCCCGTAGTGGGATATGTTTTTCATACCCCAAGCCTTGAAGGATGTTGCCAATTCGCCTAGGCAACCCTAAGGAAATGATCGCCACTTTTGATGAGTTTTCGGATGGTAAGGGTATAACATATTTTAGGAAGTGCACTACGGTATGGGTTGATGGAGGAAGGGAGAATTGGGAGCCTCATCGCTATGAGGCGTGGTTTCGTCGTGTCGAGGACAGTACCACTGATCCATTGAAACCCACAGAAGTCCCTTTAGGAGTGGTACCAAGTTGGTGTCATCCCATCCGCGTTGAAGTCGAGGTCGAGGCTTCGATAGTCGGTTCAAGAAACATTCCTGAGAAGACCCCAACAGTTGAAGAAGACCTTGAGGTGATTGAGCTATCCGCTTCGGAGGACAATGAGGAGGATGATTCCATGGAGGTGCGTTCCGAGAGCTTCTCCGACTACGATCCCGAAGAAGACGAAGATGAAGCCAGTAGTTCTGCCTAGTAGACTTAGGCATTGTTGGATCTTTTGGATACCTTTTGGCCTGTGGCTTTTAGTGGGACCTAGATAGTTGTCTTTTTTTAGTCCCCAATCCCTAGCCTATAGGTGTAATCTGATCTTGGTTTTTTGTAAAAAAAAAAAAAAAACTCGTGTTTATGTTATGCATATATATTTCCTGTTATCTCGAGTCATCTTTGCATTTATGTATGAGTTGTTTATTCTTCTTCCGCATGCGTGGTTTTCATTCATTCGTGTGTCGTGTCCGTTCGGATCCTAGTTTGGTAAAATACCGTTGGCGGGTGTGACGTTCTCGCAAAGGAACGCGGGGCATGACAACAGCATTCATCTTCTTTTCCATCGTTCCATAAAAAATGGTATCTTTCCATGTGTACGCCATCTCCGTCGAAGCTTTGAGCAAATGGGAGAAACTGTATAACCTCCTGGGTCAAGGCTACGCTTACATAAACGATAATCTAGAAATTGAAGCTGAAATTCCCGCTCTGCTCCCGAACATGGATACTACCTCCATCGAGGGCACAAAATTGCAGAGGGAGTTTGGGACCTTCCCGACTTTTTTTTACCAATTTCATGCAGGCTTACCATATCGCTAATCGGGACATTACCTTGGCTTGCATCGTGCGAGCTCGCTATCAGGATCGGGCCGATTGCTTGGAGTTGGCTAACTTCGTGGCTGATAACCACAAAAAGGCTGTTGGATATGCCAACGACCAGGTCTCGTTGCTGGTCCGTGAGAGGGGAAACTTGGTGGAACGTTTAGCCTTATCCCAGATCGTCTTTGAGAAAGATCAGCGTAACCTCATGATGAGATTTCAGTGTGCATGGCTAGAAAAGAGGCTTGATGATCTGACCATGGATATAGCCCGTGGGAGAGCACTGGTCCAGGATTTGGAGCATGAATCCGAGTATCACGAGACCAAGGTAACCGAGCTTAAGGAGAAATGTAATCTACTTCTTTTCAAACTTACAGACTTTGACTCTCAGAGTGCTGGGTGCAGGCAAAGTATGAATAGTATGGAGAGTCAGTTGAGCTCCTTCGTGATGCTTATTAGGGCTCACTTTGGGTTTACGCTTGCACCCTAATAATCTGTTTGTATGGATCCCTAATGGCTTGTGCCGATTGTGAGAACATCTTTTGGTGGCATGATTTGAAACATGACATATCCCTAAACTTCATTTGGATTAACAGTTCGTTTTGTCGTTTGAACATTATGCCAGTTGCGTACTGGTATCATTATTCACCATGTTCATCCACGTGTGAATATTTCTTCACTACCTGTTTTTCACCTGTTTGAAATGAAAAGACGGAAGTAGAAGAGAGATTTTGAAAAAGAAAACATAAATCATTTCAATTTTAGGCTTGCTCGTGATTAGTAAGGATAAGCGTCTTTACACGAGCTTTAGCCTTGTGTGAAAAGTTTTTATCAACATTCTTCGAGGGAAAGCATATCATTGAAAGGAATGTAATTCACAATAATCGCTTTTGATATATTCCAAGAAAATCATTGGAATGTTCAAAAGTGCAAAACACAATTCTAATGTGTTTTAAATTCAATTAAAGATACGGTATCCCAATTAAAGCTGTTTGCTAAGAACGAGAGTAATTTGGATATCTATCTTTTCATTAAATTTGAAAAACATGAATAATCTTGGTCAATTATCGTGAATTAGCAATAATGCAAAACATGCATGAACCAATTCAAGCTTGTAGTTCCTTCTGACGAAATTGGGATTTGATTCCCCTATATGACCAAAAGGTCACATGAGACTTCCAATTTCAATTTCCTCCAAAGGAATTATAAAATTGACTTGAGAATATCATGGTGATTGAAAGAAATGCCACTATCACATTCCCATGATAAATGAAAAGAAATACAGCAAATGTCAATCCAAATGTATATAACACAAATAGATTCCTAATACATCTAAGTGATGAGATAGAGAGGATCTCAAGAAAATAAATCATATACAAGAGGACTAGAAATGCAAAGCAAATCAAAGGAATGTAATCTTGACGCTTAAAGATGCCCCAGTTCTGGTCTTCAAAAGATAACCTTGGGATGAGCTATTCTAAATCGCCATCTTCATTGGACGAGACTTTAAGGACCTCGACGGGAGACTCTTCTTGACCACCTCGTGTCCATAAATGAATGATGATGATTTTGCCTTCAAATCCAAAATAGTAGGAGAAAACATCTCTATCTACACTCAAAATGGCATTTAATCCAATCACCAAACTATTCAAATGCAATGAATGTAATGACTTGAATTTTTCAAAGGCATGATATAAATTGTAAACAAGCTTGCGGGATAAAAAAATCTTACCAACGGAACTCGCCGATTTTTTAGGTCATTTTAGGTATGCCAAACATCCAAAGACATGTGCATGAGATAAGAGAGGATAAAACTCTAAAAATCAAAAGATAGGGTTTGGAACCTAAGGCCAAGGCTTCCACCTCGAGTTCTAGAAAAGGTTGATTCCATTGCACAACTATCGTTGTATTGGACCCAATCCATAATTCGAAGTGAGTGGAATTGGAAAGTGGATTATCCCATGTTTTTCCTCATGAAGATTCTATTTTCAATTCCTTCTATTGGTTTTTTAAAGGGGGCGCCCGGGGTTTTAGGCGCGGTTGTGTGTGTTTACTGTGTCGTGCTAAAGCGATAGACATGCATTTTTTTTAACAACCGACGCTTCAACACTAAACATCCACACAATCATACATCCTATACTCCTACCTACAAAACACAAAGTTAACAAACACTCCACCCCTTATTTCTCCCTTCTGTAAAAACATCTAACGCGTTTGTTAGCATCCGTACCTCACATTCAAGAGCATCTGCATAAACCAGGTTAGAAAATTAGACAACTTTTTGATCGGCTCAAGTCCACTAAAGGGCCAAAAACATGTCCACAGCGAAGTCGCTAGTCTGTCGCGAGCCTCTCAAAGCTGCTGAAGTTCCGAGGGCTAATGGGTCGTCTTATCTGATCAGACGCGAGCCTCTCCCATGACCCATTACCCAAATCACAACGGAGGTGTGCGTAGTCGACCTTCAGTGTGGTCTAATGACATTTGATACGTGTGCATGACTGTTGACACCTGATTTTTGATCAGTCTTTCATAGTTTATTTTTAAAAAATTCATAAAAAATCTATAAAAAGTTAAAAAAATAAAAAAATCATCTTTGGTAGCCTTGACCAAGCTAAAGGAACCATTTTTGATAAAAAAAAAATAATTTTTCATATTTTTAAATATTTTTTAATATTTTCCAAAAATAGAAAAATACATGAAAAATGAAGAAAAATAGCGTTCGATGTCGTAAAAATATAGAAAAATAGTCAATATTTTAATTTTAATTTCTTTTACATTTTGAACTCATAAATAGTCAAAATTCAAGTTCAATTGCATGTGTTTCTTCACGACGCATAGAGTTGAATTTGGCAAAAAAATGTCATTCGAGTATTTTAATTTGTAAATTTCTACATCTTTTTTAGTCTTGACGTCCAATTAGATTGACCACCATCTACAATAAATTGCCCTTGCTGAATATTTTCGTTTTTGTTTCACATGATTTCATGGTGTAAAACGCTGAGTGGATCCCCAAATATAATCGGGTCGGCATGAGCTCGATAGCTCGTCCAAGACCAAACCAGGGCACGGCGAACCCCATGTGAGTACTCTCGAACTCCTTCGATGCTTCCTAATGCTTTTATTAGGTTAGATCGTGTGTAGAATGGCTAGGACAGCTAAATCATTCTTGAGCTGTGATTGATAAATAGGACCTTACTAGAAATGCCATGTGATTTATTTGCATATCTAGATTCCTTGAGTTGGGCATTTTATTACTGATTGTGATTGCTAGGATAATCACTCTTATCTACATGAATTTCTAGATTTAGGGTTCATACCTTACTCATCCGCATGAATCTCAGGCTAGAAAATTCAGTCAACTTAGGTACCGAAAGGGCGTCAACTCTGACAGTTGGTGTAACTAAGTCCCCGAAACCATTTCTCTGGTTCTCGCAGAATTGAATAGAAACTCCCAACTATTCGATTGGGTGGTCCAATCATACCCTAAAAAAATGATTGGTGGCGACTCCATGGCATGCACACTTAGCACATGTCACTAGACCACACTGAAAGTCGATCACGCATACCTCCGTTGCGATTTGGGTAATGGGCCTTGGGAGAGGCCCGCGTCCGACCAGACAGGACGGCCCATTAGCCCTCGAGAGCCCGACAACCTCAAGAGGGTCGCGACAATGACAAGGAGTCGCCACCAATCATTTTTGGAGGGTATGATTGGACCATCTTATTGAATAGTCGAGAGTTTTTATTCAATTCTGCGAGAACCAGAGAAATGGGTTTAGGACTCAATTACGCCAACTGTCAAAGTTAACGCCCTTTCGGTACCTAAGTAGACTGAATTTTCTAACCTCAGGATTTCATGCAGATGAGTGGGGTATGAACCCTAAATCTAGGAGTTCATGCAGATAAGAGTAATTACCCTAATAATCATGATTAATAAAAGAAGTGTGCAATCAAGGAATCAATACATGCAGATAAAACGCATCAAATCAATATGTCATCCCTAGTAAGGCCCTATTAGCCTAGAGAAGCATCAAACACAGCTCATGAATGACTTAGATATGATTTTGTCCATCATGGGAGCAAAGTCGTAATTTTGAGGCGATTCAGGACGATTTGCCAGAAAAGAGCAAAATCGTCATTTCTAAATAAATCTGGAATAAAAGTGTCAAAAATAGGTTTGGCCACCCAACTGACCCATCCCCTATTTTATGACAATTTTCAGAATTTTTAGAAAGCGATTAATCCTTTGAGGGGTGAAATCGTCATTTTTTCTAAAATGAAATGAAATAATTTTCATTGCATAAAACGTCGAGTTGGCCTCCAACCTTGATCGAGTAATCGTGAGCTCTGTAGCTCATTCTAGACTAAATCGAACCATCGTGATGGCCAAGTAAATTTCCTAAACCTACTGTTATGCTTCTTGACTGATTGCTAGACTTAGACAACGTAGAAAACAACTAGCTTCGATCGAAGTTGCAGTCTATTAGTTGTGATTCTGCTTGTTTTAGCTTCAAGTATGTTGTAGAGCTCAACGAGAGGGTTAGAATGGCTTTAGTTTCAGGCCGATCAGAGGTCTAGAGGCCGAGAAGTCGCCTTCCGACGAGGCGTCGGCGAAGAGGCGCCGGCGTCGGCGCCGATCATCTTCTTCGATGAATGTGACTTTGGTCAACGCTGACGTGGTACTGACGTGGCATACCACGTGGCAGCCACGTCAGCAGGCCATTAGAATAGAATAAAATTATGTTAAACGATCCGACGGCTTAGGTGTGGCCACGTGTTGGCATGGCAGCCGTCGGATCAATAAAATAGAATTTTTTGAATTTCTAGAATAATAAAATGAAATTTTGAAAAAAAAAAAAAGAAAATCAGAAGCGACGTCATTTCAGACATACGGTTTGCACGCTTCGGGCCGGCCATCGATGGGCCAATCGTGGGCGTTTCTTTTTAGGGATGGGCCCGGTCTGAATGTTATAGGCTGGGCCAATCGCCTTGGGCAAGTTGGCCTGTGCAGACCGGAGGCTGGTCGTGCGTGCGCTGGGCCGGGTACACAGACCCGGCCCAATCCTAATTCTTTTTTATAATAAAAGAAATTTTCAGAATAAAAAAAAATCAAAAAATTAGAAAAATTTGTAGAAATTCCTAGACATTCTAGAAACTCCCAAAAATTGAGGAATGGCCATAGACAACTGGCCAATCCTATTTTTGGGATTTCTTATCCATTCTATCTTGAATTGACGATTATACCCTTTAGGAGTAAATCGTCTCTGCTTTGTATCTGAGATCTGTCGAAAATGCCAAGATTAGGTCATGGGTCAGTTAGGTGGTCAAACCTTCTGTTTGGGTTTTTGAGTCTCGTCTTTTTCTGAAATGACAATTTTAACGCTCAAAGGGTAATTCGCCTTTGATATTCCAATGAGTCGCGAGAGTTGCCAGAATTAGGTGATGGGTCAGGTGTGTGGCATCCCCCGTTTGCGAGTTTCCTAATGAGCAATGATATCCGAAAGGGATTAGAGAATTGACTTTAAGAACAAGGAATTGGAACCTCGTCATACTGGATTAAGCAAAGAGGTCAAGATATGTCAATGAGACATATGTGGAAACGAGTTAGGAAATTATCAAAGAACTTGTCAAATGGCTCAAGTGATATTATGAGGAATTGGTTGTGTACATTGAGGAATATGATGAATAGAAATTCGAGTTCCATTGACCAATTTCCCATCAAATGGAATTAATGAGATATTAGGAAGATTAATTAAGGAATTTCATATTCAAGGACTATGGTACATTGGTCGAGAATCGAAGTCTCAAGACCAAATTGTTATCAAGTTAAGTTGATTGGAAATTAGAATATTAATTGGATTTATACCATGGCCGAGAATATGAGGAACGTTGCCACCATTGGATTATACTTGGAGAGAAAGGAAATTTATTAATGGCCGATTGATCAAGGGCTCATAAGGATTAATATGAGCTTGATAGTATAATTGATTTTCCCTTAAGATTGGAGGCCAAGAATTTTCGGTCCAATGGGGGTAGGAACATGTGGCGAAGTTGTTCCATGTGCATGAAAGACTATTGGCCGAATTACCTAGAGAACTAGCAAGAGAACGTAGCTCAATCATTGGTCCAATGTCCCATCAAGATCTTACAAAGATAGTCGGCCATTAGGGGCATGTACAAGTGGCACCATTGTCCCCTTATGCATGAAAGGGCATTGGCCAATTATACCTAGGGAAGATGCAAGAAGATCATTGGTTAATAGTCTTATCAATATGAAAATGATTTATCACTATTGGGGGTATTGACACTTGGCGGAAATTGGAGGAAGAAATTCTTGCATTATGGGATGAAAGACAAGTGTCAAATCAAGAGCTTCTTATGACATGCAAGAAGACATTTGGATTAGAACCATAAGAATTTCGTTGGCCTTCATTAGAATGGGAAATAGCATGAAAAACGTCATTTGACCCGAGAGCCCGTATTTCCGTTTTTCAGCGCGCGTCGAAAGTAAAATGGCCCGTTCAAAGTCGTCCGGAGTCCAAATTGAGCTCCGTTTTCTCTCACGCGACCGTAAGACGACGAGGAACAAGATTGTGGGGTCTGATTGCCTAATAAGTTGGTGAAAAATTATCAGTTGGATGAGAGTGAACTTGGACGGGATTGTGGTACAGATTCAAGTTCTTGTGCATGTGTAACAAGTGGCAAGAAGAAACAACATCAAGGTTGCATGAGGAACAAGTGGCAATACTTTTCTTCTTGCATGAAAATCTATTGGCCATTGGGAACATAGGAATTGGTGTTAGAAGCAAGGTCATCTATTGGCCTAATGTCCCATCAAAATCTACCCTAGATATTGAACCACTAGAAGACTAGACAAGTGGCGCCCAAAACCTTGTGTGCATGAAATCCTATTGGAGGAACAACCTTGGGAATAGACATTTCCTTGTTGTGACAAATGACAAATGGGGGTAATGCCAAGTGGCATGAAATTTTGAGGGGAAGGTTTCCAAGCAATAGATTGTGTGGCAAGTGTCACATAGAGGACTCCCTAAGGCATGCAATAAAAGGAGCTCTTCACTTTTTCATCTCCTCTTTCCCCCATTTTTAACCGAAGCTGGAGAGGGAGAGAGAGAGCTCGTGAGGTGAGAGTGAGCAAAAGAGGCCGAGAGCAAGCGACCAAGAAGGAAGAAGAACGGCGCGGTGTTGTCAAGGGAATCGAGGAGGAAACGTCGAGCTCGAGCATGAAAAAAAAGGCAAGAAATTCCTTCAATCCTATCGTAGGATAGATGTTCATCGTGTAAATGCCATGATAGGAAGTTCAAATGAGGTTCTTAGGACAAGAAATCAATTATGTGGACTGAGATAGGGCTGGTGCAGATTCGGTTCTCTTTGGGTGTTGAAAATGGATTGAACTCGAGCTACATTGCCTAATCTTGAGTTAAATTTGGAGGAGCTAACTAGAATATCATAGGTATGTGATTACCTAGCTGAATCGAGGTAGTTTGGGGACAAATTGTAAGTTTAGAATAGAAATTATGTTCGGTTTCTAGTATAAAATCTGTTCTAATTTCCAAAACTGTTTATAGTGCAAAACCGAACTACATTATGCATCCTTGCCTTGGTTATCATTGAGCTATGTTTGTGTAACAAGTGCACACGAATGGCCAGTTGAATTAAGGAGCTTCGGGTCGGGTTCTTTTAAGGCAAAACTTGAATCTGTGGAATTCAGATCTAGGTTATGCTTCCTGTGTTGAGAATTTTGTCGAGCCTTGTGTGATGAGAATATGACCAAACTTCCTTCATGAAACTTGTTCATCACGTCCTTGACTATAACGTAATTTAATTTCGGAATTTTTGGATTTGAGGTGATATTTATAATTTCCTTAGAATCACACGGGCTCATCCAGTTTCTGACGAGTTTAACCGAGACCCCTTGCTGTTCGTGATTTTAAACTGATTTTTGGAGAATGATTTAGACTAACTTCCCCTCATAAAATTTTAAGAGGACATCTTGTCCTGCAACGTATAAAAATTTGGGATTTTTCTGATCTGGTTAACCCCACGAAATATATTTATTTTTGTGACATTGGCACTGATTTACTGAAGGTCAGATTTCCTCTAGATTTCGTGAATTACTGCAATTTTTCTAGATGGGATTAATTCGAGATTTCTTGACACAATTTTTCCAAGGTCGTAAGCACAACGTGGTAAAATTTGATGATTTTAGGAGCCCATTTGCTAATTTAAAACAGACGACTCGTATAACTGCACAGTGCTGAAATTCCCTGCTTAAGAACCGAGTTATGAAGACTTTAAGCTTAATAAGAATGTGATTTGATTGGCTAGAACCTTGGTGACCCGAGAGCTTCAAAGAGAGGAAGTGGTAGACTCTTGGTCTTGATGATTCAATTCTCATGTGCTTTGCTTGATTAAATTTAATGCTGTGATATTTGTTTTCCATGTACTTGTCGTTGTGGACGTTGGCATTGGTATGTTGGCTTTGCGATTGAGTTATCGCGTGCAAGAATTGAGATTGTGAATCATGACATACATGGCCAAGCATACATTGTACATGGAACGATATTGTTGAGATATGTGGAGATATTTACTCTTCAGTGCACTGAATTGAGTTGACACCCCTAAGCTGTGTGCGGGGATTTGTACGGACTTGACGACCCTGAGCTGTGTGCGGGGTAGAGTCGTACCACGCGTCGTGACGCCCCTGGGCTGTGTGCGGGGATTTGTACGTACTTGACGATCCTGAGCTGTGTGCGGGGGATAGTCATACCATGCGTCGTGGATGCCCTGGAGTATGGGTCGCAAGTCAATTGACCTGGCGATGGTGAGATGATTGAAGAGCACGTCATTTCATATTGCATTGGCATTCTCATTACTTTATATTGTTGATGCCTAATGATCTAAATTGATGTTGTTACATGCTCTTGATGCCTTGATTATATGATTGTCCTTTTTAGTTGGTTTTAGGGAGTCTTAGGACCCCTATGGTGGGGTTGAATGTTTTTCTTGCTAGCCGTCGTGCTAACCCACGTTGTGGGAACATTTTCAGATTGGGAGATATGACAGCTAGGCTTTGGATTGGTATCGGAGTTGGAGGCTAGAAGGGACTTGGGATGCCACAAGGTGGGTGGCCGATACTTCTGTCTGGGATTTTCATGTCTCATTCTCTTTTTGAAAAATGGCGATTTTACCCCTCAAAGGGTAAATCGCCTTCTAAAATTCCAAAAAATTCTGAAAATTGTCGAAAAATGGGAAATTGGTCAGTTGGGTGGCCAATCCTATTTTCGATGCATTTTGACTCCTAATTTCTTCTGAAATGATGATTTTTTTCCTTTTTGGCAAATCGTCTCTAAATTTCTCTAGAAATATGATTTGCCCTCTCATGGGCGAATCATGTCTAAATCACTCTTGAGTCGTGTTGATACTTCTCTAGGCTAATAGGGCCTTACTAGAAATGTCATGCTGTATTGATGTGTTTTATCCGCATGTCTTAATTTCTTGATTGTGCACTTCCTTTTTTGATTGTGAGTGCTAGGGTAGTCATTCCTATCTCTATGAACTCTTAGATTTAGGGTTCGTACCTCTCTCATCTGCATGAAATCGTGATGTTAAAAAATTCAGTCAACTTAGGTACCAAACAGGCATCAATCAAGACGATTGGTATAACTAAGTCCGCAATTCCACTTCTCTAGTTCTTACAGAATTGAATAAAAGCTCACAACTATTCGATAGGGTTTCCAATCGTACCTTCCATGAAACGATTGGTGGCGACTCCATCGCATGTACACGTAGCACATGTTACTATACCACACTGAAGGTCGACTACGTATACCTCCGTTACGATTTGGGTATTAGGTCTTTGGAGAGGCCCGCGTCCGACCAGATGGGACAACCCATTAACCCACTTTTCGTCTCTCCTGCGTCGATGGAGGGTTGCGACAAGCACATGCTGGGTAGGGATTACAGGCCCGGCCTGGCCCTAGTTCTTTTCTTTTTTTTTTTTTAAAGAAGAAAAATATTTTTAGAATATAGAGAATGGTTTTTAAAAACAAAAAAAAATCCTAGAAAATTAAAAAAATTGGGACAATTTGTAGAAAACTCCTAAAAATTCAAAAATTCCCAGAAATTGAAGAATGACCACAGACAACGGGCCAATCTTATTTTTGAGATTTCTTTTCCTAATCTTTCTGTGTTTGACAATTCTACCCTTTAGGGGTAAATTGTCTTCGAAAATGTCCTGAGATTTTTCATAAAATGCCAAAATTAGGGTTTGGGTTTGGCTAGATGGCCGACCCTTCTGTTTGGATTTTTGAGTCTCACCCCCTTTTTCGAAATGATAATTTTACCTCTCAAATTGCAAATCGCCTAAAACAATTCCAGAAAATTCAAAAATTGTCAAAACATGGAAAATGGGTTAGGTTGGACGGCCCATCCTATTTTCATCATTTTCGTCTCCAGATTCCTTTCAAAATGACGATTTTACCCTTTATGGCAAATCATCCCCAGATTCTCTCAAAATTACGATTTTGCCCCTCATGGGTGAATCAAATCCAAATCAATCCAGAGCCCTCTCTTGTGTTGTGATTGATTGTACTCTAAGTACTAGGGCTTTATTAGGAATATCATGCTGATTCGATGAGTATTATCTGCATGTTATGGATTCATTGATTTGCACATTTTATTACTGATTGTGATTGCTATGGTAGCCATTTTCCATCTGCATGAATTCTTAGATTTATAGTTCATACCCCACTCATCTGCATGAAATTTTAGGTCAGAAAATTCATTCAACTTAGGTACCGAAAGGGCTCCAATTTTGATAGTTGGCGTAACTAAGTTCTTAAACTCATTTCTTTGGTTTTCGCAGAATGGAGTAGAAACTCCCAACTATTTGATAGGGTGGTCCAATCATATCCTCCACAAAATGATTGGTGGTGACTCCATGCCATGCATACGTAGCACATGTCAATAGACAGCACTGAAATGTCGATCACGTTATTCTTCGTTGTGATTTGGGTAATGTTCCTTGGGAGAGGCCTGCGTCCGATGAGATCCACAGACAACTGGATCCCAACCCGTGATGGAACAATCCATTAGCCCTCGAGTGGCAACCTCGAGAGGGTCGTGACAGTCATATACCTATCCACCCCAAAATTAATAGACCCTCGTGAACAATTATGTGAACAAGAAGAAAAAACTTACCATTGATATTTCCATATATGCATGATAAACGTGTCCAAACGTGTCAAAATTCTCTATTATTTTAGAAATGATGTGTCGGACAGTGTCGTGTCGTGTCGCGTGTCGCGTGTTGGTGTTGGTGCTACTTAGATTTTAGTAGCATAATTGAAAGTTTTATTACTGAATTGACATAAATATAAAAAAAAAGTTTATGAATTTTTTAGTGATCTTTCCTTATGTCAGTACCCTACTAATCGTGTTCCAGCCTAGTTAGTTGACTCAGCTAAAAGGGTAATCTCCATCTTATCAAATTTTACCTTTGTTACTTAGATAAAAAGAAATGAAACTGTCAACAAGATCATGAAGCTATGAATTACCTGCCTTAAAGGCAGGAGACATACCCCATCCCCACCACCCATCAAACAATAAAAAATTCTTCTCCTATAAAAAGGAGAGATGGGTGGTGGGGATCCCCTGCCTTAGCTAAGGCAGGGGAGTCACTAAAGCAGGGGATTCAAATCCAAATCATGAAGACCTTTTTAAGTACATTTAACAATAGTGGTACAAAAATTACCTTCTTCTTCTTAGCATAGAGATCGATTTCCTCCTAAAGCAAAGAAAAGTAGCGACAGAGAGACTGTTTTGTCTTCCCGCCACCCTTCTGGACCCACATACTGAACTTAGTCAAAAAGAGTGATAAATGGGCGTCCATCATGTGTGGGACGTGGGTTGTCGCTTTATGAGCAGTCACTTCTGTTCGCAAAAAAAAAAAAAAGTTGGTAGATGGACAGTCGATGGACATTGCTTTCCCAAAAAAAGAGAGTAGTAGATGGATATATCGAGAAAAATACTGACGAAGAAGGGGATCTTTTCCAAAAAGTGCACGCGTAAACAATTTGTCGTTTTCAGATTGGATATCTATCTGCCCTCTTTACGGTTCTGTTCGTTTCGAAAAAAGAGAGTAATTTTTAGAAAACATCTACAAAAAATTGATTGGTTCAAGCTCTTACAAAAATGAATAAATAGAAAATATTTCATTATCTTCGAAAATTTTTAAACATAAATTGTTGTTGATAATGAAAGCGTTCTTCATATGTTAATTATTTCAAGTGATACAAGGGATCATTTTTACTTACGTATTTTTCAAATCGTTCATTTTTTACGAAACAAATGAATAAATAAGAAACCTAAAAAGTCTGCAATCTTAAACTTGTCCATGTCAGGATCAGAAGAGCAAATACTACGAAATAGAGAGTAAAGAAGAGAAATTGAGATAAAGATTACAACTCTCAATTACCATAGAAATTTAATAATAACAATAATAATAGCTATTCATGGACTCTATATTTTCCTGTTAGTGGACCCCCACAATACATTCCACATTTGCTAGGGCACTATGTTAGGTTATTAGAGCCATATAGTTGGATGGTATTAGTGCTCATAGCACTTCCCATTATATTGATATGGAAAAAATACAAGCTACTTCAATTTTTTTCACTTTATTTCGTGTCCAAGAGCTGGCAAATTGCAAAATGGGAAGAATGATGCATGAGTCTTCAATTTCAACCAAAAAGTGAAGGAGTGGTCCGCACATTCACTCCTTTACTAGTTGATTATTGGGACCACGTGCATTTTTCAGTGGCAACTTAGATTATATCATCGAGAGTCCAATTGAATAACTGGAGCGCCTGGACCCTCAAAAGCAGTTTGAAACTTTTGGGGTTTCACACAACCTGGACAGCAACTATTGGTTTTCTCCTAAAGATAGACATGTCCCTTTAATCTGGGGTGGTTCAATTTGTCCATAGGGTTGAAGTATGTGGATTCATGGATATTTTATCCATTCAGTTAGGACAATCTAGTGTCAAAAACACAAGGTGAGATCAAGGATGGCATCACAAATTTTCGTGGTTAGTTACTCGAAGAAATTCAGAAATTAAAGGACTCGATGAATGTCAGGCTGATGAATCTGAGAAATGAAGTGGTGACAGATACGAGGCTTACAGACTCGCAGTTGTCGAGGTTGATGCTATTGGGAGGAAGATTGAGAATTTCTCCCAAGCCATTGATCAGAAGATGAATCGGCTCTCATTCTTTAGCATTATGAATAAGAGTTTTCTTATGTGGGTTATATTAATTGAAAGGGATAATACCATGAAAAACCCTAAACTGGTACACTTGTGACAAATTTGCCTCAAACTAATTTTTTTTACCATGAAAAATCACAAATTGGTACACCTGTGATAAATTTACCCCAAATTATTTTTTTTTACCATAAAAAATCCTAAACTGGTATACATATGGCAAATTTTCCTTAAATTAATTTTTTTGACCATGAAAAACTTCAAAATGACACACCTGTGACAAATTTATCATTCATTAAATTAGGTTAATACCATGAAAAATCCCAAATTGATATACCTGTGACAAACAAAGGGTAAAAATCCTAAATCGGTACACTCATAAACTGTTACGTGCAATCTAACTCAGTAATTTAATTGTTAAATTTAACGAAAACTAACGGAAGGTAAATTTATCACAATGTACTAATTTGGAATTTTTTATGGTAAAAAAAATAGTTTAGGGTAAATTTATCATAGGTCAACCAGTTTAGGATTTGCCATGGTATTAACCCTAACTGAAATTGTGATTACGGTTTTAGAGAACTGTTCTAACAAAGAAAAGATGTAAAAATTATTAATTAGTCGGGCTAATTCCCTAAAAAAGCACCAAATTTAAGTCTAATGACGACTCTGGCTCAAACTTTTTTTACCTCATAAAAAATCATCAATTTTGGGTCCAATAATAATTCTGGCCCAAACTTTTTTCAACTCATGAGAAATCACTAACAATAACTCACGTCTTAAATTCACCCTTCGTTAATTTGGAACCATTATTTGTTCAATGTGGCAATTCCACGCCAAAAAATAAATTCATGTGGCTTGTTAACGTAGATTTAAGAGACTGTTCATCATCTTCTTAGCACGTAATCTAAAGTTGTTCATCCACGCTTGTTAAAAAAGAAGGCTCTAGTTGTGAGCTTGACGGATCGCGTCCATGTCGTCTCTCCATGAGTGATAATACAACTTCGGATTCTAGCAATACAGTTGATGCTTGCGGGTGAAGTGAACGAGACGATGAACAGGTTAAACGTCATCTTTCAAGTTGTGCCCGAGGTGAAGTAGATCAACAACTTCAAATTTCGTGCTAAAGGATAATGAATAGTGCCTTAAATCCACGTCAGCAAGTCATGTGGATTTGTTGATACTTGAAATTGCCACGTTGGACAATTAATGGCTACAAATTAAGGGAGCCTATTTTCGGATCCAAGTTAAAGTTTGTGGTTTTTCATGGGATAAGAAAATTTCGGGCCAGAATTGTCATTAGACTTAAAGTTGATGTTTTTTTATGAGACAAAAAATTTTTAGGCCATAATAGACATTTGACCTAAAGTAACAAGGAGTAATTAGTCGGTCAATCTCGCGGGACCTGTAAAAGTTAACAAAGTAAAAAACAAACCAAATTCGTGCCAAATTCGCATGAGATGGAGCTTACTGGAGGACCAAACGGAGCTGGACGGAATGCCTATCATCCTCGACGCCGTTTGGACCTAAAAGCATGTGGCTGCACGTGCAATGCAAGTAAGGGGAGCTCCCCCCGATTCGGCGCCAAAAAAAAATTCAAATGGATATAAAAGCCAATTGATCCTTCTAGAACAAAAAGATGAGGTTTTTCAGTTCATTCTGTTGGAAAGGATCAACAAAATAGAGAGAGAGAGAGAGAGAGAGAGAGAGAGAGAGAAAGCGAGAGAATGAGCTCACCCTCCATTGCCATTGTCGAGGGTTGGAGCTCGAACTCTGAGGCACTGGTTAGGCCGTCCCCGGCCAAACCGAAGCCAAAGAAGACTGCCGGAAGTTCACCTGAAGCTCCAGGGAGCGATCGCCGTCGGCCGCGCCGCTTGAAACCTCGAGAACAGGTGAGACACAGCTTCGAGCTTCTCACTGTGCATGAATGGCGATTCACGTATCTCTTGTTTATTCTCGCATTTAATGTGTGCGTTTTGTTCCCTAAACATCATCGACCATCATCGCATCTCTATTTTGCATCGATTTTGTCTTAACACATCGAATCGAGTCTTCAAGCCATCCGCTATAGCCGATCCCTGTTCACCTTTGCCTAGCCAAATTAAATTCATATTTAATTTTATGTGTTCCTTTGTTATGCATATGATTGAATTTGACAAAAAAAATGTCAATCAAGTCTTTTAATTTGCAATTTTGGCATTTTTAGGATCTTCACATTCAATCTAAGTGTCCCTCATTGCAATTTAGCCCAATTATTTTCATAAATCGCTCAATTGCATGAATTAGGCGAAATTGCATACCTAATTGCATTTTAGTCCTTGAATTGGACATATTTGAAATTACTTTCAATTCAGGGACTACCATTACAAATTGAAGTCACTGCCCAATATTTTTCATCATTCTGAATCAATTGGCATAGGTGGTTTTTTCTAATTTGACCATTTGAGCCTTCAATTTCACAATTTCCCGAATTGCAATTAAGGATGAATTTGAGGTTTTTGTAGAAATTGACATGAACTTTTGTGCAAAATCATATTTTTAGATAAAATTGATGTCCTAAGTTCGATTATGAGGTTTAATTGCAAAATTACAATTAATTTTTAAAATGGGATCAGAACCGGTTCTGACCGGTCGGACCGCCCAGTCAGACCAATCGAACCGGTCTGGAACAGTGTCATCTTCTTCCCCCAAACTCCCGCGCGGATGAGTAGTCCTCATGCCGATTTCGATCATCAAATTGAAGGGAAATTCGCGAGTAATTGGAAGGGGAATGGTGGGCGTTTTGTTCCTCTCATCATCCCCCGTCGATCGACACCGGCGACATAACCCAATAGTCGCCGGAACAAGGAGTAATTAGTCGGTCAATCTCGTGAGACCTGTAAAAGTTAACAAAGTAAAAAACAAACCAAATTCGTGCCAAATTCGCATGAGATGGAGCTTACTGGAGGACCAACCGGAGCTGGACGGAATTCCCATCATCCTCGACGCCGTTTGGACCTAAAAGCATGTGGCTGCACGTGCAATGCAAGTAAGGGGAGCTCCCCCCGATTCGGTGCCAAAAAAAAATTCAAATGGATATAAAAGCCAATTGATCCTTCTAGAACAAAAAGATGAGGTTTTTCAGTTCATTCTGTTGGAAAAGATCAACAAAATAGAGAGAGAGAGAGAGAGAGAGAGAGAGAGAGAGAGAGAGAGAGAGAGAGAGAGAGAGAGAGAGAGAGAGAGAGAGAGAAAGAGAGAGAAAGCGAGAGAATGAGCTCACCCTCCATTTCCATTGTCGAGGGTTGGAGCTCGAACTCTGAGGCACTGGTTAGGCCGTCCCCGGCCAAACCGAAGCCAAAGAAGATTGCCGGAAGTTCACCTGAAGCTCCAGGGAGCGATCGTTGTCGGCCGCGCCGCTTGAAACCTCGAGAACAGGTGAGACACAGCTTCGAGCTTCTCACTGTGCATCAATGGCGATTCACGTATCTCTTGTTTATTCTCGCATTTAATGTGTGCGTTTTGTTCCCTAAACATCATTGACCATCATCGCATCTCTATTTTGCATCGATTTTGTCTTAACACATCGAATCGAGTCTTCAAGCCATCCGCTATAGCCGATCCCTATTCACTTTTGCCTAGCCAAATCTAGGTCGTGCGAGCTCAATTGGAGCTCGAAGTAAGTGTTCTGAACCTCTGTTGATGCTATCATGTGATCGAATTGCCGTGATTTGGTGTAAATTGTGCGATCGAACTTCCATGGTCATACTCGGCATTTTTCATGATGTTCGTGATTTCGTGAACGAGAAGCTCTGATTCTTAGATATATGAAACTAGGAGATGAGGCGAGTCGAATGGAACTGGTTTCGTGTTAATCGGTCTAGGTTTCGCCGTCCATCGGCGCCAGAGAAGTCTCAGCCGTCCATTCTTTCGGGGTCGGGAGGTTGAAGACGAAGCTGACGTGTCCGGTTAACGAGTTGAAGGTTTAGGTGGCTTTTTGTGATTGGTCCACGTGGGTGTCAAGTCAGCCAGACCGTTAGTTTGTTAGGCTGAGTCGGATTAGATCCAACGGTTAGGGTTAATCGAGTCCAATAATTTGTAGCCGTTCGATTAGTAATTAGGATTACCGAAAAATAGTTTTGAAATTAGAAAATCAGAACAAGTCGAAACGATGTCGTTTAGGTTAGTGGCCGAGCGACGTCGTTTAGGTTAGTAAGAATTGACGGTCTGGATCGAGTCTTGGCTTTTAATCATGGCTGTAGGTTTAAGTAATCGGATCTGACGGCTGAGGAGTAATCGGCTTCTGATTTGAGCCGTAGGTTTTAGTCAGCTGATCCTAAGGCCGTGGAGTAGCCACGCGGTTCAATAGGAACCGTCAGATTAAATCCGAATAATTGAAAATAAAAAAAGAGCAGAACGGCATCGTTTCGGAGGAGTCGGGCGCGCGGGTTCGAGTCTGGGCTGGGTTCCGACCCGAATGGGTTGGGTCGACTGGGTCCGAATCAAATTTTATAAATAAAAAAAATCGAAAATGATTTTAAAAATAAAAAAAATCTGAAAAATTCTAGAAAATTCTAAAAAAAAGTTAGAACATCCTAGAAAATACTAAAAAAAATGTAGGAAAATTATAAGAATTTCCTAGACACTCCAGAAATCCCCAAAAATTAAGGATTGACCACAGACAACTGGTTAATCCTATTTTTGAGATTTCTTATATGTTGTTTCGGAATTGGACGATCCTACCCTTTAGGGGTAAACCGTCTCAGCCTTGTATACGAGATAGGTTGAGGACACCAAGATAAGGATTAGGGTCAGTTAGGTGACCAATCCTTCTGCTTGGGTTCTCGAATCTCGTCTTTTCTTCAAAAAGATGGCTTTACCCCTCATAGGGCAAATCGTCGTCCCTATTCCAATCGAGTCTTGAAAATTGCTTAAAATTAGGATTTGGGTCAGGTGGTCGACCAATCCTAATGTTTGAGATTTCCAATTCTCGTCTTCGCCCGAAAATGACGATTTTACCCCTCAAAGGGTAAAATCACTTCCAAATTCCAGAAAAATTATGAAAATTTTCGAAAAATAGGAAATTGATTGGTTTGGTCGCCAATCCTATTTCCATCATCTTTTGACTACACATTTCATCTGAAATGACAAATTTGCCCTTCTAGGGCAAATTGTCCCCAAACTTCTCGAAATTACGATTTTGCCCCATCATGGGCGAATCATATCAAAATCACTCCTGAGCCTTGATTGACATTTCTCTAGGCTGATAGGGCCTTATTAGGGATGCCACGTTACTTTCATGTGATTTATCCGCACGTTTTGGATCCTTGATTTGCGCGTTTATTTCTACTGATTGTGAATGATAGGGTAACCACTCCTATCTGCTTGAACTCATAGATTTAGGATCTGTACCGAAAGGGCGTCAACTCTGACAGTTGGTGTAACAAAGTCATCGATCTCATTTCTTCGATTTTCGCAGAATTGAATAGAATATTCCCAACTATTCAATAGGGTCTCCGATCGTACCCTCCACGAAACGATTGGTGGCAACTCCTTAGCATGTACACGTATCACATGTCTCTAAACCACACTGAAGGTCGACCACGTATATCCAGCCGTTGCGATTTGGGTAACGGACCTTGGGAGAGGCCCGCATCCGGACCGACGACAGGACGGCCCATTAGCCCTCGAGAGCCAAGCAGCCTCGAGAGGGTCGCGACTGACTAGCGACTCCGCTGGGGACATATTCGAACCCAGAATCTCTGGTTAAGAATTTAGAGGACTTGAGCCGATTAAAAAGTTAATTGGTTTATCTAACCCCGTTTTCTGTAGATTCTCTCGAAGGTGAGGTACGTACGCTAACCATCGTGTTAGATGTTTTTACAGATTGGAGAAATAAAGGGTGGAGTGATTGTTGACATTCTTCCTGTAGGTTGGAGTTGGGATTGTATGTTTATTTTTAGCACGTATTGAAGCGGTGTTTGATACAAACTGTTGCATTGTGATGATCACGACACGTCTCACACACTGGCGATCAAACCCCGACTGCAACCACCTCTAGGTTACCTTAGATAGGGAAATGGTACGAAAGGATCTCGTGTTTGATGGCACTTGAGACTTTCGTATTCGTTCCCGCTCACAATCCAAATTGGCGATATCTAGCCCTCTTGGGTGGGTACTCTTAGGGAGGAGTCTGTCATATTTGGATCGTGGGAGCCTGAGCCATAGGTTCCTCACCTGATTTTTGATTTTTAGAGTAAATCCCCACCCGTCTCATGCGTATGTCTATGGAAGGTTGGTATACCTAAAACCACCAATTGTTACAGGGGAATATTTGACATTCCCCGGGTTTTGGTTGGTAAGGCATTTACTTTCGGTGTACTTCATTATTCCTTGTTTCGTAGTATATTCATGCAATATTCACATTTACATGCATTGTATACATTGCCAAATCATTCAAGTGACTGATTGAAATAACGACGATAATGGGGTAGAATGTCGCTGTTTCCTAGAAGTTCGACAAAGTTGGTAACTTTCGAATACCTAAGGAAGGTCACTTGTCCCGGACTGAACACACAGTTGCACTTTACAAGATTTGTGCATGGCCGAGAGCTAATTGGACGCAAGCAGGGATACGCCGAAGATTGTCAAACCCGCTACTATGTCGATAACCTCAGGTTCAAGCGACAAGCGGACGAAATGTTCAAGAATTACTTGGAGATGAAAAGACAATATCGTAACCGCCTAGCTAGAGACGTATATGCCCGTCGAAAGGTCGAACGTCAAGCCAAGGAGAACAAATCGATGATCACTCTTTGGGGAAAGAGAAGACGCCCTGTAACCAAGACGAAGCCGAAGCGCATCATACTCAAAAAGCCAAAACCTGAGAAGACCCCTGAAGTCATTATACCATGGACCAGAGAATGGCCAGAGGAGCTTAAGCGCCTTGAAGGATCCATTGAAGACAATTTCTTACATTCTAAGGAACACTTAACTATGGGGGAGGTCCCAACTATCGAGCCATGTCCTGAAAGGTAGACAGATGAAGAGGCATTTAGGGAGGAGCTCTCAACTGACTGCCATTCTGAAGAAGATTAAACTTTTGGGGAGGGGTAGCTTAGATCCCCACATTCCATGGGTCTTTTATGGCTTTCTTGTTTGTAAAGTCTCTCTCTACCCTTCTTTCATTAGGCATCCTAATTGTAATAAGGGATTCATTCCGCTCTACTCCCATCCGATGTTTTGACCAATGGAATGTGACGTTGCTATTTCCTTTAGTCACTGGGGTGATTCTGATTAAATTGCATAATTCACTTGCTTGAAATTCAAATTAGACTTTAAGTCAGGTCTTCCATACCTGAAAAGGGGTATAATTTCCATTTCTCTAACTGAACTATGCAATTAAGTCAACGCATGCATATTTCATGGTATTTGCATAATCACATGTCTAAAGTAATTTTTGGCGATTGACTTTTTCAAAATCATTTGCATATTTTAGACTTGATGGGAAAGAATGATATTCAAGTGTTTAAAGTCCCCCTGACTAAGCTCCTAGCCTGGTAGGACAGCATGGGCGAAACTAGCTAGAAATACGCCAAATCACGGTTGGGGTATCTATTGGAGCTGCTGAAGATTGAGTGTCCACCTGCCTTTGTCCAAGCCATGGAGCTCTATTGAGATCCTACCACCGCTATGTTCTACATGGAAGGACTGGAGGTTACCCCTACTCTGGAAGAGTATAACGCCGCCATTGGAGTTGAGTTTACTCACTTACTAGTCCAACCTCCTATAGGGTTTGAACCTTTGGGTCAACTAGCCGAGTTTCTTGATACAAACCTCAATGAAATCAAAACAGATGCCAAAAGTAATTCTGGACGGATTTTCTTATCTTTCCTTCTAGATAGATTTCCTAACCTCCCTGCTACCAAAGGAACTAAATCTGGTAGAGCTTTCGTCTTGGCCTTCTTTAGCTTTATGCTGTTCCCGATCTCGTATGTTACTTTCGACCCTATTATGGCAGTAGTGGTTAGACAAGTTTGTTGTGGGTGGGATTATTCGAACGTTATCCTTGCTGAAACTTTCCTTTCCCTAAACCGCTTCAAGAAAAACAAGAAAGGAATCTTTAGAGCCTCTAGCGGTCTTCTATATTTGTGGTTCACATCTCATATCAGATAATTTCATATCCGCATGGCTTTCACTAAGATTAGCTCCGATGCCAATCGTTTTAAAACTTTCATCAGAACCCATACATGTATTCCTGAGTTCAACTTTAGAGAGTGGAAAAAATTCCCGGGAGCTCTAAGACCAGAACAACTTTGATGGCGGCTTAGATTACCAATACTGGATAAAGTCAGGCTCACATGTAATGACAAAGACCCAGTCCCCTTGTTAGGATTCACAAGAGCCACTACGTTTTATCCGAGGAGGGTTATCCGACAGTTTGGAGCATTACAAGAAATCCCCTCATTGCCACGACTAGGTATCTTCAAATTTGACATGCCGAGGGAGACCCTTACAGGGGAAAAGAAGAATCAAGTCGAAGCCAAGGTGAAATTCATTATACGCTTTTTGAAGAACTCCCAGGCTGAAGACATAAGATGGCTAGATGATATGACTCATGAGGAGAATATTCACAGGGCTACTACATAATACATTCAACACTTTGAGGCAACCAGATGTAGCTTTGTCGTGTCTTATGTACCTGAATATATCGTACCATACGTGCCTGGAGTAGAGCCGTATATCCCCGAAGACATGGGATCGTTGTCATATTCAGGAGATGAAGAATCCCAGACTGAAGGAATTGATCTCTACTGGGACGATGAGGATACCTTAGGCCTCAAACGCCCTACACTTGAATAGACTATTCCGTCAAGTGTAAAATGTGTGAACATTATGATGCCTTTTCAGCATACTCGTTTGTATTGAATGTTACTTTGGACACATGTGCATGAGCGTAGACATGTTTTATAGATGCATAAAAACTATCGTCAAATATTATGCTTCTTTTAATTTCATGAATTCTTTTGGGGAATAATTAAAAGAACTGCTTACGTGAGACTAAGGCTCACAAGGTAGTCCTTTTTCTCATTCATCAATAGAAAACATGCAATTGGAAGGATCCAGTACTTTTCCTACCAATCCTGAATAAATACTTACTTGTTATTCTTAAATAAACAGGTGCACTCTAATCACGGTACTATCAAAAGCATCATTTTCATACTTGACTTAAGACGAGAATGGAACAGTAGGAGTTGACACAACGAGTAGGTCTATTGGAAACCCAAGTGACTACTATGGCAACTATGATGGATGACATTAAGGCGATGTTGGAAGCCTCCCAAGCCAGGTAGACAATGGCACATAACTAGAACAACTCAGGTCAATCCTCAGCACCCAACATGGATGATAAAGAAACAACAGAAGATGCCCAATATGCCGTGGAAGACATTCGTATGCCGAACGTCCAGTCACAACCAAAGGCACCCCATATTATCATTAACCTCGAGAAGGAGGAAAAAGGGAAACAGACCGTGAAAACTGAAGTTGAGGCTAAGAGAATAGCCAAAATCGAGGAGTGCTTGAACAGCCAAGGTTATGAGCTGGCCCGTTTTGACAAGATATCCCCTTTCGCCAAGGTGGAGATCCTTCCTGATTATAAAGAGCCAGACTTCGTGAGGAAGTACAATGGGACGGGCTGTCCCCGCGCTCACCTCAAGTATTACCTGTGTAAGATGGCGCAATATTCGAATTACATTCCATTGCTGATGAATACGTTCCAAGAAAGTTTGGCTGGCGCTGCTCTAGCTTGGTTCATTGAGTTAGACCTTGACGCCTATGATGGATGGGAAGATCTTGCGGAAGATTTCCTAAGGCAGTATAAGTTTAACACAGGTACAGCCCCGACAAGAGAAGACCTGCTACGAACTCTAAAAACGAGAGGTGAAACAATCAGAACATATGCCTAGAGATGGCGAGCTTTAGCGATCCAAGTAAAACTGCCAACCCCGAAGGAGGAGTTAATCGACCTATTCTTAAAAGCGCTTCCGTACGAATACTTTGACAGATTGAACACTTTAGGATGTCAAACCTTTACACACCTGATAAAGGTGACCAAGAGACTCGAGTGGGCCTTAAGAGAGAGGAGGCCTCATGAAACTTCTACGAGGAAGCAATACCCTCCAAAAAAGGAAAGAGAGATTGGACTCGACATAGCCTTCATACCGGATTCCCATAAACCCAAGGTGTTCAATGACTCCAATCAGACCAAGGGAGGATCATCATGGTCAACGCCAAAAGGGCAAGAGCCTAGGAAGAGGCACCCTCAAAAGCAATTTTCTCAGCTCCCGAGACCTTTATCCAAACTGCTCCCGATGCTTCTAGAACAATACTTGGTGGCAAAAAAACCCCTAGAGCGAATCCTGTTAAATATCCTGATTTTGATGAAAGCCAAACCCGTGTCTGTCACATGGGCAAAAGATGACACAACGTAGATAATTGCTATATCCTTAAGCTGAAGGTTCAAGCTTTGATCGACAGTCAAATTTTGAAATTTGATGATGTAGCTCCAAAAGTGCAAGAGAATCCACTTCCTGATCTCCAAACAGTAGGTGCAATACTCGCTGATGAAGAAGGAAACCACCTTGAGTTGAAGGTGAATGTACCTAAGCTAACTAACATTTTGGCAATCGCTTCATTGTATCCAAAAGAGGGAGAAATATCCGCTGACAGGAAGAAGTTATGTATCGCCAAGATGATGAGCTTGGGGATAATGTCAAGCATTACCGATGAAAGATTCGAAGGAGTTAAGGCATTTGTAAGCTTGGGATGGGATCAGTTTGTGGTCGAAACCGAATAGGGAAGCATGTGAAATGTCCCGCATGAAAGTTTGGTAGGCGACCTTGAGTTGATTATCAAACCAGAAGAAGAACTTGACGAGGATGAACTAGAAGCTACCAGGCGAAGTCTGGCAGATCGCAGATTTATGACTAAAGTGCTAGAGAGGGGCGAAGTTATAGACAATCTGGGTGAAGATTCTAGTCGATACAACTTTAAAGTAAAATATTCAGCTCCCCCCAGCTTCTACCAGAGAATGGAGGATATCATACTCGATGGGTGGGGAGGAATGGACGATCCTGTCCAACCAGAGGTCTAGAAGGAGGTAATAGAGCCTTTTATAAAAGAGCCTGAATCGCCGTTCGACCAGATAATAAATCACGAGCTTAATGCAAAGTGATACTTTAGGATGGAGAGATCAAAAGCTCAGCGGCAAAACTTGATTGAACCATTCAAGGGAATGAGAAAGTACCCGAAATTTGCTATGACAACGGAAGCAAGTGATATTAACGGGCATCATCAGCTAGAATACGAAATTACCACAAAAGAATTTAGCGACACTATGGCGATGATTGAAGCTGCTACGACAGTGGTGATCAAACTAGAGGAGCTTGATAGCCTGAGTTAAGAAGAGGATTTTCCGATTAAACCTGTTGTGATTCGACTGCCGAGAAACGAAGCAGATGATGAAACTGAACTAGAGGCATCTTGCCTAACGACAGTAACTATAAAAGTCCCTCCAGTAGAAGACTACGACCCTAAAGCGGTCCATTGGGACTATGGGATGAAAGAAGTAGACGTTGTAATGAGGTCTGGACGATTTTACGCCCCGAGGGAGGGCGAATCCGAAAAGAAAGAAGTTTCAAAAGAAGACGCGGAAAAACTCATGCCCATCGTTAAAACCAGCGAGTTTGAAGTAATAGAGCAATTAAGGAAAATACCGGCTCAAATATCTCTGTTAGATTTGTTCATCAACTCAGAGAAGCATAAAGACGCGCTGTTAAAGATACTACATGAAGTGCGTGTCCCTGAAACTATTAATGACGTGCAGTTGGGGGACTTTGTGGGAGCAATCCTTCTAAAAGACCAATTAAGCTTCTCAGATGAAGATTTCCCCATGGAAGGGAGAGGGCACAACAAGGCTTTATACATTACGGTGTGATGTAACAGAAAGAGAATAGCGCATGTGCTAATCGAAAACGGATCTGCTTTTAACAGCTGCCCTTTGGCTGCATTGAGGAGTTTAGGCATCAAAGAGGAGATGATTAAAACCTCCAAAACAGCCGTTAGAGCTTTTGAAGAAGACAGTAGTAGGCGAGATTGAGCTGGATGTGCTCATAGGCCCAACCAAATTCTCCATAAACTTCCAAGTGATGGATTTGCTGAGCGCATTCGGGTTCTTGTTAGGAAGGCCCTGGATCCATGTTGCTGGAGCCGTACCTTCAAGCCTACATCAGAAAGTGCAATTCGTAGTGGATGGGAAGGTGGTTACCGTATATGGAGAAGTTGATCTCCTAACGTATCAGAGTAGCGCTATTCCCTACATTGAGCCAGAGGTTAAGATAGAAGCAAGCTACCATTCCATAGAGTTGGTAGCGGCAGTCCACACTCCCGTAGGGGCAAAATTGAAAGCTCCTTTTATCTCTGAAGCCAGTCTTTTACCAGTTAAGATACTACTGGCATACGGATTCAGCCCAGGAAAGGGTTTAGGCAAAAATGGTCAAGGAATCAGCACTCCTCTATAGTTAAAATCCAACGAGCACAAAATGGGCTTGGGATATCAGAAAATCCGCATTTGTAATTCTACCTCTAAGATGGCATGCCGAGGCTGAGGCAAGAGCCAGTGACGCCAGAAAAACCAGAAAGATTCCTTCATTGGTTCTCCAGTTTGGAAAGTCAAATCTAAGATGTTCAACAGCCCTTTAAACAACTATTTCAGCAAAGACTCTAGGTGGTTGTCAGAAGATGATATAATTCCAGCAGCAGAACTAGATCTGACAAATCCTTTTCTGGAAGACAACTTCGTGAATGTCATCATAGAGTGGCTGGGTGATGAAGCCACTACTTCTGAGTAAAGAAATCTCTCACCTGCTTTTAATACTGCACTTAAACTTCATGCATTTTGTTGCACTTTTAGTTTTTGTTATTTGAAATAAATGTAGAAAAAGGCCTTTGGATCTCCGGCCGTTGGTCCAAACAGCATAACTTGTAATGCGGCCCATTTTGCATTCAATAAAATCGTACAAGTTTTGTTAAGGACATATGGAACCACAAATCAGCCCAATGATGACATTAGTCTTCCGTACGGAAGCTTGAGGCTGGGTTTGCAATATGATTCCTGATTTCCAAATAACTCTGAGGAACAAGGATGTCCTAGGATATGAGGACTAGTTCCATTTACGCCTGCACTTATTTTGAAATCTCTTTTGAAAAGATTTTTCACACTCATGCATAGCATTTTTATATGAAGTGTAGACTAACCATGTTCATGACATTTCAGGCATATCATCTCAAACATACATACTAGGTTGTTATGCAATTCGAATCGCCACGTTGATTGTTCCTACAACATTAAGGAAGATGGGAATGAGGGTTATGCATCTATCCGTAGAGAATGGAGTTCCTTCGAAGAGTCAATGCCTCCCACTTCAGAAGAACCAATTGTTATTAACTTGGGTGACTCTGCAGATATCAAGGAAATCAAGATCGGTGGGCATTTCTCCCAAGATAAAAGGCTCAGGTTTATAGAATTATTAAAGGAATATCAGGATGTTTTTGCATGGTCATATGCTGACATGCCGGGTTTGGATCCCAAAATTGTGGAACATGCATTACCCACAGATCCTAGTGTTAAACTGGTGAGACAAGGCAGCAGACGGATGAAAATCGAGTTAGAAGACAAAATTAAGGAAGAAGTGATGAAACTTCTTAGGGTAGGCTTTATTGAAACTATCCCGTATTCGGATTGGATTGCAAACATAGTCCCTGTCATGAAAAAGAATGGCAAAGTTTGGATCTGCGTGGATTATCGAGATTTGAATAGAGCGAGCCCAAAAGATGATTTTTCGCTTCCCCATATTGACGTGCTGGTGGATAGTACTGCGGGGTATGAATTATTCTCATTCATGGACTGGTTCTCCGGATATAACCAGATCCTCATGAGGTAGGAGGACAAATTGAAAACTGCATTTAACACGTCTTGGGGAAATTTTTGCTATAAGGTTATGCCCTTCGGACTGAAGAACGCTGGGGCTACCTATCATAAGGCTATGATCACACTATTTCATGACATGATCCATAAGGAAATTGAGGTATATGTCGATGATATGATCGCCAAGTCCAAGAAAGGGAAGGATCACATTCAAGTGCTAAGAAGGCTGTTGTTGACACCTGAATTTTGACTTTTCATTTAAGTGATTCATCATTACATAAAACTGAGAATTAGTCTCAGTCCTCATAAAAAAAATTAATCTTCATTCATGCACTGCATTTGCATATTGGTCGATGGCGGAGAATTGAGCTTAAATAAACAAGCAAGCTCCAGACAAATTGTCGCATTTGAGACAAGATATTCTGCTGAATTGGCTGCGGGAGCCGCCACCTGATGGCATTCCACCATCCTTCTCATCCTCCACTCACCATTATCTTCCACCACTACCATCCCCTGCATGTTTCCAACATTAATGGCCATGGAGTGCACGATCAAAGGAGGCTAGTGGATCTCTTAGTGCTTGTTCTCTGGAAAGTCATGGAAACAATAAAAAAATATTATGCAAGGGAGGGCTTGTGAGTGCAGGTGGAGAATAAAAAATGGAAGACCACCTTGCCTTTCGAGGACCATCTCCCCTTTTGATCCGGGGAGTTAGAAAAAAAATGAGGAGGAGCGATGAGGAGAGGGAGCTGAGAAGGGGATCCTTCGTTGCGAGCATGAGACGGAGAGACAGTTTAGAGAGTGGTGAGCTTCGTGAGAAAGAAAAAAAAAGAATGATAGGGAGTTCAGAGAAGGGAACGGACACAGAAAAAAAAAGAGTAGGAGAGAGTGAGGAAAAGGGGGGACCGGGAGAGCGATGCCGGAGCCATGGCCATCGTTCGTCGACCTCCAAGCGAAGCTTCGACCCTCGAATCTCTCTTCCCCGACACACATAGACCTCCAAAAGCTTGAGGAATATTGAGAGCTGTGCATGAGAAAAGCTCTCAGAAAAGCATACAAGAAAGAACCAAAAGAGAGAGGGAGCGTTAGAGAGAGGAGGGAGCTTCCTCATCGACATCGTCGCTCCTGCCCGCCATCTCTTCGAGGTTGTTCTGTGCCAAGATGCGTGCTTCCACCCGGTTGTCAACCGGACGTGCGTCGATCGCCGTTGTCAAGGCCCGAAGAGGTGGCCTCGCAGCTCTTGGCGACGACGACGGGACTCCGGGGTTCTTTGTCCTTCAGCTCCATCTAAGTTCATCTCAGTGGGAGTACATTAGTCTGGCGAAAGCGAGGTAGCAGCTGACGCCAGCGTCTGCCCGGCGACTTGCACTACAAACCAGTCGGCTCAAGCAGAAACCGGCATGTCTCGGTGCAACGCACAGGGAAGGAAGCTGAAGGCCGTTTGAGGGCTGGCGTTCTGTGTTCGGCTCGGTAAAAGTCCGGATAATATGGGCTCGATGGTCCGCGATGGAGCGAGATGACGTGCATCTTCATGGCATCCGGAGGAGGCGCGACGGCCAACTCAGAGATGGCGTGACGAGTGTGATGGGGACAACGCCGGTAGCGAGCAGGTCTGGCATTGGTTTGACGAGGAAGTCCCACCGTTGGCGCGGTAAGTATCCTGACGACTCGGCGGCATACCAGCGAGTCCCAACGGCGTAGCGGGCGAGTTTCAAAGTCGTGGTCTCGGCACTCGACGAACAAAACCGATCGATGCTTAAAGAGGTCCGGTTTAAGCATGGTTTGGCGATGGTGCAAGCATGAGGATGTGGCGCATGAGCTCGAACCCGGTGTAGTGGCGACTCGAGCTCGTTCTCGTGGCGACGCGTACGTGAGCGGTACGACGCGCGCGAGTTCGGACCAGTGACGAGCGGACCCAACGTTTGTAACGAGGAGGTCGGCGGGAGTGGGACCTAGCGGCGTGCGGCGAGCGGATCCGGTGGAGAGCGAGCGAGCACCAGTGGACACGAAAGCGGGCGAAGGCTGGCGGAGTTCAGTCACGGCCGCAGGCGAAGGTTGGCGGAGGCTTGGTGCGACTGTAGGTGGGTGGTTGCGTCGGGCGTGCACTGAACAGAGCGGCGCGAGGAAGGTGATGATGAACAGTAGCGCGTTTTTAGTCTTGTTGGCCGTTCGGGTGGGCTGGAGTAAAAAAAAGAAAGGCCGGGCTTGTCCCTTCCACCCTTTTGGTCTTCTGCTGAGCTGGTCCAAGAGGGGTGTAAATAAAGGCTGGGCCCGAAAGGGTCTAGGCCCAATTTGGTTAAGGCAGAGGAAGGGTGGGCCTGACTCCTTGTGTGCCGACCGGGCCCGGTTCGGGTTCCCTCTTCCGGGCCTGATCAGGCCACGACTGGATCCAGGCCCGAGTCCGAGAACCCGCACCCAGGCCCGATTTCTTTTATTTATTATTAATAAAAAATAATAATAATTAAAGATCAGAAAATTTCACAAAACGCTAAAAAAAATTAATTAATTAATTAAGAAATAGATAGGAAATGCTTCTATTTGTGTACTTTGCCTAATTATGCTTTATATGCTTAATTATATATATATATATATTTGCCATGTGAATATTTTCAATGAATTATCTAGTTAGCGATGCATGTCTCAATCAATAGATTAGCATGGTAATTAGAATTTAACTCAAGATGCTCGTTTTATCTTTTAAATGGCTGAACTTTGCTAATCATTTACTTTGAGTGAATGCATATACTTCCAATGTGGCGATCAACGGTGACGCTCATTGAGATAGTAGCCCACTGGGGTTTGGTGATTGGGGACCCACGCCCGATCAGGTGATGCGCATGAAGATGGTTGCAGGCTGGGGCTGGGCGATTGAAGGTCGGTGTCCAATCAGGTATATTTTGCGTACTCGATTCGTGTATCACAGTTATTTTTCTAAAATATTGCCATTATAGACTTGATTTGCATGTGCTTGTTTCAGTCTAGTGGTTAGTTTATTTATCTGGTCAAGTATTGTCTATTGTCAAAGACATGCTTCTTTTTTTTTTTATTAAAATATTTTTCGATAATAATAATCAATAAAAAAAATCAAATAAAAAATATTAAAAAATTCTAGAAATTCCAAAAAACAATTCTAAAAAAATCCAGGAAAATCCCAAAAAATAGAAAATGGCCACAATCAACTGGCCAAGACTCATTCCGGGTGTTTTGAACCCCGACCCTTCTTAAAATGACGATTTCGCCCTTTGGGCGAATTGTCTTCCAAAAATTGAAGAAAAATCAAGAAATTCCAAAAAATTCTCAAAAATGGGAAATTGCCACAAACAACTGGCTATGGAATATTTTGGGTAATTCGGTATCCAAACCTCCCAAAAATGACGATTTTGCCCTTCGGGCTAATCGTCCCCAAATCTTCCCATTTTACCCCTGGTCCGAAGTCACACCTTCCTTAAGCCTTTATGGTTACACTAGGAAGCCATTGATCTAAATTGATGTGCATTGAAGTGATTTATTTATGTACTTGATTGCGCTTTCATTTAAATTGGTTGTGATTGATAGGAACAGTCTTCCAATCTGCATGAAATCCTGAATTAAGCCTACCTCACCTAAAATTGCGCCAGCATGAACTCTTAGCTAGGAAAATCACTCGCATTAGGTACCGAAAGGGCGTTGGTAATGACACCGACGTAACCAAGTCTCCGAACCCAAAATCTCTGGTTCCGCAGAACTGATCGATCTCTCCCAATCGGTCAGTAAGGTTTCCGGTCTACCCTCCAAGAAAGACCGGTGGCGACTCCAAATGCATGCACAAGTTGCACATGCCACCACGACCACACTAAGGTCGAAATCGATCGGCTCTTATCGCCGAATCCCTTTGAAAAATACTCCCGCCGCGATTTGGTATGGGCTTGGGAGGGCCCGCGCTGATCTAAAGCCCGCGATCCGCACTCCGGTGCTGGGGAAAAGGCCCGCGATTAGTAATCCATTAGCCACGTCCGCTTTCGGACGGGTCGCGACAGCTGTTTGAGCGACTGCGCAAATACAAGTTGAGGTTGAACCCTAACAAATGTGTGTTTGGGGCAAAATCTGAGAAACTTCTTGGATTTATGGTCAGTAATAGGGGCATTGAGATTGACCCTTCGAAGATTCAAGCTATTTATGACCTAGCAACTCCTTCAATAGTGAAAGAAGTAAGGAGTCTTTTAGGGAGATTAAACTATATTGCCAAGTTCATCAATCAGTTATCAGATGTGGCTAAACCGATTTTCAGACTACTCAAGAAGGGCGCAAGAGTGACCTGGGATACAGAATGCAGCCAGGCATTCCAGAAGATCAAGACCTATCTAGTCACTCCACCAGTACTTGTGCCACCCATCCCAAGTCATCCTTTGACCTTGATTTGACTGTACAGCAAGAATCCTTAGGAGCCTTACTTGCTCAAACAAGCCCAGCGGATGGTAAGGAAAGAGCCATCTACTATTTAAGCAAGAAATTTACCTCGTCTGAAGCAAATTATGTGCCTGTCGAAAGGGCTTGCGTAGTGACAGTATGTGTACTTCGCAGGTTGAGGCAGTATACCCTACACCACCATATTCAACTGGTGATAGAAAATGACCCTATCAAATATCTCCTGGAGAAACCCGCTCTGATTGGGAAATTAGCAAAATGACAAGTGATGTTGTCCGAATTTGACATTAGGAGTTCTCCACAAAAATCGGTGAAAAGGAGAGTCATTGCTGATATGTTAGCAGAGAGTTCTCAAAATTGCACATCTTCTAAAAAGACAAAGGTGGGAGATCAAGTTTTGAATCTGGCAAAGGATAAGTGGGTTATGTATTTCGACAGTGCTGTTAATCTGTCGGGAGTTGGCACAGGGGCAGTACTGATATCCCCCGAAGGACAACATTACCATGTCGCATCAAAGATGACTTTTCCTTACACCAACAATATTTCAGAATATGAGGCATGCATTCTAGTCCTACAATTGGCCATCTCCATAGAGGTACCTAAGCTGCAGGTTTATGGAGATTCCATACTTATTATTTTACAGACACAAGGGGAGTGGAAAACAAAGACGCGAAACTTATCCCTTATCATAAATATCTTGAAGAGTTGACACTTAAGTTCGAAAAGGTGTCATTTGAGTACCTGCCAAGATCTCATAACCAATTTGAACTTATCCCTTGGTGGCCTCGATGTTGCAAATAAATGATGGGTTAGAAATAGAACCACTAAGGATTGGCATAGTCGAAAAATCGGCTTATTGTATGCTGATCGAAGAAGAATTCGACGGAGAACCGTGGTACTATGATATCAAGAATTATCTCTTGAAAAGAGAGTTTCCTGAAGAGTGTCAAGCAGGAGACCGGAGATACATAGCCAGCATGGCTAGCAAATTCTTTCTCAGTGGACAAGTTTTATACAGAAGGTTATTTGACTCCACTCTATTAAGATGCGTAAATGCTAAAGAAGTAAATACTCTCATGAAGGAGATCCATGAAGGTATATGGGGGCCGCACATGAATGGCCATCTTCTCGCTAGAAAAATTATGCGGCTTGGCCATTATTGGATTACCATCGAATCAGACTGTTGTCAACATGTCAGGTAATGCCACCAATGCCAAGTATATGTCGATAAGATTAATGCGCCCCCGAACGAACTTCATTAGATGTCTGAAACTTGATCTTTTTCTATGTGGGGAATAGACATGATAGGACCTATCAATCCAACGGCTTCAAATGGTCATCGCTTCATTCTGGTGGCGATTGATTACTTCACGAAGTGGATAGAAGTCAATTCTTACAAGAAAGTCATTGCAAGAAATATGGCAATGTTTATTATGAGAGACATAATTTCTCGATATGGTACCCCTCGAGCGATCATCGGGGATAATGGGTCTAACCTGAACAACAAGATTGTCGATGATCTGCTGAATCACTTTGATAATCGACATCTTAATTCTTCCCCTTACCGCCCACAAATGAATGGAGCAGTAGAAGCGGCAAACAAGAATATAAAAAAGATCATGGCTAAGACTGCAGAGAATTATAGAGATTGGCATGAAAGGTGTCACGCCTTGTGTCCTTCACGAGCGCATGAACATCCTTTCTATGGTCTTTCATCGCGATTTACCCCAGGATCGAATCGTCTAACGATGCACTCGTGGAATTAAAATGCACATGCAGAAGCGATGAATAAACTCCATACATAAAATTTTGACAAGATGACTTAGGACATAAAAAAGTGCACTCCTCAATATTGGCAAATACACTTCAAAGGTTACAGTCGTCCAATACCAATGGTTCAATTCTAAATCCACAAATCAAAGTAAAATTTCTAAGACCACAAGTGAGTTTATATCCATTCTCTCCAAATCACTTCTTCGAATGCCAATCCATGGCAACCTCGGGTTTCCATCGCCTAGGACCTGAAAAATGTTATCCCACGACGGGGTGAGATATATCTCAATAAGTTAATCCTAAACCTATGCTAGGCACTTAGTACTTCCAGACACTCCTAAACACATGTAAGGGTCAAATAATCAAGAGTAAGACAATTGGCATAAAACAATTCAATTAAGGCAAGGTATCAGTGGCATTCTCAATTCTAGGCTAAACTTCGTACTTAGGCACTTGATCATTCACAGTATAAGATATTATTCATGCTTGATACAATCACACCTTCCATGGCTAGGCCCGCGTCATCTTAGGCGCATCAGGCATTTCTCATCATTCAATCCCGCGTCGTATGGGCGCATCAGGATTTCTCATCAATTAATCCTGCGTCGTATAGGCGCATTAGGATTTCTCATCATCCAATCCCGCGTCGTATAGGCGCATCAGGATTTCTCATCATCCAATCCCGCGTCGTATAGGCGCATCAGGATTTCTCATCATATAAGCTCATAATTAAACTAATTATAGCTAACCATAAACAATTGTGCATCTTAACAATTCAAGGCAATAACCGGCAGCCACATTATTAATCACATGCCCCAAAGTCACATCATAGAGTTTACGCGAAGTGACATCATTTTAATACTTCATGATCGAATATAATTCGATTTAGGAAATCATCAATTACCATTTTCACCACGCGGCCATTAACACGTTAACATAGCCAAATGCCAAATCAAATAATCCACGTACCACATAGTACCCAAGGCCGAATGCTCTTAAGTCCCAATCAAGGATTTTCATAAACTTGATTACCTAGTCACGCTCCTTTTAGCTCACGGCCTATTAGCAATAGGAGTCCATAGCCATTTCAATTCAATCTTCTTTCAATTTCTACTCATGGCCGAATACACTAGGGACTCCATGCATCAATTCACTCAATCCTTCCTATATCTTAGTCCATGGCCGAATAGAGCTTATGATCCATAGGAGATTTTTAATACATTATCACGTTTAATCTCTTCAAGGCCGAACACCACGTAGGGACTAAATAAATATTCGAGTCATTAAATCAAGTAACTTCACGACAAAGAATAGCCCTATGCAATTCGATGCTCGCGGATCGACCTACTCAAACCCTTAGCATCACAACTCATCAAGTATACAATAAAATCAAGTCTTAGGGACGCAAAGCATGATCATTCCTTCTAGGACAGATTCGGCCATGCATAAATCATCGGAGATTCAACCACGAAAACTACTTAATAGCCGCTCTAACTCGTCCTTCGGTAACCTAAGGTCCTAATACAAGTTTAGAACTAACTTACCAAGCGATGGAGTCGAGACGAGTCGGACAAAGAGGTGATGAAACCCACGGTTCAAACTGTCCATAGAGGTTCGAATATGAACACTATGAGTTAGCCAAGGATTTCTTCCCAAAAATCGTACTAAACCTCATTTGCTAGTTAAACAACCCATATGATCAAGTCTTAGGGAGGCTTACCAAGGGAGATGAGCTTGCGGCACTCACAAACAAGGCTTGAAGACCGGCAAGGAGCGGCTCGGTCGTGAGGGAGGAGCGGCGGCCAAGAGAGAGTGAGAGGAAGAGTTTGAGAGGAAGAGAGAAAATGAGAAATGAGAGTGAGGGAGGGTGGTGATGTTCGGCCGAATGGGAGGATAAGAGGGAGAGAGAGAGAGAGAGAGCTTCCTTCAATTCAAAAGCAAGAGGGAGAGGGATTGATTGGGAGTGGTTGGAGGAATAAGGACATGAATAGTGTAGGAATGACAAGGAATAGTGAGTTGGAATGACAAGTGGTTGGGGTGGTTGAAAGGGAAAATGTCTAGTCCATTCTTGTCACTTCTTATCATCAAATATCCAATGACCAAATGACCATACTACCCCTAAATTTTCGGCCAAAGCTAGGGGATGGCAAAAGTCCAAATTGCCCTTACTTAAATCCAAGAGAAAGAATACTAACCTAAGGGTAAAATGGTCGTTTCCGCTTGTCAGTCCAAATTTCACTTTTCTAATCAATATGAAGTGAATCATAACCTTAAGGTCTCTTGATGAGGCAACGTCCAATTTATTACCGATGGAATTCTCGAATACTCGACGCTCAATTCCGAAGTCCAATTCGTGGCTAATGAAATCATACTTCGAAAAAGGGTCGGATTTCAGAATGTCACAAAAGGCTACCCTTTGCCTTTATGGCATATCGGACTTCGATCAGGACTTTCACAGGAGCAACTCCTTATGCTCTGGTATATGGGATGGAAGCTGTCCTACCTATAGAGGTTAAGGTTCCCTCTTTGAGATACTTATTAGAGGCTAAAATCTCCGAGGCAGAGTGTTTCAAACACAGATGTGAACAGCTGAATCTGATAGACGAGAAACGTTTTAGAACAATCCGTCACGGCCAGGGTTACTAGAAGAGGATGGCCAAATCATTTAATCGGAAAGTTAGAGCTAGAAGTTTCGAGGTGGATGACCTGGTGGTAAAGAAGACTCTACCAAATGCTGTTCACCTAGGAGGCAAGTTTACCCCGAATTATGAAGGCCCTTATATTTTCAAGAAAATCCTCACCGGAGGAGTATTAATTATTGTAAATTTCGAAGGAGAAGAATTGGGACATCTTGTAAATTCAAATACTGTGAAGAAGTATTATCCTTGAAATGAAATCAAATATTGATCACGTGGCTTGTCCCGAAATAATCCGAGTTGCCGTGACGGTCATTACATAAGCATATCATGCATCCATGCATACATTGGCATAAGTTCTGTTTTGCAGGATTCCGAGAAATAGATTCAGAATCAGATTCATTCAATTGGAACCAAGAGCAGAAGGGTCCCTAACATCAAGAACCATGTGATATGTATCTGTTCCATCAAGAGTTAAACTATCTTTCACTCACAGAAATGTCTATTCTGTTTATATACAGGAATGTCCTGTTTATATACAGGAATGTCTGATGAAGATAAAAGACAGCAAAGGAGAAACACTGTAAAATTTCTCACCCCATATAAGATAAAAGGACTAGGAGAATGAACATTTATATGGTTGAACTTAACGATGAATCACCCTTTAGGAAAATGAATTCCTGACACTTACTGCACATCTGTTGGGACTAGGGGTTATCCAAGCATGGTCAAAGTATACATGATGCATCATTAAAATTCCCTGTAGGGTGAAATGCCTAGAGAAAAAAAAATAAAGTGATTTTTCCAAAGCAATGGTTGTTTAGGCTATCTAACAGGAATGTTCCTCCAGATAAAAGGCGAACCTAATCCAAACACGTCCTACACACACTCGAGAGATGAGAGAGGTGTGAGGATAGAAAAGCCCGAACTAGAGGATATAAGGGCCACTCGCATCGATTACATGGATTAGGATGACGGAGGCATTCATTCTTCTCTATAAACACTGCAGGTGATCATTGGCAAACCCTTTAAACGATGGTTTTCATTTCTTAACCCTGTCAAGAGCCACCCTGCATTGGGGTTATACAAAAGCCGTCCAGTGGCGTGAACAGGTAAATGGTCAGAAATCTTTTTGCTCGGACTAACATCAATCTTCGTGTGTTGATATGTATTAATCCAGGCCCCTTAGGATGACGAAGAGATGTACATTTCTCTACCCTACATACTTATACCCGTTGCATATCCAATTTGAGCCTACACATTTGTTTCATGTACCTTCATTAGTGATCATTGCACAGCCCCAAGGTAAAAATGGCTAAAGCACTTGTGGACAGAAAAGTTCAAAAGTGGGAGTTACATGTGAATCTCAAAGTGAGGTATTCAAGACAGAATGGGACTCAAGTCACGCACCTCACAAGATGATCAAAGATCCTAGTTCCTAGAAAAAGACAAGGAAAAGGCGGGATCGAAAAAGAGAAAAACCCAAATCCCTATGTATTAGGAAAGAGACCAAAAACCTGACAAGAACAGGGCTGATCTTCACCAAAATGATGGAAGATCATAAAGCAAAATCTTGGGGACGCCAAGGGATTACTGAATATCTCAACCCCCCAACAAATTCTGAAATAAAAAAGAACCTTCATGATTTTTACGACAAGAGGCAACCTTCCAAATGGAATTGTGGCCAACTGCCAAAATGGCAGGTGATGTCTTTCAAAGGTTAAACTCATTTTCAAGACACGTAGTAGCAAGAAGACTAAAGGCGTCCTTCGAAGAATTATCAATCAAGGATCGAACAGAGGACTGATCGGCAGTGATCACCAATGTCAAACCCTTCGCGATTTTGGGCCAAAAATAAGTCTTTTTCGGTCCCTAATCCTACCAATGTTACAACCCTTTGCAGTCTTTTCCGATTAAGACGCCTAGGTTGATATATACCTTAACTCGAAGAGGTACGAGCAAGATTATTTCTTTCTCATTTTTGCAGGGTTCTTGACTTGTAAACCAGGAACAGATGAAGAAAATTTTTCATTCAAAAAAGACTTGACTCAGAGGGTGAGTCCCCCTTGAAAACCATGTCCAAACCCAACATTACGGTTCCATAAAGACCTCCCAATTGATCGAAATGTATGCGCTGCGAATGGCCCTGAAAACCCAGGTACAGGTTATTAGGAAATTCAAGTGCTTTCGTTATAAAAGACCAAAGTCAAAGAATTGGTAAGAAGCCATCTTTGACATTCTTTGACAGAGACGTTCCATTAGAATGCTTAAAAGTAAGCTTTGGTTGAAAACTTCAAATTGTTTGATCCAGGATATTCCTCATAGGGATTCTTGATCATCTTTGCATGCTTTAAGATGTCTTGGATAACCTCCAGCGTCCTAAGTCGTTTTTGCATAATTACATAGGTCAAAGTAAAGCTTTGCTTGCATTATTATTATCATTGCCTCGAGATGACTGATATCTTTTCAAATGAAGAATGAACTCACAAGTCTAAACTTCTACGAGACTCATGGCAACCCCAAGTCAAAGAAGTACCCTTTGCTCCGCAATGAAGAGCTTCAGAATCATCTTTCTGTAAGACTTCAAATTTAAGCTTTCTGCAGGATACCTGGAGTACCCAGATCCTAAAATGTCACCTCACATGTCAAAAGGACAATTTTCAGAATCTTCTTTCTGCAAGATTTCAAGTAACCCCTAAATCCCATAAAAATCTTATCAAAGTTTTTGTAGGTTTAAGCTTTTTGTAGGATACTTGGAGTCCCCAGATCCCAGAATGGCACCTCACATGTCAAAAGGACAATCTTCAGAACCAGCTTTCTATAAGGTTCTAGGTAATCCCTAAGCCCATAATAGCTCATTTGGTAAACCTAAGAGTTAGGTATACCTCATTTGTATAGACCCTCGTTGATTCCCCAAGGTGTAGGATCAGCTTAGTTGTCGACAATCCCTACAGAACAGGTGCGTCATCCATAGGTTCCTGATAGATAGGAAGCCTACTTTCTAACAATCCCTACAGGACGGGTGCGTCATCCATAAGTTCCTGATAGATAGGAGTCCTATTCACGGCCTGATCCCCCAGACGGATCAAAACTTTTGACAATCCCTACAGGACGGGTGCGTGATCCATAGGTTCCTGATAGATAGAAGTCCTATTCATGGTTTGATCCACCATACGGATCAAAACCTTTGACAATCCCTAAAAAACGGGTGCGTCATCCTTAGATTCCTGTCAAATAGGAATCTCATTCTGGTTTGGCCTACCATACAGGCTGGAGTTTAATCGCCCTAGGATACTCAAGAGACGAGTCCCTAGGTATTCACTTGAATCCGCTATACACCGCGCATGCCACACGAGCATTAGGCAGGTGAGTAACAGGTAAGCGTCTCTATTCTATCTCTCCCTCTCTCTCTCACGTCAGCAAAGGAATGATGGGCATAGCGTTCACCAGTAGAACAAGAAAGATTGGATGTCAAGATTCATTTTTTTATTCCCCAGTAGAGTCGATCTGGACTTAGGTGTCACCTGTCTTTGAGCAAAACCTCTCACGAGATTCCTCTCAAAGAGGGGCAGCTGTTGACACCTAATTTCGGATCAATCTTTTTTAGCTTATTCTTAGAAAATTCATAAAATATTCACAAAAAGTCAAAAAATTACAAAATCAACTTTGGTGGCCTTGGCCAAGCCTAAGGAACCATTTTGACTAAAAAAATATTTTTTTCATATTTTTCGCATTTTTTAGTATTTTTAGAAAATAGGAAAATACTTAAAAATTCAAGAAAAATAGCATTCGAGGTCGCAAAAATATGGAAAAATAATCAATATTTTTCTTTAAAATCCCTTGTCCTTTTGACCTCATGAAAAGTCCAAATTCAATTTTATGTGTTCCTTTATTACGCGTATGATTGAATTTGGCAAAAAAAAAATGCCAATCAAGTCTTTTAATTTGCAATGTTGGCATTTTTAGGATCTTGACATTCAATCTAAGTGTCCCTCATTGCATTTTAGCCCAATTATTTGCACAAATTGCTCAATTGCATGAATTAGGCGAAATTGCATACCTAATTGCATTTTAGTCCTTGAATTTGGGCATATTTGAAATTACTTTCAATTCATGGACTACCATTACAAATTGAAGTCACTATCCAATGTTTTTCAACATTCTGAATCAATTAGTATAGGTGGTTTTGTCCAATTTGACCATTTGAGCCTTCAATTTCATAATTTCCTGAATTGCAATTAAGGATGAATTTGGGATTTTGTAGAAATTGACATGAACTTTTGGGCAAAATCACATTTTTAGATAAAATTGATGTCCTAAGTTCGATTCTGAGGTTTAATTGCAAAAAATTTCCACTCGAATTGCGATTAATTTTTAAAATGGGATCAGAACTGGTTCTGACCGGTTAGACCGCTCGGTCAAACCAGTCGAACCGGTCTGGAACAACGTCATCTTCTTCCCCCAAGCTCCCGCACAGATGAATAGTCCTCATGCCGATTTTGATCATCAAATTGAAGGGGAATTCGCTAATAATTGGAAGGGGAATGGTGGCTGTTTTGTTCCTCTCAACGTCCCCCGTCGATCGACACCGGCGACATCACCCAATAGTCGCCGGAATAAGGAATAATTAGCCAGTCAATCTCGCGGGACCTGCAAAAGTCAACAAGTCAAAAACAGATCAAATTCGTGCCAAATTCACATGAGATGGAGCTTGCCGGAGGACCAAATAGAGCTGGACGGAATGCCCATCCTCCTCGACGCCGTTTGGACCTAAAAGCACGTGGCTGCACGTGCAATGCAAGTAAGGGGAGCTCCCCTCGATTCGGCACCAAAAAAAAATTCAAATAGATATAAAAGCCAGTTGATCCTTATAGAACAAAAAGATGAGGTTTTTCGGTTCATTCTGTTGGAAAGGATCAACAGAATCGAGAGAGAGAGAGAGACAGAGAGAGAGAGAGAGAGAGAGAGAAAGCGAGAGAAAGAGCTCACCCTCCATTGCTATTGTCGAGGGTTGGAGCTTGAACTGTGAGGCGCTGGTTAGGCCGTCCTCTGCCAAACCGAAGCCAAAGAAAACTGCCGGAAGTTCGCCTGAATCTCCAGGGAGCGATCGCCGTCGGTTGCAGCGCCTGAAACAACGGGAACAGGTGAGACGCAGCTTTGAGCTTCTCACTGTGCATCAGTGGCGATTCACGTATCTCTTGTTCATTCTCGCACTTAATGTGTGCGTTTTGTTCCCTAGGCATCACTGACCATCATCGCATCTCTATTTTGCATCAGTTTTGTCTTAACACATCGATCGAGTCTTCAAACATTCCGCCATAGCCGATCCCTGTTCACTTTCGCCTAGCCGAACCTAGGTCGTGCGAGCTCAATCGGAGCTCGAGGTAAGTGTTCTGAACCTCTGTTGATGCTATCCTGTGATCGAATTGCCGTGATTTAGTGTAAATTGTGCTATCGAACTTCCATGGCCATACTCGGTATTTTGCATGATCTTCGTGATTTCGTGGACGAGATGCTCTAATTCTTAGATATATGAAACTAGGAGATGAGGCGAGTCGAATGGAACTGGTTTCGTGTTAATCGGTCTAGGTTTCGCCGTTCATCGATGCCGGAGAAGTCTCAGCCGTCCATTCCGTCGGGGTCGGGAGGTTGAAGACGAAGCTGACGTGTCCGATCAACGAGCCAAAGGTTTAGGTGGCTTTTCGTGATTGGTCTACGTGGGTGTCAAGTCAGCCAGATCGTTAGTCTGTTAGGCTGAGTCGGATTAGATCCAACGGCTAGGGTTAATCGAGTCCAATAATTAGTAGCCGTTCGATTTGTAATTAGGATTATCCGAAAATAGTTTTGAAATTAGAAAATCAGAACAAGTCGAAACGATGTAGTTTAGGTTAGTGGTTGAGCGGCGTCGTTTAGGTTAGTAGGAATGGATGGTCTGGATCGAGTCGTAGCTTTTAATCATGGCCGTAGGTTTAAGTAATCGGATCTGACGGCTGAGGAGTAGTCGGCTTCTGATATGAGCCGTAGGTTTTAGTCAGTTGATCCTAAGGCCGTGGAGTAGCCAATAGGAACCGTCGGATTAAATCCGAATAATTGAAAATAAAAAAAGAGCAGAAGGGCGACGTTTCAGAGGAGTCGGGCGCGCGGGTTCGGGTCTGGGCCGGGTTCCGACCCGAGTGGGTGGGGTCGACCCTGTCCGAATCACATTTTATAAATAAAAAATTTAGAAAATGATTTAAAAATAAAAAAAATCAGAAAAATTCTAGAAAATTCTAAAAAAATGTTAGATCATGTGCCATAACATTTCTTCTCTTATTTTCCCAGTTGAGTCGGTTAGGAATCAGGTGCCACCTTATCTTTGAGAGAAACCTCTAACGAGATTCCTTTCAAAGAGGGGCAGCTGTTGACACCTGATTTTTTACCATTTATTATTGTGATTTTTATTCTTTAAAATTAATTTAAAATATCAAAAAAGGTCATAAAATCACAAAATCAACTTTGGAAGCCTTGGTTTAACCTTAGGAACCAATTTTGAACAAAAAATAGTTTTCGGTATTTTTAATATTTTTCGAGTTTATTTAATTATAAAAATACCCAAAAAATCAGAAAAAATACCATTTGTGGTCAGAAAAATACCCAGAAATATTCGATAATTTTGTTTTAATTTCCTCTTCAAGTGTGTCACTTTAAATCTCAAAAATTCGGCTCGGGTCAATATGTTCCTTCACAAACATAAACCCGAACCGAGCCTAAAAAAAATCATTTTCGAGTCTTTTAGTTTTCAATTCTCACTTTTTATAAGCTATGACATTGGATTCTAAAGTCTTAAAGTGCAATTAGGTCAATTTGCCCTCCAATTTAATCAATTTTTACCAAAAGGGCTTAATTGCACATTTTTCTTTCAATTAGTCCCCGGTTTCACGGATGTATATGTATGCTCTACGTATTTATACGTCATACGTATTTATACGTTATGCATATTTGTACTGTTTGGTAACCTCTTTAACTCTTGTAATAATAATAATGGTTATTATTTTTAACACCTTTGTTAGTGCCTTTTTTTAGCATTTTTGTATTGTGAGTGCTATTGCTAGTGCTATTTTTAAATAGCATTTTTGTATTATAAATTGTGAGTGCTATTGTTAGTGCTATTTTTAAATGACATTTATTTATCATAAATTGTGAGTGCTATTGTTAGTGTTATTTTTAAATGGCATTTATTTATCATAAATTGTGAGTGCTATTATTAGATAGAATTTATAATTGTTAGTGCTATTTTTAAATAGCATTTTTGTATTATAAATTGTGAGTGCTATTGTTAGTGCTATTTTTAAATAGCATTTTTGTATTATAAATTGTGAGTGCTATTGTTAGTGCTATTTTTAAATGTCATTTATTTGTGAGTGCTATTTTTAGATGGAATTTATAATTGTTAGTGCTATTTTTAAATACAATTTATTGGAAGGTATTTTTGGCTATAAAAGGATGGCAAGAGTTTTGAGGTTGAGGGGGGAGACATTTTGTAGAGTGTGCAAATTTTTGAGAGCTTAGAGAGAAGAACACAAACACTCTCTATATTCTCATAATCTTGAGTGAGCAAAATATACTAAGTTCGGAATATTGATTCCGCATATTGCTAGCACAATTGTTGTGGAGTTATTAGTCGTCTCCCCGTTCGTCAATTGGTGGTGCGTTTGAACTAGATGCCTAACACTTGTGGAGGCTGAGATCGAAGAACATCGAACCGACACCTCCGTTCAAGCACGCTACGAGAGGTAATCTATTTACTCCCTTTGAGGCTTTGTGATTTTTTTTCGATTGAAATGCACGAAGTACGCCTCTGGAGATACATGTATGGGTTGTTATTTATTTCCGCTACGTGTTACGTGGATCCCAACAGTGGTATCAGAGCCGATCCTTAGGTGTTTTCGTGCATTTAATTGATTTTTTGCAATTTTTGCAATACTATGGCCAATATGTATTAACGAATTGTTCGTCTTACATGGCTAATGGAGGTTGATTATTTTATATGATAAATTAATCAACGTAGCAAAAATTGAGACTAAATCAATTTTGAATCGAAAATTTATGGCTATCTTATTTTATGTAAAAATTCTGAATATTATTCAACGTAGAATTTTTATTGTGCCTTCCTAAGTTTTAAATTGTGAATTTATTACTTACGTGGAAGGGTGGTGATCATGGAAAAATCCCTAATCAATGTGATTGATGTATGTATGAATGTATGGTGATTATTTATATATTTGGGGTTGTAATTATTAAATGGAGGCTGCGTACTCCTTTTATTTTTCATGTAATCTTTATTTTTAGCATAGTCAATTGTTGATGTAAATGCTACGAGGATTACGTGAAGGAGCCTTTTAAGTCGGCGAGCTCTTTGGGGCCCGATTCTTGAAGAGTTCAAGAAACCAGGAAGAAGCGAAGAGCGGCTCTCCATTATTAAAATATTAAAATGATTAAATGTGGTCTCATTGGCTCGAGACCCATTAAATCATAATTCCATGATCACCACGTAGGATAGATGTTTATGTGATTGACATCTATTTATTTATTATGATTACGTGAGCATGTTAAACTGGTTAATGTGCAAAGTCAGACTTACCTCACCCAAAACTGCGCCTGCATGAAATCCTAGTTAGGAAAATCACTCGCGTTAGGTACCGAAAGGGCGTTGGTAACGACACCAGCGTAACCAAGTCCCCGAACCCAAAATCTCTGGTTCCGTAGAACTGATCGATCTCTCCCAATCGATCAGTAAGGTTTCCGGTCTACCCTCCAAGAAAGACCGGTGGCGACTCCAAATGCATGCACAAGTTGCACATGCCACCACGACCACACTAAGGTCGAAAGCGATCTACTCTTATCGTCGAATCCTCCTGAAAAATACTCCCGCCGCGATTTGGTATGGGCCTGGGAGGGCTCGCGCCGATCCAAGACCCGCGATCGGTAATCCATTAGCCGCGTCCGCTTTCGGACGGGTCGCGACAGCTGGCGACTCCGCTGGGGACACTGTGTTCTAGAACCTATGGTTCTAGACCCCAAGTGGACTTAGGCCGTAATTAAAACGCTGAGTGATTTTTCTAACCATGTAGGCGCTCGTGAAGGTGAGGTAAGTCCGCTTACGATAGGTGTTATATGTTTTTGCAGATTGGAGAAATAAGGGGTGTAGTCCGTGATTAACATTGTCTTATGCAGGTTGGGCGTAGGAATGTATGTTGTGTGGATGATTTGAAGTGCTGATTGATAAACTGCTATGCATGAATTGCATTGTGATGATCACAACACGTGGACACACACAACCGCGCCTAAAACCCCGGGCGTCGCCTATAGGAACACAATAGAAGGAATTGAAAATGGAATCTCCGTGAGGAAAAACGCGGGGTAATCCACTTTTCAATTCCGCTCGCTTCGAACTATGGATCGAGTCCCAATGCAACGATAGCTATGCAATGGAATCGGCTCTTTCTAGAACTCGAAGTGGGAACCTTAACCTTAGGTGCCAAACCCTCTGATTTTTAGAAGTTCACCATAACTTGTCTCATGCGCATGTCTTTGGGCGGTTGGTACACCTAAAACCGCACATAAGTCGACGAGTTTGGTTGGTAAGACTCTCTATACCTCGAATCTATTACAGTTCATATAAATATAGGCATTTCATTCATTGCATTCTGGTGATTAGATTAAATGCCATTTCAAGGATAGATGTGTGTGTTTTTCCCAAACGTCCTTGATAGAAGACGAAGAGGATGATATCCCATGACAAGCACCGAGTGAGCAACAAAGGAGCCTACTATGGACATTATTGAGATATCGTCCAATGAAGATGACGAGTTGGGGCAAGTGATCCGGAAGTCACAGATCGAACTTGGGGCATCCTTAAACGTTAGGATCACATTCCTTTGTTTCATTTTCCATTGCTAGTCCTCTTGTATAGGGTTTACTTTTATCGAGGCTTTCTCTATCTCACCCCTTAGAGTGATTGTATTAGGGATCTATTGGTGTATACATTTAGATGGAACTTGGTTGTATTTCTTTTGACAGGTCATGGGAATGTGATAGTGGCATTTTCTCTAATCATCCGAATACTCCAAAGTCAAGTTTATAATTCCTTTAGAGGAAATTAAAATTGGAAATCTTGCACGACCTTTTTGGTCATATAGGGTAATCCAACCCCAATTTCGCTAGAAGGAATTATACACTTGAATTGGTCCATGCATGTTTTACGTCGCTGGTAATCCACGATAATTGATCGAGAATATCGGCGTTGTTTTGAATTTAATGACGAGATAGATGTCCAAATTACTCTCGTTCTTAACAAAACGGCCTTGATTTGGATGCCGTATCTTCAATTAAATTTAAAACACGTTATTATGCCTCGCACTTTTGAGTAATTCGTTCCTCTCGAAATTGATCAAAAGCGATTATTGTGAATTACATTCCTTTCAATAGTATGCTTTCTTTCGAGGAATATTGATAAAAACTTTTCGCGCAAGATTAAAACCCTTGTAAAAGTTCTTGTCCTTATTAATCATGGGCAAGCATAGGATTGAAAGGAGTTTTTGATTTCTTTTTCAAATTATTCCTTCTGATTCTGTCTTTTTATTTGCAGGTAAAAAAAAAATAGCTAATAGAGAGAAATCTTTTCCTGGACAAGTCTAAGGCTATTATCTCATCTGATCATGAGCGAGTTATAAAATCAGGACATATTTGCTCGGCTTACTGATATTATGGTTCGGCTCACCCAAGTTGAAGATGTTCGGATGCTCGAAGAAATGAACCATACAGAAGTTAAAACACACACACAAGAGTTCTCATTTATTTTGCTCAGTGGAGGGTTTTCAAAAGCAGGTCATACAATTCGGGGTAGAAAAGTAAAGCCGAAGTGAGCCCTAATTAACGACACGAAGGAGCCCAACTGACCCTCCATGTTATTAATGCTCTGCTCATACTCCCAACTCCGCATGTCATGGTCGGCAAGCCTGAGGAGAAGACTTTTGCATTCTCCCTTAACTTCGGCGACCTTGGCCTCATGTTCTTCGGCGATTGTTTCCAGGTCTCGAACCAGTCCATTCCCGCGAGCTATGTCCGCGGTTATTTTGTCGAGCCGTTCTTCCTGCCAGTCGCTCTGAAGCCTCAACAGGACATTGCGGCGGTCATGCTCGCCGGTGGTCAGGGATAGGGCCAATTGCTCTACCAGATTTCTCCTCTCGCGAAGCAACGTCGCGACCCGCTCATTAGCAAACTCGACGGCCTTTTTGTAACTATCGGCCAGATAGTTGGTCAGCACCAAATGATCAGATCGATCCTCATAACGAGCTCGCAAGACGCGAGCCACGAGAACCTCCCGATTAGCAGCACGGTAGGCCTCTAAGGAGTGTGCAAAGAGAGTCGGGAAAATTCTATATTCCCTCCCCAGTGTAGTACCTTCGAGAGAAGTGGTATCAAGGTCCTCGAGCAGGACACGGATTTCATCCTCGGTCGCAGAATGATCGGTTATGTGTGCGTAACCGCGACCCAGTAGGTTATAAAGCTTTTCCCACTGGGCCAAGACATCAGTTGAAAAAGTGCGTACGGGAGAGGAGGCCATTTGCGTTGGGTTGGCTTGAGAATAAGACGAGTTTGACAGAGAGATTAGAAGGAAGAAGCTGATTATGCGAGAACGTTAACCTTCCATACATTAATTCCTCATTTTATAGCAACTCGAGGATGATGAAGGGTCTCAGTAATAATGCTGGTGGAGCCCAGTTAGGGGGTAAAGCAGGAGGTCCCCTCACGAGAACCATTGGATTCGTTTCGGTCCGCGATTTCCGGCTCATCAATTAAAAGATGTAAAAGATTTGTCGGGATCACCATTATTAGAGTTAGGTGGGAGGTAAGCGCAACTATCGAAGAGAGCCCTAACAGGATTTGGCAGTCCCATCACGATTGAAAAGCTAAGCGAGAAATTCAAAGTCTTGAGGGGGAACGTTTGCCTAATGATGCTTGAAGAGCGTCTCCTGAACATACGAAGTCACTCGAAGAAAACTTTATAGGGAGTGAGCATACATGAGAGAGTGGAGAACTCTGAGTGGGCAAGAACCAATCAAACATTTCTCAATCCAACATATTTAAGAGGTTATTGTCAGCTGCTAGAGGCGACTGACTCAAAAATCTCATAAATTGAACTACAGAGGGATCTCGAAGATTCCAAGATCAAGTCTAACGCCAAAACCATGGAGCCCAACACTTCTGGCAACGGAAATCAAGATCACGGCGACGACGACAACGACATCCACGATGTTCAACTCGGGAAAAGAAGACGTCCTCACCAATACTCTCAGGAGGAAACCCAAATGCTGGAAACCCTTTTCAGTAAAAGCCATTACATGAAAAAGAAGTGGAGAATTGAATTGAGCCGGGAGTTGGGGATTAATCAGTCGAGGATCCAGTTTTGGTTTCAAAATAGGAGATCCAAATCGAAGGCTCAACGCAAACGTCAGGTGGTCGAGATTTTAAAGGAAGAAAACCAAAAGCTGCGAACAGAAAACATGAGGTATGAAAAAGCTCTCAATATTACCGTTTGCCCTCATTGCGATAACCTTGTCGCCCTCGGTAAGATATTCCCCGATAAGCCTCACGCGATGATTGAAGACGTTCATTTACCACCTTACTCCCTCGGGGCATCTCCTGCTCAACCAGATTTTGCCGGAGTCACGCATGAGCAGGATGATCCTACGAAGATGATACAAATGCCTCCTGGTGGATGGGATTTGCATCGCTTTGATTGGAGTTATAGTTTCAAGGAGCTGGATGTTACCGCCGACCAGCTCAAAGCATATCAGCCTCATGCACAACAATTTTCGATAGGGTCAGGTCCTGCTGGAGATGAGTTAATCAGTCGTCAAGCCATCGATGCAATTTTGGGCCACGATAAGAGGAGGTTCGCTTGGCCCCCTGAACTGCATTCCAGATTCCTAGACGTGGTTCACCAAATGGGGATCGACTCAGCAACTCCGACGCGCATATTTAAGGCCATGAATGTACCGGGGCTTAGTAAGGAGCTGGTCAGGAATCACCTTGCTGCCTACAGAAAGCTATTAAAACAACGTCGAGCGGAGCTAAACCGGGAGGAATCCGTCTCGAGCTCAAAAGCTAGGGGCGACCGCCATTGTAATGTTCAGGCATCAAGAGATACCCGGCCAAATCTAAGCATCAATCAAGCTAGCAACCCGACCACCGGCAAACTGAAAGCTGATCAGAATGTCCTCCCAGGCCATTTCAACACTTCTCAAGAGCGCGTGTCACAAGTACAGCGAGTGCGCACTCCTCCATTCGAGCAACAGTCGGCTGGTGCTCTGCCTGCCGCTGGTCAACCCACGACAGACGATTTCTTCGATGAGGGGCTCGATGCCTTGTTCAATCAGTGGGAAGCTGGCATGCTTGGACAGCCATGATCTAGCACCTGGCTCGGGGCACGATGGGTCGGTCACTACGAACACCCATAGGAAGAAGAACATGTTCACGAGTAGATCACTCATTTTATCCATTGTAAAGTTCCTACGGGAACATTTTTCTTTAATGACTATAGTTAATTCTATATTAAAACCAACGCTATCGACGAACATCGTCATGCTCAGTTGTGATGATCCCTTGTTAGATTAAGTCTGAAACCAGAGACGGTCTTTAAAATTTTGAGTGGCCACGAACTCATTCCTCACCAAGCGCCCGGGATGCTGAAATGAAGAGTAACAGCATGCACAGGGAAAATGTCACCTTCGTTTGAACGATGAAAAGGGGTTGAGAGAAGATCATAGCGTTAATTCCCATGGAGATAAATGAATTAAACGGAGTCATTAATTGCGGGTCCACCGCTGCTCCCCACGTTCTCGGGCCTAGCAAATCATAAAAGGCGCCGAAAGATTGTAGACCCACCACTTTGAAGACTGAACTAGGGGACGAGCGCAATACTCGATGAAACCGAATCAATGCAAGAGAGTTTGTGATCCTATCACGAGGAAAAAGAAAGGGGAATACAGACGATGAGTAATTGCAGAATCTCGGGAGGAGCGCTTGCTTGCTGGTCTTCATATGCAGCCTGAAGGATGGTTCCAGGACACGCACAATCACTTGAGAAAATTTCTAGAGTGAGCAAACACGTAAGAGCGAATTGAGAAAGCTGAGTGAACTAGATCAGCCCGAGATACCCCGATCCATCATGTTTAAAAGTTATTCCCATCTGCTAGAAACGCCCGACCTGGACATTTCTGAGCACGAACTGCTGGGAGACTTTGAAGATCTTGGAGCTGAATCCTGCCCGAAGGCCATAGAGACTGACTCCTCCAGCGATGAAATTCTAGGTTTCAGCTACGAAGAAGGAGTATACAATGATGACCGGAGCCGGAAAAGGAAGCAACTACAACGCCACACTCCAGGCCAAATCCGAGAGCTCGAAACTTTCTTCAATGAATGCCCCACTCCAAGCAGACAACAGAAAATGGAGTTGAGCCGAAAGATAGGATTGGAGCTTTCGAAGGTCAAGTTTTGGTTCGCCAACAAACGAACCCGGGTGAAACAGCAATACGCAGACCATGAGTTACTGGTCCTGAAGGAGGAGAATGAGAAGCTTCAAGCTGAAAGCGCGAGATATAAGGAAGCTCTGACCAAGGCCACCTGCCTTAATTGTGGTAATCCTGTTGTCCTCGGCGAGGTGTTCCTCGATGAACCATCCCTGTTGACGAATAACGCTCAGATGTTACCGTATTCTCCACAGCATTTTCCGACACAGCCAGATACCGCCGGAGATCTGCATGAGCAAGTCAACACCATAGGATCAACACCAACATCCTCTGAGAAATGGGATATGAATCATCACAGGGGGAATTCTCTCAATGACGAACTCGTTGTCGCAGCCAGCCAATCCAAAGTCGGTGAGTCCCTCCCTGGACAACTTTTGAAACGACTAGATCCCGTAGAGAATAGCTACCGAAGTATTGACGAAATTTTGGGTGATAAGAGAACAAGGTTTTACTGGACCTATGAGCTTCACACCAAATTTGTTGATGCAATTCGAGAACTGGGAGTTGATTCGGCTAGCCCACTGCGCATACTCGAGATTATGAATGTGCCGGGGCTCTCTAGAATTAACGTTGAGTCTCATCTCAAGTACTATAGGAGATTGCTAAGGGATGGAAGGATAGCGTTAAACCATCATAAAGCCAGTTGGAGCTCAAGTGCTGGGCAGAGTTACAACCATGATGATTGGAGAGCCAAGAGCACCCAACCGTGTTTCAGCAATGACGGGACTAGCAGTCGTGTCAGCGACTCCTCTAACCCAAATCAGAATGCTCCGCCGAGCTATCTCAATACTCCTCATGAGTATATGCCACAGTTCCAGCACATAGAAATTCCTCAGTTTGAGCGCGAATCAGTCATTAATGTTGTCCCTGAAGCGGATCTGGCATTGGTAGAGAGTGCACATATGAACCTGCCGGTCATCGGAGGAAGTTCCAATTCGAGGGGTCAAATTGCTCACGGCGAGAGCAAAGAGAGGAATCCCTCGCCTACAGTCGACGACACCCAATCTGGGCACCAAGGGCTAGAAAGAACAGGTGATTTCCTTGATGAGGAGCTGGACACTTGGATCAATACTCTTCGGGAATGTATGTCTCAACCCCAACAGGGCAATGATGAAGGTTCCAGCTCAAAGACTCCAATCCCTCACAACGAAGGCAATGAAAGAAATCTGCCCCCAACAATCGTTGATACCCAACTTGAACATCAATGGCTCGAAGACCCGAGCAATTTCCTTGGCGATGAGTTCAATCTTTGGCTCGATCAATTTGGAGCTGGAGGACCATCGCAGTGGTGACGCGAGGCCGGTGATCAAACGTCTGATGCAAGGCATGGCTACTCGATGAAAAATGCTTCGAGAAAAGGGGTTGAATACTCCTATTGCATATGTTGTTGATCGCACTGTAAGGTTCTCACGGGAACATCTTTCATTAATATCTAGAACTAATTGCGCGTGAGTGTCAACATCACCCTTTGAGCATCTTCAAGCCGAAGGCCGTTGATTAATCACTTAATCCGTGGAGCAAGTTCCATGAACCATAATTATCACCCGCTGAGCATAATGGGATCTACCCCTTCAACACGAAATACGTTTGGCCGCGAAGCCACCTATTTGGTAAAACGATGTATCGTTCCTAAACGATCTTCAATCGAATACCGAAGTAATGTATTCTTTCTTTTCCTTCTCAGATGATAAACATGGATAAATCACTCAATGAGTCATGCGTTCAAATAGCAGAACAGACGCTGCCCAGCTGGGGGCAGATGAACCATTGATGTTACAAACACTCCAAGCATGGATAGGCGGATTTGATAGAGGGGAATCGCCTTGGAGACGAATGAGTTTTTACATCCCACATACTACCTGTTAGGGTACATGAGGGTAGGATGTATCGTTTCAATTTTCAAAAAAATTCGTGAACATACAATGATATGCTTCTTTTACATTTTCAGGGATCTCCAGCCACGGTGGACAGGTAGGTATCCCTTTCCCCCAATCCATTGAAGATGTTAAACCAAAAACACAGAGAGAAAAAGAAAAAAGCTTTCAAAATCTGATATCTAGAAAAGACATGGAATTCTAACTTCATTGGCATTCATGTTTTGAAACATGAGGTTGTCTGCACATGCATTGTGCACCATAAAATCCCCTTGACGGGTAAAATTTTTGGGAAAACGAAAGAGATTTTTCCAATTAAAAGTTGTTCAAAACTCTCAAAAGGATGTTTCCTCAAAAGAGAGGCAAGCTCAAATCCAAACACATCCTACATACACTTGAGAGATGAGTGGAGCGAATCAAATAGTAGAATCTGGACCTACGGAGGTAGGGACCATTCGCAGCGATTACATGGATTGGGACGACGGAGGCGTTCGTTTCATATCATAAACACTACAGGTGACCGTTGACAACCCACTTGAACGGCGGTTTTCATTCTTAACCCTGTCAAGAACCACCCCACACCGGGGCAAAAAGGAAGTAAGTCCAGCAGCATCAGGAGAAAATGGTTAGAAATTTTCTTGCTCGGACTAACATTAATCTTTGTGTGTTGTTTATATGGTAATCCAAGTGCCATAGGATGACGAGAAGCATTCATTCTCTATCCCACACACCATATCCTTTGCACAGCCAAGTTGAGCCTGCGAATTCATTTCATAAACCCCTGTTGGTGATCATGGGATGTTTCAAGATAGAAACTGCATCACTCCAAGAACGGAAGAAATCAAGAGATGGGATTTATAGAAAAATCTCATATCGGCGTTTAAATGTGCTATGATTCAAGTTGTATATCTAGCACAATTTTCTGAACATCGTAGTTCCAAAGGAAAAGAAAAGGCGGGATTTCAACAAAAAATCCCCAGCATCAAGAAAAAGCAAAGTGCCTGGTAAAAGCAAGGCCGATGCTCGTGAAAACTGTTTGATTGATCCCCAATAAAGCCTAGTTGGGAAGAGAGAAAAACCCATAAAGGAGTCAGATCAAGAAGACTGCTCCCCAAACGATGTCAGCCGTGGTGCAAAAACACGGACAGAATTGTCAATCTCTTAATACCACAAGAGACGTTCTCTAAAGGACTTGTGCACACCTCAAAAGCGGTTGCCCACCTCAAAAATGGAAGATGCAGAATGGAAAAGACATGTGACAAATTTGCAATGATCACCAATGTCAAATCCTTCGTGATTTCTGGGCCAAAAATAAGCCTTTTTCGGTCCCCAATCCTACCAATGTTACAACCCTGAAACAGTCTTCTCTGACTAAGACACTTGGGTTAACATATAGCTTAGCTAGAAGAAGTACGAGCAAGACTCTTTCTTTCTCATTTTGCAGGGTTCTTGACTTGTAAACCCGGAGCAGATGGTGAAGATTTTCATTCGATGGCCTCGACTCCAAAGCGGGTCCCCCTTGAAAACCAATATCCAAGCCCAACATTACGGTCCCGTGGAAGACCTCCCGACCGATCAAAATGTATGCGCTGCGAATGAGCCTAAAACCTAGGCACAGGTTAGTAGGGAATTGAGTGCATCCCCTAAAAATCATCACCTCAAAACAGGTGAGATGGCCTCCTTGTCGAGAAATATTCCAATTGATGTTTTGAGCAAACTCTTTTTGGAAATTTTCAAACTGTTGATCCAGATTTTCCATACAAGGGATTTGTGATCACATTTGCATGTTGCAAGAATGTTTTGGATAACCTCCAGCATCAAAATGCACATCTCATGACTATAGCTTAAGTCATAAAATTTTGTCAATTGGACAATTGCTGTCTTCTCAAAGATTACCAATATTTTCTTGGGGAAGAGAAACCCTTAAAAAAAATCCTTTTCAAAATCAGACAGTCTCATTGGACGTGGAGAACCCTCGTCATGAGACCCCTTTTCAAAATTCAGGAAATCTCATCGGACGTGGAGAACCCTCGTCATGAGACCCCTTTTCATTTAGGCAGTCTCATCGGACGTGGAGAACCCTCGTCATGAGACCCCTTTTCAAAGTCAAAACTGATGGTAGACACCGCCTGAAGGGTCAAACAAAGGTAGATACCGCCTGAAGGGTCAAATGAAGGTAGATACCGCCTGAAGGGTCAAATCAAGGTAGATACCGTCTGAAGGGTCAAAATATGGTAGATACCGCCTGAAGGGTCAAATCAAAGGTAGATACCGCCTGAAGGGTCAAAATCAAAGGTAGATACCGCCTGAAGGGTCAAAATCAAAGGAAGATACCGCTTGAAGGGTCAACACAAGGTAGATACCGCCTGAAGGGTCAACACATGGTAGATACCGCCTGAAGGGTCAACACAAGGTAGAAACCGCCTGAAGGGTCAAATCAAAGGTAGAAACCGCCTGAAGGGTCAACTCAAGGTAGAAACCGCCTGAAGGGTCAAACCAAGGTAGAAACCGCCTGAGGGATCACATTAATGGTAGAAACCGCCATAAGGGTCAATTCATTGGTAGAAACCGCCATAAGGGTCAACTCATTGATAAATATCGCAGTAAGGATCAACACAAAGGTCTGATCCACCATACGGATCAAAATCCTTGGCAAATCCCAAAGCGTGGGATGCGCCTTCCTTAGGTTCCTACAAGTTAGGAATCCCATCATGGTATGACCTACCATACAGGTCAGAACTTAATCTCCCTAGGATATTCTGAATGACGAGTCCTAGGCATCTTCTTGAAAGTCGTCGCAACCGGCAGCATCCGACAGGTGAGCTTCAGGTAAGCCTCTCTCACTCCGGCCCATGTTCAAATTGTTAGAGCAAACCGGGGATTGATTTGAGCTTTTATCAATAGGCTTAAGGATCCGATGTCATAACATTTCTTCTCTTATTTTCCCAGTTGAGTCGGTTAGGAATCAGGTGCCACCTTATCTTTGAGAGAAACCTCTAACGAGATTCCTTTCAAAGAGGGGCAGCTGTTGACACCTGATTTTTTTACCATTTATTATTGTGATTTTTATTCTTTAAAATTAATTAAAAATATCAAAAAAGGTCATAAAATCACAAAATCAACTTTGGAAGCCTTGGTTTAACCTTAGGAACCAATTTTGAACAAAAAATAGTTTTCGGTATTTTTAATATTTTTCGAGTTTATTTAATTATAAAAATACCCAAAAAATCAGAAAAAATACCATTCGTGGTCAGAAAAATACCCAAAAATATTCGATAATTTTGTTTTAATTTCCTCTTCAAGTGTGTCACTTTAAATCTCAAAAATTCGGCTCGGGTCAATATGTTCCTTCACAAACATAAACCCGAACCGAGCCTAAAAAAAAATCATTTTCGAGTCTTTTAGTTTTCAATTCTCACTTTTTATAAGCTATTGTTGACACCTGATTTTTTATCAGTCTTTCATAGTTTATTTTTAAAAAATTCATAAAAAATCTATAAAAAGTTAAAAAAATAAAAAAATCATCTTTGGTAGCCTTGACCAAGCTAAAGGAACCATTTTTGATAAAAAAATAATTTTTCATATTTTTAAATATTTTTTAATATTTTCCAAAAATAGAAAAATACATGAAAAATGAAGAAAAATAGCGTTCGATGTCGTAAAAATATAGAAAAATAGTCAATATTTTTATTTTAATTTATTTTACATTTTGAACTCATAAATAGTCAAAATTCAAGTTCAATTGCATGTGTTTCTTCACGACGCATAGAGTTGAATTTGGCAAAAAAATGTCATTCGAGTATTTTAATTTGTAAATTTCTACATCTTTTTTAGTCTTGACGTCCAATTAGATTGACCACCATCTACAATAAATGCCCCTTGCTGAATATTTTCGTTTTTATTTGACATGATTTCATGGTGTAAAACGCCAAGTGGATCCCCAAATATAATCGGGTCGGCATGAGCTCGATAGCTCGTCCAAGACCAAACCAGGGCACGGCGAACCCCATGTGAGTACTCTCGAACTCCTTCGATGCTTTCTAATGCTTTTATTAGGTTAGATCGTGTGTAGAATGACTAGGACAGCTAAATCATTCTTGAGCTGTGATTGATAAATAGGACCTTACTAGAAATGCCATGTGATTTATTTGCATATCTAGATTCCTTGAGTTGGGTATTTTATTACTGATTGTGATTGCTAGGATAATCACTCTTATCTACATGAATTTCTAGATTTAGGGTTCATACCTTACTCATCCGCATGAATCTCAGGCTAGAAAATTCAGTCAACTTAGGTACCGAAAGGGCGTCAACTCTGACAGTTGGTGTAACTAAGTCCCCGAAACCATTTCTCTGGTTCTCGCAGAATTGAATAGAAACTCCCAACTATTCGATTGGGTGGTCCAATCATACCCTAAAAAAATGATTGGTGGCGACTCCATGGCATGCACACTTAGCACATGTCACTAGACCACACTGAAAGTCGATCACGCATACCTCCGTTGCGATTTGGGTAATGGGCCTTGGGAGAGGCCCGCGTCCGACCAGACAGGACGGCCCATTAGCCCTCGAGAGCCCGACAACCTCAAGAGGGTCGCGACAGACTGGCGACTCCACTGGGGACTGGTTCTTAACCATTTAGTGGACTTGAGCCGATTAAAAAGTTGATTGATTCTTCTAACCTAATTTTATGCAGATGCTCTCGAAAGTGAGGTGTATATGCTAACGAATGTGTTAGATGTTTTTGTAGACGGGAGAAATAAGGGGTGAAGTGCTTGTTAACTTTGTTTTATGCAGGCAGGAGTTTTGGATGTATGATTGTGTGGATGTTTATATTGAAGCGGTGATTGTTAAATAAAATGCATGTCTTTTACTTTAGCACGACACAATGAATACACACAATTGCGCCTAAAACCCCAGGCGCCCTCTTTAGGAACACAATAGAAGGAATTGAAAATGGAATCTCCGTGAGGAAAAACATGGGGTAATCCACTTTTCAATTCCGCTCACTTCGAACTATGGATTGAGTCCCAATGCAACGATAGTTGTGCAATGGAATCGGCTCTTCCCAGAATTCGAGGTGAGAACCTTGGCTTTAGGTACCAAGCCCTATCTTTTGATTTTTAGGAGTTTTCCCTCACTTGTCTCATGCGTTTGTCTATGGAAGGTTAGTATACCTAACACTGCTAAAAATACAGAGAAGCTTGATTTTCTCTTAAGTTTGGTTGGTAAGACTTTTCTATCCCTCGAACTTGTTACAGCTCTTAATCATTATATTCATTGCATAATTCCGGTGATTGGATTAAATGCCATTTTGAGGATAGATAGGTGTGTTTTCCTCCCAATGTTCTTGATGGAAGATGAAGATGGTGTCATCCCATTACGAGCGCCAAGTGGACAAGAAGAGCCTGCTATGGACATCATTGAGGTATCATCTAATGAAGATGACGATTTGGAATAGGTGATCCTGAAGTCACGTCTCAAAGATCGAAACTGGGGCATCTCTAAGTATTAAGATCACATTCCTTTGTTTTAATTTTCATTTCTAGCCTTCTTGTATAGGATTTATTTTGCTGAGATCCTCTCGATCTGATCCCTTAGATTGATTGTATTAGGGATCTATTTGTGTTTATATACATTCAGATTGAAATTTGTTGTATTTCTATTGACTTGTCATTGGAATGTGATAGTGGCATTTCTTCTAATCACTCGAATACTCCAAAATCAATTTTATAATTCCTTTGGATGAAATTGAAATTGGAAGTCTTATACAACCTTTTGGCCGTATAGGGCAATACAATCCCAATTTCGCCAGAAGGAACTATAAACTTGAATTGGTTCATGCATATTTTGCATCATTGGTAATCCACAATAATTGATCAAGAGTATTCGTGTTTTTCAAATTTAATGAAAAGATAGATATCCAAATTACTCTCGTTCTTAGCAAACGGCTTTAATTTGGATACCGTATCTTCAATTGAATTTAAAACACATCGTAATTGTATACTTTTGAACATTCCATTGATTTTCTTGGAATTGATCAAAGGCGATTATCGTGAATTACATTCCTTTCAATGATATGCTTTCCTTTGAGGAATATTGATAAAAGCTTTTGCACAAGGTCAAAACCCTTGTAAAAGCTCTTATCCCTATTAATCACAAGTAAGCATAAAATTGAAAGGATTTATGCTTTATTTTTCAAATTCTTTCTTCTGATTCTGCCTTTTCATTTGAAACAGGTTAAAAACAAGTAGAGAAGAGAAGTCTTTTTGTGGATAATCGTGGTGGGAGGTTCCTTTATCCGATCATAAGCAAGATTAAAAAATCAAGATGTACACGCTCGAATCATAAATGTCAAAGCGCAGCTTGCCTAGGTTGAGAGTGGTCAGGTGTTCGAGAAAGTCAGCCATACAGAAGTTGAGACACACACATTAGAGCTTTCATTCATTTCGCTCAATCGAGGGACCTTAAAAGCAGATCATACAAATCATCGGGGTGGAAACATAAAACCGCAATGAGCCCTAATTAGCATCACAAAGGAACCAAGTTGGCCCTCCATATTATTGATGCTTTGCTTATACTCACCACCTCGAGACTCGAGATCTGCAAGCTTAAGAAGAAGGCGTTTACATTCCCCTTTAAGCTCGGCAACCTTGGTCCCGTGATCTTCGGCGGCTATTTCCAGGTCCCGAACTAGTCCTCTCCCATGGGCTATATCCGCGGTAATGCTGTCAAGCCTTTCTTCCTGCCACTCACATTGAAACTTCAACACGACATTACGACGGTCGTGCTCATAGGTGGTCAGGGATAAGGCCAAGCGCTCCACCAAATTTCCCTTCTCGCGAAGCAACATCGAGACTCGCTTGTTGGCGAACTCAACAGCCTTTCTGTGACTATCGGCCACAATGTTGGCCAACACCAAGCAGTTGGACCGATCCTCATAGCGAGCTCGCAAAACGTGAGCCACGGTAGCTTTTCGATGAGCGACACGGTAAGTCTCTAAAAAGTTTATAAAGAGGGTTGGGAAGATTCTATATTCCCTCTCTAAATTAGTGCCCTCGATGGAGATGGTGTCTATTTCCACGAGCAAAATGCAGATTTCATCTTCAGTTTCTGGGTGATCGGCTATATGAGCATAGCCTCGACCGAGGAGGTTATAGAGTTTTTCCCACTGGGCCAAATTTTCGGCCGAGAAAGCGCGAATAGGAGAGGAGGTCATTTTCGTTGGAGTGAGGGAGAAGAAGATGAGTGTGGTAGAGTGATTAAAATAAGAAAATGCAATTATGTAAGAGTGTTAATCTTCTCTGCATTAACTCCTCCTTTTATAGCAACTCGAGAATGAAGAAAGGCATAGCAATAATGCTCGTGGAGCCAAGTTAATTGGGTAAAGCAGTGGTGGCTCTTTCGGTGAACCATTAGATCTGTCCCAGTCCGCGATTTCAGGCTTGATAAACCTAAAAAAGTTGTAAAAAGATATGTCGGTGTCACCATATTAAAATTGAGCGGGAGTTAAGCGCAACTATCGAAAAAAGTTGCGAAAGGATTTGGCGGTCCCATCATATTAAAAAACTGAGCAGGAGGCGAGCGTAGTTCCACCTTTTTGAAAATAAGTGGGAGACAGACATGGATATCGAGAAAAGGAAATCGATTTGGTGTCCCTCCACGTTGAAAAGAAGAAAGAAGACGACAAAGCGGGAAATACGAAATCTTGGGAGCAACGCTTGCCTGATGATCTTCATCCATGTTTAAAGAACGTTTCATGGGCATACAGAACCACTCAAAAGAAAATTTAGAGAGACTGAGCATACATGAGAGAGTAGAGAACCCTGAGTGAGCAAAAATTGATCGAACATTTCTCGATCCAACATGTTTGAGGGTTACCATCAGTTGCTAGAGGCGACTGATCCAAAAATCTCAGAAAATGAACTACTGAGAGATCTCGAAGATTCCAGGATGGCGTCTGGTACCAGAACCACAGAACCCAACCCTTTCGGCAACGAAGTTCAGGAGCTCAGCAGCGACGACAACAGCAGCAGCGATGGTCAATCTCGGAAAAGGAAACGTCGCCAGTGCCACACTCAGAATGAAATCCAAGAGCTTGAAGCTTTCTTTAGTGAATGCCCTCTCCCGAACATGAAACAAAGAAATGAATTGGGCCAGAAGCTAGGGATGAAACCTTTGAGGGTCAAGTTTTGGTTTCAAAATAAGCGAGCCAAATTGAGGGCTCAACACAGACGTCAAGAACTTGCGATTCTAAAGGAGGAAAACGAAAAGCTTCGAGCGGAGAACATGAGGTATAAGAAAGCTCCCAGCACTATCGCTTGCCTTAATTGCGGTGGCCCTATCACTCTCGGCGAAATGTTCCTTGATAAGCCTTATATGAGGATTGAAAATGCTCATTCACCACCCCACTCCCTCGAACCATCTTCGATACAATCAGATTTTGTTGGAGATATGCATGAACAAATCAATTCTACGAAGTCAATATCGATGCCTTCTAAAGGATGTGATATGCGTCACCATGATTGGAGTTTCCTTAACGATGAGCTTACTATCACGACCGACCAATCCAAAGCTGATGAATTCCCTCCACAACAATTTCTGGCTCGATCAAATTCTACTGGAAATAGGCCAGAGAGCAATAGCCAAGTTGTCAACACTGTTCCGGGTCGCAAGAAGACGAGGGTCAATTGGTCCCCCGAGCTTCATCTCAAGTTCCTTAGTGCGGTTCAGCAACTAGGGATCAACTCAGCATATCCAACGCGCATACTTGAGATCATGAACATACCAGGACTCACTAAAGATGGAGTCGCGAGTCACCTCAAGAGCTACAGAAGGGCGCTAAGACAGCGCCACACAGCACTGAACCTGAAAGAACTCAACTTGTGCCTAAACACTAGGCATGGCTATAACTACAATGCCCCTGAAGTAAGAAATACCCTGCCGAATTTAGGCACCGACCAAGCTGGTAGCAGCACCATCGACTACTTGGGCGCTAATCAGAATATTCCCCCGAATCATCTCAGCACCCCTCAAGAGTATATGCCACAAGTGCAGCAGGTACGAACTCCTTGGTTTGAGCAGCAACTTTTCGCTAGTGCTCTTCCTATCCCCGATCAACATATTGCGCCTAGTGTTCAAAGATCTGCCCGGCTTGGGCATAAGATTTCGGAAGATCAAGCGGGCGGATGCTTTGAGGATTTTTGTTTCTCCCATTCCCAAATGGAAGGTGCTTTTGATAGTGAACCGATCAATCATCCTCTTATAATCTCGAGCAACGACGAAGGTTCTAGCTCGAAGAATCAGATCGCTCACAACAGAAACAGGAATCCTTCAACGCCAAGCGATGATGGTCAACCCGAATATCAGTTGCTCGAAGAATCAAAAGATTTCCTTGATGAGGAGCTCCATATCTGGATCGATCAGTTTAAAACTGATGGACTTATGAAGTTATGATCCAAAATGACGATTATATGTCTGATTCATGGTGTAGCTGGCTGATCACCGAGAATCCTCAAGGGAACTAGGCACATGTGAATGGATGTATCATTAATCTTTCTGTCATAAAGTCTTCCATGCAAGATAATCTTCCTTAATGCCTAGAGTTAATCTGGGGCAGCGATCAGTACTACCTGCGAGCATCATCATGCTTGAGTACGACAATCCCTTGTTAGATTAGAGTCGAGGCGAATCAATTGAACGCCACGAAGAAAAACATTTAAAGGCTTCACATAGGAAAATGCGAGCAAAAGCCCGAGCGAGCTCAAAGACGGTTAGCTCTGTATCGTTCTAAGGGACCTTTAGTCGTTATGAACTCTAAATTGAGCTTGTTTCATTCTCGATGGGGGTCGCTAACTGCTTCAAGAATTTTATAACAAAAAACGAACCAGTTAGGGACGCCAATAGTGCTTTGTCCTGGTAGTCAGTGAACTGGAAGTGGTACGAAACGTCAGGAGTTCGATCTCAGGATTGAAAAATCATTTTATCAGTTTGTCTATCACCCGATGAAGTTCAAAGAGATTCGACGCAGATGACTATAGAACTTGGGGCAATTCGAAAATCATCGATTCATTTTCATCAAGCGGCGAAGTTGGTATTGTAAAATGTGAAGCACGCAAATGACAAATCCGAAGCAGAAGGAGATGAATCATGATTCGCTTATCCAAGGTCGGGATTTCAACCTTCGACTAAAGCCAAATCTAGGATGAGTTTTTGATCTTGCCCACTCGACAAAACCCATCTCCACTGAAAATGGGGGCAAACCATTCCTACATCTGGAAAGCATGTCGAAGCCGAAGACATCAAATTCATCGTTTGATCCGTGGGGCAAGTCCCCGAAGCGATAGTTATCATCCGCAGAGCGTAATGGAATCCATCCTTTCAATGTAAAACACATTTGGCCGCGGAGCCACCCATTTGGTAAAAAGAACGTATCGTTCCTAAATGATTTTCAATCAGATGCGGGGATAATGTTCTCTCATTTTCCTCTCAGGTGATGAACAGAGATGAGGCACCCAAGAAGCCATGCATTCAAATAACAAAACAGTGCATGAAACACGCCCAAAAAGATGAATGAATCTCCTCCGACGTAAATCCTCGAGGTGGATTCGTTGCCCAACAAGACGAAGAAATCATGGCCACAAGCTTGAGGGCCGGCTTCTACAATCCGCACATTGGCATGCAGAAGGAATTCAAATCAAGAGTAAAGTAGTATCGTCCCAATTTGTTTTGAATTTGGAAACCCAAAATAATGCTTAATATTTATCCTTGGCAGGAGCTCGCCATCAAGGCAGACATGTAAGTTTCATTTTTCTCCAAAAACCAAGAAGTCGAAAGAACTTTAGAACACCCAACAATCTTGTGTTACTATGTGAAGTGCAGATTTTCACAACCCTTGTACACTCGTTGGAGCATATGACCAAGGGTAAGATGTATCGTTCCAATTTTTGTAAAGTTTTAGAATATACAATGACATATCCCTTTTATATCTCCAGGATCTCCAGCCTCGATGGGCAGGTAAGTATCCCTTTTCCCAATTCATTGGAGATTAAAAACTTTCAGAATTAATTTGATTCTCACATCTAAAAAGACATAGAATTCTTACTTCATTGACATTCATGTTTTAAAACATGAGATTGTCTGAACATGAATTACACATGTATGGTGCATCATAAAATCCCTTTGAAGGATAAATCTTGATGAAATGAAATGAATTTTTCCAATAAGAGTCGTTTGAACTGTTCAAAAGGGTATTTTCTCATAAGAGAAGCGAGCCTAATCCAAACACGTCCCATACACACTTGAGAGATGAGGAGATTGGAAATGATAGCGAAACCTTAACCTATGGATATAAGGGTCATTCGCAACGATTACATGGATCGAGATGACAGAGGCATTTATTTCTTCATTCCAAACACTACAGATGCCCATTGAGAACCCCATTGAACGGCGATTTTCATTCTCAACCCTGTCAAGAACCACCCCACATTGGGGCAAATGAAGGTTAGTCCAACAGTATCAGAAAGTAAACGGTTAGAAATTTTCTTGCTCGGACTAACATAAATCTTTGTGTGTTGTTTATATGATAATCCAAGTGTCATAGGATGACGAGAATGATTCATTTCTCTATCCTACACACTGTTATCCTTTGCACAACCAAGTTGAGCCAGCAAATTCATTTCATCAACCTATTGGTGATCATTGCATATTCCAAAGCAAAGGCAACATCACTCTAGGAATGGAAGCGTGCCAAAGTTTAAGTTGCATATCTAGCATGATTGCCGAAAATCCTAGCTCCAAAAGAAAAGAAAAACACGGGATTAAAAAAAGGGGGAAAAGAAAAATCCCTAGACATCAAGAAAAAGCAAAGTGCCTGGTAAAAAGCAAGGCTGATGTCTATTCAAAATATCCCCAGTAAAGTCTAGAGAGACGATGAAAAGACCCTGCAAAGGAGTTAGATCAAGATGACTACTCTCCAAATGTTGTCGTGCTCAAATTGCAAACACACAAACAGACGGTCTCTTAATGTAACAAGAGACGCTTTTAAACATCCTTGTGCGCTCTAAAAGAGGAGTGTACACTTCAAGAAATGGAGATGTTCTTCGAAGGACATGTGGCAAATTTGCAATGATCACCAATGTCAAACCCTTCACAATTTCTGGGCAAAAAATAAGCCTTTTTCGGTCCCCAATCCTTCCAATGTTACAACCCTGAAGTAGTCTTATCTGACTAAGACACTTGGGTTAATGTATAACTTAGCTCAAAGAAGTACGAGCAAGACTATTTCTTTCTCATTTTGCAGGGTTCTTGACTTGTAAACCCGGAGCAGATAGTGAAAAATTTCGTTCAACGGCCTTGACTCAAAAGTGAGCCCCCCTTGGAAACCGATATCCAAGCCTAACACTACGGTCCCGTGAAAGACCTCCTGATCGGTCGAAATGTATGCGTTGCGAATGATCCTGAAACCCAGGCACAGGTCGGTAGGAAATTGAGCACTTTCCCTATTAAAGATCATTATCACAGAGCAGTGAGGAGCCTTCTTGGGTGAGAAATACTCCAATGGATGTTTTGAGCAAACTCTTTTTGAAATTTTCAAATTGTTTGATCTAGAGTTTCCGTGCAAGGAATTTATGATCACATCTGTATATGGCAGGAATGTTTTGGATAACCTCCAACAATCAAAATGCACATTTCATGACTAAAACTTAAGTCGTAGAATTTTGTCAGTTAGACAATTATTGTCTTCCCAAAGATTACTAATATCTTCTTGGCGAGGAAAATTTTTTCAGGTCTAAGCTTTCTACAGGACTTTTGGCCACCCCAAAGACTGGGTGCGTCATCCTTAGGTGAAGCCTTTTAGTAGGCAAATCTTTTCTAAGACCGATCCACAGAATGATCGAGTCTCCGACTAGCCCCGAAGAGCGGGTACGTCATCCTTTGATTCATATCAATTTGGAATCTCATAAATGGTAGAAACCGCCTGAAGGGTCAACTCAATGGTAGAAACCGCCTGAAGGGTCAATCAATGGTAGAAACCGCCTGAAGGGTCAATGTATGGTAGAAACCGCCTGAAGGGTCAAAACAATGGTAGAAACCGCCTGAAGGGTCAATGTATGGTAGAAACCGCCTGAAGGGTCAACCAATGGTAGAAACCGCCTGAAGGGTCAACTCAATGGTAGAAACCGCATGAAGGGTCAATGAATGGTAGAAACCGCCTGAAGGGTCAAAGGACTGCTAGAGACCGCCTGAAGGATCAACCCAATGGTCCGATCCACCATACGGATCAAAACCTTGATGAATCCCGAACGCGGGAGGAGTCGTTTTCCCTAATAAGCCTTACATTAGGCAAGCCATTTCTAGTTTAGTCCACCACACGGATCAAAACCCTTGGCAAATTCCCAAATGTGGGATGCGTCTTCCTTAGGTTCCTATCAGTTAGGAATCCCATTATGGTTTGACCTACCATACAGGTCAGAGCTTAACATCCCCAGGACACTCCGATGACAAGTCCTTAGGAATCTACTTGAACCCATCGACACAGCAAATGCCGCAAGCATTCGGCAGGTAAGGGGCAGGGAAGTCTATCTACTCCTTAACTTTCTTACATCATATCAGGGAATTGAATGAGCACATCTCTTTTTAAGGAAAAGCACACATTGATGGGCATGAAAATTGGATGTCATGATTTCTTTTCTTTTCCTAGTCGAGTTGATCGGAACACAGGTGTCACCTTGTCTTTGAGAGAAATCTCTGACGAAATTCCTCTCAAAGAGGGGCAGCTGTTGACACCTGATTTTTGATCAGTCTTTCATAGTTTATTTTTAAAAAATTCATAAAAAATCTATAAAAAGTTAAAAAAATAAAAAAAATCATCTTTGGTAGCCTTGACCAAGCTAAAGGAACCATTTTTGATAAAAAAATAATTTTTCATATTTTTAAATATTTTTTAATATTTTCCAAAAATAGAAAAATACATGAAAAATGAAGAAAAATAGCGTTCGATGTCGTAAAAATATAGAAAAATAGTCAATATTTTTATTTTAATTTCTTTTACATTTTGAACTCATAAATAGTCAAAATTCAAGTTCAATTGCATGTGTTTCTTCACGACGCATAGAGTTGAATTTGGCAAAAAAATGTCATTCGAGTATTTTAATTTGTAAATTTCTACATCTTTTTTAGTCTTGACGTCCAATTAGATTGACCACCATCTACAATAAATGCCCCTTGCTGAATATTTTCGTTTTTATTTCACATGATTTCATGGTGTAAAACGCCAAGTGGATCCCCAAATATAATCGGGTCGGCATGAGCTCGATAGCTCGTCCAAGACCAAACCAGGGCACGGCGAACCCCATGTGAGTACTCTCGAACTCCTTCGATGCTTTCTAATGCTTTTATTAGGTTAGATCGTGTGTAGAATGACTAGGACAGCTAAATCATTCTTGAGCTGTGATTGATAAATAGGACCTTACTAGAAATGCCATGTGATTTATTTGCATATCTAGATTCCTTGAGTTGGGTATTTTATTACTGATTGTGATTGCTAGGATAATCACTCTTATCTACATGAATTTCTAGATTTAGGGTTCATACCTTACTCATCCGCATGAATCTCAGGCTAGAAAATTCAGTCAACTTAGGTACCGAAAGGGCGTCAACTCTGGCAGTTGGTGTAACTAAGTCCCCGAAACCATTTCTCTGGTTCTCGCAGAATTGAATAGAAACTCCCAACTATTCGATTGGGTGGTCCAATCATACCCTAAAAAAATGATTGGTGGCGACTCCATGGCATGCACACTTAGCACATGTCACTAGACCACACTGAAAGTCGATCACGCATACCTCCGTTGCGATTTGGGTAATGGGCCTTGGGAGAGGCCCGCGTCCGACCAGACAGGACGGCCCATTAGCCCTCGAGAGCCCGACAACCTCAAGAGGGTCGCGACAGCTATGACATTGGATTCTAAAGTCTTAAAGTGCAATTAGGTCAATTTGCCCTCCAATTTAATCAATTTTTACCAAAAGGGCTTAATTGCACATTTTTCTTTCAATTAGTCCCCGGTTTCACGGATGTATATGTATGCTCTACGTATTTATACGTCATACGTATTTATACGTTATGCATATTTGTACTGTTTGGTAACCTCTTTAACTCTTGTAATAATAATAATGGTTATTATTTTTAACACCTTTGTTAGTGCCTTTTTTTAGCATTTTTGTATTGTGAGTGCTATTGCTAGTGCTATTTTTAAATAGCATTTTTGTATTATAAATTGTGAGTGCTATTGTTAGTGCTATTTTTAAATGACATTTATTTATCATAAATTGTGAGTGCTATTGTTAGTGTTATTTTTAAATGGCATTTATTTATCATAAATTGTGAGTGCTATTATTAGATAGAATTTATAATTGTTAGTGCTATTTTTAAATAGCATTTTTGTATTATAAATTGTGAGTGCTATTGTTAGTGCTATTTTTAAATAGCATTTTTGTATTATAAATTGTGAGTGCTATTGTTAGTGCTATTTTTAAATGTCATTTATTTGTGAGTGCTATTTTTAGATAGAATTTATAATTGTTAGTGCTATTTTTAAATACAATTTATTGGAAGGTATTTTTGGCTATAAAAGGATGGCAAGAGTTTTGAGGTTGAGGGGGGAGACATTTTGTAGAGTGTGCAAATTTTTGAGAGCTTAGAGAGAAGAACACAAACACTCTCTATATTCTCATAATCTTGAGTGAGCAAAATATACTAAGTTCGGAATATTGATTCCGCATATTGCTAGCACAATTGTTGTGGAGTTATTAGTCGTCTCCCCGTTCGTCAATTGGTGGTGCGTTTGAACTAGATGCCTAACACTTGTGGAGGCTGAGATCGAAGAACATCGAACCGACACCTCCGTTCAAGCACGCTACGAGAGGTAATCTATTTACTCCCTTTGAGGCTTTGTGATTTTTTTCGATTGAAATGCACGAAGTACGCCTCTGGAGATACATGTATGGGTTGTTATTTATTTCCGCTACGTGTTACGTGGATCCCAACAGTGGTATCAGAGCCGATCCTTAGGTGTTTTCGTGCATTTAATTGATTTTTTGCAATTTTTGCAATACTATGGCCAATATGTATTAACGAATTGTTCGTCTTACATGGCTAATGGAGGTTGATTATTTTATATGATAAATTAATCAACGTAGCAAAAATTGAGACTAAATCAATTTTGAATCGAAAATTTATGGCTATCTTATTTTATGTAAAAATTCTGAATATTATTCAACGTAGAATTTTTATTGTGCCTTCCTAAGTTTTAAATTGTGAATTTATTACTTACGTGGAAGGGTGGTGATCATGGAAAAATCCCTAATCAATGTGATTGATGTATGTATGAATGTATGGTGATTATTTATATATTTGGGGTTGTAATTATTAAATGGAGGCTGCGTACTCCTTTTATTTTTCATGTAATCTTTATTTTTAGCATAGTCAATTGTTGATGTAAATGCTACGAGGATTACGTGGAGGAGCCTTTTAAGTCGGCGAGCTCTTTGGGGCCCGATTCTTGAAGAGTTCAAGAAACCAGGAAGAAGCGAAGAGCGGCTCTCCATTATTAAAATATTAAAATGATTAAATGTGGTCTCATTGGCTCGAGACCCATTAAATCATAATTCCATGATCACCACGTAGGATAGATGTTTATGTGATTGACATCTATTTATTTATTATGATTACGTGAGCATGTTAAACTGGTTAATGTGCAAAGTCAGACTTACCTCACCCAAAATTGCGCCTGCATGAAATCCTAGTTAGGAAAATCACTCGCGTTAGGTACCGAAAGGGCGTTGGTAACGACACCAGCGTAACCAAGTCCCCGAACCCAAAATCTCTGGTTCCGTAGAACTGATCGATCTCTCCCAATCGATCAGTAAGGTTTCCGGTCTACCCTCCAAGAAAGACCGGTGGCGACTCCAAATGCATGCACAAGTTGCACATGCCACCACGACCACACTAAGGTCGAAAGCGATCTACTCTTATCGTCGAATCCTCCTGAAAAATACTCCCGCCGCGATTTGGTATGGGCCTGGGAGGGCTCGCGCCGATCCAAGACCCGCGATCGGTAATCCATTAGCCGCGTCCGCTTTCGGACGGGTCGCGACAACGAGATAGGTCAAGGACGCCAAGATAAGGATTAGGGTCAGTGAGGTGACCAATCCTTTTGCTTGGGTTCTTGAATCTCGTCTTTTCTTCAAAATGACGACTTTACCCCTCATAGGGTAAGTCGTCGTTCCTATTCCAATCGAGTCTTGAAAATTGCTTAAAATTAGGATTTGAGTCAGGTTGTCGACCAATCCTAATGTTTGAGATTTCCAATTCCCGTCTTTTCCCGAAAATGACGTTTTTTACCCCTCAAAGGGTAAAATCACTTCCAAACTCCAGAAAAATTCTGGAAATTCTCGAAAAATAGGAAATGGATTGGTTTGGTCGCCAATCCTATTTCCATCATCTTTTGACTACACATTTCATCTGAAATGAAAATTTTGCCCTTCTGGGGCAAATTGTCCCCAAACTTCTCGAAATTACGATTTTACCCCCTCATGGGCGATTCATGTCAAAACCACTCCCGAGCCTTGATTGACATTTCTCTAGGCTGATAGGGCCTTATTAGGGATGCCATGTTACTTTCATGTGATTTATCCGTACGTTTTGGATCCTTGATTTGCGCGTTTATTTCTACTGATTGTGAATGATAGGGTAGCCACTCCTATCTGCTTGAACTCCTAGATTTAGGATCCGTACCCCACTCATATGAATGAATCTTAGGATTAGATAAATCGTTCAACTTAGGTACCGAAAGGATGTCAACTCTGGCAGTTGGCGTAACAAAGTCCCTGATCCCATTTCTTTAGTTTGCGCATAATTGAATAGAATACTCCCAACTATTCAATAGGGTCTCCGATTGTACCCTCCACGAAATGATTAGTGGCGACTCCTTGGCATGTAAACGTATCACATGTCACTAGACCACACCGAAGGTCAGCCACGTATATCCAGTTGCGATTTGGGTAAGGACCTTGGGAGAGGCCATCGTCCGGATCGACGACAGGACGGCCCATTAGCTCTTTAGCCCTCGAGAGCCAGGCAGCCTCGAGAAGGTCGCGACAATGTATCTAGAGCAATGTAATTGGCATATCACATGATTTTAGTGACAAACAGCCCATGTCTTCCAAATAAAAATTACATGTCTATGGTAAACATGAGACATAAAATTTATATCCCTGTTATGAGAGAGTTTCAAAGATTCAAATGCGTTGTGGCCGCCAAAATGGCACATTTGACTGGGTTTGAGAAATGTCATGTCTCATATTGTGATGGGATGTATCCTATTCTAATGCATGGTTATAATCCCAAAGGAGGTGATTTTATATTGGTCCATTGAGGGAACATATGCAACGTATGATTGAGGAGAGGGGTTGATCCTAGTGATTCATACACCCCAAGGTGATGATTCACGAAGATTGAAATACATTCTCATGGTCGCTGGCATGTAGAAAATATATAACTACATCTCATGTATTCTGCCCAAAGGCAATTATAAAATGATGTGTGTAACTCTCGGGATGAGTACTTATATGATGCTAATTGTATACATTGCTTGTCAAATTAGTCACCTTATCCCTAAACAACAATTCGATTAGTATTGAGGTTCATACTAGTTAAAAATTTTAAAAAGCGAATGGGGATTTTGTGTTTGCAACAGAGCTGGTGAATGTTCACATTACTTTTATTGAGGATAAATCGGCAAATCTCACTATCACTAGTGAGGTGCCTTAGAAAGCACAATACGTTGCTTGGAAAAAGAGCAATTGGGTTTATTTGTTAGCTATAAAGCTATCTATTAAAGAACACTTGAAAATTGATTTGCCAACTGAGCTGCACTACTAGATAATGATGGAAGTTTTGGAGGTTGGAAGCGTGTCTCTTCTCATGCTCGTAATTGAACACATTTGCAATGACTCTTCAACATCAGGTATGATGCTTTTTGTGGGATTAGATATTACGTCTTAAGGATGGTAGATTTATAGAGTAAGAAGTTCAAAAATCATGCACATAAATGAAATAGTCAAACCGTTGGTCATTTTGACAATTTGGTCATATGAACGCATCTATCAATGAGAATGGTGACCACTGCTTCTTTTGCAAGAAGAAAAGTAACGTAAAGAAAGACTCTCGCAAAGATAAAACTTGGCTATCTAAGCATGAGCCTACAGATAATGATTTTTTTGCATTGATTTGTAAATCTAATCTATCAGAAGCCCCATCATGTTCATGGTGGCTAGATAACGGTGTAACTAGTAATGTTACGTTTACCATACATGGATTCATAAATCGGAGGAGGCCAAATAAGGAAGAATCAAAGTTTTTTTTTTAATAATCGAGGTGTCCGGGCCCGCTTCGCGAGCTCGAATATTCCTCGAGGGGGACTGGCCCAGCAACCCACCAGCCGGGGCCCCCCACTTAAGTCAGCGGAACGCGGCCAAGAGATTCGAACCCTCAACCTTTCATGAGAGGAAGAAGGGCACGGTCTCAACCAACTACGCCATGCGCGGGTGGGTGAATCAAAGTTTATAATGGAAAACAACAATAAAGCCGACGTCGAGTTCGTGAGAGATATCATCTTAATTCTAGATTTTGATTTTAATTTGATATTTATGTATCATGTTTGGACATGTGTGGCTACTCTTTTGAAATAAGAAAAAGAATACTACACAAATAAGGTTGGGTGCAAAAATATATCGAATAGATTATACATATTGTGTTTAGATTCTAATAATATATATGTCACTTATACAATTGAAAATGTTATTTCGAAAAAACCTTTACCTAAAGAACAGCCTTATGTGTTGTGGCATAAATAACTTGGCCACATCTCTAGGGAAAAAGCATAAAAACTGATAAAGACCGACATCTGTTTTACTTTTAAAAGTGATTGAGAATCTTGCATAGACTATTCTAGGGGTAAGATTAATAAGATAAAGAAGAAAATTGCAATATGTAATTATGACATGTTGGATGTAATTCGCAATGATATCAATGGACCCTACAAGACAACCTTGTGTAGAAATTTTTAACTTATAATATTTTTTGACAATTATTCTAGATATGACTATCTGTACTTGATTAAGGAAAAGTTCGAGTCTCTTGATAAGTTCAAGATATTTCAAAGTAAATTAAAAAAATTACTGGGAAAAGTCATAAAAGTTGTCAGATATAACTGGAGTTGTGAGTATTATGGAAGGCATAACAATGCTCGAAAGCTTAAAGGGCTACTTGCTAAATATTTAGAGGATTCTAGAATAGTAGCTCAGTTTACAGTATCTGAGAGTCTTGAACAAAATGGTGTGGCCAAAAGGCAGAATCACACTCTTATAGAAAAGATGAGGAGTATGATTAGTAGAACCAATTTACCCGGTCTTCTATGGGGTGAAGCTTTGAAAATCATTGCTTTAAATTCCAAATCGTGCTCCTAGAAAAGCTATTCCATTAACTCCATTTGAGATATGGACTGGATGTAGACCTAGCCTAAATCAATGGAAGGTTTGGAGATGCGCTACAAAAATGAGGTTATTTAATCAACATTGAGAAAGTTGGACTCAAGAACCACTTGGCGTTATTTCATATCATATCCAATTAAAGAAATATCAATTTTATAATCCTAACAAAGGCACAAGAATTGTGAAATCACATATAGCGAATTTTTCTAGAGTTTTATGTGGCTGAGGAAGGTTGTTGCTCCCAAACTATTGAGGATAACAATACGGTAGGGCCTATTGTTCATTTTCTCTATCTATAAAGACGATCATGGAGCCTCTCACACTAAAGGTTGAGCATTGTGGTGCTCAAGATCCTATTATTGAGATAATTTCTAATGCCTCAAGCCCCATAGGTGCAAGATGAGGTTGAAGAAACTCCAATAGAAGTTCTATTTGACAGAGACGATCAATTATATCACTAGACTATATAGTTTATCTGGGAGAGCATGACTACGATATCGGCTGCATGGTTGATCATGTGACCCATGCAAATAGTGTTTCTTGTCCACACCAAATGGCCTCTTAAGTTTGCCTAAAAATAGCATAGAAATAATTTGCAATCTGACAACATATTTTTTAGCATGATAGGGGGAAAAAAGATAGGAGGTATAAACGGAGGACTCGGATCCCCTGCCTTTAAGGCATGGGATCCATCAAATCCCCACCGCCCATCTCCCCCCTTTATGGGCAGTGGGGATCCCCCATGTCACCTGCCTTTAAGACAGGTGATCCCCACGCATAAACGGAAAGCTAACAATTAAACTCCTGTCACCATGTCCGGCATGCCCGAATGAAATCATATCTATGAGAGTGGGCATGCCTAAAGGAAATCTTCTTCAACTATACTCTTAATTGGTGGGTTACAAGTTATAGACATCGATAACTTAGATAAAGATAAATATATCTATGTCTGTACTTGAAACCGACCCGTAAAAAATCATTTGGTGAAATCCTCCGACTACGGATGATAGAAAACATGATTCAATTTCAAACGGACTATACTTTCCCCCATTTCTAAAAGCCATGTTTTTCTTTATCCCTTCATGTCTTTTATTGGTATGTTATGAGTCATGCACATCCCCAATTTATAAGTTTAAGAGAATTGATGATGTAACAGTCTTTGGGTGACTATAAAACTAATAATCTATTTTAGACAAAAAAATAACAATTAATTAAAGCTTGTTGTGGGTTCTATTTGTTTTTAAGATCTTTTGGCTCGCAACATACTATTATGTTTCGAGTCATTCAAAAACTGCTATGCTAGCAAAATACTAAATTTAACTGACATTAAAAATGAGTGATGCGCATAATCCACCAATCAGAGATAATGTCTGGAGGATCTTCCACCCCAAAACAGAGGTTACATGAAACTTTTTGGTAGTACAAACTAGAGATATTAATATGGGTCGAAAACTCATGTGGGTTGTTAATGGGTATGAATTTTAAGCCTAATTATATGTGGATTGTAAATATGTTTGTCTTTGAATCCATTTACAATCCATTTAGCTAAATTTAAAAATTATAACAAATAAATATTCTATGATTTGGTTAAATATAAAAGTGCTTAAGTAATACTGGTCAGGTTGGGTTGGATATGAATTGAATCGAGTATGAATCGTTAAATTTGTACTATATATAAATGGGTCAGTATGAATAGAGTACCATATTCGTCCCGAACCACCCGTTTGACACATCCGGTATAAACTAATTGTCAGCTAGTTCACTCCCCAAGAGAAAAATCACGTGATAAGCGTCGGCATTAGATTATAAGTCCGTACTATTTTGTTATCAGTTCATATATCTTCGTGTATTTATAGCTCGCTCTCAAGTCTCAGTCTGCTACATTGAACTAGCAAGAGAGACTTGAGACGTCAAGTCAAGCAGCAACCATGTTCACCGAGCTGCTCTTCTCCTTCTTCCTCCTCATCCTCTCTCTCTTCTCGATCCTCTTCACCAGCAAGAATTCCACCACTCATCACAAGAAGACGATACCATCATCACCCGCTAAAAATCTCCTCCCAAAATCGTATCCGATCATTGGCTCCTACTTTGCGATCTATGCGAATCGTGAGCGCCGCGTCGAGTGGCTCTCGGACATGATCAAGCTCTCCCCGTCTGCCACCTTTGTCCTCGACCGTTTCTTCGGCCAGCGCCAGGTCTTCACCGGCAACCCCTCCAGCGTTCGGCATGTCCTCAAGACCCACTTCCGCATCTACCCGAAGGGTGAGCTCCTCCGCTGCAGCCTCTGCGACTTCCTTGGCGACGGCATCTTCAACATCAATGGCGATGCCTGGAAGTTCCAGCGGCAGGTCTCGAGCCACGAGTTCAACCGCAAGTCCCTGCGCAAGTTCGTCGAGCATGTGGTGGACGCAGAGCTGTCAGGACGCCTCGTCCCCATCCTTGCCTCTGCCGCCAAGACCGGTGCCGTGCTCGACCTGCAGGACATCCTGCAGCGGTTCACGTTCGACAACATATGCAAGATTGCTTTTGGGTACGACCCGGCATATCTTCTTCCCTCCCTTCCGCAAGCCCAGTTCGCTGAAGCATTCGAAGAAGCAGTCATGATAAGCAGTGGAAGGCTGAATTCGATCTTGCCCATCATATGGAAGCTCAAGAGGTTTCTCTGCATGGGTTCGGAGAAGCGTCTCAAGAAGGCAGTTTCTAAGGTACGGTACCTTACACATCGACCTGATGTGACCAACTTACAGCTCTATGAGCGAAGTCATGACAACTTTTGCATTTGAATGCTAAAGGAACCTCACTTCTCCTGTTGTCATTGATCCGTGGGTTGACTGTATGACTGATGCGTATACTATGTTTCAGGTGCGAGGCTTCGCGAGAGAACTCATAAGAGAGAAGAAAGAGAAGATGAGAGAGGGTCGCTCGCAAGACGTCGACCTCGAACTGGACATCCTGTCTCGGTTCTTGATGTCGGGCCACTCTGACGAGGACTTCGTGATTGACATTGTCATCAGTTTCATCCACGCTGGTCGCGACACCACTTCGGCCGCGTTGACGTGGTTCTTCTGGCTCGTATCACAGAACCCGCGAGTGGAGAGAGAGATACTCGATGAGATTGCAGAGAAGACCGGGACACTGTCGACCGTCTATGAGGAGACCAAGGACATGGTGTACACGCACGCCTCGCTGTGCGAGAGCATGAGGCTGTATCCTCCTGTTCCCGTGGACACCAAGGAAGCCACTGTCGACGACATTCTGCCGGATGGGACGCGGGTGAGGAAGGGAACGAGGGTGGTGTACCATCCGTATGCGATGGGGAGGCTGCCGGAGCTGTGGGGCTCAGACTGGCCAGAGTTTAGGCCGGAGAGGTGGCTGGCGGAAGGTGGTGGAGGAGGGAAATGGGGCTTCGTGGGCCGGGATCCGTACGAGTACCCGGTGTTCCAAGCGGGGCCTAGGATTTGCTTGGGGAAGGAGATGGCGTTCCTCCAGATGAAGAGGGTGGTCGCTGCCGTGCTAGGGCGGTTCAGGGTGGTGCCGGCAATGGAGAAGGGGGCCAAGCCGGTGTACTGGGCCGACTTGACGTCAAAGATGAAGGACGGGTTCCCGGTGAGGATTCAGGAGAGGAGTGGATTATTGTAGGAAACCTCCACAAGGGATTTGTGCGTGGAGGTTTTGTGGCTTAGTGTGTAATAATTGCGTTATGATATTGGAAGTACGATTCCTATGAGCATGTTTCGAAATGTACTTTTTTCTTCTTCCACGTAGAAAGTATCTTAGGAGGCATGTCTAATTAGGTTGCGGACGAATCGTCTGCCTCATTGATTGAGGGCAGGCCTGCCTTGTCAAATTAGGGCTCTCCGATCAATCAACGGACGGCCCTAATTTGAGGGGTTTTTTTATTTTATTTTTTATTTTTTTTAAATAAAAAAGCCCCTCAAATCAAGGCCGTCCGATGCTTGATCGGACGGCCCTGATATGATAGGGCACGTCTGCCCTCAATCAATGAGGGCAGACGATCCGAATCCAATTAGGTTAGGGTGGTCCGCCAAAAAAAGAAAAAAAAAAGGAGAGTATGGTGTGTACGTACTCTAATGACAAATCAAAAAGGAATCTCAAACCTCATAATTACTTTTAGAATTTATTTCAAATACATGGATTGCGTAACAATATATATATGATCGGAACATAACAAATATTTCACAACCTACATTTATCACTATAAATTCCACGACCTACATTTATTACTATAAATTTATATAATCAATTAATGGTTTAGACTATAACTATCCATGTCAATAACGATATATGTGCATCGTAATTTATGTAACATCTGGCTTACTTATAATCCGTACAATGTAAAATTAGTGTCATAGACTGTATTCCAATATTATCTCCACGCTTTTAGGGTTTGGCAAATGGCAACTAGGTGCAATAGTATTTCCCATCGTCATGTCATGTCTAATATTTTTGTCCATATATTACTATTAATTATAATAATAATAATAATTATTATTATTATTATCATTGTTGTGTTGTTATTATTTTTGTTTAATTTGTAACTATACAATGTTTGAAATGAAAAGAAGAAGAAGAAGAAGAAGATATTATGCACAAACCACGAGTAAAGATTGTGATGTCATCAATACGCAATATGGCTTCACTAAAGCATAAAGTACTTTCTTTTGAGGTGTGGGCAAGATAGGTCTTGGTTCGATTCATGAGATCATGAATGGAAAACTGAAGATCCCACAGAGCGAAAGGTGGGCATCGACATATTTTTTACATGCTCTTGGAATATCACGTTGTCCACTCAAACGTATCATGAAGCACTTAATAAACGAAATTTCATTTTTTTTTTCCCCGAAACAATCATGGTGCCGACATTTTGTGGTATTTAATGACCACTCAAATTTTCCCGAATGATATGTTCGTGCAAATATGAATGGGACTCCACTTTACGGTAGCAGGACAGTTATTCAATTAATATAACAATTGATTTACTTCATGTATCATAGGACCCGACATTTTATGGGGACCGCTGTCAACTTTTTTTTTTTAAAACTTAATTTGTGAGATGAATTGGGGTTTTGACATTTAAATATCCTAACACACTTTTTGCGCGCAAGCTGGACTTTGGCATGATCAAGTGTATGTCCTTAATTTACTGCGGAAATAACAGTTTATTTTGGGCCGCAAAAAATAAATAGCATATAATTGTAAATTATTATGATATCCACTCTTTTAAGAATTTATGACTTACAACATGCTGTTATTCTTACAGTTGTCCAAAAACTGATATTCTAGAAAAGCTCACGCAGAAATGTATGATAATGGAGGCATACAAGGTTTTTGGAAATATTTGTACTCAGAATCTTATGGTCTGATACCCTGTAAATTTTATTAATACATGTTATAAAAAATTAAATTATTAGACAAAGCATGTTTTATTATTTAATATTCTACCATCTTCTTGTTGATTGCTCATAGTCACAAACTTTCTTCGATTAGTAGGGCATGTTATTTGCTCAATCATATCAATAGTGAAGAAAATGCAGGTGCATGCTATATAGCCAAGTTATCGACAGCAGAGTTTCTTTTTTCTTTTTTCTTTTTTTCTTTTTTGGCCGAAATCGACAACAGAGTTTATTGACATGCTTTTTCTAGTCATCTTTGACAGATCTAGAAAACATTTTTCTTGTAGATTATATGTGGAAATTTTATTTTCAAAGAATTCTAAAATACTTGAATCTTAGATGATCTTTAGAGAACCATTGTACCATTCTTTTAAATTAGAATCTCAGTTATTGAAATTTTTTAAAATACTCGAATTTCAGATAGTTCTCATAAAAAAAATAACGAACATGTGGATTTGAACACAAAAGAAGAAGAAATGACAGTTTAGTACATTTTGATGAAAATACTCAAGTGATATAATAAAGGTATTTTTTTCTTTTTCATCGATCTTACATGCTAGATCTCAGAGGCGTAGCTAGGGGTGAGCGGTTCCAGGTTCTGGGTAGGTTCCACCTAGAACCTGGAACCTACCCACTAATACCGGTTCCTAATTTTTCGGAACCTAGAACATACCCTACGTACCTGGAACCTGGAACCTATCCTGTCACAGGTTCCACGATCCGGTTCTAGGGTACCCGAGAACCTGCCAATGTGAAAAAAAGAGAGACAGCAATGACTAGGGAAAAAGAAAACCTGCTCCAAATTAAAAAGGAGTCTCCATATCTATTTTTAACGAGCTCCCAAATAATTATTTATCTCAGTTCTGTAACAATTCACCGCCAATTGATAGACAGACATTCATTCCTAGCTAACAAGCATTAAAAAATAAAGCCTAACTCAATGCGAAAGAACAAACATGTCAATGCCAATGGCACCCGAGCAGAGAGGGGCAAGAAAAGGAGGAAAGAAGCTGCAGACAACTCGACAAGAAATTTTTGTGCAATCTCTCAAAAGGGACCGTTAAACCCTCTCAAAATCACAGACCTAGATATAAATTCACAACACAGAAAACTTCAACACAAAGAACTTATTTGGCGAAGACACACTCAATATTGCAGCCGTGCAGCCGGTAGACGTGAACTGCGACAACAAAACTGCGTCCACACGACACTCAATGGGCCCAGAACTTGTTCAGCAAAGCAAACCCTTAGGCTCAGCAAGTGGCTCGCATGGAAACATTTTCTCGACGTCCTGTCATTATCCTAATCACAAATCATAATGTGATGAATGCATCAGCTTCACAAATGAAAAAAAAAAATGGCCAATCAGTTCGTAGCAATTGAACTAGCCGATCAGTTTGTAGCAATTAAAACAGCACACGCATAAAATCTACTCCAATCAAGCTGAGAGCTCCACAAGACAGCTATTACCATGTCAAGATTTTTATTTTTTTGGCTCCTCTTGCAAGCTAATAACTTTCCCTGGTTCACCCAAATCAAACAGTATATGCAAAAAAAAGCAGAAAGTCTTCCCACAAATGTTTCGCAAGTTTCAAATTCCAACAACACCATATGCAAACAGTTTATCACAAGCCAATATTTTATAGTTTACAGAGGCTAGCTTTTCATGATGTAAATGCAAAGATCAAATTCCATATTTTATAGTTTATACAGAGGCTAGCTTTTCCTTCTCTCTTTTCATCCCAAAGCAAGTAAATAACAATTTCCTAAAAATAGCGAATTGACAGCAAACTTTCTAACTACTGAGCCTAAGAGTCGTCTAAAATCTCCATGGATTCACGGACAGACAAAGTCTCAACCTCTACCTAAGAAAATACTCGCTCTAGCCTCTACCATACAATAATCAAGCCCCTGCATACAAAAACTCGATTTACGAAAAGACCAATAAGACAAGCATCTGTCCAATGGCAGCAAGCAATAAGAATAAACCCAATCAGATTAACCCAAATCAACACAAGCTCACTTCCCCTAGAGCAACCCGATTAAAACTCAAATCTCACGAACCAACTCGCACAACGGACTTCCTACTTGCGTTATTCAAGAATAACTCGAAATCAAGAAAAGGGCACACCCCAAATCGACCAAGAGATCAAAAGAAGTAGTGAACACCGTAATTTTGGAGGTGTGGCAGTATCGAGATGCAATTGACGTTGAGGGAAGGGTCGTCGTCGACTCGTCAAAGGGCTGGGGAGGGAGCCGAGCCCAGTGGACGGTTAGGGATGGCCTCTCGGCGGACAGCGGAAGAAGGGTTGTCGTCGAGGGAAGCGTCGTCGTTGTCGAGGGATGGCCTCTCGAGCCCAATGGACGGTGCCAATCAACGCCGTCGGAGGTGTGGGTGCCGAAGAGGATGAGGCGGTGGACAGAGAGGGAAGGGCCGTCGTCGTCGAGGGAAGGGCTGGGGAGTGAGAGGAAGAAGTGAGAAAAGAGGCATGCGTAGCGTACTGCGTCGTCGTGAGAAAAGAGGCTGGGGACCTGGGGTGGGGGAAGAGCAGAAATTACAAATTAGAAAATAAAAGGCTAGGGTTTACAGTTTATGCCTTTAGGTTCCGGTTCCGATTCCTGGTCCGGTTCGGTTCTAGGGTAGAACCGGGAACCGGAACCGGAACCGGCAGTTCTTGAAATTTCAGAACCGGGAACCGGCCCCAGGCACCTCAGAACCGGGAACCGAACCGGAACCGTCGGTTCGGTTCTCGGTTCTACCCTGGAACCATGCTCACCCCTAGGCGTAGCAGTTTGATACCGAAAGGTTCGAAGAAGGAAATCTGGAAATGAAGTTTATTCACTCATACTCTTGTGTTACAAAACACGCCTATTTATAAGCTCAAGACATGACTTTACGTCTACTCTAGATACATGAACAAACACGTCTAGATACATAACATTCAAAGCTAATAAATAAATGTCACGCCCTGAACCCGGCGAGCACGCGAACATCCCACCAGACCGTTATAACTCTATAGTCTCTTAGGATCCACGGCCAACATCTCAATACTCATTTTTGATAAATGCATACGGAAGCAAGAAAACAACTCCAGACAAAATAAACCCAAGATGACTTAGGACAAAAGAAAGGGATACATTTCTCATTAAAGCCAAAGTCAGGTACAATTCTAACTACAAATAATAAACAGTCTCTAAGGTTTCAATCAAATAAAATCTTAACATCCTCCAAAGACTTCTTCCAATGCCAGTCCATGGCAAGCTCGGGTCTCTATTGTCTAGGACCTGAAAATGTTGTCCCACGACGAGGTGAGTGTTGACACCTAATTTTGGAGCAGCCTTTTTTAGCTTATTCTTAAAAAATTCATAAAAAATTCATAAAAAGTCAAAAAATTACAAAATCAACTTTGGTGGCCTTGGCTAAGCCTCAGGAACCATTTTTGACAAAAAAAAATAATTTTTCATATTTTTCGCATATTTTTAGTATTTTTAGAAAATAGGAAAATACTTGAAAATTCACGAAAAATAGCATTTGAGGTCACAAAAATATGAAAAAAATAGTCAATATTTTTATTTTAAATCATTTGTCTTTTTGACCTCATAAAAAGTCCAAAAATAAATTCAATTTTAGGTGTTCCTTTGTTACACATATGATTGAATTTGGCAAAAAAATGTCAATTGGGTCTTTTTATTTGCAATTTTGGCATTTTCTAGGATCTTGACATTCAATCTAATTGTGCCTTATTGCACAAATTGCTTAATTGCATGAATTGGGCAAAATTGCATACTTAATTGCATTTTAATCCACGAATTTGGTCATAATTGAAATTACTTTCAATTCGAGAACTACCATTACAAATTAAAGTCACTGTCCAATGGTTTTCATCATTGTGAATCGATTGGCATAGGTAATTTGGTCTAATTTGATCATTTGAGCCTTTAATTTCACAATTTGCCAAATTACAATTAAGAACAATTTGGGGATTTTATAGAAATTGACATAAAATTTTGGGCAAAACCACATTTTTGGATAAAACTGATGTCCTAAGTTCGATTATGAGGATTAATTGTAAAAATCCCCATCAATTTGGGCTTAATTTGAAAATTTCGAATCGGAACAGGTTCGGACCGGTCAGACCGCCCGGTGGAACCGGTCCGCTACAGTGTCTTCTTCCCCAAAGCTTCCCGCGCCAATTGCAAGTTTGGAAGGTGAATTTCAATTGAAAAATTGGACAGTCAATTGGCTTCAATTGGTGGAATTGATGGAGGTGTTTTGTTGGCCAAGAAGCTCTTCGTCGATCAAGACTAGTCCGACGGTCTGGGTCTATCGGAGCGACACCGGCAAAGGCCAAATACCTACCGGCCATTTTCAAACCAAACGCAGGACCAAATGTAGGTGGAATTTGAGTGAAATTGGCATTACCAGGTGACCAGAATTAGTGGTCAATTCGTCCCGGTCGTTCACCAGTGTCCGGTGACCATTTCGCACGTGATTGCACGTGCGAAGATCACCGGCTCAACCCCCCATTCGGCGCCAAAATTTCAAACAGGTATAAGAGCCAATTGATCCTTCTAGAGGAAGGGGTTGGTTAGTTCGGTTAGGGAGGACTGAACGGAATCAACTGAGAAAGAGAGAGAGAACGAGAGGGAGAGAGAGAATGAGAGGGAGAGAGCTCACCTTCCCTCACCGCGGTCGAGGGTTGGAGCTCGGATTTGTAGAGTACCGGTTGGGCCTTTTGAGACTAAACCAAAGCTCGACGGGGTCATCAGGAGATCACCCAAGCCGCCAAGAGTCGACCGCCACCGACCGCGCCGCCTGAAACAACGAGAATAGGTAAGTTCAGTCTTCAAGCTTTTTCATACTGTGCTTTAATGGCGGAACTCGATTCCGATCTTGATTCTTCGAGATAGAGTAGGCGTTTTACTCTTTAAGCATCCCTGACCATCATCGTATCTTCACTTTGCATTAACTTCGCTTGAATACCTCGAATTGAGTCTCCGAACTTAACCTCCATTGCCGGTCACTGTTCATTCTTGCCTAGCCAAATCTAGGTCGCACGAGCTCAATCGGAGCTCGAGGTAAGTCTTATGAACATTGAATGATGCTTCTGTGTTGATGAATTAGCCTAAAATGCCATGAACCGCATGATTAGAGTACATGTATACGTACTGGTTCGAACCTGTCCACGCTCGATTCTATGGGTGAAACCGTGTAATCCTGCGATATGCTGCGTGCGAAATCGAGACGAGTCGATTGCCACCGGCCCTGCCCGATTCCTTCAAAGTTTCACCGTTGGATCATCGCCGGAGAGTCGTGGCCGTCCGTTCAGAGGCAGTCGCAAGGTTGAAGACGAAGCCGATGCAGTGAGTCAGCGTTCCTAGGTGGCAGTCTGTCATTGGTCCACGTGGTTGTCTAGTCAGCATGGCCGTTAGGGTTTGTTATTCAAATAAATGAATCGGACGGCTCAGATAAATCGAGTCTAAATTTTAGTAGCCGTCCGATTGGTAATTAGGAATATCTGTAAATGGTTTTAAAGTTAGAAAATTAAAACAGGTCGAAACGGTACCGTTTAGGTTAGTGGTTGAGCGGCGCCGTTTAGGTTAGTGAAGACGGACGGCCCAAATTGAGTCTAGCCTTCTAATCCTGACCGTAGGTTTTAGTAGGTCAATCAGACGGTCTCGGTCGAGTCTCCGCTTAATCTGGACCGTATGATTTAGTAAGTTGATCCGATGGCCGTGGAGTAGCCACGCGGTTCAATAGGAACCGTCGGATCAAGTCCAAATAATCAGAAAAAAGAAGAAGGCGATACGGCGTCGTTTCGGGGATGAGTCCGCGCGGGTCTGGGTTTTGGCCGGGTTTCGACCCGAGTGGGTCGGGTCGACCCGGTCCGAATCACATTTTATTAATAAAAAAAATCAGAAAATGATTTTAAAAAAAATCAGAAAAATTCTAGAAAATCCTAAAAAAATGCTAGAAAATCCTAAAAAATCCCAAAAAAATGTAGAAAAATTATGAAAAATCCTAGATACTCCAGAAATCCCCGAAAATTAAGGATTGACCACAGACAACTGGTCAATTCTATTTTTGGGGTTTCTTATCCGTTCTTCTAAGAATTGACGACATTACCCTTTAGGGTAAGTCACCTCTACTGTGTGTACAAGACAAGTCGATAATGCCAAGATAAGAATTAGGGTCGGTTAGGCGGCCAATTCTTGGGCTTGGATTTTCAAGTCTCCTCCCTTTTCTCGAAATGACGAATTTACCCCTCAATGGGTAAATCGTCTTTCTTATTCCAATCAAATCCTGAAAATTGCTTAAAATTAGGGTTTGGGTCAGGTGGGTGACTAACCCTAATATATGAGATTTTCAGTTCTCATTTTCGTCTAAAATGATGATTTTACCCCTCCAACGGTAAAATCACTTTTAAATTCCAGAAAAATTCTGGAAATTCCCGAAAAATTGGAAATGGATTGGTTTGATCGCCAATCCCATTTCCACCATCTTTTGACTACACACTTCATCTGAAATGATGATTTTTCCCTTCCGGGGCAAATTGTCCTCAAATTTCTCAAAATTACGATTTTGCCCTCATAGGCGAATTATGTCAAAATCACTCCTAAGCCCCGATTGATACTTCTCTAGGCTAATAGGGCCTCATTAGGGTTGCCATGCTGCTTTCATGTGATTTATCCGCATGTTTTGGATCCTTGATTTGCGCTTTATTTTTACTGATTGTGAGTGATAGGGTAGCTATTCCTGTGTGCATGAACTCTTAGATTTATGATCCGTACCCCACTCGTCTGAATGAATCTTAAGACTAGATAAATTATTCAACTTAGGTGCCGAAAGAGCGTCAACTCTGACAGTTGGCGTAACAAAGTCCCCGATCCCACTTCTTTGGTTTTCGCAGAATCGAATAGATCGCTCCTAACTATTCGATAGGGTTTCCGATCGTACCCTCCATGAAACGATTGGTGACAACTCCTTGGCATGTACTCATATCACATGTCACCAGACCGCACCAAAGGTCGACCTCGCATATCCAGCCGTTGCGATTTGGGTAATGGACCTTGGGAGAGGCCCGCGTCCGATCAGGCGACATCGGGCGGCCCATTAGCCCCCTCCTCCGCGAGAGGGTCGCGACAGACTGGCGACTCTACTAGGGACTTATTCTAAACCAGAATCTCTGGTTAAGAATTTTAGAGCACTTGAGCTGATTAAAAAGTTGTTTGGATTATCTGACATTGTTTTCTACAGATGCTCTTAAAGGTGAGGTACGTATCCTAACCATCATGTTGAATGTTTTTGCTGATTGGAGAAATAAGGGGTGTAGTGATTGTTGACATTTTTCCTGCAGGTTGGAGTTGGGAATGTATGTTTTTCTTACGCACATATTGAAGCGGCGTTTGATACAAACTGCTGTGCATGACTTGCATTGTGATGATCACGACACATCGCACACACTAGCGGTCAAACCCAGACTGTGACCACCTCTAGGTTACCTTAGATAGGGATATGATGCGAAAGGATCTCTTGTTTGATGGCACTTGAGACTTTCGTGTTCGTTCCCGCTCATAATCCAAATTGGCGATATCTAGCCCTCTTGGGTGGGTACCCTTGGCGAAGAGTCTGCCTCATTTGGATCGTGGGAGCTTGAGTCATAGGTTCCTCACCTAATTTTTGATTTTTAGAGTATACTCACTTGTCTCATGCGCATGTCTATGGATGGTTGGTATACCTAAAACCGCCCATTGTTATAGGGGAAACATTTCACATTCCCCGAGTCTGGTTGATAAGGCATTTACTTTCAATGTACATTACTATTCCCTGTTCTATAGTATGATTCATGCATTATATACATCCGCATGCATTTGCATGCATCGTCAAAATCGCTCAAGTGACTAACTGAAATAACAATGATAAAGGGGTAGGATGTCGCTGTTTTCTAGAAGTTCAACAGAGTTGGTAACCTTCGAATACTTAAGGAAAGTCACTCTCCCTAGACCGAACACGAAATTACACTTTACCAGATTTGTGCATGGCCAAGAGCTAACCGGGCGCAAGTTGGGATACGCCGAAGGTTGCCAAACCCGCTACTATGTCAATAACCTCAGGTTTAAGCGACAAGCAGACGATATGTTCGAGAATTACTTGGAAATAAAGAGACAACAGCGCAACCGCTTAGTTAGGGACGCGTATGCTCGTCGAAAGGCTGAACGGCAAGCTAATGAAGATATACCCATGATCACCCTTTGGGGAAAAAGGAGACGCCCTGCGATCAAGACAAGACCGAAACGCATCATACTCAAAAGGACAAAACGCGAGAAGACTCCTGAAGTCATTATACCATGGACCAGAGAATGGTTAGAGGAGCTGAGATGCCTCGATCAATTCACTGAAGACGACCCTTTACACTCAACTGGGGGAGGGTTCCCGACTGACTACCATTTTGAAGAAGAATAGACCTTTGGGAATGGGTGGTTTAGATCCTCACATTCCATCGGCCTTTTATGGCTTTCTTGTTTGTAAAGTCTCTCTTTACCTTTCTTTCGTTAGGCGTCCTGGTTGTAATAAGGGATTCACTCCGCTCTACTCCCATTTGATGTATTGACCAATGGAATGTGACTTTGTTATTCCCTTTAGTCACTAGAGTGAACCTGACTAAATTGCATAATTCACTTGCCTGAAATTCAAATTAGACTTTGAGTCGGGTTTTCCAGACTTGAAAAAGGCTCTAATCTCCATTTCTCCAATTGAACTATGCAATTAAGTAAGCCCATGCATATTTTATGGTATTTGCATAGTCACATGTTTAAAGTAATTTTTGACAATTGACTTTTCAAAACCATTTGTATATTTTAGACTTGATGGGAAAGAATGATATTCAAGTGTTCAAAGTTCCCCGGACCGAGCTCCTATCATGGTGGGATAGCATGGGCGAAGCCAGCCAGAAATACGCCAAATCACGATTGGGGTATTTATTGGAGCTGTTGAAGATTGAGTGCCCACATGCCTTTATCCAAGCCATGGCGCTCTATTGGGATCCTACCACCGCTACATTCTGCATGGAGGGACTGAAGGTTACCCCTACTATCGAAGAGTTCAGCGCCGCCATTGTAGTTGAGTTTACTCACTTACTAGTTCATCCTCTCATAGGATTTGAGCCCTTGAGTCAACTAGCTGAATTTCTTGATACAAGCCTCAATGAAGTCGAAGCGGATGCCAAAAGAAATTCTAGACGAATTTCCCTATCCTTCATTCTAGATCGATTTCCCAACCTCCCTGCTGCTAAGGGAGGTTGGGAAAGTTCTATACAAAAGATCATTTGACTCCACTCTGTTAAGGTACGTAGATGCTAAAGAAGCGAATGTTCTCATGAAGGAGATCCGTGAAGGTATATGTGGGTCCCATATGAACGGCCAGCTCCTTGCCAAGAAAATCATGTGGCTTGGATATTATTGGATGACCATCGAATTAGACTATTGTTAGCATGTCCGGTCATGCCACCGGTGTCAAATATATGGGGATAAGATTAATGCGCCCCCGAACGAACTGCATCAAATGTCCGAAGCCTGGCTTTTTTCTATGTGGGGGATAGACATGATATGACCCATCAATCCAACGGCTTCAAATGGTCATCGCTTCATCCTGGTGACGATCGATTACTTCACAAAGTGGATAGAGGCCAATTCTTACAAGAATGTCACCGCAAGGAGTGTGGCAAGGTTTATTAAGAGAGACATAATCTCTCGATATGGTACTCCTCAAACGATCATTATAGCTAATGGGTCAAACCTGAACAACAAGATTGTCGATGATCTACTGGACCGCTTTGGTATTTGACATCTTAATTCTTCTCCTTACCGCCCACAAATGAATGTGGCAGTAGAAGCGGCTAACAAGAATATCAAAAAAATCCTGGCTAAGACTACAGAAAATTATAGGGATTGGCATGAAAGGCTACCCTTCGCCTTAATGGCATATTGAACTTCAATCAAAACTTCTACAAGGGCAACTCCTTATGCTCTGGTATACGGGATGAAAGCTGTCCTGCCCATAGAGGTTAAGGTTCCCTATTTGAGAATCTTATCAGAGGATAAACTCTCCAAGACAGAATACTTCAAACACAGATATGAACAGCTGAATTTGATAGACAAGAAACATCTTAGAGCAATCTATCAGGGTTACCAGAAGAGGGTGGCCAAGTCATTTAATTGAAAAGTTAGAGCCAGAAATTTTGAGGTAAATGACATGGTGGTAAAGAAGACTCTGCCAAATGATGTCCATCCGAGAGGCAAGTTTACCCCGAATTACGAAGGCCCCTATATCGTCAAGAAGATTCTCTTAGGAGGAGCAATGATTCTTGTAAATTCTGAAGGAGAGGAATTGGGGTACCTTGTAAATTCAGATGCTGTGAAAAAGTATTATCCTTGAAATGAAATCATATATTGATTATGTGGCTTGTCCCGAAACGATCCGAATCGCCATGATGGTCATTATATAAGCATATGCATACACTAGCACGTGTTCAGTTTTGCAGGATTCCAAGAAATAAACTCAAAATCAAATTCATCCAAAATGGAACCCTAGACAGAAGGGTTCTCGACATCAAGAATCAGGTGATATGTATCTGTTCCATCAAGGGTTAAACCATCTTTCACTCACAGGAATTTCTATTCTATTCTACATACAGGAATGTCTGACGAAGACAGAAGACAACAAAGGAGAAATACTGTAAAGTCTCTCACCCCCTGTAAGATGAAAAGAGCAAGAAAATGAATAGTCACATGCTCGAACTTAGGAATAAACCTTGTTTTTGAAAAATGAATTCCTGACATTTATTGCACACCTATCAGAACCAGAGGTTGTCCAAGCATGGTCAAAGTATACATGATGCATCATTCAAATCTCCTGTGGAGTAAAATGCCTGGAGAAAAACAAAGTGATTTTTTCAAAACACATGGCTTGCTTAGACTATCTAGCAGGGATGTTCCTCCAGATGGAAGGCAAACCTAATCCAAACACGTCCTACATACACTCGAGAGATGAGAGAGGTATGAGGATAGGAAAGCCTGGATCTGAGGATATAAAGGCCTTTCACATCGATTTCATAGATTGGGATGACGGAGGCATTCATTTCTATATCCTAAACACTACAGGTGACCATTGATAACCCTTTGAACGGCGGTTGCATTCTTTACCCCTGTCAAGAACCACCCCACATTGGGGCCAACTGGAGGTAAGTCCAGCAGTATCAGGAGGTAAATGGTTAGAAATTCTCTTGCTCAGACTTGCATCAATCTTCGTGTGTTGCTTGTCATTTTAACTTCTACGGTAATTCAGGTGCTTTAAGATGACGAAAAGCATTCATTTCTCTATCCTACACACTTTTGCCCTTTGCACAACCCAGTTGAGCCTATATATTCGTTTCACAAACCCGTTGGTGATCATTGCATATTCCAAGGTGGAAGCGACATCACTTCCACAGCGGAAGAGTCCAAAATATAGGAATCATAAAAAAAATTCTTGAGTTAATGTTTGAGTGCTGAGATTCGAGTTGTACATCTAGCACACTCATTTGAAAATCTTAGTTCCCAAAAGAAAGGAAAAGCTGGGATTTCAATAAAAGATGAAAAAAAGGGAGAAAAATCTAATCGTTGGCATCAAGAAAAAGCAAAGTACCTGGTAAAAGCAAGGCCAATGCCCATCCAAATACTTATACACTGGTGAATCATGTGGTTGATCTTGTAAATGCCTAAAGATGGCATGATACCTTTGTATAGGTCACTAGTGAGATCTGGTTGTAAAAGAAAATCCCATGGGAGCTAGACTGCAAAAGATACTTCCAAGTTATGTCACATTCAAATGACGAAAGCATAGACAAGATGTTGACGCCATCTTAACATGAGAGAGATGTTCTCTAAAGACAAATGAGCACTTCAAAGGCTGACAATTCTTTCCAAAGACTAACAATGCACTTCGAAGACTGAAGACGCTCTTTGAATCGGAAGGGATCAGATCAGCAGCAAACCTGCAGTGATCACCAATGTTAAACCATGCGCGTATTCTAAGCCAAAAACAAGCCTTTTTCGGTCCCCAATCCTACCTGCGTTACAACCCTGAGAAGTCTTTTCCGATTAAAGCATTTGGGTTAACGTAGGGTTTAATGCTTGAGCTTAGCTCGAAGAAGTTCGAGCAAGATCATTTCTTTGTCATTTTTGCAGGGTTCTTGACTTGTAAACCAGGAGCAGATGAAGAAAATTTTTCGTTAAAAAAAGACCTGACTCAGAGAGTGAGTCCCCCTTTGGAAACCATTGTTGACACCTGATTTTTGATCAGTCTTTCATAGTTTATTTTTTAAAAATTCATAAAAAATCTATAAAAAGTTAAAAAAATTAAAAAATCATCTTTGGTAGCCTTGACCAAGCTAAAGGAACCATTTTTGATAAAAAAAATAATTTGTCATATTTTTTAATATTTTCCAAAAATAGAAAAATACATGAAAAATGAAGAAAAATAGCGTTCGATGTCGTAAAAATATAGAAAAATAGTCAATATTTTTATTTTAATTTCCTTTTCATTTTGAACTCATAAATAGTCAAAATTCAAGTTCAATTGCATGTATTTCTTCACGACGCATAGAGTTGAATTTGGCAAAAAAATGTCATTCGAGTATTTTAATTTGTAAATTTCTACATATTTTTTAGTCTTGACGTCCAATTAGATCGACCACCATCTACAATAAATTCCCCTTGCTGAATATTTTCGTTTTTGTTTCACATGATTTCATGATGTAAAACGCCGAGTGGATCCCTAAATATAATCGGGTCGGCATGAGCTCGATAGCTCGTCCAAGACCAAATCAGGGCACGACGAACCCAATGTGAGTACTCTCGAACTCCTTCGATGCTTCCTAATGCTTTTCTTAGGTTAGATCGTGTGTAGAATGGCTAGGACAGCTAAATCATTCTTGAGCTGTGATTGATAAATAGGGCCTTACTAGGAATGTCATGTGATTTATTTGCATATCTAGATTTCTTGAGTTGCGCATTTTATTACTGATTGTGATTGCTAGGATAATCACTCCTATCTGCATGAATTTTTAGATTTAGGGTTCATACCTTACTCATCCGCATGAATCTCAGGCTAGAAAATTCAGTCAACTTAGGTACCGAAAGGGCGTCAACTCTGACAGTTGGTGTAACTAAGTCCCCGAAACCATTTCTCTGGTTCTCGCAGAATTGAATAGAAACTCCCAACTATTCGATTGGGTGGTCCAATCACACTCTAAAAAAATGATTGGTGGCGACTCCATGGCATGCACACTTAGCACATATCACTAGACCACACTGAAAGTCGATCACGCATACCTCCGTTGCGATTTGGGTAATGGGCCTTGGGAGAGGCCCGCGTCCGACCAGACAGGACGGCCCATTAGCCCTCGAGAGCCTGACAACCTCAAGAGGGTCGCGACAACCATGCCCAAGCCCAACATTACGGTCCCGTAAAGACCTCCCGATTGATCTAAATGTATGCGCTGCGAACGGCCCCGAAAACCCAGGTACAAGGTATTAGAAAATTCGAGTGCTCTTGTTGTGAAAAGACCAAGTCAAAGAATTGGTAAGGAGCCCTTTCTGACAGAGACATTCCAATCGAATGCTTGAAAGCAAGCTTTGGTTGGAAGCTTCAAATTGTTTGATCTAAGGATTTTCCTCACAAGGATTCTTGATCATCCTTGCATGCTTTAAGATGTTTTGGATAACCTCCAACGTCCTAAGTCATTTTGCATAATTGTATAGGTTAAAATGAGCCTTTACTTGCATTATAATTATCATTACCTCAAGATGGCTAATATCTTTTCAAATGAGGAATGAACTCTCAAGTCTAAGCTTCTATGAGACTCATGGCAGCCCTAGGTCCAAGAAGTACTCTTTACTTCGTAATGAACAACTCCAGAATCGTCTTTCTATGAGATTTCAGGTAATCCCTAAATCATAGAAAAATCTTATCAAAGTTTTTGTAGGTTTGAGCTTTCTGCAGGATACCTAGAGTCCCCAGATCTTGGAATGTCACATAACATGTCGAAAGGACAATATTCAGAATCGTCTTTCTGCGAGATTTCAGGTAATCCTTAAATCCCAGAAAAATCTTATCAAAGTTTTTGTAAGTTTGAGCTTTCTGCAGGATACCTGGAGTCCCAAGATCCCAAAATGTCACCTAACATGTCGAAAGGACAATATTCAGAATCGTCTTTCTGCGAGATTTTAGATAATCCCTAAATCCCAGAAAAATCTTATCAAAGTTTTTGTAGGTTCAAGCTTTCTGCAGGATACCTGGAGTCCCCAGATCCCAGAATGGCACCTTACATGTCAAAAGGACAATTTTCAGAACCAGCTTTCTGTAAGGCTCTATGTTATCCCAAAACCTAGAATAGCTCATTTGGTAAGCCTAAAAATTAGGTACACCTCACTTGTATATGCCTTAGTTGATTCCTCAGAGTGTAGGATCAGCTTAGTTTTCGACAATCCCTATAGAACGGGTGCGTTATTCATAGGTTCCTAGCAGAAAGGAGTCCTATTCACGGCCTGATCCCCCTGACGGATCAAAATGTTCGACAATTCCCAAAGAACGGGTGCGTCATCCATAGGTTCCTAGCAGAAAGGAGTCCTATTCACGGTCTGATCCTCCTGACGGATCAAAATGTTCGACAATCCCCACAGAACCGGTGCATCATCCATAGGTTCCTAGTAGAAAGGAGTCATATTCACGGCCTGATCCCATTGACGGATCAAAATGTTCGACAATCCCCACAGAACGGGTGCGTCATCCATAGGTTCCTAGTAGAAAGGAGTCCTATTCATGGTTCGATCCACCATACGGATCAAAACTTCTGACAATCCCTAAAGAACGGGTGCATCACTCATAGGTTCCTATCAAAATAGGAATCCCACTCTGGTTTGGCCTACCATACGGGCTAGAGTTTAACCGCCCTAGCATACTCAAGAGACGAGTCCATAGGTACTCACTTGAACCCGCTATACACCGCGCATGCCGCATGAGTATCAGGCAGGTGAGTGACAGGTAAGCATCTCTATTCCGCCTCTCTCCCTCTTGCATCAATAAAGATAGATTGAACAGAGCGTTCACCGGCGGGACAAAGAGAGATTAGGTGTCAAGATTTATTTTTCTATCCCCTAGTACAGTCGATCTAGACTTAGGTGTCACCTGTCATTGAGAGAAACCTCTCGTGAGATTCCTCTCAAAGAGGGGCAGCTGTTGACACCTAATTTTGAATCAGCCTTTTTTAGCTTATTCTTAGAAAATTCATAAAAAATTCATAAAATTGTAAAATCAATTTTGGTGGCCTTGGCCAAACCTAAGGAACCATTTTTGACAAAAAAAAATAATTTTTCATATTTTTTGCATTTTTTTAGTATTTTTAGAAAATAGAAAAATACTTGAAAATTCACGAAAAATAGAATTTGAGGTCACAAAAATATGAAAAAATAGTCAATATTTTTATTTTAAATTCTTTGTCTTTTTGACCACATAAAAAGTCCAAAACCAAATTCAATTTTAGGTGTTCCTTTGTTACACATATGATTGAATTTGGCAAAAAAATGTCAATTGAGTCTTTTTATTTGCAATTTTGTCATTTTCTAGGATCTTGACATTCAATCTAATTGTGCCTTATTGCAATTTATCCCAATTATTTGTGCAAATTGCTTAATTGCATGAATTGGGCAAAATTGCATACTTAATTGCATTTTAGTCCTTGAATTTGGGCATAATTGAAATTACTTTCAATTCGAGGACTACCATTACAAATTAAAGTCACTGCCCAATGGTTTTCATCATTGTGAATCGATTGGCGTAGGTAATTTGATCCAATTTGATCATTTAAGCCTTCAATTTCACAATTTACCAAATTACAATTAAGAACAAATTTGGGGATTTTATAGAAATTGGCATAAAAGTTTGGGCAAAATCACATTTTTGGATAAAACTGATGTCCTAAGTTCGATTATGAGGATTAATTGCAAAAATGCCCCACCAATTTGGGCTTAATTTGAAAATTTTGAATCGGAATCGGTTCGAACCGGTCCGCTACAGTGTCTTCTTCCCTAAAGCTTCCTGCGCCAATTGCAAGTTTGGAAGGTGAATTTCAATTGAAAAATTGGACGGTCAATCGGCTTCAATTGGTGGAACTGATGGAGGCGTTTTGTTGGCCAGGAAGCTCTCCGTCGATCAAGACCAGTCCGACGGTCTGGGTCTATCGGAGCGACACCGGCGAGGTCAAATACCCATCGGCCGTTTTCAAACCAAATGCAGGACCAAATGCAGGTGGAATTTGAGTGAAATTGGCATTATCGGGTGACTAGAATTAGTGGCCAATTCGTCCCAGACGTTCACCTGTGTCCGGTGACCATTTCGCACGTGATTGCACGTGCGAAGATCACCGGCTCAACCCCTCGTTCGGCGCCAAAATTTCAAACAGGTATAAGAGCCAATTGATCCTTCTAGAGGAAGGGGTTGGTTAGTTTGGTTAGGGAGGATTGAACGGAATCAACAAAGAGAGAGAGAGAGAGAGAGAGAGAGAGAGAGAGAGAGAGAGAGAGAGAGAGAGAGAGAGAGAGAGAGAGAGAGAGAGAGAGAGCTCACCTTCCCTCTCCGCGGTCGAGGGTTGTAGCTCGGATTTGCAGAGCACCGGTTGGGCCTTTTGAGGCTAAACCAAAGCTCGACGGGGTCATTAGGAGATCACCCAAGCCGCCAGGAGTCGACTGCCACCGACCGCGCCGCCTGAAACCGCGAGAATAGGTAAGTTCAGTCTTCAAGCTTTCGTAATGTGCTTTAATGACAGAACTCGATTCCGATCTTGATTCTTCGAGATAGGGTAGGCGTTTTACTCTTTAAGCATCCCTGACCATCATCGTATCTTCATTTTGCATTGACTTCGCTTGAATACCTTGAATTGAGTCTCCGAACTTAATCTCCATTGCCGGTCACTGTTCATTCTTGCCTAGTCAAATCTAGGTCGCGCGAGCTCAATCAGAGCTCGAGATAAGTCTTATGAACATTGAATGATGCTTCTGTGTTGATGAATTAGCCTAAAATGCCATGAATCACAAGATTAGAGTACATGTATACGTACTGGTTCGAACCTGTCGGCGCTCGATTCTGTGGGTGAAATCGTGTAATCCTGCGATATGCTGCGTGCGAAACCGAGACGAGTCGATTGCCGCCGGCCCTGCCCGATTCCTTCAAAGTTTCATCGTTGGATCATCGCCGGAGAGTCGTGGCCGCCCGTTCAGAGGCGATTGCGAGGTTGAAGACGAAGCTGACGTGGCGAGTCAACGAGTCAGCATTCCTAGGTGGCAGTCTATCATTGGTCCACGTGGTTGTCTAGTCAGCATGGCCGTTAGGGTTTGTTATTCGAATAAATGAATCAGATGGCTCAGATAAATCGAGTTTAAATTTTAGTAGCCTTCCGATTGGTAATTAGGAATATCGGTAAATGGTTTTAAATTTAGAAAATTAAAACAGGTCGAAACGATGCCGTTTAGGTTAGTGGTTGAGCAGCGTCGTTTAGGTTAGTGAAGACGGACGGCCCAGATTGAGTCTAGCCTTCTAATCCTGACCGTAGGTTTTAGTAGGTCAATCAGACGGTCCTGGTCGAGTCTTCGTTTAATCTGGACCGTAGGATTTAGTAAGTTGATCCGATGGCCGTGGAGTAGCCACGCGGTTCAATAGGAACCGTTGGATCAAGTCCAAATAATCAGAAAAAAAGAAGGCGATACGGCGTCGTTTCGGGGATGAGTCCGCGCTGGTCTGGGTCTGGCCAGGTTCCGACCCGAGTGGGTTGGGTCGACCTGGTCCGAATCACATTTTATTAATAAAAAATCAGAAAATGATTTTAAAAAATAAAAAAAATCAGAAACATTCTAGAAAATCCTAAAAAATGCTATAAAAATGATGGAAAATCCTAGATACTCCAGAAATCCCCGAAAATTGAGGATTGACCACAGACAACTAGTCAATTCTATTTTTGGGGTTTCTTATCTATTTTTCCAAGAATTGACGACATTACCCTTTAGGGGTAAGTCGCCTCTGCTGTGTGTACAAGACAAGTTGATAATGCCAAGATAAGAATTAGGGTCGGTTAGGCGGCCAATTCTTGGGCTTGGGTTTTCAAGTCTCGTCCATTTTCTCGAAATGACGAATTTATCCCTCAATGGGTAAATCGTCTTTCTTATTCCAATCAAATCCTGAAAATTGCTTAAAATTAGGGTTTGGGTCAGGTGGGTGACTAACCATAATATTTGTGATTTTTAGTTCTCATTTTCGTCTAAAATGACGATTTTACCCCTCCAAAGGTAAAATCACTTTTAAATTCCAAAAAATTTTGGAAATTACCGAAAAATAGGAAATAGATTGGTTTGATCGCCAATCCCATTTCCACCATCTTTTGACTACACATTTCATCTGAAATGACAATTTTGCACATCCGGGGCAAATTGTCTTCAAATTTCTCAAAATTACGATTTTGCCCCCTCATGGGCGAATCATTTCAACATCACTCCTAAGCCCTGATTGATACTTCTCTAGGCTAATAGGGCCTCATTAGGGATGCCATGCTGCTTTCATGTGATTTATCTGTATGTTTTGGATCCTTGATTTGCGCATTTATTTTTATTGCTTGTGAGTAATAAGGTAGCCATTCCTGTGTGCATGAACTCTTAGATTTAGGATCCGTACCCCACTCGTCTGCATGAATTTTAAGACTAGATAAATCATTCAACTTAGGTACCGAAAGGGTGTCAACTTTGACAGTTGGCATAACAAAGTCTCCGATCCCACTTCTCTGGTTTTCGTTGAATCGAATAGATCGCTCCCAACTATTCGATAGGTTTTCCGATCGTACCCTCCATGAAACGATTGGTGGCGACTCCTTGGCATGTACACTCATCACATGTCACCAGACCGCACCAAAGGTCGACCACGCATATCCAGCCATTGCGATTTGGGTAATGGACTTTGGGAGAGGCCCGCGTCTGATCAGGCGACATCGGACGTCCCATTGGCCCCCTCCTCGCGATAGGGTCGCGACAGTGAGATATAAATCTTAGTAAGCTAAACTTAACCCTAAACTAGGCTATCAGTACCTCCAGACACTTTTAAAAAAAATAGGTATTTTGGGTAATAAAAACCTTATTATGGAAAAACGGGGTACTTTCCAAATCATGGCATTTAATACTTCCAAATCATCTCAACTCAGTCACAAAAGATTTCATGAGTAAAACTAAATTTCGTACAGTGGCAGGGTTTTCTAATCAAAAGCGAATACTCGACGCCATATCTAAATATGAGGCAACTTTCACATTTCATCAAAATATCATTATCGAAATTTACAGCCTTTTCTTTCACGCCCTTCTTGGGCCATTTTCAATTCATTAGGCAAACTTCTCGATCTTGAGGCAAACTTCCAAAACATGAGGCATATTCAGTTTTCTCAAAATCATCCTTTGACTTTTCAAAAAAATAAGTCATTTTCATTTTCGCCCATCCTGGGCAGCCCACTTTGGGGCTGTGAGATGATTCGGTCTCCATATAACCCGTCTGTACATATGAGACTCTCGCGTCTGGACTTAGAGATGATTCGGTCACCATACGACTCTCGACGCCCATTTTGAATCGAGATGAATCGTTTCAGTATGGGACTCTCTAGTCGCACGACCTCGTCAGGTCAAATGGGAGTAACTCCCTCCCAATATATTGGTCAAATTTCATAATTCCTTTGCGATCCCACACGTCATTGACGATCCCACATGCCAGTGCACTTATAATTTTTCCCGGCGATCCCACACGCCAGTGCACATATCATTTCATCGGCGATCCCACACGCCATTTTATTCATAAAAGTTTCAATTAAAGAAAACCTCATATTTTCATTTAAAGAAAACAATTTATGCCTCAAAATTCATCATTCAAGAACAACTCATGAAATCAAGCAGTTCATCGCCTACTCGAGGCCCTCGTTTCAAACGTCCCTCACTGGACAAAACACAATTCTCATTATGCAATTCCTAGTAAAACACAAGCATCATTCAGCTCAAATCGATCAAATCTCAAATTTGATCATTCACAAGTTATCTCAAGACTCGATTGGTAAACCAATCCTCTTAATACACTCAAACAAATGAGAATTTCCACAAAGCACGCCGAATGGCCCAACCACATGCCACAACCGGATTAAGACTCCTCAGTTCAACCTTGATTTCAAAATTTTCATGTCATAAAACCACTCAAGCTCAATTCATCAATATGGGGCAGATTTGAGTTTCCTCGCGTCTCTCGCAAAATCAATTCATAAAACTCTTCAACTCGACTCAAAACTCCATCCTTTAGTAACCTAACCTCCTAATAAAGGTTTAGGAACAACTTACCTCGAGCTTAGGCCAAGCAATCCCAAAAAACGATCTACGAAACCACGCGGCACCAAGCTGTCCATTTTGGCCTTCCACGACCAGATTCAATCCCGAATAAACTGGTATTGTTCCATCGAATTTCTACGAAGTAAAATTTCGTAACCTTATAATTCAATGTCTTATGGACGCGTGGACGAAAAAGGAGCTCAATTTGGATACCGAACGACTTAGAACGACTCAATTCAAAATTGGTGCGCACTAAGGACAAAATTACACGGTTTTCGATTTTCACCTCAAATCAGCCCTTCAAACACTTCTAAACTCTAATTCTTTGCAAGACCTCCTTGCCAACACATCATACAACATCAATAGAGGTCTTACTGAAAGTTTGGAAGCAAAACGACACCTCAAAGGCCTTCGAGCAACTCGTTTTCTCTCAGTCCACAAATGGTCAGAATCTGGTCGGTAAGGACTATTTCAAATCAGCCATGGAAACCCGTCAAATCTCAAATAAACTTGCAAATATAGCTCATCCAACCCTAGAACTATGAGTGTAGAAGATCTCACCGAAAATTGGAAGCCATTTGAAGTCTCGAAGCCCACGAAACATCTTCTTCTCCAAAACCGGTCAGATTTTACCTCAATCTGACCTTTGTCCATTCAAACAGACCTACGGGAAGAAATACTGGGCCAAATTGAGCTTATAATACCTTGTTGAAACGGAAAGACGATAATATTTCAGATGGCTGTGGTTTTACCTCAATCCAATGTCGGACGAATAAGTTATGGCCAGATTAGTGAAGCTGTTGAAACTGGGGAGCGAGCTGGGCAAGGTCTTCCATGGCTGAGAAGAAGAAAACGAAGAGGAAGAGAGGAAGGAGAGAAAGTGTCGACCAAATTGAAAGGGAGAGAGAGAGTGTGTGTGTGTTTGGTCTTAATCCATCTTGGTCAAAGGGGTTGAAGAATGGTAGGTAAAAAGTAGTTAATTAATGCTAATCTCCCAAACATTGACACTTGTCCTCAAGCAATTTAATATCTTGCTATCCAATGACCATTTTAACCTTGAATTTTCAGCAGCCATGGGGATGTCCAAATGACTAAAATGTCCTTCCAAATTCCTTAAGGAAAGGGCAAGGCTCGAGGGGCAAAATGGTCATTTTGCATTTTCCATCCGAAACTTCGCTTTTCCAATTTAAATGTTGGAATTTCTCAAAGTCTAATACCCAATCTCGAGATCCAATTTCATGTCGAGTTCTCGTCGACTGTAATTTCAATTTATCTCAAACTGACGGACGACTCTTGCAGGCCCTACGCGTATCGACCTTGGGGTTTTTCTCAAGCTGTGGCGACTTTGATTGTCATGTAATTGCGAGGGTTTATCGCTAGCTCCTGCAGTCCTGATCATCGGAATCCAATTTAGGAAATTCTCGCAAATTACACCTTTGTTAGGCGGAATCACCCGCGTCTCAATGTATAACGCTAGCAAGGCATTCCATGATCGTTCCTAGAATGATCTCTGTTGGCCCAAAATATTCGCTCGATAATCCTTATGGTCAAAGCGCCATTTCTTATTCAATTTTCCCAATTCCACGTACTCGGCTCCGCGTTAGTCTTTCCTTTTCGGTCAGTTAACTCGAGAGTGGCCAACTCCGAGCGAGTTACAACTGAAACACACCAATCGATACCTTCCTTTCCACAGCCTCGAGAGGGGTCGAAAATCGGAATGCCACAACTCTTCCCCTCTTTAAGAAATTTCATCCTCGAAATTTGTAATCTTTCAATTATCCAATCTCATGGGGTACTGACGCCTCATCGCATCCCCACTTTCTATGATAGTTCCTCCCCAGGACTTGTTTCCTTCAGTCCTTTCTCTGTATTTACTTTTCTCTATTCTTTCTCGTTATTCATAACATCTGTTGGTGGTGCACCTTCGAGCATTCAGATCTTCTTCTCGATTTGTCGATTGGTCCGGGAGTAATATGTACATCACACCGTAATCTCGCTTTTCAAATTCCCTGTCAAAAAGCTTTTCCAGGAAAACACACTCTTTGGTGCTTCCATCATTTAGCGTGATCATCCAATGACCAATTAATCCACTAGCTTGTCAGAATTATGCTTTCCTTCATTGGTACATTTCGTTGCCAATGAAATTCCATGGTTTCCATTCTCAATTTCAATGTTTCTCCTCCAGATACTCAAAAGTCTGGGTTTTCTCCCAATTGCTCTTATTCGCAGTCCTTACGCAACTTCATCCATGTTGCTTCTCATTCAATTCCTCTTGGGAGACTCATACTTCAAGTTTTGTATGGACTCGAAACCTTTCTTCGCTCAAGTTGCGTTTTCCCCCGAACTTCGTCGCAGGGGCGGTTGCACACCAATTCCAATAATGTATTAAGCATCCCAACTCATATGACCTTACTATCGCGACATACATGCAGTGCCATTTCAAATCGACTTGTTACGTCTCAAATTTTCTTTCTGCGACACGTCGTTATGATCCTCATGATCCTTTCACCTTCTGATGGAAACACAAATATAGACGCGGTCATTGACTGGGCTTGAGTCCTTGGGACTCCTTTTTCATATTCGTTCATCCACTCGCGCTACATCTCGCTCTTAGTCCAATTCCTTAATGGGTTAGCTCTTCTAGAGAAATCTTCTCACAACGCCTACCGCAATCCATTATAATCCATCAAACTTAGGAAATTTCAAGCCTCTATAGCTCATGTCACGCCCCGAACCCGACGAGCTCGCGAACGTCCCACTGGCCGTAATCAAGCTGTACCATCCAGGATCCTTTCACACTCATGTTCAAGTAATCATATACATGCGGAAGCAAGAAACTGCTCCGTACACATCATAGAATCTTGATGACTTAGGATAGAAAATAGTACTCCTCTCGTATCTATATAATACACCTCAATTCTGTGTATGGTCAAACCAAAGATTTAATTTCTACATCCACCAAATAGTATACAATCTCTAAGGTCACCCAATGTCTTACATACATTTGATCACCTACTTCCTCGAATGCCACTCCTTTACAAGTTCGAGCTTTTTTTTCACTTGGGACCAGAAAAATGTTAAGCCCCCACTGAGGTGAGATATAAATCTCAGCAAGTAAACCCTAAACCTAGACCAGACCGCCAGTCCCACCAGACTACACCACAAGTAATAGGAAGAAGCTCAACCAAACAACATCACGTAAGAAGAGATTCAAACTTTGCACGTTAGCACAAACAAACACACCACTTTCACAGGCCATAAAAATGACATTTTACTCAATCATCACTAGGGCTCCAAGCCACGATGTATTTCTCTAGGGCACTCTGGCCAATTCACTCACAAGGGCTCTCTGGCCATTTGATATCACAAGGGCTCTCTGGCCATTTCATTTGCATCAGGGTACTCTGGCCGTGCAAAACATCAGGGCACTCTAGCCAATTACGATGCACAAGGGCTCTCTGGCCAATTATAAAGCATGAGGGCACTCTGGCCAATTACAATGTATTCACACAGGGCATTCTGACCATTCATTTGCTTCAAGGCTCCCAGGCCAATTATGATGCAAAAGGGGCTCCAAGCCAATTGATCACTGGGGCACTATAGCCCATTCACATCTCAGGGCATCAAGCCAATTCACATATCAAGGGCATCAAGCCAAATTTTTTCACGTGGGCATTCAAGCCAAATCAATTCACATGGGCATTCAAGCCAAATCATTACACATGTACTCATATTCGACTATCACAACTCAAATTTCAATCAATTCACTCATTAATCAAATCACCAGTCAAACTCATCCAGTAGTGTCCTAACGTCCTAGTAGATATTTAAGGGACACTTACCTCAAGAAATTAGCAAAAGTCCACTTCGATCAAGTTTCCTTAACCCCACTAGTGTTCGGCAACCCAAGGTTCTCGTACCGTCCTAGGAAATTCATCAATTTTGGATCAAAATCCAATCAATTCTCACTTCCTTGATACCAATCCCTCAATAATTAATCAAATGGCAACTCAAGATGCCTTATCAATTGATCGGATATACGACAACATCTTCATTCATCCTCCATATATTCGGTTCGTACGACAATAGAAAGGGTAGATTATACTTCGAAGATTTTACACACATATTAGCCCTTAAATCACCTCTAAAGCCCAATCCACTTCACATACCTTCCTCTAACACCTTAATCAACATTATAGGTAGTCCTTTGCATAAATTTGAAGTCAAAACATCATTCTAACAGCCCCCAACTGATTCGGTACAAATAGAGTATCATCCAAAACAGAACCGGTTTTGGGTCCCAACCGTTCAATCGAGCTATAAATCAATTCTAATCCTCAATTCTTCAATAATCAACATTCTAAGACCTTCCTTTATGGGTTTAACCGTGAGATTTGAAGCGGATTGATACCCCAAAGACGTTGAAACAACCCGATCTCTTCAAAATCAGAATCTGTCCATTTTTGTACTACCCATAATCAGCCATAAAACTTATTCTAAAACCATCTATTTGCAGCCATAAATCATATGAACATAGTACTAGATGTCATGAAGTTCTCCTAAAAAATTTGAGGTCATTTGGAATTTCTAAGAGCTAGAACCAACACTTCTCCTCAGCTAGCTCAGAATCCGTCCGCTTTTCTTCCAAAAATCACCATAAATTAACCAGACCTCCAAAAATCATGAAACAAATGGGAAAATGTCAAGGACATCTTAAAATAACCTGTGGTGGTCGGCAACAGAAAGAAGACGATGGGAGAGGCCGGTCGTACGGACCGAACAGAGAGCACAAAAACTATTTTTCTGGGCAGTTTTTGGTAAGAAGAAAAAGAGAGAAAAATCAAAGGGAAATGGTGGGGGAAGTGCTACCCACGGCTGAAGGCTGTAAAATGGGATGCATCACACCTATAATTGATATTAAAATTGACAAGATGTGATTAGGTGGGTAATAAATGCATGGGGCCTTCTAAGAGTGACATGTGGCAATATCCAATAATGCCATTGATTTCCTTGACTTCTTGCACATCAAGTTTCGGCAGCTCATGGGGAGGAGTAAATGACCATTTTTGACCTTCAATTATCATTAAGGCAAATGTAAATGGGCGATGGGTAAAATGGTCATTTGTCATTTTTCGTCCGAACCTTCGTTTTCTCTATTCTGAATGACCATTGGCGAGACGATGTCAAACCCTTTTTCCAATTTTGAAATTCTTCATTTTCAATTGCCAATTCGAGCTTCCATTTCATAACTAAAGCCTCGAGGGTCGAAAATTCAGAATGTCACAATTCTTCCCCCTTAAAGAAATTTCGTCCTCGAAATTTGCCATCTTCTTATCCACTCAATCTCTTAGGCATCGACGCCTCACCGCTGCCTCACTCTTTCAGATAACCTCTTCCATTCGTCTAACGCCATTTTTATTAAATCCTCGTCAGAATGCACTCCTTAGTGCCCATGCCATCAAGCGGATCATTCTCTTGAAACGTCCGTTTGTACCAATGGAGATTCAAGGGCTTAATCAACTTGCCCTCCATTTTCCAAATCGAGCTATGGCCCTCTCGATTTCTTAAATCATTTCATGGTTACTACCGCAGTAATCCGTTCTTGACTCCATTCGAAAATTTCCTTGGATCAAAGTAATCCATTAACTTTCATGGTCATGTCCCTCTCTTATCGGCATGTCTAATGCTCGACCACATGATAGACTAATCCAACTCTCAGTCCATATCACCAATAGTATTAAGAAAAATCTTGGCACATCCTTGTGCCATCTCAAGGGACACCATAATTCGCCCTTCAAATTTCCGATGAGGCCATCTCTTTAAATTCCCCTTTCAATACTGGACTCATACCCTCGTCCATGGAACGTCAAGGTTTCTATTCTCAACTTCCATAATTTCTTTCCCAAGTACTTGGAAGTCTGGGTTTCTTTTCTGCTATGTTCACTCTCATAATTCTTTGGATCTCAGGGTCCACTCCTCGCAATCCCCTTAATTCCTTTCTGACTTTCGGGCCTGATTATTCCAGTAGCCATCATCCTAGTCAATTGGCGAACTTCCAATTTAGAGGTTGAATCTCTTACTTCTCATGGGAAGATCTGTCCCTCTATCACTAATTACACAATGCTCCACTCTCAACCTCTTATAATTCACATAACTTGCGAGGCCTCTCTTTATACAAGCAACGCTTTCATACTCATAAGCAATTTTACTTATTCGTGTTGCATCATGCTCAATTCCCCTCGGGAATCTCTTCATACTACCTTATTCTCTCGTGGTAGATACAGACTCAATATCTTCTTCTACTCAAACAAGGTTTTCCAAACTTTGTCGCGAGGACATTCGCAAACCAATTCCAATCATGCTCTAAGTATTCCAACTCATATGGCATTATCGCCACGGCACATTCACACAGCCCACTTTAATCTGCCTTGCTATGCCTCAAATTTCTTTTCCACGTCACGTCATTGTGGTCCTCTCCACTCTTTTGATCCCATACAGAAACGCCATTAACAATGTAATCGTCAACCTGACTCAAGCCTTCAAAGACTCATCGTATTCATTCACCCATTCGGGTTACATCCCGTTCTTAGTCCACTTTATCAATGGAACAACTCTTGTGGGGAATCTTCCCACAATTCGTCGGTAACAATTCATCAATCCCAAGAAACTTCAAGTTTCAGCAACTCACATTGACCCTAGTCTGTCACTTATCCCCATCCTCAAAGGCTCCACAGGGATTTCATTTCTCATAAATTTCACGACTGAGGAATCTTACCTCATTAGGCACATGGTTCATGCTTTTCACAATTAGAATACAACGAGCATCTCTTTAGAGTCCATACGATACTCTTGAAAGTTGTTCATGTTTCTCATGACTCCTTAGATGAGTCCAATCATCGTCTCTCAAGACGGTAACAATCAATCCAAGTGCTTCTTGGATACTTCATCCGACTGTTATTCACTTCATCACTATCAGGTGTCGAATCATTCCAACTGTCTATGGTATCATTCACTTGAGAGCTCATAACTTGGCTCTATGCTCTCAAGGGTCTCCTCTTGGACCATACACAACATTATGTTCATTTTTGTCACTCTTCCCTTAGGAAATATTAGTGCCTTAGCCTCTGGGTTCCACAACCAGCTAATGCAACCATACCTCAATCTTATCCATTCGACTGACGTCAACATTATCCTGGAATTCAACGCTGTCTACAGGACAGTTTGTAACAGCCGGGGTCCCACTTGCACAATATTGTCCGCTTTGGGCTTTGCAACCCGCACGGTTTTGTTTTTTCCCGGCACTCAGCCGGGGAAAAGGCCTCATGCAAGTCAAAGGCACCCCAAGGCTTATAAAGCCACCCAAGATCTCCCCCCTAGGCAATGTGGGACTAGGGGAGGGATATCACAATCTCCCCCCTTCGGACACAACGTCCCCGTTGTGCCCGTACCGCACTGGGGCTCACGGGCTCGCGGACGACACCGCTACCGCTACCCAGCTACCGGGGTCCACACATGCGGTCGGGGGTCGGCTCTGATACCATTTGTAACGGCCGGGGTCCCACTTGCACAATATTGTCCGCTTTGGGCTTTGCAACCCGCACGGTTTTGTTTTTTCCCGGCACTCAGCCGGGGAAAAGGCCTCATGCAAGTCAAGGGCACCCCAAGGCTTATAAAGCCACCCAAGATCTCCCCCATAGGCAATGTGGGACTAGGGGAGGGATATCACAATCTCCCCCCCTTCGGACACAACGTCCCCGTTGTGCCCGTACCGCACTTGGGCTCACGGGCTCGCGGACGACACCGCTACCGCTACCCAGCTACCGGGGTCCACACATGCGGTCGGGGGTCGGCTCTGATACCATTTGTAACGGCCGGGGTCCCACTTGCACAATATTGTCCGCTTTGGGCTTTGCAACCCGCACGGTTTTATTTTTTCCCGGCACTCAGCCGGGGAAAAGGCCTCATGCAAGTCAAGGGCACCCCAAGGCTTATAAAGCCACCCAAGATCTCCCTCCTAGGCAATGTGGGACTAGGGGAGGGATATCACAATGGCTCAAGTTGGAAAAGTGCGCCAGACCCAATAATTGAAGGGGTCACGAGACCTTTGAATGGAAATGAGAAAAGTGGATGGGTAGACAGACTCAAGAAGGAGTTGCCATTGTTACCCAAGTTGTTGAGACTATTGTTGCTATTGTTGGCAAAGTAAATGATAGAGATCGTGGGAATGACGATGGAAAATGAGAAATGTGGGAAATAGAATCCATGTGGAACCTTCAAGGGTGGGAAATGATAGTGGATTGAGTAAGGCCGATGCGAGCTACTAAGGCTTGAGGTTTTTCTAAACCTGCTCGATTATTGTGGATGATGCGTGAGAGGAATCCCCGCAATAGTTAATCTGGTGATAGGACTGACTAAGAATGAAACGTATCGTGAATGGATGGATGAACACGAAGGAGTTTTAAGGACTTAAGTCAAGTTGGTGATCACGTCGACAACGGCATTTCCGTTTGGAATTGGAAAAAATCCTGAGAACGTAATGACATGTCGTAGAAAAGAGATATGAAGCGTAACAAGGCGATCTGAAGTGGACATTGGGTGTATGTCGCGATAGTAAGACCCTACGAGTTGGAGTGCCGAATGCATGATTGGAGTTGGCTCGCAAACGTCCTTGTGATAAAGCTTGAGAAACATTACTTGCGTGAAGAAAGGATATGAGTTCACATAGACCGTGATGATTTAAAGTATTTGGTTGCCTAAGAGAAATGAACGAGGAGCAACGTGGATGAATGAAATTGCTTAAGGACGAAGGAAGATATTTTATATCGCTATGGAAAGGCGAATACTGTAGCGGATGCGTATAGTAGGAAATTGAGCATCGTGTGCTTGGCAATTGGAGGGCAGACCTTACCTCATGAAGTGAGATATTCAACTTCTAAATTGGAAGTTCGTCGATTGACGGGCATAATAACTACCTCAAGTATTGGACATGAGGGTCAGGAAGAGACAAAGGTATGTTAATCCACGGACATTAACTACAAAGGGATAGTGTGAATAAAAGTGACAGGGGGAAAATTCAGACTTCTGAATACCTGGGGAAAGAACATTGAAATTGAGAGTGGGAATTTTAAAGTTCAAGGACAAGGAAATGTGCCAACGAGGAAAAGCGTAACCGTTGTAAGATTGATGGAATAAATGGTCATTGGAGAATCTTGAATGGAATCGAGGACGAACTACTAAGGACCCAATCATGAATTTGCCTCAGAAGTCGAGAAGGCTATGGTTCGATGTGGACAAGAGAGGTTAAACAAATGGAGCTTATATGTCCTGGACGATACGAGTCACTTTGGCCATAGAAGAAACGGTGAGGCGTTGATATCCCCATAAGATTGGATGATTTCGAAGGTTGTAAATTTCGAGGACGAAATTTCTTTAAGGGGGGAAGAGTTGTGACATTCCGAATTCCGACCCCTCTCAAGGCTATGGAATGGAAGGATATCGATCGGTGTGTTTCAGTGGTATCTCGCTCGGAGCAGGCCACTCTCGAGTTAACTGACCGAAAGGGAAAGACTAACACAAGGTCGGGTACGTGGACCTGAGGATTTTAAATAAGAAATGGCGCTTTGACCATAAGGATTGTCGAGGGAATATTTTGGGCCAGCAGAGATCGATCTAGGAACGATCATGGAATGCCTTGCTAGCGTTATACGTTGGGACGCGGGTGATTCCGCTTAACGAATGTGTAATTTGCGAGAATTTCCTAAATCGGATTCTGATGATCAGGACCGCAGGAACTAGTGATAAACCCTCGCAATCACATGACAACCAAAATCGCCACGGCTTGAGAAAAATCCCAAGGTCGATACGCGTAGCGCCTGCAAGAGTCGCCCGTCAGTTTGAGATAAACTGGAATTACAGTCGATGATAGTTCGACATGAAATTGGACCTTGAGATTGGGCATTGGAAATTGAGGAATTCCAACATTTGAATTGAATTTGACGTCGCCTGGCCAATGGTCATTCAAAATGAGAAAAATGAAGTTTCGGACGAAAAGTGCCAAATGACCATTTTGCCCCTCGACCTTTGGTCTTGCCTTAAGAAATTCAGAAGGTCATTTTGGTCATTTCCCCTCCTCCATATGCTGCCGAAAAGGATAATATTAAGTGGTCAAAGAAGGTCAAAGTCAAGGAAGCAACCAATGGGAGGTTGCCATGTGTCATCTTTTGATTGGACCAAGCATTAAATGGCATTAATTGAAATCTTGACAAAATGGCCCCAATTATTTGATGGTTGTCTCCTCTAGTCTTCATCAGCTGCAGATTGGACGACCACCCTTGGTCCTCCTCCATTTTTGCTTCATTTTCCTCCTCATTTTCTCTCTATCTTAGTCTGCTCGGAAGACAGTTTCTGACCCTGCTGTTCGGTCAGCTCGAGCGGCTCTTCCCGGAGTCTTTTGGTCGATACCTTTTACTACAGGTTAGTTCAAGATGTCCTTGACATTTTCCCGTTGGTTTCATGATTTTTAGAGGTCTGGTTAATTTATGGTGATTTTTGGAAGAAAAGTGGACTGATTCTGAGCTAGCTGAGGAAAGGTGGTGTTTCTAGCTCATAGAAAATCCAAATGACCTCACATTTTCGAGGGTAGCTTCATAACTTATAGTAATACATGTATATGAGCAGAAATGATGTTTTCAATTGAGATTTAGGGGTGTTTCATGGCTGAGATTGAGTGGACAGAATTGAGTGAAAATCTGATCGGTGGACAATCTGTGGAGGTTGAGCCATTTGAACATCCTAGGGGTGTTATTTTGCTTCCAAATCATCAGGGGATGTCCTAGATATGTAAATCTAGGTCTTGGCAAGAAGATTGGACAATAAATTGGTGATTTGAGGTGAATTATGGGCTGTTGGAATAGGGCAAAGGCAGAACAGAATGCTGTCCAATTCTGTTCCAGCTTTGACCGAACCCTTTGGTGGTTCTAGGAAGTGTTTCTATGGTCCAAATTGATTATTGGGATGTCCTAGGATGTCAATTGATGTCTCGGCAAGAAATTAGTTCGATCGGATTGAAATTTGGCGGAGTTAATTGACGGGAATTGTACTTTGTCCGTAGGACGACACCGCTACCGCTACCCAGCTACCGGGGTCCACACATGCGGTCGGGGGTCCGCTCTGATACCATTTGTAACGGCTGGGGTCCCACTTGCACAATATTGTCCGCTTTGGGCTTTGCAACCCGTACGGTTTTGTTTTTTTCCCGGCACTCAGCCGGGGAAAAGGCCTCATGCAAGTCAAGGGCACCCCAAGGCTTATAAAGCCACCCAAGATCTCCCCCCTAGGCAATGTGGGACTAGGGGAGGGATATCACAATCTCCCCCCCTTCGGACACAACGTCCCCGTTGTGCCCGTACCGCACTGGGGCTCACGGGCTCGCGGACGACACCGCTACCGCTACCCAGCTACCGGGGTCTACACATGCGGTCGGGGGTCGGCTCTGATACCATTTGTCACGGCCGGGGTCCCACTTGCACAATATTGTCCGCTTTGGGCTTTGCAACCCGCACGGTTTTGTTTTTTCCCGGCACTCAGCCGGGGAAAAGGCCTCATGCAAGTCAAGGGCACCCCAAGGCTTATAAAGCCACCCAAGATCTCCCCCCTAGGCAATGTGGGACTAGGGGAGGGATATCACAATTCTGTAACGGCCGGGGTCCCACTTGCACAATATTGTCCGCTTTGGGCTTTGCAACCCGCACGGTTTTGTTTTTTCCCGGCACTCAGCCGGGGAAAAGGCCTCATGCAAGTCAAGGGCACCCCAAGGCTTATAAAGCCACCCAAGATCTCCCCCCTAGGCAATGTGGGACTAGGGGAGGGATATCACAATCTCCCCCCCTTCGGACACAACGTCCCCGTTGTGCCCGTACCGCACTGGGGCTCACGGGCTCGCGGACGACACCGCTACCGCTACCCAGCTACCGGGGTCCACACATGCGGTCGGGGGTCGGCTCTGATACCATTTGTAACGGCCGGGGTCCCACTTGCACAATATTGTCCGCTTTGGGCTTTGCAACCCGCACGGTTTTGTTTTTTCCCGGCACTTAGCCGGGGAAAAGGCCTCATGCAAGTCAAGGGCACCCCAAGGCTTATAAAGCCACCCAAGATCTCCCCCTAGGCAATGTGGGACTAGGGGAGGGATATCACACAGTTTCTCGGGCTTCACTTCCAAGAATCATTCAAGCTCCGCGTCTTCTTTCTCAATCCAAACGCTCAATCTCACTACCGATACAATTCGGATGTTCTCTTCCTTTCACACTAGGGTGTCTTACCCTATGAAGGAAACTATACACTTTAGTGGCACTCTCTTACTTCGAATCCACCTTGTCCTTCCCATTCCTTAGAGTGTCATTCTCGAAGTCTATGCCAACGTCGGTGTCGTCACTCCAGGATTCAAATTCCACCAGATCTGACACTCTTCTTCCAATGACTCAGTCAACTCAAGTGACAAAATTCCAACAAGACGAGGTTCTTCCTCGGTCTCCACAAATTCCCATATCGAATACTCAATTCAACTACCTTGAGTCACTTTATAATTACACTCTAAGCGCTCTTTTCCACTTACTCAACTATGCATTAGAATTGCAAATCATCAGGACTATCAAGTCCATTCACTTTCCTTTCCCTCAACGACCATCTCATGGTCCTATTGCCCTTTAATAATGACACCCTACTCTTTAAGGTTGACAACACACAATACCACTTCTAGTGGTTCCGATTCAACCTCAATCGATCTCATAAAATCATCAACGGCAGACAACTAACATAACTCTTTTCTCAACTTTCCCCACGACGGAAGGAACGACATGCCAGTCTCTCATTACGAGACTCACGCCAAGGTAAAAGATGTTTCTCGCAGGCACGTTCCATGTTCCATAATGAACATTTCTTTCCTTGTAATCCATGAGCAAGAGTTCTCTTATTCACATGTCCTCCGATCATTCACTTCTCTTACTGAGTCCCATTATCATTCCTCAAAGTCAGGAATAATCACTAGCCATAAGACTTTCAAATTCCATTACACTCGGAGACCTCACGTCTCACTCAAAGGGTCCTTGACCACCATTAATACACTTAGACCACCTTGAGAACTCTGTCTCATACTGGTCGATCGTTCTCAGATCCTTACAAGACTATTAGGATCTCAACATCCCTTGCTCTCAAGCAATACCAGGAAAGTCCTTCCACTAAACGACTCAATGAAGGCGATTCCGACAATACCATGCCTTCAAGGACCTTTCACCAATCATCAACAGTCTCTTAAGGCTAGTAACTGCCAGTGTCACTTTCTTTCTCGAGTGCACCCGAAACCTCTAAGGTTTCCTTATCAAGATCCCCAATCCAGAGGGGAACAATTTCAAATCTCATCCCTCCGTTAAACTCAGTCAATCTCAACATCATTCATAACTTCACAAGCTTTTAAAAACTCTCGTGGTTTTTCCCACACATTCACTGTAGAATGAAATAACTCAGAGTCACCTCTCTCGTGACTTCCATCACTTAACTCATTAACACTAGCATCAGTCGTCTCAGCGACTTGGGTACAAGGGCAGCTTCCTCTCGAGCTTGCCTACCCATTAATTTTCCTCATTCCCATTCAAAGTTCTCATGACCCCTTATCACACTTGGGTCTCGCACGACTAACAAATCGAGCCATATTCTCTTTTGGTACTCATACTCCAATCACTCTTCTTTACTCAATTCTCATGATCCTTCTCAGTTCTCGGATCTTCCACATCATGTATACTCGAGCGCAATGCTCTTCTACGACCATACTTTGGTCGTTCAACATCATTAGATTCTCATGTCACTTGACCCACCATGATTACCTTCAGGAATCGAAGACTCAAGTCGTCTACTCAAGTCTAGCAGTCTCGGGCTGCTCATCTCATCATCGTTCACCATCAGTCATCCAGTGGTTCCCACTACTCTCAACTAGTTGTTCACCATCCAAGGATTCCAAATCATCCTTAAGCAGCAACCACATAACAAGCAATCCTCCACGAGGCAACTTCTCAAATAATAGCTAGTAACTAGGCAAGCCTCACTAGGCTAAAACTCAACTAAGCCAACGTCAAACAAGTACTCAAAGTGCCATTTCAATCGTTCATGCCATAAATCCAGGGGCATCTGCCACTCTAGCATAAACACAACATGCTATCTTATTCTCAACAGGCATCTGTTCAATAAGTATAAACCTAACATGCCGTCTAATCTCTCAGTTAGACCTTGGCCACAATAATTACATGATGCCAATTACAACATATGCCAACTAGGCCAATCACAACATCAATTTCTTTTTCAAACGGCACTCACTACCAAATACAGGGCTCTTAGCCATGCCTATCACAGGCGCCATTACAAATGCCATGCCACTTTTGAACATTCATTGTAAGAATCAATCATGTGCCATATATCTCTTAACCACAATCAGACTCAACCCTGATACCTAGGCTTTCCCTTTCAATTTATGACTTGGGTCATCCCTGCCTCCTCGCTATCTTAGAAGCCTGCCAAGAGCCGCTCCTTATCTGGACCTCTCTGTCCCGGCGATCACTCCCCGCCCTCATCAGACTTGGTTGTTACAGGTTGTCCCAAGTCATACATCTACGGAGAAAACCCCATTCCACACATCCCATAACATGCTTCCTTACGATTTATAGGTATCCCATCAACTCGTCCCATACCAAGCGACAGTTTATTAAGTTTGACAGCGATAAGCTCATGCATGCACCCTCATCAACTTTTATTTTAATGCCACAAACACATGCACATCATGTTTGTTCTCACTACCTATCATACCACAATCGTCTCAGATCAATTCTTATCCATCGAAGATTTCTAATTCCATCAATGATGGTCACATCACATGGATCAAGGGCCTATATTCCATCATATACCTCAAGTCTAGTCGCTATTCAAGTCAAATCCTTATTCATTCGGTCACAACTAACCTTTAATACCAAATATTCCTTGTCTGCTTCCTCGTATACATCTCATCTCATATTATCCAAAGTTGTCAACAACCATCGATAACTAAAACCATCAAGGTATAACACGATTCAAGCCTGAATCCACTAATACCAATCGTCTCTTTATAACTCACATTCCTCAAGTTAGGTCATTGACAAACCACAATCACAATCAGGTAATCCAATTGACCCATCATTCATAAACAATTCTCTACTAACCTCAAGCATAATTACTATCTCAAAATCCATGCCTATGTATCTTTTAGTTTCTGCTTGTTTTCACTTAAACCTCGATAATATCACCACCCAAGATCATCGATCAAAATCAACACTATGACCATGAAGACACAACAAGAATTCAAGCCTAGAATCCTCAAGATTCAGCAATCAAAGCCTAATCCTGTAGGTCTCACTATCTAATTGTCCTCAAGTCGTCACTCCTTATCACTCCAAACCTCAATCACACTGGATCGAGCTGACCTTGCTCTGATACCACTTAAACGGGGATGTCACGCCCCGAACCCAACGAGCTTGCGAACGTCCCACTGGCCGTAATCAAGCTGTACCATCCAGGATCCTTTCACACTCATGTTCAAGTAATCGTATACATGCGGAAGCAAGAAACTAGTTCGTACACATCATACAATCTTGATGACTTAGGATCGAAAATAGTACACCTCTCGTATCTATAAAATACACCTCAATTCAGTGTATGGTCAAACCAAAGATTTAATTTCTACATCCACCAAATAGTATACAATCACTAAGGTCACCCAATGTCTTACATACATTTGATCACCTACTTCCTCGAATGCCATTCCTTTACAAGTTCGGGCTTTTTTTCGCCTAGGACCTGAAAAATATTAAGCCCCAACTAGGGTGAGATATAAATCTCAGCAAGTAAAACCTAAACCTAGACAAGACCGCCAATCCCACCAGACTACACCACAAGTAACAGGAAGAAGCTTAGCCAAACAACATCACGTAAGAAGAGATTCAAACTTCGCACGTTAGCACAAACAAACACACCACTTCACAGGCCATAAAAATGACATTTTACTCAATCATCGCCAAGGCTCCAAGCCACGATGTATTTCTCTAGGGCACTATGGCCAATTCACTCACAAGGGCTCTCTGGCCATTTGATATCACAGGGGCTCTTTGGCCATTTCATTTGTATCAGGGCACTCTGGCCATGCAAAGCATTATGGCACTCTGGCCAATTACGATGCACAAGGGCTCTCTGGCCAATTACAAAGCATCAGGGCACTCCGGTCAATTACGATGCATTCACACAGGGCATTTTGACCATTCATTTGCATCAGGGCTCCCGATCCAATTACGATGCAAAAGGGGCTCTAAGCCATGGTCATTCATTTGTATCAGGGCTCCCGGGCCAATTAAGATGCAAAATAGGCTTCAAGCCAATTGATAGCTGGAGCACTATAGCCCATCCACATCTCAGGGCATCAAACCAATTCACATATCAAGGGCATCAAGCTAAATCATTTCACGTGGGCATTCAAGCCAAATCATTTCACATGGGCATTCAAGCTAAATCACTTCACATGGGCATTCAAGCCAAATCATTACACATGTACTCATATTCGACCATCACAACTCAAATTTCAATCAATTCACTCATGAATCAAATCACCATTCAAACGCATCCAATAGTGTCCAAACGTCCTAGTAGATGTTTAAGGGACACTTACCTCAAGTAATTAGCAAAAGTCCACTTCGATCAATTTTTCTTAAATCCACAAGTGTTCGGCAACCCAAGGTTCTCGTACCGTCCTAGGAAATTCATCAATTTTGGATCAAAATCCAATCAATTCTCACTTCAATGATACCATTCCCTCAATAATTAATCAAATGGCAACTCAAGATGCCTTATCAATTGATCGGATATACAACAACATCTTCATTCATCCTCCATATATTCGGTTCGTACGACAATAATAAGGGTAGATTATACTTCGAAGATTTTACACACATATTAGCCCTTAAATCAGCTCTAAAGCCCAATCCACTTCACATACCTTCCTCTAACACCTTAATCAACATTATAGGTAGTCCTTTGCGTATATTTGAAGTCAAAACACCCTTCTAATAGCCCCTAATAGATTCGGTACAAATAGAGTATCATCCAAAACAGAACCGATTTTGGGTCCCAACCGTTCAATCGAGCTATAAATCAATTCTAATCCTCAATCCTTCAATAATCAACTTTCTAAGACCTTCCTTTATGGGTTTAACCGTGAGATTTGAAGCGGATTGATACCCCAAAGACGTTGAAACAGCCCGATCTCTTCAAAGTCAGAATCTGTCCATTTTTGTACCACCCATAATCAGCCATAAAACTCATTCTAAAACCATCTATTTTCAGCCATAAACCATATGAACATAGTAATAGATGTTATGAAGCTCTCCTAAAAAATTTGAGGTCATTTGGAATTTCTAAGAGCTAGAACCAACACTTCTCCTCAGCTAGCTCAGAATCTGTCCGCTTTTCTTCCAAAAATCACCATAAATTAATCAGACCTTCAAAAATTATGAAACAAACGGGAAAATATCATGGACATCTTAAAATAACCTGTGGTGGTCGGCGGCAGCAAGGTGACGATGGGATAGGCCGGTCGTACGGACCGAACAGAGAGCACATAAACTGTTTTTTCTGGGCAGTTTTTGGTAAGAGGAAGAAGAGAGAAAAATCAAAGGGAAATGGTGGGGGAAGTGCTACCCACTTCTGAAGGCTGTAAAATGGGATGTATCACACATATAATTGAGATTAAAATTGACAAGATGTGATTAGGTGGGTTACAAATGCATAGGGCCTTCTAAGAGTGACATGTGGCAATATCCAATAATGCCAATGACTTCCTTGACTCCTTGCACATCAAGTTTCGGCAGCTCATGGGGAGGAGGAAATGACCATTTTGACCTTCAATTATCCTTAAGCCAAATACAAATGGGTGAGGGGTAAAACGGTCATTTGTCATTTTTCGTCCGAAACTTCGTTTTCTCTATTCTGAATGACCATTGGCGAGATGACGTCAAACCCTTTTCCAATTTTGAAATTCTTCATTTCTAATTGCCAATTCGAGCTTCCATTTCATAACTCAAGCTTCGAGGGGCAAAAATTCAGAATGTTACAACTCACATCGGTCTTGGTCAGTCCATCTCCATCCTCTACCTTTGAGGATTCACAGGGATTCCATTCCCCAGAACTACCTGGCCAAGAAATTCATCTTATCAAGCGCAAAGATTACATTCTTCATATTTATCACTCGCTGAGCGTTTTCTCAGGGTCTATAGGACAATTCTCAAAGCTTTTCATCTTTTTCATCGCCAGGTATTGCCTTGTCTCAATTTCTCTTCGAACCACACACATGAGAGTCTGTAACTTGACTTCCTATTTTCATGGATCCTCAACTTGACCATATAACAATTCCTTCATTTTTTTTTGTCACACTTCCTTTAGGAAGTTTTAGCGTCTCAACCACCGGGTCCCATCATCAACCAATACGACTTTGTCCAAATTCCATTCGTTCAATTGAACATCAACATTATATTAGAACCATACATTGTCCACCAAACAAGTCTCTCAGAATTTGTTTTCTGGAGATCATTCGAGCCCTACATCTTCTTTTCCGCCAAGATGCTCACTATCGATGCCAAGACAAGTGGAATTCCTCTTTCTTCCACACTAGGGTCTCTTGCCCTAGGAAGGAAACTATACACTTCAATGGCATTCTCTTACTTCGAATCCACTTTGTCCTTCCTACTCCATAGGACGCCAATCTTGGAGTCTATAGCAACAACGATATTTTTACTCCAGGATTCAAATGCCACCGTACTTGTCATTCTTCTCCTAATAATTCAGTCACCTCAAGTGACAAAGTTCATTCTTCATCGGTTTCCACAAATCCATATTTTAGATATTCAATCTGACTACTTCAAGTTGCCTTGCGATTACAATCTAAGCACCTTTTTGCTTATTCATCAATTCATTAAAATCGCAAGTAGCTAGGACCATCAAGTCCAATCACCCTTCTTTTCATAAACGACCATCTAATGGTCCAATCGCCCTTTAAAAACGATGCCCTAACCTTAAGGGTGATAACTCGCAATGACATTTCTTGACTCCGATTCAACCTCAATCAATCCTATTTCAATTGACAGGGTTCGACAGACTGACACGTCAGTCTCCTTTATAGTCCTCATAACAGCAAGAGGCTAACCACCCTAAGCCTTATGCCAAGATAATAGCCATCTTTATATCCATATTCCCTATTCTATAATGAACATTTCTTTTCTCGTAATCCATGAGCAGGAGTTCTCTTGTTCATATGTCTCCCGATCATTCACTTCTTTTACTGAGTCCCATTACCAGTCCTCAAAATGAGTAACAACAACTAGCCAAAAGGTTTTCAAATTCCAATTCACTCAGGGATTTACTTGTCTCATTCAAGGGTCCTCGATCACTTTTAATACACTTAGGGAACCTTGAGAACTCTATCTCACATTGGTCGATCGTCTTCAGATCCTTGCAAGGCTATTAAAATCCAAACAACTTTTGCTCTCAAGCAATCTCAAAAGGTCACATTTCATTGCACAATTTGACGAAGGCAACCTAGTTAAATACCACGTCTTCAAGGAAAACTCTTCCTTTGGTGGTCTTTCACCAATCATCAGCAACCTTTTAAGGCTAGGAACTATCAGGGTCACTTCCTTTCATCAGCAACCTGTTAGGTCCTTTGCTGCCAGAAGATGTACCCTTAGGAGTTGTTCCTAGTTGGTGTCACCCCTCTCGTTCGGAAGTAGAGGTGGAGAATCAAGCATCAGTGAGAGGATACAGAAATATTATCGAGAGTTCAAAGTCTCCCCCTTTCGAGGAATACAAGAATTATATTGAAATCTCAATGGAGGAAACATAAGATACCGAGAAGACAACTGAAGAAGACACTGAGGACATTTCCGAGGAGGTGCCATCAGAGACCTTTTCCGAATACGATCCTGAGGAAGATCAAGCCAAGGCGTGTGATGATTCCAGCGGTTCTTCAGGGTAGCGTGGCAAAGTGGTTGAGTTCTCTAGCGAGGAACAATTTTGGAGTGAGGTTTAGGAAGGCACAGTGAAATAGCCTTTTATGTTATCCTGAGTTCCTTGCTAGCTTTTGTAAGCGGTTTATGGTCAAAGACTTTCCCCACCGTCGTCTGTAGCAACTTCTGTGATATTTATGCTTATGAATATAAGTGTGTGCTTTGTTGTTCGTCCAAATTTACATCTGTTCTTTTTAAGTCAGGGTTGTTGTTCCCTTCCGCATGTGCGTCTCACTTCATTTTAGGCCGTGGGATATTTCTGGGATTTATTATATTGGCCTGGAGCGGATGTGATGTGCTCGCTGGGAGTGCGGGGCGTGACATACTCCAACAATCTTAAGGATAAATTATGGATACTTCAGTTAATGCCAATGATGCTGCCGCCGCCGCTGCTCAAGATGCGTCTATCACCGCCATTCCAATTGTGCTGCCACATCAACCACCTATGTCATATGCTAAACCATTACCCGACATATCAAAGATTGAAGTTTTCAAAGGAAACAACTTCAAAAGATGGCAAGAGAGAGTTTTCTCTATCCTAGATATGTATGGCGTGGCTTTCGAACTTACAGAGGCCGAACCAATTGAAAATAATCTGCGAGACCAGTGGATACATGCTAATAAGGTATGTAGACACACGATTATCAGCATTCTTTCTAATGAATTGTTTGATGTCTACTGTCCGCATAAGGAAGCAAAACAAATATGGGAGTCCATGATTGCAAAGTATACTGCCGAAGATGTGGGCAGAAAGATATTCGTGATTGGAAACTATTATCTGTGGGAAATGTCCGATGATAAGGAGATCAAAACGCAAATCAATGAATATCACAAGTTCGTAGAAGACTTGAAAGCAGAGAATATCAATTTGCAAGAAGAATTTGTTGTAGGGTTGCTGATTGAAAAATTGCCTCAATCGTGGAACGACTACAAGCAAACACTCAAGCACAAAGATAAGCAATTGTTACTTGCTGATCTAGTTGTCCATATCATCATTGAAGGCACAACTCACAAAGAGACCAAAGCTTCCAAAGCTAAGGAAATTACTGCAAAAGCAAATATGTTGCAATGCAAACCTCACCATCGTCAAAACAGGTACAATAACAAAAGGTCTGGTTACAAACCCACTTTCGAATAGATCGCTCCCAACTGTTCAATAGGGTTTCCGATCGTACCCTCCACGAAACGATTGGTGGTGACTCCTTGGCATGTACACATATCACATGTCTCCAGACCGTACCGAATGTCGACCACGTATATCTAGCCGTTGCGATTTGGGTAATGGACCTTGGGAGAGGCCCGCGTCCGATTAGGCGACATCGGGCAGCCCATTATCCCCTCCTTGCGAGAGGGTCGCGACAACATGCTAACTTTTGGTACGTGTATTGATGTCATGAATGAAACAAAATGTTTCTTGACGTCTAGATTTGAAATGAAGGATTTGGGAGAAGCTAATGCTATTTTGGGTGTTAGAATCATAAGAAGTGACCGTGGCCTAATGCTTACTCAACAACATTATGTGGAAAGGCTACTCAAGAAATATGAGCACTTTGATGTCACACCGGTGAGTACTCCTTATGATCATAATATTCAATTATTGAAAAATAAAGAAGATAGTGTGGCTCAATCTGAGTATGCTCAAATTATTGGGAGTCTGATGCATTTGATGAATTATACTCGACCTGATATAGCATATGCTGTATACAGACTGACTATACACATAATCCCAATTGTGATCATTGGATTGCCTTGATCAGAGTAATGAAAAATTTGAGAGGAACCATAAACTATGGTATTCTCTATAGTGGATTTCTTACTGTATTAGAAGGATACAGTGATGCTAACTGGATTTTAGATTCAGATGAGACAAAATCCATTAGTGGTTATGTATTTATTATTGGTGGAGGTGCTGTATCTTGGAAATCAGCCAAATAAACAATATTCGCTAAATCCACCATGGAGTCAGAGTTTGTAGCTCTAGAATTGGCTAGTAATGAGGCTGAGTAGTTAAGAAACTTCTTAGCAGATATTCCTTTGGGAATGAAACCGACACCTTCAGCGTCGATGCATCGTGATTGCCAAGCGGCAATAACCATTGCAAAGAATAAGACTTTCAATGGTAAGAATAGACACATTCGGTTGAGACATGATGTGGTAAAGTAGCTGCTTAAGGATGGAATCATGTCCATCGATTATGTAAAGCTAGAAGTGAATTTGGCCGATCCTCTGACTAAACCTTTAGGAAGGAAATTTATTTTTGACACATCGAGGGGAATGGGACATAAGCCGGTTGAGGAAAGTCAACGGTGATGGTAACCCAACCTATGTGATTGGCGATCCCATGAAGTAGGTTCATATGGGTAATAATAAGTCACTTGTTGATCTTGTGATGCACTATAAATTTTCTCTCCCCTATGGTGTGAATAGTGCAAATCTACAAGGAAAAGGAGGGTGAGCACCAAGCTCTTAATGAGTTTCATAGCCATTATTGGTGGTGTATTGAGCTGTAGAATATACTTGATGGAATCACCTATATAAGTGTGGAGTGAGGCCGCTCCTATGACATTTTTGGCGAAAATCTCTAGAGCCCTTATGAATAAACCAAGCATGCGCACGACCTATTAGCTAAAAACCGCGTTGAACAACAAACCTTATGGGAGTGTAATGTGATTTGTCGATCTAAGAACGATTATGGAATACATTGCTAGTGTTATACGATTTGCGCGTGGGTGATTCCGCTAAACCGACGTATGATTTGCAAACCTTTCCTAAATCGAATCCTTACGATCGCGATCATAGGAGCGAGTAATAAACCCTCGCAATTACATGACAACCAAAGTCGTCGTGACTTGAGTCATCCTAAGTGTAGCGAGAGTCACAGAGTCGATACACGTAACGTCTACAAAAGCCGCCCGTTAGTTCGAGATAAACTGAAGATACAATTGACGGAAGATCGATCATGAAATGGAAGCTCGAAATTGACAAATGGAAATGAAGAATTTCAATATTGGAAAAGAATTTGACGTCGCCTCGCAAATAGTCATTCAAAATAGGAAAAACGAAGTTTTGGACGAAAAGTGCCAAATTACCGTTTTGCCCCTCAACCTTATCCCTTTGCCTTAAGATGAATGAAGGGCAAAAAGGTCATTTAGACCTCCCCATGGGTTGCCAAATTTAAGAGGGCAAAATAGTCTTTGATGCCAAGATTTTTATGATAATGAGGACAAGTGTCATCAATTTAGAGCAATATCCAAATAGACTAGGGTTAGATGCCTAGATTGCATTAAATATTAGTCTAATCCTCACCTAACTCTCTCTCTCTCCTCTTGACTTTTAGAAGAAGCAAAGAATTTTCTCTATTCTCTCTTTCATTTGGACGACACCCTCGGCCCTTTCTGCGTTTTCCTCCTTTCACCCGAAACTGCTCCAGCTCATGACCAGTATAGACCCGACCCACTGTTCCGACTATAAATCCGTCGTCCGGTATCGGATGGAGGTAAAAACACCGCCAAAAGAAAGCTTATCGTCTTATCGTTTCATAGACATATTATAAGCTCGATTTGACCTAGTAGATCTTCCCGTAGCTCGATTTGAGTGGACGAAGGTCAGGACAAGGCAGATTCTGACCAAGCTGGAGGAAGTTTTCTGTTTAGCCACTTCAAGGCTTCAAACGACTTCAAAATTTCGGTGAGGACTTCTCAACTTACAGTACTAACGTTGGAAGGTTGCAAGTTTAAGGGAGTTTCGATAGGTTTTCATGGTTGAAATTGGTTAGTTTTGCAAGAGCAAATTCTGTCCTCTTTGACCGGCATAGCATCCGTGAGCTTTTAAGGTTCGCTGGGGTGTCACATTGCCCCGAAACTTGTTGGTAAAACACCCTAAGCCATGATACTACATGTTAGAAAATGATAGATGAGTTAGATTGGAGTTTTGATGGCCGGTTTGCATAATATTCCTTAGGAACAGAACCTGCCTTGCTCTGGACAGAATGGGATCCGAAGGTTGTTGCTGTGCTTGGAGGAGTTTGTTGGTTAAATTAGCTAGGTAAGAAGACTTCTAACCTTTTGTTAGGATGTTGAGTCACTAAAGGGTGGATTTTTTTTTTATGAAAATTAAAGGTTTTAAAGGGTTGTTTTGAAGGTGGAACCGTGAGAGACTCGTGAGTTGCCAAATCTGACTTCAACGCGCACCAAATTTGAAATGGCCCGTTTTAATTCATCCGATATCCAAATTGAGTATCGTTTTCACCCACATGTCTGTAAGATCTTGAAGAACAAGATCCTGAATTTTTTTTCTCAAATAGCCAATGGAAAAATGTCAGTTTTCTTGAGAACGAACCTGGTCGTGGGTGGACAGTTCTGTGGTTTAGGGTCATTGATGACTTTTCTTGATTGAATGTCCCTTTAACATACCTAGGGAGTGTCAAGTTAATGCTGTGGCTGTTTGGTGATGAAATTCTATGTGAAAAAATGGGCATGTGTTGATTAATTGGGATTCAATCGAGGGCTTTAATGCTAGGTTTTTGTGTCGAATAATGCATAGTGTGATGATGTGCATATGTATGATGGTCGAATGTCTTGTTTTTAATTGATGAAACAGATGTGCTTGAATGCGTGCCTTAAATGGCGATGTCATGAATTTGCTTGTGATTGCGAAATTGGGATTAATGAGAAGGTTCACAATTATGTTTATGGCCAATGCATTGAGCTGGGGAGGGAGTTACTCCCATCAACCTGACGAGGTCTTGCGGCTAGAGAGTCCTACCTTGACCGAATCATCTCGAAGGTTGTAAGAATCGAGAGTCAGGTAGCGACCGAATCATCTTTAGGTCTGGACGCGAGAGTCCTATAGTCAACCGAATCATCTCGATGGCGCGGAGTGTCGAGAGTCGCTATAGAGACCGAATCATCTCGCAGCGAGAGTTATGATGATCGAATTATCTCGATAAAACGTCGAGAGTCATGTGATTGATCGAATCATCTCAGGGCCCAAGTAGGGTGGCCCTTGGTGGGCGTAATGAAGATAAAAGACTGAAACATGATTGTGATTTGTTTCTGAGTCTGTATGATTATAATGCTTGAATTGGCTGGAACACCTGAAGTACATGGAACATCTTATATGTCCGAGTGACTTGAAAGGTTTGGACTGGAAATGGAATTTGTGAGTGACATGAGTCGCTGAAGGCTTGAAATGCCATATTTATGCCAATTGCTTGAATGTCATATATGAAAAGCGTTTTTCAAAACTTGCAAATTTTCAAATGTGCCTGGAAGTACCAATAGTTTAACTTAGGGTTGGGTTAACTTATTGAGATTATTATCTCACCCCGTCGTGGGACCAATATTTTCAGACCCAAAGCCTTGAAGAATACCTCGGAGGTGATGAAGAAGGACAAGGAGGAAGATGAAGACGAGTCTGCCTAGTTGTGGATTTCTTTTTTTAAGTTCTTCTTTTTGGTTCTATAGTGCCTTCCTCCAAACCCTTCTGTCTTTTGTTGTACTAGACCCTTTTATTTGTAAGACGATGTGTGTTTATTTTTATGTCTGGGGTTTGTTTCCGTTTTCGCGTGTGCTTCTCATATCGTGCTCCACAAGTTGAGTCGCCGGATCCTGGGTTATCTTATTTGTACTGACGACAGTGTGGGATGTTGGCGTGCCCGCCGAGGTCAGGGCGTGACATCCCCGTTTAAGTGATATCAGAGCGAGGTTAGCTCGATCAAATCTTATCGATGTCTGGAGTGATAAGGAGTGGTGACTATAGGATGGTTGGGTAGTGAGACTCTAGAGGAATTCACTAGAGATAGGCACGAAATGCATGACATATGAATTGGCGTTTGTGAATGGCATTGTGTTCAGGCATGACTGGTTGTGACTTGTTGATATGCTTGAAAACTGGTTACGATTTTACTAATACGCAGATGCGTCTGGACTTGAGGTATGAGTGAAATCTCCCTATTGTGATGCCTCTGATTGTTTGAGTAGTGATGAATGGCTAGCTGAGATTGTTGATGTGATAAGTAGCCTGGAGTTGTTAGACTTAAGTGAGTAACTTAGGTCTCTAATTCCTGAATGGAATTGCAGTGGTCCAGGTGTTGTGGAAGCTAGCAAGATGAGCAATCGAGGTAGGAACACTAGAGGAGCATCTAGCTCGAGAGCTCCAGCGGCCGAGGATCTAAGAGTTGATGGAGTTTTAAGGGCGCTGGAGCAAATTGGAGAATTGTTGGGAAAGGAAGCCCAAGATAGGGCTCATGCAGCCCTTCGACAGGCCGAAGATAGAGCTGAGATAATAGTTTAGGATGCTGAAGTTGCAGTGGCAGCTATTGAAGCTGTAGTGGCAGCTGTGAACCTAGCGAATGGAAATAATGGCCAAGGAATTAGAGGTGGCAATATACAAGGCCTTGAGAATCGCGCTATGGGTCAGTTGATGGAGTAATTTTTGAAGCTGAGAAGGTGACCCTAGCGACTTACCAGCTCCAAGGAACTGCGAATGATTGGTGGAAGCCACCAAGTGAATGGTTTTTCCTGAAGGGACTGAATCGACGTGGCCACCTTTTGCCAAGACTTTCAATGAGAAGTATTTCTCTGAAGCTGCCCAGGAGCAGAAATTGGCTGAGTTCCAGAACCTTCGTCGGAATCATATGACTATTGATCAGTAAGAGGCTGAATTTGCAAGGATATCGAAGTACGCACCTAGAATGGTAGAGAATCCACTGGATCGGGTGAGAAGGTTCCGAGATAGATTGAGGCCCGATATCCGCAGTCAGATGATCTCGATGAATCTGAGGGATTATAATGAGATTTATAGCAGGAGTCAGATGATTGAAAGAGATATGAGGAATAGATGAATTTCCTCTGGATCGCGATTTAATCCAGTTAGACACAATCAGAATTTGGACAAAGGTCCTATGGTGAACAACATGCGATTTGTTCCCCTAGTTAAGAAGAATATCACGAAGCCTGCTCACCAAAATCACTGGAGTTGTTGCCTCTGTGGGCGAAGGCATGGAAGTGGACCCTGTCCAAAGTAGACAGGATGATGCTTTAAGTGTGGCAAGATGGGCCACAGGGCAAGGGAATGTGGACAATGAGACGCAGGTCCTCAATATCAACCACTACGAGCCCAACAAGAACCACAAGTTGGAGCTACCCCGTAGGCCAACCAAAATAGGCCGCCGACTCAAGGAAGGGTGTACGCTGTAGCTCACAGTAAGGCGGAGGAGATGCCTGGCGTGGTCACGGGTAAGGTCTTTCTTTGTGATCATGCTGCTTATGCCTTATTTGACCCTAGAGCGTCGCATTCGTTTGTGTCTACCCAGTTTGCTGATTTGACTGAAATGAAATTGGAACCATTAGATGTTATGTTGCATGTGACAACGCCTTTGTTGGATAAAGTGCTTGTTTCGTTAGGATGCAATAATTGTAAGATAGTTATCGAAGGTGGTGAAAGACGAATAGATTTGGATGTGTTACCCATGTTTGATTTTGATATCATTGTTGGAATGGACTGGCTGAGTAAACAAGGGGCCGTAATGGATTATGGTAGTAGGGTAATTCAATTTCATCCTATCGATCGCCCTAGTTTTGAATTTATGGGGAGCCCAGGAGCAATCTCGATTCCTTTGGTTTCGTCACTGGAGGTGACTAAGTTAATGAATGAAGGGTGTGAGGCTTATTTAGCCATTGTGGTAGATACGACGATTGAGGAGCCGAAGTTAGAAGAAATAGTTGTTGTACATAAATTTCCTGATGTATTTCCCCAAGAGTTACCTGGTTTACCACCCGAAAGAGAAGTGGAGTTCTCAATTGAATTAGCCCCTGGGATGGAACCAATTTCAAAAGCCCTTTATAGAATGTCCTTGTCGAAGCTAAAGGAGCTAAAGGTGCAAATGCAGGAGTTACTGGACAAGAGTTTTATTCGTCCAAGTGCATCGCTGTCACGCCTCGAACCTTGATCCTTATATTGACTCCCAAGATCCCTCGGGTTACAACTCATAAAACCGACAAATAGACGGAAGCGAGAATACATCTCCATACATATACAGAATCCGGATGACTTAGGACGGAAGTAGTACACTTCTTAGGTTCATGAAAACAAATCTTGCGAAGTAGTCAAATACTAATGGATCGATAATTATATCCACATATCATAATACAATCCCTCATAATAACACAATATATGAAACCACATCCTATAATTTCTTCCTCGAACATCAAACCTTGATGACATTTAATGTACCGTCACCTGGGACCTGAAAAATGTAAATCCCCAACGGGGTGAGATATAAATCTCAGTAAGTAAACCCTAAACCTAGACCAGACTGCCAGTCCCGACCAGACTATGCCACAAAGCACCATCCAGAAGCTCATCAAGGCATTGGCATATAGCATTCAAATATCTCAAGGTAATTGGCATCAATAAGAATCACAGTCAAGCACATTATGCACCTTGAGACCAGCTTCACACACTAGCACATAATAAACTCATATGCTTCATAATTACCACAATGAAATCACATATCTCATCGCCAAGGGCTCCCAGGCCGCGATGTATTTCTCAAGGGCACTTTGGCCAATTCATTTGCATTCGGGCACTCTGGCCATGCAATCACAGGGGCACTTTGGCCATTTTGATTCACAGGGGCTCTCTGGCCATTTACAAAGCATCAGAGCACTCTAGACAATTACGATGCACAAGGGCTTTCTGGCCAATTACAAAGCATCAGGGCACTCGGGCCAATTACGATGCACAAGGGTTCTTTGGCCAATCACAAAGCATCAGGGCACTCTGGCCAATTACGATGCACAAGGGCTCTTTGGCCATTTAAAATCACAAGGGCAAGCAATCATTGCAAGGACACTCTGGCCGATTCACTTGCATCATAACCAATTAAGCCACACAAGCACACTAGTCCTTGTGAAAACCGAGGTCACACTACATCATTCCAATCATGGAGTTCATTAATTCATCACACCAAGGTATATGGATCAACCATCATAAATCAAAGTTCAATCAATTCACTAATTGATCATGGGGCATCATAGCCACTTCATATCACACAGGCATTATAGCCATGTAAATCTCATAGGCGCTATGGCCATATAAATCATCAAAGGCTCAATAGTCAATATATCATCAAGGCATATCACAACTCAATGGTCAATTGTCATACTATGCCATTCAACTCATAGATCTTGCCTCCCAATTAAGCAACTCATCAATCACTTAATTCAACAATTCAATACATCCAATAGTGTCCTAACATCCTAGAAAAGGTTTAAGGGACACTTACCTCTTTAATTGAGCTAGCACTTTCGCTCAGAATCCACCACCAAGCACGGTTTTCAACCGGCCAGAATAGGGCAAATGCACGGCCCTAGGAAATTCCACAAGTCGCCCATTAAAATACTTCCAGCTTCAATACACACACACCACATTAATCTCAAGTTGTTGCAATGATAACTTAATGCTCCTAAGCATGTCAATTGTTGTTCTATCAATGCAAGCCATCACAATTTCATTCCACCCAAATCCGCCTTTTCTTAAGCTCCACGATCAGGTTCAGTATCACAAAAACTGTAATTTTTCTATTGATTTTTTGACAAAAATTCTAGGATCTTAAACTTCAAGATCTTACGGACATGTGGACGAAAACGGAGCTCAATTTTGATACCGGACCACTCAGAACGACCCAATTCAAAATCGATGCGCGTCATGGGCGTATTGGTCGGTGTCTCACACTTCTCACTTCAAATAGCTCTTAATTCAACTTTAAACTTCCATTCACCACAAAACAAACTTGCCATAATCTCAATCTACAAGTTTAGGAAGCTCACCAAGAGTTTCGCAGCAAGAACATGTCACGCCTCGACCCCGGCGGACACGCCAACATCCCACTATGCCGTCAATCGTAAAAAGATAACCCAGGATTCAACGGCCTAACCCTCGGAATGCGATAAGGAAAGCACATACGGAAGCGAAAATAAAACTCCAAACATAAAATAAACACAATGTGACATAGGATTGAAACGAACATGCATTGTCTTACAAATAAAAGAGTCTATTACAACAAAAGGAAGTAGGGTTCGAAGGAAGGCACTATAAGACCAAAAAGATGAACTTCAAAAAGAAAGTTATAGACTAGACGGACTCGTCTTCATCTTCCTCCTTTTTCCTTCTCCGTCATCTTCGGGACCTTCTTCAAGGCTTTGGGTCTGAAAATGTATGTCCCACTACGGGGTAAGATTTGCATCCCAGCAAGTGAAACCCAACCTAAACTAAACCACTAGTCTCACTAGAACACACAAAATGCAGATAATGCGGGGAATTCAGCAAGCAATGGCATATGTCAAACGATCATCACCTTTTCAAAGTACTTGATATAAAGAAGCAACTATCAAGCACACATCATCACTAGTGACCCAAGCTTCACACATTAGCCCAAAATAAACATGTTGTATTCAATGTGACATCCATTTAATCATCGCTAGGGCCCATGGCCGCGATGTATCGCCAGGGCTCCATGCCGCGATATAATCTCATAGGGCTCACAGCCAAACCATTGCCAGGGCCCACGGCCGCGAAGTAGTTTCAATCTATTCAAGCATCGCTAGGGCCCACGGCCGCGATGTAATTTCTCAAGGCCCATGGCTAATTTACTAGCAATAACAGGGCCCACGGCCAATCTTAATAGCAATAATAGGGCCCACGGCCAATTTAATAGCACACTATCAATCACATGCTTTTATCGCACAAGCATGCTACACCAAACAACTATCCAGTAGCATCCTAGGGTTCAAGTAAGGGTTTAGGAACCACTTACCTCAAGCAATCAGCAAAATCCACACCAAACGAGTCTCCTCGATCCACAAGACCACAGTCAAACCAGAATCACGTGCCGTCCTAGGAAGTTCATCACTTTTGAGTCAAAATCCACTCAATTTCGGATTAGAAACAATTGAACTTCATTTTCGTTAAACCATTTTCTCAATCACCAAACAAATGGCAACTCAGGATGCCTTATCAATCGATCAAATACACCTCGACACCTCTATGAACCCTCAATATGCTCGGTTCAAACATCAATATAAAGGGAAGATTATACTTTGAAGGTTTGGAGTACAAATAAGCCCTTAAATCACCTCTAAGTCCCAATCCACTTCACATACCTTCCTCTAACACCTTAATCAACATTATAGGTAGTCCCTTGCATCAATTTGACATCCAAATACCCATCTAACAGCCCCCAACAGAATCGTTTCAACAAGAACCTTAACCAAAACAGAACCGAATTGAGCCTACCCCGCACAATCGGTCCATAATTCGATCGTAGGTCCTAATTTCTCCTGAAATAAATTTGCTAGAACCTCAATATAAGTGTTAGGGAGGCTCACTGAAAGTTTCGAAGAGAAACAACACTCCGAAGACCTCCAATCACTTCGGTTTCTCCTTGGTGCGCGGCTATCAGTTTTATGCTCGATGAAAGTCACTCAAAATCATCCATGAAAATACCTCAAACCTCCACAAAAAATTATCATTTCTGCTTTGTGGACTCAAGTACTAGATGTTATAGAGTTCTCACAAAAATTTCGAAGACATTTGAAATTTCTAAGAGGGTGAACCACGGCCCTCTCTCAGTCAGCTCAGATTCTGTCCGTTTTTATTCCAAAAATGTTCATAAATTAAACAGACCTTCAAATGACGTAAAACCAATTGAAAATTGTCAAGGATATCTTAAACTAAACTGTGGGGGTCGGCAGCGGCGAGACGATGAACGGACCGAACAGAGGGCTCAGAAACTGTCTTCCGGGTAGTTTTTTTGTTATAAGGAAAAGGGAGGAAAATCAAAGGGAAATAGTGGGGGAATGGCTCACACAGCTGAGGGGCTGCAAATGAAGGTGTTCCACACTAATAATGAAGGTTAAATTGATAAGATGGCATTAGGTGAGGTAATAAATGCATGGGGCCTTCCAAGAGTGACATGTGGCATGGACCATTAATATCATTGACTTCCATTGACTCCTTGCACCTCAAGTTTCGGCAGCTCATGGGGAGGGGAAAATGACCATTTTGACCTTCAATTATCCTTAAAGCAAAGGCAAATGGGCAAGGGGTAAAACGGTCATTTGGTATTTTTCGTCAGAAAATTTGTTTTTTCTCATTTTGAATGGCCATTGGCGAGACGATGTCAAATCCTTTTCCAATTTTGAAATTATTCATTTCCAATTGCCAATTTTGAGCTTCCATTTCGTGATCAATCGTCCGTCGATCGTAACTTCAGTTTTTCTCGAACTAACGGGCGGCTTTTGCAGACGTTACGAGTATTGACTCTGTGACTCTCGTCACACTTAGGACGACTCAGGATAAGACGACTTTGGTTGTCATGTAATTGCAAGGGTTCATTGCTAGTTCCGACGGTCTCGATGGTCACTGTCCGATTTAGGAAAACTTCGCAAATTATACATTGGTTATACGGCATCACCCGTGTTCCAATCGTATAACGCTAGCAATGGATTCCTTTATCGTTATCAGATCGGCCTTTATTGGCTCTAAATGTGCCTCAGCAATCCTTATGGCCAAAGCGTCATTTTCCACTTCGAGTTTCCTAGGTCCACGTACCTTGTCATGCGTTGGCCTTTCCCCTTGGGTTAGTCTACTCTAGATTGATCAGATCCGTGCGAGATATAACTGAAATACATCGATAGATAGTTCTCATTCAATAGCCTCAAAATGGCAGGAAATTCAGAATGTTACAATTCTTCCCCTTTACAGAAATTTCATCCTCGAAATTTACAATAAGTCCAATTAACTAAACAAATAGGGGTACTGACGTCTCATAACTTCCTCGTTTTCCCACATGGCACCTTCTGTTCTGTGATACTCTCAAATTACTTTGACTAGTGGGATCGACTTATTCCTCAAGACTTGTTCCTTCCGATCCTCATTTCTTATTGGCTTTTCTACATAAGACACCTTGTCATCCAGTTCCACAGTCTCAAAATCTAGAACATGCGTCGGATCTGGTTCATATTTCCTTAACATCGACACATGGAACACATTATACACTTGAGACAAACTTGGCGGCAAAGTGAGTCGCTAAGCCAAAGTCCCAATTCGCTCTAGGATTTCAAAAGGACCTACATATCTCGGACTTAGTTTCCCTTTCTTTCCGAATCGTGATAACCCTCGCATCGGCGATACCTTCAGAAACACATGATCTCCAACCTAAAATTCCAGGGATTTACGTCTTTTATCGGCATAGCTTTTCTGACGACTCTGTGCCGTTTTCAACCTTTCTCTAATAACATTAACCGCCTCAACTGATTGTTCCACTAATTCCGAGCCGGTTATACTTCTTTCTCCAACTTCATCCCAACATACTAGAGTTCTACAGGCTCTACCATACAAGGCTTCAAATGGTGCCATTCCGATACTCTGCTGGTAACTGTTATTGTAAGCAAACTCCACTAGATGCAGTTGATCCTCCCATCCTCCTTTAAAATCTATCACACAAGCTCGTAACATATGTTCAAGTGTCTGAATTGTTCTTTCTAATTGTCCATCGGTCTGTGGATGATAAGCAGTACTAAACTGCAATCTAGTTCCCAAAGCCTCTTGAAAACTCTTCCAGAAATTCGCCATAAACTTAGGATGTCGATCCGACGTAATAGTAACTGGAACTCCATGCAAGCGCACAATCTGACGCATATACAACTCAGCAAACTTATCCATAGAGAAATCCTTTCGCACGGGTATAAAATGCGCGAACTTGGTCAATCTGTCTACGACTACCCAAATTGAATCATAACCTCTTTGGCTTCTCGGCAAACCAGCCATCACGAAGTCCATTGTCACATGCTCCCATTTCCATTCAGGAATTTCCAATGGTTGCAACAGTCCCCCAGGCTTGCAGTGTTGTGCCTTCACTTGCTGACAGGTTAAGCACTTCGCCACGTGTTTGGCCACGTCCACTTTCATTCCATTCCACCAACAATTCTGACGCAAATTCTAATACATTTTTTGTGCTACCTGAGTGTATACTGTAGTTACTCTTGTGAGCTTCCGACAAAATCTTTTCCTTAAGCTCCTCATCACCAGGCAAACATAAACGTCCACGAAATTTCAAAATTCCATCTTATAATACTTGAAAATCAGTTTTCCTTTTTGTCGCATCCAACTTGAGGATTTTCTGAATCTCAGGATCCGTAGACTGTAAGGTCTTAATTCGTTCTCGGATTTTAGGCTCAATTCTCAAAGTTGCCACTAAACTTGACAGTTGGCATACTCCCAATTTAAACTCAAAATCCCTCAGATTCTCTAACAACGACCATCCTTTAACTAACAACTGCACAATGCTAGATTTTCGACTTAGTGCATCCGCGACTCTATTCACCTTTCCAGGGTGATACAAGATATCGCAGTCGTAATCCTTTAATAATTTCATCCACCGATGCTGTCTCATATTCAATTCTTTTTGCGAAAACATGTATTTCAAACTTTGATGATCTGTATAAATTTGAAATCTTTTGCCACACAAATTGTGTCTCCAAATCTTTAAGGCGAAGATAATGGCAGCTAACTCCAAATCATGCGTCGGGTAATTCATCTCGTGAGGTCTCAATTGTCGCGACGCATATGCAACCACTTTTCCATGTTGCATTAACACGCACCCTAATCCTTTTAGCGAAGCATCACTATATATCTCATAATCTCCAAGTCCAGAAGGAATGGTTAGCACGGGCGCAGTCGTCAAACGACGCTTAAGTTCTTGAAAACTTCTTTCACATTTATTAGTCCATTCAAACTTCGTATCCTTCTTTGTCAACTTCGTCAGTGGAATGGCTATAGACGAAAACTTTTCCACGAAGCGTCTATAATACCCTACTAGACCTAGAAAACTTCGTACCTCTGTAACAGTAGTAGGTCTAGGCCAATTTATCACTGCCTCAATCTTTGAAGGGTCCATAGAGATTCCTTCTCCTGAAATCACATGGCCAAGGAAAGCAACCTTATTCAACCAAAATTCGCATTTACTGAACTTGGCGTAAAGTGAATGCTCTCTCAAGGACGATTCTCAAGTGCTCCTCATGATCCTCATTACTCCTTGAGTAAATCAAAATATCATCAATAAAAATAATGACGAATCTATCCAGATACTCCTTGAATACACGATGCATCATGTCCATAAATGCAGCAGGGGCATTAGTCAAACCAAAAGGCATAACTGTAAACTCATAATGCCCATATCTCGTTCTAAAGGCAGTTTTAGGAATATCCTCTTTCCTGATCCTTAGCTGATGATAACCAGTTCTCAAATCTATCTTAGAGAACACAGATGCTCCCCACAGTTGATCAAATAAATCATCAATCCTTAGCAAAGGACACTTGTTCTTAATAGTCACCTGATTCAATTGCCGGTAATCAATACACAAGCACAACGATAAGTCCTTTTTCCTTACAAATAACACCGGCGCTCCCCATGGTGACGCGCTTGGTCTAATGAATCCTTTATCAAACAACTCCTGCATATGCACTTTTAACTCCTTCAGTTCCGATAAGGACATCCTAAATGGTGCCTTCGAGATTGGCTTCGTCCCAAGAGCTAACTCAATAACGAATTCAATCTCTCTCTCAGGTGGTAATCCAGGCAATTCCTTAGGAAAAACATCAAGAAATTCATGCACCACTGCAATACTTTCCAACTTCGGTTCCTCAACCGTTGTGTCAACTGCCATAGCTAGATAAGCTCGACACCCTTCAGTCAACAACTTTGTCACCTCAAGCGACGAGATTAAAGGAATCGAGGTTCCTCCCCGACTTCCTACAAATTCAAAACAAGGGGCGACCATCCGGATAAAAACGGATGACCTTACTACCACAATCAACTACAGCCCTTTGTTTCCCCAACCAATACATTCCAATTATCACATCAAAATCAAACATAGGCAACACAACCAGATCTATTCTTTCCTCACTGCCAGCAATCACTATCTTACAGTCTGCACAACCTAACGATACTAGCACATTATCCTTTAACGGTGTAGTAACATGCAACGTCATATTCAACGGTTCCAATTCTACACCCACCAAATCAATAAAATGTGCAGATATAAAGGAATGTGACGCTCCAGGATCAAATAATGCATAAGCAGTTTGATCACATAAATAGATCGTACATGTGACCACGCCAGGCACTTCTTCCTCCTCTCTACGTGCCATAGCGTACACTCTCCCTTGAGCAGGTGGTCGGTTCTGGTCGTTCTGCGGAGCCATTGCTAATTGTCTAGCATGTGGTCTCTGTCCTTGAGCTCGATTTATGGGATTTGGCTTACACAATTTTTCGCTTGGTTGCCTAGCTGACCACATCTATAACATGCTCCTGACTGCCTCGGGCAAGGTCCACTCCCATGCCTTCACCCACAGAGATGACAATTCCAATTTGATTGAAATGGAGGCTTCTCGATATTCCTTCGAGTAGGAGGGACGAAACGTCAATTGCTCATCATCGGCTTGTTGCCCAGCTGTCGATCATCTCTTGAAGGAGTGAATCGCTATCCAGAAGCAGCAGCTCCTTCTTTTATGTCCCTCTCAATCTTCTGACTCCTTTCATAAATCTATTTATACGTTTTCAAATCCACTATCACTATCCGGCTTCGGATCTCTGGTCTCAAACCTATCTCGAAACCTCTGCGCCTTTTCTAGCGGATCCTCAACTGATCTTGGTGTATACATTGACAATCTCACGAACTCAGCTTCATATTGATCTATAGTCAATTGATTCTGCCTCAATTGTTGGAATTCTAATCGTTTCCTTTCACGTGCCGTTACCGAAAAGTACTTATCATTAAAAGCAGCAGTGAAGACAGCCCAAGTCAAAGTTGTACCTTCAAGAAACACTCCATCCTTAGAGGCACTCCACCAGTCGTTTGCCGTCCTTTCCAGCTGATACACAGCTAACAGGACTTTCTCCTCATCGGTGCACCTTAGCACCCCAAAAGCTTTCTCAAGCTTTTCAATCCACCTTGGCGCTAACTCAGGGTCTCCGGTACCATTAAACTGAGTCGGCTTCAACTTTATGAACTGCTCGACTAACTGGCCTATCTGCCTGTTAGCATTCACATCGCCTTGGACGTTACCAGCCTTAGCGCCCTGAACATTGTTTCCGTTTGCTAGATTCACAGTTGCCACTGCAGCTTCAGTAGCCCGAGCTATAATCTCAGCTCTGTCTTCAGCTTGATGAAGAGCGGCTGTTGCTCTATCCTGGGCTTCCTTTCCCATTAGCTCTCCAATCTGGGCCAAGGCCCTCAAAACTCCCTCCATGGTAGGACCCTCGGCCTCTGGTGCTCTCGAGCTAGAAGCTCCTCCTTTAGGCCTTCCAGGTCGATTGCTCATACTTGCCCAAACTAAGTTCACCTGAGTCACTATAATTCCACCACGGAATTAGAGACTTTCATCACTTACTCAAGTCTAGTGAATCTATGCTACACAACAAGGCAGCAATCACAATACAACAGCCAATCGCTCAGGTATTCTCATGAGCACATCATCAAAGATTCACAGCCATACCTAAAGTCCAGACGCATCTGCAACTTAGTATAATCAGAGGTAATAGCTCATTCGTCAACCAACATCCACAAACAATTCTCAATGCTAAGTGTGAAGCTTGGTCATCATAGTGTCACCACAATTATGCCAATCACATACGCCACTCATATGCCATGCATTCATGCTTGACTCTAACGAATTCCCCCTAAGGTCTCACTACCCCATCATCCAAATTCCATCACTCCTTATTACTCCAATCTTCACCCTTTTGGGATTGAGCAAATCTCGCTCTGATACTACTTAAACGGGGATGTCACGCCCCGACCCCAGCGGACACGCCAACATCCCACTACGCCGTCAATCTTAAAAAGATAACCCAGGATCCAACGGCCTATCTCGGAATGCGATATGAAAAGCATATGCAGAAGCGAAAACAAAACCCCAGACATAAAATAAACACAAGGTGACATAGGATTAAAATGAACATGCATTGTCTTACAAATAAAAGAGTCTATTACAACAAAAGGAAGTAGGGTTCGAAGGAAGGCACTACAAGACCAAAAAGATGAACTTCAAAAAGAAAGTTATAGACTAGACGGACTCGTCTTCAGCTTCCTCCTTTTTCCTTCTCTGTCATCTTCGGGACCTTCTTCAAGGCTTTGGGTCTGAAAATGTATGTCCCACTACGGGGTGAGATTTGCATCCCAACAAGTGAAACCCAACCTAAACTAAATCACTAGTCCCACTAGACCACACAAAATGCAGATAATGCAGGGAATTCAGCAAGCAATAGCATATGGGAAACGATCATCACCTTTTCAAAGTACTTGATATAAAGAAGCAACTATCAAGCACACATCATCACTAGTGACCCAAGCATCACACATTAGCCCAAAACAAACATGTTGTCTTCAATGTGACGACCATTTAATCATCGCCAGGGCCTACGGCCGCGATGTATCGCCAAGGCTCCAAGCCGCGATATAATCTCATAGGGCTCACGATCGGGATGTAGTTTCAATCTATTCAAGCATCGTTAGGGCCCACGGTCGCGATGAAATTTCAATTCACTCAAGCATCGCCAGGGCCCACGGCCGTGATGTAATTTCTCAGGGTCCATGGCCAATTTACTAGCAATAACAGGGCCCACGGCCAATCTTAATAGCAATAATAGGGCCCACGGCCAATTCAATAGCACACTATCAATCACATGCTTTTATTGCACAAGCACGCTACACCAGACAACTATCCAGTAGCGTCCTAGGGTTCAAGTAAGGGTTTAAGAACCACTTACCTCAAGCAATTAGCAAAATCCACACCAAGCGAGTCTCCTCGATCCACAAGACCACAGTCAAACAAGAATCATGTGCCGTCCTAGGAAGTTCATCACTTTTGAGTCAAAATTCACTCAATTTCGGATTAGAAATAATTGAACTTCACTTTCGTTAAACCATTCTCTCAATCACCAAACAAATGACAACTCAGGATGCCTTATCAATCGATCAAATACGCCTCGACACCTCTATGAACCCTCAATATGCTCGGTTCAAACAACAACATAAAGGACAGATTATACTTCGAAGGATTGGAGTACAAATAAGCCCTTAAATCACCTCTAAGTCCCAATCCACTTCACATACCTTCCTCTAACACCTTAATCCACATTATAGGTAGTCCTTTGTATCATTTTGAAGTCAAAATACCCATCTAACAGCCCCCAACAGAATCGGTACAACAAGAACCTTAACCAAAACAGAACCGAATTGAGCCTACCCCGGACAATCGGTCTATAATTCGATCCTAGGTCCCAATTTCTCTCGGAAAAAATTTGCTAGAACCTCAATATAAGTTTTAGGGAGACTCACCGAAAGTTTCGAAGAGAAACAACACTCTGAAGACCTCCAATCACTTCGGTTTCTCCTTGGTGAGCGGTGGTCGGTTTTCTGCTCGATGAAAATCACTCTAAATCGAACGGCAAACATCACGATCACTATATGAAGTGCACAAGAGGAAGCAGACAAAACTTCATACTATTTAAAACCAGACGACTCAAGATGATAAAAGAGGGATTTACATAGGTTCCAAGAACAATCTTACAAACCTCAAGTCTTTGCTTCAAACACTACAACAGTGAATTCCCAAAATACAACCTTCTCCAACCGCCGATGATAGATGAAACCTAGCTCCACAGAACTATACTATATCTAAGTCCACAAAAGAGATACACTCAGGCAATATTAAGTATTAATCTACTCCAACAGACTTCTCCAAAAGCCACACATTGATATCCTCTAAGTTTCGTCGTTCGGGACCTGAAAATATTATCCCATGATAGGGTGAAAATAAATCTCAATAGGTAAACTCCTAAACCTAGACTAGGCTAGTAGTACCTCCGGATAATTCCTAGACATGCGAATTCTATTCCTCCAAGTCATCATTCGGATCAATCCCTATCAGATAGTACTATCCATCAAGGCCATCATTCAAATCGATTCCTATCAAGCGATTCTAATCAAATGGGCCAATTCGCTAAGCCAGCCAAATAGCAAGGATACGTTGCAATCACGAATTCAGGAGCTCACAAGTTAAGCCATGAGTCACAATTTATGGTCAAGCTTCGTACTTTAGGCACTTCATAAATCACATACTCATATAGGATATTTCCTAGCACATAACTCAATTCTCAATATCCAGGCCCGCGTAATGACGCATCAGGCTATCATAATGTACTTGCCAAGACCCACGTCATAACGCATCAGGTTAATATATCATTTGTCAGGACCCGCGTAATAGTGCCTCAGGTCGTACGTGTAAATGTGCATCAGGTTATATATCATTTGTCAGGACCCACGTAATAGCACCTCAGGTCATATTTTAACCCGCGTAAATGTGCATCATGTTAATATATCATTTGTTAGGACCCGTGTAATAATGTCTCAGGTCATACTTTAACCCGCGTAATTACGCATCAGGTTAACAATCCTGCGTTTAACGCATCAGGATAAACTCTAACCTCTCGTAACACGCATCAAGGTCCAATGTATATACATGCTCATAACTTAATCAGTCAAAGGCCAATCTCAAAGAATTACTCAATTCATCATCCAAAGTGCAAACTTCGGCCTCCAAGCCTCAATTCTCAATCATTGGACCACATGGCACAACTCAGCCATTTAATCACATTTAAAAATTCATGATCGAGTATAATAAACTCAAGCAAGGCAATCCAGTCATTGAATCCACATTCCATGTCGTGGCCGAACACAATGAGACATAAAAACTCAATCTAATCATCGACTTCACAATTAACCAATCGAATCTTTCTCACATCTCACGGCCAAACATAACAAGGATGAGCAATCAATCGAGCCATTCATCTCACAATGGCTACTCAAGGTCGAACACACACAGGGCAATTGTTCAATTTAGCCAATCAAGGTACCATGGCCTTCAATCGAGCCAATTCAAGTTAGACAAGCCTAATCCCTTTCCTGATTGTTCAAGTTTATCAATCTACAGCCTTGAACCTACTTATTCCTTGCATAAAAACGTGGTATTCCAATGGGCACAAGCCAACGAACATTAAACCTCAAAACTATGCAATTCGGGTTTCCATGACCAGAACCATTCTCAGTAAAAATGACATCATCCTAAATAATTTTTTAGAAATCCAAGCTTAGAATCATGTTCTTCATGATCTTACGGTCACGTGGGAGAAAACCGAGCTCAATTCGGACTCCGGATGGCTTAGAACAAGCCATTTTACTTTTAATGCGCGCTTAAAAACGAGATTTAGAGGCTCTCGGATCTTACAGGTTTTTCACACAAAACGGCCCTTAAAACTCTACCAAATCTAACTTTAAACCATCCATTAGTAACTTAGAGTCCTAGGCTAAGTTTAAGAGTAACTTACCGAAGAGTTTGAGCAACGAACTCCACGAGACGACCGGCGAAAGCCCACAGCCGAAATCGAGCAGAATAGGGCTGATTTGGTTCCAAGAAAACACACCAAAGATTAGCCACTTAAACCTCCTTAAACCGCTCTAAAATTAAATCATAGGCTTTCCAACACACTAAGCAAGGTCTAAGAGGTTATCTTACCATGAAACAAGCCAAAAACACTAGAAAGAGAGGGTTGCAAACCCACGACCAGAACTGGTCTCAGCGGTTCCAACAGGCGGCGTCGAATCCCGGCGGTTTGTGGTGGCTTCGGCTTTGAGGCCTCTTGGCCGAACAAGCAAGGAGGAGAAGGAGAGGAGGCGTTAGTCTCCTTGCGGCCAAACCGAATGAGAGAGAGCTCGAGAGAAAAATGAAATAGAGAGAGTGAGAGAGAAGAGTAGTCGGCCAAAATGAGGAGAAGAGGGAGAGTGTTGCCTTGGTTCACCCAAACTTCTTCAAGAAGTCACAAGGCAAGTTGGGGGACAAGAATGTGACTAGTTGAAAAGGTGATGGATGGACACTAGTGAATGACTAGGTGGTCCCACACAATCTTGACTTTTACTTCCTTATCCACAACCTTATCTTGTCTTCTTATCCAAGAATAATTCAAGAGGCTAAAATGACAACTTTGTCCTTCAATTTTCGGCCAAAGAGGGGGAAATGGCTAAAGACCAAAATGCCCTTAACAAAACTTGAGGATTGAGAAATTAACTAGGGGTAAAAACATAATTTCCACTTCACAGTCCTAATTTCACTTTTTTTCTAATTTCCTCAGAACGAACTGTAAACCTAATTGATCTCGACGAGGCAACGTCCAATTTATTAATGTTGGAATCCTTGAATATCCGACATCCAATCTCGAAGTCCAATTCATGCCCAAACTCGATCGATTTCCAATCCCAGTGTATCTCAAACTAACGGGCGGCTTTTAGGAGTTACGCTTATCGATCCGTGATTAATTTCACGTTAAAGAGTTATTCAAGCCATGGCGGCCTTGGTTATCATGTAATTGCGAGGGTCAATCGCTAGTTCCAAAGGATGCAATTGTTAGGAATCGGTTTATGTTAATTTACAAATCATACGATGGTCAGACGGATTCACCCTCCATCCAATTGTATGACACTAGCAAATCGTTCTAAGACCAATCTTAGATCGGCCTATAATGGCTCAAAATATTCCCTCGATAATCCTTATGGTCAAGGTACCAATCCAAGGTCGAGTTCTTTGGCCCACGTACTTAAATCATAGTTAGCCTTTCCTCATCGATTAGTCTTCTCAAGAGTGGCCAACTCTGAGTGAGATTTAACCGAAGCGCACCGACGAGATATCTCAAAATGTCACATATTCCTTGTTCTAAGATTCTAAAAATGCTGTCTATCAGGCTATTCGAACATCTAAACATTTCCTGTATTTTTTGTGCCTAATCAAACTAAGGCTCGGACCATCTTTTTTTATCGAATTAATTCGGCTCGCAACCGAGCACAACAAGAGACTTAGCCATGTTTGGCACGCTCAAGATCGTGTCTCGTTGCCATCGGGTCAAGAGCCACTTCTTTTATCTCAATTCAGGGTTGAGAGTATAACGAATGCTATCAAGTGCACCTCTCATGACCAATTCAAATTGATGCCGGATTGGTTCATCTCGATCCGTAGTATTCCAGTAGCATGTCACATAGTTTTGGGTGATCAGTCCTCAACTAGAGCGTGGCTGGTACATAGTTCTAATTTAAATCGACCTTCGTCGAGTGCACGTCTAGTTCGACTATTGACCTTTGTCAGCTTACAAATCGTTCCATGGTTCAGTCCCTGGTCGGCTTTAGAGTGATCCTATGGTCGTTCTGCAGTGAGAAGAGGTCAATTATAATCGATCCACGCTTGATTAAGGTCGCCACTCAGTCGACCCTCAATCGAAAGCATAACCAATTTATATACTAAGTCATGATCCTTATTAAAGGTGATTTTTCTTCTCTGGTGGATCCTCTTGACCTTGTGGCTATTGTCTGCAATTAGTCCAAATCCTAAGTTTAACCTAGCCCTAAATTTTGGGGTGTCACAGCGCAAACTTTAAGCTTAACCCTTAAATGATCAATGCAAGCTTTATCACAATACGTGCTAAGTGTGCAGTTCAACTATCACAAGATATATATAATCAAATCAGAGTAAGGGATAGAGAAAACTTCACAGAGGGTTTATAGTGGTTCGGCTTTATTCAAACATGCGTTCATTTCTTCCGCTATTAGCCAATCGGCTAGATTCCACTAGTGAACTACTCAGAGGTTACGGCTTACTGATCTCTTTTGAGACGCAGGACTCTACACCTAACTCTCAACACTTTTGTGTATACCTCTTTACAACTACAATAATGGATCAAGAAGAATATAAAAATTTAAGTTCTCTCGATCTTATAATTATGAACACTATTCCCTCTTAACGCCAATCATTTTTCTCTTCGACCTTGAGATATCTTTTATACTCTTCCGCCTCCAACTGACCATTGCAAGGCCTCCAGAAGAATGCTCTCCGAAACTTTCCATTTGGACGAGACAATATCCAAAAGAAGATTTCATAGCCGTTGATGTGGCATCCCCCGTTTGGTAGATTCCCAATGAGCAAGGATATCCAAAAGAGATTAGAGAGTGACTTTAAGAACAAGGATTTGAGACCTCATTATATTGGATTAAGCAAGAAGGTCAAGTTATGTCAAGGTGACATACTTGAAAGTGAGATAGGAAATTTCTAAGAAATTGATTAAATTATGGTTGACACAGCTCAAGTCGTATCATGAGGAAATGGCCGTGCGCTTCGAAGCATTTCATGGACGAAAATTTTGATTTACATGACCGACTAGTCATTGAGGAAATTGATGAAAATTAGAGGAATTAATTGGATTTATACCATAGCTGAGAATATGAGGAACGTTGCCACCATTGGATTAAACTTTGGGACCAAGGAAATCAATGAGTGGTCGATTGATCAAGAGCTTATGAGGATTATCATAGGCTTGGTTTAATAAATCAATTCCCATGAACTTGGGGAACAAGAAATTTGGATCAATGAAAACTAGGACAAGTGGCGGCAAGACTCTATGTGCATGAGAGGTGAATGGCCGAACAACATTAGGAAGTAGCAAGAGAATGAACCTCAATCATTGGTCCAATGTCCCATCAAGATCATGCAAGAGATAGTTGGCCATTAGGGGTAAGGACAAGTGGCGGAATTATATATCATGCATGAAAGACTATTGGCCGAACTACCTAGGGAATGCACAAGAGAATTTGATTGATCATTGGTTCATGGCCCCATCAAGATTATATTAGAATGACTTATCACCATTGGGGGCATGAACACTTGGCGTAAATTCGAGAAAGAAATCCTTGTACTATGAGATATAAGACAAGTGTCAATTGAAGAGATTCTTAAGACATGCAAGAGGACATTTGGATTAGAACCATAAGAATTTCGTTGGCCTTCATTAGAATGAGAATTTGCATAAAAACGTCATGAACCCGAGAGCTCGTATTTTCGGGTTTTAGCGCGCGACGAAAGTAAAACGGCTCGTTCGAAGTCGTCCGGAGTCCAAATTGAGCTCCGTTTTCTCCCATGCGACCGTAAGACAATGAGGAATATGAATCTGAGCTCCAATCATCAGAAAATTGGATGAGCAATTGTCAGTTTTTCCGAGAGTGAGCCTGGACGTGGTGACACACCCTTGGCTTGGTGAGGAAGTTATGGAGGAAAAGTGAAAACCAATCCTAGTGAATAATTGGACAAGTGGATGCTAAGAGAGGGAAGGAAAAGTTGGAAAATGTAAGCCTAAGAAATTAGGACAAGTGGCATGAGAAGATAGGGTTGAACATGCATGATAGGGAGTCGATGGCAAGTGGCACACATGCATGAAGCTAGAATTGCATGTCCACCAAGTGGCGGCCCAAGAAATACATGTCTTGCAAGTGTCAAATGGGAGGAGGTAATGTGGGATGTGGAGAAAGCAATAAGGATGCATGAAGAGCAAATGGCATTCATGCAAGATCAATAGGACAAATGGCGGCTTAGCTTGCCACATGTCCGCCAAGTGTCACACGACTTGGCCCCTAAGTTGTCATAATACTTAGTCACCACTCTTCCCTCTAGTATAAATAGATATCCTTGGAGATTAAGTAAGGTTTTCTGCTCATACTTCCTCTTAGCTTGATCGGGAGAGTGGGAGAGAGACCGAGAGAGAGGGAGTTGATCGGTGAGGTTCCGAGTAGAGCAGAGGAGGCCGAGGGCTTGCAGACGAGTTTAAGTGGCTTCACGACTTCAAGAAGGCAAGAGATTCCTTCAATATTGCTATAGGATAGATGTTCATTGTGTTGTTGCCATGCTAGGGAGTTTGGATCAGGTTTTAAGTCAATAAACCCAATTTGTGGAATTCGGATCTAGACTGTGCTTACTAGGTAGTGAATTTTGTCGAGCCTTGTGTGATGAGAATCTGACCAACTTTCCTCATGAAACTTGTACGTCACATCCTTGAGTATAACATAATTTAATTTCGGAAATTTTGGGTTTGATGTGGTATTTATAATTTCCTTAGAACCACACGGACTTAACCTATTTCTGGTGAGTTTAGCCGAGACCCGTATTAGTTCATGAATTTACACCGATTTTAGTAGAATGATTTAGACCAACTTCCCTTCATGAAAGTTTAAGTGGATATCTTGGACTATAACATATAAAAATTTGGGATTTTGATAAACTGTTAAACCCCACGAAATAGAGATATTTCTGTGAAGTTACCACCGGTTTACCGAAGGTCAGATTTCCTCTAGAATACGTGAATTACTGCAATTTTTCTAGATGTGATCAATTCGAGATTTCTTGACACAATGTTCCCCCAAGGTATTAAGTACAACATGGTAAATTTTGATGATTTTAGGAGCTCATTTGTTAATTTAAAATTGATAACTCACGAAACTTCGCAAGGTTGGACTTCCCTGCTTAGGAACCGAAGTATAGTGACTCGGTTATAATTTGGGGATTTGGTGAGGTTTGACTACTTGAATAACCATAATAGATTGGGAGCTCATTCGAGGTCTAAAGAGAAATGGTCTATTAAAATTTTGGGAAAATGAAATGGAGAAGTTAAGGAATATCTCTCGTGGATCTTAAGACTAAGTTGTGATGAATTTCCTTGATGAAATTGTGAAATTGTGGATCAAGAACATGGCTGACCCGAGAGCTTCAATTGAATATTCTCTTGGTCTTGATGATTCAATTCTCATGTGCTTTACTTGATTAAATTCAATGCTGTGATTTTTCCATGTACTTGTCATTGTGGACATTGACATTGGTATGTTGGCTTTGCAATTGAGATATTGCCTGCGAGAATTGAGATTGTGAATCATGTGAATTCATAGCCAAGCATACATCGTACATGGAACGATATCGATGAGATATGAGGAGTTATTTCTCTTCAGTGCACTGAATCAAATTGACGCCCCTAGGCTATATGCGGGGTTTTGTATGTACTTGACGACCCTGTGCTGTGTGTTGGGTAGAGTCGTACCATGCGTCGCGGAGCCCCGGAGAGTGAGATTGCAAGGTAGAACGCCTTACAATGGTGTAAATGAGCGAAGAGCACGTCATTGCATATTGCATTGGCATTCTTATGGCTTCACATTCATCTTGCCTATTGATCATTGATTGATATTGTTACGTTATTATCTGCCTTGATTATGTGTTGTCTTGTTAGTTTTTTTAGGGAGTCTTACGACCCCTATGATGGGGTTGAATGTTTTTCTTGCTAGCCGTCACGTTAACCCACGTTGCGGGAACATTTTCAGATTAGGAGATACGATAGCTAGGCTTTGGGTTGGTATCGAAGCTGGAGGATGGGAGGCTCGGAATGCCACAGTTGAGGATCTCAAAAGGAAAGTCTTCTCCGTTTAGATCAAATCGCCCATACAATTATGATCTAGGGTTTCCATAGATAGAATCCTTCAATAGAAAAGTTGTGTTCGTCTCCTTTGATCCGCGTCCTTGATTGATCTCTATCCTGAGAATCTTCAAGAACGATCCAGCTCGATTGTGTCCTTATAATGTATCAATTAAGAAAATTTTGAATTTCTCTTGAAGTCCTGGATACTGCATGTAAACACTTCTCTCAGAGCTTGAGCATAATTCTAACGTCTGAGCTATCTCCACTCAACGTCTGAGCTCCACACAGGATCTGAGCCCCTCAAAATTACATCTGAGCCACCTTTTGATAGATTTGATCATGTGCATTCCCGCACCATAGGACAATCTGCAAAATAAGTATTTCGCGTCGTTATCCTAGAACTAAGAGTGTATGGATTGTTTTGTCAACTTCAAAAACACTTAGGGATTTTTCTCAACAGCACTTGTAATCCAGACATACGGATGTGGAGATAGGGCTATTTAGAGGCCCATAAAACATCATGTGAGTTTGACAAAAAAAAACCATGTAAAATCCTATAAATCGTATTGAATCATAGCCTTTGATTTATGCAGGTGGCTTTGATCTAGAGCAATTTTCATATAGTTAGTGGGAGTCAAACAGAAGATATCTACTTCCTAAGTTGATGATTTTCACTCGAGTTTCCGCATAATAGAAAACAAGGGTCTAGTTTTCTAATGATAACTCCTCCAATGATACCCTATTCATCAAAATCTTAACTACCATACCTGGTGACAGATTAAGTGCCTTCAATCTTTCTAACCCCAGAACTTACCATTACATTTAGTGAAAATGAATTCACGTGCCTTGTTCTTACCCATTTCGTAAAGAGGAAGCACAAAACATGGACCAAAGTGAAGGGATAAACAAAAAAGGAAATATACTTCACACCACCCACATCGAGCTGAGCAATACCAGAGAATTTGGCTTTCTCTTTTATCATGCGTTATGTCAACTTGTGTTGGCTTTTTCGCCTTCATTTTCGTCCACTATGTTATCATTACGGTCTCCCTTTCCTTGCAATGTGGCGTTTGCGACCAGAAGAAACAGGAACTTTAAGCAGTGGCGCAGGCACTATCCGAAGTCTGCACCAATTCTTGTCGAACCCCTTTGCAAAAATGAAGGAGCAAAAAATGAATAACTATTAAACCAGTCCTTAACATTTTAATCGATTTGAGCAGTCGATTGGGTCCTTAACATTTTATTCTGGCCAGTTAAGCACGTTTAAAAAAAGATTGCAATCAAAAGGGATGCAATCGAATCCTGAGCATGCCGTCCATGGATATTCGACCACAAAAATTCCACGTGACTCTTAGGCTGCGTATGGTAGCGTTTCTGTTCCAGGGAGCATTTTTTGAACAGAAACATTTTTTTGTGTTTTTGTTCAAAATTACGATTTTTGGGAAAAAAACGCGTTTGGTAATTAAAAAAAAAACGCTTTTTTCAGTCGCCGACCGGCGATCGACGGCGGCCTGCGACCGGAGGCGGGTGACGGCCTGTGGCGGGGGATGGGCGGCGGCGGCGGGCGGCCGGCGGCGGCGGCGGCGGGCTGCCGACGGCGGCGGCGGCGGCGGGCGACTAGCAATCGGTGGCGAGCAATCGGCGACCGGTGACAGGCGACCGGTGGAGGGCGGCCGGCTACAGGCGACGGCGGCCGGCGACGGGCGACCGGCGGCGGGCGGCCGGCGACCGATGGCAGGTGGCCGGCCGGTGGGGGGGCCGGCGGGCAGTCGGCGACCGGCGGCCGGCCGGCGGCGGGTGGCCGGCCAGCGACCGGCGGGCGACCGGCGGCGGGTGGCCGGCCAGCTGGCGGTTGGCGATGGGTGGCCTGCCGGCGACCGGCGGGGGCGGCGACGGCGGGCGGCGGCGGGGGCGGACGGCAACGGCGGCGGCCGGCTTTTAGTGAGGCGGCGAGTGGTAGTCGAGTCGGTGACGATGGATGGTGGTTTCAAAAGTGTTCCAAAAAGTGTTCCAAAATCCCAGAAGCAAGTTTTTTTTGTTCCTTCAAAAGTGTTCCCTGGCACAAAAGTGTTCCGCGGAACACTTTTGGAACATTTTTGAACCATACGCGTTTCTGCTCCAAAAGTGTTCCCGGAACACTTTTGGAACAGAAACAGTTTCCCCAGCCACCATCCATACGCAGCCTTAAAGTTGCGCGACATGGACTAGAAAAAGGCCGCATGGTTGAGAGATAGGTTTTTTGGCATCGAAAGCCTACCATTTATTTAACTAGTGGGTTGGATTGTCTAACATAATAAGTCTTGTTAGGACATGTAAAGTCTCACTCATCAAATGAAGATGGTATATACTATTTAAACTTTCAGATAAATTATTCTCGAACCTTAAAAATTGTACATAGTAATAGAGTAAGAGGTACCGATTTTAAGTTTTGCAAGCCCATTATTTATTTTCCCTACTATTAATTTCCATGCTTGAGCCAAATCTGGCTAAGTGTTGGGGATAGTTTACATTTTATTAATATATCTCACTTCAACTAATAGTGTATACTTTTTTAAAAAAAATGGGCAGAAGTACACTAGAAGTGTCAATATTTGTATACGGAGATCACTTTAGTGTCAATATTTTTTTTTTGGATCACTTAAGTATCACATCGGAGAAAAAAGGATCACTTAAGGGCCAACTCGCCGGAATTGGCACTTAAGTGATCCTTTTTTTTAAAAAAAAAAATTGCACTTAAGTGATCCAAAAAAAGGATCATTTTATTGTCAATTCTGGCGAAAAAATGATCACTTTAGTGCCAATTCCGGCGAGTTGGCACTTAAGTGATTCTTTTTTTCTCGACTTAGCATTAAGTGATCCAAAAAAAAAAATACTGACACTAAAGTGATCTCCGTTCACAAATATTGGCACTTCTAGTGTACTTTTGCCTTTTAAAATGGCATTTTGATATGTATTAGAGTTAGGCTTCTACATCCTCTAATTCTTCATTTCCACATGCCTAGGTTCTAATCTGACTTGCATGTGAGGATATATATCTCTTAAACATCATTCCACATTGTTTGCTTACCGGTTTGATTGGGCATTAAATATGCAGACATATGTACCCTCTCTCCATTCATTAGTTTCAACTTTTGGGTTAAACCTTCTGTACAATACTCGTTAACTGGTAAGAGTGGATCACGTCTCTTTAGTATTTTTCCTTATAAATCAATCTTAATTTTCAAGTGTCTATTACAAAACGAAGTACAATATTTCCGTTCAATCTTAAAAAGAAGGAAAGTTTCTCTAATAATGTCTCTAATTAATGGGATTGATTGTAGATATCATTCACATTTAAACTCAACTATTATCAAATACGGGAAACGTTAGAATTGTTTTTTTTTTTTTTTTGTAAAGCATCTCCTCCTTGGCAATGTTTATAATTGTTTTTTTTTTTGTAACCGAGGTGTCCAGGCCAGCTTGGGCGCACCTCGACTATTCCGAGGGGGAGACTAGCACAGCAACCCACCGTCATAGCCCGCCACTTAAATCACAAGTGCTCAGCTAGGGAATCGAACTTGGGACCATTGCGCCTAACCACACAATTTCAAGTACGCCCTAACCAACTGAGCTACCCATGGGTGGGTACAACGTTTATATATAATTTTTTTTGTGTAAGTTAAGTATGTATTGACTTTTCAGAACCGTAGGTACAACGTTTATAATTGTTAGGCACCAATGATTGGAAAAACTTTTCTTCCGGGAAATTATAATGGTCTTCAAAAAACAAAGGTGGAGACAGAAATCACAGAATGCACAGAACCATTCATCTTGGTGATGCAACTGCAGATGGGAGGTCAAAGCCCCAATCATTATCACGATATTGGACTGAAAAAATAAACGATAATTAGAGAACATGTTTCTGGTTCCAAGGTTGAAGCTCCTATCCAAAAAATTGTGAATGTAAATGGGACCAGTCAGAGAGTTTCATCGTGCATTTGGAATCCCAACACCAAATAAAAATCTGTTTTCAGAAGAGAAAGTTTCAGAAAGCTTTCAAGTGAAATGAATGGAAAAGGGATTTGGAATGTCATTTCAAAGACACTTATCATTTGGAACGCATAATTTGGTCACATAATGCTCTTTTCTTTTATGTCGATATCACATAATGCGTTTGATACTTTGCAGAATAAACTAAATTGTTTAGTTTTCGCTTATTTACTAGCGAGGGCCCATAAGCCGAATTTTACGAGGTTAACTCTGAATTAGTAGCACGATCGCGAATTGGTCTCGTCTATTTGGGATTGTTCGCCCATTCTGTGATGGAAATATCTTTCATCAAAATTTGTTCTTCGATTTTTATTAAGAGGGGTCCTGCAGCTCAAGTGTCAAGGAGAGTTCAGATGAAAAGTGTTTGGATGGATGAATGTGCATGGAAGGATTGAATACGGATTGTGGATTGAATAACTAAGTATCAAGTTTCTACAACTTACAATACTCCTAAGAAAAGCAGTAGATTGTAGGGAAGTAAACTTGGTTACTGAAAATGTAAAGGTACATGAAATGTAAAGTACGAGGAAAGTTAAACTGCAATGGAGATAAATGTTTTTTGTTGATCAGTTGAGGGAGCCTCTCTCCTTCATCTTCACTGCATATTTGTAATCATTTGCACTTTGTAACCGCTCATTCGGTTATTCCTAAATTTACAAATCTTGAATTTTGGCGCTTTTAATAACTTCTCTTTAATCCACGATCTTCATGGCTTGTTCACCAAAATTCAGACATTTTCTTTTCAATTCATAACTTCTACAGTCAGTTTATATCTCTTTCGATAACTTCATCATGATCTTCATGATCTACTCATACCCTTATTCTTGCTTTTTGTTTGTAACTTCCTATTGACACCTGATTTTTGACTAGTATTTTTCAATCTAACTTTGAAAAATAAATAAAAAAATTCATAAAAAGTTGAAAAATTCCAAAATCAACTTTGGTATCCTTGGCCAAGCCTAAGGAACCATTTTTTAGCAAAACATAATTTTCGATAATTTTAGCATTTTTTAGTATTTTTAGAAAATAGGAAAATCCTATAAAAATCAACAAAGATAGCATTTGGGGTCGCAAAAATATGGAAAGATGTCATATATTTTTATTTTAAATCCCATGTCATTTTGACCCCATCAAGAATCGAAATTCGAGTTTAATTCTGTGTGTTTCTTTGCAACGCATAGGGTTGAATTTGTCAAAAAAATATGTTTAGAGTCTTTTTAATTTGTAATTTCGGCATTTTAAGAGTCTTCCCATTCAATCTGATTGTCCTAAATTACAATTTAGTCTAATTGTTCATCGAAATTGCACAATCATGCGAATTGGACGAAATTGCATACTTTTATTGCAATTTAGTCCCCAGACTTGGAAAAAAAATGAAATTACACTTAATATAGGGACTATCATGAGTGAATGAACACTAACCCATAGGTTTTTAACCTCTCTGAATCTATTGGTGAGGTTAATTTAACTGAATTTGCTCATTTAGGGCCTTAATCGAGCAGATTTCATATTTGGGTTAAACTTGAAATTTTGGGTTTTTGCACTAATTGGAACAATGTTTCGACAAAATTCACATTGTTAGATGAATTCCATGTCATAGAATCTGGTTTTAGTGTCAACTTTGTGATATTTTCACATCAGGACACCTAATTTGTAAAAAAATGCCAACTTGGGTCAACTGGGTCGGGTTGACCCAACCCACTCAACAGGTTGACCACAGTTGGAGCAGAACGAACAGAATGCTCCATGTTCATCCTTCTTCTCAGGGCGCAAGTGAAGGAAGCCAAAAGACCATCCCAAACCGACATACCGAGGGACGGAACTTCCTTCATTCGTTCACCCACTCGGATCCGACGACCTCCAGCTAGCCAGAACCATCGTCACACATGCGAGTCTGGCCCAGACTGCTTGTAACAGAATCAGGCACCTGAACTAAAAAAGAAGAAGAGAGATTCAATCGGTGGAGGGGGGGTTCCACAACGATCACTGGGGAGAGAGAGAGAGAGAGTAGCGAACAAAAAAAGCGAAAACAGAGAGAGGGCGTCACGCGCCGAACCCGGCGAGCTCGCAACATCCCACTAGGCCGTTATAACTCTATAGTCTCTCGAGATCCACGGCCAATAGATCATTACTCCTAAATGACACTTGCACGCGGGAGCAAGAAAACAATTCCAGACAAAATAAACCCAAGATGACTTAGGACATAAAAAGGTACACCCATCAATATTGACAAATACACTTCAAAGGTTACTGTCGTCCAGTACCAATGGTTCAATTCTAAATTCACAAATCAAAGTAAGATTCCTAAGATCACAAATGAGTTTATATCCATTTTCTTTAAAAACTTCTTCCCATGCCAATCCATGGCAACCTCGGGTTTCCATCGCCTAGGACCTGAAAAATGTTGTCCCACGATGGGGTGAGATAAATAATCTTAGTAAGCGAAACCTAAACCTAGACTTGACCACCAGTCCTCCCAGATCACCAAAAAGATACCAGATGCAGGCATTCATTAATGCAATGGCACATGGCATTCATAGATCAAGCATTTCCGTAAGCCATGCATGAACGAGAGTCACAATCAATCATGCTCAACCTCATAGGTTCAAGCTTCAAGCACATGGCATATAAACAAAGAACATGTAACTTCACAAGTCATCAAATTAACCATTTTAATTCACTCATCGCCAGGGCTCCAAGTCGCGATGTAATTCACAAGGGCATTCAAGCCAACTGATATCACTAGGGCCACAGGCCAATCGATAACGTAATGACTTTTAGTCAAATGGTACCACTGGGCTACAGGCCAATCGGTACTTCTAGGGCTCGTAGCCACTTAATACCACCGAGGCCACAGGCCAATCGGTATCGTCATTCTTACTCAAGGCTCACAGCCAGTTGATACCACTAGGGCTACAGGCCAATCGGTATCGTCATTATTGTTTGCAGTAAAATCCACACATCATGGCATCAATCAATTTCAAGTCACAGGCCTCATCAGTCATTCAATTTATCCAATAAATCATCCAGCAGTGTCCTAGCTTTCAGGTAAGGGTTTAGGAAACACTTACCTCTTTAATCAAGCTAGCATATTCCATCTAAATGAGCTACCTAGCTCAGCAAGCTCTCGGCCAACCGTGATCACGCACGGTCCAAGACAATTTCACCAATTCCACATCAAAACTCAATCGATTCCCAATTCCCTTGCACATGTATCTCAATTTCACACACAACACCTTATTCTCAAGCTTTCACAGTGTTAATTCAATGCCCCATAATCATGCCAATTGTCGTTCTATCAAGGTAAATCATCCAAAGTCTCAATTTATCAAAACTGCCCAATTTGAGCCCTCACAACCAGGTTCAGTCTCACGAAAACTGTAGTTTTTGGACTGAATTTTTGAGAAAAAAATTTTAGGGTCTTAAACTTCAAGATCTTACGGACATGTGGACGAAAACGGAGCTCAATTTGGATACCGGATAACTTAGAACGACTAAATTCAAAATCGATGCGCATTATGGTCAGATTGGACGGCATCTCCATTTTTCACCTCAAACAGCCCTTATATCACTTCTAATTCCTTATCCACTTCACAAACTTCCCATTAACACCTCACATAACATCTTATGGTGTCTCATGAGTCATTTTAAAGTCAAGATACCATTTAAAGAGCCCCAACAGATTTGGTTCAAACAGGGCAGAATTTGAACAGAACCGGTTTGGTTCAATCCGCAAAAACAAGCCATAACTCCATTATAGGTTCCAATTTTTGACAAATTAATCTTGTTAGAACCTCAATATAGGTGTTTAGAAAGCTCACCAAGAGTTTCATTGCGAAATAACTCCACAAGACCTTCAAACAGCTCGGTTCTTTCACAGTCCTTCCATGGTCAGAATCAGTCTGATTTTAACCACCCACAATCAGCCATGAAAACCTATTTTAACACCACTAAACTTACGATCACAGACCATAACTTTAGTACTATGTGTTATAGAGATCTCACAGAAAGAATGAAGTCATTTGAAGTCTCTAAGAGGGAGAACGGAGGCCTTACCCCAGTTCGCACGGATTCCGTCCGGTTTTGGTTTCGGACTCACACCGATAAAAATACTTATCCAAATGACAAAATTCCACTTGGATCTTGTCAAGGACACATTGATCTAGCTTTCGGTGGTCGGTGCACGTCAAATGGACACCGGAAGAGGCCGATTGAGCACATCAAACACAGCGGTAGAAGCTGGTCGGGCAAACAGAACTGGCTAGGGAGGAAATGGAGAAGATTTTGAAGGAAATGGAGAAGGGGAAGGGAGTGCACGGTTTTACAGCTGCTAGAGGGATGTCCATAAAATTATTGGGGCAATTTTGACAAGATTGCATTTAATGCTTGGCTTCTCCCTTGAGTGACACTTGGCATATCACTAATAATTGGCCATCTAAGTGTTGACTTCATTGACTCCATCATCTCCAAATTTTCAGCAGCTTCTTGGGGTCCTTGAATGACCATTTTGCCCTTCATACAATCTTAAGGCAAGGGTAGTAGGTTGAAGGGCAAAACGGTAATTTGGCACTTTTTGTCTGGAATTTCGTTTTTCTCATTTTGAATGACCATTGGCGAGGCGACGTCAAATCCTTTTCCAATTTTGAAATTCTTCATTTCCAATTGCCAATTCGAGGTTCCATTTCATGGTCGATTTCTCGTCGATCGTATCTTCAGTTTATTTGGAACTAACGGGCGGCTCTTGCAGACGTCACGTGTATCGACTCTGTGACTCTCGTCACACTTAGGACGACTCAGGATAAGATGACTTTGGTTGTCATGTAATTGCGAGGGTTCATTACTAGTTCCGACAGCCTCGATCGTCATTGATCGATTTAGGAAAACTTCGCAAATTATACATTGGTTAAGCGGCATCACCCCCGCTCCAATCATATAACGCTAGCAACGGATTCCTTAATCGTTATTCGATCGGCCTTATTAGCTCTAAATGTTCTCTCAGTAATCCTTATGGTCAAAGCGTCATTTCCTTTTTCGAGTTTCCTATGTCCACATCCCTTGTCTTACGTTAGCCTTTCCCTTTTGGTTAGTCTTCACAGGATTGATCAGATCCGAGCAAGATATAGCTGAAGTACATCGATAGATATTTCTCATTCAACAGTCTCAAAATGGCAAGAAATTCAGAATGTCACAATTCTTCCCCCTTACAGAAATTTCTTCCTCGAAATTTGTAATTTCTCGATTATCCACTTCCATGGGGATACTAACGCCTCACAGCGTCCTCATTTTTCAAAATGGTTCCTCCCATTACTTGACACTCTCATTTGCCATTTCTAACAAAAGTTAACCTCCTCCAGGACTTGTTTCCCTTCGTCCTCAACCTGTACTTGCCCTTTTTTTTCTCTCTTGACATTCATAATATTTGTCAGTGATACACCTTCAAGCATTCGAATCTTCCTTTCAATTTGCCTATTGGTCCGAAGATAATATGTGCATCACACTGCAACCCTGCATTTGAAATTCCCAGTCGGAAGGCTTTTCCAAAATGTCGCCTTAAATTCATGTTATTTTCCTATCACGATCATTACCAAATCATCATGAAAACGTACTCCTTGGTGCCTCTGCCATTTGGCATAATCATCCAATTCAAACATCATTTCGTATCGTCGGGGACGCACAAATTCCATTAGCTTACCCTCGATTGTCCAAATCGAACCATAGCCTTCTCGACTTCTCAGGAAAACTCATGATTAAGTCCTTAATAGTTCTTCCTCGATTACATTCAAGGTCCTCCAATGACCAATTTAATCCACCCACTTGCAACGGTTATGCTTTCCCTTCAATCCCTTTGGAGAAGTCAACATTTCCAACTCTTGCAATTCACACAGTTGCGAGGTCTTTCCTTACACGAGCATCGCTCCCGTATCGGTAAGTAATTTCATCCATCAACGTTGCTTCTTTTTCAATTCCTCTCGGAAAACTACTACTCAATGTTCTTGGAGTAGTTATAGACTTGAAATCTTCTTCCACCCAAACGATGTTTCCCAAACTTTGTCGTGAGGACATTCGCAAACCAATTCTAATCATGCTCTAAGTATTCCAACCCATATGGCCTTATCATCACAATGTATATGCAATGCCTACTTCCAATTGTCTCGTTATGCCTCAAGTTTCATTCTGCGTCGCGTCATTCAACCTTCATAAGCTTTTTAATTTCCAACCGGAAACGCCATTAACAGCGTAGTCATCCACTTGACTCAAGTCCTCGAAAACTCTTTTCACGTTCATTTATTCATTCGCGTTATCTCTCGTCTTTAGTCCATTTCATCAATGGAACATCACTGGTGGGGAATCTTCCCACGTTCCGGCTATAACAATCCATCAATCCCAGGAAACTTCAAGTTTCAGCAACTCTCATCGACCCTAGTCGATTCGTCACTCATTCCAATCTTCAAAGGCTCCACAGGGATTTTATTTCCCATAAATCTCACGACGGAGGAATTTTACCTCATCAGGCCCACAACTCGTGCTCTTCACAATTAGAATACAACGAGCATCTCTTTAGAGTCCATATGACACTCTCAAAAGCTGTTCATGTTTCTCATGACTCCATAAACGAGTCCAATCATCGTCTCTCAAGACGGTAACAATCAATCCAAGTACTTCTTGGATACTCCATCCGACTGTTATCCATTTCATCACAATCAGGTGTCGAATCATTCTAACTGTCCATGGTATTATCCACTTGAGAGCTCATATCTTTGCTTTATGCTCTCAAGGGTCTCCATTTGGACAACACAATATTTTGTTCATTTTTGTCACTCTTTCCTCAAGAAGCATTAGTGCCTTGGCCTCTTGGTTTCACAACCAGCTAATGCGACCTTGTCTCGATTTCATCCATACAACCGAACGTCAACACTATCTTGGAATTCAACGTTGTCTACAGGACAGTTTCTCGGACTTCACTTTCAGGAATCATTCAAGTTCTGCGTCTTCTTTCTCAGTCTAGATGCTCAATCTCAATATCAAGACAGTTTGGATTTTCTCTTCCTTTCACACTAGGGTCTTTTATCCTACGAATGAAACTATGCACTTCAGTGGCATTCTTTTACTTTGAATCCACATTGTCCTTCCCATTCCTTAGGGTGTCAATCTTGAAATCTGCGCCAACAGCAGTACCTCCACTCCAGTATTCAAATTTCACCATGCTTGACGCTCTTCTTTCAGTGACTCAGTCACCTCAAGTGACAAAATTTCAAGGAGTCGAGGTTCTTCCTCGGTCTCACAAATTCCCGTATCGAATACTCAATTCGACTACCTCGAGTCACTTTGTAATTACACTATAAGCGTTCTTTTTCGCTTACTCAATCATTCATTAGAATTACGAACAATCAGGACTATCAAGTTCATTCACTTTCTTTTCCCTCAACGACCATTTCATGGTCCAATCGCCCTTTAAGGAAGACACCCTACTCTTTAGGGCTGACAACACACAATACCACTTCTAGTGGTCCCGATTCATCCTCAATCCATCCTATTTTATTCAACAAGGTTAAACAACTGATATTACTTCTTCCTTAATTTTCCTCACGTCGGAAGAAACAACACATCGATCTCTCATTATGAGCCTTATGCCAAAGTAAAAGCCGTTTCTCGCAGGCACGTTCCATGTTCCATAATAAACATCTCTTTGCTTGTAATCCATGAGTAGGAGTTCTCTTATTCACGTGTCTTTCGATCATTTACTTATATTACTGAGTCCCATTACCATTCCTCAAAGTCAGGAATAATCGCTAGCCATAAGGCTTTCAAATTCCAATCCACTCGGAGACCTCACGTCTCACTCAAAGGGTCCTTGACCACCCTTGGTACACTTAGACCACCTTGAGAACTCTGTCTTACATTGATTGACCTTCCTCAGGTCCTTACAAAGTTATCGGAGTCCCAACAACCTCTGTTCTTAAACAGCATCAGAAAGGTATCTCTCGTCAAACAAGTTGACAAGGCAATCCAATTAGGTGTTATGCGTTCAAGGGAACTCCTCTCTTGGTGACCTTTCACCAATCAACGACAGCCTCTTAAGGCTAGTAACTGCCAAGGTCACTTTCTTTCTTCAGTGTACCCAAAACCTCTAAGGTTTTCTCACGAAACCCTCAATTTATCAAAAGGCAGTTTCAAATTTCATCCTTCCATCAAACTCAATCAATCTCAACCTTATACTTAGGTTCACAAGCTTTTCAAAACTCTCGTGGTTCCTGTCTACGTTTCCACTTTGAAAATGAGTAATCTCAGAGTCACCTTTCTTGTGACTTCCATCACTTAACTCATCAACACTAGCATCAGTCGTCTTAGTGACTTGGGTACAAGGGCAGCTTCTTCTCGAGCTTGCCTACCCATCAAATTTCCTCATTTCCATTTAAAGTTCTCACGACCCCTTATTACACATGGGTCTTGTACGATTAACAAAATCGAGCCATACTCTCTTCCAGATCTCATACTACGGCCGCTCGATTTTACTCAATTCCCATGATCCATCTCAATGCTTGGATCTTCTCGTATCTCGCATATACGAGCCAAGTGCTCCTCTAGCGACCGCACTTTGGTCTTTCAACCTTATTAGGTTATCATGTATTCCCTCTAGGAATCAAAGACTTAAGTCATATACTCAAGTCTAGCAGTCTCAGGCTGCTCATCTCATCATTCATCACCACCAAGCAACCATCCAGTGGTTCCCGAACAACCCTCAACTAGTTGTTCATCATTCAAGGATTCTAAATCATCCTTAAGCAGCAATCATGTATCAAGCCAGCCTCAACAAGGCAACTTCTCCATTAACAGTCATTACTAGGCAAGCATCAACTAGGCCAAAACTCAACTAGGTCAACACCAAGCAAGTTCTCAAAGTGCCATTTCAATTGTTCATGCCATAAATCCAAGGGCATCTGCCACTCTAGCATAAATACAACATGTTATCTCAATCTCAACAGGCTTCAGTTCAATGGATATATACCTCACATGCCATCTAATCTCTCAGTTAGACCTCAGCCAAGACAATCATACGATGCCAATTACAAAACATGCCAACTATGCCAATCATGAACATCAGTTTTCTTTTTCAAATGGCACTCACTGCCAAATACAAGGCTCTCAGCCATGCCTATTACAGGCGCCATTACAAATGACATGCCACTTTCGAACATTTGCTTTGGAAATCACTCTCGTGCCATACATCTCTTAACCACAATCAGACTCAACCCGATACCTAGGCTTTCCCTTTCAATTTATGAATTGGGTCATTCCTACCTCTTTACTATCTTAGAAGCCTGTCAAGAGCCGTTTCTTGTCCGGACCTCTCTGTCCCGACGATCACTCCTCGCCCTCATCAGATCTGGTCGTTGCAAGTTGTCACAAGTCATACATCTACGGAGGAAGCCCCGTTCCACACGCCGCATAACATGCTTCACTATGGTTTATAGGTATCCATCAACTCGTCTCATACCAAGCGATGGTTTATTAAGTTTGATAGTGATAAGCGCATGCATACACCCTCATCAACTTTCATTTTAATGTCACAAACACGTGCACATCATGACTATCCTCACTACTTGTCATACCACAATCGCCTTTAGATCAATTCTTATCCATTGAAGGTTTCTAATTTCACCAATGATCGTCATATCACATGGATCAATTGCCTATATTCATCCATACACCTCAATTTTAGTCACTATTCGAGTCAATCCATATGCATTCGATCACAACTGATCTTCAATCCATATACTCCTTGTATATATCTCATCTCATATCCCCCAAAGTTGTCAACAACCATCGATAACTAAAACCGTCAAGGTATAACACAATTTAAGCCTGAATCCACTAATACCAATTGTCTCTTTATAACTCATCTTCCTCAAGTTAGGCCATTGACAAACCACAATCAAAATCATATACTTCAATTGACCCTTTAATAATAAGCAATTCTCTACTAACCTCAAGCACAATTACTACTTTAAAATCCATGCCTATGTCTCTTTAATTTCAGCATGCTTCCACTTAAACTCCAATCACCACATCACTCAAAGTCATCCATTAAAGTCAACACTAGGACCATTAGAGTGTACACAAGTTCAAGCCTATAATCATCAAGATTTAATGATCCATACTTAATCCTATAGGTCTCGCTAACTAACTGTCCTCAAGTCATCACTCCAAACCTCAATCACATTGGATCGAGCTGACCTTACTATGATACCACTTTTACGGGGATGTCACGCCCTGAACCCGGCGAGCTCACGACGTCCCACCAGGCCGTTATAACTCTATAGTCCCCCTGGATCCATGGCCAACAGCTCATTACTCCTAAATGACACCTGCACGCGGGAGCAAGAAAACAACTCCAGACAAAATAAACCCAAGATGACTTTGGACATAAAAAGGTACACCCCTCAATATTGACAAATACACCTCAAAGGTTACCGTCGTCCAGTACCAATGGTTCAATTCTAAATCCACAAATCAAAGTAAGATTCCTAAGATCACAAATGAGTTTATATCCATTTCATTTAAAAACTTCTTCTCATGCTAATCCATGGCAACCTCGGGTTTCCATCGCCTGGGACCTGAAAAATATTGTCCCAAAATGGGGTGAGATATATAATCTCAGTAAGTGAAACCTAAACCTAGACTTGACCACCAGTCCTCCCAGACCACCAAAAAGATACCAGATGCAGGCATTCATCAATGCAATGGCACAAGGCATTCATAGATCAAGCATTTCTGCAAGCCATGCATGAACGAGAGTCACAATAAATCATGCTCAACCTCATGGGTTCCAGCTTCAAGCACATGGCATATAAACAAGCACATGTAACTTAACAAGTCATCAAATTAACCAATTTAATTCACTCATCGCCAAGGCTCTAAGCCGCGATGTAATTCAAAATGGCATTCAAGCTAACTGATATCACTGGGGCCACATGCCAATCGATATCGTAATGACTTTTAGTCAAATGGTACCACTAGGGCCACAGGCCAATTGGTACTTCTGGGGCTCATAGCCACTTGATACCACCAGGCCACAGGCTAATTGGTATCGTCATTCTTACTCAGGGCTCACAGCCAATTGATACCATTGGGGCCACAGGCCAATCGATATCGTCATTCTTGTTTGCAGTAAAATCCACACATCATGGCATCAATCAATTTCAAGTCACAGGCCTCATCAGTCATTAAATTTATCCACCAAATCATCCAGCAGTGTCCTAACATTCAGGTAAAGGTTTAGGAAACACATTCCTTTTTTAATCAAGCTAGCATATTCCATCCAAATGAGCTACCTAGCTCAGCAAGCTCTCGGCCAACTGGGATCACGCACGGTTGTAGAGAATTTCACCAATTCCACATTAAAACTCAATCGATTCCCAATTCCCTTGCACATATATCTCAATTTCACACACAACACCTTATTCTCAAGCCGTCACATTGTTAATTCAATGCCCCTAAGCATGCCAATTGTGGTTTTATCAAGGCAAATCATCCAAAGTCTCAATTTACCAAAACTGCCCAATTTGAGCCCCCACAACCAGGTTCAGTCTCACGAAAACTTCAATTTTTCTATTGAATTTTTCACGAAAACTTAAAGATCTTATGGACATGTGGGCGAAAATGGAGCTCAATTTGGATGCCGGATGACTTAGAATGACTAAATTCGAAATCAGTGCGCGTTATGGGCAGATTGGACGGCACCTCCATTTTTCACCTCAAACAGCCCTTAAATCACTTCTAATTCCTAATCCACTTCACAAACTTCCTATTAACACCTCACATAACGTCTTATGGTGTCTCATGAGTCATTTTAAATTCAATATACCATTTAAAGAGGCCCCAACAGATTCGGTCCAAACAGGGCAGAATTAGAACAGAACCGGTTTTGGTTCAACCTGTAAAAACAAGCCATAACTCCATTCTAGGTTCCAATTTCTCACAAAATAATCTTGTTAGAACCTCAATATATGTGTTTAGGAAGCTCACCAAGAGTTTCGTTACGAAATAACTCCACAAGACCTTCGAATAGCTCGGTTCTTTCACGGTCCTTCCACGGTCAGAATCTGTCCGATTTTAACCACCCACAATAAGCTATGGAAGCCAATTTTAACACCACTAAACTTACGATCATAGACCATTCAACTTTAGTACTATGTGTTATAGAGATTTCACAGAAAGAATTAAGTCATTTGAAGTTTTTAAGAGGGAGAACGGAGGCCTTACCCTAGTTCGCGCGGATTCCGTCCAGTTTTGGTCTCGGACTCACACTGATAAAAATATTTATCCAAATGATAAACTTCCACTTGAAGCTTGTCAAGGACACATTGATCTACCTTCCGGTGGTCGGCGCACGTCAAATGGACGCCGGAAGAGGCCGATCGAGCACACCGAACACGGCGGCAGATGCTAGTCAGGCGAATAGAACTGGCTAGGGAGGAAATGGAGAAGATTTTGAAGGAAATGGACAAGGGGAAGGGAGTGCACAGTTTTGTAGTTGCTAGGGGGATGTCCATCAAATTATTGGGCCAATTTTGACAAGATTGCATTTAATGCTTAGCTTCTCCCTTGAGTGACACTTGGCATAACACCAATAATTGGCCATCTAAGTGTTGACTTCATTGACTCCATCATCTCCAAATTTTCGGAAGCTTCTTGGGGTCCTTGAATGACCATTTTGCCCTTCATACATTCTTAAGGCAAGGGTAATAGGTTGAGGGGCAAAACGGTAATTTGGCACTTTTTATCCGGAACTTCATTTTTCTCATTTTGAATGACCATTGGTGAGGCGACGTCAAATCCTTTTCCAATTTTGAAATTCTTCATTTCCAATTGCCAATTCGAGGTTCCATTTCATGGTCGATTTCTCGTCGATCGTATCTTCAGTTTATCTCGAACTAACGGGCGGCTTTGCAGACGTCAACGTATCGACTCTGTGACTCTCGTCACACTTAAGACGACTCAGGATAAGACGAATTTGGTTGTCATGTAATTGCGAGGGTTCATTACTAGTTTGGAAGGCCTCGATTGTCATTGATCGATTTCGGAAAACTTCACAAATTATACATTGGTTAAGCGGCATCACCCGCGCTCCAATCGTATAACGCTAGCAACGGATTCCTTAATCGTTATTCGATCGGCCTTATTGGATCTAAATGTTCCCTCGGCAATCATTATGGTCAAAGCGTCATCTCATTTTTCGAGTTTCCTCGGTCCATGTCTCTTGTCTTACCTTAGCCTTTCCCTTTTGGTTTGTCTTCTCAAGATTGATCAGATCCGAGCGAGATATAGCTGAAATACATTGATAGATATTTCTCATTCAACAATCTCAAAATGGCAGGAAATTCAGAATGTCACAGAGGGAGAGGTCTTGAGAGCCTCTTTGTCAACATAGCCGCCGGGCTCGGCCAAAAAACTTCCAAGTCTTCATCGCCACATCCAGAGCAAAATCGAAGTCAGCGAACCATCCTCCGAGCTTGGTGACATTCTAAGGAAGCTCACGAACCCATCGGATCCAACTGAGATGGCCTAGAAAGGTGAGACTCTTCGTCAAGCTCTCGCTCTGCCTCACATGGCAACTCAGGCTAGCGTAGATCATTTTGAACGCTATGACCTGCGATCTACTCTATATGTCTTGCCGATTCATTTTTCTTTGATCTTGTTCATTTTGGCTGCATGAACCGTCGAGTCGGCCTCTAAATCTCTCCGATCGATCGCGAGCTCCACGGTTCGTTTTGGACCAATCCGAAGCTCACCGACAGTCAGGTAAGTCTTCTCAACCCTTTGTGATGTTTCCTGATCGATTTGTTTAGCCAAGTAACGTTAGAAATGGGTAGGGCGAGTAGTCGCCGAAACTTATGTCACGCCCCGCGTCCTTTCGAGCGCGCGAACATCCCTTTCAGCTCTACCTTCGCAACTATTCCCCAGGATCAATACACCTCTAATATACACTCGCGAAATGAAATGCACATGCGGAAGCGACAATTAAACTCCATACATAAAACTACGACAAGATGACTTAGAATGCATATAACACAATTATAACGCAATCGGTTTACAATACTTATCTTCGTTCACAAGACACGACTGGATCGTTCCAAATCCCAAACTACCTAACTCAGGGAAACGTTTGAAGGGAAATAGAACAACTAACTCTACGCATCCGGCTTGTCGACATCCATCGACATTGGTTCAGGTTCTTCATCTCCAAGTCCAGCATCGGGATCTCCCAGGTCTCAACTTCCATCAGAACTCCAAAGCGTCTCGGCATGGTGATAGGGGTCAAGGGTTGGGGTCTGAAAAATGGGTCCCACGACGGGGTGAGATAAAATCTCAATAAGCTAATCCTAACCCTAAGTTACGCACTTAGTACTTCCAGACACTCCCTAAGACATGCAATTCTATTTCCAGTATACACAACATGGCAAGGACTCTAAATGGCATGACAACAAGAACAAGAAAACATGCATAACAGTTAGGCACCTCAAATTCAATTCTACTCCAATCATCACTTCATGACCAGGTCTAAGCTTCGCACTTTGGCACTCAATTACTCATACCATAAAGGATCGTACTTATACTCGATACAATTGCACTTTCCCAGGCTAGGCCCGCGTATTAACGCCTCATGTTATCCCAATCAATAAACCCGCGTCATCCTAGGCGCATCAGGCATTCTCAACATTCAGTCCTGCATCGTATAGGCGCATCAGGATTCCACATCATTCAATCCCGCGTCATATAGGCGCATTAGGATATCACACAGTCAATCCCGCGTCATATAGGCGCATCAAGATACTACCTCATCACTTACCCGCGTCGTATAAGCGCATCAGGCATTTCTCCTCAGTCAAGCCCGCGTCATATAGGCGCATCAGGCATTTATCATTACACAATCCCACGTCATATAGGCGCATCAGGATTTCACATCAAATAAGCTCATAATTTAAACAAGTATGGCCTAATTACAATCAATTGAGCATTTTAATAACTCAAGGCATCAATTTCTATTTTCGTCACGTGGTCATTAACGTATTAATATAGCCAATTGCCAAATCAAATAATCCACGTGCCAAATAATCCACGTAAATAATTCACGTGCCAAATAATCTACGTGCGAAATAATCCACGTGCCAAATAATCTACGTGCCAAATAATCCACGTAAATAATCCACGTTAAATCTCATCAAGACCGAATATACACTAGGGATCAAATAAATATTTAAGTCACTAAATCAAGAAATTTCACGACAAAGAGTAGCCCTATGCAGTTTAACGCTCGTGGATCGACCTACTCAAACCCTTAGCATCACAACTCATCAAGTATGCACTAAAATCAAGCCTTAGCACGACAAAGCATTATCATTTCCTCAAGGTCAGGTTCGGCCTAGCACAAATCCATCGGGGATTCAACCACGAAAATCTCTCAATAGCCTCTCTAACTCGTCCTTCGGTAAGATAAGGTCCTAACAAAGGGTTAGAACTAACTTACCAAGCGATGGAGTCGAGACGAGTCGGTCAAAAGGTGGTGAAATCCACGGTTCAATTCTGTCCATAGAGGTTCGAAAATGAACACCATGGGTTAGCCAAGGATTTCTTCCAAAATTCGCACTAAACTTCATTCACTAGCTAAACAACCCATAGGATCAAGTCTTAGGAAGGCTTACCAAGGGAAACGAGCTTGCGGCGCTCATAATAAAAGCTTGAAGACCGGCGAGGAGCGGCGGTGAAGTGGCGGTGGACGGCGTGAGCAAGAGAGGGAGAGAGAATGTTTGAGAGAGAGATGAGAAAAAGGAAAATGAGAGAATGGGAGAGGGAGAGAGGTTCGGCCGATCACATATGGAGGGAGAGGGAGTGTCATCCAACTTAGGCTAGAGGGAAAAAGGGAGGGAAAGATGAAGTGGAGTGGTTGAGGGTGAATGACAATGAATAGTATTAGGGAATGTCAATGTGTAAGGAAGTTGGTCATGGGGTAGTCAAGTCAAATTGTCAATCACCTAGTCATTCCATTCTTCAAATAATTCAAGGGGGAAAATGACCAAATGGTCCCTCAAAATTCGGCCAAAGAGGAGGGAGTGGCAATTGTCCAAATTGCCCTTGCTTGTTTCTCAAAGAAAAAGGAATTTATCTAAGGGTATAAGGGTAATTTCCTAATCGTCGGTCCGAATCTCACTTTTTTTAAATACTAATGGGCGAATTCTAATCTTAATGGTTCCCGATGAGGCGACGTCCGATTCATTACTGTTGGAATTCTCGAATACCCGATGCCCAATTCTGAAGTCCAATTCGTGGCAATCTTACTTCGAAAAGGGGGGTCGGATTTTGTAATGTCACAACTCTTCCCTCCTTATAAAAATTCCGTCCTCGAAATTTGACATAAATCCCGCCATGCTTAACAATTGGGTGATAACGCCTCATCACTACTTCATCTTCTTCAGCGGTCCCCTTTTATTGCCAAAATCCCCAAATAGGTCTACACCTCTCGGACTCGACTTTCCAAATCGGACAAGCCTCGCATGAGTGATACTTTAAGGAGAAACATAATCTCTCACTTGAAGTTCTAAAGATCTATACCGTCTGCCTATTTAATTCCTGTATCGATGCCAAGGCCTTCGTAATGGCGCACCGGCCGTCAAACTTGTCCAGGATCCGCGTAGCACGCCTCAGATCCGTACACTTTTCTAAAACCCGCATCTCAACGCTTTAGGTTAACATCTCGCGTAGTAACGCATCAAGAAGGGCACAAATCCCCGCGTCAACACGCTTCAAGGCATTACGTGACGACCTAAACACAAATTCAAGCAATTTGGTCCACAAGGTACTCTAGGGACCCACTCCATGCTACTCAAAAGGCGTAACACATTCCGATAACATCATCCGCCAGACTCTAACGAAGTCATTTCAAATCGAGGTAGATCATTCAAAAAGTCCTCACTCAAGTAATCTTGACTAAGGTAAGGACTAATCACTAACCAGTCATCAAGTTTCTTTGCAGGCAATTGTCACTGCAGGCAACTCCACCAGGTGTAGCTATTCATTCCTACTTCCTTTAAAGCTCGTAGTACCCGCTTGCACCATACCCTCAATTGCCTGATCCGACCTCTCAGATTGTCCACATGTCTACGTAAAATAGGGTGCGTTATATCATGACTTCGTCCTCATGACGTCTTAAAGACTCTTCCAAAAGTTATGGTGGACTTAGGATCTCTATTTGGCACAATAATCATCGAGATTCCATACTAACTACCCGATGCCTAAGCAATTCGGCGTACTCATGATTATACAATTCGACTCATGGCCCTCTTGTCTTTCAGATAATCCCATGGCCAAATCCATAACAATTCGTTCCTAGTTCCATTCAAGAGTCTTCCACGACTAGGGTCACCTGCCAAACTTACCGATTTGTGTCTTCCGCTGTAGACACACCCGATCCTTAGCCACAAGCTCGATCAGTTCTATTTTCATTCTATTCCATCACTAGTATCAACACACGTCCCAATACTTTCCTTGTACAATCCAACGGACACTATAATCATCACGATGAGTTTCTGACACAATCTTTCCCTTTAAGTCTTCCATCATTGGATATGTGCACACGTCCATGAAGCTTTGAGTTTTCCGTCCTTAGGTACTTAAAAGTCATGATTTTCTCCCTGTCATATTCACTTCCACGATTTTCCGGACATCAAGGTCTGTAAGTTGCAATGCTTTGGGCTCTTCTAACTTCCAGGCTTGACGCTCCAAGTAGCCGTCTGACTTGCCTTCGACAATTTCCAATTTAGAAGTTGAATCTCTTATTTCCTTGAGCGAAGTACGTCCTTTACCCACCAATCTCATGGGGCTCGACTCTCAACCACAAGCATCCTCCTATCATTTTTCTTTCCCAAAGTAGGGTAGGGCATCATACTCTAATTCCTGATGCAACTTCATCTGTCCACGTTGCCCCACGCATTCAATTCCTCCTTGAGACAATAGGTGCTTCAAGTTCCAATGATCCTCATTGATCTAAAATCCACTCACCACGTAAGGGATATCTCCAAGTTTCCAACATAAGGGCGATAGCTGTCAGTTCTAAATGACTTGTTGGGGCATCCATCTCGTTATGCCTCACTATCGTGACACATAGGCAACAATCCTTCCACGTTGCATTACTACGAATCTTAATCCTTTCATGACACGTCACTGTAACTCTCCCAACATTTCAACTTCTAAAGGAAACACCAATGTCGGTGCTGTCACTAAATAGATTCAAGCCCTTGAAAAATTCCTTTTTATGTGTATTCATCCATCCGTGCCACATCTCGTCCTTAGTCCATTTCATTAATATGAAGGCTCCTGTGGGGGATCTTTCCACGATTCGTTTACAGCAAACCATCGATTTCAGAAGGCTCCAACTTTCAGGAACTCATATTGACCTTAGTTAATTCATCATTTAAACTAGTCCTCAAGGGTTCTACAGGAGTTTCGTTTCCCAGAAACTTTATGACCAAGAACTCCGCCTTAGTAGACTCAAATCTCGTGCTCCTTTAATCCGCATACAGCAAGTGTCCTCTTAGGGTCCATGGAATACCTTCCAAAGGCCGTTCACGTTCCTCATGACTCCATGATTCCGATCAATTCCTATCAATTGAAAATTTCTAATTCCACGAGCGACTATCACATCTCAAAGATCAATTGCCTAACGTAATATAACCTCAATTCTAGTCGCCACTCAAGTCGAATCCATATGCATTCGATTGCAACTGGCCTTTGATCCAAATATCCCTTGTCCACTTCCTTGCATACATCTCGTCTCGCACTGTCTAAGGCCGTCAATAGTAATTGATGACTAAAACCATCAAGATGTAATGCAATTCAAGCCTAAACCCATTAATATCAATCGTCTCTTTATAACTCATATTCACAAATGATGCTTATCAGTCAGCAGTTTCCATTCCGACGTATTCTCTAATCCACTATCGATCTCTGGACTATAACCACAAATAACCGTAAAGATCATCGATTAAAGCTGATACTAAAACCATCAGAATGCAACAAGGATTCAAGCCTATAGTTCTTCAGATACTACTTGGTGACGTTCGCTCTTAACATTCAGACAAATAGAACTCCTCTTCTTTCCATACTAGGGTCTCTTACCCTAGGAGGAAGACTATACACTTCAGCAGCATCCTCATGCCTCGAATCCCACCTTGTCTTCCTCGTTCTATATAACGTCAATCTTAGAGCCTGCGCCAACAGCAGTACCTTCACTCTGGGACTCAGATGTCACCATGCTTGACATTCTCCTTCCAATAATTCTGTCACCTCGAACAACAAGGTTCTAAGGGATCGAGATCCTCTTTCGGCCCTCATCGGTCCACCCTTGATTATTCAACTTGATTGACTCAAAATACCTTGCGCTCATAACCCTAGCACTCCTTTTTGCTTACTCATCTGTCCATTAAAATTACGAGTGACCAAGACCATCAGGCCCATTCACTTTCCTTCCCAGCAACGACCACCTCATGGTCCAATCGTCCTTTAGAATAACACCTTATCTTTTAGGGGACAACAACTCATAACTCCATTTCCGATGGTTCAGTTCAATCTCAACCAACCTCAAAGGATCATTGGACTCAAGCAGGCTAGCACGCCGATTTTCCTTAACACTTCCCACATGACGAGAGAGACAGACCACCAATTTCCCTTCTAGGCCTTACGCTCAGGTATCAACCATTCCTTACAGGTACATTCCATGTTCTATAAGTGGAAATCATCTTTACTCATGGTTTCTCCAGTCATTTAGCCCTTCAAGATGAGGTTCATCATAACACTTCAGATCTAAGAATACCAATTCGTCACAATGCTTCGAACCTCAATTCATTCTTTATCCTCATCGTCCTATCCAACGAGTTCCTAACCATCTTTGATGGATGCGTAGGCAATCTCGAGAACTCTACCCCACAATGGCAGATCTTTCTCTGATTCTCTCAAACTTCAAGGGCTCCACCAACTCTCGCTCCTTAGCAATCTCAGTGATGTATTCCTCATTGATCAACTAGATGAAGGCAAATCCGACTACGTGCTACACCTTCAAGAAAAATTCTTCCTTTGGTAACTATTCACCGATCGTTAGCAGTACCTTGGAGTGTTAATCGTTAGGGTCATTTTCTCCTCAATATACCCACGCCTCTAAGGCTCCCTTACAAATCCTCATTCCAAATAGGAGTAATCTCATACTCACATTTCCTGCCAACTCCGTCAACTTTGACTTCACAACCTATTCCACCAGCTAACCCCTATGTCGACTCCTATTCGTGTCTCCAAGATCATCCTTCCGATCACCACCATTTGCTCTAATAATCACAACAGCAATAGCCTCAACTGGCCAAGTCACAATGCAGCCCAATCTCGAGCCTACCCACTCATCCAATTCTCGATTTCTTTTAAGGCCCTCTCGACCTTACAAACTCTTGAATCTCCCACAACTTGTGGTCTGGAGTTAGGCGCTCTCCTAACACTTTTATCTCGATTGCTCATTCACACTAGGCTCTAACATCACAAGAGCCATTACAGTTCCACAAAAGGATTCCAGGACCTAAGCCATCTACTCAAGTCTAGCAGTCCTAAACTGCTCACCACAACGGTAACCATAAGCCAGCTACTAATTACCAAGTAATTACAAGCAACACTCAGCCAGGAGTCAATCATCAAACAAGTCTCAACTAGGCAAACATCAAGCAAGCACCCATGGCATCAATTCAATGAGATAATTCCTCGTACCTTAAGTCCTGCCACACCTGCGACTTAGCAGGATTACAACATGCTACTTAGCTTCTCAAACAAGCCTTAGTCAAACAACAACTCGATGCCAAGTAAGCCAATCATAATGCAAGCATTCAGAGGTACACATCAAAAGGTTCTCATTCGTACCTCAAGTCTAGGTGAATTTGCCCGTTAGCACAACCACAATCAGCTATCCAACCAAACACTCAGTAAACAACGCTTAGTGCCAAGTACGAAGCTCTAGGACTTCTAATCGCCTACGGCGATGCAAACCAATAGTGTCATTCACATGCGCCATATCAAATGCCACGCAATGTTTAAAATTCATCTTGAGGATCAGCTTTAATGCAATAAATCTTTTTGATAAAAGAATCAAACTTAGCCTGATACCTAGACTCATCCTTTTCAATGTATGGTTTAGGTCATTCCTGCCTCCCTTTCTGTCTTAGAAGCCTGCCAGGAGCCGCTCCTTATCCGAACTTCTATGTCCCGGCGTACACTCCCCGCCCTCATCAGGCCTGGTCTTTGCAGGTTGTCCCAAGTCATACACCTACGAGGAGAGTCCCGTTCCACACGTCCCATAACATGCTTCATTACGGTTTATAGGTACCCCATCAGCTTGTCCTATACCAAGCGATGGTTTATCAAGTCCGATAATGATATGCTCATGCATGCACATTTCGCAACTTTTATTTTGATGCCATAAACACATACAGTGCATGATCGTACTCATTGCTCATCACATCGCAGTCGTTTCCCGATCAATTCTTATCCGTAAAGGACTTCTAATTCCACAAATGACCTTCTCACAAATCGATTTTTCCCTATGTTTAGCCATATACCTCAAGGCCACAATCACGATCACGTAATCCAATCGACCCTCTACTCATGAGCAACTCTCTATTGACCTCAAGCACCTCCACAACCCCAGATGAATGCTTAGCGCTCCTCAATTTCTGATTGCTTCCTTGTAAACCTCAATAAAATCACCACCCAAAATATCAATCAAAATCAATTCTAGAACCATTAAAATGCACACAAGTTCAAGCCTACCATCCTCGAAATTCAGTGATCAATGCTTAATCCTAAAGGTCTCACTATCTAATTGTCCTCAAGTGACCACTCCTTATTGCTCCAAACCTCAATCATACTGGATTGAGCGCCTCGCTCTGATACCAAACAAAACGGGCATGTCACGCTCCGCGTCCTTTCGAGCGTGTGAACATCCCTTTCAGCTCTGCCTTCGCGACTATTCCCCAGGATCAATACACCTCTGATATACACTCGCGGAATGAAATGCACATGCGGAAGCGACAATTAAACTCCACACATAAAACTACGACAAGATGACTTAGAATGCATATAACACAATTATAACGCAATCGGTTTACAATACTTATCTTCGTTCACAAGACACGACTGGATCGTTCCAAATCCCAAACTACCTATCTCAGGGAAACGTTCGAAGGGAAATAGTACAACTAACTCTACGCATCCGGCTTGTCGACATCCATCGACATTGGTTCAGGTTCTTCATCTCCAAGTCCAGCATCGGGATCTCCCAGGTCTCAACTTCCATCAGAACTCCAAAGCGTCTCGGCATGGTGATAGGGGTCAAGGGTTGGGGTCTGAAAAATGAGTCCCACGACGGGGTGAGATAAATCTCAATAAGCTAATCATAACCCTAAGTTACGCACTTAGTACTTCCAGACACTCCCTAAAACATGCAATTCTATTTCCAGTATACACAACATGGCAATGACTCTAAATGGCATGACAACAAGAACAAGAAAACATGCATGACAGTTAGGCACCTCAAATTCAATTCTACTCCAATCATCACTTCATGACCAGGTCTACGCTTCGCACTTTAGCACTCAATTACTCATACCATAAAGGATCGTACTTATACTCGATACAATTGCACTTTCCCAGGCTAGGCCCGCGTATTAACGCCTCATGTTATCCCAATCAATAAACCTGCGTCATCCTAGGCGCATCAGGCATTCTCAACATTCAGTCCCGCGTCGTATAGGCGCATCCGGATAACACATCATTCAATCCCATGTCATATAGGCGCATCAGGATATCACATCAGTCAATCCCGCGTCATCTAGGCGCATCAGGATACTCCCTCATCACTTACCCGCGTCGTATAGGCGCATCAGGTATTTCTCCTCAGTCAAGCCAGCGTCATATAGGCGCATTAGGCATTTATCATTACACAATTCCACGTCATATAGGCGCATCAGGATTTCACATCAAATAAGCTCATAATTTAAACAAGTATGGCCTAATTACAATCAATTGAGCATTTTAATAACTCAAGGCATCAATTTCTATTTTCGTCACGTGGTCATTAACGTATTAATATAGCCAATTGCCAAATCAAATAATCCACGTAAATAATCCACGTGCCAAATAATCCACGTGCCAAATAATCCACGTGCCAAATAATCCACGTAAATAATCCACGTTAAATCTCATCAAGACCGAATATACACTAGGGATCAAATAAATACTTAAGTCACTAAATCAAGAAATTTCACGACAAAGAGTAGCCCTATGCAATTTAACGCTCGTGGATCGACCTACTCAAACCCTTAGCATCATAACTCATCAAGTATGCAATAAAATCAAGCCTTAGCACGACAAGGCATTATCATTTCCTCAAGGTCAGGTTCGGCCTAGCACAAATCCATCGGGGATTCAACCACGAAAATCTATCAATAGCCTCTCTAACTCGTCCTTCGGTAACCTAAGGTCCTAACAAAGGGTTAGAACTAACTTACCAAGCGATGGAGTCGATACGAGTCGGTCAAAAGGTGGTGAAATCCACGGTTCAATTCTGTCCATAGAGGTCCGAAAATGAACAACATGGGTTAGCCAAGGATTTCTTCCAAAATTCGCACTAAACTTCTTTCACTAGCTAAACAACCCGTAGGATCAAGTCTTAGGAAGGCTTACCAAGGGAAACGAGCTTGCGGCGCTCATAATCAAAGCTTGAAGACCGGCGAGGAGAGGCGGTGAAGTGGCGGTGGACGGCGTGAGCAAGAGAGGGAGAGAGAATGTTTGAGAGAGAGATGAGAAAAAGGAAAATGAGAGAATGAGAGAGGGAGAGAGGTTCGGCCGATCACATATGGAGGGAGAGGGAGTGTCATCCAACTTAGGCTAGAGGGAAAAAGGGAGGGAAAGATGAAGTGGAGTGGTTGAGGGTGAATGACAATGAATAGTATTAGGGAATGACAATGTGTAAGGAAGTTGGTCATGGGGTAGTCAAGTCAAATTGTCAATCACCTAGTCATTCCATTCTTCAAATAATTCAAGGGGGAAAATGACCAAATGGTCCCTCAAAATTCGGCCAAAGAGGAGGGAGTGGCAATTATCCAAATTGCCCTTGCTTGTTTCTCAAAGAAAAAGGAATTTATCTAAGGGTATAAGGGTAATTTCCTAATCGTCGGTCCGAATCTCACTTTTTTTAAATGCTAATGGGCGAATTCTAATCTTAATGGTTCTCGATGAGGCAACGTCCGATTCATTACTGTTGGAATTCTCGAATACCCGATGCCCAATTCCGAAGTCCAATTCGTGGCAATCTTACTTCGAAAAGCGGGGTCGGATTTCAGAATGACACAGCTTAGCTTCAATAGGAAATAGCAGGTGTATGAGATGTGATTATGCTATGTCGAGCTTCTAGTATGTTACAGAGGAGATCTGCGCGAGTCGAATGGCGTTGGACTCGTGCGATTTGATAGTCTGTAGACTGAGATACAGCCTTCCGACGAAGCGCTGGCGTCCGATCGTCTTCCTCGATGAGTCGTTGACTGGTCAACGGTGGTTGACCTGGTCAACTCTTATATGGCGATGACGTGGCACCCACGTGGCAGCCATGTCATCCGTTCGGTTATAATAGAATAAAAACAAACTTGATCCGATGGTGGAGCATTAGCCACGTGTCGAGATCTTGCTTTTTTCAAAATAAAAATGATTTTCAGAAATAAAAAAAAAATGCCTTAGATCGGACGGTCACGATTCAATCTAGCGGGCGATTTAACATGGCACAAACAAGAGTGAAAATTTGACCAAATGGGGTTGTGAGCCTGAGGGAAAAATAAAGCCACTTCTAGCTAGTGAAGCATAAAAAATTGCCTAGACGCTCGACCGGTTCATGAGACTTGCAAGGTGTTACAAGTATTTCTAATGTGGCTTGACTTCTGCATTCATCCTTTGGTTATAAAAAAGAAAGAGGGGGAAAAAATCGTCCAAAAAGTCCTAAATCTATTACAATTTTGCTAATTCAATCCAAAATCTTTTAATTTTTTTTTCCGAAAATAGCCCATGTGGTCTCATTTCTCTCTCAATCTGTTTGGTCTTCACATCAGATCTTGAAAGTAGAAAGGTGGGGGAAATAGTGAAGGTTGGACGGAAAATCCTAGTGTTTGGAAGGAGAATCTTGAGATCGAAATAAGGTGAGAAGTTAAATGCACGAACCACTCCTGTTCTTACTCACTGTCGTGAATTTCAGCAACAAATTGGAATTTCCATGGAAGTTGGGTTGGATTTGCTGAAACTAGAGCTAGGGTTTGCTGAAATTAAAACATAATTTCTCAATTTGGGCCAATTTGCTGACTTATTATGGCACATCCTTTTTGTATGTATTTAAAGCCTAGTCTGTTTTGAAAAAATTGAATGTCTTAAAAATAATTTTCTAAAATATGATTATTTGTGTTGCTTGGAACAATTATTTACTAAATTTTTTTTCATTATCGACAATAATTTATGTATAGACATTTTTATGGATGATGAATTTTTTTTTTGTAATTGATACAAGTGATCAGTTTTAGGTAAATTTTTTCTAAATCAATTAATTTTCGCGAAACAAATGCACCTAAATATTGGCGTGTTGGCGAATTGCGTCGAGTTTCTATTGTTGTGCTAGTAATACGCGAGATCCCTAAGGGAACCAAGTCGTAAATGTAACTTAAATGAATGAATTAAATTTTTAAAAGCAAAATGATTGTTCCTAAAGCGATGGTACTAGGTTACGTGTCTTGCAATAACTTTGGCCTTTCTCATGCGCTTATTCGATTTCTCAAGAAGGTGTAATAACAAAGCTAATGGGTTTCGTTGGGATGGCTGTGGATTAGTGGGCTTATGAGCTATGTAATTGGGTTGGTTCAATTACCATGGGCCTTTTAAAAAGATGGCAAAGGAATTTGATTTCAATCTAGGCTTGATGTATATATTTCAATCTAGGCTTGATGTATATGGGCCATTGTACGAGTTAAAAAAGTTAGTACCTGCTCATCGTAAGTTCAATGTATGGATGCTAATAAAAATTCCTATTGGAAATTTATCTAGATTTTACAAGGAATGGAATTATTTTGAGTAGAAGCAAATTCGTAGATTTAGATAGTGCGATTGATATTGAAAAATTTACCTGAAATAAGGTTATCCCATGAAGACAGAAGTAAGTAAACATTTCAGCTATTGTAATTTTGACTTTTGTCCTAGATATTCATTTTATTGAAAAGTATCCATTATATTTAAAACAGACACCCAAAGAAATAGATTTTTCCAGAATTTATTACATTCCTCTCATGACAAACTGTGCATTTTCGGCATAATCCTTATCAAACAACTAATTTGTAGTCACATACGCGACATAACTTATACATGAATTGGCACTATCAAGGAATTCCACGGTCATTAGTTTCCAACTAAAGAGATGGATTTTTTTCATGATATTACATCGATTTAGTCATATACGAATAACGGGGCATGAAGCAAAGTTTACATACTGTCATGTTTGGTACCTATAAACTATGAAATTATGAATAGGAGCAAAATGAGAAAGTACTAGCATATTTACATGCCGATGGTGTTATCACCTTGTCAACGAATAAATAACTCATCCCCTGTGAACCAACTTGGTTCTTTTGTTATCTTGGTCGGATTAGTGAAGATAACCGTGTTTATCTATCTATCCTAAAGTGGAATTTCCTTGCTATAATTTTGTTCAATTCCGAATGTTTTATGAAAGCAGAAAAAAGGGTTTGAACTGGGCCGAACCTAGCATACCCACCGATGAAATATTCGGTTCAAGGCACCAATAAAGCACTACCATAGTACTACTAGCTTGGCGAGCCCATCACCGCAATTTCACATGTGCGAAAGGGTAACACCGGCTATACACATACCAAAATAGATCATGCAGAATTCAATGTGCCTCCAGATTTGGCCAAAAAATTGAAGCAGCACGTAATACTCAGAGGTGTGATCCACTGGGCTGGGAAAAAAATTACCTTTTCCAATATTTCAAAGGAGAACAAAATCCTTCATATTCGATCATGTACGGTCCGTCAATGCTATATCTTATAGTCGAGGCTTTTGCAACAATATAGGCTCTCTAAAAAAATACATCAATATCAAATTGCGTCCCCATATAAATGCCAAGTAACCAAATTTGATCTGGTTAACTTTTCGTCCTATGTTACCGTTAGTGTCCAACGTGACAATTCCACATGTAGATTACATCCACCTCCGCGTCGTCTTTAAATTTTCAGTTTTTTTCTTTCCTTTTTTTTTTTTTTTTCCTTTCATCTATCTTCTTTCATTCCTCTGCTCTCTCCACCATGAAATTTTTCTCGCAACCTCCATTGAAGCTCTGAAACCAAGCTTTCTCTACCCTCCTCCATCTCAGAGCTAAGAAAGCAGCAGAATCGGAATCTCAGCTCCGAGACTCGCACTTTGTTCATCAGTTGGTGCTTTTGCACTATTAGTCGGGACACCAGACTTTTGCAGCATTATATGAGTAGAAGAAATAAACAGTAAAGAAAAATGGCGACATATTTTGAAATGTAATTTTTGGTCATAGAGTTTCGGTTCCTAAAGTGTTACAGGTCGATCTAGCACACATTAGGGCCTACCTAGAAGCACATATACATACCCGATTGTATAATCCGATCATATTTCACGATTCATGCCCAGAAATCACAATTCCAATATGGCAGTGTCATCCCATACTCGTATTGAGGAATCTTTCAGCTCAAATGAACTTCTGCTAATCTAAAGAATCTATCAAATGGTTCTCTTTGTAAGATATATCTTCATGGAAAAAGATTTTTTTTTTTTGGGGGGGTCTGACTCATTGTAAGCAATTGAAGCAGCTAACATAACATGCAATTTGCTTTTTGTTTCTCATCGATCCTCGTGATCAGAGAGACAATAACACAATCCGAGACAAGATAATAATTCTGATGATGGTGTATAATATAGTACAGCAAATGGTACATCAATCTGGTGTTTCTTGCATCCACAGGGCAATCGACCTTATATTATTTCCGACAAGAATGCTCGAAAAACACAAGGCATGATTGTTATGTGCAATTTGAAGCTGTTACTACTATCACCGTAACCATATGTTATATTAATATCTAGTTACCTAACCAAACCATCGGACTTCCAGATGGGTGGAGAAGCTTTCCGCCCAGAAAATCATCAGATCTCTTAACAACGATATTACTTTGGAAAAGTATGAGGGCACACCTGAAAAAGAAAGAAGTTTTAGAAATTGTTTTGCACTTCACAATAAACAAAATTGACCATCGAGCATCATGCAAATGACAATTCATTGGATGAATTGAAGTTTTATGTCTTTAGAAGAATCAATCCACCACACTGCACTAATTACATGTTGTGAAAAAGTTCACCTATAGCTATACTAACCTATCTACTAAAGACACGCACATACATATATGTATATTCACAACCATGTCTGAAAAAAGAGTGGTTTATCACAATGTTTCCTCTAATCTATTAGGAAATTTAGACGTTACTGAACCTCAATGGTAACAAAAAGCACAAACATGCACCAGTACTTGGTTTCTTCAAAATCCAGAAACAAGACATTCGAAGATAAACTGGTGCTTTCATGATCAAGATAGCATATCTACTCTTGTAGACCAAAGTATGTTACTCTGGAAACTAATGCTGCTAGTTATTACACCCATCCGTCAAAGAAAGCAACCAAAAAAACAGATATTCACAATTTTTTTTTTCCTCATTTTGCTATCTGAACCACCTTTTCCAATATGTTGTGGCCTCAATGGCATCCTGTTCTCTGTCATGTTAAAGGGGAATTTGATCAATGTGATGACACTGGCAAACTATATAGACAGACTGAGTAAGATATATAGCAAAGTGCAAATCATAATGTTTTAAAATTATATCTGGAGATTTTTTTGTGCTAGATAGGCCTCGAAAATCACCTTTTCTCAAGGTCTCTGACCTTTGAATTTTCAGGGCATAGTAGGTATCTCTTTTCATTAACTTCCAAAGAAGACCTAACGAGATTACACTTGATCATTCTTAAAACTTTCAGGGTTGTAGGAAAAGGAAAGTCTCACAGAAAAAGTTAACCTATGCATCTGTTTCTTTCCTAGGTCAAGAATTTAGGTCCTTAGTGGGTAGGAAAAAGAAAAATCATAAAACCATGCTAATCAACCCAGATGATGAATCTGCTTTTGTTTTAGAAAATTTACCATACCTTTTATTCCACTGAATATTGCTGGATTATGTTGAATAAGAACAAATAACAGTAGATGGCTTTAATTAGGGTTTCTAACTGTGCATGAAAATTTCTAGGGTTTTCTTCTCAGCTTATAGAAAAGTAGCATCTCAAAAGTTGAACAAATTGTGTCATCTTCGGCTGAATTTCATCTCTCACCAAATGCTCGGTGACGCCTCGCTAATTGTGAATGTAACCAAACGCGAAGGAGTGGAGGTCGTCAGTGTCCCGGAAACTCCACTGCTTGTTGCTTGCTTGCATATCCAGAGAAGAGACCGAACTGCCGGAAGCCTCCTCAAAGCTCCCAAAAGAGATGTTCTCCTCTAGGACAAGCGAATTGTCATATTTATTCCCTGCAGAGCTCGAATCCATCGACCGGTTTTCATAGAAAGGCATTGCGTTCACATTGCTCATGTTCTGTAAACTGAACTGATGAGGCAAATTATTTGGATTTGCCATGTGCAACCAACTTTGCACGTCGAGGACTTGGCTCGAGATGACCTTGTTTCCGGAATATTTGTCGTTAAGGCTCGTCCTCATGGAAGATGGAACGCAAAGGCTTTCAGCAGCTTGCTCCTTGAGAGAAGCCAATTGTGCTTGCAAATTGCATACCTGCAAGGGTTGTAACCAAGAAAATCGTGAACTCCCTCAAACTAGGGTTTTTGCTCATCAAATCGTAGTGCGGATCGCAATAATATGCCTATCATCGCATTATATAAGCAACCTGTTGTTGGAGCGCGAAGATGTGCGAGACACATCCGTAAATGGGATCTTGGAGCCGTGCCTGAGCCTCGTACGAGATGGTCACAGCGGCCTCGCAGCGATCGGTCACGGGGAGGTTTGCAAGGAGCTTCGACACGTTGCTTGCACCGAAGACCTTGTGAATGGCCGCGAAGTGCGTCGCGCCTTGCTCGTGGCAGAAATACGGGGCAAAGACGCACCCTCTCACGCATTTCCTCCTCAAGAACTTGCAAGCTCCGCACGGAGAACCAGAGCCAGTCATGGTTGATCCTTGATTTATTCTTTGAAGTGGGTTTTTCTCGGGGGGATTCACTGATTTTTTTTTTCTTCGCTAGCTAGAAGCTCTTCAGCTTTTGGGAAGGAGGCATTGATCGCCATTGTTTATAAACACTTGAAGAAGAGGGAGGGGAGTATATTTTAATGAATAAAAAATATCCTTTTGTCGTCTTAATGGGCTGCAAATTTCATTTATTTAGCACTTTATTGTCATTAAGAAATAGAAAATCACTTTCACCCTCCTCCGCCCTAACTTTTATTATACCATGAATCTGCCTGCCATATGAAATAGCGTATAGGCGCAGTCTTAGACGACAAAAGGGCTAAACATAAACCCAATTGCCCATTCTGCCTGACGATTGGGTTCATCAACAATGGAGCTGCAGCTCATTTTTTCATGTTTCTTGTCCTTTTGTGTGAAGCTTCATTTTACTGGCAGTTTGCCATAACATATATTTGAACTGGGTCAATTGAGGTGAATTGAATTTCTCCATGAATGTTGCCGATCGTTATCACATGTGAAAAATTGTAGCTGTAGGGCAATTTTGGAATAGTATTGTGCTTGGTACAATAATTCCTCCAGAATTTATTAGATGCACGGACCGAGGTTTTCCGATTGTACCATACACGATAATCCGAGGACAAACTAAAAGGCTCTTTTCATTCTACATTTACTAATTAGAAGCTTGTTGGTTCCGAGGTAAGTGTTGAGTCATGTTGCCCACCATTCTTGGTTTGAAGGAATTTCTTTCGGTCGGTTTTCTGAATGGTGGGTTACAGACACGGACGTCGCCCACTTTTATATTTACTTAAGTTTACATGTAATCTACTAACAAGACACATGATTGGAGGAAATTTCCTCCGGCCTTTGATGGAAGAAGATACAACCATTTCCAAAATGTAGAGATTTATATTATGTTGTCGAATACTCACCTTGCAACCTACTAAAGCATGCGAGTTTTACAGGGTAGGTTCTACAAAATCCATCGCACATCCCAAAAAATAAATGGCGGACAAATGAAATGGAATCTTCATGAAAGCAAGATGTCGGAGTTTTCAATTAATTTGTCCTTAATTGCATCCTCTCGCGCTTCCAGATCACAAAGTTTGAGGTCCATCGCCATTTCCATTATTCGATTTTTATTTTTATTTTTTTAAAAAAATTCTTTCGATATTTTTTCCAATGGCCGTCCTTGAGCTTGGCCGGTTTCTAACAGCTCCAGCAGTCGTTTGACGATATGAACATTTGTTTTTCTCATCCTTTTTTTTAATTTTAAGTTCAGAAGCCACCCAGTGAAATTAAAAAAGAACAAATGAAAGTCTTATGCTCGTATAGATATCAAGTAAATTCTTCATGTGGTTATCATGAATGTATGTGTTAATATAGGAAATATCACCGTTTTCCGACATTTTAAGGTTTTAGCAATAATAGTTTTGCGCTCAACTTGAATCTAAAACTAGAGATATTATTTAGCGGTTCCGAGTTCAATTTCTCGTATCCCTTTTGTCCTGTTATAACTTCTTCAAGGTACACCTTAGGAATAGGAGCGAGCAACTCCAAGTTCGAGGAGGTTCTGTATAGGTTCCACTAGGAACCTTGTCGGAGCAAGCTCCTTATTTTCTTGAACCTAAAATATACCTTGTATACACTGGAACCTGGAACATACCTTGTCTGCATGCTCTGAAAACTGTGACAACTTGAAACATATCCTATCACAAGTTCCAAAGGTCGATTTTAAAGTCTACTCAAGTTCCACATGTATTCTTAATTAAACGATTGCAGTGAAAGATCGCCTTTAATGACAACCACTTGTTGCTACACTCCACTGATTATAACTCATATTTAGACATACAAAAAATATGAAATATTAACAAAATAAGAGTCTCAATTATAAATATCGCCGAAACGGAAAAATTAGACTAATAGTTCCATATTACATACTCATCATCAGACGTAACTGAATACTGTAGGATCGCGAGAAAACTTATATCAAGAAAAACACACAAAAATTATGTCAGTTTCAAGTTCCATTGAAACCTACCCATCAAAATAGGTTCCAATTTTTTTAACCTGAAACCTACCCTACATACCTTGGAAAATCGGAACCTGGAACCAGACTAGTTCCCATCGGTTTGATTTTTCGATTTCTCGTTCTACTCTGAAACCATGTTCATCCTTACTTAGGAAGCCCATCTCGTGTTCTAGTTCAGTGTGACTTCTTGGCAGTTAACTTCTTCTACTATGTCCATCAGCTCAATCTCCGGATGTGCACCCGACAATGGTCCCGCCACAATAATGAACATCTTGAATGGACGTGGTCTAATGAAGAATAATTCTGGACATAAAGCTTGGCATGGACATGAAAATTCTTGGTTGGATGTATCTGGGTGAGTGTTGCATGGTTGATGGCATGTGATGGTGGGACTCCCTCGAGCAGCAGGTACACCTGTTCGTGCATTTTTGATTGCGTGGGGCTGTTCCCATACGATGTGTATCGCTGATCTAACCGAGAACCCACTCGTGTGCACTAAAGTTAAACAAAGAACAAATCCTTTATACAATTGAATCAGTGCCATTCAAATTTGGTTCAATCATTATAGTAAACATCGATGAGAATCTGAGCAATTTATAATGCAAATTGGTACTGATATGTGTCAAAGGCAAATTGTTTCAGGGGAAAGAGCCACATTTATTTAATTGGTAAGTCATATAATCGCCAAAATCTCAAGATGAGTGTATTTATAATTGGAAATAGAACTTTTCTGCTAGATGATTCCCACACAGCTTTTTAAGTGAGAGCCAATCAAAATATAAGGTTTTTTTTGTCATGCCACTACCTTGTTGGTACTATATGTTGGCTTTCCGTTCCACGGTTCTATTCAAATGAGAGTAGTTTAAAGCGAAAATTAAAAATATAATCCAATGAGAAAATAGAAAAGAAGGAAATAAAAATAAGAGGAGCATCTGAAACAAGGTAGAGAGAGAGAGAGCAAGAGTTTTTGTTTTCTTGTGCACTTTGAAATGTTTTAGGGCTAGTAGGTCAAGGCTTGTCTAGCAATACGGGTACTATTGGGATTAACTAATCACTAATCTAATCCTTGATCACTATTGTGTCACACATAGGCACCAACATGTAGACCTTGGCCCAATGTGAATTTGGCCCCACGTTCAACCCCAATAATAATGACACCCCAACTTAAAGACACATCCTATCAGTTCCTCCTTTAAACTCCTAAAATACAATTTGATTGTTCAACCTCCAAAGAAAAACTGGTGAGGGCTAGCTAGCTCTTACAAGTAAGGGGGAACAAAAATGCTATGGCAGCTTTTGGTTTATTTGTGAGACATTAATGAGAAGATTATGAGTTATGACCTGTGAAAAGCAGCTTTCTCGGTACTAATTTGTTAGCTTATATGTAGATTATAGTGTCTAGAAGTCATGTAATCATGGAGATTAGAATCACTTTTGGCTAACAATCTTGTTAACCTGATTTTTAGCTCATCATATAAGTATGCCATAATAACAATTGCTTAGTTGTGTTGGGAATGGAGAGCAAAAGTCAGATACTTTCATCTGGGAAGATCGCCAAGAGAAAGCCTAAGTCCGAGCCCTTCAATATATCCAGTTAGACCCACCTTCACTTAAAAGCTTAAGTCGATGAGTTACGGGCCAATTATGATATATTAACTACTTTATACCATATTAATTCTCCAACGTGGGACTTTTCTAACACAACTCGCATTTGCATCCGATGAGTTACAGCCACAACTCGTCACTTGGGTCAAGTTATAAGGAAGTACATGTTACACCCAAATAAGAAAACAAGAGAGAAGAATTGTGTCCTTTTTTTTTTTAAGTAGGAACCATTTTGCATAATTTAACAATTTTCGTTTATGTGCGCAATGTGGACAAGCAATACAAACAACAGAAATTAATGTGTTAAGGGACACATTTTCATAGACATTTGTTTGGATGAGCCTCCTCCTCTCTTCAAGCTTAAGCAGTCCAAATAGGCTAAATTCGACTGGTTATGCCAAGAATACTATACCGACTGGTTAGTCCAAATAGATTCTCTTTCTCCTATAACAATCCCACTAGTGGATGCTCCATATATATATATCATCTCTCACTTAGGTAAATGGCTTCATTCTAAATATAACTACTTCTCTCTTGTGGTCACGTATGGGTTTGTCACTTTTGCTAACATCTAGGGACAGTACTAAATTGTTGTTTTTACTTTCTTCATATTTAAGGAATCTCGTGTATTGGAATTTGAGGAAATCGAACCGACTAAGCTTTGCAATTCTAATTTTTTCCGAGGAAACTTACCAAAGAATTTTAGACGTTTCCTTGAAAAAATATTGAGGTGGAGAAACGCAGCATTTAGTTTTGAAATATGACGGTACGGTTGCCTCCTCGTTTCCATTCTTCTTGTAGTTTCCATGTTAGTTGAACCTTAGCTAACTAGTGCAAAAGCATGTGGCTCATGGTTATGATTAGTTGGATTTATTCACAATCATGACCATGCAAATCATCAAAATGTTAGGTATATCTTATTAATAAAATGAGTTAATATCATTAAAATCCCAAATTTATATATCCGTGGCAATTTTACCCCGAACTAGTTTTTTATCACTAAAAACTCCAAACCGGTACACCTGTGACAAATCCACACTCCGTTAGCTTCTGTCAAATTTCACCATTAAATTGTTGACGTAGATGACACATGCAACTTTGTATAGTGACGTGGACTATGTCTACATGAAAATCCCATAAAGTTAATACCATGAAAAACTCCAAACTAGTACATCAGTAACAAATTTACCCTAAAGTGATACATCAATGATAAATTCCCCAAACTGGTATATCTGTAACAAATTTATCTCAAAATGATACATCGGTGATAAATTTTATGTACATCTGCGATAAATTTACTCCAAACTAGTATATATGTGACGAATTTTCCACAAACTAATTTTTTCGGTAACCAAAAACTCAAACTTGTACATTTGTGAGAAATTTACCCCAAATTAATTTTTTCGATCGCAAGCTGATATGCGCATGACACATTTATCCTCCATTAGTATTTGGAAATAGGGCAGAGTTGTGACGTGCAATCTAGTTTATTGTCCAGATTTCTCTTACGTCGCCTCTAAAGTCTTTAGGGCAAAGCGCCTTGCACTTCTTCTTTTTCTTTTTGCACTTTTTGATCCTTTGTGGAATTTCTTTTATTCCTTTAGCATATATATATATCCTGAATGTTTTTTGGACGATTCCTCCGACAAACGCCGCTTCTTCCTGCCGTCACTTCCGCTTTGCTTGGTTGCGATGTTGGGTTTATGTCGTAGGTTTCATCTTGTCAAGGTAAGAAAACGAGAGTCCTCCATTCCACGTACCATTCGAGACTCTATGTTTCTTCTATGTTTTTGTGAGAACCTCCCTCTCTTTCATTTTGTTAGATCTCTCAGCCAAAGGAATAAAAAAAGCCACAAAGGATTGAAAAATGCAAAAAAGAAAGTGCAAGGCGCACTGCCCTAAAGACTGTTGGAGAAACCTTGATAATAAACTTGATTGCACATCACAGATTGGCCCTGTAAAGGAGAATTGACAAAGGGTAAATGTGTCACGCGTGTACCCATTTACGGATTTTTTGTGACAGAAAAAATTATTTCGGGGTAAATTTATCTTAAGTGTATAAGTTTGAGATTTTTTATAACTGAAAAAATTAGATTGAGGTAAATTCATTATAGGTATACCAATTTGAAATAAATTTGTCTCTAACTAGCTTGGGGTAAAGTTATCACAAAGTATCATTTTGAAGTTTTTCTTGGTATTAACCTTATGAGATTTCCCGCCAAAGTATTGCCCGTTTTGCTTTTGGAGCCTTGTACCACATCATATGGAAATAAAGGAATCACATCCTTTTTCGAAATGAAACTTTATTTTTGCCAGCTATCAAGGAGCACCTCGGGAAGATTGTTAGAGATAAAACCCTCACATTCAAACATGTCGAGGATACTTCACGCAACAGGAGGATGCAAGCTAGCTAGGGCATCAGTCCGACTATTTTGTGATCGGAGGTTCGTCCTAGGGGCTGTTCTGTTTTTAGCCTTTTGGTTGCCTGTTTGGCCGTTTCCTTTATGTTGTCTAGGGGCTATACCCTTCTTTTGAACCCACGACACCATTGCACTCTTTGTGACATTAGCTAGTGTCACCGCGAGTGCAAGCTCTCGTTGTTGGTGTCACGTTTCACCCTCGTATATTCACATTTTGGTTAGAGTCCATGCTAATCTTACCTTTCCAAATATATATATATATATATGGGATTTCCACGTAGACTTAGTCCACGTCACCATATCAAGTCACATATTTCATCCACGGCAACAAATTTAATGGTGACATTTGATGGAAGCTAAGGTAGGATAGATTTATCACAGGAGCGTCATTTGGGGTTTTCGTGGTCAAAAAATTAGTACCCTAATAAAATTTACACCAATTAATTATGTGGTATCTTGACCAAAAAAAAATATGTGGTATAGTTTTTAAAATTTTTTATGGCGAGAATACTACTTTAGTAGTAAACCTGTAGTCACTAAATGTTTAGATCCTGGGATAAATTGACATCTTATATTAATTTCCTCGCAGTTATTGATATATCAAAAATCAATATTTTAGAATAAACCATGTCGCAAAAACAACTGATCTTGCTCAAACATCCTCGTATTTAACAAAAATCACACACCCTAGTCCCTTATTCGAATTCTATCTCATGTCTCTCCCTTTTATATCGGGCACCACCGGGATACGGATCGCCTAACCTTTCCTCAGAAGGTTAGGTCCTAACCTTGAAATTCGGCCGTCCATATTATGAATGGACGGCCTAGATTATTACTAACAAAAATATATATATAATTCAAAAAATGGCCCCCTAAAAATAAGAGATCTGAGTCGTCCGTGTTATGAATGGACGGCTCGGATTTCAATGTTAGGACATAACCTTTTGAATTTTTTATATATATTTTTGTTAGTAATAATTTGGGCCGTCCATTCATAACACGGACAGCCCGGATTTCAAGATTAGGACCTAACCTTCTGAGGAAAGGTTAGGCGATCCCTTTCCGCATCACCAACCCGCCCGCTGCAACCTCTTCACCTCTTGTGATGTAAACACCGACTGCCGTGATGCCGCCACTATCCCCAGCTCTCTTCACGTGGCTCTCTCTCTCTCTCTCTCTCTTAGAGAGAGAGAGAGAGAGAGAATGGAGATCGTGGCCTCCAGGATGTGGCTCGCATGGAGGACGCTTGCCTCAGGCGACCTCTGATCCATGGTCATCTGTGTGTGTGTGTGTGTGTGTGTGTGTGTGTGTGTGTGTGTGTGTGTGTGTGTGTGTGTGTGTGTGTGTGTGTGTGTGTGTGAGAGAGAGAGAGAGAGAGAGAGAGAGAGAGAGAGATGGCGAGCAGGCGTGCGCCAATGGTGTTAGTGTTTGGCCAAGGTGTAAAGTTCTGCTGTAGAGTGGCAGAGTGCCAGCGCTAATTGTCTGATGGATGAATGAAAAGGCCAAGGAAGAGTAAAAACAGAAAGAAAGGAAAAGAAAAAGGGATGTAAAGGAAGATACTAAACAAAATAAAAAGAAAAAAATTGAGGACGACATATCTCAACTGTTAATATTTAATGCGTTGACCTGTCCTCTCTATTGAGGTAAATTAAAGATGTAAACTTACCATCTAATATAGAGAATATGAACATACCTATGGCTAAAATAATGGAATTAATAAAACGTAGTAAAAAGAGTTTGAATGGGCAGCTCAACCTAGATACTATTCTCATCTCATGATATAGAGAGTTCAACTTACCTGGTACGTATAATCACTATGATGGCCTCGTGAAAATGGGTTATAAATTCATTTCTTAACCTATATTTGATGGATTGAATTGTTATATGAGTTTATTATATTCAGTAAATTGATTTAGAATGGTAAAACCCAAAATAATATGGATTTAAATGAGTTTATCACTTATTTAAGCCCAACTCACATCTATGAGACTCTCTCTTCACTCTCTCTCGCCCTCACTCGATCTAATGTTCACTCATTCCGTGATTTCACCTCATTTTGTCTATGAGTTTTTAATTTTTAGATTTGGTTAGATATGAAAGCGTTTTAATTATATGGGTCGGATCAGGTGTATGTTGGCTATATGTCGAGTTTGTTATGAGTCATTAGATTTATATTGCATGAAAATTGGTCAAATCAAGTTAAATTGATCAATTTGGTTCAGACCATTTTCAAGCCGATCCACTTGTTTGAAGGGTCCACTACTTGTATATACGATTGTTCTTAACCATTAAACCAACCCATAAGTTTGTGATCCAACATATTTAGCATGGGATGCACCAGATACTAACAGTTGGGATAAATCTAGGATTCGTGCCCCAATAGTATGTCTGAACAAAGCAACATGATATTATAAGTAAAAGACTGAAATTTTGCCTAATGTATTTAGCTAATTAGAGGACTGGCCTTATGAAATGCGATCAGTTTGGATGGTGCAAGAAAAAAACAAGGACGAATTACAAAAAGAGAACTTTCATTTGATACAACGCGAAACAAATTTCTATAGCAATACAAACAGACATCCATGAGCCACCTTGGGATTGACCTAATGAAGATGGTTTTCAAGCTTTCGGCCAGAGGATCCAACAGTTGTGAATTCTTTTCCTATCCTAAAGAACTCATAATCGAGGGAAAAATTGTCCCAAAAATTCTAAACTTCTTGCACTTTTGTCAATTCGGTCCAAATTTTTTGATTGTGCAAATTGAGGCCTAATCCTTTTCATGCTTTGCCAGTTGGGTCCATCCATCTAATTTTGGTCAGAAATCGCTAACATGGACTCTGACCGTCCTACATGACGTGGTCGGTGATGACATAAATAATTATTTTATAATATTTTTTTAAAAAAAGAATTTTAATGATTTATTTATTTATTCTTTTATATATCATTTATTCTTTTCTTTTTCTTTCCTTCTTCCTCTAACTGGTCGCCGGGCCTCAGTGATGGTCGACAACCAGCTAGCGAGGTTGACCTCTCTCGCCCTCGCTGTCTTGGTGAAATCAGCCTAGCATGGTTGGGCGAGGCTCCTTGCTGGCTATTAGCGAGGTCTACCTTACTGGACTGGCAATTGCGAGTCTTGCCTACCCTTCGTGAGGCTTGCCCTCATCAAAGTTGGCGAGTTCAACCTCACCCAATAATGGTAAGGTCGAGCCTCACTAAGGGTGATCAAGGCTTGCCCTCCCAAGTTTTTGGTATGGGTGAGCTTCACCCGGTGGAGTTCTCAGTCCTCACTAGCTGTTTCCTTTAGCTGCTCGTCGGCGATTGGCTAAAGGAAGAAGGGAAGAAAAAAAAAAGAAAGAAAAAAAAATTAAAGAAAAAATAAATTATTTGAAAAATATATTAAAGTATTAATAAAAATTATCCATTTCAACGTCGGCCATGCGATGTTAGGATGATCTGCGTCCGCGTCAGCGTCAGCGATGTTTGACCAAAATTGATCGGGTGAACTCAATTGACTAAACATGAAAGTTTCATGACTTATTGACACAATTAAAAGGTTGAAGACTAAATTGACAAGGGTGTAACAAGTTTAAGACTTTTTGGACAATTTTCCTAAGATATAAGTTGGGGTCTTGACAATAGGTTGTTGTATTATTTCCCTTCTAGGTAACCGGCTAATTATGGTTGGATCCCGAGATATGAAAAAAACAAACATGTATTGACACAGATTACAAACGTGATTACAAATTTATACCGCGCTAAAGCGAACAGTCGATCTTACCTAATTACCAGTCAACAAGGATGGAAATTTATCTCAAAATGTCGCCGTGATGACAACTACTCAACTCATGGGAGGATGTCCATATGGCTTTTTAGTCATGTGTACTTGTTGGCCACTTGAGGCAGAAAAAAGGGGTAGGAGTGGTCTCGGAGACAAAAAGGCATGTTTATTACCTGGGGATTATTAAAATAATCGAACCTTTGGACAATAATGTGAAAAGAGGAGTTCAACTAATCCCAACAAGACAACACCATCAACTCAGCATGTGTGCGACTTTATATCTAGCTTCCAGCACTGTCATTAAAGAACTTCACCAAAAGACGAACACCTGAACCTTTTTGCCTTTCTCAAAGTACTAGAAAATGTAATATATTTCCTCCTGCAAGGAAATGTACGTACATGAATACTTCTTCGTCCATTTTCAAGAACATCTATTTTGTCAGTTATGCTTCAGCCCCATAATGAGTTTTTATTTTTTAATTAATTAGCAAGTAACCCCGTTTCTCATGATTAGGAATATCTATGTGGAGAATGGTGAATTTGGCAGTTCTGAGCAATTAAAACAAGGGTTAATTCCGGGAAAAACTCCAAACTGGTCATGTGATAAATTTACCTCAAATTAATTTTTTGACCATAAAAAATCTCAAACTAGTACACTTGTGACAAACTTACATCAAACTAATTTTTTTTACTACAAAAAATCCAAACTGGTACACTTGTGATAAATTTACTCTAAATTATTTTTTGATCACAAAAATCCTAAATTAGTACATATGTGATTAGAAACTATACTATGTATAAGGAAATATGATTAAAACAATCTTTTTATTAGAAACTACCTCATACTCCTACTTCAGAGCAAGAATTAGTAAGGAGTTTTCTTTACTATGTATAAGAAATTATACCTTTGAACCAAAGAGGTTGTTTACATATGATGCTCAACTAGCTAGACGATTCGTATGGTCAATTGCGTGAGTAAATTGCTAAAGGCCCGCAAATGAGGGAGAGAATGTTGAGTGCAAGTGAATGGGTGTGAAAAAAAGATTCCACGTCACATTGTTGGAGTAAGCAGAAACAATTGATATTTACATTGGCTTATTACTCGATGATTTAATCTTTCAAGTGAATATGGGTCAAACTAGACAAACTAGTGCTTGAGTTTTGAGCATCCTCGTGGATCCTCCATCGTGAAGGTATTGGAGTTTTTAATGCATTTCTCGATATGTTATCAGAGCTAGACACCCACGTGCTTTTATTGACCCATAAGTCCTACAAAGTATGGGGGCTCTGTTGGGGAAAATATATTCGCAGTGTGAGTAAATGGAATCTGACTTCATGTGATAACATTCTCTTTAAGAAATTATTTACCCTACAAAGTTACTAATAGCTATCAATTAAAATCTCTCGGGATACAATAAAGTTTCGGAATGAGGATATCATCTAGCAATTACGATTTCTCTAAGAACTCTCAAAAGGGAAACAATTGAAAAGAAAGCTGTATATCTCTTTGAAAACGAAAATGGTTGTTATAGCAAGTGAAATACTAAACAGAAACGTTGAATATACAATAGCAAACACCTTTGTGAATAGAAATGTTATTCTGGAAGGAACACAACTTTTTATGTCTAAAAAAATATAACTGCATATCCAAAAACTATATATTATGTTGCGCGTCAAATTCCTTAGGCTGGGCCCGATTGACTTGTCATGGTTCGGCTCAAAATGGGAAAAAGCCCAAGAGGGTTAATAACGCGGGAAATTTTTATTGAACGTTAGTAGTTCCTTAAGTAAGAGGGGTTCCGAGCAAGTTTTGGACAGTGAGTGTCAAATGCAGGAAATATATTGATAGAGATGTGTCTTTCAACAGCTTTGTACAAACTTTCGACAGACTTCCTAGTGACGCTTCAATGAAACTTGTCGAATTGCTTCGACACAGATGTAACCAAGATACAACATCGGAATTGAATCGACGATGCTGGACCTTACTGTAGGACACGATGCCGGAATTTAATCTACGTCACCGAACAGGTGGAAATGTAGGACACAGCACTGAAATTTAATCGACGGTACTGGACGGGTGGATGGGCCAATTCAACGCCGGAATCTAATCAACGACACTGGACTGGGTGAGTAGATGCCAGAATCTAATCAATGACACCTAACTCTGGATATGAAACACGTTGGAATTGAATCGACGACGGAAATCTGAAAACTACAGCTAGTTTAAAGACTAATTTGAAAGATAAAGGATGGTTTTGTTGTGATGTGTATCCTTTGTGCTGGATGACCCTGGGTTTTTATAGGCTTAATCCTGGTAACCGTCGAACGGTTACTGCCGTGCGCTTCAAGCACGTTCTTTTTTATGGATAACTCATTTGGTGGTTTCCTTGGCCCTTCGCGCCTTTTCATTCTCAACTTTTGGGGATTGCCGCCAATCTTCGCAACTACCTCGATCGTGGCTCTTTCTGCGCGCTCTCTCTTTATTTTCAGGGAGAATACCACCAAAACTTCGCCTTGCCACGTGGCATCCTTAGAGCCAACCTTTGCCTAATTCTGGTAGAGCTGCCCGTAGGTAATCATAACCCTTGCTCGTGTTCGTCACGTGACTCTTTGGGGTAACTTTGGGTGTCAAAAAATGCCCCCTTTAAAAGAAATAAATCAAAAATTTATATCTTTTAAAAGATTTTCCCTTATTTTACAACTGCCAGTCGTATGCAATGATTACGCTTTTCCCTAATTTCTTTTTCCAAAGCGTGATCATTTTAGCTTCCCACAATGCATTGGTCTCCCAAATCGCCTTTTTCACTTTAGGTAATAGCTATGAATCACCGTGTTCTCTTTATCTGGGTCTTCCTCTGAACCCTAAACCCTTCGAGCTCTTTCGTGTTTTCTCATGGCGACCGAAACTTCTGAATTCAACCCGAGCCAACTTGTCGATCGTTTCAACCAGTTAATCAATAGCAGAGATGCTAATCACTGCCTCTTCGAGTTACTAAATACTCAACAAGACTACGCCGGGTTCATCCTCTGTCCTAGCCTCCAAAGTCATCATCACGTCCCCGCGTCCCTTCAACCTTGTTTTCCAACGCATGAAGATAAGCTTCCTATTCAAGCCACCCCTTAGAGGGATATCTGGCCACTGTCATCTCAACGTTTTAGGAGCCTCCTATTATATGACAAAAAGTTATACGTCTGGTTCAATCGGCTTGAAAGTGATGTATCGACTACCTCTCCTTGGGCAACTACGAACATAAGGACCGCTCTTGAGGTCAGCCTATTGTCCTATGATTTGAATAGGAGTTTACTCGGCGTTGTTGTAAGCTTCTAGTCCTTCTCGACCAACTGCTTTTTCTTTCAGTGGGTTTCTATGTCTGTGACCCTTTTGGATATATTTACTATGGCTGGCCTTCCTCCTTATGGAACTCCTGTTGCCAACCTTCCTTTCCTCGCCAATCGAGTGATGGCAATAGATATGATCTATCACGTTGAGATTGCTCGCATCATTTTTTAAAGTTTTAAATTCATCGCCTTTTCCGATCGGTCATTCAGCTTGCCGCTCTTCGACAACTGGTGGAATGATTACCGCCCTTCTCTATTTTCTGCTAGTGTGAGCATTATCTTTTCAAGAATTCATCGAGCCCCGCTGGGCTTATTATACCCTTCGAAGCAGCATGCTCCTTCATTTATGTCGAATCTCTACCCTGAGCAATCAGTTGATAAAGGCAAACACTCTTTCTGTCTGCCTGTTGAATTCATACAATGATTCGATCTTCTTCTCAGATGACTCATTGGCCTCGAATGGTCGTACTGAAAGCTTCAATGATCCTTGGATTGTCCATGTAAACGTGGTAGGTATCTCCACTAGTTCGTCGAATGCGATCTATAACGATTATTAGTTCATCCGAGCCAAGTGGCTAAGGCTGCACGATCTTCTAGAGAGGGGTTATGCCAACATATGTGATGACGTCGTTGCTGAAGACGAAGTCAAGGCTCTCCTTAACTTCCTGGCTCATTTGCCTTCCCAATCTAATATCGAGCTCTTGAATTCGTTGTTAATGAACTCTTCCTTACTTTTAGCTCAACTTCAATATCATATAGGGCAAGACAAAAAGATCTGGAGGCCATTGTCAAGCTGGAAGAGGACGCCCTACTTGCTAATGAAGAACTGAGTTGTCAACACGACATTCTCGATACGTTGGAGAATGACAAACGTACCTCCTTGTAAGCTTTGTCTATCCAACTGAAGTCAATCAAGAGGCAAGAGACGATTTGCGAGTATCCCCATGTCGAGCTGCTAAGGGCTGAACATCAGAAAGGAGCAATTATTGAAGCTACTTGTAACAGTGATATGTAGCTCCATAACTTTGTTTTGAGTATTGAGCAGCATGTTCTGTGATCCACTTCTACTTACTCCATGTCAATGTCATCCTTTTTTATTTTGTTGTCTTTGTTTTGTACGATTCTCCATCAATGCCCCCTTGGTTCCGAAGTCGAATCATGATATGATTTTGAAAGATCGATTTTTCCTTCACGGCATTTAATGCTAGACGCCGTTTTGGGTTTATCTTGAAACTCAATAGTCGTGACGCTTCAGTGGAAATGACAAGTAACCGTACTATTACTGTCCACGTCACTAGGGTTAACTGCGCCTCTCCACTTTACCCACGATGCACTTGATTATCTCGTAACTCGCCACTTTGCCCATTATCTCACCAGCCTCGGTTGTGGGAAGATCGTGGCCGGATACTTCGCATCATAGGGAAGACGACTTTTGGATTTTCTCTATAAATAGTACCGCTCATGCCAAGCGGGTCTTCACCAATCCTTTCATCCTTGAGTATATGAACCCTTTCTCTCCTTTTGCCATCATGAAGGCTACACTATCTTCCACGTCTTCATCTGCTTCTTCTCCTCCGATCTTTATTCGAGAGTTCTCTTCTCTTTGGAAGAAAATTATCGCCTTCCTGAGTTATACTTACACCGTGCTGGTGCTGCATCCCAAAGCCCTCGAGAAATTGAACAACCTCCTACATCGCGCTATCTCTCACCATCTCCCTGCTGGCCATTCTTTCCGGGAGCATTTTGATGAATTCTCTACTACCTTCAATTATGGGGTCAACAAGTTTCGACAGAACCTTGCGGCGATCTCCCACCACGATCTCACCGACCACGAAATGTGGTGCAAAACTGAAGAGATTGAGAATGGTGAGGGGTTATATAAGGAGCTCTGCAATGCCTGGGAAGCTATCTTCACCTCTTACTCCAGTGTCCATCAACTTCGAGGTATCATCTCTGACCGGTTGGTAAGGAGCCGGCGACACTTGTCGAAACCTTTGAGGGATGCAAAGAGGTAGGAGTACGAGTTGGGTGAAGGCTGTGAGGCTCGATCATTGGCTTCTGTCGATGGTCACTTTGAGGTTATGAGAATGATTTTGAACAGTCTTGATGACCAGGTTCAAGCCTAGAAGAGCACCTTCAAAAGCTGGAATGAGAGCGGGACGGCCTAGAGGCTTCCTTGGACGAGCTGGCCAAGACCAAGCATTGTGCTGATGAGGAGAACAGGAAGTTAGAGGGCTGCCTCTGCCACTTCATCGTTTGCTTTAGGGAGCACCTCAAGCAAAAGTAAGGGCGGACTGTGCAGAGCTAGGAGAAAGAGAGAGAGAGAGAGAGAGAGAGAGAGAGAGAGAGAGAGAGAGAGAGAGAGAGGATTGAAGAGAGGTTAGAGAGAGAAGAAGAGAAGAGAGGGGAGAGAGAGAAGAGAGAAGGAAGGGAGATGAAAGAAATGTACTTGTCTCCCTTTTCGATGAATAAGACGTGTTTACTTCACTTCTTGCCCGCTTGTTCTTCTATGTTTTCTCGCATTTCCCACATTGATGGGTAGAAGCTCTTCAAATACTTCCCATTGATTGATCACGGAAACTCCTTGCCATCAATCTACATAAGTCGATATGTGTTTCCTATGAGAACATCGGTTATAAGGTATGGTCCTTCCCATTTCGATGACCACTTGCCGAGTTTCTCATTATCAAGGCTTGTAGGAAGAATAGTCTTCCAAACTAATTCACCCACGTTGAAACGCTTGATTCTTACATGCTTATTGTAAGCTTTAGCCATTCTTCGCTTTTGGGCCACTGACTGTTCAAGCGCTAAGGCTCGATTTTCTCCCAACTCATCGATATTTGTAAACATCATTTCGTCGTACTGCTCTTTCGATATGTCATCTTGGAGCTTCACCCTTAATGATTGGACGACGATTTCGAGAGGGAGAACAGCCTCTTGTCCATATGTCAGCATGTACGGATTGACGCCAGTACTTGATCTTTTCGTCGTTCAATAGGCCCATAAGACTGTCAATAACAATGAATCCCACTCCATCGGGTTGTCTTCCAAGTGTTTCTTTATCAAGCCAATGATAATATTATTCGTAACTTCAGCTTGATCGTTGGCCTGGACATAATAGGGCATTAAGTGGATCATCTTGATTCCTCTTGATTTAGTAAAATCCAATATTTCTCGCCTCGTGAAGACTGTTCCCTAATCAACAGTTATGGTCTTTGGTATCCCGAATCAGTGAATGATCCGCTCTTTCTGCATAACATTCTTATAAGAAACTGCTTCAACCCACTTAGTGAAATAATCTGTGGCCACTAAATTGAAATTGTGCTTCTTTGATGAATGGGGATATATTTTTCCTATCACGTCCATTGCTCATCCATCGAAAGACCATGGTTTAACAATGGGGTTCATTAAGGCAGCAGGGACATGTTGGACTAGCCCATGTCTTTGGCAAGATTGACATCCTTTAGCGTAGTCAATGCAGTATTTAGTGATCGTCGGCCATAAGTTTTCGTGACATCTTAATAATCATTTCGTCTTCTGACCCACCTGGTGTGCCCTACATATCCCTTCGTGAACCTCTGTTATTGCGAGCATTGCTTCCTCCTACCCTAGGCATTTCAAAAGTAACCCATCGATTGTCCTTTGATATAGCTCGTCGTCGATCAGGAGATACCTCAGGGCTTGTCTTTTGAACTCTTTGCTACAAAACCACCATGGGGTTCCTCAAATAACTTATCAAAGGGCTTCTCCAATCTCGTTGATCCATGGCCTGATTTGACCTCTCAGCTGTTTCTTGCTGAATCATAATTCGGGCTTCTATGGAAGGCAACACTTTTGTTTAGGTGATAATGTGGCTAGCTAATTCTTTTGATATTTTGTACCCGGATGCTATCTGGGCTAATTCATTGGCTTCTGAGTTTTTGCCTCTCCTGATATGGATCAAGTCATATTCGACGAAGTTCGACATCAGCTTCATTGCTAAGTCATGGTGTAGTATGATGTTCTCACTAAGACATTGATACTCGCCCTTGAGTTGTCTTATCACTAACTGAGAATCACCCTTGATTTTGACTAATCGAGCGCCCATGTCAATTAAGAGTTCAACCCTACAATCAAGGCTTCATATTCGACTTGATTGTTTGAACACTCAAAGTCAAGCCTAAACATGAGCTTTGTTTTTTGTTGGTAGGGTGATATTATCATGATTCCAGCTCCTGATAATTCTGATGTTACCGACCCATCGAAGTAAAGTACCTAGGGTACAATGCATAGATGATTCTCATTATCCTCTATTTTAAGACCCATTGGGTATTCGGTGATGAAGTCAGATACTGCCTACCATTTTATTACTTTGAGCGGCACATGCATTAGATTGATCTCTATTAAAGTAAATGCCCACTTTGAGATTCGGCTTTTTATAATTAGTCTGGATAACATGTACTTTATTACATCTATTTTGGAAATTACATGCACCGAAGTCAGCAGCATATAATGACGTAATTTCGTACAAGCATGATACAAAGAGAGGCATAACTTTTCGATGGGCTTGTATCTTGTCTCCTCGTCGTTGAGCATTCTGCTTAAGTAGTACACGACCTGTTCTTTTCCTTCATCATTCTACTGGGCTAGCATACTTTCGACCGTGGTGTCGGTCGCAGACAAGTACAACTTCAATGGCCTACCTACTTTTCGTGACATCAAAACTGGTGGCTTGATCAAATAATTTTTTAGCTAATCAAAAGCCAACTAGTGTTTTTCTTCTCATGTGAAGCCTTGCTCGTTCTTCAACTTTGGAGAAAATACTTCAATTTTCCCTAACAAGTTAGCTATGAAACGCCGCAATAAATTCAACTTGCTAATCAACATTTGGAGTTGCTTTTTGTTAGTGGGGGGCGGTAATTCTAGCACATCCTTAGCTTTGTTTTTATCCACCTCAATTCATCTTTGATGAACTAAGAAGCCTAGGAAATTACCAGCCTTTATCCCAAATGCGCATTTTAATGGATTCATCTTCAACTTAAACTTACGCATTCTAACAAAAGCTTGCTCAAGACGGTTTAGATGACTTACTTGATCGGTCTTGACTATCACATAGTCAATATAAACTTCCATGAATTCCTCGATCATTTCATGGAAGATAAAGTTCATTGCCCTCTAGTAGGTGGCTCCGGCATTCTTTAATCCAAATGGCATGACGACCCATTCGAATGTTCTGATAGCTCCGGGCACCTGAAAGCGATCTTGTGAACATCTTCTGCAGTTATGAAGATCTGATTATACCCCGAATGTCCATCCATAAGAGACATAACTTTGTTACTAGCGGCTGAGTCAATCAGCATATCGGCCATGGGCATATGATACTCGTCTTTCGGTGTGGCAGAGTTCAGGTCGCGAAAGTCGATGCAAACCCTTAGCTTACCATTCTTTTTCTTGACTGGGACGATGTTTGATAGTCATTCGACATTGTCGCGACCCTCTCGAGGTTGCATGTGGGCTCTCGAGGGCTAATGGGCCGTCCAGTCTGGTCGGACGCGGGCCTCTCCCAAGGCCCGTTACCCAAATCGCAACGGAGGTATGCGTAGTCGACCTTCAGTGTGGTCTGGTGACATGTGCTAAGTGTGCATGCCATGGAGTCGCCACCAATCATTTTTTGGAGGGTATGATTGGACCACCCTATTGAATAGTCGGGAGTTTCTATTCAATTCTGCGATAACCAGAGAAATGGGTTCGGGGACTTAGTTACGTCAACTGTCAGAGTTGACGCCCTTTCGGTACCTAAGTTGACTGAATTTTCTTACCTAAGATTTCATGCAGATGAGTGGAGTACGAATCCTAAATCTAGGAATTCATGCAAATAGGAATGACTATCCTAGCAATCACAATCAATAATAAAATGCGCAAATCAATGAATCCAAATATGTAAAATAATCACATCAAATCAACATGACACTCCTAATAAGGCTCTATTAGCCTAAATAAGTATCAATCAAGCTTAGGAATGATTTAGACATGATTTTACCCATCAGGGGTAAAGTCGTAATTTTGAGACAAAAGGGACGATTTGCCTAAAAAGGGAAAAATCGTCATTTCGGAATGAATCCGGAGTAAAACAATGTCAAAAATAGGTTTGGTCACTCAATTGACCCATTTCCTATTTTTTTTTTGCAATTTTCATGATTTTCTGGAATTTTAGAAATCGATTTACCATTCGAAGGGGTAAAATCGTCATTTTCTAAAAATGGGAATGAAATGTGGAAATCTTAGACATAAGGTTTAGCCACCTATCTGGCCCATCACCAAATTCTAAGCAATTTCCACAATTCATCGGAATATCAAAGACGATTTACCCTTTGAGGGGTAAAATCGCCATTTTGGATTAAATGGGAGAAAATCCAAAAAATGGAAACAAATCAATTTTTTTTTTGTCATTTTCAGCCTTCAAAAATTTTTAGAATTTTTTTTAGGAATTTTCTGCAATTTTTCTCAATTTTTTTTTGAATTTTTCCTTAATAATTCATTTTTTTGGAAATTTTTTTTTATTCTGAAAATCACCTAATCACGACACGTGACTCATCTGCAGACGTCCGATCTAGCATTTTTTTGTTTTTGTTTTTATAGGACGCAACACAATGCAAAAAATAAAGAAGATATTAAGTCATTATACAACATAAACATAAGCAAAGGAGATGGGACGCAACACAATTTTACGACGTCGGAGTCCGTCGGTGCTCGTGCAACAATGTGTGGGGGGTATAAACCACCAGCAGGAGGCTCCGCCTTCCGATTCTGGGGTAGCACAATATAATTTACAGAAAATAAATAAATAAAATACCTTGGACGCCAATAGGAGGCTTAGCCTTCCGATTCTGGGTCTTTTATGCGAAATATAGAAATGCTATGACATAAAGTAAATACACAGCAAATATTTAGACACCAACAGGAGGCTCGGCCTTCCGATTCTGGGTCTTTTATACGAAATATAGAAATGCTATGACATAAAGTAAATACACAGCAAATATCTAGACACCAACAGAAGGCTCGGCCTTCCGATTCTGGGTCTTTTATGCGAAATATAGAAATGCTATGACATAAAGTAAATACACAGCAAATATTTAGACACCAACAGGAGGCTCGGCCTTCCGATTCTGGGTCTAATAGGTAAAATGTAAGGAGTGAGAGGTGGTCTTACCAAGATTGAACCCAAAACAAGCTCGGAAATCCAATTTGGCCCTCGCGGACTCAAGTCTGATCAGTCTGACCTTTGCTCCTTCAAACAGCTCAAGATTGAACCCAAAACAAACCCGGAAATCCAATTTGGCACTCGCGGACTCAAGTCTGATCAGTCTGGCCTTTGCTCCTTCAAACAGCTCTACGGGACAAATGGCTGGGCCAAATTGGACTCACGATATGTCATTAGAACGGCAAGAGAATAAGCTTTCCAATGGTATATGGCTCGTTCGCATACGATGTCTAACGAAAGAGTTATGGCCGAAAAACCGGACGGTTTTTGATCTGGGCGGCGAGCTGAGCGAGAGGAAAAAACGAAAATGAAAGAGAGAGAGTTGAGGGAGAAGAAGGGTCGGGAGATGATGAGGGGGAGGAGATAAATAGGCAGCGGGAAGGAGAGAGGGAGTGGGGGAGAGAGAGAGAGAGAAAAAAATATAATAATAATAATAATAAAATAATAATAAAATAATAAAAGTAAAAATAAAATAAAATAACAAAAAGAGAAGACAAAATCATTAGTCCCCTTTTCCTTTTAAATGATGATGTTTCCCTCCTTTTCCTTTTAATCATTACTAATATTTTTGTCAAATTCAATTTTATGGTGATCAGAGAACACCTAAAATCAAACCTGAATTTTACTATTTATGAGGTTAGAAAATAGATAAAATAAAAATAAAAATACCGACTATTTTTATATATCTTTGTGACCTCAAATATTATTTTTCTTGATTTTCTTGATTTTCTTTTTCTTTTTTTCTTTTTTTTTTGTATTTTTCGAAAATATATATAAAAAAAATGAAAATTATGAAAATTATTTTTTTGGTCAAAATGGTTCATTTAGCTTGGCTAAGGTCACCAAAATTGATTTTTCAATTTTTTCAACTTTTTATGGATTTTCTATGAATTTTCAAAATAAAAATAAAAATAAAAATAAAAAAAAGTTGATCAAAATTTAGGTGTCAACAGACATACCTAGCCATCCTGATAAATTCTGCAGAGAGAATTCGCTCGATCTCCTCCTTGACCTTGAGAGTTACCTCAGGAGCAAACCTCCTTGGTGAATGCTGATGCGGTCGAAACCCTTTCTTAATCGATAGTCGATGTTCGGCTATGTTTCTTGCTAGACCAATCATCTTATGATAATTCCAAGCAAAGCAGTCTTTATATTTCTTCAGCAAGTCTATCAACTGTGACTTGTATGGTTGATCAAGCAACTTACTCACGTAGGCTGGTTGCGGGCAAGCCTCATCTCCAAGATTCACTTCTTCTAATGGATCTTGAACTTGAATTACTTTGCCGTCCTCCTTAATTAGAGATTCCTCGAAGTCTAGAATCCCACCAACCATTTTGTCCACTTACTTGGCTTGTTCGGCCTTATAGGCTTCATACCTCTGAATGAGGTCATGTGACAATTGTTGATCCTCCATCAGCAAATTCCTCGAGCTGTATTGACGGTTCCTTTCTAGGGACCCATTCGGCGTTTCTCTTGTCAAAACAGCAGAAAGCAATATCCCTTAAGTAAACCTCAAGGGGTTTTGAGACGCGCAGGCAATCATCTGGCATGACATGGTCTCGTCCTGATATCCGAGTCCACGTAACACAGGTCTGAGGATTAGCTTTTACATATTCCACCCTATGCCCATTTCAGAACGCCAGCATCTGATGCAGTGTCGAAGGGATACACTTGTTTCTGTGTATCCAATTCCTTCCTAGCAATAGATTGTATGAACCATCAACATCTACCACACAAAAAGACGTTCTTGATGTCTTGGATCCTACGGTCAGATCTACAACATATATTCCTTTCACCTCAGTGATTTCACAGGTGAAATCTGACAGTTGAATGTTCGATGGGATGATCTCATCATCAGTCCTTCCTATCTTCTTGAAGAACCTATACGGGATGAGATTCAATGTCGAACCACCATTTACTAAGACTTTCATCACTGATCGTCTATTTATTCACAGGTGAAATCTAACATTTGAATGTTCGATGGGATGATCTCATCATCAGTCCTTCCTATTTTCTTGAAGAACCTATACGGGATGAGATTCAATGTCGAACCACCATTTACTAAGACTTTCATCACTGATCGCCTATTTATCTTGGCATTTATGTTGAGTGACCTCAAGTGATTAGAGATTTCTTCAAGAGGCTTCTTGAATTCTATAGTTTCTTCATTGTCGAAGCAGAACTGAGCACCCTCTTTTTCTTAAAATGTAACTTCGTTATCATGGTCGACTGAAGTTGACTAAAGTCGGAACTCGTTGGGCAGTTTGACTTGGACCATGCAAGAACTCAAGGTGAGACTGACCTGCTTATACGATCCCTGAATCGAGACTTTGGCTTTGATGTTTTCAAGGGTTTAGACCATCTGTGATCTTGTTCCTGAGCTGGTTGTGGCTCCTCCGATTTGCGTCTCCAAACTAAATTTCTGGCCCTTCGAAATCTAGGGGGCCTAGGGAACAAAGCTACTGGCTTGTGGTTAAGCAAGGTATCTTGCCGTTGCAGCATACGGACTCTTCATTTTCTTTGTGCCCTTCTTTTCTTGATTCGAGTCATAACTTCTTCTTTTCTTTTGGGCCCTTATGACCTCATACCATGATTCTTTCACTAGATTGCTCGGGATTTTCAAAGTTTGTTCGCGGCATAGTCTGGCTAGAGTGCAGCGGTTCTGACGTGTATTGCCATCGAATTCCTCCCTTCTTGTATAAGAAACTTTTTTCGGAGTGTGGGCTGGTGGAGGACTGTAACTTACATAGTAATCGAACTTCCCGCTAGGCTATCCTAACGTGCCGATAGTGGGATCCCCTTCCTCATACCTCTTCTTAAATGATTTATAAGCCCTTCATTGGGTAGCATTTTTGTTGGGGACCGTTTCTTTGACTTGTGGTAATTCCCGGCTCTTCTGGCTAGTGCGGTTATTCCTCTTATGCTTCTTTTGTCTTTGGTCCAAATCCTCTAGTTTCTGTTTACAGCGTGTGCACGGATTCGATAATTTGTACCCCTTGCCTGACTGCTTCAGGGATACCATTCTAGTCATTATGAGAAATGGGTCAGTGTCGACATCCATGGGGGACTTACCCTTGTTGTCGGTAAACTTGATCTTTCCCAATCGAATTGTCTCTTGGATGTTCTTTTTTAGAACTAAACAATCTGAAGTATTATGGCTCCATGAGTGGTGCCACTTGCAATATTTCTTGCTGGCTAACTCTTCCTTAGTCGGTATCTATTGTCCATCCGTTAGCCTGATTTGTCCATTGGCCAGCAGCATATCAAAAATTTCTTCCATTCGATTTGCATCAAACGAGTAGTAAACCGCCTCTTTAGCCTTGGCCATAATGGTCGATTTTTCTTTCATCTTTGCAGGCCTTAATGCTTGGTAGGTATATGGTTTGTCTATAATCAGCTGAGCCACAGCGATTTCGACAGAATCCATTTGCTCTTCATCGAAGTCATGGGGTTCGGCAAAATTCACCTCTCATTTTCGGGTGTGTCTTTTGTCCTTTTCCTTTAGTAGGCTTTCATGCTTGAAATTTAACGATGACTTTAGTGCCAATAGCGAGAAATTTCGGCGACCTCACCGGAATTGGTACTTCAATAATCGTTTTTCAAAAAAGTTAACAAAGTAATCCAAAAAAAAAAAATATTGGCACTAAAGAGAACAGTGTACACAAATATTGAAATTTAAGGTGTCCTTGTGCCATATACTAGCATTTAATTTCAACAAAAATTTCTATAATTTACTTAGTACTATCATGAGTAGTGCTTGTTCCTATTTCATGAGCTTTCTAAAGAGTAATTCTAGCTTTCATAAAAAGCGATGCTACTTTTAACCCTATATAAATGAAGTATCTTTCGATTACTAATTAACATGCCACTACCTTGTATTATACTTCATTTAAGAATATAATTGAGCTTGCAATAATGTAACAGACGATAATGACTTCTCATGTCTGGGCTAATGTCAGTATCAAACAATCACTTTCAGTAACTTATTTTTACCCATTAAATATTATCACTAGTGATATACTAGTATGAGATTGGATTATCACTACTGGTGATTTTAGTCAAAGAGTTTTAGTCCCATTTCCTTTGAGGTCATCCTTAAAACATCTCTTGGTTGAGCTTTGTAAACAGATGGGCTAGATTCTTATTTGATCTGACATACACAATTTGTGTACCATTCTGAATCAGTTGTCTCACGTGCTCATATCTTAGGCTGACATGTTTGGACTTGCCATTATAAGCGCTACTATAATGATGCAGGCCGGATTGATAATGCCGCACGCATCGAAGACAAGCTCACACGACCAAGGAGATCAGCCCGCATCCAAGCTCGACAAGCCGCTCGACAAGACTTGTCAAAGTCGAAAGGACGCAAGTCGAAAACCAAGAGTCTCATTCTAGAATCCACACCGCAATAAAGCCTTTGTCATTCCCTATGCATTGGAAGTCTAAAAGACGCCTAGGGATAGTGATGAAGATGTTATCTCGCTTCTAGTTCCTAAGAACTTTAATGTTTACGGTTTCTAGGTTCTTTAATGTTCTTTAGTCTTTTCATTTTCTCAAGTCTTTTCATTTGCTTTTCCTTGGCTATAAAAGGCCATCTACTTTATGTATTCGGCAGACGATTTTGATGAATGAAACTTTACCTTGTGCAATTATCCTGAACCTTGAAGAGTTCAACCCCTTGAAAACCTAGAAGAGTTTTTCACTCCATCCTTGAAGAGTCGGAGCTTTTCAAAATCTGCATCCTTAAAGGGTTGCAGTCAATGATCTAGAAGAATTGTTGCCTATCCACTTCCTTGGATGCCTAGAAGAGCATCCATCGAAGTTTCTATCCTTTGTTTGTTCTATTTCCGTATTTTATCCATCCTTATCCATCCATTTCACCCATTTTCCATCAAGGTTACTCTCTCAATCCTTGCGTTCGAGTAGCCTATATCTTAGGCTGCATCATTTGGTATCAGAGATTTGGAGGAGAGAACCATACCGCCAAGATAAGCTAGACGTCGTGGAGGCAGAACCATCCCACTAGATGAATTGCACACGTTTACTGATAATTTGCAGCAACATATGCAACAACAAATTGTCGAGTTGATGCAGATAGTTCAGCGTCTGAGGGTGTAAGTAAACAATCCTCCACCTCGTTCCAGAATCGAAGATTCCAACGGTGACTCTTCATCTTTGGAGAGCATTCAATCTTTTCGCGGTCGGAGGAATGCTCGACAACGCGTACCCAACGTTCGTGAACTAGAGTGGGAAAATGAAGTTAAGAAAGATATCCCGAAATTCTCAGGTAATGATTCTCCTGATGAAATTGTTGATTAGCTGACGCTTGTGAATGAAGTGTTTGAGCATCGAAGTATTCCGGAGGATCGTCGAGTCGAGATCATTAATATGCGATTTTGAGACAAAGCCATCGCTTGATGGAGGTGTGAGAAGCAAACTCTCCAATCTGTTGGCAAAGCGCCAATCACCTCATGGAGGAAGATTGAGGAAATGATCCGCAAGTATTTCCTACATAAGAGATACAAGAAAGAGCTCTACCAATGGTAACAGAATCTGAGGTAAGGTACGCGAGCGGTGGACGAGTACACCAATGAATTTAATGAATTGGTGATTTGCAACAACATCCAGGACTCGGAAGAGGTACTTGTGAGCAAGTACTCGAATGGTCTTCAGCTTCAAATACAATATGCTCGAGAAGTCCTCGACATTTGGGACTTGGGAGATGCCCTCAAAGTAGAGCGTTCTCGCTCTAGGAGGTAACAGTCCTCTACCATGACAAGTTGAACTGCTAGAAGTACCACCGGCGCAACCAAAGTTGTTGAGGCTACGATGCAAACCACTAGTAAGTCTTCTACTCAACCCAACATTTCGAAGCAACCAACTACGTCCAAAATGCATTTCTTTTCTTGTGGTGAGTTGGGTCATCGTGCTAGCAACTGTCGAGTTAACAAGAATCGACAAGACGGCAAAGCCTTCTTAATGGATAGTGATTCTGATGATCATGCGGAGGATCCACTCGAAGAAGAGTTGAATGATGTCGAAGAAGCCGCAACTAACGAACAAATAGTGCATGCTGATTCAAGCTAATTTCTCATGGTGAGAAAAATCTTCCTCACTCCTCGTGATGATATTTGTGACATTCTGAAATCCTACCCTTTTCTAAGTATGATTGGATGATACATCTCGTCAGTGCGCTCCAGTTAAATCTAGCTCAGAGTTGGCCACTCACGAGAAGACTAACCGATAGGGAAAGGCTAAGTAGGATTTAAGTACGTGGACCAAAGTACTCGACCATGGGTTGGTACCTTGACCATAAGGATTGCCGAGGAAATATTTTGAGCCATTATAGGCCGGTCTGAGATTGGTTATAGAATGATTTACTAGTGTTATACAATTGGATCACGGGTGATTCCGTTTGACCATCGTATAATTTACAAATTAACCTAAATCAATTCCTGACGATCGCGTCCTTTGGAACTAGCGATTGACCCTCGCAATTACATGAAAACCAAGGTCGCCATGACTCGGATAACTCTTAACGTGACATTAGTCACGGGTCGATACGCTTAACTCCTAAGAGCTGCCCGTTAGTTTGAGATATACTGAGATCGCCATTGACGGATTTTAGCCACGAATTGGACTTCGGGATTGGGCGTCGGATATTCAAGAATTCCAATGGTAATAAATTGGACGTCGCCTCATCAAGAACCATTAAGGTTATGATTCTCTCCATTTCGATTAGAAAGGTGAGATTTCGGACCGACGATTGGAAAATACCCTTTTACCCCTAAGATAGTGCTCCTTCCTTTAGAAATGATTAAGGGTAAAATAGTCATTAGTCTAGTCCCTCTCTTGGCCGAAATTTGTGAGGACATATTGGTCAAATTGCTTCTTGCATTATTGGAGACAAGGAATGACATGTTTGACTTTGGATTTTTCCCCATTAACAACTACCACCAACTAGTCATTCCAATGCACTATTCATGTCATAACCCCATCAACCACCCCCACTACCAACTCCCAACCACTGGCCACATCCTTGTCATTCAAGTCTTATCTAGTCAATCAAGGAATGACCACCCCACTCAAGCTCTCCCTCTTACAATGAGAAATGGATGAAGCAAGACTCACTCTCCCTCACCTCTTTGCTCATTCGGCCGAATACTCTCTCCCTCCCACTCTTCATTTTCATTTTCTCTCTTCTTTCTCAACTCTCCCTCTCTCACGCCACTTCCCTTTTGCCGCCGACCAGCCTTGGACCGAAGGCATCTAGAGGCTGTTCATTAGAGTTCTCTTGGTGGATTCAAGGTAAGTAGCTTCGAGGACTTAAAATTGCATGGTATTCGGTTGGTAATGGAAGTTTAGAGTATTTTTAGATGAAATCCATGGCTGACTTGAGGTGTTCTTCTTTGGACTGAACCGACTCCTCTTTGGGCAGATTCGAACCGTAGCCTTGCGCCGTTCCCCCGGCCTACTTCACTAGCACTTTGGCTTGGTAAGTTGTTCCTAAACCTTTTCTAGGACTTTAGGTTACTAATGTTCATGTTAGAGTTGGATTATGATGAATTTCATGGGCTGTTATGAGGTGATTTTATGGAAATCCGAATTTGACTTGGAGAGGCTAAATTGTGGTGACTTGCTTGAACTTGATTTGAGGAATCCATGGCTAGTTTGTGTTGTGTTATGTTCGGCCATGAGGGATTAGTGAAGGCCGAATTGGAGTTTAGGTTTCATTGGTACGGTTTGGTTAATTAGAGATCTCAATGTTTGAAACATGACTAAATCAGTTTTTAGAAGTTAGAAATTGAGAAACCTTGTATAGTTGTGCAACTGAATCATTACTTTGGCATGAAATAGGAAAATTGATCGAACTACTCGATTATTTAGTTAATCCCTAGTATGTTCGGCCATCACCAAACACTTGTGAATCGTACGGTTAAATGGATTAATCATACTCATTTCATGTGACCGGTCTTGTATTGGAATTGGGGATTCGATATGCGACTTGTGTCGAGAATTATGTGTTCGTCATGACTTGGTCGTGGGAATATGATTAATTAAATTGAAAAAATGAGCAATCGAGTGATTGTACCCCTAGCATGTTCGGTCATGGCCTATTGATTGTGAATCAAGTGATTAAATTGGTTGTTACGCCTTGTTATGTTCGGCCATGAGGTGGAAATGCGAAATTAATGATTGTGTGCTTTATTTATACTCATTATACTCAATCATGAAGTCTTAAGTGTGATTAAATGGCTGAGTTGTAGCATGTGGTTCAATGATTGAGACTTGAGGCTTGGAAGCCGAATTATACACTTTGAATGATGCATCACGTAATTCCTTTGGTTGGCCATTAATTGGTTGAGTCATGAGCATTTGTGCACACATTTGACCTTAATGCGTGTTACGCGGGGTTTGAATTTATCCTGATGCGTTAAACGCAGGATTGTGGCCTGAGGCATTATTACGCGGGTCTACTCAATTATATTTGTCTTATGCGTGTTACGCGGGCATTGAAAAGTACGACCTGATGCGTTGTTACGCAGGTCTTGAGAATCGTTATATAGGCTGAGGCGTTGTGACGCGGGCCTTGGTATTGGGCAATGAGTTATTAATTGAGAAAACAACCTTTAAACGGATATGTGAATTTGTGGATTGCCTTAGTACGAAGCTTAGACCTGGTTATGAGATTGCGATCGATTTCAGGTTGAATTGAAGTGCCTAAGTATCATGCCATGTTTCATTGTTCTTACTGCCATGCTAATTGGATTCTTTTGCCATGTTTGAATTGGTGCATAGAATTGCATATATAGGATTGTTCGGAGGTACTATTGGCCTAGGTTAGGTTTAGGTTTGACTTATTGAGATTTATTCTCACCCCGTCGTGGGACCACATTTCAGACCCCGATCACTATGTCGCGATGTTTCGGAGTTCCAATGAAAATTGAGACCTAGGATTCGAAGTTTACCATTAGTGAGGATAAGGTGTATACTAAGACGATGAGCGTGGTCTGGGTCGACGAAGGAGGCCAATACTTGTTTCCCCATACTTTCGAGGCTTGGACGTTTCGAGATGGAGACTCCCTAGTTGGACCATTAGAGGAGAGCACCGTACTTGTCGACACGCTGTGGGTTGCTGACCCACCTGAAATTCCCGATGACATACTAGAGAATCCGAATGCTGGACTTGAAGATGAAGAGCCTGAACCCAAGTCGATGGATGTTGTTAAACCGGACGTGTAGGGATAGTTATATCACTACTCTTCGGATGTTTCCTTGAGATAGGCAACTAGGAATTTAGGAGTGGCCCAACTATGTTATGTTTGAAGTTTGATATTGTAAAACTTTGTGTGGTGTGCATTTTAAGTCAGCTTGTCAAGTTTTATGTATGGAGTTTATTTATCGCTTCCGTGTGTGCATTTCATCCCGCGAGTATATTGATAGACGATTCGATCCTTGGGACTTATCGCGAAGGCAGGGAAGTCAAGGGATGCTCGCACGCTGATGAGGACGTAGGGCGTGACAATATTGGAGATAGGTGGCTATGCACCAATATATTTCATTCCGCTTGCACAATCAAAGGGAAGGTATGTCAATTAATTATTGACTCTAGTTGCTGTGAGAATATGATTTCTGAAGTAGCGGCAAGCAAGCTGAAGTTGGAATTGAAGGCACACCCCATGACTTACAGAATATGGTGGTTGTCGAAGGCACCGAGGTAACTGTTTCCAAACACCGCCTCGATAATCTATCTGTTGGTTCTATTTATTTTGATAAGATATGGTGCGATGTTCTATCGATGATGCTAGTCATGTTATTCTTGGCCGACCATGGCAATTCGATAGGACAACTACTCAGGATGGTTATCGTAATACGTATTCGTTTGGGTTTGGTGGAAAGAGGATTACACTAGCACCTAGTAAGAAGCCTCTGAAAACTTATGTTGTTGAAAATTTGCTTACGATGAAAGATGTGAAAGGTGCTTTGAATGGGGGCGTATTGTATATGTATTACTTCACAAAATAGGTGCGGAGAATGAAGTTGTTTCTTCCATACCCTAGCAAGTTCAGTCACTTTTGGAAGAGTTCAAGGACGTTTTTTCGACGGACTTACTAGTAGGTCTCCCTCTTATGAGAGATATTCAACATCAAATTGATTTGATGCCCGGAGCTTCCTTACCGAATTTGGCTCATTAGCGAATGAGTCCGACTAAACATGAGGAATTGCATCGATAGGTTGTTGAACTTTTGAATAAGGGTTTTATACGAGAGAGCCTTAGTCCATGTACCATTCCAACTCTCTTGGTGCCTAAGAAAAATGGTATTTAGAGAATGTATGTCGATAGTAAGGCAATCAACAAGATCACCATTAAGTATCGATTTCCTATTCCTCGACTTGATGATCTCTTGGATCAACTTTCTAGTGCGATTCTCTTCTCAAAGATGGATTTGAAAAGTGGATATCATCACATCAGAATCAAGCCTAGAGATGGATGGAAGACAGCATTCAAGATGAAAGATGGGCTGTATGAATGGCTAGTCATGCCATTCGGGTTGTCGAATGCACCATCAACGTTCATGAGGTTCATGACCTAGGTTTTGACGCCCTTTTTGGGAAATTTGTTGTGGTTTATTTTGATGATATTCTGATTTTTAGCAAGTCCTCTGACGAGCACTTGCAGCATCTTTAAGAAGTACTTTGTGTATTGAGGCAGGAGCGCTTGTATGTAGCCCTCGAGAAGTGCTACTTCATGGCACCACAAATCCTTTTCTTGGGATTTCATATTTTGAGGAAGGGCATTTATGTGGATGATGCCAAGATCAAAGTGATTCAAGAATGGCCAACTCCAATGAATGTGCATGAAATGCGAAGCTTTCATGGCCTCGCTTTTTTCTATCGGCAGTTTATTGCACACTTCAGCATTATTGCGGCTCGACTCACTTCTTGCATGAAGAAAGGAGTTTTTGAATGGACAAGTGCGACTCAAAAAAGTTTCGAGCAGCTCAAAGAAAAATTGAGCATAGTCCCGGTACTCGCGTTGCCTAACTTTGATCTTATTTGTGAAGTGCATTGTGATGCATCAGGTACTAGAATTGGAGGAGTTCTGAGTCAAGGAGATCGACCCATTGCCTTCTTCAGTGCAAAACTGAATGGTGTAAAACTTTGTTACAGCACTTATGATCTAGACTTCTATGCATTGTTTCGCACACTTGAACATTGGAGGCAATGTCTCAATCATCGAAAGTTTATTTTGTACACTGATCATGAAGCTCTCAAGTATATTTTAGGACAGCAAAAGCTTAACTCCTGGCGTGCAAAATGGACAGAATATGTTCAGGAGTTCACTTTTATCATTAAGCAGAAGGCGGGAGATCAGAATCAGGTTGTTTATGCTCTTAGTCGAAAGAAGAGCTTTCTCCATACAATGTGATTGACTGTTCTTGGATTTGATTCTTTTCAGGAGTTGTATGATGAATATCCTTATTTTTCCAAAATCATTCCCAAGGCACAAGCAAAGAGACTAACTGATTTCACTGAGTGCGATGGTTTTCTTTTCAAAGGGAACCGTCTATGTGTGCCTGATTGTTCTCTTCGACAAAGAGAGATCAATGAAGTTCATCGAGACGGACATTTTGGGCGTGACAAGACCATGCAACTTGTTGCAGCCAAATACTTTTGGCCTCATTTGAAACGTGATGTACATCGACATGCGATGAGGTGTCAACGTTACCAAATTGGAAAATGGCAAGCTACTAATACTGGTCTTCATCTGCATTTGTCGATCCCTCAAGCACCACGGTAAGATATCTCTATGGACTTTGTCCTTGGACTGCCACGCACACTCAAAGGCATGGATTTGATCTTTGTTGTTGTAGATCGATTCTCAAAGATGGCGCATTTTATTCCTTGCCGCAAAACTATGGATGCTTTGCGTATTGCCGAGTCAATTTTTAAGGAAGTTTATAAGTTGCATGGCATCCCGAAGACTATTACTTCTGATCGAGACACTAAGTTTCTCACGGCAACTTTGGAAGAATGTCGGTACTAAACTACAATATAGTACTGAGTTTCATCCTCAAACTGATGGGCAAACTGAAATCATCAATCGAACGTTGGGAAATCTATTGATGACACTGATTGATGAGAATCCTCGCTCTTGGGAGACGTGGTTATCACTTGATGAATTCGCATACAATTGTGCTGCGAATCGTACCACTAGATATAGTCCTTTTGTGATCGTATATGGACGACAATCGAACACCGATCTTGATCTTGTACCAATTCCATTTGCTAAAAAGTCCAGTAGCATGGTTGATGATATTGTTTCTCATATGAGAATTGTCACGCCCTGCTTCCCTTTTCGTGCGCGCACATCCACTTGAGCCGTAAAACTTGTCCCGGGATACTATTCCAAAACGGCTAAAGACAAATAGACTCGCAAGCAGAAGGGTGAAAGGAAATACAAACCCATCTCCAGACAATCTCAACCTATATAAAATAAAGAATGAGATGCGGGGAAAAGTAAAAGCCTTTTATACCATCAAAAGATAAATATGTACAACAGAGAAGACCTGCTAAACTTCTGACGATGGAGTAGATTGGGATTTCACCAAAAATGCCACTATACTTAAGTTCCCAGATGGCTACAAACCAACAAGAGTATCAACCCAAAAGATGAAAAGTAAAGATGGAAAACCCTAGGTCGAACTACCAGATCCAACAGTAACATCAGCATCCTCGGAAGGCTCGTAGTCCGAGAAAGTCTCAGAGCGTACATCTATGGAGTCATCCATCTCATCTTCTTCTAGCTCATCCTCGGAGGCCTCTATCACAATCACCTCAACTGTGTCTTCCTTAGACGGGGTCTTCTCCGGAACGTTCCTCGAACCCGCCACGGACACCTCTACCTCAACGAAATCCTGGATGGGATGACACCAAGTCGGGACTACTCGTCGTCGTGGCACCTCCGTGGGCTTTAGTGGACCAGTAGTGACATCACCAACACTACGAAACCAAGCTTCAAACCTATGCGGTTTCCACTCTATATATCCCTCGTCTACCTACACAACGGTACATTTTCTTACAAAAACGGTACCCCGACCGTCAGGAAATTCGTCGACATACGCGGTCATCTCCATGGGATTACCTAGCCTGGTCGGTAGCATTTTCTTGTCTAGGATCTGAAAAGTAAGGTCCCTCAACGGGGTGAGATCGACATCTCAGTAAGATAAATCCTAATCCTAGGTTAGGCTGACCGTACACTCAGGTGAATGCAAATATGAACACACTGAACGAACAATCCCATAATGCATTCAGCGGCTATAAACAATACACAAATATCAACAAGCATTACTTAAGAAGTCATGGCATCAAATCTCATCACTCCATTCAATTACACATCACAAAGCCAAGCCACACCGTCACCTCTTCCCAACCTCCATTTGACTCAAGCCCGCGTTTAGTACGCCTCAGGCTAGGTCCGCGTCATTACGCCTCAGACCATCTCATTTCTCAATCCCCGCGTCATAAAGGCACCTCAGGGTACATCTCATTTCTCAACCCCGTGTCATAAAGGCACTTCAGGGTGTTTCACAACTTCTCAGCCCCGTGTCATATAGGCACCTCAGGGTGATTTCACAACTTCTCAACATGCCAAACTTACCATAAAATCAAGACTTCCTGATCGAATATAAGCTCATTCATTGAGCCAACAATTTAGAGCATGTGAGACAGTCAATTTTCACAATCAAGAGTGGTAATCAATCCATATCATGGACATTCGGTGAGCATTTAAGCAATCGGCACCACACATGGTCACACATATAACAATATCATCATAGTTCAACAAAACTAACAAAATCCTCATCGGATTCACCCAATAGAGTCCAATTCTCCTAGCCAAGGTTTAGGAACTCCTTACCTTTAGCTCAATTCAACAAAAATCCTTTCCTAAGCACGTCAACAATTCGATTCCAAGTGATCCAGAACAGGGCAGCTCACACCTATAACAATTTCCATCCAAATCGTCAATTTTCTTTGTCCAAATATTGAACAATCAAGCACAAACCTCCCTAGCCTATCAATCCACGTCCTATCATATCCCAATGGTCAATTTGAAACTCAAATTCACCATGATCAGCCCTCACCAACTCAGCAAAACAGAATCGAAACAGGGTACCCCCTGTTCTATTTCAATCCAGCTCAAACAGCCTCAAAACTCAACTCAATTCCTCAATTTATCCATAAATGTCCTTGCTAACACAAAGTTCTATGTATTAAGGGGCCTCACCAAAAATTTTAGCTTAAGACGACACCGGATGACCTTCGAATGGTGCCGATTCCCCCCGGTTTGCAAGTGGACAAATTTTATCCTTCAAACACAGCAGTGTTTCGAGGTCAAAACATTACTCAAATCGGCCTAACTTTTAACAGCAACTCAATATATATCTCTACTAAACATCTACAAAATTTGAACACGAAATTCGTCCGTTTAGGGGTCCATCAAAATACAAACAGAAGCCTACCTCCTGTTGTGTCAATTTTCGTCGACTCGCAGAAGATTGGCCGGCCGGAGCTCCACAGATGGCCAATCGGCGAGCTACCACTTGGAAAAGTTCAGCCACAGGACGATCTACGCGGTGATGGGTGGCTCGCCAGCTGAAGGACGACGGTCGGGAAGCTGGACAATGGTGAAGCGGGCGGTTCTGATCGGTCGAGCGAGGAGCGTTTCTGATCTGGGGAAGTAAAGAAAACGAAGAAGGAGCAGGGGAGGGGTTGTGGTCATGAGGTTCTGCTGAAGAGGAAGAGGAAAAGGTGTGGTCTAGTCAATTATTGGTCAAACTCTAAAGGAATCCACTTAGTGGAAAATTAATGAGTTCCATTTCTTAATGACACATGTCCTCTTGCAAACAAAAATCTGAAATTCTTTCCATTTCTGCCCTTGAAGAATTCAGCAGCTCCATGGGGAAGCAAATGACTAAAACGCCCTTGTCCGACTAATAAAACGAAGTCGACACTCCGAGGGCAAAATCGTCATTTCACACCCTTCGTCCGAAAATTCATTTTTCCGTCAATTTTCATCCTCGACTGGACGTCGTCTAATACAAACCTATTGTTACAAATCTTCATTTCCATTTTTCCATTTTCGAGATCCCATTTCGTGATCGATTTCTCGTCGTCGTAATTTCGATTTATCTCGAACTAACGGGCGACTTTTGCGGACATTACGCGTATCGACTCTGTGATTCCAATCACACTTAGGAAAACTCAAGTACGATGATTTTGGTTGTGATATAATCGTGAGGGCCTATTACTAGTCTCGACGGCCGTGATCGTCTTAAATCGATTTAGGAAAAATTCGCAAATCATATGTTGGTTAAGCGGCATCACCCGCGTTCCAATCGTATGACACTAGCAATGAATTCCTTAATCGTTCTCTGATCGGCCTCGGTTCCAAATATCCCTCGACGACCCTTATAGTCAAAATGCAGTTTTCTTATCGAATTTCCTAGGTCCACGTACCTCGTCGCGTGTTAGCCTTTCTCCTTCGGTTAGTTAACTCGTGACTGATCAGGTCAGAGCGAGATATACTGAAATATTTCGATAGATATCTTACAGTCAAAAGTCTCGGAATGACAGGAAAATCATACTGTCACAAGAATAATTCATGAAGATGTGCGCCAAAAACTAGAGAGCAAGATCGAGTCCCACAAAAAGGACATCGATAAGCGGCGACGTGAAATTATCTTCAAACGAGGACATTTTTTTTTTGGGCTTTTCTACCACCGGAGCGTGATCCCATCAGAAGCTATAACAAGCTTAGTGATCGCAAGCTTGGTCCCCTTGAAGTTCTTGAGTGCATCAATCCTAATGCGTATTGAGTGAAGCTTCCTTCTCAAATGAAGACACATGACGTCTTCAACATTCGACATTTAACACCTTACGCTGGAGATTCCTCTGATGATGACATGAATTCGAGGGCGAATTCTTTTAAAGGTGGGGAGGATGATGCAGGCCGGATTGATAATGTCGCCTGCATCGAAGACGAGCTCACACGACCAAGGAGATTAGCCCGCATCCAAGCTCGACAAGCTGCTCGACAAGACTTGTCGAAGTTGAAAGGATGCAAGTCGAAGACCAAGAATCTCATTCTAGAATCCACACCGCAATAAAGCCTTTGTCATTCCCTAGGCATTGGAAGTCTAAAAGACACCTAGGGATAGTGATAAAGATGTTATCTCCCTTCTAGTTCCTAGGCACTTTAATGTTTACGGTTTCTAGGTTCTTTAATGTTCTTTAGTCTCGTCATTTTCTTTAATCTCTTCATTTGTTTTTCTTTGGCTATAAAAGACCATCTACTTTTTGTATTCGGCAAACGATTTTGATGAATGAAAATTTGCCTTGTACAATTATCCCAAACCTAGAAGAGTTTTCACTGTCCTTGAAGAGTCGGAGCTTTTCAAAATCTGCATCCTTGAAGAGTTGCAATCAACAATCTAGAAGAATCGTTGCCCTATCAACTTCCTTGGAGGCCTGGAAGAGCATCCATCGAAGTTTCTATCATTCGTTTGTTCCATTCCCATATTTTATTCATCCTTACCCATCCATTTTCACTACCATTTCACCCAATTTCCATCAAGGTTACTCTCTCGATCCTTGCGTTCGAGTAACCTATATCTTAGGCTGCATCATATAAGCTCTTGTCAAAGTAGTGTAACTATCATTGTAAAAAGAAGTAGGAGGCATATGACTAGACCATAATTTGTTGTCCAGCAATAGATTTCCAATCCGTTTAGACACTTTCCTAGTCGCCACTAAAGCAATCAATTCAGATTCCAGCATTAAGTAAGTTATGCATGTTTGTTTTTTACTCGTCTAAGATATAGCACATCCTCCTCACATGAAGATCCATCCAGAAGTGGGATGTTTATCTCCCATACTCATATCCGACTAGCATCGGCGTATCCTTCTACTATAGTCAGATAATTAATATAAACCAATTTTAAATTTTTAGTTCTCTTAAGATAATTGAAAATCATGATAATTGTATTTCAATATTCTATACTTGGATTACTAGCATATCAACTCAACTTACATACGAAAAAGGCAATATCAGGTCTAGTACATTGTGCTGCATACATTAAACACCCTATAACACTCGCATATTCAAGTTGTGATACCGCTCTACTAGTATGATAATTTAATTTAATACTGAAATCAAATGGAATACTCATTTCTTTAAAGCTAAGAGTTTTAATATTTTAAACATCTTTTCAACCTAATCACTTTGGCTCAAAGTATAACCCTCACTAATTTTTTTAACTTCAATTCTCACGATAGTATCTACTTAACTTAAATTTTTACTTCTTACGTATAAGAAAAGCAAAACACCATGGTCTTTAGTGCAGTTAGAATAAATACACTTATAAGCACCATTATACTTGAGATTATTGGACAATATGACTGAATCAAATTTTTCATGCCGCTACTTAGAGAGCGCATGACAATACTTTAGCTTCAGAAATCAACCTCTGGCCAAAAGTTAATTTTTTTTATTCTGTTTCAGAAGTTGATTTTTGATCAAAGAAATTCGTTGGGTAATGATTGAAAATTTCTACTTCTTAAACATTATCAACAATAAATCTTCTATGAAAAATTTTTTCGGCATCAAAAAAAATTTTCTATTTATGCATTGATAAGCAATAAATAGTTCCTGTTTGGTGTAGCATAAAAAGAACAATTAGAATCCATAATCCATTCGTCAAATGATGAATCATCAGGGACAGACAAAACATAATCAGTGCTATTCGAATTACTGTGAGCTACGGCTGCAACATCATATGTAAACTCAACTCTAATTCCCTTACTCTTCTCGTCTTTCAGATTTAGGCAATCCCTTCTAGGATGTCTCATCTTACTACAATTCCAACAAACGGCACTATCAGTCCTACACTAACTACGTTTGTTCATGTCTATACTACTTTTACTTACACGAGTACTAGTTCTTCCTCTATTTTTACCTACTAAAACAGTAGATATATATTCGCCATATTTTCTTTCACAGATGTCCTCACTCATAATTTGTGACATCCCCGACCTGACCCTCGTACTCATGATTGGAGGCGTAAGCTCCTTTAGGGTTCTCGGTCTCTTGAATCCCTCCAAGAGCTCTACGGCTTTACGCAGTTATAATCCGAGACCGTATGAGGATCGTAAGGTCGCGACATTGCAGGGGAGGACATATGGTGTCCCAAGTACACCATCCTCATAATCGATCCTTAATCTTTTTCCACCCCTTTATTTTTTTTCCATGTTAACGATTGCACGCAGAAGCGATTAATTCTTTACACTATTCGTTAAGCGAGGAAACTAGGCAAGATATTTCCACAACATACTATATTTCATTTCCTTATATAACATTTACATGGACCTTATAACATTTACATGGAATTTAGAAGCCTCTCTATCTCGTTTACTTCATAGGTTTGGGAGACTACTTCGGTACTTGAGTTGCCCTCAAAAAGTGGTAGTTGGACTTCCAAAAGCTCCTCCAAGCTAGTCGGTCACCTAGGGTTTATGCACTATCCATATTCATGTTAGTGCTTTCTTATCAAAAGATCCTTCTCTACGACATCAATACAAGCAATTTCTATGGACATAACTATACCAAAACGAGAAGATGGTAGACTTGCCATTACCTACAAGTCTGGAAAGATAAGGGGTGAGATACAACTATCTTAGTAAGCGTATATCTAAACCAAATATAGGAAGCAAGGTTATAATGCAAGCAACCATATGATATACGAATCTTTTCTGATTCCTTTTCATATAAGCATAGCATCTCCACTTTTAATATCATATAGCACACTTTTTAAGGCCCTCTCACCCTCGCGGATGAGGCGTGTACACATAGTTTATCATATCATGTCATGTGGATCCATCCTTTTCATATATGCGCAAGGCCCTCTCATCCTTACGAATGAGGCATATAACATATCATATCGTATAATCTCACCACCAAAGGTAGAAAGACCAAGGAGAACATGCATCACAATGGTCCAAGGTTCTGGAGGTGGCCCCCACGAGACTCGCGTCGTCGTGTGGCACTTAGTCCTTGACCAACATAACATATATTTTTCAAGCAAGCATTAGAGTAGCTAAAGATTTACGTCCTAGATAAAGGTTAGATATCACTTACCTCGCATAGATGAACTTAAATAAAAAACTTGTCGGTTGCTTGTGCTAATAATGCTTGTCAATCTCTATTGAGCTTTAGTGATGGCGATTCTTGAGTGCTTGGTGGCCAAATAAAGTGAGAGGGAGAGGAAGAGAGAGGGGCGAAATTGAGAGAGGAAGAGAGGAAGTGGTAGAAGTGAAATGGCCTTTGGGGTAGACGTGCACGGTTCCGTCGAACCGCCGATTCCGGTTCAGGAACCGGCCCATAAAGGACCGGTTCCGGTTCGGAACCGTCCAGTTCCGGGCCGGTTCCGGTTCCGGTGTCGGTTCGGTACCGGAGGGTTCCGGGCAGGTTCCGAAACCTTTAATTTTATTTTTAAAATAATAAAATAAATTAATAAATTATTAATTAAAATTTATAATCAAATTGCACATTGTAAAAAAATTTGAAAAAAAAAAGATGAGGAATGGGCTTGAACTTAATGAATTATCATTAAGCGCCTACATATCTTCTTGGAGATAGAAGAATCAAAGCCCATGTAGTTCTCTTACCTTTGGTAACCCCAACTTACCTCATCCTCAATCGTCGCTACCTGTTGTTGTGGTGGCGGTGGTATCTCCACAATCATCACTGAAGAAGTCGTGTTCTCGATCCAACTCTTGTTGTCGAAGCTTAGCCCTTGTCCAATCATCGACGCAAGCTTGAAACTCCACACTTTCTGGATTTAATCTTGAACGGCGGGAGTCTAAAATTAATCCTCCAGCACTAAATGATTGTTCAACTGCCACTGTCGAATAAGGTGTCGCTAATATTTGTCTTGCAATAAGGGAGAGAACTGGATATTGAATTGAATAGTTCTTCCACCACTCAAGAATCTTGAAATCTAATGCGCTGTGTTTGGAATCACTAAACTCAAAATAAATTGTTAAATAGTTTTCTAATTCGGAAATACTACCTGTTGTCCCTTTTTTGTTTTTTTTGCCTACTCATGAGCATTTTATACCCTCTACCAAGTGAAATACCTGTATTGCTTCGTGAGACACTAGGCTGGACAGATTCACATCCACTATCACTTAAACCATATTTACTACAAAATTCATTATATAATTCTACTATAACTTTTTTAACATCTACTTGTATACTATGAATATCTATTACTTCATTCAAATGTAAACATTCATAATAATAAGCATTCAAATAATCTAATAAACCATCTAATTTAGTATGTGGATCGAAAATAATACCAACTAAATAGACAAGAGGAATGTTCAAGTAATAATGCAACCATTTTTCTCGCATTACTAAAATACTCGAAGCTAATTCAGTATCTTTTTCACATTCATTAAAAATACCAGCAATGTTAACACACTCTATTAAAAATAAATGCGTAGTAGGATAATAAACACCAGATAAAATATTAGTAGCATCATTAAAAACTTTCAAAAAATCTAAAAATTTTTTGCAAACTTCCCAATGTTGCGGGAGCAAAGCAATATCGGGAACATTATTCGAAATAAAGGAACATAATAAATCTTTGTAATCAAAAGTTTGTAGAAGCATCTCGTAGGTAGAATTCCAACGAGTCGGAATATCTTTTGGAAACCTTCTTGCCATTCTCCCATTTTTTTACAATATTTTCCCCACTCTTTCATAAGTTGAGGACGGCTCCACAAATATCTAATTGCATTATTTATTGGCTGAAGAGATGTTGCAAGAACTCGTAAACCATCTTGAATACATAAATTTAAAACATGGCAAGCACATCTAATGTGAAAAAATTATCCGCCAAAAGAGGGTTTACAAAGTTTTTCTAACTCAGGAATGGAAGCAGTATTTGCGGCGGCATTATCAAAACCAACTGAAAAACTTTTATCAATCAAATTAAATTCTTCTAAAACTTGCCTAATTAGTCTATAAATATTATGGGCCGTATGCCTTTCAGGAAAAACTCGAAATGCAAGAAGTCTTTTTTGAATAACCCAATCATCACCGATCCAATGGCACGTGATACCCATATAAGAATTAATATTCCAAGAATCAGTCCAAATATCACTACCTATATGTACACGTCCATTGAATTCTTTAAAAAATCTTAACAATTTCTTTTTTTGTTTTGTATAAACATGTTCAAGTTCGCGTTTAAGAGTATTTCTCGAAACATATGGTGATTGCGGAGCTAACGCAGTGTTTACCAAATATCTAAAATTAGGATTTTCACCGGTATTAAACGGAGCATGCTCAATGGCAACATATTCAGCTAATGTTTCTTTGTAAAGTGCATTAGTGAAACGAAATAAAGGATGAGCGTTAGGATTGACGAACCCAGGAATTTGTTGTTGGCTAGTGTCGATCCCCGCTTGCGTTGAATGTTTTTCGTCACATGCCGAAGAAATGTTCCATAGCCATCCCTTTACCAAGCTTGTATGTCTGCGGACAATATTTACAGCTTATATCAAACTTGCCTTCATTTTCATTCCACACTTTGTTAAAGTGTAGCCATAAATCGGATTCTCGGCTCTTTCGTCCCGGCTCCTTCGCTATCGACGATTCTTCGACACCACGAGGACGAAGACTTTCTTGCGTTGGGACGTGCTCGACGTTGGGATTGGAAGCATCGTCGTCTTCCCAACATGCATATTCACGAGGATCATATTCATGAACGGGATAATCGGATTCTCCCATCTCGATCGGCATCGGGTTCTTTCCCTTTCTAGTATTTCTGCTTCCACTTGCCATTTTTTGAGAAAATTGATCGAAAAATTGAGACCAAATTTAGAGAGAATAGCTGATTGAGAGAATTTGGGAGATTGTGAGACTTGACACTTGAGAGTATTAAAGAGAATTGAGAGAAATTGTGAGAAAAATAAATAAGGATTGAGATGTATTTCTAGAGTTTTTTTAAATTTTTAAATTTTTTTTTAATTTTTGGCCTTCGGGCCGTTGCAATTTGCAATGGCCCAAAGGCCGTTGGGGAAGAGCCGTTCGCGGCTCTTTCCCGCGGGAGGGGGGGCCCCGCCCCCTGAAATTTTTAGGGGGCGGGGCACACAGTTTTTTTTTTTAACCGGAACCGGCCCGTGAAGGTCTGGTTCCGGTTCCAGTTCGGAACCGCGGATCTAGTAAACGGGCCGATTCCGGGCCGGTTCTAGGTCCGGGTCCAATTTGGCCATGTCTACTTTGGGGTATTTATAGCCTTTTCTTGACTTGCTCCCCAAGCCAACTTTATCTTTTTGTGCTTTCCATGTGGCGTCATCTAATTCTTTCTTGCTCTCTAAGCCAATTTTGTCTTGTTCTATCTCAATTATTGGCATTTCTCATTCTTTTCAAAAGCTAATGGTAATTTGCTACATTGACACTCTAGATTCTTCTATTATGACACTTGTCTTATTCTTTATTTACTCAATATTTCTATTCTAATTCAACCATTACACTTCTAATGATTACATATCCATGTGTCTTGCTCCTAAATTTCCACATAGCTACCCTATTAAGCTACTCTATTAGGTTTGCATATGTGTCATGTATTTAAATAATCCATCTAGCTATTCTACAAAGCTATTTCTCTATACTAAGCATGTTTCTAGAATAATTTTTATATCACATGTCTATTACATTTCTTGCTCCCCAAGTTCACGCCTATCAATAGTGTTTTTATTTTTATTTTTCTTACTTATGTCCAATATTTAGTGAGATATTAATTTCTTTTGTCTTTTCTATATAGAATATTCTAGATATGTCATTTAATATTGCCACATGATTAATCTAGAATATTTTAATACCTTAAGTTACTTTTTCTAATGTTATTTTATCTTTTTATGCTTGGCTTGTTCCCCAAGCCAAAAATTATATTTATTTCTTATTTTCTTCTTGACTTATTCTTCAAGTCGGATTTGTCTCTTTCTCTTCCCACGTGTCGCTCTCCTATTCCGACTTGCTCCCTAAGTCGGTTTTGTCTTTATATAATGGCTTGGTCTCCAAGCCATTCTTTTTCTAATGCTATTTCATCTTGACATGATAACTTGCTCTCCAAGTCCTTATTGTATATTTAATTTTTACTTAATAATGAGGAATATTCTAGACACTCTTTTCTTGTCCTTCAAGTCAATATTTTACATTTAATTATTCTTAATAGTTAAGAATATTCTAGATGCCACATGTCTTATTCTTAAATCCTCCATTTGACTATTCCACAACCCTTTAATTTTTTATGACATATTTTTATAATTGAATATTTTATTTCTCTCTTTGCCATGGCTTACATGCCAACTATGCATATATACATTATTTCATTTTACGTCTTTAATAAAAATTTAACATATCTATTTTGGCATCTCTTGGTGTCGCCTAATCCAAGAAGGTTTCTAGGCTTCTATTTTTATCATATAGATGCCATCCATGTTAAACACTACTGGCAATTTAGGCATTCAATTTAATTGGGTAAGATTGTCTAACGATTGGCCTCTTATTCATTACTTCGAGACTCTAAAAGTGCTATCTATAAAGCTATTGAAATATCTAAGTAGCTCCTTTTTTTAGGCGCCTAATTAAGCTAATGGTCAAACCATCTTTTCTTGCCGAATTAATTCGGCTTGTAACCGAGAACATCAAGAAGCGTAGCCATGTTTGGCACATTCAAGATCATACCTTGTTGCCTACCGGATCAAGAGCCACTTCATTTGTCTCAGTTCAGGGTTGGAACCACCAGTTCCTAAACCAAGAACATAGCCGAACACTATCAGTTCACCTCTCAAGATCAATTCAAATTAATGCAAGATTGGTTCGTCTCGATTCATAGTCCTCCAACAACACATCACACAGTCCAGGGTAGCTAATCCTTGACTAGTGTGTGGCTGGTACGGGGTTTTGATACAAATCTACCTTCATCGAATTCACGGCTAGTTTGGTTGTCGACCGTTGTTAGCTTGCGAATCGTTCCACGATTCAGTCCTTGGTTGACTTCAGGGTGATCCTGTGGTCGTTTCGTAGCTTGACGAGGTCAATTATAATCGATCCATGCTTGATTTAAGATCGCCACACAGTCGACCTTCAGTCGATTACATAGCCGATTGATATACTAAGCCATGACTCAAATCGAAGGTAATCTTTCTTCTTTAGTGGTCATCTCGATCCTTTGGCTACTATCTGTAATTAGTTTGAACCCTAAGCTTAATCTTGCCCTCAATTTTGTGATGTCACATAATTAAATCTTGAATCCCATCTTAACGTCAAACTTGTTGATCTAAATGAATTACTAACAGCAGTAACATGAAATATTTCAACTATCATGCAAAAGGGATAATAGAATCAAAGCACATACATCATCTTCAAAGTCAATCTCAACTAAACTCAAAGGATTAACAATTATATTGAATTCATTGATATGTTTAGCAACTGACGCAACTCCACTCATCTTTAAGCTAAATAGACGCCGCATCAAATAGACTTTGTTGATCGTAGAGGGATTCTCGTACATATCCAACAAGGCTTTCGTCAAATCTGTAGTGTTCTTCTCTTTCATGATATTAAACGTGATGTTACGAGCCAACACTAGCCAATAACACCAATTGCTCGTCTATCCGTTAATTCTCAATCAGCTTGCTTCATCATCTCCCTCCCTAACAAGGGTAAGTGCAATTTCATTTGATATAGCTAATCTTTTTATCGACATCTTCCAAAAATCAAAATCCTTTCTATCAAATTTGTCTATTTTCACTTTACTTTCTTTTTTCGTCATCGATTCGTTTCAACTCAAGTAATCCTAGCTCTGATACCAATTGTTGCGCGAAGCAAGCAATCAAATAATAAAATAGACATAATAAGAAAATAAATTGGACATCAAATTTACGTGGTTTGGTTGTAGATACCAACGTCCACGGGAAGAGCATCAGTGAATTTCAATAAAGAACAAGCGATCTAACGGAGGTTACAAATCATACTTGAGTGACTCAAACACTCTTAGTATTTCCTATCCCCTAATTACATCAAATAACCCACACGTATTTAGCTTTAGAATTCCTCGCTAAATAAGTTCTCAATCTCACAAAGGAAATAACACAAGTATTAACACAAGATTTAATTGGCTTCGATACTTAAATAGTAGATTCCGCGAGAATCTTTGCTGCTTGAAAATACCTTCTGCCCAGAATTCGAAACGGCACTACATAAAAGAATTTTTTTTTTTTGTAACCGAGGTGTCCGGGCCAGCTTGCGCGCATCTTGACTATTCTTCGGGGGAGACTAGCACAACAACCTACTGCCATGGCCCCCCACTTAAATCACAGGTGCTCAGGTGGGGAATCGAACCAAGGACCAATACGTCTAACTATAGAATCTCAAGTGTGCCCCTAACTAACTAATCTACCCATGGGTAGGTCATAAAAGAAAACGTTCATCTCACTTCCAACAATTTGTGTGTGTGGGGGTCGGTTGGTCTTCAAGTCCATGTTGAACATGTTGGAGTGTTCAATATTTTCTTCTCTCTGGCACAATTGACAACAAAATCCACAATGGACTTTCCGAAGCCTTCTTTTCACGGTAATTCCATTTTGGAGTCCAAACACCAAAATATCATAAAACTACGCCAATACTTTAAAGGAAAAAATTTCGGTATGCAAGATTTTTTTTCTTTCAATTTTATTTTCGAAATTCATATTTTCCCTTCGGGCTCAAATTCGAGACATAATGTCAACATGAAGAATATGAAATATTAATAAAGTAAAAGTCTTGATAGAAAATGAAAAGCAATAATTGGATGAAGTCGCAACATGGGTATTTCGCCTTCTATTTTTGGGGATTCCCATGCTGCTTTTTAGTCTTTTGTATGAATTAAGCTTATTTTGGCTTTTATTTTGGCCTTTTGTTGTGTTTAGCGCATCGGACCCTGATTGTAACTTGCTTGCTGTAACAATGAGTACGAGATTTTTGTGTTCGGCTATCCTCTTGTACTTTGCGCTCTGAAAAGTCAATATACTTCTTACTTTACAAAAAAAAAATTAAAGTAAAAGTCTTAGGCATGTATATCGCCGAAAATGGAAGCTCAGACTAGTGATTCCAAATTACACTCATCATTGGACTTCGTGAAATATAGTAGAATCGAACGAAGATTTAAAACAAGAAAAATACAATGATTTGTTTATATGTTCTATATTCATGGAACAATCTGAAACCTACTCGTCGGAATCATTTCCCCAAATTTTGGAACCTGAAACCTACCATGCATGTCATAGAACCTAGAACCAAACCGGTGGAAATTGGTTCGATTTTCCATTCTAACCTGCAATCATGTTCACCCCTACCCAACATGGCAGCAGACCTAAAGGCCACATCCTTAGTCGAATAGTTGCCATTACATGATTACTTAAGTTGACTGGACCTTGTATTCATACGATATACATGTGAGCTATATGTTTTACGTATGGAGTAGGTATGGAATTTCACCGACGGCACTTCTATAAATGCAATGAGTTAATTACATCCGGTATTAGAATGCTAGGAATAAATTGTGTCCAATTTAGAAACGACAATTGATAGGAATCACAGGCCAATTCCAAAAATATAATCCAAGCAAACAATCCACACTACCAAAATATAATAATAAAAGAACAGAATCAGAAGAACACACGAGAGAATTTATTATCGAAGTTCACCCAAACCTGGGCTACGGCTTCACGTAGAGGCACTTTGTGAATCCACTAGTTTTCAAGAAAAGTAGGAATACAACTAACGATCTTCTCACAAGATCGAAGCAAAAAGAAAACGTGAACACTCAAGAATACCATCACGACCTCTCTTTTTCTTTTTCTCTCTATTCCCTATTTACGCTTTCTATCTGCTCTTATTCTCTGACGACTACAACCTATATATCCCAAATATATAAGGTGTATCTTTTAACCTAGAAGTAAAAGAAAGGGAAAAAGAAAAAAAAAACCCTTAATGATATATCTTGGCTTCACATGCCAACAATCTCCCACTTGAAGATAAATATATCTGATGCACTAAGTAACTTTTCATCCATCCTCTTCAAAAACTAGCAACTAGAACTTGTTCCTCTGCGATACTCCTCATCAATTAACATGGGGTATGCCAATAGTAGTAGTATAGAAAGTATGCTTTTCTTATTTACTACCTTAGTAAACATGTCAACTGGATTCTTTAAGCTATCAATCTTATGTAGCTTTAACTCGTTATCTTTCAATGATGACCTGATAAAGTGATAACGCTTCTTGATATGTCTAGTCCTTGAGTGATAAGCTACATTTTTTGCTAAGTGTACTGCACTTCGACTATCAGTCCACAGTGTGCTCACTGGCTGCTTTCGATATAGCGCCTCCAAATAATCGTGTAACCACATGATTTCCTTAGAGGCTTTCGTGATCGCCACATACTCTGCTTCTGTCGTCGATAGGGCCACTATTTTCTGTAGTTGAGATACCCAACTCACTATTGTACCTGCAACTGTAAAGACATATTCAGTGGTACTCTTACCACTATCTCGATCACCCGAGTGATCTGCATCCACATAACCCTGCAATTCTAGAGATGTACCTTCATAACAAAGAGAGTAATTTGATGTACCTACTAGATATCTCAATATCCATTTTACTACATTCCAATGCTCTTTACCCAAGTTCTCCAAATACTCCCACTGCATGTGCAATGTCTGGTTTCATGCTCACCATAGCATACATCAAACTTCCAACTGCTGACACATACGGCACTATCACCATCTCATCGTTAAAGCTTGAGTACTTGGATACATATCTTAAGAAAGCTTGAAGTGATCCACTAGAGGAGTCGCAATCAGTTTCACCTCGTCCATGTTGAATCTTTTCAACGCCTTGTTCACATAGTCTTCCTACGACAACCATAGTTTTTTTTTATTTTTCCTGTCCCTGATGATTTTCATGCCTAAAATATTCTTGGCCTCTTCCAAGTCTTTCATAGCAAACTACGCTGCTAACATCTCCTTTACTTCTGCGATTCTCTTCATATTAGGACTAGCCACTAGCATGTCATCAACATATAAAGAGAGATATACAATATCACCATCGCTATACTTTCGAAAATAAATACAATGGTCCGCCTCATAGTATGCAAATCCTTTTTCTTTCATAAAACCATCAAACTTTAAGTACCATTGTCGCGGAGCTTGCTTCAAGCCATACAAGCTTTTCTTCAAGCAACCTACCATGTGTTTTTTACCTTTGACTTCAAAACCTCTAGGTTGCGCCATGTATAACACTTCATCTAAATCACGTTTTTACATCTAAATGCTCAAGATGAAGATCCTCCACTGCAACTATACTCAGCAAAACTCTTATTGATGTCATCTTCACTACTGGTGAAAATATCTTGGAGTAGTCGATCCCTTCTTTTATAGAAAAGCCATTGACTACAAATCTCGCCTTGTATCTGATACTACCATCAGCTTCATTTTTTATCTTGTATATACACTTGTTTAACAAAGTTTTTTTATCTGTGGGCAACTTGATCAACTCCCAAGTTTTGTTCTGCAGTAACGAGCTCATCTTGTCTTTCATTGCACCTTCCCACTATATATGAGATGTTTCTTTTTTTTGCCTCACACAAGTCTCCGGCTTTCCCGAATCTGTATATAAGACATAGCTCAGAACAGTATTAGTTGAAGGATCAAAATTTACCTTTGGCTTTCTCACACGTGTCGATCTTCTCAAACAGGTACTTCAGGGTTACTAACTTGTTTCAAATCACCGTGTTCCTCTTGAACTGCTTGTTCATTAGTAATATGTTCATCTTGAACCTCCCCTTCAGGTGCACTTTGATCTGCTAGAATTATCTTCACAGGAATTGGGTCCAGCTCAATATATTTTGGTTCTATTGTCGTTTCATGCTCTGTCTGACGATCTTTGTACATCTTTTCTTCATGGAATATCACATTCCGACTGCGAATGACTTTGTTATTCTCATAGTCCCAAAGCCTATATCAATATTTATCGCCGCCATATCCAATAAAGACGCACTTTTGGGACTTAGCATCAACCTTTTTCTGTCCTCTCTATCAATTAAAGCATATGCAATACAACCAAAAAAATTTAGATATGAATAATTGATCTTTTTTCCTGATTACTGCTCTTACGGTACTCCTCCATCTAGCACACTAGATGGGCTCATGTTGATCAAATGTAGAGCTATATCAACTGTAGCAACCCATAAGTATAGTGGGAGACCTACATATAGTCGCATACATCTTGCACGCTCCAAAATGGTCATGTTTATCCTCTCAGCCACATCATTCTCTTAAGGAGTTCTAGGAATAGTTTTCAACCCATGTATACCTTCTCGGCTCAAATATTTTACAAATTCATTGCTCATGTATTCATTACCATTATCAGATTTTAGAGCTTTAATCTGAAAATCCGTTTCTTTTTTACCATGGTTTTTCATATTTTGAAAATCCCGAATACTTCTGATTTTTTTCTGAGAGCATAGACCCCAAGTCTTTCTTGTTGCATCATCAATGAAAGTGAAAAAATATCTCTTACCACCAAAAGAGAGTTCATGAGCCGGTCCCTACACATTAGTATGAACCAACTCTAATTTCTACCTTTTATTTTGTCGTCCATTCAATTTAAAACTAACCGCTTTTTGTTTTCCAAAAATGCAACTCTCACAGAATCTAACTCAACCTTTTGTAAGCCTGGAAGTAATTTTCTTGAATGTAACTACTTGACACCCTTTTCACCAAGATGTCCCAAATGATAATGTCAATGTCAAAGAGTAGATAAATTACATGTAGCCACTGTAGTTGCAACCATATCATTAATATTGTCTCCTTGTAGAAGGTAAAGTGTAGCTGTACACTTTCCCTTTGCTACTACTCTTGCCCCTGAGGTTGCCTTCCATTCTCCACATCCAAAAGTTGTTACCATGACTTCTTGGTCAAGTTTGCTAGATGAAATCAGATTTTTCTTCAACTAGGAAATATGTCTGGTTTCACGCAAAATTAGACATCCGCCACCTGAGATGTTCAAATCTACAGTTCCTTTTCCTGCAATAGGACACATGTGGCCGTTTCCCACAACCACTTGCCCAAAATCTCCACTGGCATAATCAACAAATATATTTCTTTGAGAGGTACAATGAAAAGAAGCACCAGAATCAAGAAACCATTTATCTGTTGTCAAGTCAAACCCTATAGATAAACACAAGTTTTCTAACAAAGTTCATCACTTACCACGTTAGCTCCTTGATTCTCATCTCTCAGCTTCTTTTTTTAGGCTTCACAGTGAAATCTATGATGTCTCATCTGGTGACAAAATCAGTACTCATCTTTTGTAACATCTCTCTTCCCCATGGATTGTGACCTATCCCGTCCGCTGAATTTTCCTCTGCTTTTACTTCTTCCACGGTTCTCTACTGCTAGTGCCGTTGAAGATGTAGATGCCGAAAACTTATCTCCACCTGAGACTTTTCTTCGCATTTCTTCATCCATGATACTACTCACAGCATCATCCAGAGCCAAATTATCCTTCATGGTGCTTGAACTTCCCTGCACCGCGGTGTTGTAGCTTTCCGGAAGAGAACAAAAAAATAATAAAGTTTGTAGCTTCATAATGAGATTTATGCCTGCGGATACTAACTGACCAGTGACCTACATAAAAATGTTAATATGCTCTGCAACAGAACATCTATCAGATAATTTCATATTAACCAACTTCTTTAACAAAAATATATGATTCGTTGTGGACGGTTTCTCATAGATATTCGTTAAAATATCCATAGCTTCTTTTGCAGTCTTCGCTTTCGCGATGTGATACCTCATCTTTTTTGTCAAACCTAGACGAATCGCACCTAACGTCTTTCGATCAAGAATTTTTCATCCTGATTCTGCTGTCAGAACTACTTCCGCAAGTTCAGGTTTCCAACCCTCAAGTGGTGCATAGAAATCTTTCTGATAAAGATAGTCCTCTATTTAGAGTTTCCACCATCCGAAATCCTGCCCATCGAACTTATCGATTCTGATTTTATCTTCGGTCACACCGTTTGCTTTCAATCGAACGTCACCGAAAAACCCTCGATGTTCTCGATTAGCCAACCTAGGCTCTGATACCAGTTGATAGAAATCGCACGCCGATTCCAGAAATATAATCCAAACAAACAATCCACACTAGTAGAATATAATAATAAAAGAACAGAATCAGAAGAACACACTAGAGAATTTATTATCGAAGTTCACCCAAACCTGGGTTATGTCTCCGCACAGAGGCACTCTGCGAATTCACTAGCCTTCAAGAAAAGTAGGAATACAACTGACGATCTTCTCACAAGATCGAAGCAAAAAGAAAATGAGAACACTCAAGAATGCTATCACGACCTCTCTTTTTCTTTTTCTCTCTATTCGTTATTTGCGCTTTCTATCTGCTCTTATCCTCTGATGGCTACAACCTATATATGCGCAATATATAAGATGTATCTTTTAACTTAGAAATAAAAGAAAGGGAAAAAGATTAAAAAAAAAACCCTTAATAATATATTTTGGCTTCACATGCCAACAACAATTTTCGATAGGATTAAAACGTAGTTTATAAATTACATATTGTCTAACCTGAACGAAACACTAAATAACAATCATCTAAAGGATTAAGTACGGTTTTAATTCTTTATATATTGTTAAAAATGCCATTTGATTCTAACTATTTTGTGTGCCATGTGATATCGTAATTTTCATGGTTTTGCAAGCTAAGTCCTTCTATCACCTACCATTTCTTACACCGTCATATGACTAACGTGGAAAATTTTGGACATGTGGTGCTGATGTGGTACTAAAAGATATGAATAGAAAAATATTAGGAGATACTGACACAAATGGTTCTTGAATTTTTATTTGGACTGAGAGAAATCATATCCTTTTTAGAAGTAAGCCTCTTTTTGTGTCGGCGATTCTCAAGCACCTTGTCCAGATGGTTAAAGATAGCGCCCTCTCTCTCGGACGCGTTGAGGATCATCCCTGCAATAGGAGTGTACAATGGAATTGGGACCTCTCCTCCTCTATCTTTGAGGACCGCCATGTTGCCTTTTAGATTTTATTTCTTGTTGTCTTTGGCTGCTATTTTAGCCGTCAGCTTAGTTGCTTGGCCGTTGCTTGTTTTTAATTTAGGTTGCTTGGCCGTTGTTCGGCCGTTGGGATTGCACTTTACCTTGGTTGTATCTTGTTGAGCCGCTACACCTTTGCACCATTAAGGACACACCCAAGTATCCTAATGGGTGCGAGATTTTTTTGTTCGACCTCTACTTTGTACTTGGCGCGTTGGAAAGTTATATATATACCTACCTTACAAAAAAATGGTTCTTGAATTTTAATTCAATATGCAATATTTGGATGAAGTCATAATAGGGGAACTGTAGATGGATTGAATCCTTCACAACTGAAATGCCCTCTTCCCCCACAAGCACCTACTCCTAACAAAATGAAAAGCAGCAAGCTCTGCAATAAAAAAAAAACAAACAAACAAACAAGCTTAGCGGTGCTAGTAAAGCGCATCGGTTTTTCAGTTAGCTTTCAATGGAAGCTTGAAAAATAGGGGAAGGATTCCAAACCTAACCTAAGTTGGGAAAGTCCTAAAACTTTTATTTTGTTCAATGTGATCCCTAAACTTTAGCTAAATCTTGAATCTAGTTCCTGAACTTTTAAATTCATCTCGCTTCTCCAAACCCATTGACTGTTTGCATCCCCTTAGGATTTGAACGGATCAGGTACTCTATATACCCACCCCGCTTCTATCCCTATTGAGGATGAGAAAATATTAGGTATATGAGATATTCCAAATCAGCAAAATAACACTTCATTCAGTAAAGGTGCGCATGAAAACTATCCAGAAATAGTTTTTGGAACAAAAACCTATTTCTGGAATAGGTTTTGAATAGAAACTCATTTGGTAGCGCAATTCTATTTTTCTATTTTTAGAATAATTTTGAGAAAAAGAAATAGATTTGAAGCAGAAATAAGAAATAAAAAAAAGTTACTTCTCCGAGAAATAGAAATCTCCGTCGACGACCAACCCCGTCGGGCGCACCTCGTCGGCCGTTGCTGTCCCTCGACTGCTGATTGTTGCCGCCGCCGTCGATTGCAGGTCGCCGGGCGTCGGTCGCCACTACCGCCTGTCGCCTGTCGCCGTCGCTGGTCGCCGGCCGCCGATCGCCATTACCGAACCGTCGCATTTTTCAGAAGTAAAAATTTTCAACCGTTGTTAAACAAATTTTTATTCTAGGATCAGAAATTTTATGCCGCTATCAAACGCATTTTTTCCTCAAAAACTCATCCAAAAACAGAAATATAAAAAACTATTTTTGTTCCAAGAAACTGTTTCTGGACATGAATGGTTTTCATCCGCACCCTAAACGACAAGTGTCCGTGGGGCCCGCATTCCAGATCTTTCACAAGCCCTTCTGTCACTCACCTTTTTTCTTCCAAAAACACCCCATCTTCTCTCTCCTCTGTTCTCTCTTCTCAGTAAGTCACGCAGAAGCTCTAGATCCGTTTCTATATCGTTCCAAAACCAGAAAGAATTTGCAGAGGAAATCCATCTCTTGCGGTTTGGGAAGGACGACAAAGATCAATTTTTTTACAAGAGTCCCGATGAAGCTCAACAGTTTTTGCGTTGCGATTGTGGCGGTGGTTCTGTGCACGTCAAGCGAATTGGGTCTGTGCAGAGAAGGCCAGATCATAAGGATGACTCCGTTTTTGCTTCCTTTGAGATTTAATGGAGATGAACCAGACCAAAAACAAAAAAGAGATTTCATGGCAGATGAGGAGAGACAGAGAGGAGAACAGAGGAGAGAGAAGAAGATGGGGGTATTTTTGGAAGAAAGAAGGTGAGTGAGAGAGGGATTTGTGAAAGATTTGGAATGCGGCCCCAATCGGACACTTGTCGTCCACTGAATGGAATGTTATTTTGCTGACTTGGAATATCTCACATACCCAATATTTACAAAGTTAAATCTAATGGAAAAAGGTAATATCAAAATAGAAAGAAAATGCGGGCTAATAATTTTAATTTGCTTTGTATAAGCCAGGAGACCTTGTAATGAATGCATGAGCATAAAATGGAAGCCAACGCACTTTAGCTTTTCTACCTGAAGGAAAGAATCCACCGTCAGAACTCGGTCTCTCCATCTTCATATTTTATAAATTAACTATCTCTAATTTAGATGCTCTTCGCTTAATTATTTCTTGACTTTCTCCTAGGACAGTACACAGAAATACTTTAAAGAAAAATCAGCTTTCAGGACTGTGGCAACGATTAAGTTTAATTTCAATTTGATTTGACTTTGAATATGATCTATTTGGTACTTCCAATGCCGGTCGATGAAAACGTTAAATTGATAATGTGGAGCTGATGTGATGCTTATATGGCCTTGTGAATAAATAGCTCAATAGTTATTGTCCAATGAAAATGCATAATTAAGGACATGTGACGTGGTAATTTGATATTTGGAAAATTGTGATATACAATGTAAAAGTGACTTTAATTTGAGCATTTAATAAATTTGCTAATGCAAGCAAAATCATTCCACAAAATAATTTAGGTTAATACTATCAAATGTTGAACTATATAGAAGGGGTCTTTTGTGAAATTTTCTTATTATTTCCTCAAAATGTTCTTAACTCTTGGATCTAGGATTTTTGGTAAAAGGGCCTTTTGTGAACTTTCCTGTCTTTAAAGGTTGTATATCATTTTCAATGGAAGAGGATATATAGATACAATTGAATTTGAATAGTCAATAATCACCTCCATTAATTATTTAATCTTATGTAGGTGCCGTGTTTATATGGGGTCAGGATCCCCTGCCCTAGTGGCAGGGTGCCCTGCACCCAGCACCGTTGGATCATCCTCCCCTTTATAAGGGGGGGGGGGGGGGGATGGCAGGGGATCTAGATCCGTTTATATGATCCCCATGGATTTGGTTTTTTTTTTTTTTTTGGCTATGCAAATTCAATGTCTTTTGTAAATGAAGAATTTATTTACTAAAACCAGTAGAAAAGAAATGTGCATAATACGAGAAATGCGAGAAGGTTGTGTCTTTTCAGTCGCCACTTTGTGGAAAGAAAAAACATATCACTCAATTCTCTGTAAAGTTAGCGACTCCTGTAGGCATTACCATAAAGAATATTACACTTGCTAGAGAATATGTGGATTGAGGTACGGTTAATCTGCATAGCCCTAAAATTTCGAGATTTGCGAACCGGTCACTATAGCCCATTAATATGCTAGCAAAAAGCGAGTTACTCCAAACAAGATATCACAAACAGTATAGAGATATGTGCTGACGACGTAGATGGAACATTCTGGCCGAGTCTGACACAAGTGATTACCAGCTACCACGGCGGTGGGTAATCAAATAACTTGGTTGATGGCGTAATCATTCTTGCCGCTTCTCTTTTACTTGTTCTTGATCACATTCTAATCAAACCGCCGCACGAACGGGTCCCAGCGCAGTTCTCACCGTAGCCTTGTTGGAATCGTCGAAAGCGATGAAATAGCGGTCATACATAATAAACATGAGAGAAGGCCTTATCCTTGTCGGCGAGAACTCGGAAACTCGCAACAAAACAAGTAGTTGTCTACTTGTCCCCACTAAACAAAATATAATTCTCCCTTCTTCCTTAAGCCACTTCTTCCTTTATGATTATTTCATCGTAAATGTGGCATTTAACAAAGATTTATCTCCCAATTTTTCTTCAAGTGTACATTGGCTCTAACATGATTTGTCCAGTCCTTGAATGTTGAGATTATTTCCCTTTCTTGTTGCCGCTTCTTTTGTTGGAAGCGTTTGGCTGCACCTTTTCTTATAAGATCATATTTACCTCTGACCATTTGTCCGATTGGTGGCTCACAAATATGAATACTATGTGTAAATATTGATCAAGTTTATCACTTGATGATGTTTATAACTTATAACCCGTTAATCAAAGCGATGATGGAATCAAGTTTCTCCGACTGAGAATCTAGTTTTGATTAACGAGACCAATCTTATCTAGTTAATTGGCCAATAATTGGTAAAAATAGAGAACACGAAAGGGTTTTTACTATCCAGAAGGCGCTCATGTTGTTTCTCGCACGAAGTAACTTGGATGTACAGCTTTAAGGTGATTTGCATAATATGATTGATTTAGCCCACTACCTAACAAAATTTATATAGTTTTCTACGGGAAGAAATTTTGATTTATATGAAATAGAAACTAAGTGACTAAAATTACCAGAATTCGTCTCTTTCAGCTAGTAATCGAGTCATCTAAACAAACAAAACTGCCCAACACTAGCTGAAAAGTGAAAACAAAGCCTGACAGACTAAGATCACTAATCATAAGACCTAACATGAAAAATAACAGGTACATTCACCCAATTTACTCAAGCATGTGTCCTTTTCTAGGGTTTCCAAATGAGAGAGAGGAGTGCAAGAAAAAAACAAAGAAATAAAAAAAGAAGAATCAAATGATATGAAATGAAGAGGTTTAAGAATTTGGTTGTGAGGACAAAAGATGGTGTTGGAGAATGATGCTGACTTGTGTGCCCTTAGGACTGGTCAAGCCGACACCGGAGTTGCAGATGGGGCCATTGCACGTGTATGGATGATTGCCAAATATCTAGGGTTTAATTTTTTTTCCCCTTTTATTACATATGTATCCATATAATGTAAGTGTTTCTTATTCTAGAAGAAACCTAAATTTTTTAAAACTCTGGCAATGGGTGGGATGTGGGGAGATCCAATCTAGGATAGGAAAACAGAAGTTTTTTACCCAGTTTGTCTTCATCAGAGGGACGAATCACACTTGATGATTTAGAGTATGCATCATTTACTCTTGGGGTTGCATTTCCCATACTTCTTTGCATATAGAGCTGAGTAGGACATAAATTGTCATATTGATGTTTGGTGAAATATGAATACTGTCGAGATGTCCGAATTTAACCTCGACTAAATTGGTTACAACTTGAATAGGATCTCTAGAAAAAAGGTTTTGAAAAAGAAGTAGGAGAAAATTTTTCACTCCTGAGAGAGATAGAGATGTTCACGTCGATATATGTGGCCTAAGGATAATATTGTGATCTTTGTGTGTGCATCTGTGTTTGACACATCGCCATGGTTAGATGTTTTGAAAATTTTAATCTGGCTCTAAATGATGTGCTGCGCTCAACTTAATAGTATATGCGGAACTATGTATTCAAAATCACTTTAAAAAAAAAACAAGACTATTATACTAAGTATAAAAACTTAAACCTTTAGAATATAATCGATTTTCATCTATTTTTGCTTCTAAGAGACACATTTCACTTCTAGCCACAACAAACCCAAAGGAGCTTTGGAAAGACCAAAGGGTATTTCCTTTCAAGAAGCAAAACCCACCGGCTAACGATTAAAACCCATTTAAAAGAACTCTAGAACGTGCATCCCATCAATGTCCCTATCCATTCCACGTGTGTTACAGCTTACAGGACTGAAAGTCCCCTATTTATTCAAGTTCAACACATCTAGCAACTAAACTCTTGACGTTCAAAGCACCTATTTAATTCGATCGAGACATGCATATGTCAAAGACAATGTTGTTGCCTAACGACGAAGAGACAAAAGCATGAATGCTTCGTTTTCAAGAGTTCACAACAAAGTAGCTTACAGATCATCTACTCCTGATGTCCTAAAATATACACCGAATATCATATTATTTGATTATTCCTCTTGTAGGTTGAACAGGCGGCAATCATTCAAAGTCTAAACCCCAATATGGGGGGGATGGTGTATAATCTTCTTGCAAAGGACAGAAACGACAATACTGTTGTCATTTTCAGATAAATTGTAATGAAAAAAAAAATTAGGGTTTATGGACTTGTCACAGTGTGGGTGCAACTAATGAGTATATAGAAAAGAAGGGTTTCTTTTGCTTATTCAAATGGTCAAGGATATGAGTGGCTAATTCTTTTATCGCATGTGTGGAGGAAAAAGTTGAGCATATATGAAATGTTTATATCACATAACACGTTGACATGATATCATTAACCAGCAAAGACGGTGTTGAAGGACGGTAATGTAATGTACGTTTCTAAAAATGAGATTGCTTAATTGGTCTGGGGATGTCACGCGTTTCCATCGCATCTTGTAAGAATTACAAGGTATATCTTCTGAACGCGTAAGAACAGCCTGGAAAAAGCCAACAAGACGTATATTGGCGGAGAGCTTTAGCTTGAACGGAAGGACCAAGGCCGTTCTCCTCTATCCGATTAACAATGACAGTGTAAAGGCCCTACAAGCTTGTCTCAATGTGCATAATGGGGTCAAGTCTTTCGTTTGATTTGGAATGGAAGTGTCTCCTCATGTTCCTCTCTGGTCCTGACTCTGTATGAGCTCCCACTAAGGCACTAGAATACAATCCTGTCTTTAATGATCTCTCTCTCTCTCTCTCTCTCTCTCTCCACACTTATGTTGAAAGGCTTTCCCTAATTATACTAAGATCAATTGAAATGTCGCTTCATTATATAATGTGACAGACTCTACTGACGTGAATACGGCTCATTTGTTCAAATACCCACTTATAATCTGTCACGTTACTTTGTAAACCGATTTCATATGGGTTTGAATATACCTAGCATTAAGGACACACCCTTCACTTCTGGGAGTACACGAGATGAACTAGAAAAAACGGGAATAAAAAGGTTCTGATCGAGTCATCATATAGGATAGATGAGCTGCATTTAATTTCAGGATCTTGAATGCGTTTGGCTTGGCCATGCATTTTAGGAAGCGAACAATGCCATCAAAAAGCCAACTGTAGCGCACAATGTGTAGGGAACATCCATAGGTCCCTCATGCAAAACATTCATGCTTCCAAATAGAAGACACGGGATCACCAAAAGTTTTGTCCAACAATATCTCTGATTTGCGAATTACAAATATAAATCACAAATAAGTATATTCGATTACGTTTGTATGTAGCTGTTCATAACTTATAACCTGCCAATTCGAGTCCTGGATGGAGGAAAATTTGAAGGAAAACATAGCCAAAAAAAAAAAAAAATCTATCTAGACAAAGGCTTTGGAAGTAGTTCCAAACTAATGGAATCCTCAACATGGAAACCTCTCCAACAAATTGAAAACAACAAAAGAAAATTAGGTCACGGGTACAAATATGGCCAGAGAAAATGACATTTTCAAGGATGAAAGAGTAGAAAGAGGACATCTATGTATGACAAATCTTTCATGGAGACCTTAGTTAACGTAATAGAGAGTCAATGACTACTTCACACGTCTCACTAACTTTGACTGTGGAATAGAGTTAGAAACTTATTTAGTTTTTTAAACAGACTGGGGATGTGTTAATTAGTATTTACATGATTGTAAGTGGGCTTAAAGCCTAGCCATAGCCCAAAAGCCTCTAATCTAGTTTAGCGTGTTCGTGATGCCTCTCCAACCCGGCCCGTGCAAGCTTAAACTATTTATGATTCATGCAACAGTTTATCATCCTTTGGAATTAGTTGACTTGATATTATCGATCCAACAGCCTATCCTCTTTATTGTTGAATTAAGTCATTAAGTACTCTCTTATAGTTGAAAGCTTTTACAATTGTAATAATAGATTAATCGGCGATGTCTCGTTAACCTATCCCTCGAGAGGAATAGGCCTCGGATCATCTCTAAAAGAATAGTCATCTTTAACGGGATTCGAATTACTTCAACGTTCCTACCATGACATCCATACAACGATGGCGGGAAATAATGTTGGTTCTCTCAACTTAAACCCCAAAGAGGTCCTTAGGGGCACAATGTAAAGCACAATTTATGTTTTTAACTTTGTCTAATTGATGATAGTCTGGATAAGTCTCTGTGGACTGAACTAACTTTTGATTCATTTACATAGGATGCTGATCATGCTATGGGCCCCCTAATTTTGTAGCCTTTCTAAGCTAGTATTACAAATGCGCATCCCAATCCCAATCTTCTGTTAAAATGGTGGGTCAATTCTATGATTAGAGCTTCATCATTCCTTACCAAGATTACGACTCATAATGGTTAATTTCCTATTTACATTTTACTTTATCAAACAGCGGCACGTGCATAGCTATCGCACGACACAACAAATGGAAAGAAGCCAACAATTGATTAGTGAGTGAGGCAATGTCAAATCAATCAACTTGAGCAGCCAATATGCAAAAGCGTGATACATCTACAAGTAATGATGGAGCTGGCTAAGTGGCTTTTTGCATTATACTCCCACGGCGACAGAAACCGATCCTTTTCTTAGGTGCGAGCAATTTCAGATTCCAAGTAAAAATATATTGTCGGGTTACAAGGTCTACCCAAGCTCACCTGTATTCGTAATTAAACGATTGCAGTGAATTATCGCCTCTAATGACTACCATTTGCTTCTACAATCTACTGATCATAACTCATATTGAGACACACGAAAATATAAAACATTGATAAAGTAAAAGTCTCAGTCATGAATATCACCGGAAATGAAAGTTTAGACTAATGGTTTCAAATTACATATTAATCAACAAATGTCATGGAATACCGCATGATCGCACAAGGGCATAGAACAAGAAAAACAAAGACTTATTGTAGGTTTCATGTTACAGGTCTTAGTTCCACCGAGAACTCGGAATCTACCATGTATACCCCATAACCTAATGCTGCTTTGTTTCCACTGGTTCGATTCTTCGGTTCCCGATTCTACCCTAGAACCATGCTCACTTCTACTTTTTCTTGTACGATTAGATGCTAACAAGAACACTCGCCAAAGTTATGGTTGGATTTTTGTTTTGGTGGATGCGGAGAAAATGGAAAAGTGGGATCCGAGAAGGGCACTTGAGTAAGGCAATTATAGGTGCCAATGATCGCAACACGAATGCTTACCTTATGCATTGCATAATGGATCTAAAGGACGTGCATTGGCTTACCAAATAAGATCAAATGCCATAAGAAGATCTAGGTTTGTCATAGTTTTGAATGTATTGTGATTATGATGTGTTATGACTATTCTGGCATGAACTATGTGAAGCAAAGTTGTTTAAAAAGGAAATTAACCATCACGAGTCGTAATATAGTGAAGGAATGATGAAGCTCTAATCACAGAAGTGGCCCACCAATTTGCACACCTTAACAAAAGTTTTTTGGGATTGGGATGCGTATATGTAGAATTAGGCTAGAAAGGCTACAAAACTAGAGCCACATAGCTTGATCGGCATCCTATTTGGTATTGGGATGCATATATGCAGTACTAGGTTAGAAAGGCTACAAAACTAGGGCAACATAGCTTGATCAGCATCCTATGTAAGTGACTAAGAAGCTAGTTCAGTCCACAGAGAATGATCCAAACCATCATTAATTAGACAAAAAATAAATGTGCAAATTGTGCTTTACATTTGTGCCCCGAAGGAGCTCTTTGGCGTTTAAGCTAAGAGAACCGACATTAATTCGCTGCCATCGTCGTATGGATGTCATGGTCCGAACATTGAAGTAATTCGAATCCTGTGGAAGATAACTCTTCTTCAAAAGACAATTTGTGGCCTATTCCTCACGAGGCATAAATTAACGAGATATTATCGATTAACAAGACAACTGGTAAATTCATTCCACTAAAAGATACACCATAAAAAAAGTTACTAAATTAATCGAAGATTAAGTGCATTAGTCATCTGTTCACGAAATTTATTAGTGGCAACCATGAGAGCCCCAAATATATAGGAAAGTTCAAGTGTGCTTATTCAAACAAGTTCGGCCCCTACATGATACTGACCAGGACAATCTTTAATAAAAAAAAAATTTAAAAAAATTATTAAATTTTCTATTTTAAATTTTTTTTTGTTTTCCTTCTTTCTTTCTTTATTTTGTTTTGTTTTCTTTTTTTTCCCTCTTGCAACCACAACTAGGCCTTGTCAATGGCCGGTTGAGGTCACTAGCCTTGAGCAAAAGATGCCCTTGCCACCTCCGACCCTCGCCCGATCCAGCCAAGGTAGCCCCTGCCTGAGGCCGGCCAACGATGAGGCCCCAGTGGTGGCCGACCAAAGGAAAAAGTAAACAATAAAAGAAAAGGAAAAAAAAAAACAAAGCAAGAAAAAAATTTAATAAAAATTTTTAATAAATATTAAAATTTATTCACGTCAACGATTTCAGGGCAACTTAGCCAGATGAACTTAATTGATAAAATTAAAAAGTTTATAAGTGAATTGAGAAAAATGCAATAAGTATAGAATTTTTTACAATGTTCTCAAATATTGAACAATTGACAAAATCTCAAGGATCTCTGATAGCTTTACCCCTTGATTTGGCAAGCTATGTTTTCCGTTGCGCGGTCTTCTATGTTACCTCGCTCCTAGCTTTCCCTGATTCAAATGGATTCATCTTTTTCAGTTAATATTCTCATATACTTCTAAACGTAAGAATAGGTTATAAACTCACCAAAATAACCTGGCATAGCCTAATTACAATGATGCGAACAAAAGGCCATTATTAGAAATAAGCTTATGCTCTAGAGGTGTCCATGGCAACCATAGTAGCACGAAAGTACTCACCATGGAGACTCGAATTTATATAATCCCACTTCGATATGTCTCAATATCGAGTGTATTCATATATTTTCCACTGGGGACGTATGCAAAGCGACAATATCAATATTGCACTAACATGGGTGTAAGAACAAATTAAAATCCAGTGGTTCTAACCAACAAAGACATCAGATAGTAAAAGTAAAATTTATTGTGTAACCAGTTTTCTCTTGTTGAATTTGGATATATTCTCCGTATTGCCAGCCGATGTTTACTTAAGAGTCCAGATATTTTAACAGGCAGACCACTAATAGAAGATCACATCCGCAACCCAAATATTAGCAGCAACAACACAATGTTAAGTGAGACAATGTACAATATGTTCACTACACCAAAAATACAGTAAGCATGCTACATTGACAATTTACCTGTCCGCCAGTAAGCAAGAGCCCACATCAAAGTTCGACTTCTTGCAAGAGCACCGTGCTTATGATCAATTTCAACCGCGTCCATCCTCATTAGCACAACCATGCTGGTATAGAACACATGCACTTTTGTCCCAGACAGAGTGAAGAAACGCATATTATCACAAGCCTGAGATCGACTCAAATTCTGATGTGGGAGCTCCTTTTGTTAAGGGTACACAAGAATGTGTGGGGTTACATGCTGATAAGCCACAAAGAAGATGGGACTTCCGCAGCATCATTATTGGAATAAGACGCCATCATTATTTGATGCTGGCAAACCTTTGAGTACATCTCTTAATGCGTAATAATGGCTATCACATTTGTGGTCCGAAATTAAATTGCTGGAGAGCACTATCCTCTGAAAATGATCCCCAGGACGCCGTCTCCATAGAGTGAAGTACTCAATCCCACTATTTGAGTTGCAGTCCAGATTTCTCTTCAGGTAATACACAGCACCTGGCACAAATAACTCCTCAGGCATTGCTCGTTCCTTCTCCATAACAGCATCACCCTTTGCTGAGGGTTTGGACTTGGGGGAAACTTTAGGAACAATAGCTGATTCCTGTCGAATGGATGGATCTGTTTTCAAAGTCAAAGTAAGGTTAAATCCAAGAGAAACGAGAAAGCTATTGTTGCTGGAAGGACGCTCAGAAGGTCGAAATAATTCAATGATCAATAGTTCCCTTTTTCAGACATGCATTTAACATTACAAGACTTTGGAGGAACAACTAAATGGGCCAGGGATGATCCAACATGAGGTGGCATTTGATTCATAAGGCATCCGTCTTGTTTGAGGGGTTGCATGAAGTTTGCCAGATAAGGCCAAAAGGTAAGCAGCAGTACATGGATATACCAGGGTATACAAGTCACAGAAAGCCAAGCTCAAGTCCTCTTGTGGATGATCGCACATAAAAGGATAGGGAATTAAGATCCAAGACAATAGTTCTGCCAAATCGTTCGGCCATCACCAGCAGCACGGAACCTATTGACTATCAAGTAAACACTAACCACACAGTGTCGCATGAAGGGACTTACTTAACGTTGGAAAGAGGAGCAAGCACATTAATAATTATGTGCCAGTAAAAACTGATAAGAATAATAGCATTTTTTCCATGGAAAAAAAGATTTAGGGCCTACATGGCAACAATTCTAATTCTTTCATTGTACTCGGGAAAAAAAAAGGATGAAAAAAACATGTTTGGTAACATAAATGATTCTGATTCTGATTCTGATTCTGATTCTGTTTCTGTTTCCGAATACAGTTATGGAGCAAAAACAAGTATAAAAAAACAGTTGATTCTACAAAAAAGAATCACTTTTAACAAACTTTTTTTATTTTTTATTTTTTGTGTTTTAAATGTAGGGATTAAACAGGCTAAGAAACACATAATCAACATCCCTATTTAAGTTCTATACTATAATTGACCTAGTCATTGTAGCCACATTCAACAACGGATCATTATACCACACTAAAATTACTTATGAGATCCTAAAATCTATATGGACAAGTGAGAATTAAAAGGCAATTAAGTAAACTAATCTGAAATCACACATTAACCCAACATGGTCTCTAATTTTTTTAGCTTAAAATTACTCTTTATGACGGGAAAATTAGACAGAATAGCACGAACAAATATTATATGCAATATGTCATATAAGAGAATCAATATGAATTAATCTTCAATTAATTCCAAATGTAGAATGAAATTTCACAAAATAATTACGTAATTATTTGACTTAAATGACAAAAATTGGAAAGAGAAATTGTTCTCAAAACATAAATTTTGTGCAGTTACCAAACACATCCCTACTACAGGGACAGAAATTTTGTGCAATTATCAAACACGTTCTGATTCTCTAAAACTCATCCAAAAAACATAATCAGAAAAAACCAATTCTAACCAAAATCACTTTTTCGGATCAAAATCGTTGCAATGCATGTTCTTAAAGATCAGGATAAGAATTAAAAAAAAAGGAATCACACTCCCAGAAGAAAATTGTAGTCAAAACTCTATTGATAGAAATGACAGTTGGGAATACACTTGGCCCCCAACCTAGATACAAATTCTATGATGGACAAGCAACAGAAGCCCATAACATATATCCTCTGAAGGAGTACTAAATAAAATCAAGTTGGTCTTCAATTGCAAGTTCTGACTTAATAACACAGACTCCCACTAGTGTAAGAAGTCTATTCAGCAAGGGATAAGTACAAGGCACCTTCTGCTTAGACAATAATAACACACACCTAGAAGGAAAATAGCAACACTGGTCCAGTCAATCACACAACTTTCGCTAAAAAATACAGCAACGCAATATTGTAAAAGGCCTCACCCAATTTTTCTTTGTTAGTCCTGAATTTAGCATAATCAGCAAGTTTCCTTGCCACATCTTGTACTGAAGACACAACCTGTTTTGCATTTGAAACCAGGTCAACGATACTTTTCCAGTCTTCCTTTTCGATTACACTAGTCCTGCAGAAGAAATAAAGTTCAAAGTTGAACATTCAAAGTTGAACATCAGAGTAGCACATAAACATTTCTGAGACGTCCTGTAGGTCTTGTTTGCAACCAAAAGAAAAGGATTCATTAAAGAAGAAATCTCTGGGATCGGATAACTGAACAGTGAAAAACTTGAAATTGAAATTCATTTTCCTCATGAGGAAGAATGGTGATAATATCTGCATGTGTTCCCGATACAGTAGCAAACATCTCTGGCAAAATAATGGAAACAGAAACAGAAGGAAAATTTGAAGTCTTAAACCTTATGTACAGAACAAAATCGAGTCCTCAACATTTCAATGGATTCAATCAAAATCCAAAACCTATACCCAAAAGTACAATCAAGTCCTACAACTTTCAGTTGCTTCAATAGGGTCCTAAATTCATTATTCAAAGATGCGATTAAGTCCTAAAAATTACATTCAAAAGTGCAATTTAAGAACATTGTGTATGCCATTTTTAAGTGGCACATGGGCAATTTCAGGTAGCATTCATTCAAAGGACTCGAATGCACTTTTTGAAAAGGATTTCGGACTTAACTGAATCAGTTGAAAGATTATGATTCGATTACATCGTGTATCCTCCCAGAAATGGATGTAGGAGGCATCTTCTGTAGTTATGTGTCCTTTGTACGAACTTAGACTGCAGAATTATTCCTTTAACCCGCAACAACTGGAAACAAATTGACCAACAAATTCACCACAGATACAACAAAGCAGTTTATTTTTTGGAAAGCACGCATTTCAATTACTTCAAAACAGAGCTCTCTTGGTGTTGAAATCAATAGTAGATTGCAACAAAGCGAGACAAGAACGTCATTATCTTGATCAAGGCTTTTAAAGCAAAATACCATCACATGACAACGGCTACTAAATGCCTATACTGACACAAGAAAAGCACTAGATTGCAACTTATGTAGTTCTGAATGAAGACAGAAACCTATCTGTGACATCCCAAGAAGCAAAGAGAAAACTCAGGGACATGTACAAGGGAAGTCCCAAACATTTTGTCCATTGGTAGTGTGAATCTTGACAATTACATTTTCATCAAATGAGTCATAAGCATTATCAATTTTAGTCAATTAAGTCCACTGATCAACTTTTTATGCCTAAAAGCGGGGTGCCTTCTTGTAAGATGAGCCTCGGTGATTTCCAACACCACATTCCATCAATTGCACGCTTAAGACTTGATTGACCAAAATCGACACCATTTTGGATTGACCAAAATAAAATGTCAACATTTAATCAACAAAAAGAAAAAGCGTTTGGTTTATAATTGGACTGATCTTGAAAACTCACATAGGTCACTAGTCAGTGCTAATAAACCACTTGGGCTGGTCCTTGCACTATGGTGATTCTGCTGTTTACTGCAGAATTCAGCGTCACAAGCCCTCAAAGAAATTTGGAGGCTTAAGTACACTACAAGTGCCAAAACTTGTGTGCGGCGCTCATTTTATCGCCAAAACTATCAGAACGATCAATCAAATACCAATTTTTTTGAAAAACGATCATTCAGTGCCAAAATTTTCAAAACGATCACTTAAGTGCCAAATTTCTTTTAAAACGTTCATTTCAGTGCCAACTCCGGCGAGTCACGTCAGCTCAAATATTAATAAAAAAAGGTCATTTTGGATTTCTAGCGAGCCACATCAGCACAAATCGGAGTTGGCATTGAAGTGAGCATTTTTCAAAAAATTTGGCACTGAAGTGATCATTTGAAAGTTTTGGCACCAAAGTGAGCGCCGTACACAAGTTTTAGCCACTTGTAGTGTACTTTAGCCAATATTTGGATGTGGTTATCTGCTACTACAACTCTCCAATCACATTATACACTCTGGTCTTTGGACACAAGGACTCAAACTAATTAACTGCGGAGTCATTACCAGAACTGCTCTTATATCATAAGCAGAAGGAATACAATTTTGAAAATCATTTGGTGATGCCCAATGGAAAGAGGACATTAGATGCAATCTTAAAAGAAGATCAAGATGATTTCATTTTCCAGACCACACTATAATGCATCATTGCTAATCAAGACGATTCATTACTAACTTACCAAATCTTATCACATCCCCGATCATCATTTCATAACAATAACAAAAGAAGCAGCAGAGATTCCTCATTATCAAATCACCAATTAAGCACCAAATGAACCACTCACGGATAAGTTTGTCACAAACGTGACTTCTTAGGTGCCAGTTAGGGGTGTGCAAACTGGACTGGACCGGCCCGGATTGGACCGGGGCAGGGCCGGACCGGGCGGGTTGGTCCGCTCCTTGAGGTGGACGGTCCGGTCCCCGGTCCCAATAAATGGGACCGATGACCGAGCAGTCCGGTCCCCGGTTCCATGTGTTAGGACCAAACCGGCCCGGTCCGGACCGGACCGCCTATATATATACTATATATCTATACAATTAGAAAAAGAAAAAGAAATATTTGAAAACAAAACAAAACAATGATTAAAAAAAACTTACCGTCCTTTTCATTCAACCGAGGTTATAAATTGTAAATTAACATGCAATCGAAGCATATTTTATTCTAAGGACTAGATTTTTATAAGCAGTTGGTTGGTGTTAGTGGTCCTGCTGGGCCGGGACCAGAACCGGACCGGACCGCAGGTCTTGGTCCGGTCCGGTCCGGTCCCTGGTCCCGAAAATATGGGGACCGGGACTACTGGTCCGGTCCTCGGTTCCATGCTGGGACCGGACCGGCCCGGACCATGCACACCTCTAGTGCCAGTTAATTAGGGGAACCAGCCCTTTCTGCTAGTTGGTATGAGAGACACGAGAATAGATATGTGGCTAGTCTATTTCTTTGGGAAGAACCTTACTGTTAAGGATTTCAAGGAGCTGTTCTATTGAAGTTAATGGACATTCGACCTACAGAAATTTTTTCCTGACAAGTGGAAGCTACTTGGTTCTTGCATAAATATGATAAATAAAGGTTATATTAGCTTCTGCAAGGCAACTTCCACTCACCAGTCTGTCTGAAGAATCTCATTTCTCAGTCTTGTCAATGAAGCGACACTTAATCTCGGTACTATGTCATCCTGTATATAATTGCAAGTAAGAATAGTAAGATGAGCTGCAAATAAGACAATCACCAAAATACTGCAGCAAATCAACACTACTATCACCCAACTGCTGTGCTATCCGGATAAGAAGATAAACACAAAAAAGAATGTATTTCTACCTGCATAACGACATTTGTTACAAAATCAGAACAGCTTTCAGCTAGCTCTCTGGAAACACAAGGCGGTGTTCCATATCCAACAGCAGAAACAAGTTCTGGATTGAAGCCCAACTCCATTTTTGATTTCTTGCGTAGCATTATTGCAAGTAAAGAAGCTATAGCACCACCAAGAGAATGACCAACTAGCCTTAACCTAAACCCCTGACAATAAACTTTATTAAACAAACTTGTCATGGACCTTTGAAACGGAAATATATATATATATATATATATATATATATATATATATATGTATGTGTGTGTGTGTGTGTGTGTGTTACAAAAGAACTCAATATTACCTCATACTTATCTAAGCACTGCTTGATGGTTCCAATCTCATGAGCAAGAAACCAACGCGCAGCTTCAGCAGTACCAAAATGGGTTGAGTAGCCCTCAAATGTGACTTCTTCATCGCTTGAAGAGGCAACATTGGTGATCAGATCATACACAGAGTGTGTTCCTCGAATTGCCAATATTATAAGTCTCTTGCGATAATCAATCCCTATGTAGTAACCAGGCCTCAAGATGCTAGAGTTCTTCACAAATTTTAACACATTGCTTTCTCGAAGCATGCTGTTTCTAGCAATACCAGCAGCACTATCCTTATAACAACCTTTTGCCAATTCAGTGTGATACATGAGGTCTTGGACCTGAAAAAGAGGATCCACAAAATGAAAGACAATGTTCAGTGGACACAAAAATCATAACTCTTCATTTGTACTTTCAGTCGGAAGACGAAAGAAACATGTATTTACTCAATATGCAGCTAAGTCGGGTTGATACTTACTATTGCATCAGAAGATATCAAAACGCCATTTATATCCTCTAAAGGTTTTGCAGATGCTTGACGGAGATAAATAAGATACAAGCCCACAGTAAGATCACCTAGGCTCCAGTCTTGGACTCCCATTTTACTCCTTTGGATGCTTGCAATGATCTCTGAAACAGACCTAGCAGTCTGTGGCGACCAGCTTCCGCCTTGACCTCCGTTTCCTGGAAATTTAGTTACAATGTCAATGACTTCACATGGTAGATGCTGAATTGCATAGATACTGATATAGTACTGCCCAGGAACCTTCTGCTCTTAAATGAAAAGGAGACACAGAACATGCATCTTAATACTCTATTACATCACCTCTTTATTTGAACAAGCATGAAATGTTACAAAGAACTTTATCCTTTCCTGTGACCGGAAATGGATGCACATCATCCAAAGCTTGCTATCAAGCCATAAACACGGCATTGAACTCTTAACAAATGAACCAGCAATTGTGACTTTAATAAGAGAAGGTTGTAAAACTGTCAAAACTCCTCATAATCACCAGGTTGTAAAACTATCCGCGGAGCAACACAAATTGCAATTAAAATACCTGCCGGCAAAGCCCACCTGCACATCTGCAGCACCGGCTCCAAAGCCTTCGGGAGCCAAGCTAGTTCGATTTTCCATTTACTATCACCCAAATCTTCATCATCAGAGCTATGCCTGCTCATCCCAGAACCATGAATCATCTTCCTCTGCACTTCGGACTCCAGAGAAACTCGACCCCCAGTCTTCTTCGCCTCATCGGGTTCGAGCTCTTCGGTCTTCGACGCTTGCGACCAGTGTCTACAAAGCACAGCAGACACTAACCATCTAGGGGACTCCTGTCCCTTCAACACATCATTAGGGAGACCTGTATGACAAGGCAGAATAACAAGAGCGGGGACCAATCCCTATATGAGCTCATTCCCAGATGAATAGAATTCGTAAACACAGGGCTCCTATATGGGATAGTATTAAGCTGAAAAAAATCAAAACGCGGCAAATCTAGACGCTTGCAAGTGAGGAAAACAAACATCAATTCCTGATTCTAAGATTTACGAAAGATAAAACAGCGGAATTTACATCGAGATCGAGAGAGAGAGCTCACGCATGTTCTGGAGAAAACGCATCAAGGATTGACGAGCCATTTTCGGTCGAGAGCGAGAGCGAGAGCGAGAGCGAGAGTGAGAGAAGCTTTTCTCAATGACTATGGCGGATTCGCCGCTTCCGCTCGACCCGGTGGAATTAGGATAATCTCGGGAACTCAACAAGAACGACGAGGGCAATTTCGCCATTCCGGGCGTATTCGAGAATTTCCGCGACGAAGCCCAAAGCGTCGGACCCACTTGAAACGACACCGTAAGATAGGAGGACCAAATCACAGATTAGATTCCCCTCCTTGAAGCGACGTCGTCCCAATCAGCCATTGCGAGAATTTCCGCAGCCGATGGTAGTAGGGCTCCCAAAAGCCCAAAGCGTCGGATCCACTTGAAACGACGCCGTAAGACGGAGGACCACATCACAGGCTCCCCCTCCTTGAAGCGACGTCGTTTGATAGAGCTTTTTTCCTCTATAAATCGGAGCAAGCAATTAGGGTTTTTCAATCGCCCGTGTGCATTGCTTTCGCAGATTCAGTAGCCAGCCGAAGTCGGAGGGGTCCCCCCTCCGCAAAGCTTCGACGAGCTCGTCGCGAATCATCCATCCATGGCTTTTCCCGAGCTCTTTTCCCTCTTCCAACATTTTCGTCCATGGTTTTCGTTTTTGATCCTTAGCGATGTCGGTTTTTAACATTTTGCGTCGCTCGGATTTGGTGGAGAATGAGGTGATGATGTTGTATGTTTCCCTATTGGTTTGACTCGCCGGGATGATGGCGTTCGACCTTTGTATTAGCTCTATCTGATCATTCTCCATCTCCGTCTCCGTTCTCTCTCGTTTTCCTTACAATTTTCCCGATTCATCTTTCGATTTTAGCTTTGGCAAAGATTTGCAATTTAAATAGCGGAGATTTTGATTATCTGGATGCTTGTTTTTCCAAGTGCGCTTTCATGGGGCGGTGGATGCGACCACCACTATTTGGCGGAACGCTGCGGCCGGCGGCGGCCGTTGCCCTGGAAGTTTTTATTTACTTTTTCTTTTGAGTAAATTGTTTGAAAAAAAAAAATCGATGTTAAGGCTTTGTTTCCTTTTCAAAACCAATTTGTTTGAATTATTTTTATTTCTATGTGGATGTCCATTGTCCAGTATGGCATGTACATTACCTCAATGCATCCTTCTAATTAAGGCAAATTGCGGATTTAAAATAATAATAATAATAATAATAAGGCGAATTATTTTAAAAATATTTCTCGAAAATATAATCATTTGTATGTAATTGCATCGCTTTAAGGTAATTAAGTAAGCCGGACCCGCACACCTGTGAGTTGGAGCAACATGTGTGGTCGGATCAATTATACTCAGCCCTACGTAGATTAAAGTTTTTCCAGATTGATCAATTCTAAGTGGAAAGATGATTTTTATTTAGATTGTTTTTCCACCAAAAGAAAGAGTAGGACCGTTAATTCTATCTGAATATGTCAAACGAGCATCCTGCGTAGTTGCAAGATTAAGTCGTCATGTCGTTGTCATTTTTGTTTTATATGCTCAATAACAAATTTTCGTTCTTGAATAATTTGTTTAGTACCCCCATTGCATCAAACTTTGTGGCATTAACTTTTTCAATTGGAAATTGAAGAATGAGAGAAAATATCCCATGACATAAAACAAATGCAAGGGGAAAAGAAAAACCCTAGAAATGAAGGGAAAAAAGTTTATAGATTGTGCGCCCAAGAGGAAATTGCTATACAATTGGTCCTAAATTGCCCTATAGAACATCAAATTTGATGGTAGGGTAAGACTGGCCAATCAATTAACTACCGCAATCCCAAGTTGGTAACATTTAAAGTTGGCAATTGGTGTTTGTCCTAATCTTGTTATGCCAAATTTATGGCTAACTCGAACTCAACACAATTACTAGTCATGTGAGCAAGACTCATTTTTTCGGCTGTTTCTGCATGCCTTGATTTCATTTGCTATTATAATTCATTGACCATAATGCATTGGAATCTAAAACTCTACACAAGTTATACTTGGGAGATTGCAGTGAATTATTACCTCTAATGACCACTTTTTCTATTACAATTCACTTACCTTAAGTCATATTTAGGCACACCATGAATATCAAATATTAATAAAGAAGAAATTTCAATCATGGATATCTCTGGAGATAGAAGCTCAGACTAATGATTCCAAATTACAAACTCATTATCAAACGCCATTGAATATCGCAATATTGCTCGAAGACATAGAACAAGAAAAAACACAAAAGTTTGTTTCAATTTCTAGGAGGACTAACTAGAGTCTATTCATCAAATTCGAGATTCCCTAATTTTGAAATTTGAAATCTACCATGCATACTTTTGAACTTAAAAGCTACCTTGTTTCCATCGGTTCGGTTACCCAGTTCCCGATCCTAATCTAGAACCATGATCATCCCTACCATTTACACAGCAAGACTCCTGTAAGTAGAGGTAGCAAATGGGTGGGTTGGGTCGGGATGAATATGGTCCGACCCATATTGACCCATCTGACCCATATTTAATGACTCAAACCCAACTCGCGACTGACCCATACCCGACCCGACCCGTTTTGACTCATACTACCAAAACACAACAATATTTTAAGAAAATAATATTACTAAAATACTTCCCGACTCCGGTCCCGGACTCGGCCCCCGATCCAAGGACCCGGCCCTGGTCCCGGTCACGGCCCCCGCCTCAAACCCGGCCCCGGTCCCCGGACCCGGCCCCGAGACCCGGCCCCTGCCCCCGGTCCCGGACCTAGCCCCGGTCCCAATCCCGATCATGGCCTGGCCCCTACCCCGGGACCCGGGACCGGGGGCCGGGACCCGGCCCAGGTCCCGGCCCCATGACCCGGACCCGGCCCCGGTCCCAGGCCCAGACCCCGAGACCCGGCCCCGATCTCGATCCCGGCCCCGAGACCTGGGCCACGGCCCCCGATCCAGGCCTTGGGACCGGCCACGGCCCCCGATCCAGGCCTTGGGACCGGCCCCGCCCCGAGTTCTCGGCCCCCGGTCCCGGCCTCGGCCCCGATCCCGGCCCCGGCCCCGGTCTCAGGACCATTTGTAACTTTTGGAATGATGTTGTCCTAATGAGTCGAAAGTGGGTCAATATGGGTCAAAAATTGATTTAAGTATGACCCATTTTTGACCCATTTTTTGTGAACCATTTAAAAGTTAATGACCCATATTGCCACCTCTACCTGTAAGATACTAATCATATCTACAAAATTTGTTTAACATATCTAAATATGTTTATACATGTTGTCCTTATATGAATAATATTAGTAAACATGTCTAATCACATCATAAACGTATTAAAATAATCAATCTACACAAGACATGTGTTTTTATTTGTGTATAAATGAATGAATTAAGCTATTTGACATGAACTTGTTTAAACTTTATAGGAACTCCATTAATTATGGGTAGTGAAATTGCGACCTATGAAAAATGTCAATCCGGTCGTACGGTCTTAGATAAGCTTTCTTAGAAAATGCTACAAAATCTCCTCACATTTTAGCCTCATGCCACTTTCCATCCTCAAGTTTGCCAATGACAACTTTGCATCCCGGGTTTTAATCTTAGATACCAAATTATACCACACATGTTTTCGATTTATTAAAATCGTCATTTCTTCTTCTTCAGTTACACTATTATGGTTCTACATAGTTTCCCAAAATTAAGGGTGGAAGTGAATTTCTGCTCTAGAAGTGCTTCTAGAGCAGAAATTCGTTTGGTAATCTAACTTATAAAGTAGAAATTGGTTTAGTAAAAAAATTTATTCCGAAAGAAATTTCTACTTTTAAAGTGAATTTTTTTACTTATGAAATAAAATTTCCCCCAATTTGAGAAGTTAGAAAAAAAAAATTGCTTCGCAACCCAAGAAGTACTTCTCACGTCATCCTCTTTTCATTATGCCCTCACCCTCTTTTCAACCATGCCCGAGTCCGCTGGCCTCCGCCATCGCCAACCGCTGACCACCGCTTACCGCCTCCAACCGCCGACCACTACGAGCAGTCACCCATCGCCGCCTACCACCACCGCCAATCGCCCACCATCGCCCATCGTCGACCACTGCCCACCGTCACCCGAGACCGTCGCCACTCGCCAATTGCCTCCGTTGCCAAGCACCTTCGCTGGACGCCGCTCGCAACCACCATCACCTGCAACTAGCCACCGCCGCCGCCAACCATCGCCCAACGTCGACCTCCGCAGACCGCCAACCATCGCCACCAGTCGCAACTGCCGCCCCTCGCCATCAACCACCGCCCACCACCGGTTGCCAAAGTAAACAATAAATATAATATATTTTTTTAAAAGTAAATAATTTTTTTAATAATAAAAATTATTTTTTTAAGAAATATGAAAACTTAAAAAATGAAGTAGAAATTTTTTTTATAGTCGAAAATAATTTTTCATAAAAGATTTCGTGTTAATAATATTTCAAAAGTATAAAATTTCAACCGCTACCAAACGAATTTCTCTAATAACAAATCAACTTAGTGTTGTGGAAATTCTCCTATATTTTGATTCTGACAAAACTATCGAGAGAAATTGTATAATGTTCTGTGATGCAGAAAGAATGTGTAAGCAGCAGGTTGAGTGGATCTAATTCTGTCGCGTGGACGAAGGGTCAGATGGAAGTACTTCTGACGAAGGGTCAGATGGAAGTGCTTCTGACTAAGGGTCAGATGGAAGTGCTTCTGACGATCTAAACAATAACGGATGGATCGCATCAAATCTCCGTATTACCATTTCATGTCAACTGATCAAGTAAGAAGCAAATCTATTCTAAGACGAAACCCAAGAAAGATCAGTTTCTGCATTTGCAAAACATGAAGACCCACGTATGGCAGGTTTCCAATCAATGCAAGATTCCTAAGGAAAGCATGTGATATTCGATTACCCTGATATCCCTTCCAATCAATCAAGGGACCTTCTACAATGGGATATCATCTTCTAAGGAAAATTCTTTCGAGAACCAACTCAGACTTATCACACTTATTGAAGCTGGAGATTTAGTTGTATGGGCGACTGAATCAGAAGGGTTCAATATCTCACTCAACGGTCTACATATCTTCTGAAGATACAGTCTCGTTCAATCACGATTGATGACGTCCAATCAAGGATTGAAGAGCGATCCATTGGCCGGGAATCCAACGGCTAGTTTGCAAGCAGGGGAGTATAAAAGAAGAACCATGATGGACTAACGAAGATGAGAGGGAACAACAATCCAAAGTGCAAGCATAATCTGAGTTCTATCCGAAAATATTCTGTGTACCAAAAATCCTATTCATTGTGAAAATCTGTGAGAGAGAAAAACCAAGTGATTGAGTGTTTGTAATTCTCGTGATTCTTCATAGTGAAATCCAGCTGATCGGCTGTCATCATGGGAGAGTAGACGTAGGCTTAATCTAAGCCGAACCACTATAATCATCGTGTGCAATATTCTCTACTCTAAACTCTTACTTTTGTGTTTAGACTTTTTGCACACTGTTATGCTGTTTCTGATTCTAATCGTACACTGAATTATTTTTTTTATTCCGCGACAAATTTCATTTATATTCAGAATCACCTATTCACCCCCCTTTAGGTGATATTTCTAGATCCATCAATTGGTATCAGAGCAGGTTGCTCATATTTACGAAGTGTTTATTGACTTTAGAGCTAACGATCTACTATGTCTAGCAATCACTCTTCAGGAACAAGCGATTCGCACTTTGCCAACAAACCACCATACTTTGATGGGAAGGATTACAATATGTGGATCAACAAGATGAAGTGGTTCTTCAAAGCCTATGATGATCTGATGTGGGATGTTGTTACGAATGGAGTAGTTCCTGCAACTGCTACAAATCCAACCTCTGCTGACGGAGCAAATCCTGTCACAACAATGACCGATGCTGAAAAGGCTAAAAGAATAGGCCTTGATTCTAAAGCTGTCAATGCTCTCTTTTGTGCCTTATCTACTCCTCTCTATAATCGTGTCTCAAAGGAAGAATCATCTAAGGCAATATGGGATAGACTTCATATTACCTTTCAAGGAACAAATCGAGTAAAAGAAACGAAACTCAGTATTTTACTAAGTGACTATGAAGCATTCCAAATGAAATCTGATGAATCTATTGCAGATATGATAGACAGGTTTCAGACTTTGGCAAGTGGACTTGCAAGGCAAGGCGTACCTATTGCTGAACCAATGCAAGTCAGGAAAATACTACGTGGCTCACAGATGATTGGAATTACATCAAACCATCAATTCAAGAATGTCAAACAATCAGACCACTCTCGATGGATGAGCTAGTCGGGACTTTGCAATCTTATGAAACAGAACGAGCAAACAAGAAGGGAGAACAAAAAGGTAAAAAATCTATCGCCTTGAAAATTGAAATTGCTCAATGTCTTTCTGATACAGATGATGAAGATGAGGATGATGAAGAATTAGCCCTCATGGTCAAGAAATTTAGAAAGATAGCTCGGAAAGCCAGAAATATCAAAGGGAAGAAACCTTGGAAGAAGAATGATATGAAAATGTCAAGCAACGACTCACAAGATAGCAAAGACGTGATCTGCTTTCACTGTAAGAAGGCAGGACATATCAAATCGAACTGTCCAATTTTGAAGAAGGACAAACTCAAGTATGAGAAGTACAAGAAGGCCCTAAAAGCATATACTCTAAGTGATTCTGATGAAAGTGAAAATGATTACGCAAACATCTGTCTCATGGCCGAATCAGATTCAAATTCAGACTCAGAAACTGAGGTATGTTCATCTGAACTCCCTGATGAAGTTACTGAGTATATTGATGAATTGTGTAGAAACTACAAAGAAGCTCTTGAAAAAATTTCTGGTTTAAAAAAGGAAAATTCGTCCTTAAAACAGCAGAATTTATCTCAAAAAGAAAAAATCGATTTTCTACAACAAGAGTTTCACCAATTGAAAGAAAATCATGATTTGATTTCAAAAGAAAATGCTTCTCAGAAAGAAAAGGTTTCCGATATCTCAAAAAGGTTTTAACAAAACTCAGAAACTCTGAATAACATTATTTCAAAACAAATACCCTTCAATGACCGATCTGGGTTAGGTTTTAAAAAAGAGAGTAATCTCAAAAATTCCTTTAAAACTGAATTTTGAAAACCAACATTTTCTGATTACAGGCATCATTTTCATAAGCATTTTACTATATCTTATATTCGACAATCCTGTGTGAACTGTGGTTATCCTAGTCATACTAAGGATTATTGCAAGAAAATTTGGAGACCTGTTAAAAGGTCAAAACCTACTAACACAGAAGGACCCAAGAAAGCATGGGTACCAAAGAAACAATAAGTTGTTTATTTCTTGCAGGTACCAAAGAGAAGGAAGAACAAGTGGTTTCTGGATAGTGGCTGTTCAAGTCACATGAGTGGAAATCCAGATGTATTTATGTCCTTCTCAGATTGTAATGGTAGAAGCGTGTCCTTTTGAGGAAAGAACAAGGGAAAGGTCATTGGGAAGGGAAATGTAAAGATTGGAAATCTGACGGTTAAAGATGTCTCTCTAGTCAGAGGATTGAACTATAACTTAATTTCTGTAAGTCAACTCTGTGACTCTGGCTATGATATTTGCTTCCAAGATTTAAAATGTACAAGTATGAGCAATGACAAGAAGCAATCCTTCACGGGACGAAGGCATGGGAATATTTACCTTTTAGATATTGATGCTAACTGTGAAAGTGCAAAATGTCTTATTTCTGTTAAGGATGAATCTGATCTTTGGCACAGAAAGTTAGGTCATATTAGTGTAAAACATATCTCAAAGCTTTCCAAGAAGGGACTTGTTCGAGGGTTACCTCAAACGAAATTTGAGAAAGGTGGACTATGTCATGCATGCACGCTAGGCAAGCAGGTAAGAAGTTCTTTTAAGTCCTTAAATCAAGTGTCCACTAAACATTGTCTACAACTACTTCATATGGATATCTTTGGACCGAACAGAACCTTAAGCCTTGGAGGTAAGAAATACTGTCTTGTCATAGTTGATGACTTCTCTAGATTTACATGGGTTTTATTTCTAACTCACAAAAGTGAGGCTTTTATGTCCTTTTCAAAACTTGCTAAAAGGATTCAAAATGAAAAGGGCTACACCATTTCTAGTTTGAGAACGGATCATGGGGGAAAATTTGAAAATCAAAGTTTCTCAATTTTTTGCACTGATTTCGGAATTCAGCATAACTTCTCTACACCTTATACTCCTCAACAAAATAGGGTAGTAGAAAGGAAAAACAGATCATTGCAAGAAATGGCCAGAACGCTTCTTATTGAGAGTAAAATTGCTTCTAATTTTTGGGCTGAGGCCGTTTCAACAGCTTGTTATATCTTAAATCAAATTTCTCTCAGACCTTTTTTCAAGAAAACCCCCTATGAAATTTTCAAAGAAAGAAAGCCTAATGTTGCATATTTTCATGTATTCGGTTGTAAATGTTTTATTCTAAAGAATGCTAATGATCGAATTGGAAAGTTTGATGAAAGATCAGATGAAGGAATTTTCTTGGGATATTCAACAACGAGCAAAACCTACAGAGTCTACAACAAGAACACTCGCGTTGTTGAAGAGTCAGTGAACATCAAGTTCGATGAAAGCCATCAAAATGATGAACCTCAAATCAATCAAGTTCATATACCTCCTCAAGTCTCAGACTCACACGAAGAATTAGGAGAAAAACAAGACTCAATTGTGGATGATGGTTCGAAGAATGTTCAGAAGGAAATTCTCTCAGTTGAAGAAACACCAGAAGATGAACAGAATGAACCCACAACATCCTCAAATGATTGCTTCGACAAAAGTTGGAAGCACAAGTCAAGTCATCCAAAGGAACTTATCATAGGAAGTATAAGTGATGGCATAAAGACAAGATCAAAATTCAAGCAAGCAATAAGCAACATAGCATTGATATCTGAATTAGAACCAAAAAGGATTGAAGATGCATTAGCAGATGAGAACTGGATAAATGCAATGCTGTAAGAGTTACATCAATTTAAAATCAACAATGTTTGGGAATTGGTCAACAGATCCAAAAATCGTCTAGTGATTGGAACTAAGTGGGTATTCAGAAACAAACTAGATGACCAAGGAAATGTTGTAAGAAACAAAGCAAGACTTGTAGTAAAAGGCTATTCTCAAGAAGAAGGAATAGACTACGATGAGACCTACGCACCGGTTGCCAGGTTAGAAGCCATTAGGCTACTTCTTGCTTATGCTTGTTACAATGATTTCAAACTTTTTCAAATGGACGTGAAAAGTACTTTTCTAAATGGCTACATCAAAGAAGTGGTATATGTTGAACAACCCCCCGGCTTCGAAGAACCTAGAGAAAAGGATTTGGTATTTGTCTTAAAAAAAGGCACTCTATGGACTGAAACAAGCACCTCGTGCTTGGTATGAAAGGTTGAGTAACTTTCTATCTCAACACAACTTTACAAAAGGTAAAGTAGACACTACTCTTTTTATTCAAAGAAAAGGTAAGGATATTCTTCTAGTTCAAATCTATGTTGATGATATTATATTTGGTTCTTCTAATGAGCTTCTCTGCAAGAAATTTTCTAAAGTAATGCAGGATGAATTTGAGATGAGTATGATGGGAGAATTACGATTCTTTCTTGGTCTTCAAATTCATCAATCTCAGAAAGGAACTTTCATATATCAAGAAAAGTATGCACTGGAAATAGTGAAGAAGTTTGGTTTGGTGAACGGCAAAAAGACAGAAACTCCTATGTCTCACTCCTCCAAATTAGATAAAGATGAAGATGGAAAGGAAGTTGATCCTAAACTATATCGAAGTATGATTGGATCACTACTCTATCTCACAGCTTCAAGACTAGACATCATATATAACGTCTGTTTATGCGCAAGATTTCAATCAAGCCCAAGAGAATCACACCTATCAGCCGTCAAAAGAATAATCAAATACATTGGGACGTATCCCAACTATGGTTTGTGGTACTCTAAATCTTCCGATTTTATACTAAATGGATATTTAGATGCAGATCTTGCAGGTTGCAAAATTGATAGGAAAAGTACATCTGGAACTTGTCAGCTCATGGGAAACATGCTTGTCTCATGGTATTCCAAGAAGCAAAATACAGTGGCACTTAGTACAGTTGAAGCAGAATACGTATGTCTTGGAAGTTGATGTGCTTAAATACTTTGGTTAAAACAGCAGCTCAAAGATTATGGTGTTGAAGAATCAATTGTGGAAATCCTTTGTGACAATACAAGTGCCATAAATCTTACAAAAAATCCCATACTTCACTCAAGAACAAAGCACATTGAGATCAAGCATCACTTCATACGTAATCATGTTCAGAATGGTGATGTTAGCATTCAATACATTGATACGAGAAATCAACTTGCAGATATTTTCACTAAACCATTGGATAAGCAGACTTTTAATTTTATTAGAAATGAATTATCCATCATTAACCCTCCTTCTTAAGTATATTTTAGAACAGGGAGAGTCAGAAAGAGCGTCAGAAGAAGCATTAGAAGGAACGTCAGAAGGAGCGTCAGAAGGAACGTCAGAAGGAACGCCAGAAGGAGCGTCAGAAGGAGCATCAGAAGGAACGCCAGAAGGAGCGTCAGAAGGAGCATTAGAAGGAACGTCAGAAGGAGCGTCAGAAGGAACGCTAAAAGGCGTGTAAGAAGAAATTCACATCTTTTTGGAAAAGTTCATAAATCAAGGTCAGTTAACTCTTAAAATTCTCTTTAAGGTAAGTTTCTCATATGAATATATATCTCTGAATATCTGATTGACGGTGATTAATTGATTTGTTAAAGAAATTCTTTTATTTCTTTTTAAGATCAGAATTTTCTTTTATTGATTTTGTTTCCAAAAATAACCGCCTCTTTTATAAAACACCGAACCGTCACCTCTGTTCTCTTACTTTCAAATCTCTCTCAATTCGAAACCCTAAAACCGTATTCAAGATCTCTCGCTCTCGATTTCTTCCTCAAAATAACACTCTTTCATCCAAAGTTTCAAACTTTCTACATATCAATGGCTCCAAAATCAGCCTCTGACTCGAAGAAGACTCCTCAGTTGAAGAGAAAGTTTTCCGCCTCAACTGCAAGCAGCGCCGAACCTATGGAAACCCAAATCAACGAACAGCGTGAGGCATTCCGATTGGCAAAAGGTTTGTCTCTATCTGTTTTTGAAGGAAAAGAAGCAATGGCACATTCTATTAAGCCAATGTACGATAGCATTAAGGAAGCATGGGATTCTAGCAATGAACTTAGAAGATTGCTGAATGCTCATCAGTTCGAAAGTGAAGGTGAACTGCTCGAGTTTATTAGTTTACCTGGAAAAATAGTTGATCAAACCTGAATCGGCATCTAGAAAAGGAAAAGCGAAAATGACAGAGCTTAGTTCGAAGTCAAGAAAACCATCCTCTATAAGACCTGGCGGAACTAGGGCAAAGGTTGAAGATGATGATGACATTCTGTTCAATGATTTTGTGAAGAATATCGGGTTTAATGTGGATAAAAGTTTTCCTGATCTTTTGTTCCAGAATCAGGCTCACAAAGACAAGTTTGAATTCATGAAACAGAGAGGTGTTATACCTCACAGGGTATTTGAGTTAAAGTACTTTGATAGTAACGGCATTTATCTGAGGAAGCATCTACAAAAGGTGAAGATAGATCAATTCATAACGTATAGGGGCTATACATTTCCTGATCTGGTAGCCCACTTCTACTCAAATCTTCAGTTTGTCAACTTCAACTCGTTGGCTTTCACGATGAAAAGAAAACAGTATATTTTGACTGTTGATGAATTGGCATCTATCATGGGAACCAGAAAGAGAGATTTCATACCTCTAGATGTCACTGCAGAAGAAGCTTTTTGCTTCCTAACTGGCAAATCAAGCTTCTCAAGGGAATCGAAGTCGCATATTGCCTACAGTGACTTTCCCTTAAAACACATCATGATGCACAAGGTGATCATTGAATGTTTTAGACCCAATGCAGCCTCTAAAACAGACATCTCGGAGTATGAGGAAAAATTGTTGTGGGGCATCTTGACAGGAAAGAGAATTTCTTTTGCTCACACAGTCCTATTACACATGTACAGGTCTGTTCTCAAGCCAAAGGGACAACTACCTTATGCTGCTTTGATCTATAGAATAATAGATCATTTCAAGATCGGAGGTCTGGGCTCTCTTGTCAAACAAGATATCCCTCTGATGATTGCTGGTGAAACTATGGTGACAAAGATGGGATACAAGATGACTCCTACTGGATGGAGGACAAAGAACAATGAACCGGTCATTGTGGATTTCGAGGATGAGTCAAAGCAGAAATCTCCAAAGAGGAGAAAAGTTATGGCTGTCAAGGGACAACAAAAAGACAGGTCAACTGATAAGGACTCAGAGGCAAGTGAAGAAGGAACAAGGGAGTATGACTCTGAAGCTACACAATCTCGAGGTGGATCAGATGAAGAAGGTGAATCTGGGGATCACAGTGCTGAAAGGAATGAGGAAGGAGGAGATGAAACAGAAACACCACCAAAAGAAAAGGTTGTATATCCTTGTGATCTGACTGAGGAAGAATTCCTCATAATGTGGAATGAGGAGCATGCTGCCAAAATTGAAGATGAAATAGAGTATGACAATACCCTTGTCAATTTTGATCATGAGCAGTTGCTAGCACAAGTCCTAGCTGAGTTGGCCTCAAAAGAGCAAGAGAAAGAGCCAGATGACATTGAGGCTTATTCTGTATCCTCCACCAGACAAACAATTCACAAAGCTGCTACAAGCTTGGCTTTGGCTATTGCACGAGAAGATCAACTCTCGAGTGCTCAGTCCATACCAATGGACATTGATGAAGATGTAGAATCTGTACCCAGCTTACGAGCTAAAGGGAAGAAGGCTCAAACTCAGGGGGAGCCCTTGCCTGCAACATCTGATGTTTTTCTCACTGAAGTGTTTGCCTCTCAAGCTTTTATTAAAGCACAAACTGAGGGGGAGAATTTAGCTACAAAAAGGATTGATACCTCATATCAAGAACCTGCTCTTACAGAACTACAGGTGGACCTTCAAGGACACTTTGAAAATCTTCAACATATCCTTCTTCAGACTCTAGCTGCTATGGAAACAAGGTTAGATCAGAAACTGCAGACTTTTGAACAGAAGATCGATAGGAAGTTGCAGGGTATGACTAGTCAGGTGAACAAGTTGGAGAAGTCAATTGATCTATATGGCAGAATGTTTTGTGCTAAGGTTGCAAACATGCCTACCTACACACTGGTCGGAACTGATAGAACAGATTCGGAATTGCCTTCATCTCATGCTGTTAGAAGCCGTGCTCAGCAAATGGGAAGAAGCTTTGAAGGACCTTCCCCAGTGGAGGCTGATAACGAGCCTGAAGATCATCCATCTTCTTCAAAAATGCCTCCACCCACATCTTCTTAGTTTTATTTTTTTTTTTGAACAAAAAGTTGCTCTTTGCTATGATACAACCTTTACTCTATTTGTTTCACATTGACTCGATTCAATTTTTTTAACTTTATACAATCTTTCTGATGTTGACAAAAAAGGGGGAGAAGAGTTGATATCCATTTTGTGCAGGGATTGATATCATCTTGAGCAGAGATATCTATACGCTATTTATACTCTGATTACATACCTCTGATTATACTCCAATTCAAAAAGGGGGAGAAGAGTTTATTCTTGCGCAGGATAACCATACTCTGATATTTTGTGCAGGGATTGATATCATCTTGAGCAGAGATATCTATACGCTGTTTATACTCTGATTATGTATCTATACTCTGATCATGTTTTCCTACAGGAGTATTTTCAGTACATGATCTCTAATGATGATTACCTGCAGGAGCAAATGGGATGACTACTCGTTTTTGTCACCGTTTAAAATCTTTAAATTTACATATTTGTATCTATAATAAGAGTTGTTTTGTCACCATCAAAAAGGGGGAGATTGTTGTGGAAATTCTCATATATTTTGATTCTGACAAAACTATCGAGAGAAATTGTATAACGTTCTGTGATGCAGAAAGAATGTGTAAGCAGCAGGTTGAGTGGATCTAATTCTGTCGCGTGGACGAAGGGTCAGATGGAAGTGCTTCTAACGAAAGGTCAGATGGAAGTGCTTCTGACGATCTAAACAGTGACGGATGGATCGCATCAAATCTCCGTATTACCATTCCATGTCAACTGCTCAAGTAAGAAGCAAATCTATTCTAAGGCGAAACCCAAGAAAGATCAGTTTCTGCATTTGCAAAATATGAAGACCCACGTATGGTAGGTTTCCGATCAAGGCAAGATTCTAAGGAAAGCATGTGATATTCGATTACCCTGATATCCCTTCCAATCAATCAAGGGACCTTCTACAATGGGATATCATCTTCTAAGGAAAATTATTTCGGGAACCAACTCAGACTTATCACACTTATGGAAGCTGGAGATTTAGTTGTATGGGCGACTGAATCAAAAGGGTTCAATATCTCACTCAACGGTCTACATATCTTCTGAAGATACAGTCTCGTTCAATCACGATTGATGACGTCCAATCAAGGATTGAAGAGCGATCCCTTGGCCGGGAATCCAACGGCTAGTTTGGAGGCAGTGGAGTATAAAAGAAGAACCATGATGGACTAACGAAGATGAGAGGGAACAACAATCCAAAGTGCAAGCATAATCTGAGTTCTATCCGAAAATATTCTGTGTACCAAAAATCCTATTCATTGTGAAAATCTGTGAGAGAGAAAAATCAAGTGATTGAGTGTTTGTAATTCTCGTGATTCTTCATAGTGAAATCCAGCCGATCGGCTGTCATCGTGGGAGAGTGGACGTAGGCTTAATCTAAGCCGAACCACTATAATCATCGTGTGCAATATTCTCTACTCTAAACTCTTACTTTTGTGTTTAGACTTTTTGCACACTGTTATGTTGTTCCTGATTCTAATCGTACACTGAATTATTTTTTTTATTCCGCGAGAAATTTCATTTATATTCAGAATCACCTATTCACCCCTCCTTCTTAAGGTGATATTGCTAGATCCATCACTTAGGAGAAGTAAAAAAAATCAATTTCTACTTTTGAGTAGAAGTAGATAAATTAACTTTTGACTAGAATTTGATTACTAAAGTAGAAGTGTTGCCATGCGCGCCCCACAAAATGATCATTTTTAGAAAAATATTCTACAATAGGTTTATTTTTCGCGAAACAAATGCACCCTAAAATAAGAAAGAAGGTTTCGTCTTGGACGGAAGGAATAACGGTATGGTTTATTGGATTTTGAAGTTTTGTGGGAGGATGCGAAGTGACACTTTGAGTAGGGGTAAACGAACCAGGAACCGTCCAGACTAGACCGGCGGTTCGTTTCCTAGTTCTAAAGGACAGCGATTCGGATTTCAAGGGATATAGGGCTGAACTGAACCGGATTGATTAATTAATTAATTAATTAATTTTTTTACATAAAAACATAATTATTTAAAAACAACATATGCGGTTCTTATTAGTCAAAAACTCACAAATGAAGTTGTTCTTTAGCAAACATAAAATGACTCAATTTTTTTTCTAACTTGGACTTAGTTCATGTCTAGGATATTGTTGACGCCTAATTTGGTCAGCCTTGTACTTTATTTTTCTCCATAAAATAGAATAGGCCAGATCATATCGAAGCATTTTTTTTCTTTTTCTTTCTCTCTATCTCTTATATACATACATACTTGTGTTTCATTGCCGTCAATTTTATAGCAAAAAAATTGTGTGTGTAAAAATATATTAGATCAAGCCAAGTTAATGCTAGACCCGCACAGGCGACCGGGCTTGCATTTTTTTCCCTCTCGTTTTTTTTATTACCTCATGGCTCATTCTATTTCTATTCCTTTGTTTCGGCCACACAACCCCTCTCTTTGTTTTTGTTCTTCCATTCGAATCACTGAGCGAGACAAAGGCGGAAAGGAAAAAGGTGACGCCATTGTAAAAAAAAATAAAAAATAAAAGAAAAAGAAAAAAAGGATAGCTGCAATAGAAATTTGCCAACGAAGAATATCTGAGAATATCCACGGCTGAGAATATCATCTATAGCGGAGAATAAACGGGAATATCAGGAGATAATATATGCATCAGGAGATAATATCTGTAACAAAAAAATATTATCTGCACTATGAGATAATTATATGTAGTAGAGAATTTTGGATACAACATGAGATGATATTTGTAGCAGATGATAATATATGCCGCATAGGGCAATATTTACAACAGAAGTTGCAAACACAGGTTGAAAAACTAAGTTAAGTTGGCTCTTGACAAGCCGAAGAGCCAACAAGTGGTCACCAAAAGAGTTTGAGGAAGCTGCAACAGGGAGTTTCAGTTGAAAAATAAGGCGCAGAGCATATGGGACAAAAAAGAATGATGACCAGAGAAAGAGTCAAGTTGAAGCTGCAAGTTGGAGTTGAGCAGCTTTTAGAGGCTGATTTGGGCATCTGTGCAGGGGATCTATAGCAGAGAATTTCAGTTCCAGCAGAGAAAGAATGATGACTAAAGAATGAGAAGAAACTTGCAGGGAATTAGCTTGTTCCCAAGAAGTCGCAAGCCACTAGATTGGCTACTGAGAGAGATGGATGGAATTAGGGGTGAACGGTTCCCGGTCCGGTTCGGTTCTGACAAAAAATCGGGAACCGGACCGATGGTCCCGGTTCCCACTTTTCGGAACTGCGGACCGGACTGGTCATCCTCGGAACCGGGAACCGGACCGGACCGAACCTTCGGTCTGGTACGGTTCCGGACGGTTCCAGTGGTGTCCGGTTCATAGTTCTTATGTCGTGCAAAAGGGGTCCTGTTGTGCGAAAGTGGCTCTTATGCCGTGCAAAAGGGATCCTGTTGTGCAAAAGTGCTATATTACAACCTGCACGTAAACTTTCATTGCTGCATAGCTCTTAGTGGGACATTGACATCACATGTAAAGTTTCTGTTGTACCAAGCTGAGAACACACATTTCCTCAAGTTATGTCAACGATTCAGTAAACAACCTGCTAGACATTTCAGGATCAATTTCAGCAAGCTGCGTTGTCTGGTGACTCTAGTCCAAGCTCTAAAACTCAACAAGAAGTCAACGTATCCCCACATAAATTACATAATCATCAAAAGCTCACTAAAAGCACACTCAAAGGGAAAAAAAAGTACACTTGATCACAGAACATTAACGGAAATGATAGTGAAATAGAAAAATGGGAAAATTTCTAAACTTCAAGTCCTTTCTTGATATTTGATGGATGAAAAAAGTGCGACCAACCTGCAATAAGTATATATAAGCAACGTACATTAGTTTTGAATTAGAAATGGAATTAATAGAAAGCGAACTCAAATAATGAATGAAAATCTCACCATATAGGCATATATTCCTTCCATCAACTCGTAAACTCTATTTACCGGTAAGCTCCGAGTAAGCATCATCCATAGCTAGAAAAAACAAGATATGAATTAGAGCATTCACTTATTAGATATACAAAAGAAATACAAGATACGAAGGAAAAGATACATCCATGACTTACCTGACTCAAACTTTTCTGCGTTCTCGATGCACTCCTCAATATTAACCGGCTTATTAACCGCTCTCAACCAATCTTGAGCGCAAATCAAAGCTTCCACCACTCTAGGAGTCAAAGAACTTCGATAGCCATCAAGCACACGACCAGATGTGCTGAAAGTGGACTCTGAAGCAACAGTTGTCACAGGAATAGCCAAGATATCCCGAGCCATCAAAGAGAGGATTTTAAACTTTTGGCCATCAATATTCCACCACATCAAAATATCAAGAGTATGACCTTCTTCACGTGCAGCTTCAAGGTACTTTTCGATCTCCGATAAATTGCCATCGGCCACTTTTTTCTCCTCGTCCATAAAGTATTCGAATGCCTTGTCCCCATCGAAACTCACATCGAAACCCACAGTGAGACCACTCTCATCTTTGTGACCTTCCTCATTTTGACCATCCGAACTACCACCAGTCTCATTTTTTTTCTAGAAGGTTCGGAACCACAAGACTTCTCGTAAAAACTAAACAAACGATCCATGTAAGTCCTCACATAATCGCACCTCTCATTTACTATCTCATCATCATCATAGATTAGTTTATAACAATATCGCACATACTTCATCTTTTTTCTTGGATCCAATATCACAGCAATCAAAACCATCATGTTCACTTTTTCAAAATTTCCATAATATTTGTCAAATTTTTCCTTCATCTTCACCCCCATGGCTTTCACTTTAGCATTTGAAGCAGTCGCCGCTTGTTTCAGAGTTTTATATAAACCAGCTATCTCATCAAAATAATCATTTGAAGTGATATATAAAGTCCCGGACATCTTATTGGTGGAATCATAAAACTTCTTCAAAAATATGGTAAGAACTCTGGCATTTTCCCAATCTTTAGCTTTAGGAGTTTCATCTTCAAGCTCAGCTAAGAAGAAAGGATCATCTTCTTCCAGCCTCTCAAAAGCTTTTCTTAGCTTTAAGGCAGTGTCTAACATGAGATAAGTAGAGTTCCACCTAGTGGAAACATCAAGACAAGCTAAACCCTTGTAACTGATCCTTGCACTCTCAATACAAACTTGGAATGTTTTAGCTCTCATCGGAGAACCTCTGACATACCTAACAGCATTTCGAATACGTGTAATAGAATCACGTACCTCGTGCAATCCATCCCTCACAATCAAATTTAAAATATGAGCCGTGCACCTCATGTGTAAAGCTTCACCATCTAAGATCAACAACTTATCTTTTAGAAATTTAGCTTTCAAAACCTTAATGGCTACATCATTCGAACTGGCATTATCCACAGTGATCGTGAACACATGCTTCTCTATTCCCCACTCGTAGATACATTTCTCAATCATTTTTCCAATTTCTTTGCCATTGTGACTAGACATTATCACAAAATTGATGATTCTTTTGTGCAATTTCCAATCATCATCAATAAAATGAGCCGTTAGACATAAATAATTCAAGTTCTGAGTAGAGCTCCATGTATCGGTCGTGAATGCGACTCTAGACTGAAAAGAAATTTTTGAGGACGAAATTTTTGCAAGGGGGAAGAGTTGTGACATTTTGAATTTCCGACCATTTCGAGACATATGAATGAAAAGAAATCTATCGACGTATTTCAGTTGTATCTCGCTCAGACCGGATCAATCTCGAGTTAATTGACTAAAGAGGAAAAGCTAACGCAGGACAAAGTACGTGGACTTGGGACATCGAATAAGGAATGGCACCTTGACCATAAAGATTGTCAAGGGGATATTTAGAGCCAATAAAGGCCGATCTAAGAACGATTATGAAATCCATTGCTAGCGTTATACGATTGGAGCGCGGGTGATTCCGCTTAACCAACGTATGATTTGCAAACTTTTCCTAAATCGAACTCTGACGATCGTGACTGTCGGAGCTAGCGATAAATCCTCGCAATTACATGACAACCAAAGTCGTCGTGACTTGAGTAATCCTAATTATGATGAGAATCACTGAGTCAATACACCTAACGTCTGCAAAAGTCGCCTGTTAGTTTGAGATAAGCCGAAATTACGATCGACGAAAAACTGGCCATGAATTGGATCTCGAAATTGGGTATTGAGCAATGAAGAATTCTAACATTTGAAAAGAATTGGATGTCGCCTCATCGAGGGTAATTAAGATTGGAAAAGTGAAATTTTAGACTGTAAGTGGAAAATTACCTTTTTGCCCCAAGATGGACATTCTTCTCTTTAAGATAAACCGAGGGTAAATTAGTCAATTCCCTTTCTTCCTTTGGTGACCAAAAATTTGAGGGCATATTGGTCATTTGAGCCTCAAGATCTTTTATGAAGAAAAGATAAGTCCCCTAACTATAGGTTAGAGCCTAGGTTAGTATTAATTACTTGTCAAATCTCACCTACCAAGTCTCTTCTTGCTCTTGCTTTGGGATTAAGAAAGCACTCTCTCTCTTCCTCTAGTCTTGGATGAACCATCTCTCTCTTTCCCTCATTCTTTCTTTTCTTCCTTCTCTCTCTCTCTCTCTCTCTCTCTCTCTCTCTCTCTCTCTCTCTCTCTCTCTCTCTCTCTCTCTCTCTCTCTCTCTCTCTCTTGTGGAACTCCCTCTCGGCCGCTCACTCGCCCGGCCATTCGCTCGTCTCGACGTCGGCTTCCAATGATAGTCAGCCCTAACGCCGACAACCACCACGACCCTCATCCTCTCCCCAACAACCTCATTCCCTTCGATCAGCCTCTCGCCGCTGCGATCAGCCCGTTCAGCCGTCGAAAGCTGAGCCGTTCACTGCTGGACCTGTTTTGACCGAGAGCCTCCTCACTCGATTTAGAGGACTAGTTTAGCTTCCAATTCTTGGTAAGACCTCTCTAAGACATAGCCTAAGTGTTTAGTAGCATGAGAATGAAGTTTGGTTGTATTTTTTATGGGTTGTGTTGGTTGAATCTTCATGATCTTCAAGAGAGCAGAATCTGTCTCCGCTGACTAGACTTGGAACCGTGACACTTTGGGGTTTGTCGAGCCTTTGTCTTGCTCGAGAATCGTCGGTAAGTTATCCTAGGATGTAGTATTATGTGTTAGCAAGGTGTGTGAGGGCTAGAATGGAGTTTAGATGGGATTTAATGACCGGTTTCATGTGATTCCTTCTAGGAGCCAGTTCTGCCCTGTTTTGGCCGACATAATTCGAACACCTTGTGCGACCTTTTGGAGGGGTTTGGTTGCTTGATTAGCTCGGTAAGACGATCCTAAACCTTCTCTAGGATGTTAGGTTACTAAAGGACCAAACTAGAGCATGATTTATGGAGTTTTAGGGATTGATTTAGCTAGGGAGGTGTCGCGACCCTCTCTTGCGGGGGAGGGGGGCTAATGGGCCGCCCGATCGCTGGCTTGATCGGACACGGGCCTCTCCCAAGGTCCATTACCCAAATCGCAACGGCTGGATATACGTGGTCGACCTTCGATGTGGTCTAGTGACATGTAATGCGTGTACACGCCAAGGAGTCGCCACCAATCGTTTCGTGGAGGGTACGATCGGAAACGGTATCGAATAGTTGGGAGCGGTCTATTCGATTCTGCGAAAACCAGAGAAATAGGTTCGGGGACTTAGTTACGCCAACTGCTAGAGTTGACGCCCTTTCGGTACCTAAGCTGAATGGTTTTATCTGACCTAAAGATTTCATACAGATGGGTGAGGTATAGATCCTAAATTTAGGAGTTCATGCAGATGGGAATGGCTACCTTATCACTCACAATCATTAAAAGTAAATACGCAAATCAAGGATCCAGTACATGCGGATAAAACACATGAAAGTAGCATGGCATCTCTAGTGAGGCCCTATTAGCCTAGAGAAATGTCAATCAATGCTTAAGAGTGATTTGGACATGATTCGCCCACGAGGGGCAGAATCGTAATTTTGAACAATTCGGGGAAAATTCGCCTCGAAAGGGCAAATTTATCATTTTAGGTGAATTGGGAAGTCAAAAGACGAGGGGAAACGGGATTGGTTATCAATCCAATTCATTTCCTATTTTTTGGGAATTTCCAGAATTTTTCTGGGATTTAAAAGTGATTTTACCCTTGGAAGGGTAAAGTCGTCATTTTAGACAAAGACGAGAACTGAAAATCTCAAATATTAGGGTTGGTCACCCACCTGACCCAAACCCTAACTTTGAACAATTTTCAGGACTCGACTGGAATGGGAAAGACGATTTACCCTTTGAGGGGTAAAATCATCATTTCAGGGAAAATGATGAGATTCGAAAACCCCAGCAAAAGGATTCGCCACCTAACTGACCCTGTCCTAATCTAGGCGTTTATCGACCTATCTCAAGTACAAAGTAGGGACGAATTTCCTCTAAAGGATAATATCGTCAATTCTTGGGAGAACGATGAGAAACCCTAAAGTGTCATTTCCTCTGGAATGTCTAAGATTTTCCACAATTTTTTGGAATTTTCTGGAATTTTCTAGCATTTTTTTGGATTTTCTAGGATTTTTCTGATTTTTTTTATTTTTAAAATCATTTTTCGAATTTTTTTATTTAAAAATGTGATTCGGACCGGGTCGACCCGACCCAGACCCAGACCCGCGCGGACCCCGGCTCCAAAACGATGCCGCATCGCATTTTTATTTTCGGATTATCCTAATCTGATCCGACGGCTTATATTGAACCGCGTGGCTTGTCCACGCCCATTAGATCTGATTACTAGAACCTACGGTCTAGATTGAATGATGACTCGATCGGGGCCGTTTGATTGACTTACTAAGATCTACGGTCAAGATTAAAACGTGAGACTTGATCTGAGCCATCCATCCTTACTAACCTAAAATGACGTCGCCTAACCCTTTACCTAAACGGCACCGTTTCTGTTCTGATTGATTTTCCTGATTAAAAATATTTTCGAATTATCATAATTTTTTATCGAACGGCCACCGTTTATTTGACTCGATTAACCTCAGCCGTCGGATCTACCTATTCGAATAACAGATCTCCTAACGGCTTGCTGACTGGGCAGCCACGTGGACCAATAGCGAACTGACACCTAAGATTATGACCGGTTGACCGCGCCACGTCAGCTTCGTCTTCAACCTCGCGACTCCGGCGGAATGGACGGTTGTGCTTCTCCGGTGATGATCCAACGGTGGATTCTTGACGAAATCATGCAAGATCAACGACAATCGACTCGCGATCGACTCTAGTTTAACATATCTAAGAATCGAAGCATCATATTCACAGAATCAAGAGCATCACGCGAATTGCCAAGTACGGCCATGGAAGCTCAATCACACAGACCATGCGAAATCAGATCAATTCATTCACAGATTGACATGGCAGGAGGTTCAGAAGACTTACCTCGAGCTCCGATTGAGCTCGCGCGGTCTAGATTGGGCTAGGCAAGTATGAACAGCGGTCGGCTATGGAGGCTAAGTTCGAAGACTCGATTCAAGTTGTTCAGATAAAACCGATGCAAAATCCAGATGCGGGTATGGTCAGTGATGTTTAAGGAATGAAAAGCACACACTAGATGCAAGAATCGTCGCTAGAAATGAAGTTCGCCATTGAAGCTCAGTATGGAGTTCGAAGCTCTGACTCACCTGTTTTCGCGGCCGTAGCTTGTGAGGTCGACGGCGATCGCTCCCTGGGTGTCTAGGCAACCTCTTCACTACACTCACCGGCTTTGGTTTGGCCTGGAAGTGGCCTAACCTACGCCTCCAAATTCGAGCTCGAGCCCTTGACAATGGCGGTTGGAGGGCGAGCTCTCAGTCTTTCTCTCTCTCTTTCTTTTGATTTCGTTTCCTCCCTGCTAATTGAATTCACCTTCCCTTTGTTTCGTGAAGGTCTGTTGGCTTATATATCATTTTTAGTTTTGGCGCCGAATCAGGAAGTTAGAATAGGTGACCTTCGCACGTGAAAAAACGTGCGAAATGGTCACCGGCGACCGGCAATTGACGACCATTAAGTGGCTATTCCGTTCGGGACCTCCGGTGGTTGCATTTGGCACGAATTCGACCTGCATTTGGTACTCGTTGACTTTCGCAGGTCTCGCGTCTTGACCGGCCGATTACTATCTGCTCCGGCGGTTGTTGATCACCATTCCAGTCCCGATCGATGGGGAATGGTCTAAAGAATTAAACGCCCAATAATGCCTCTCCGATTATGGTCGATTGGTCGGTCAATTTTATTGTTGAAATTCAACTTTGTACTGTTCATTCGTGCGTAGGCCTGAGGAAGACGATGACACTGTTCTGGACCGGTTTGACCGGTCCGACCGGCGGTCAGACCGGGTTGAACCGGTCCGGACTTGCAATTTTCCAAATTAAACCCAAATTAACAGGAAAATTTTGCAATTTAACCTCAGAATAGAATATATGGGATGGATTTTATCTAGAAATGTGGTTTTGCCCAAAAGTTTACATCAATTTCTATGAAAACCCCAAATTTTCATTTAATTGCAAATTGGGGAATTATGCAATTGAAGGTTCAAATGATCAAATTGGGCCAAACTACCTGTGCCAATCGATTCAAAATGGTGAAACCCATTGGGCAGTATGTTTAATTTGCAGTGATAGCCCTTGAATTGAAAGTAATTTCAATTATGCCCATTTTCAAGGACTAAAATGAAATTTAGTATGACATTTGTGCAATTGGGCAATTTGTACGAACAATTGGGCTGAATTAAAATGGGGGATAATCAGATTGGATGTCAAGATCCTTAAAAATGCCAAAATTACAAATTAAAAGACTCAATTGATATTTTTTTCTCAAATTGAATCATATGTGTAACAAAGGAACACCTAAAATTGAATCTGATTTTGGACATTTTGTGAGGTCAAAAATACAAGGGATTGAAAATAAAAATATTGGCTATTTGTTCATATTTTTGTGACGTCGAATTCTATTTTTCTTGATTTTTCTAATTTTTGAAAATATTTAAAAAAATGAAAAATATGAAAAATTATTTTTTGGCCCAAAATGGTTCCTTAGGTTTGGCCAAGGCCACCAAAGTTGATTTTGTAATTTTTTGACTTTTTATGAATTTTCTAAGAAATAACAAAAAATGGTTAATCCAAAATTAGGTGTCAACAGCTGCCCCTCTTTGAGAGGAATCTTGCAAGAGGTTTCTCTCAAACACAGGTGACACCTAAGTCTAGATTGTCTCTACTGGGAAATAGAAAAATGAATCTTGACATCCAATATTTCTTGCCCCGCTGGTGAATGCTATGCTCATTCTACTTTAGTTGATGTGAGAGAGAGAGAGGCTGGATAGAGATACTCACCTGTTACTTACCTGCCTGACGCTCGTGCGGCATGCGCGGTGTATGGCGGATTCAAGTGGATACCTAGGGACTTTTTTTTTTAAGTACTCCAAGGCGGTTAAATTTTAGCCTGTATGGTAGGCCGTACCAGAGTGGGATTCCTACACTTGATAGGAACCTGTGAGTGACGCACCCAGTCTCTTAGGGATTGTCAGAAATTTTGATCCGTATGGTGGATCAGACCATGAATAGGTCTCCTCTCTGCTAGGAACCTACGGGTGACGCACCCGGTCTCTTAGGGATTGTCAGGGGTTTTGATCCGTATGGTGGATCAGACCGTGAATATGACTCCTCTCTACTAGGAACCTATGGATGACGCACCCAGTTTCTTAGGGATTGTCAAGGGTTTTGATCCGTATGGTGGATCAGACCGTGAATAGGACTCCTCTTTGCTATGAACCTACGGGTGACGCACCCAGTCTCTTAGGGATTGTCGAACATTTTGATCCTTCAAGGGGATCAGGTCGAGAATAGGACTCCTCTTTGCTAGGAACCTATGGATGACGCACCCAGTCTCTTAGGGATTATCGAACATTTTGATCATATATTCTAAGGAATTAACTAGGATCTATACAAATGAGGTGTGCCTAACCCTTAGGCTTCACCACATGAGCTATTCTGGGTTTAGGGGTTACCTAGAATCTCATAGAAAGCAGATTTTGTCAGAAGTTTTTGATCCTATATTCTAAGGAATTAACTAGGATTTATACAAGTGAGGTGTGCCTAACCCTTAGGCTTCACCACATGAGCTATTCTGGGTTTAGGGGTTACCTAGAACCTCACAAAAAGCCGATTCTGAAAATTATTCTTTCGACATGCAAGGCGTTATTCTGGGATTTGGGGATTCCAAGTATCATGCAGAAAACTCAAACCTGCAATAACTTTGATGAGATTCTTCTGGGATCTAGGGGTTACCTGAAATCTCACAGAAAGACGATCTTGGATATTGTCCTTTCGACATCGGAGGTGACATTCTGGGATCTGGGGGCTCCAAGCATCCTGTAGAAAGCTCAAATCTGTAATTTTGAAATCTCACAGAGGGATGATTTTGAAGATTATCCTTTTGACATTGGAGGTGACATTCTGGGATCTGGGGACTCCAGGTATCCTACAGAAAGCTCAAACCTGTAAATTTGAATTCTCACAGAGGGATGATTTCGAAGATTGTCCTTTTGACATTGGAGGTGACATTCTGGGATCTGGGGACTCCAGGTATCCTGCAGAAAGCTCAAACCTGTAATTTTGAAATCTCACAGAGGGATGATTTCAAAGATTGTCCTTTTAACATTGGAGGTGACATTCTGGGATCTGGGGACTCCAGGTATCCTGCAGAAAGCTCAAACCTACAAAAACTTTTCATAAGAATGTATCTTCTTGAGATATGGGGTTACCAAGGATCCTGCAGGAAAATAAAATTGAAAGCTCTTCTTCACAAAGCAAGGCCTCCTTCTGGAATCTGGGGTCACCATGAGTCCTAGAAGCTTAGATCTGAGAGTTCATTCCTCATTTGCCAAGATATTAGCCCTCTTGAGGTAATGACGATTATAAGGCAGGTAAAAGGCTTCATTTTAACCTATGCAGTTTATATAAAATGGCTTAGGACGTCGGAGGTTATCCAAACATCTCGAAGCATGCAAAGATGATCAAGAATCCTTGTGAGGAAAAATCCTTGGATCGAACAATTTGAAGTTCCCAACCAAAGCTTACTTTCAAGCATTCTGTTGGAATATCCCTGTCAGAAAGGTCTTCTCACCAATTTTTCTGATTTGGTCTTTTCACAATTATAGCACTCGAATTTCCTAATACCTTGTACCTGGGTTTTCGGAGCCGTTCGCAGCGCATACATTTTGGATCAATCGGGAGGTCTTTACTGGACCGTAATGTCGGGCTTGGACATGGTTTCCGAAGGGGGACTCGTTTTCTGAGTCAGGTCTTTTAACAAAATTTTCTTCATCTGCTCCGGTCTTACAAGTCAAGAACCCTGCAAAATGAGAAAGAAATAATCTTGCTCGAACTTCTTCGAGCTAAGCTCAAGCATTAAACCCTATGCTAATCCAAGTGCTTTAATCAGAAAAGACTTCTGAGGGATGTAACATAGGTAGGATTGGGAACCGAAAGAGGCTTATTTTTAGGCCTAGAATATGTGAAGGGTTTAATATTGGTGATCATCGCGGGTTTGCTGCTGATCTAGTACCTCAGCGCCTTTAGTTTTCGAAGTGCATTGGTAATCTTTGGAGAACCCCTTTCTTGGTGTGGCGTCAACATCTGAATGTGACATTATCAGATTTCGCTAGTGACCTATACATAGGTATCATGCCGTATTTTCAAGATCAAACTCATGATTCATAAAGGTACAAATATTTGAACGGGCATTGGCCTTGCTTTTGCCAGGCACTTTGCTTTTTCTTGATGCCCAAGGATGGAATTTTTCTTTCACTCTCTTTTTTTTTAGGTCCCTTCTTTCTCTTTTGGGAGGTAGGATTTTTCAAATGAATGTGCTTGAGGTACAATTTGATTCTCAACACTCAATCATTAGTCTGAGAATTTACATAAATCCTACCTTTCGAATTTTTCGCTCTAGAAGCAGTGTTGCTTCTGTCTTGGAGTATGCACTGATCACCAACAGGTTTATGAAATGAATGTACAAGCTCAACTGGGCTGTGCAAAGGGTAAAAGTGTATAGGATAGAGAAACGAATGCTTTTCGTCATGTTAAAGCACTTGAATCACCACAAAAGTTAAAATGACAAGCAACACACGAAGATTGATGCAAGTCTGAGCAAGAGGATTTCTAACCATTTACCTCTTGATACCGCTGGACGTACCTCAAGTTCGCCCCGATGTGGGGTGGTCTTTGACAGGGGTAAAGAATGAAATCGTCGTTCAAAGGGTTATCGATAGTCACCTGTAGTGTTTATGATAGAGGAATAAACGCCTCCGTCTTCCCGATCCATGTAATCGATGCGAAAGGCCCTTGTATCCTCAGATTCAGAGTTTCGTATTCTCACCCTTTTCTCATTTCTCGAGTATATGGGGGACGTGTTTGGATTAGGTTTGCCTCTCATTCAGAGGGATATTCCTGCTAGATAGTCTAAGCAAGCCGTGTTTCTGGAAAGATCATTTCGTTTTTCTCCAGGCGTTTTACTCCACAAGGGATTTTAATGACGCCTCATGCATACTTTGAACATGCTTGGATACTTTCTGACCTCGGCAGACGTGTAGTAGATGCAAGGAATTTATCATCATTTTTTTTATGATACAATGTTTATTCCTGAGTCCAGACATGTGAACGCTCATTCTCTCATTTTTTATCTTATAGGAAGTGAGAGATACTTTACTGTGCTCTTCTTTTGTTGTCTTCTATCTTCGGTAGACATTCCTGCGTGCATGATAAAAGAGATGTTCTAGTGAGTAAAAGCCGGTTTGACCTTTGATGGAACAGATACATATCACCTAGTATTTGGCGTCGATGACCTTCCTTTCCAGGGTTTTGTTTGAATGAGTCTGATTCTGAGTTTGCTTCTCGAAACCCTGCAAAATTGAACACATGCTAATGTATGCATGGATGCATGATGTGTTTATGTAATGATGATTCAGATTGATTTGGGATAAGCCACATGACCGAAATCTAATTTTATTTCAGGGGTAATACTTCTTCACAGCATCTGAATTTATAGGGTGTCCCAATTCTTCTCCCTCAGAATTTACAAGAATCAATGCTCCTCCTGTGAGAATCTTCTTGACAATATAGGGGCCTTCGTAATTCGGGGTAAATTTTCCTCCCGGATGGACAACATTTGGTAGTCTTCCTTACCACCAAGTCGTTTACTTTGAAAATTCTGGCTTTAACTTTTCGATTAAATGACTTGGCCACCCTCTTCTGGTAGCTTTGACCATGACAGATCGCTCTAAGACGCTTCTCATCTATCAGATTCAGCTGTTCATATTTGTTCTTAGAATATTCTGACTCAGAGAGTTTACCTTCTGATAAGATCCTCAAAGAGGGGACCTTAACTTCCACGGGTAGGACCGCTTCCATTCCATACACCAGACTGTAGGGAGTTGCCCCTGTAGAGGTCCTGATTGAAGTTCGGTATGCCATCAAGGCAAAGGGTAGCCTTTCATGCCAATCCCTGTAGTTTTCTGCCGTTTTAGCCAAGATCCTCTTGATGTTTTTGTTGACAGCTTCCACTGCCCCATTCATCTGCGGGCGGTAAGGGGATGAATTCAGATGTCGAATACCAAAGTAATCTAGTAGATCATCGACAATCTTGTTGTTCAGGTTGGATCCATTATCTGTAATGACTGCTTGAGGGGTACCATATCGAGAGATGATGTCTCTTTTAATGAACCTTGCCACGTTTCTCGCAGTAACATTCTTGTATGAACTGGCTTCTATCCATTTTGTGAAGTAATCAATCGCCACCAGGATGAAGCAATGACCATTTGAAGCCGCGGGATTGATAGGTCCTATCATGTCTATCCCCCACATAGAAAAAGGCCAAACCTCAGACATTTGATGCAATTCATTTGGGGGCGTATTAATCTTATCGCCATATATTTGGCACTGGTGGCATGACCTGACATGTTGACAACAGTCTGATTCGATGGTCATCCAATAATAGCCAAGCCGAATGATCTTCCTGGCGAGGAGGTGGCCGTTCATGTGAGGCCCACATATACCTCCATGGATTTCCTTCATGAGAACATTTGCTTCTTTAGCATCTACACACCTTAACAGGGTAGAGTCAAATGACCTTTTGTACAGAATTTGTCCACTAAGGAAGAACTTGCTGGCCATCTTGGTTATGTATCTCCGGTCTCCCGCCCGACATCATTCAGGAAGCTCCCCTTTTGAGAGATAATTCTTGATGTCATAGTACCATGGCTCTCCATCAAATTCCTCTTCGATTATCATACAATAAGCTGGCTTTTTGACTATGCCGATCCTTAGGGGTTCTATTTCCAGCCCATCAGCTATTTGTAACATTGAGGCCAAGGTGGCTAGCGCATCTGCAAATTGATTGTGAGACCTCGATAGGTACTCGAATGACACTTCTTCGAACTTAAGTGTCAATTCTTCAAGGTATTCGTGATAAGGGATGAGCTTTGCGTCCTTGGTCTTCCACTCTCCTTGTGTCTGCAAAATGATGAGCATGGAATCTTCATAAACCTGCATCTTAGGTATTCCCATGGAAATGGCCAATCGCAAGCCTAGAATGCATGCCTTGTATTCCGAGATATTATTGGTGCAAGGGAATGTCATCTTTGCCGCAACAGGATAATGTTGATCATCAGGGGATATCAGTACTACCCCAGTGCCTGCCCCTGATTGATTAACAGCGCCATTGAAATACATGATCCACTTATCCTCTGCTAAGTTCAGAATTTGATCTTCTGCCTTTATCGTTTTAGAAGGCTCACCGTTTGACAGGTTTTCTTCTAACATGTCAGCTATAGCTCTCCCTTTTTCTGATTTTTGTGGGGAACATTTGATGTCAAATTCAGATAACATCACCTGCCATTTTGCTAATTTCCCAATTAAGGCGGGTTTCTCCAAGAGGTATTTGACAGGGTCATTTTCTGTCACCAGCTGAATATGGTGATGTAGGGTATACTGTCTTAACCTGCGAAGTACCCATACGGTTGCCACACATGCCCTTTCAACAGGTATGTACTTTGCTTCAGACAAGGTGAATTTCTTGCTCAAATAATAAATGGTTCTTTCCTTACCATCCGTCGGGCCCGTTTGGGCAAGTAAGGCTCCTAAAGATTCCTGCTGTATAGTCAGATACAAGGTCAGCGGGTGACCTGGAATTGGTGGCACAAGTACCGGTGGAGTGACTAGATAGTTCTTAATCGTTTGGAATGCCTGACTGCATTCTGCATCCCATGTCACTCTCGCGCCCTTCTTGAGTAATTTGAAGATTGGTTTAGCCACATCAGACAGCTGATTGATAAATCTGGCAATATAGTTCAGTCTCTCCAGAAGGCTTCTTACTTCTTTTACTGTGGAGGGAGTTGCCAGATCATGGATGGCTTGAATCTTTGAAGGATCAATCTCAATGCCCCTGTTACTGACCATGAATCCGAGAAGTTTCCCAGATTTTACCCCAAACGCACATTTGTTAGGGTTCAACCTCAACTTGTATTTGCCCAGTCGCTCAAATAGCTTTCTTAATACCTGAATGTGATCCTGTCCCTTCTTGGACTTAGCGATCATGTCATCGACATATACTTCGATTTCCTTATGGATCATGTCGTGGAATAATGTGATCATAGCCTTCTGGTAGGTGGCCCTGGCGTTTTTTAATCCAAAGGGCATAACCTTGTAGCAAAAGTTTCCCCAGGGGGTGGTGAAGGCAGTCTTCGGTTTGTCCTCATTCTTCATGAGGATCTGGTTATACCCGGAGAAGCCATCCATGAATGAGAATAGCTCGTACCCTGTGGTACTATCAACCAATACGTCGATGTGAGGTAGCGAAAAATCGTCCTTTGGGCTTGCATTATTCAAATTCCGATAATCCACGCAGATCCGGATTCTACCGTCCTTCTTCATGACGGGGACTATGTTGGCAATCCAGTCCGAATATGGGATAGCCTCAATAAAGCCTACCCTGAGAAGTTTCATGACTTCCTCCTTAATTTTGTCTTCCAACTCAGCCTTCATCCGTCTGCTTCCTTGCCTGACAGGTTTAACATTGGGATCCGTGGGTAATGCATGCTCCACAATCTTAGGATCCAGTCTTGGCATATCAGTGTAAGACCATGCAAAGACATCTTGATATTCTTTCAGTAATTCCGTGAACTCGAGTCTTTCATCTAGGGATAAATGTCCGCCGATCTTGACCTCTTTGATATTCACAGCATCTCCCAAATTAACAATAATCGGTTCTCTGAAGTGGGAAGCATCGATTCCTCAAAAGCATTCCATTCTCTGCGGATAGACGCATAACCTTCATCTTCCTCAATGTTATAGGAACAGTCGATGTGATGGTCCGAATCGCATAATAACTTGGTATGTATGTTTGGGATGATATGCCTGAAATGTCATGAGCATGGTTAGTTCGTACTCCATAAAATGACATGCATGATTGTGGAAAGTCTTTTCAAAAGAGTTTTCGAAATAAGTACAGGCCTAGACGGGACTAATCCTCATGTCATTGGACATCCTGGCCCCGTGGAAATCTTTTGAAAATTAGGAATCATATGGCAGATCAGGCCTCAAGCTTCTGTGCGGAAGACTAGCATCATCATTGGGCCAATTCGTGGTTCCATACGCCTTTAACAAAACTCGTGTGATTTTATTGAATGTAAAATGGACCGCATTACAAGCTACGCTATTTGGACCAACGGCCAGAGATCCAAAAGCGTTTTTCTTATATCTATAAGCAGGAGTGAAAATGCAAAGAAATATAGAAAGTTCTAAGTGCAGTATTTAAAGAAGGAGAGAAGCTTCTTTACTCAGAGGAAGTGGCTTTGTCATCCAACCATTCTATGACGACATTCACAAAGTCATCTTTGCGAAAAGGATTTGTCAGATCCGGTTCTGCTGATGGAGTGATGTCCTCTTCAGACAGCCATTTGGAGTTTTGGTTGAAGTGGGCATTTAAAAGATTATTGAATATCTGAGACCCGCCTTTCCAAGCTGGGGAACCAATGAATGAATCCTTTGAGTTACTTTGTCTTCCACGGCGTCCCAGGCTCTTGCCTCGGCCTCGGCCTAGGCCTATTGCCTTTGGGGCGACTTGCCCATATGATCTTTCTGGTAACCCAAGCCCATTCTATGCTGGTTGGCTTTCAACTGCAGAGGGGTATTTATTCCTTGACCGTGTTTACCCAGGCCTTCTCCGGGGTTGAACCCATATGCCAGTAACATCTTAGCTGGTAAAAGATAGGTTTCAGAAACGTATGGAGCCCTCAATATTATCCCCACAGGAGTGTGTACCGTCGCTACTAACTCTAGGGAATGGTAGCTTGCTTCCACCTTAACTTCAGGTTCAATGTAGGGAATAGCGCTACTCTGATATGTTTGGAGATCGACTTCCCCATGTACTGTAATTACCTTTCCATCTACCACAAAGCGTACTTTCTGATGCAAGCTTGACGGTACAGCTCCTGCCACATGGATCCAGGGTCTTCCCAGCAAGAACCCGAATGCACTAGGCAGATCCATTACTTGAAAGTTTATGGAGAATTTTGTTGGGCCGATGAATACGTCGAGCTCAATCTCGCCTACCACAGTCTTCTTCATTCCATCGAAAGCTCTCACGGCTGTTCTGGAAGTCTTAATCGTTTCCTCATTGATTCCCAACCTTCTCAGAGTAGCTAAAGGGCAAATGTTGAAGGCTGATCCGTTGTCGATTAGTACATGCGCCACTCTTTTCCCGTTACATTGCGTGGAGATATATAAGGCCTTGTTGTGCCCTCTTCCTTCCATGGGGAAGTCTTCATCAGAGAAGCTCAATTGGTCTTTTAAAAGGATCGCCCCTACAAAGTCCCCTAATTGCACCTCATTAATTGTTTCAGGGACATGTAGTTCGTTGAGTATCTTCAACAGTGCGTTCTTGTGCTTCTCTGAGTTGATGAATAAATCTAGTAATGATATTTGAGCTGGCATCTTCCTTAGCTGCTCTATTACTTCGTACTCGCTAGTCTTTATAATAGATATGAGCTTTTCTGCGTCTTCTTTCGAGACTTCCTTCTTTTCGGATTCACCCTCCCTAGGGGCATAAAATCGTCCAGACCTCATACTGCATCTACTTCATTTGTCCCATAGTCCCAGTGGACTGCTTTAGGGTCATACTCTTCTACCGGAGGCACTTTTATGGTTATTGTATTTGGACAAGGCGTCTTAGGTTCAGCTGTGCTGCTTTCTTCCTCTTCCTCTTCCGGCAATCGAATCACCATTGGTTTAATTGTGTAATCTTCTGCTTTCTTCAAACTGTCCAATTCTTCCAATCTGATTACCACAGCTGTGGCGGATTCAATCATTGATATGATGTTGTCAAAGCCTTTTGTAAAAAGCTTTTCCCTGTCCTTCAGGGTTTTTGGCGGAGTGGGATCATCTATACCCCCACATCCGTCTGGTACGATATCCTCTATCCTCTGATAGAAACTAGGAGGAGCAGAATATTTCACCTTAAAATTATATTTCCCAGAATCCTGACCCAGGTTGTCTACAACTTCACCCATTCCAAGTGCGTTGGTCATAAATCTACGATCTGCTAGACTTCGCTTCCTGGCCTCCAGTTCGTCCCCTTCGAATTCCTCTTCTGGTTTTAAGATCGACCCAAATTCGCCTACCAGATCCTCATGCGGGATGTTCCACGTGATACCCTGCTCAGTTTTGATCACGAAATGACTTCCTTCGAAAGATAGAGAAGCTTCGACTCCCTCGAATCTTTCATCGGTAATATCAGACATTATCCCTAAGCTCCTCATCTTGGTGATACATAGCTTTTTTACGTCAGCAGGGATCTCCCCTCCTTTTGGATATGACAAAGCGGTGACTAGAAGGTCAGTTAGTTTAGACATGTCCATTTTCAGCTTGAGGTGGTCCTCCTCTTCTTCAGTGAATATTGCCCCAATTGCTTGATGATCAGGGAGAGGGTTTTCTTGCACATTTGGAGCCGCATTGTCAAACTTCAGGATTTGACTGTCAATCAGGGCCTGTACCTTCAGCTTAAGGATATAACAATTATCAACATTGTGCCCTCTTTCGCCCATATGGTAGATATAGGTCTGGCTCTCATCAAAGCCAGGATATTTAACTGGATTTGCCCTGGGCGGTTCCTTCGCCACCAAGTGTTGCTCTAGCAGCATCGGGAGTAGTTTGGATAAAGGCCTTGGGAGCTGTGAGAACTGCTTTGGGGGTTGCCTTCTTCTGGGTTCTTGCCCTTTTTGCGTCAACCATGATGATCCTCATTTAGTCTGATTAGAACTGTTAAATCCTTTGGACTTTTGGGGGTCCGGTATGAATGCTATGTCGAGCCCGGCCTCTTTCTCCTTCTTCAAGGGATACTGTTTCCTGGTGAAAATTTCATGAGGCCTCCTTTCTCTTAGAGCCCACTCCAGCCTTTCAGCCACCATGATCAGGTGTGCGAAGGTTTGACATCCAGAGGTATTCAATCGATCGAAATATTCGTAGGGGAGCACTTTTAAGAACAAATCGATCAGCTCATCTTCCGGGATTGATGGCTTTACGTAAGTAGCCAGAGCACGCCACCTCTAGGCGTATGTTCTGATCAACTTGCCCCTTGCCTTCGAGGTTCGCAGCAAATCTTCCTTCGTTGGGGCCGTAGCTGTATTGAATTTGTATTGTCTGAGGAAATCCTCTGCAAGATCTTCCCACCCATCATAATCTTCGAGGTCTAATTCAATGAACCATGCCAGAGCGGCACCAGCAAGACTTTCTTGGAATGTATTCATCAGCAGCGGAATATAATCCGAATAGTGCGCCATTTTGCGCAGGTAATACTTGAGGTGAGCGTGTGGACAGCCTGTCCCGTTATATTTCCTCACGAAGTCCGGTTCCTTGTAGTCGGAAGGGGTCTGCACTTTGGCGAAGGGAGATATTTTGTCGAAGCTGGCTAACTCATAGCCCTGGCTGCTTAAACATTCTTCAATCTTGGCTAATCTTTTAGCCTCTACTTCGGTTTTCACAGTTTGCTTCCCCTTTTCATCATTTTCAAGGTTGATGACAACGGGGGGTGCCTTTTGTTGTGCCTGGACGCTCGACATACGGATATCTTCCTCTGTACGCTGGGTATTTTCCGTCGTTTCTTTATCAGCCACATCGGGTATGAGTGATGGACTTGAGTTATTCTGATTAGGAGCTACTGCCTGTCTGGCGTGGGAGGCTTCCAACATCGCCTTAATATCAGCCATCATAGTTGCCATCGCAGTCATCTGTGTCTCCAACATGCCTACGCGTGGGGCCAACTCTTGTTGTTCCATTCTCGTCTTAAGTCGAGTGCGAAAACGATGCGTTGGTAATTCCGTGATGAGAGTGTACCTATTTTGGAAAGAATCCCAGTGAGTTTTTCTTTTGTATTGACAAAAAGAAGTAGTTAATTCTTTTAGTTGCATGCTTTTTGTCAGTAAATGAGAAAAAGGACTACCTTATGAGCCTTAGTCTCATGGGAGTAGTTCTTTTAATCATTTGCCAAAAGAATTCATGAAATTAAAAGAAGCGTAATTTCTGACGATAGTTTTTATGCATTCGCAAAACATGTTCACATTCATGCTCATGTAAAAAGAATATTTAGTACAAATGAGAATGCATGAAAAGGCATCGCAATGTTTGTTCATTTTACACTTGACAGAATAGTCTATTCAAGTCTAGGACGTTTGAGGTCTAAGGTGTTTTCATCGTCCCGATATGGATTCCCTTCTTCAGATTGAGACTCTTCCTCTTCTGAGTACGACAACGGTCCCATGTCTTCAGGTACATATGGTTCTACTCCAGGAACGCACGGTACAATATACTCAGGTATATAAGGCTCGACAAAACTGCATCTAGTCGCCTCAAATTGCTGGATGTATTCAGTGGTGACCCTGTGAATGTTCTCCTTGCGAGTCATGTTTTCTGGCCAACTTATTTCTTCGGCCTTAGAATTCTTTAAAGAGTGTATGATGAATGCCACCTTGGCTTCAAACTGTCTCTTCTCTTCTTCTACGAGAGTCTTGCTTGGTATGTCAAAAGAAAAGATACCAGGTCGTGGTGGAGAAGGGATCTCTTGTAGTACCCCAAACTGTCGGATAACCCTCTTCAGATAGTATGCGGTAGTGCCTGTGAATCCTAGCAAGGGGACTGGATCTTTGTCATTGCAGGCCAATCTGACTTTGCCCAGCGTTGGCAACCTTAGCCGCCATCGGAGTTGTTCGGGCTTTAGAGCTCTAAGGAAGTTCTTCCATTCTATGAAGTTGAACTTAAGAATACGTGTATGGGTTCTGACAAAGGTTTTAAGAGGATGCGCATCGGGGCTGATTTCGGTGAAACCCATGCGGATGTGGAATCGTCTGATATGTGATGTGAACCATAGATACAGAAGATCACTAGAGTCTCTAAAGATTCCCTTTTTATTTTTCTTGAAGCGATTTAAGGAAAGGAAAGTTTCAGCAAGGATGATGTTTGAGTAATCTCAACCACAACAGATTTGTCTGGCTACTACAGTCATGATAGGGTCAAAGGTGACAGATGAGATTGGAAATAGCATAAAGCTGAAGAATGCCAAGACAAAGGCTCTACCAGATTTGGTCCATTTAGCGGCTAGGAGGTTGGAAAATCGATCGAGGAGGAAGGATAATAAAACTCGCCCAGAGTTACTTTTGGCGTCTGCTTTGACTTCTTTGAGGCTTGTGTCAAGGAATTCATCTAATTGACTCAAGGGTTCAAATCCTATGGGAGGTTGGACTAGCGAGTGAGTGAACTCAACTCCGATGACGGCGTTGTATTCTTCGATAGTGGGGGTAATCTCCAGTCCTTCCATGCAAAATGTAGTGGTGGTAGGATCCCAATAGAGCGCCATGGCTTGGATAAAGGCAGGTGGGCACTCAATCTTCAGCAGGTCTAATAGATATCCCAGTCGTGATTCAGCATACTTCTGGCTAGCTTCACCCATGCTATCCCACCATGATAGGAGCTCGGCCCGAGGAACTTTGAACACTTGAATATCATTCTTTCCCATCAAGTCTAAAATATGCAAATGATTTTGAAAAGTCAATCGTCAAAAATTACTTTAAAACATGTGATTATGCAAATGCCATGAAGTATGCATGGACCAATTTAATTGCATGGACCAATTGAAGAAATGGAAATTAAATTCTTTTCAGGTACTGAAGACCTGACTTGAAGTCTAATTTGAATTTCAGGAAAGTGAATTATGCAATTTAGTCAGGTTCCCTCCAGTGACTAAGGGAAATAACAACGTCACATTCCATTGGTCAAAACATCAAATGGGTAAATAGTATAATGAATCCCTTATTACAGCCAGGACGCCTAACTAAAGAAAGGTAAGAAGCGACTCTTCAAACAAGAAAGCCATAAAAGGCCGATGGAATGTGAGGATCTAAACCACACCTTCATACTGGTCTACTCCTCCTCACGATGATAGTCAGTTGGGAACCTTCCTCCAATCGAGTGTAAGGGGTCGTCTTCAATGCATTGGTCGAGGGGTCCTAGTTCCTCTGGCCATTCTCTGGTCCACGGTATAATGATTTCAGGAGTCTTCTCGCGCCTCGTCTTTTAGAGTGTGATGCGCTTCAGCTTTGTCTTGGTCGCATGGCGTCTTTTCTTTCCCCAAAAAGTGATCATGGGTATGTTTTCTTTAGCCTGTCGTTCGGCCTTCCGACGGACGTATGCCTCCCTAGCCAAGCGGTTGCGACGTTGCCTCTGCATTACTAAGTAACTCTCGAGCATCTCATCTCTTTGTCACTTGAACCTAAGGTTGTCAGCGTAGTAGCGGGTTTGACAATCTTCAGCATATCCTAGCTTACGTCCAGTCAACTCCCGACCATGCACGAATCTAGTAAAGTGCGGCCTTGTGTTCGGTCCAGGGCGAGAGTAACTTTCCTTAGGTACTCGAAGGTTACCAACTCTGTCGAACTCTTAGGAAACAACGACATCCTACCCCTTATCATCGTTATTTCAATTAGTCACTTGAGTGATCTTCATGATGTATGCAAATGCATGTATATGTATGCAATGTACGAGTCATACTATAGAACATGGAGTAGTAAAGTACATTGAAAATAAATGCCTTACCAACCAAACTTGGGGATGTGAAAATGTTCCCCTGTAACCATGGGCGATTTTAGGTATACCAACCATCCATAGACATGCGCATGAGACAAGTGGGTATACTCTAGAAATCGAAAATCAGGTGAGGAACCTACGGCTCAGGTTCCCACGATCCAAATGAGACAGATTCCTCCCCAAGAGTACCCACTCAAGAGGGCTAGATATCGCCAATTTGGATTGTGAGCGGGAACGAACACGAAAGTCTCAAGTGCTATCAAACACGAGATCCTTTCGCATCATTTCCCTATCTAAGGTAACCTAGAGGCGGTTTGCAATCGGGGTTTGACCGCCAGTGTGTGCGAGGTGCCGTGATCATCACAATGCAAGTCATACACAGCAGTTTGTATCAAACAGCGCTTCAGTATGTGCGTAAGATAAACATACATTCCAACTCCAACATGTAGGAAAAATGTCAACAATCACTCCACCCCTTATTTCTCCAATCTGCAAAAACATCTAACGCAGTGGTTAGCGTACGTACCTCACCTTCGAGAGCATCTACAGAAAACAAGGTCAGATAAACCATACAATTTTTTAATCGGCTCAAGTCCTCTGGTCTGCGAAACCAGAGATTCTGGTTTAGAATATTCCCTAGCGGAGTCGCCAGTTTGTCGCGACCCTCTCTCGCGGGGGAGGGGGGCTAATGGGCCGCCCGATCGTTGGCTTGATCGGACGCGGGCCTCTCCCAAGGTCCATTACCCAAATCGCAACGGCTGGATATACGTGGTCGACCTTCGGTGTGGTCTAGTAACATGTGATGCGTGTATAAGCCAAGGAGTCGCCACCAATCGTTTCGTGGAGGGTACGTTCGGAAACCCTATCGAATAGTTGGGAGCGGTCTATTCGATTCTGCGGAAACTAGAGAAATAGGTTCGGGGACTTAGTTACGCCAACTGCTAGAGTTGACGCCCTTTCGGTACCTAAGCTGAATGGTTTTATCTGACCTAAAGATTTCACACAGATGGGTGAGGTATAGATCCCAAATTTAGGAGTTCATGCATATGGGAATGGCTACCTTATCACTCACAATCATTAAAAGTAAAAACGCAAATCAATGATCCAATACATGCGAATAAAACACATGAAAGTAGCATGGCATCCCTAGTGAGGCCCTATTAGCCTAGAGAAATGTCAATCAATGCTTAAAAGTGATTTGGACATGATTCGCCCATGAGGGGCAGAATCGTAATTTTGAACAATTCGGGGACAATTCGCCTCGAAAGGGAAAATTTGTCATTTTAGGTGAATTGGGAAGTCAAAAGACGGGGGGAAACATGATTGGTCATCAATCCAATCCCTTTCCTATTTTTCGGGAATTTCCAGAATTTTTCTGGGATTTAAAAGTGATTTTACCATTGGAAGGGTAAAGTTGTCTTTTTAGACAAAGACGAGAACTGAAAATCTCAAATATTAGGGTTGGTCACCCACCTGACCCAAACCCTAACTTTGAACAATTTTCAGGACTCGACTGGAATGGGAAAGACGATTTACCCTTTGAGGGGTAAAATCGTCATTTTAGGGAAAATGATGAGATTCGAAAACCCCAGCAAAAGGATTCACCACTTAACTGACCCTATCCTAATCTAGGCGTTTATCGACCTATCTCAAGTACAAAGTAGGGATGAATTTCCTCTAAAGGATAATATCGTCAATTCTTGGGAGAACGGATGAGAAACCCCAAAATAGGATTGACCAGTTGTCTGTGGTCAATCCTCAATTTTTGGGGATTTCTGGAATGTCTAGGATTTTCCACAATTTTTTGGAATTTTCTGGAATTTTCTAGCATTTTTTGGAATTTCTTAGATTTTTTTGATTTTTTTTTATTTTTAAAATCATTTTCCAAATTTTTTGATTTAAAAATGTAATTCGGACCGGGTCGACCCGACCCACTCGGGTCGGAACCCGGCCCAGACCCGGACCCGCGCGGACCCCTGCTCCAAAACAACGCCGCATCGCATTTTTATTTTCGGATTATCCTAATATTATCTGACGGCTTATATTGAACCGCGTGGCTTGTCCACGCCCATTAGATCTGATTACTAGAACCAACGGTCTAGATTGAATGAATACTTGATCGGGGCCATTTGATTGACTTACTAAGATCTACGGTCAAGATTAAAACGTGAGACTTGATCTGAGCCGTCCATCCTTACTAACCTAAAACGACGTTGCCTAACCCTTTACCTAAACGGCACCGTTTCTGTTCTCATTGATTTTCCTGATTAAAAATATTTTCGAATTATCATAATTTTTTATCGAACGGCCACCATTTATTTGACTCGATTAACCTCAGCCGTCGGATCTACCAATTCGAATAACAGATCTCCTAACGGCTTGCTGACCGGGCAGCCACGTGGACCAATAGCAAACTGACACCTAAGATTATGATCGGTTGACCGCGCCACGTCAGCTTCATCTTCAACCTCGCGACTCCGGCGGAATGGACGGTTGTGCTTCTCCGGTGATTATCCAATGGTGGATTCTTGACGAAATCACGCAAGATCAACGACAATCGACTCGCGATCGACTCTAGTTTAACATATCTAAGAATCGAAGCATCCTATTCACAGAATCAAGAGCATCACGCGAATTGCCAAGTACGGCCATGGAAGTTCAATCACACAGACCAAGCGAAATCAGATCAATTCATTCACAGATTGACATGGCAGGAGGTTCAGAAGACTTACCTCGAGCTCCGATTGAGCTCGCGTGGCCTAGATTAGGCTAGGCAAGTATGAACATCGGTCGGCTATGGAGGCTAAGTTCGAAGACTCGATTCAAGTTGTTCAGATAAAATCGATGCAAAATCCAGATGCGGGTATGGTCAGTGATGTTCAAGGAATGAAAAGCACACACTAAATGCAAGAATCGTCGCTAGAAATGAAGTTCGCCATTGAAGCTCAGTATGGAGTTCGAAGCTCTGACTCACCTGTTTTCGCGGCCGTAGCTTGGGCGGTCGACGGCGATCGCTCCTTGGGTGTCTAGGCAACCTCTTCACTACACTCACCGGCTTTGGTTTGGCCTGGAAGTGGCCTAACCTACGCCCCCAAATTCGAGCTCGAGCCCTCGACAATGGCGGTTGGAGGGCGAGCTCTCAGTCTTTCTCTCTCTCTTTCTTTTGATTTCGTTTCCTCCCTGCTAACCAAATTCACCTCTCCTTTGTTTCGCGAAGGTCTGTTGGCTTATATATCATTTTTAGTTTTGGCGCCGAATCAGGAAGTTAGAATAGGTGACCTTCGCACGTGAAAAAACGTGCGAAATGGTCACCGGCGATCGGCAATTGACGGGCATTAAGTGGCTATTCCATTCGGGACCTCCGGTGGTTGCATTTGGCACGAATTCGACCTGCATTTGGTACTCGTTGACTTTCGCAGGTCTCGCGTCTTGACCGGCCGATTACTATCTGCTCCGGCGGTTGTTGATCACCATTCCAGTCCCGATCGACGGGGAATGGTCTAAAGAATTAAATGCCCAATAATGCCTCTCCGATTATGGTCGATTGGTCGGTCAATTTTATTGTTGAAATTCAACTTTGTACTGTTCATTTGCACATAGGCCTGAGGAAGACGATGACACTGTTCTGGATCGGTTTGACCGATCCGACCGGTCTGAACCGGTCCCGACTTGCAATTTTCCAAATTAAACCCAAATTAACAGGAAATTTTTGCAATTTAACCTCAGAATCGAATATATGGCATGGATTTTATCTAGAAATGTGGTTTTGTCCAAAAGTTTACATCAATTTCTATGAAAACCCCAAATTTTTATTTAATTGCAAATTGGGGAATTATGCAATTGAAGGTTCAAATGATCAAATTGGGCCAAACTACCTGTGTCAATCGATTCGAAATGGTGAAACCCATTGGGCAGTATGTTTAATTTACAATGATAGCCCTTGAATTGAAAGTAATTTCAATTATGCCCATTTTCAAGGACTAGAATGCAATTTAGTATGCCATTTGTGCAATTGGGCAATTTGTACGAACAATTGGGCTGAATTAAAATGGGGGATAATCAGATTGGATGTCAAGATCCTTAAAAATTCCAAAATTGTAAATTAAAAGACTCATTTGATATTTTTTTTCTCAAATTCAATCATATGTGTAACAAAGGAACACCTAAAATTGAATCTGATTTTGGATTTTTTGTGGGGTCAAAAATACAAGGGATTGAAAATAAAAATATTTGCTATTTTTTCATATTTTTGTGACCTCGAATGCTATTTTTCTTGATTTTTCTAATTTTTGAAAATATTAAAAAAATGCGAAAAATATGAAAAATTATTTTTGGCCCAAAATGGTTCCTTAGGCTTGGCCAAGGCCACTAAAGTTGATTTTGAAATTTTATGACTTTTTATGAATTTTTTTTATGAATTTTCTAACAAATAACCAAAAATGGTTAATCCAAAATTAGGTGTCAACAGGAGGCTAGGAACCGAAATTGACCAGCTTGAGAGTGATGATTGCTGACTTATTTTTGATCGAATGTCATGTTGGCATGCCTAAAGTATGTTGGTTTTGGGGCTGAGATTAATTGATATTGATGTGCCGTATGTGAAGTTAGGCATATGTTGGTTAATTTGGTCCAATTGAAAGCTCTAGTGCTTGAATGTGCATTCGGTGGTTAAATTGTTTAATTGAAGGCAAGTATATGCTCATTGACTAAATGAATGCTTGAATTGATAAGCCAGATGTTGCTTGAGCCGTGTGCCTTGGTTGGCGATGTGTTGCTTGATGAGCTGAATCGCTTGTGATTGAGATAAAGATTAAATGAGATAGTTTATTATTATATACTATATGGTCAATGCATTGCGCCGCGGGTGTTTGATCTCGATTGACCTGACGAGGTCGTGCGGCTAGAGAGTCCTACCTCAACCGAATCATCTCAAAGGTTGTAAGAATCGAGAGTCAGATGGTGACCGAATCATCTCTAGGTCCGGACGCGAGAGTCCTATAGTCGACCGAATCATCTCGATGGCGCGGAGTATTGAGAGTCACTATAGTAACCGAATCATCTCGATGCTCGATAAGAGCGTAAAGGAAATTTGGACACCAATGAGTAATTTGAGAAATTTGAATTGCCTTATGAGTCTGATTGACTGGAATGCTTGCTTGATTTATGAAGTTTAGTCATGAATTTGAACTTGCGAATGATCCTAATCAATGAACGCTTGAATTGCCTGATATACCATGTCTTGCCAATTGCCTTTTGCCATGTGGAAAAAGGGTTTTACTTCAAAGACTCACATTTCCTTTTCTCAATGTGTCTAGAGGTACTAATAGCCTAACTTAGGGTTAGGGTCGACTTACTGAGATTACCATCTCACCCCGGCGTGGGACTTACTTTTCAGACCCCAAATCCTAATCATGCCTCCGAAACGTCTTGGAGTCCCAATGGACATCGACACGTCCGTTGAGGAGTTTCCCGTAGGTCCGGACAAAGCATATATTAGGAAGAGTAGTAGAGTATGGGTCGATGAAGGAGGTAGCTACTAGAAGCCTCACTGCTATGAAGCCTGGTACTTACGCTAGGGTGACGTGATGACTGGATCCCTAAAGACGTCTGATATCCCTAGAGATGCGATACCGAAGTGGTGTCATCCTACTCCCCTCGAAGGCGGAGCTTGTAAGTCTGTCGTTGAGTCTAAGAATGTTCCACCAAAGTTCCCAACCTTGGAAGAAGAGATTGAGGTCATAGAGCTCTCTATGTCTGAAGACGAAAAGGAAGACATTCCTGATGTCGAAGATCCCGATGTTTATTCCGAGTATGACCCCAATGGAGAGGAAGATGAGTCTGACTAGCTGGGGTAGTCGTCACCTACTTTTTGGTGTCTCGTTAGGACGTAGTGAAGAAGTTGGATGTAATGAATGTCTTTTGTTGCTCCGTAGTGTCGACCTCCGTGATAGATTTGAGATTTGAATAATGGAATTCACTTGATGACAATTAGGCACAAGGCCAATCTAAATATACATACAAAGAATGGCAAGAAAGTAAATACACAAAAAAGACTTACTCCTAATATATACAATATATCTAACACCCCCCCTCAAACTCAAGGTGGGTCAACCAATGAGAGTTTGGAAAGAAGAGCAGCAAAGCGTTGTGATGTAAGAGATTTGGTGAATAAGTCAGCAAGCTGGGCTGCAGAGGCCACAAAAGGAAGAGAAATGATATGCGCTTGGATTTGATTACATGTAATATGACAATCAATATCAATGCGCTTGGTACGCTCATGAAACACCGGATTTGTAGCAATGTGAATAACACTCTTGTTGTCACAATGAAGAGGAATGGGAGCAGAGCAGGCAACACCAAGATCAGCAAGAAGACGACGAAGCCAAATAATCTCAACTGTAGTGTCAGCCATAGCACGATACTCAAACTCAGTGGAAGAGCGAGATACAACAGGCTGCTTCTTGGCACGCCAAGAAATCAGAGAATCACCTAAAAAGATACAAAATCCTGTAATGGACTTGCGGTCAGTGACATCCGAAGCCCAATCAGCATCAGAGTAAGCACGAAGAGCAAGTGAGGAAGTCGATAGAAGAAAAACTGAGCATGTCATAGTACTACGAAGATATCGCAAAATCCGGAGTACGGCAGCATAATGAACTGTACGAGGAGCCGTGACAAACTGACTAACAAGATGAACAGCATATGCGATATCAGGACGAATGGTCATAAGATAGACAAGAGTGCCAACAAGAGCTTGGTAGCGAGTGATATTAGACAAAGGCTCACCATCATTCGGACAAAGCAGTAAATGAAGTTCAACAGGAGTAGCTGTAGTACGAGTATCAGATAATTCAGCACGAGTTAAAATGTCGACAATATACTTCTGCTGGGGGAGAAGAATACCACATCGACTGTGAGCAACCTCAATACCGAGAAAATAATGTAAGAAACCCAGATCTTTCATAGCAAACTGACGGTGAAGATGTTACTTAGTATAAGCAATAGGAGCAGAGTCATCCCCAGTAATAATCATATCATCTACATAGAGTAGTAGAATAGTACAACCAGCGGAAGATGTATAAGTAAACATAGCATGATCATTCTCACTCTGAACAAAGCCAGCTGACCGAACAACATCTGCAAAACGTTCAAACCAAGCTCGAGGAGCTTGTTTGAGACCATAAAGAGCCTTTCGAAGACGACATACCTGGCCGGGCGAATGAGGCAGACCTAGAGGTGGCTGCATATAGAGTTCCTCCTCAAGAACCCTATGAAGAAAAGCATTCTTCACATCAAGTTGAAAAAGATGCCAATTAAGAATAGAGGCTACTGCAAGAAGAGTGTGAACAGAAGCCATTTTGGCAACAGGAGTAAATGTCTCCTCATAATCCATCCCATACTCCTGGTCAAAGCCACGGGCAACAAGACGTGCTTTATAATGCTCAATATTACCGTCAGAGTGAGTTTTGATTTTATAGATCCAACGACAAGATATCAAGGATTTTCCTAGTGGAAGAGGCATAAGATCCCACGTACCAGTGCGCTCTAGAGCAGATAATTTCTCAGACATAGCATCACGCCATTCAACATGTTGTACGACCATACGATAATTTGATGGTTCCTGCAAAGTGTGGATAGCAGCCATATAGGAACCAAACTCATTAGAATAACTTGTAGCCGCCACATACCTAGCCGGAGGACGACGATCTCGCAGAGGATTTCGCCGAGGGGATGGTGAATGAGAATCGTCAAGAGGCGTCGAAGTAGCAGGCGAAGTAGACGAAGGAGGAGGCATGATAGGTGAAGGTGGCGATACTGGATCTGACGGAGAAGATATAAGAGGACGAACAAGAGGTGTATCAAGAGGAATATCAAAAATACAGATGGAGAAGACTGTGAAGAAGTAGAGGTAGCGGAAAAGAACGGTAGGTGCTCAAAGAACTGAACACTACGAGAGATACGAATACGTCATGAAGAAGGATCATAGCACCTATAACCTTTGTGTTCTGTGCTGTAACCTAAGAAAGCACACCAAATTGATTGTGCATAAAGTTTGGTACGCTCATGAGGTGGAAGAAGCACATAACATGTACAGCCAAAAACACGAAGTTGATGATAAGTGTGTGGTTTTGAGAAAAGACGTTGGTGAGGGGTGGCTGTGGAGAGGACGAGAGAAGGAAGTCGATTTATGAGATAGACAGCAGTAGATAGTGCTTCAGCCCAAAATTCAGTAGGCACTGAATTGGACAACATGAGAGCACGAGTAGTATCCAGAATATGACGATATTTTCGCTCAGCAAGACCATTTTGAACAGGAACACCGGGACAGGACAACTGATGTAAGGTTCCTTGAGAAGTTAAGAAGGAACGAAAAGCTGTAGAAAGATACTCTCCACCAGAATCAGAACGGAAAACTTTAATAGTTTTAGAGAATTGAGTAGATATCATGGCTGTGAAGTTTTTATAGATAGAAAGAAATTCATCATGAGAACTCATAAAATAAACTCATGTATAACGAGAATAATCATCAATGAATAATACATAATACTTGAATCCACTTGTAGAAATTTGGGGAGCAGGACCCCAAACATCTGAATGTACTAAATCAAAACAAGAAGTGGAAACAGAAGAACTAACAGGAAAAGGAGGTGCAGATTATTTAGCTAAAGGAAAACTAGTACAAGGACGCATAACAGTAGATGAAACATGCTCAAGTGCACCCTGCTGACGTAGAAAAGACAAACGAGAAGTAGATATATGACTTAGACGCTGGTGCCAACAATCAAGATCGCAGATGGCGAGAACAGGTTGAGGTGAAGGAAGCTGGAGATGCTGCATCATATACAATCCTCCATGTCTACTACCCCTGCCAATCGTCCGGCCACTCGTACGATCATGTACAACACAAGAATCAACAGTAAATGTCACCATATAACCCATATCGACAAGTTGCCCAACAAATAAAAGATTCATGGCTAAGTTCGGTATATGCAACACATTGGGCACATTAAAATTGCCAGGGATAATAAGATGGCCTTGCATAGCAGCAGTAAGAGAGGATCCATCGGCTGTAAAGAATCCTTTTGGACTTTTGAGCGCAGTCTGCTGAGTAGAGCTAGTCATGTGATGAGCAGCTCTAGAGTCAAGAATCTAGGAAGAGCTATCACCTGAAGATTGTGCAGTAGCTGTTGTACCAACAGTAGAGGATGCGCTAGAAAAACCAAGATGAAGCTGAACTAAACGAGAAATCTGAGCCTCAATATTAGCAAGACCATCATCTAAAGACGAGGATGAAGTGACACGATCCATGGATGGAGAAGAGACAGGTGCAACTTAAAGCGTTGCGCCCAAGCTAGGACCGAAGAACAAAATTGTAGCGAGCTCGTAGGCTTATTCCCGAAGAGATCAAAATTGCAGAAATCGCCCACTAATGAAATTGCCGAAATCGTCCACTAAGAAGATCGTCGAAATTGTCGAAATCATCAAAATCGCCGACTGATGAGAAGACACCGCAAAATCACGAAATCGAAATTGCCGAAACCCACTGGTGATCAACTTCGTTGAAATTGCCGAAATTGATAAACACACGAAATCGCCGATTGATGAACACCCATTGAGATTGCACGAAGTTTGGTGCAGAGAAAGGCAAGTGAGTTTGCCACTGATGAAGAAGAAGAACGGCGGCACATGAAATCCAATTGCCGAATTGTAAAAACTGCACCTCCACTAGCTAACACCCACGAAATCCACTTGCGAAATCCAGAAGATGCCAAAATCCCACGAAAAACCTTCAATCCCACGAAAATCCTTCCCTCACAAACGAGGCGTTCGAGACCTCGTACGCCAAAATCCCAGCAGAAACGCCAAAAGAGAAGGTAAATCCAATTCGCAAAATGAACGAGCACGAACCATACCAATGCCAAAAGAAGAGGCAAAATCCAACTCGAACATGAACGTCGCTTATGGGGGAAGAACGAAAAACTCTAACTCTGATACCATGATAGATTTGAGATTTGAATAATGGAATTCACTTGATGACAATTAGGCACAAGGCCAATCTAAATATACATACAAAGAAGGGCAAGAAAGTAAATACATAAAAAAGACTTACTCCTAATATATACGATATATCTAACACTCCGAACCCTGTTGTAGCTCGACGCTTTCGACCCCTTTTGTCTGCATAAGACTTTGTGTTATGCATGTTATGTTCAATCCTATGTCATCCTGTGCTTTCTTTTATGTATGGGTTTTGCATTGTTTCCGCTTGTGCTTGTCATATCGCGCTATAAGAATCCGTCGTTGGATTCTGGGTAACTTATACACTTGATGGCCGTGTGGGATGTTGGCGTGCCCGCCGGGGTCGGGGTGTGACACTAGAGCCCCATCATTCCTCTTGATTTATAGACTAAATGGCACGAAAAAAGAAGATAAAACAATTCAACTTCAGTGAAACGTTCCCAAACTTGAATTTTGAATGGAACTTACTGTGTCTGCTTACCATCAATTTTAGTTTTCTTAAGTCTTGCTGATGTAACTCTCGAAAAAGATCAATGGTGGCCGTGGAATTCTGGAGAAAATTCAGAATTTCTATTATCTCTCTCTCTCTCTCTCTCTCTCTCTCTCTCTCTTGATCATACTCTGTAGCTTTCAATTGAGCAGATCTGTCAGTTCTTCATTGTATTTCTCTATGAGGGCCGATTTCTTGAAATCGAGGAAGGGAGAGATGTGACGGTCTTGTGAGAGGTACTCGTATTTGTGCAACCATCACCCTTTACATACTCTAAAATCTAGAGGAATATTAGTGGATTCCAACCTGTTGGTGGCCTTTAGAGCTAGGAAAATGGAGCAACCCAAGTGAAAAGCTGAAACATTTTAAATATGTCATGCGATATCTGCATAACTAGTTTCCTTCTACAAAAGCACATCGTCGCATCCTTCACAAAAAAAAAAAAACAAAACAAAACAAAACAAAAATTGTTTTGTAATTTTCCTAAAACAAGCGATTCACCCCCTCTTCTCGTTGGGTTAATCGTTTCATTCATGTAGCATATACTGAGTAGTAGGAAAAAGGGCACAATCGTATGATTTTGTGGGCTTATTGGATAAGACTAATTTTGTTGGGCCTTATGTGATTTCCTGATGATTGCCACTTAAATCAAGTACTTGTCCAATGATTGATTGTTCTCCTTTGTTTGTTGTTTTTGAATAATTTTGTGGTTTTCCATTTAGATGACCTATAATGGACATAATGATTTATTTGACTAGAAATATATATGTCGGTCGATTGCGATAAACCGATTGATCATCATGTTTTGCAACCTGATCTTTGAAGACCAGCGACTTATCCAAGTTTCTATGCAGAAATTTATATGGTGTCACCATTTCATTTACACACCACTCTTCATAAAGTACGAAAAAAAATTTAAGTCTATATATTCTTATTATAAAACAAATAGAATGGATGTGCTATTGTCATTTGGGGTGAAAAACTCCGGAAGCCCGAAAGCCCAATTGACTCAGCTCAATTTTCGGGCCCAAATAGACACGGTCTGTAATTTCGGTCCTGATTTTATTTTATTTTATTATTATTTTTTTGGTCGGAGAATTTAATATACAGTGTACTAAAACTGTAAAGTTTAAATTTACACAAAAAATTGCTGACATGGGTGCCCGACCTTCTACGTTGCGCAGGTAGCGCTGACGTGGACAACTTTTAATAATATTTTTTTTTCTAATTTTTATTAATTTTTTTCTTTTTTACGTTTTCAATTTTACTTTTTATTTTTTTTGCCTTTTCTTTTGCTTTTCTTTTCCCCTCCTCCAGGCCTTGTCAGCCTTGGGCGAGGGCCGCTCTCGTAGGCCTCGGGCTGCCCTTGCCTGATCCAGTGAAGGTGGCCTTCACCAACCCAGGGATTGGCATCCCTCACTCGAGGCTGGTGGAGGGAAAAAATAAAAAAGGAAAAAGAAAAAGAAACAAGTTAGAAGGAAAGTAGAGAAAAATATATAATCAATAAAAAATTTAAAAAATATTAAATGTTGGCCTTGTCACGTAAGATGGCCGGTGTCCACGTCAGCAATTTCTAGTAAAATTGATCGGTTGGACTCAATTGGTAAAACATGAAAATATTTAAAACTCCATCGACAAAATTAAAAAGGTTTATGAATGAATTACCAAAAGTTCTATAGGGTTAGGACATGTGCGATAATTTTCCCATTTCAAGCATGATTTCTCATGCTGGGATTGCTGGATTCTAGATTTCTATCATAGTCGATCTTAATTTTTCAATCTAATGCTGCGATCATGTAGACTTTGTAGTTGAAGTTGTATAAATGGTTATGTTTGCAAATTTGAAGTGGCTTGTCATATATTCAGTGTGAGAAATTTATTTACTTAAAAACTAGTATGGCAAGTTGGAAGTGGCAGATGGGAACGAGATTATTTTTGTGAGATGGGTTTGGAAATCCATAATGGGTTTGAGACATGCTTTGCCTAAAGATAGTCATCTGAAACTCGTCCTACCTCCATCCCTATCATCAATGCTTGATATTGATTAGGAGTTGATTGAGAGAATTTTAAGTTATTGTGGCATTAGCATCCTGAACTAAAAAAAAAAAAAAAATCATAACTAATTACACACCTCCGAAATTTTTTGGCCCGAATAGGCCAGGAGGGATTTTATATATACTATTGACATTAATTTCGAGGTGGCCAGGTTTTCAAGATTTGCAACATGTAGCCCGAAATGGCCCGGCCCGCCCAATTTTTTTTTCTTCATAATTTCTTGTTTATGTATGAATGGGACGAGGAAACCTCTAAGATGACATTCCATTGATTGATCAATGACGAGAATTAATCACATTTAAAGAAAGTATTAAGATATTACTCAGAAGAAGATGGACTAAGAATCATTTGACTATCTCAGGGGTTAGCATCTACTAATCGTTTTCTTCCACCCACCGATTTTGAAAAGTAAATGGTTTTCTTCCGGACACCGATGTTGAAGATGAACAAGAATGATTTGACTATCTCGGGAGTTGGCATCTACTTGTCGTTTACTTCTTGTTTGCCCTAATTGCGAGAAGTTTCCATGATCTTTCAAGTGTTGGCTGTATTCCGAAAGAAGCACGAAAAGCTCGGGAAACACTGAAATCAATTAATTATGGTGTTGCGTACATATACTTATCGTGCTTTCGTGACACATCAATTAATTTAATAAATAGCCAACTTCACTATCATTTCTCACAAGAGAATGTCACTATCCTAATCTTCCATCCATGAAACCTAGCTGGAAGTAACAAGGACAAGGACTTGCACCATAATGAACGACGATCAAGACATATAATAGTGACTAGTGAGGCAGACTTATTAATTTTTCTTTCTTTCTTTCTTAAATGGACCAGAATTTGCTGAACAATTTCGTAAACAGCGTGCCATTTTCACGCATACCTTCTTTTGTTGTATTGTCTTTCTACGATTGAGGATAAAGATGATTTCTTCGCTTCCACGTTCAACCACCAAAATCCAAATGCCTAGCGACACTGCAGAAGAAGAAGGCCACGTTTTCTCATCTTCGCACGCACAACAACAGCAGCTGTTTGGGCTCTGTTTGTTTTACTGAAAAAAGACTTTCAGGAAATTTTTTTTTTTTCGTGTTTTCTCACATTTGGTTCATAAAAAATAAACTAGTTAAGGAAAACATTTTTCACAACACCTTCAAAAGTGGGGAAACTGATTTTTTTTTTCTTCTTGAAAAGAGAAAATCATTTTCCTCATATTTCCTCCCTCCACTCCTTAACGTTCTTTTTATTCTTTATTTTTTCTTTTGTCGTTCTTCCTCGGCCGATCCTTGGCCGTGCAACGACTAGCACCGGCCACAAATGTGAGCCAACGAGCTCAAGGATCGCCAGATCCTGTTACCTTGAGCTTTCCTATAGCCGTCGTTGACCGGTCGCGGTGGAGGAAGAAGGAAAAAGAAAAGAAAGAAGAGAAAAATATAAATCAAAATAAAAAGAGAAAAATATAAAATAAAATAAAAACTATTTAAAAATTCGATTTTTGTACAATTTTTTTTTTTAAAGTTGTTCACGTTAGTGTCAGCCATACGAAGTAGGACGGTCAGCGTCCACATCAGCAATTTTCGGCAAAATAATGACGCGACAAATTAAATAAGATTTTCCTTACTAAACGACAAGAAATATTGTCTAGTTTGTTTTCAGGCCTCAATCCAAAACCGTAAAATATTGTAATTTCCCTGAAAAATGACTTCTCAAAATTTAATTTTAAAAAATATCACATTTTTTCGCGAAACAAATGTTGATCTAATTAACGTGATTGTTCTTAGGGAAATTAAATTCTTTCTATGAAGGGCGTGTAGGGTACAAAATAGTTAGCTATCAAACATATTTAAAAGAATCTAGGAGATTGAAGAGAATCAAAACGGATTTGTAGTGGTTCGGTCTTCGACATGGTCTATTCCGCTCTCCCAGCTCTAATAGTCACAACAAGGCTAAAATCCATTATCTAATCCACTCTCTCAGCTCTAATGACTACTTCGACCCCCAAAAAAAAAAATGAAAAAAATTCTAATAACTACAACAAGACTGTCATCCAACATGTAATCCTTGGAATTCTAAAATTGCCGAGAGTGCTTCTTCCATAGGAAGCGTAAGTCAGATAATTCTGTAAACTTATAACACTATAAATCACTCTCACCTCAAATTACAAACGCACGCACTTGTACAGAGAAAGACAATCAGATTTACACCGTTTTCTACACAAAAGAACAATAAGAATATGAACACTCATAGCAAAAACTAACTTTTGTCGACTTCTACTTCCTTGGGTTGGGTCGGGAAAAAAAAAAAAGAATCGGAAAATGAAACTAAGCAAGCACGATGGTGGAAGACTTTGACTATATGAAAAAAAAAAAAACCCCTAAACATTTTGACTTTTGTCAATTCAGTCTTATTGGCCGGAAATCGCTGACGTGGATGCTAACTGTCTTACCTGGTACTAATGGTATTGAAGTGGATAAATTTTCATGATATTTTAATATTTTTTAAAATGGTTCCATTTATTATTTTTTTTCATTTTTTCATTTTTTTTTCATTTTTTCCTTTCTGTTTTCCTTACGAAGCAAGGCTGCCCCCACCGAAAAAAAAAATCAAAGAAAAGAAAAAATAAATACAATAAACAAAAACGTTAAAAAATTATTAAAATGAATTACTAAAAATTATCTCGTCAGCGCCGGCATTGCCATGTAGAACGGCTGGTGTTCATGTCAACGATTTCCAGCCAATAGAAGTGAGTGGGAAAAATGTGAAAAAAATATTAGGACTAAATCGCAAAATTAAAAAGTATATGATTAAATTGTCAAAAGTGCAAAATGCTTATGATTTTTTTTTACAATGTTCCATAATATGTCAGCTAACAACCATGTTTTGGAAGTTGTGCGCTCTCTTAGACAATTAATCAATCAGGATTAATTCAAATATTTATGTTGTCACCTCCTCTCATTTACCTTCTTTTGAAATTTTTATTGAAATTCAAGACAAGAGAGTCGCAAATTTAAATTGTGGCATAAAATATATCAATCTACTAAGGGTTACATCACGATTAAGTAAAATAGTATCTATTGAGATTAGGACATCAAACAGTTATTGGGTATGTTTTTCTCTCTTCTGTTGGAAATCACAATAAATCAGAGATTGGAAATCGCAATAAATCAGAGATCATATTATAATCTTCTTGATTGAAGATATTTGGACATAACATTTGATTGATTACCTGTATAGTTACTTTCCTCTTTTTATTTCTGCCTTGTCGATATTATATAGTCACACAACTGTACAGACAATACAAGTGAAGAAATATAGAAAAGCTTGCTATGTTTTTCTTCACCTTTTCTTCTTCCTCGAGTACGTCTTATTCTTTCATGGTATCAGAGCCCTTGCACCTGGGCTGGCTTCCGCTGTTCCTTCTCGATTGCCATTCGCCTTTCCTCTTTTGCTCCTTTATTTGCTACAACCTAACTTGCAAAACAGAGAGAGCATTTTGGCGTAGGAATCCATTTTACCATGAAAAACAAGTAGCAAACCGAGGAAAACCAAAGTCATTCTGGCGTGGAAGAGTTACCTCCAGCTTCATTTTTTTTTTTCTGAGGAGCCTTCTGTTGAAACCACTCGGATCACAGAAGATCCAACCATTCTGCCTCAATTTCAATCCCTACACTCCCCCTCAAGCTGGCGGCCTATAAATGTCCAGGACGCCAAGCTTGCTTAGGAGATACGCATGCTGCCTCTGACACAACGGTTTTGTGAAAATATCCGCAGGTTGTTCCACAGTCCCAATCCCCTTAGTGACTAAGACTCCTTCTTGAATCTTGTCTCAAGTGAAATGGCAATCAACTTCAATGTGCTATGTTCTTTCATGAAAAACTGGGTTTGCTGCCAACTTAAGTGCCGCATCATTATCACAGAATAATTCGATTGGACCTTCTACATGTATGCCGAGATCAGAGAATAAACCTCGTAACCATACTATTTCACAAAAAATTTTGGCCATGGCACGATATTCCGCTTCGGCAGATGACAACGCGACACTACGAGGGAGTAGTCCTCTCGGCCTTCTCACCTCACAGCGCCTCAGTTAATCGTGGCGACCCTCTTGAAAGTTCCGTCGCTACGATGATCTCTCGAGAACATGGAGGAAGAAGAAACGAGAAGAATGAATCTCGTTCTGTGGCTGCGCTCAGAGGGAACCCTAATCCCTTAGGGTTGAACGGTCAAGATCACAAAAGGGCATCTAATGGCCCAGGATTCGCCAGCAAAGGTGATGGGCTTTATGGGCCTAGTTCGGGTGCTATTGCCGGTTTTTCACATGGATCTGGTGATGGGCTTTATGGGCCTGGATCGGGCGCCACAGTGGGCTTTTCACGCGAATCTAATGGGCTTCGTGCTACAGGAAAAACATGTGGGAATTTTTTTAAGTCCAAAAATAAATATTGCGATTATTGCAAAATGCCTCATCATACTGTGGAGACGTGCTGAAAATTACATGGACGCCCGAGTGATCGCAAAGAAAGGACAAAACTGCCTATCAGGTTTCTGCACAAAAAGGAGATGGGACCCACAACACTATTACTTAGGATCAATATCAAACCATCATAAAAATGCTGAGCCAGTTGAAGACTACTGATGAGGGTGCAAGTTTCTCAGGTACCCTTCTATCCAAGAAAAATTATATTTCAGTAAATGATTGGATAATCGATTCAGGTGCCAGTGATCATATAATTTGCACCAAGAATTTATTTTCTCATATTGATGAAAGATCTCAGTTCCCTTTGTCGGTGCGACTTCCAAATGGGAACACTACTCTAGTCACTAAAACTGGTACAGTTCAGCTTGGGTCCAATTTTGTCCTTCGCAATATCCTATACATTCCCGAGTTTGAATTTAATCTCCTATCTATCTCGCGAGTTTGTCAAGACAATTATTGCAATGTCATTTTCGATTCCGACAATTGCTTATTTCAAGACCGTATGACTGGCAAACTGATGGGCTTGGGTAAAGTTGAAGATGGGTTGTTTTTCTAGATCAATTCTCCTAGAGATGTCACATCCTTAAATAAAAGCATTTCTTGTCATGCTACTACTATTAATAAAAATCTCCTTTATAATCAACGCTTGGGTCATAGTGCAAAATTTCCTTCTCTGAAATGTCCAGTATGTCCTCTAGCCAAACAATCCAGACAATATTTCCCACTAAGTACATCTCGAGTTACTCGTCCTTTTTTATTGATACACCTTGATATCTAGGGGCCTTATCATACGGCTCATCGTGATGGTTCTCGTTTTTTCCTCACAATCGTTGATGATTTTTCACGTTCCACTTGGACCTTCCTCATGCACTCCAAAGGTCAGACCGTTTCCAAGATATCAAATTTCTTCTCTATGGTCAAGACTCATTTTAATACATCTGTCCAAAAAATTCGGACATATAATGGACGTGAATTTCTTTCCAATGATTGCCAATCTTTACTTACTTCTCATGGCATTCTTCATGAGACCTCTTGCACCTATACTCCACAGCAAAATGGAATTGTGGAACGAAAACATCGACATCTCTTAGAAGTCGCACGAGCTCTCAAATATCAAGCTTTTATTCCTGAACAATTTTGGGGTGATTGTGTGATCACTGCTACTTATTTGATTAACCGCATGCCAAGTAAAATTCTTGGTGGTCTCACACCTTTTGAGTTACTTTATGGAAAATTGCCTTCCATTAATCATCTGCGGATTTTTGGATGCTTATGTTATGCAACAACTGTTGGGCCTCGAACCAAGATGGATCCTCGTGCCATCCCGTGTGTTTTCATGGGGTACCCCACTTTGCAAAAGGATTACCGAGTTATGGAATTATCTACTGGAAATTTCTTCGTTAGTAGAGATGTTGTTTTCCATGAAGATATTTTCCCTTTTCAAGATAATACGTCTTCATCTTCAACTGCTCCGGCTCGCCAGAATTTCTTAGAAGAGGAGTTTTTGACTCGTTCTCCTCCATACTTTATTGCCCCATCAATACCAGTTGTATCAGCTCCGGTAGCAAGTTCGGAGGTGGCATTAGCAGATTCATCTCCAACGGATGTCTCTTTATCCCCTATTGCTGATTGTCCATTGTCACTAAAGTCACCTTCATCGGATCCTTCTCCAGTAACTTCAGTTCCAGCAGAATAACCAAGGCGTTCTGGGCGCACTATTCGACCGCCTACATGGACTAAAGATTATATCTGTTATGCTTCCAAAACTTCAAATAGCCACTATCCTGTATCCTCATATGTCTCCTTCAGTCATCTTTCTCCCACATATGTATGCAGCATTAACCGAATTTCTGAAGAACAAGAACCATCTTCATACCAAGAAGCTGCATGAGACCCACGATGGCAAAAGGCGATGGAAGATGAACTCAACGCACTTGTAGAAAATCACACATGGGACATTGTTCCTTTACCTGAACATCGAAAACCCATTGGATGCAAATGGGTCTACAAGATCAAATTTAAAGCCGATGGGACTGTCGAACGATACAAGGCACACTTAGTGGCATAAGGCTTCACTCAAAGAGAGGGTTTCGATTACCATGAAACTTTTTCACCAGTTGCGAAGGAAATAACTGTTCGATCTTTCTTCGCAATTGCAGCAGCACGTCACTGGTCTCTTCATCAGATGGATGTAAACAACGCCTTTCTTCATGGAGATCTAGATGAAGAAATATACATGAATCTTCCACTGGGAATACGCAGACAGGGGGAGTCTGTATGTCGTCTTCGCAAATCCTTGTATGGTCTGAAGCAGGCTTCCAGACAATGATACGCCAAGTTTACGGATGCTCTAACAGTAGCAGGTTTTCGGCACTCAAAATATGATTATGCCATTTTCACATGGACCTCAGGTACTACATCCATTTATTTGCTAATTTATGTCGATGACATACTTATCATGGGAAATGACGAGTCTCACATTGATAAGTTCAAAAGATATCTGCACTCCACATTCCACATCAAGGATTTAGGAGCTCCAAAATATTTCCTTGGCATTGAAATTGCACGTTCTGATAAAGGAATCAACCTCAGCCAACAGAAGTTTGCATTAGAAATTGTGTTTGAAGCCGGCTTATCAGGATGCAAACCTTCCATCATTCCCATAGAGCAGAATGTCAAGATGACAACTCATGAATATGATTTAGGGACTTCTACGGCAGTCGAAGATCCACTAATCAAGGATCCATCAGGATATCAAAGACTTGTGGGAAAGTTGATATATCTTACAATGACATGACCTGACATATGTTATGCAGTTCAAATTTTAAGTCAATTCATGCATCAGCCAAAGCAATCTCATATGAACGCAGCATTAAAGGTGGTAAGGTATCTGAAGGGGTGTTCGGGACTTGGAATTTTTCTATCTCGCAACTGTAACATGAAAATGACAGCTTTTTGTGACACCGATTATGCAACCTGTCCCATGACCAGAAGATCTATTACTGGTTTCTGCGTGAAATTGGGAAAGTTTATGATTTCATGGAAAACCAAGAAGCAAACAACAGTATCATTGTCATTTGCCGAAGCGGAATATCGTGCCATGGCCAAAACTGTTTGTGAAATAGTATGGTTACGAGGTTTATTCTCTGATCTCGGCATACATGTAGAAGCTCCAACCGAATTATTCTGTGATAATGATGCGGCACTCAAGTTGGCAGCAAACCCAGTTTTTCATGAAAGAACAAAGCACATTGAAGTTGATTGCCATTTCACTCGAGACAAGATTCAAGAAGGAGTCTTAGTCACTAAGGGGATTGGGACTGTGGAACAACCTGCGGATATTTTCACAAAACCGTTGTGTCAGAGGTAGCATGCGTATCTCCTAAGCAAGCTTGGCGTCCTGGACATCTATAGGCCGCCAGCTTGAGGGGGAGTGTTGGAAATCACAATAAATTAGAGATTGGAAATCACAATAAATCAGAGATCATATTATAATCTTCTTGATTGAAGATCATATTTGGACATAACATTTGATTGATTACCTGTATAGTTACTTTCCTCTTTTTATTTCTGCCTTGTCGATATTATATAGTCACACAACTGTACAGACGATACAAGTGAAGTAATATAAAAAAGCTTGTTCTGTTTTTCTTCACCTTTTTCTTCTTCCTCAAGTACGTCTTATTCTTTCACCTTCCTTTTTCTTGGGTGGATAATGATGATGTGATCATATTCCTTCTGCAAAATGCAGATACTGTCGTGAACAGGCCACGTCAAGGAGAATTATCCCACCCAACTCAACCCAATTTCGTGCTGCGCTTGACTACTACAACAATACATTAATTGTCAACTTATAAGCCCTCGTCGCCTAGCTCGATGCATGCCGGAATCGCTCAAACTCGACGCTAGATCTAGTGAAGACCATATACATTAAGCATCAATTAAGCTGACATGCATGTTGTTTAGGCAATGTAGACGATATACATTTCCCTAATTGAGGGGTAGTTTTGCCTGAAGATGAACATTGCATCAAATGTCAAAAAGTAGAAGCATATTATGTATTTTTTTTTTGGTCGAATAAGCATATTAGGTATAGAAACAAAGTTTGAGAGGATTTTTAAATTTTCTCTAAAACGATTAAAACTATTATAGGCTAAAAAACAATGTATGCTTCTTCTCGATTTCACTTTATATTCTCTGCTTTTTAAGCTATAAATCTATGATTCTGTGTTGTCAATTTTGTAGCTTTGTTAAAAGGTTTCCGATTTTAAATTGGTTTTTAAATGAATGGGACTAGGAAACTTCTAGGATGGGATGACTAGAGGTGTTAATATGGGTCTTTGACCTGCTTTTTAACTCACTTTTATTCATTTGGGTCAAATATGTGTTCAACATACTTTAAAAATGGTCAAATATGGGCATAAGGACAGCAAGAGTGCCAATATTTATGTACAGTGCTAACTTTAGTGTCAATATTTTTTTTTGGATCACTTCAGTGTCAATTTTTGTCAAAAATGATCATTTCAGTGCCAAATCCGTCTTGACTTGCCGGAAATCATGACACATGTCCCAATGTGATCTGACGGGGCTTGCCAAAAATCATGGCATGTGTACTGTTGGCACTGAAATGATCGTTTTAGAAAAAAAAAATGGCACTGAAGTGATCCAAAAAAAATATTGGCATTAAAGTGAGCGCCGTACATAAATATTGGCACTTCTAGTGTTCTTCTACCTCAAATATGGGTTCAACAAACTTAAAAATAGATCAAATATGGATTTAAGTCTATAAATCCTATTCAAATACATGTTTTAAATTAACACATTTTTGACTTGTGAATTATAGTTTCGCAAGACAACTTTTATTCACTTATAAACCGCCACCCATCGCTCGCCCGCCTCCGTTGCCTGCTAGCCACCGCCCGCCCACCGCCACCACTCGCCCACTCCCGTCACCCGCCCACTCCTGTCGCCCGCACGGCCAACGTCGCAACCGTTGCCCATCCCTCGCCGCCACTCGCCCACCGCCGGCACCCCATATATATATAGATGAAGGTCCAATAGCTCGAATCTACCCGCCTCCGCCATACTGACCAGCAAATGGTCGACTTAGTTCAAAGAAGGAGCTTGCGATCTCGCAACGATCTGCATTAAACTCCTGGAAGAACATCAACGATTTGCATTTTCCTCTTTCTTCTATTTCCTTTCCCTTCCGTTTAGTCAATTCAACTCGGCTTTCGTGACGTGACGATCAAATCCGTTCCCATGGGCCAAGCATTAATATGTTTTCTTTTGAATCTTTTTGTCAGTAGAAAAGGATGCGATGGAGCCAACGTAGTACGTCGGAGTATTTGCTTGAGTGAGATTTTTCTTTTTCTTTTTTTTTTGTACGGTAGAGGGCAGCAATGAGTGGGCCACGGTGGCAGCGGTGGGAACAAACTTACATTTTTTTTTAAAATTTTATGGAATAAATATTTTATGATTTGGTTAAATATATAAGTATTTAAATCATAAAGGTCGGGTCGGGTCGGGTCAGGTATAGGTATGGTTTAGATCATAAAATTTATACTACGTAAAAATAGGTCAAAACCGATTAAACATGTCAATATGGGTCGGACCATATTCGACCCAACCCAAACCCGATCATACCCACCCATTTGACACCTCTAGGGATGATTACCCAATGATTGATGAATGACATAGAGAAGATTGCAAGAATCACCCAACAAGGTGATTGGTTCATAAAACTCAGCATATGGACAAGAATCATTTGACCTTTTTGAATTAGCATCTACTTATCGTTTTCGGAATTAAATAATTACGGAAGCTGCTAACCTGTCTGACAGTATTATTAATTATTTCTGAATCACACGATATCCTAATTGATAAGTGATTTATGCAAAATACACGATGATGATATGTGGATCGACGGTTGAGATTGTATTGTCTCTCACAGAACTATAGGGAAGCATTTCCCATTAGACAATCAAGTTTCTTGATATTCGATATCTTCCAATAATAAACAAATATTTCCCGAACAATTTCGTGAACGGCACGCACGCCTTTTTGTTATAGTATTGTTCAAATCTTCCTTTTTTTTTCCACATTCAACCAACAAATCCAAATCCCGAGCAACATCGTCGAAGACGAAGACCATGTTTTCTCATTTTCACACGTACGACAACCAAAGATATATATATATATATATATATATATATATATATATATATATATATATATATTCAGAATCAAAGATATATTCAAGCAACAGATTATTTATTTATTTATTTATTTGGCCAAACCAATGAAAACCCGCCAAGATATACATGAACTCGAGACAAATTAATAACGAAAGTGTAAACAGAAAAAAAAAAAGATATTCGAAGTCCAGTGCCCTTATTCCTTGTTCCCAGAGGTTATTATATTGAGAGCCCCCGCTCCGATCCAAGCACACCCGAAGCAAACTTCCTTGAGAGAAAGAAAGGATTTGATATCTGTGGCGTTCAAAGATCCAATGGAGAAAGGGACAAATTCATGGGCATCATTCGGGCCTTCTTATGAGGTTTTCTTAAGTTTTCGAGGGGCAGACACCCGTCATGGATTCACCGATTGTCTTTATCATGGTATGGTCGGGGCCGGGATCCTCGTCTTTAGGGATGATGAATCTCTCCATGTTGGTAAAAAGATTAGTGGTGAACTTCTGCAAGCGATTGAGAACTCTAAGATCTACGTTCCCATATTCTCCACAAACTTTGCTTCCAGTCACTGGTGCCTTCGAGAGCTCGCATATATGTTCGAGTGCATGTCAAAATCAAATGAAAACAAAGAGATTCTGCCCATTTTCTTGAATGTGAACCCTGCTGATGTCAAGCTCAAAACCGGCCTATACAGAAAAGCTCTTGCAAAGCACAAGAAAAAGTTTTGCACTGAAGTGGAGGCATGGAAAAGGGCTCTGGTTGAGGTGGACGAGATAAAGGGATGGAAATTGAGGCAAGATGAAAGGTAAATGCCTTAAACTTTGTAACTGTTATCTGTAGATTTCTTAAACTTTGTAACTGTTATCTGTAGATTTCCTTTTCCTCCCAATTCAGTATGGTTGCTGTAGCCTGTATTGTTGGTGATAGACAGTTTATTCTTGTCCTCCGTTCTATATAGTTTAGATAGATGCCGCGACTATTCAGCGGTATTGCAACGATGGCTCCAGCACATGATACTATTGCGGTGGGAGCACATCCTACTCATTCTTATTCTCTCTCCTCTCACGGTCCGTCTCTAATACAGTAACCACGAACAGTAATAGATCTCTGAGCAGCTCCGCCAAGAGGCTGTCCAGCCAGCCACTGCAGCAGCTCTCGGTCGGCTGCTGCTGAGCCATCCGTCCCCCACCTTCTCTCTCTCACTCACTGCAACCAATTGTATCCGGGTTTGGCACGTCGGTGTGACATCGCCGGCGGGATCCGGCTCCTCTGCCTTTTAAGGCAGAGGAGCCTTAGGATCTCCACCGTCCACTCCCTCTTTTTACAAGGGAAGATATTTTTGGGTGGTGAAGATCAACCTGCCTTGCAAAAAGTAAGGCAGGCGATCCATCTCCTCGCCGGCGTTCCTGGACTAGGGCGAGGTCACAAGGCCATGACCCACGTCACGTGGAGGATTGAGGCTAGGCTGAGATCAAGATGGTGGGTCAACGGGGCGTGATGGTGGCAGCCTGGCAGGGGCCTACTGTGATGGTTACTGACTTTGGGGTGCAGAAAAAGATAAGAGAAAATTCAGGATTGCTTCGGCGTTCAGATCCCTTTTTATTGTTATTTTTTTTTTCATAATTAAGTCACTGAGGGAATAATTTGATAGGAAAAGGCTATCATGACCGTCCCATCAATTCACGGTGGAACGGCCAAATTGTAGCCACAAACTTGTTTGGGTGAAACCGGATCAGCTTGACTGTCAATTTTCATTTTTCTTTTTTAAATTGTGAGCTAATTTTTTAAAACAAATTTTAAGAGGAAAATAATTTTTACTCCACACACCATTTTTTGATGTTTTGCGTAAAGTACTCACTAATTGAGATATCACGTGGTCAAAAGTATTATTCTGCTAAATAATTGTCAGATTAGAATTCTCAATTGCATATCGTTGTTGTTAAATCATAATAATGCATAAAAACAGAATAATCGTGTACAATAAATGCTAAATTTTGTTACTTTCGCTCCTTTGTGTGTGCTTAATATTGTGCTAAATGATAAGGTTCTCTTTTTTATTATTCTTTTAAAGGGTTAGCTTTTGTAATTTTGCAACATTTGGGCCTTTGTTTACAATTAATTTAGGAAATGACACGAGTAGAATTAACTAACAATGATTATGAACAAAAGACTGACGGTAGTAGAATTGAGATAAAAGTAAAAGTCGGTGGTTTTTTAGGAGATAAAAAAAGTTTTAGATATAATTGGGACAAATGCTAAAGTTGAGGGTTTTTCAAATATTAGACTGGTAGAATTAAGACAAAAGTAAAAGTTGGGGGTGATTTTTTATGAGAAAAAAATAGATATAATTGACACAAATGCTAAAATTAGATTTTTTTTAGGCCCATAATCTCAGATTTGTGGCTATAAAAGGATAAAAGCACCGTTACAATCGGGGCGGTCAAATTTGCAAGGCCCAATTTGATACTGAAAGCGACTAAGCTAATGGTGAATTCTGGACCATTAAGTGCTCTTTTGCAGGTAACTTTGCGATCGCCAAATTCATGAAAGTTAGCATTACAAGGATATGACAACGAAGTTAGCATAAAAAATGGGGGAATGGTTATAATTATTTATCAGTGGTTAAAACTTAATTCATTATTGTTTAAAACATCGGAAATCATGTTGAATATAATTACAGTTAAAAAGAAAAATCAAAATACCACTTAATAATATATTTATATAAGTAAAATTGTGGATGGTTAACCATAGCGAGCTACCGCCTTTGCGATGGTTAGCCTGATGATGGGGAAAATTGTCAAAAAAGTCCTAAACCTATTGAACTTTTGCCAAGTTAGTCTCAAACCTTTTAATTTTGCCAATTCAGTCATAAACCTTTTGCATTTATGCCAGTTCAGTCATAAACCTTTTTTTTGTTCCAATTCGGTCCTAAAACTTTTGCATTTGTGTCAATTCAGTCTATCTAGTCAATTTTGGCCGGCTAGCAGTGACATGGACGCCGACCGATGTTGATGTGGACGCAGGCGCTGATGCGGATAAATTTTTATTAATATTTTAAAACTATTTTTTTTTCTACTTTTTTCGTTTCCCCCTTCTTCCTTTTATCTTCTTCATCTAGCAAGCAGGTTGTCGGTGATCTAGTATGGATTGTACATGAACGGTAGTTGGAGCCGGTGGCTCTCCTAAGGTTCCCTCATCTAGGATCCTTAGGGAAGATGATCAAGTTGGCCCTTGCGAATAGCTTGATTTACTGATACGTGTGTAGGCGAGTGATTCCGTAGGACAGGTGTTTCGATGTACAGAGAGTCGCAAAAAGGGTGGCTGAAACGATGGTTGGTGTGTGTGGGAATTTTAGGGATTAAGTGTATGGAAAGTATGAGGGAACGTCGAAGAAACGATAGGAATCGAAATATATTGTCAGGTAAATATATCACAAGCCAACAATACAGATCGAAGGATGAAACGATCGCTACCAAGGCCTAAAGATAACACTAGCCGAGGAAGAAGATCGGGATTGAAAGAAGCTCACCACCAAGGTCTAAAGGCTATGCCATGAACCAAGTATAAAAGACTTTTGGCTCACCACCGAGGAGTATCCACTCTCCAAGGATAAAAATGTTGAAGTGTTTAACACTCAACTCGCAAAGAGAAATTTCATTCATCAAATCAGTCTGCCTTACAATGAAGAGCACTCCTCCTTTAATAGAGAGGACAAAGACAATGAAAAGAAAAGGAAACAAATAATCTCGCCCAAATCTAACGAAACATTAAAGGAAATAAGATAATCTCGTCCAACAGCCTAGCATAGTAAATATCCTCCCTAAAAGATCTATCGAATCAAATGAAATATCTCTAGATAACCTTATATGGATATATATTTGACCGGCTTTCAAATTAGCAACTAATTAGGCAAGTCGGATCATGATTGTGCCATCATCTGAGCAGCCAACATCTGAGATTGTAATCGTCTGGGCCCTTCATCATCTGAGTACGCTATTAGACTTCATGTCGACACGATCCATTGAAGCACATTGTGACCAAAATCAGTCTTGGCCTAAATGAATAATGACTGTGCAGAACTTGTGGGTAGAATTAAGGATTGCACATTAATGCCAGATATATCATTGGTGATGTCTTCGAATGCTACCGCATCATTTACTATCTTACATTACACAAAACGTAAGGCTTGAAAAAAATATCCTTTCTTTATCTCTATTTATTATTATTTTTACTATATTGATATATACAACTTTAATATATACAACTTTTATAAGCAATCACATTTAGATAATTAGGCCGCTAGTGGCCTCGCTGGCGCCCGCGACCTCGCCCATTGCCCAAATCTAGACTGGGCGAGGTCTGCCAGCTCCCTTCCTCGGATAGCGAGTTGCGACCTCGCCCAGATATGGGCTGGGCAAGGTCGGCCATGGATGCCTCGCAATGGACGGTGAGCCAGATCTGGACGACAACCAACAAAGCAGCAGAAGAAGAAAATTGCAAAAATCGAGGAAAATATCTAGGGAGGTCAGATGCGGACGAGCCTCACCCTATCTTGAAGATGAAGCCATGATGTCCCAATCCTTGCTCTTCGCCTTGCTTAAGCCGCCATGGTCGGTCGACCTCCCCGTCCATGGCGAGGTTGCCATGACTAGCCGACCTCGCTCAGGTCAAATCTGGTCGAGGTCGTGCCTTGCCATGACCAACCTTGCCCGGTGCCGGGGAGGTCGACCTCGCCATGGGCGGCCTCATACGGCGCCGGCAAGGCCACTGCTAGCCTTTGGCATGTTGCCACAGGCTATCTGCTTGTTAAGCGAAGAAGAAAGGAGGAAAAAGGAAAATAGAAGAAAAGAAAAATAAGGGAAAAAATAAAAATAAAAATTTAAAAATGCTAATAAAAATTACTACATCAGCTCCAGGGTCCATGTTAGCATCGGTCAACATCCATGTCATCGTCGGCCAATTAAATTTGGTCGGATGAAATAAATTGACACAAGCGCAAAAAATTTAGGACGGAATTGGCATAAATGCGAAAAGTTTATAACTGAATTGACAAAATCAAAAGGTTTAGGACTGAATTGGCAAAACTGCAATAGTTTTGAGACTTTTTTTTTTGACATTTTTGCCACAATCAAGTATATAAGCGATATGAGATTATGCTGACACTCCCACTCGTGGGTAAGTCCTACTCCTACATGCTTAACTTGCTCGGCTATTGAAACTATGTTGAAATGTTCAAGCCAAAGACTTAAGCACGTTACAAACATGATTTAAGTGGAAACCACATCGAGATCTAGATCTCAATTTGCACAAGCGACAAGACAACCACCTTTACGGTGGCTACATGTCGAGGAGTGGTATGGGTTCTCATATGTATCCAACCGACGAATCGCGCCTTTTAGACTGGATGCGATTAAGGAAAATCAAAACATCACTCATGCTAAAAAAAAAAATTAGGAACGATCCAACCCCGAGGACCTAAATACTTTCTCTCTTTTGCAATTTGATACCTCGATTATTTTCACGCAGTTAAATATCTCATACTTGTGTAATTGATATGATCGTACCTAATTAAATAAGAAAACGCTTAACACCAAATTGCACTCTAAGAAGAAATTTAGGTACTTGTGGTGTCATTGCTCTAAAAGTCTATGATGCTTTCTAATTATATAATAAATAACCTCTATATTTATCCTTTCATGTTTACATTGGATATATTTGAATGTGAAATTTGCCGATAATGATTATAAGCACATATATAATTGAGAATGTAGTCATCAAAAGAGGATTGTTTTATGCCAGTGGTTTTTATTATGTGTAATCTCTGGAAAAAAAAAAAAAAAAACCCCTTCCAGAGAAGGCCACTACCCTTGAAACCGGTTCGAAAAAGTCATCTTGTTCTTAGGGTATGATTTTGTAGACCGGCACTCCATATAAAGTGACGGAATGGTCCTCTTTGCATTTGTCTTCTTACAATATAAAAGTTATCCCTAACATGATTGTTACGTTATGGCAGCCAAGCAGATCTGATACAATCAGTAATTCAAACCGTTTTGGTTAAGCTGAATTTCAGACATAAAAGTGTGACCGAATATCTAGTTGGAGTTGATGATCGCGTAGAAGCTATAATCCAAATGTTGCACTTGGAATCTGATGGTGTACAATTTCTCGGAATCCACGGAATGGGCGGTATAGGCAAAACAACACTTGCCAAAGTCATTTTCAACCAACTATCTTCTAGCTTTCAAGGATGCAGTTTCCTTGGAGACGTTCGGGAGTCATCACGTCGCAATGGCCTGGTACATCTGCAAAAACAACTACTATCAGAATTCCTTGATTCTAGTTTTATTGACAATATTCGTGATATTGATGATGGGATCAACAAGATTAAGAGAGTACTTTGCAGAAAAAAGGTGCTCATTGTCCTTGATGACGTGGATGAGAAAGAGCAACTCAAAAGTCTAGCAGATAAAGATAACTGGTTCGGTTCTGGTAGTAGGATAATCATAACTACCAGGAACAAAAATGTCATAATGGTTGAGGGAGAAGCAATAGGTGAAGGCCCTACAAAAAAGTCCGCAAATGTTTCAACCTACGAAGTACGAGAATTGGAATTTGATCATGCTCTTAAGCTTTTTAGTAGGCATGCCTTTAGAAGAGACTCTCCACCAGATCATTATGTCTGCCTTTCGGAAAAAGTTGTCTCCACTTTGGGAAAGCTTCCTTTAGCTCTTGAGGTTACTGGTTCGTTCCTTAATGGCAAATCTGAAGCATTATGGGTAGACACATGGAAGAAGCTACAGAATGCTCCTCCCATGGAAGTCCAAAGAACATTGATGGTAACTTATGAAAGGTTAGATGATGCACAAAAGCAAGTATTTCTAGACATAGCTTGCTTTTTTGTTAATGTGGATAAAACATACCCTTTCTACATGTGGGATGACTGTGGGTACTATCCACATGATGCCATCGAAGTCCTCCTTCTCATGTCTTTTGTAAAAATCAAAGATGACAATACTTTTTGGATGCATGATCAAGTGCGGGACCTCGGAAGAGAAATCGTCTGTCGAGAGAATTTCAAAGATGCCTGCAAGCGTAGTAGAGTGTGGAATCATGAGGAAGCCCTAAATATTCTCGAGCGCAGAGAGGTATAAAAAGAGAACAGCAATTTAGTTTCTTGTGAATTGTTTTAGGTTAATCGCTATTAGCGCATGCAATTGTTTACTTTCGACCTTCACATGTGGACTTCTTCGTGTTTCCTTTGTCAGGGAAATAAGAAAATAGAAGCACTGTCGCTCGGGTATCGTGGAGATATTGTAACGCATGATGAAGTTGCCAATTTAAGAAACCTGAGGTTCTTTGAAGGGAATGGGGTGTTCCTTATTGGAGACTTCAATAATCTTCTCCCCAGTTTACGATGGCTTTCTTGGCAATATTGCTCTTCCGAGTTTGCGGCGACAAGCTTTCATCCGGCTAATTTAATCGTTCTTGACCTTTCATGCAGTGATATTACAGAGGAATGGACTGGTTGGAACCAAATCAAAGTATAATGCGAATTCCCCTCCTTGTATACGTTCATTGTTTCTTTTCTCATTATTTTCAAACAAGTCAATCTCTCAATATCTATTTTATCAAATTGTTTTGCAGGAGGCAAGTAAACTAAAAGTACTAGATCTCAGCAACTGCGCATACTTAAGAAGAACACCTGATTTATCTAAGATGGTGTCCCTGGAGAAATTGATTCTGAAAGGCTGTCGCCACTTAATTGAAATTGACCCATCCATTGGTAAATTAAAGCTCCTAACTAGTTTGAACTTGAATCAATGTCAGTCTCTTCAAGAGTTGCCTGAAGAAATAGGATGTCTACAAGCTTTGACAGAGATTGTCATGCCTCGTACGCCGGCTGAATTGAGACTTCCGGAGTCGTTTGGTAATTTGAAGTCATTGTTGTCCTTTGATGTATCAAATATGCAGATCAGCAAACTGCCCTACTCAATCGGCGGGCTGTTGAATCTTAGGCAGTTAAATTTATGTCAGTGTGTGAAGATAAAGGAACTTCCGGAGTCGGTTGGGAAATTACAATCATTAGTCGAATTGGACTTGTCATTGACAAGTATTGGTCACCTACCTGATTCAGTCGGCGATCTAAAGCAATTGAAAGTACTTAGAATGAGCAACATAAGTGGGATAAATAAATTACCAAGTGCGATTGGGCTGGTGGAGAAGCTCGAAGAGTTAGACGCTAGAGGATGTCGCAACTTGACCGGTGAAATTCCTGAAGAAATTGGGAGATTGTCCTGTTTGAGGATTCTAGACCTGTCTGACACATGTATATCTGGATTACCGAGTACGGTGAGTCGCCTCTCTAATCTCCAAACGCTTAATCTAGAACCATGTCCTGAGCTAAAACAGTTGCCAGAGCTTCCCCCAAGCTTGACTTGTCTGAGATGGGCCACCGATACTGTCATTGATTCCTACAAAGACGTGCCATATGAGCAGGAGAGTGTCTCTGCAGCCACAAGCACTGGTACCCTATCTCAGCTGGGAACACAAGCATTGTCCGGCAATAACGTGCGATTCCTGCCCCTGCTCCCATCTAGTTCAAGAGAATTAGAAGTTCAGCCTTTGGTGACCACACGATCGCCGGACTTTTCTAATTCTAATAACTTGTTCCGCAGTTCGATTATATTTGACGCTGAGTTGGGCGACCTCCAAATGCAGCAGTGCACGTTTAGAAAATTGGACGCACTGTTTCAGTTGGAAATGGAAAGATTGAGATATTTAAAGATGCTTTGGTGCGAGTTCCTCCCGGAAGTACTTGATCTGTCGCACATGAAGAACCTGCAAGAGGTACATCTGCTTGGCTGCGAGCTGCTCGGCGAGATTCGCGGCCTCCAAGAATTGGGATCCCTTTGCTTCCTATCGGTCGTGGATTGCAGTTCCATGGAAAGGATGTCAGACCTATCGAATCTGAGAAAGCTAAGGAAGCTCAGAGTAGGCGAATGTCCAAAGCTAAGAACCGTGGAAGGTCTGAATCACTTGGAATCTTTACAGAAGCTGTGGATTCACGATTGCCAGTCGTTGGAGAGTTTGGCGGACACCTCAAATTTGGATTTGAAATGTTCAACTATTGAACGTTGCGAGCAGTTGCCTGACCGCGACAGCTACTGTAGATGTCAAAATGTCACGTATTCTAAGTTTATTGTATCCGAACACTCCTGGATATTCTAAGCTCAAGCTCAGAAACTTTTACAGATTGGGCGATGCGGGCAATGGAGAAGGGAGTTAAGCACCATCTTAGAATTGTTGAAGAATGGACGAGAAGCGGGAGGAGCAGTGCAAGGACGTGGAGACATACTAAGATAAACTAATTATCGGACTTTTGATCCGGTTTTGTAGTTAGATTCTGTCAATGAAGGTTTCTCGATTCCAATGTCTTTCTACTTTGTATTTAGTTTCAAATGTTCAGCTTTCACTTCCCATTGTCAATTCGAATTTCGTGTTTACGTTTAGTGTTTTCTCTTTTGGCTCGTTGGCCTCTTGATTGGATCCCGTAAGTCAGCATTTCCCCAAGGATCGTTCACTTGAATTGTCGAAAGAGCAATAAAGACACCTTAAATGTCAATATTTGCGTATGACGCTGACTTTGGTGCTAATATTTTTTTTAGATCACTTAAATGCCAAATCAAAAAAAAAAACCAATAACTTAAGTGCCAATAGCAAGAGATTTTGGCCAAAAAATATATGTGGCATTTATATTTAAAATATTTTAGAGCCACATCATTTAGAAGTCCATGTGAACTCCTTGTGGCAATTTTTTTTAAAAATAAAATCAATGCATGTGGAAATTTTATTTTTTTTTAAAAAAAATTGAGTCAGAATTAAAAAAGAAGAAGAAGAAGAAGAAGTTAACATTGCAATTTTTATTGAAAAAATCAGACTTAAATGATCAAAAATAAAACTTAAAAACAAGTTAAAAATAAGAAAGTAAAAAAAAAAAAAACTGGCAACAGCATGGGCTTGCACAACCCTTGCCGCCATCTCCCCATCGTCGCCGACCCTAGTGAGGGTCGCTTGGCCAAGGGCTGCAACTAGTTGGGGTTGATCACCAGTGGCAGCCCTCGGCCAGGCTTGGGCGAGGGCCGACTATCGACGAGGTCGCCAGCTGTGACATTATGAATTTCCTGCCATTTCGAGACTATTGAATGAAGAATATCTATCGATATATTTTAGTTTTTATTTCACTCGGATCTGATCATTCTTGAGATAACTGACCAAAAGGGAAAGGCTAATGCATGGCAAGGTACGTGGACCTAGGAAACTCGAAAAGGAAATGGCGCTTTGACCATAAGGATTATCAAGGGAACGTTTAGAACCAATAAGGGCAGATTTAAGAACGATTAAGGAATTCATTGCTAGCGTTATACGATTGGAGCGCGGGTGATACCGTTTAACCAATGTATGATTTGCGAATTTGTCCTAAATCGAACCATAACGATCGAGACCGTCGGAGCTAGTAATAGACCCTCGCAATTACATGACAACCAAAGTCGCTGTAACTTGAGTCATCCTAAGTGTGATGAGAATCATAGAGTCGATACGCGTAACGTCTGCAAAAGCCGCCCGTTGGGTCGAGATAAATTGAAATTACGATTGACGAAAAATCGATCACGAAATGGAATCTTGAAATTGGAAAATGGACAATGAAGAATTCCAACATTTGAAATGAATTAGACGTTGCCTCATCGATGGTAATTTAAATTGGAAAAGTGAAATTTCGAACGGTAAGTGCAAAATTACCATTTTACCCCTCGAGGATTAACATTGTCTTAAGTTTAGAGAAAGGGCATTTTAGTCAATTGCAAACTCCCTTGGCTGCAAAAAATCTAGGGGCAAATGAGTCAATGGATGCCAAGATATTATTGATTAGTGGACAAGTGTCAAAGATTGGATGATTGACATTTATTAATTCACTTTTTACCTACACTTCTTCATCCATTGACCAAGAAATAATTGTGGAAGACCCTCACTTCTCTTCCCTTCAACCGAACACCTCTCTCTCCCTCCCTTTCTTCTCTTTTTCTTCTTCCTTCTCCTTCACCCGAGCAGGTCCAGCCGACCAGTTTGCCACCGCCACTTCGCCGTCCATGATCACCACTTCCGGCGACCTCCAGCTAGATCGCCGACCACCAGTCTCACCCTCAGCCTCTCCTCTACACAACCCCGGTTGCCACTCGTCCGTTGGTGGACCCGTTTTCCCCGTCCAGCCCCAAACGTGGAACCAGACAAATTCTGACCCTGTTTGGGAGAGGGTCTTCGTTCACCACTTCAAGAGATCGATTGCTTCCAAAATTTCGGTGAGATCCTCTTGACATCCAGTTTAAGAGCTAAGCAAGTTAGTTTTGAGAATTAGTTGGAGTTAGAATGGATTTTGAAGTTGATTTTGTTTGATATTCCAAGGTCAGAATCTGCGCTTGTACTGACTGTGAGAAACCGAGGCTATCTGAGGTCCTTCAAAGTGTTGTTTTGCTCCAAAACTCTCGATAAGACCCTTATTGATGTAGTATGTTATGTTAGCAAGGAGATTATGTGATAAATTGAAGCTTAAGAGTGATTTAACGGCGGTTTGGTGTGAATGGAAACAAAAATGGTTCTGTCCTGCTTGTGGACTGGGTGAACCGAACACTTTGGGAGCTTGTGGGGGTGTCGCCTCACTTCAAAATTTGTGGTGAGTCGCCTAGGGATGTTAATTGAAGTGTTAGTGAGGTGTGTGCTTGATGGAATTGAGATTGGAATAGTTAAATTGACCAATTGGTGGATTTTCCCTAGTACGCTTTGCTTCCCCGTTTTGGACAGAGAAGGACCGAGCTTGGGGAGGAGTTTTTAGTGGATTTTGCTAATTCAATTAAGGGGTAAGTGACCCTTAAACCCTTACTAGGACATTAGGACACTATTTGATGACTTTAATTGGTAAATCGGTCAATTGATGGATTTATTGTGCTTTGATTGGTGATGGCCGAATGTGTGTGTTGTGCATTGAGCTTGGTGTGTTTGTTTCGATGAGAAATTTATATTTGATTGGTATGTGACCTCGAGTGGCCGTATGATATATAAGCCTCGAGTGATGAATGTGCAAAATTGATGCTCGAAATGGCAATAGAACTAATGAATCGATGAATTGTCGTGGAATTGCCTAAAGAGAAGTTTGACTTGTGAGCCAAGAGGAATGTGAAATGTGTCTCATGATGGCAAGTATTTGAATGTGATGTGAGCCTAAGGGCCTTTGGCACCCTAATGCGTCAGAACGCGGGGTTACGATTTGAATTATATCCTGATGCGTCAGAATGCAGGATATGTGTGATAGGTGTCGACACGAGCCTCGAAATGGCACTCTAAACCTGATGCGTCAGAATGCGGGTTTATGAATTGCTAAGGCCTGATGCGTTAGAACGCGGACAAATTCTTTGAGTTGAAAAATTTTGATGAAGTGGGGTTAAATCTTGCCTTTGGAATTTCTTGTGCTAGTACGTAAGCTTGGTCTCATGATGTTGTGCATGCATTTGATTATGATTTCTCTTTATGCCAATGATGTCAAGGTGCCTTAATGTTTGAATGATATGTGTTGTTTTATCTAATCTTTGCATACTGTCCTTAACGCATTGTCTGGGAGGACTAGCGGACTGGTATAGGTTTAGGGCTAGTTTGCTGAGATGTAAATCTCATCCCGTAGTGGGACGTGTTTTTCAAACCCCAAGCCTTGAAGGATGCTGCCAGTTCATTTAGGCGACCCTAAAGATATGACTGTTTCTTTTGAGGAGTTTCACGATGGTCAGGGTAAGATATATGTTAGGAAATGTACAGCTGTATAGGTTGATGTGGGAGAGGAGTACTAGAAGCCCCATCGTTATGAAGCATGTTTTTGTCGAGTCAGAGGGGTTACTATCGGATCACTGAAGCCTAGTGAGGTTCCTAGTGGAGTCGTACCTTCTTGGTATCATCATATACGTGATGAGGTCGAGGTATCCACGGCAGGTTCGAGAAATGTGCCTGAGAAGACCCCGACTGTCGAGGAGCACATCAAGGTGATTGAGCTGTCTACATTAGAGGACGAGGACGATAGTGAGTCCATTGAAGTGTGATCCGAGAGCTTTTCCGACTACGACCCAACTGAAGACGAAGACGAGGATGAAGATGGAGCTAGTGGTTCTACCTAGTTGGCCTATGTGACATAGAATCTTTTGGTGACTTTTTGGTTCGAGGCCTTTTGGTGGGATTTAGTGGTAGTCTTTTGATTAATCTGTAACATCCCAATTTCAGGAATCCTTAATCGTCAAAGGAAATTAAATATGAATTTGAAAGCTAGCTTGGAATGCAAATAACTGGAAATGGATTGGTCCGTGGTCGAGTACCTGATGACACGAGCCATACCTCGATTATATGAATAAAGAACCAAAGTGTGATCGATGGACATCTTGACTTAAACAAATTTCGTCTTGCGGGGATAGGGCTCGACGGGTTTAAGGGAAGTGATGCAAGATTCTAATTAGTTTACTGGGACACAAGATGATTAATTTGGAATTTATTAGCGATACGTGAACGGGTGGCTAAATCTCACATTCAAGAGGATTAAGATGCGGTGAAATGCCATATTACATGTCATTAGTCAATGGGAGTTGTTAGCCCTCATTATAAGGCGAAGTTGCACGAAAAACGCCACTCGACCCGAGAGCCCGCATTTCCGCCTTTCAGCACGCGTCAAAAATAAAACGGTTCGTTCGAAGTCGTCCGGATGCCGAATTGAGCCCCGTTTTCGCCCACGCGACCGTAAGATGATGAAGAATCAAAATATGAGATTTTATTTCCAAGAAAATGGGCGAAAATTTGTCAGGTTTGACGGGATTGAATCTGGTCGTGATTTTGTGACGGATTCAAGAATGATAGCTCATTGTCGCATCCAAGTCACGTGTCACTCTCTCTTTCCTCACTTGCCAAATGGCGAGCAAGTCGCTGCATGAACCCCAAGTGTCATTAACCCCTCCTCGATTCCTTCCAAGTGGCGAGATCTAAACCCAATAGCTCGCCATTTGTCGCCTAGCTTGATCCCTAAGTTTTGGAGCTCTATATAAGCTGCGTAGGGGTCAAGGAAAAGAGGTTTTGGGATATCTCTCTCCCTCTCCACCCTCTTCATTTGGGCGTCCAGAAAGCTCAAGCCAAGGGACAACAGCTCGGGCAAGGATCGTCGACGGATCGGTAGCTGATCGAGGGAACGACGCACACGGAGGAGGAGCAAACTTGAAAGAACAGCCGTATAATTCAATTCTAAGTGAAGGAACTCTTTCCATTTCGTTATAGGGTGGAAGTCTGTGTTACGTGGGTCTGTCTTAGTGAATTCGATTGCGGACATTATGTAAAAGAGACGAGCTAGGAAGTAGTCGCATGGCCAGGTTTGGTTTGGACGAAATTGTTGAAGTGGTGATGCCAAAACAGGGCTGAGTTGAGCTGCTTTATGAACTAATTTGATCGACTCAGCTTAGGAAACATTGAAACTGATTTTAATGGAGTAACGGGGGAAAAATGTTGTAACGGAATGAGATTCAAAAAGGGAAAATGCCTCTGCGCATCGAGCCTAATAAGTGATATGCTCGGGTAAGGTTTGGACCAAAGGAATTACCAGAAAAAATGGTGGTTTATCGAATCTGTGGACAGCTTGGTGTTGATTTAGGTTCGGTTAGGTTTAGACGTGAATTAGCATTGAGGTTGAGGTGTTGAACTGTCTTGAATTGAACATTAGTGAACTAAACTTGGATGGTAGCGAGATAATAATGACAGACCAATTTGAGGACCATGGAATCATATATTGAGGTCTGCGAGTGATGAATCCTGCATGTGAAATCCGGGGACATAGAGAGGGAAAGAAACTGGAAGAACTAAGCAGAGTTTTAAGTAATTGATCTCATCCATGTAGTTGTGATGATTGTAATTCTCAGACAAGGTCTAAATTGAGGGGTTCAAGAGGAGTAATGACTTATCCTGGCCTTGCTAGTATCTTGTTCGGTTCTTAGGCCAGGTAATTGATGAATGTTCTCGGTAGAGCCATAAATTAAGAGGCAAATACCTCATTAACCAAGAAAAGAGAGAGGACAAGAAGGAGAAGGAGGAATGACTCAATTGATTTATGTGGGAAAGGAATTGAAGAAATATGAGAGCGAATAGACAATGTGGTTCGGTTCAGTGCTTAATGGCTAAACCGAACATAGTATATGTTTAAAATTCTTGTTAAGTAGCCTAAATATCTTGAAGTTTAGCTTATGTACTTCTAAATGGCATGTGGTTCGAGCTACATGTAGAGATGTCTCATGTATGCCTACGAAGAGTGGTCATCAATGTTGTTGATGACATTGTTCTCTCTTGTCCATGCATACGTGGCTATGAATGGCCTTACATTGGCATTACATTGTGAAATGGCTGCAAAGAATGAAAGTGAGATATGGCATACTCACGACCAGCATGTCATGATACATGCATGAATTGATCATTGAGGTGTGAGTACTCTTCAGTGCACTAATTTGAGATAGGACAATCTCTGGGCTGTGTGCTGGGATTGGCTATGGCTTATGGATCCTGAGCTAAATGCGGGGGAGAGTGATAGTCTTGAGTCCTAGGTGCCTCGGAGGAGAGGGTTGCAAGTCGAATGGCCTGCCATGGTGTGATGACCGAAGAACACGACATTGAGCATTGACATCCTGGCATTTACATTGCACTTGATGCTTGATCGTCCTTGTTGTGCTTTTCCTGGCTGCTTATTAGTAAATGTACTCATATTCTTCCTTGGCTAGGTTGTCCTAGGATCCTATGATGGGATTGAACGCTTTTCTTGCTAGCCGTGAGAGCTTAGCCGTGGGTCGGTGCCGAAGCTGGAGGATAGGAGGCTTTGAGGGACCGTTACATTTTAGTGGTATCCGAGCTTAGGTTAGATGGAGTGATAAGGTGCGCTAAGATTTGGAGGTCTGGGAAGGCCGTGCATGTGATTGTTAGAGACACTAAGTTAGGTATCAGTAATGTTTACATTACTTAATTGGCGCCAGTGACAAGTTATACTTATAACTTGTTGAAGGATCGGTTGCGTATAGAAGGGAGCCCACAGGAAAACGAAGTATTAAATATGAGTGTCCATGACATTAAATTGGGACCCTTTTAGGGAAAGTTTATGGTATTTGATAAGCACGAGAATGTCATTTTGGTAAAGGATTCAGTTAAGGTCCATCAAAGGATGAACCTTTAGTTAAAGGATAAGTTTGAAGACAACTAGCATGTTATAGGGCCATGTTGCTATGTTAAAGGTCGTATTGTATCTAACCTTTACATGAAAGTCTACAATTTCTGCTTGTTACTCGATAATGAGGATGGCATTCAGCTCGCAATGCTTGTACAGGAAAGCTTCATGTTGGATATCAAGGTTTATCCAAGTTCTTTTACCGTTGAAGGCACTTTAGGAAATTTTAGACAACATGATGTGCCGTTTGGAGCAGGGAAAAAAAAACGAACATATCAACTTGATGGTATTGACTGGACCAAAGTAGATTTTGAAGACAATGAGGATCGCTTGACCGTGATTGGAAAGAAATATTTGGGGGTTGTTCTTTTTGTAAGATGAGGAACCAGCAACTTGAGTATGATTTGCTTGGTGTGGACGTTGATCCTGTGAAAAGAAAAAAAGAAAAAAAAAATCTTCACAGCCTGTTGCGGCCACTTCAAGTTCTTCTAAGGTTTGTGATTCCCGTAAAAGCAGATGAAGTCTCCGGGATCAAGAGGCTCTCCAGCAGAATCAGTTTCTTCATCTACTAAAAGAAGTTCAAATCTGGGAAGCTTGCGTTAGTGACTAAAAAAAAACAAACTCAAGGAGAAATATGATTCTCAAGATCCCACTGTGCCTCCCATCGGTAGCCCGAGAAGATGCTCTGATCTTGAAAATGGAGGTGAAAGCTATGTCATCCGAAGTGATTTTTCCGTCGGCAATGAAAAAGGACAGACTCTGTCTCCTCCAGATGTCACAAACCACAAACCCGTCAAAGATAGTTGATCATGATCAAGATATAACTTGTCCAAGTTAGAAACAAGATTCGGACCAGTGCAGTTATGACAGAGAGAATGAGGACCTTTATCCTGCTAATGGGTCTCGTTCTCAGAAATCTAGAAAGAACTTTTCTTCACGAGGCAGATAAAATAGAAGCTTCAAATACGGAAGTGATGCTGAGACTATTAAGACCTTTCTTGATGACTTATAAGAGACTTTGTCTTTAAAGGAAGCAAAGTCCAGAGAGAATGCAGGCCAAAAGTTTGTTGGGGATCACGATTTCAGAAATTGTGCAAGATGGATACTTTAATGTCCACAATTATAGGAAACATATGGCATCCTTTGAACTCTCTTCTTGTGATAAGCGGTTAGAAAGTAAAGGTCCGTGGTGTTTCAAAATTAAGGACAATGAACTTGTGGCATCAAGTTCATTGCATTGGTGGTCGACGAAGTTGTCATGTCCATATTAAAAAAGAAGAAGAAGAAAGAGTCCTATGGAGGTTTTGAAGGTTTTCAGCCGCTACTGATGGAAAACTTATCTACATAAGGCTTTGGTGTCTGTCTAGAGGACTTCTATGTACCCCAATCAATAAACACGATTAAAGAAACAGAAGGTCAGCAAGCATGGTATACTCTTGTCACTCGAATATGAGGAAGAGAATCAGGAGAGACATCATACTTGATTTATGCCTCAAGTCCAAGGCTTCAGAAGATAAAACATTTCATAAAGCTAGTAGATTGAAGAGCAACAATAAAGTAATGCCACTGGAGTGTAAGCCCCGTTCTGTTAGCCCAATTCCAGCAATGGGCCAAGTGAATAACTGTGACCATCGGCCAATTGAAGCTTCGGGGAGAGCCCACGGAGGCTCTGCACGCGTCTCGGCCTCATCGCACGTGACGATGGGAACTCTTAAACCGCCGAAGCCCATCTCGTTCCCGAGACTGCATCTCTGTAGGTGGCCCGGGGACTTTCCTGAACCCGGCCCAACATGTTGGGCTGCGGCCCATTCACTTCATCCAGGATCGAAACCAAGTGATCAGGGAAACTTGGAGTGAAATGAGAGTTCTATGATCCAGTTGGCCAACGATCCAGCGGTGTCGTGGAATATGAAATGTCTGAAGATCGCGACCAATAGAACCACAAGCATGGCATGTCCTATTGGCATCAGTAATAGTAGGTCATGTAAATGACATTGGATTTTGAACCCCCAACTAGAGACGGAATTCTAGAATCTAAACAATTCATAAGGTCGAGAAGGACCACAAGAAGTTATTATGATCACCGAATGTGAGAATCGGAGAAAACAAGTGATCAGAGTTGCGCAGGAAAAGCGTGGTAAGGCCACAAGTTAAAGTGAAGTAAAGACCATAAGACTTTTGCAATTGATAAGGAGGGAGTAAAATTCAAATTTCGAGGACGAAATTTTTATAAGGTGGGGAGGAATTGTAACATCCCAATTTCAGGAATCCTTAAGCGTCAAAGGAAATTAAATATGAATTTGAAAGCTAGCTTGGAATGCAAATAACTGGAAATGGATTGGTCCATGGTCGAGTACCTGATGACACGAGCCATACCTCGATTATATGAATAAAGAACCAAAGTGTGATCGATGGACATCTTGACTAAAACAAATTTTGTCTTGCGGGGAAAGGGCTCGACAGGTTTAAGGGAAGTGATGCAAGATTCTAATTAGTTCACTGGGACACAAGATGATTAATTTGGAATTTATTAGCGATACGTGAACGGGTGGCTAAATCTCACATTCAAGAGGATTAAGAGGCGGTGAAATGCCATATTACATGTGATTAGTCAATGGGAGTTGTTAGCCCTCATTTTAAGGTGAAGTTGCACGAAAAACGCCACTTGACCCGAGAGCCCGCATTTCCGCCTTTCAGCGCGCGACGAAAGTAAAACGGCTCATTCGAAATCGTCCGGATGCCGAATTGAGCCTCGTTTTCTCCCACACGACCGTAAGATGATGAAGAATCAGAATATGAGATTTTATTTCCAAGAAAATGGGTGAAAATCTGCCAGGTTTGACGGGATTGAATCTGGTCGTGATTTTGTGACGGATTCAAGAATGATAGCTCATTGTCGCATCCAAGTCACGTGTCACTCTCTTTCCTCACTTGCCAAATGGCGAGCAAGTCGCTGCATGAACCCCAAGTTTCATTAACCCCTCCTCGATTCCTTCCAAGTGGCAAGATCTAAACCCAATAGCTCGCCATTTGTCGCCTAACTTGATCCTCAAGTTTCGGAGCTCTATATAAGCTGTGTAGGGGTCAAGGAAAAGAGGTTTTGGGATACCTCTCTCCCTCTCCACCCTCTTCATTTGGACGTCCAGAAAGCTCAAGCCAAGGGGCAACAGCTCGGGCAAGGATCGTCGACGGATCGGTGGCTGATCGAGGGAACGACGCACATAGAGGAGGAGCAAACTTGAAAGAACAGCCGCACAATTCAATTCTAAGGCAAGGAACTCTTTCAATTTCGTTATAGGGTAGAAATCTGTGTTACGTGGGGTCTATCTTAGTGAATTCGATTGTGGACATTATGTAAAAGAGACGAGCTAGGAAGTAGTCGCATGGCCAGGTTTGGTTTGGACGAAATTGCTGAAGTGGTGACGCCAAAACAGGGCTGAGTTGAGCGGCTTTATGAACTAATTTTATAGACTCATCTTAGGAAACATTGAAACTGATTTTAATGGAGTAACGGAGGCAAAAATGTTGTGACGGGATGAGATTCAAAAAGGGAAAATGCCTCTGCACATTGACCCTAATAAGTGATATTCTCGGGTAAGGCTTGGACCGAAGGGATTACTAGAAAAATGGTGGTTTACCGAATCTGTGGATAGCTTGGTGTTGATTTAGGTCCGATCAAGTTTAGACGTGAATTAGCATTGAGGTTGAGGCGTTGAACTATCTTGAATTGAACATTAGTGAACTAAACTTGGATGGTAGGGAGATAAGAATGACAGACCAATTTGAGGACCATGGAATCATATATTGAGGTTTGAGAGTGATGAATCCTGCATGTGAAATTCGGTGACATAGAGAGGGAAAGAAACTGGAAGAATTAAGCGGAGTTTTAGGTAATTGATCTCATCCATGTATTTGTGATGATTGTAATTCTCGGACAAGGTCTAAACTGAGGGGTTCAAGAGGAGTAATGACTTATCCTGGCCTTGCTAGTATCTTATTCGGTTCTTAGGCCAGGTAATTGATGAATGTTCTCGGTAGAGCCATAAATTAAGAGGCAAATACCTCATTAACCGAGAAAAGAGAGAGGACAAGAAGGAGAAGGAGGAATGACTTAATTGATTTATGTGGGAAAGGAATTGAAGAAATATGAGAGAGAATAGACAATGTGGTTCGGTTCAGTGCTTAATGGCTAAATTAACCGAATAGAATATATGTTTAAAATTCTTGTTAAGTAGCCTAAATACCTTGAAGTTTGGGTTATGTAAGTCTAAATGGCATGAGGTTCGAGCTACATGTACAGATGTCTCGTGTATGCCTACGAAGAGTGGTCATCAATGTTGTTGATGACATTGTTCTCTCTTGTCCATGCATACGTGGCTATGAATGGCCTTACATTGGCATTATATTGTGAAATTGCTGCAAAGAATGAAAGTGAGACATGGCGTACTCACGACCAGCATGTCATGATACATGCATGAATTGATCATTTAGGTGTGAGTACTCTTCAGTGCACTAAATTGAGATAGGACAATCCCTGGCTGTGTGCTAGGATTGGCTATGGCTTCTGGATCCTAAGCTAAATGCTGGGGAGAGCCATAGTCTTGAGTCATGGGTGCCTCGGAGGAGAAGGTTGCAAGTCGAATGGCCTACAATGGTGTGATGACCGAAGAACGCGTCATTGAGCATTGGCATCATGGCATGTACATTGCACTTGATGCTTGATCGTCCTTGTTGTGCTTTTCCTAGCTACTTATTAGTAAATGTACTTTTATTCTTCCTTGGCTAGGTTGTCCTAGGATCCTATGATGGGATTGAACGCTTTCCTTGCTAGCCGTGAGAGCTTAGCCGTGGGTCGGTGTCGAAGCTGGAGGATAGGAGGCTCTGAGGAACCGTTACATAATCCATATCTCTCTCACGACCCTAACCTACTGTTGTATTTCGACTTTGACCTTTTGGAAAAACCTATGTTATGTTATGTTATGTATATATTTCATTATCCCAAACTATCTTTTGTTTTATGTACGGGGGTGTTTATTATTTTCTTCCGCATGCGTGTTGTATTTCATTCGTATGGCATGTCCAAATGTGGATCCTGGGATAAAATATGTGCCATTGGTGGATGTAGCTCGCTCTCGTGGAACTCGGGGTGTGACACCAGCCGAGGCTCGGAAACCCCTGTGACCAGTTGTGACATTCTGAATTTCCGCGCCTCAAGGCTTGAGATATGGAATGTAAGCTCAAAATTGGAAAAGTGAAAATGAAGAATCCTAACATTAGAAAAGAATTTGACGTCTTCTCGCCAATGGGCATTCAAAATAGGAAAAATGAGATTTCGGACAAAAAGTGCCAAATGACCGTTTTGCCCCTCGACCTTTGCCCTTGCCTTAAGCTTCTTAAAAGGGCAAAATAGTCATTTGAGCTTCCCTTGGTGGATGCCGAAAATTTGAGGAAGAGTCAATGGGAAGTAAAAGTTTAATGGTTCAATTATTGGTGGATGCCATGTGTCATGCTTAGGGAAGCCCATACATTTAATGCCCCTCCAAATCAATCTTGTCATTTGGACTTAATAATTTGATGGAGCATCCCCTCTAGCCTCTTTAGCCGGACCTTGTCTCTCTCTCTCTCTCTCCTCTTCCTCTTCATTTATTTTCTTCTTCTTCCTCCTTTCTTCTCTTGGCCGAGCAGTTTTCTCGCGGACAGAGAAAAATTGCTTCACTGTTCTGGCCATAACTTATTCGTCCGATATTGAATTGAGGTAAAACCACCGCCATAGGAAATTGTATCGCCTTACCATTCCAAAAAGGTATTATAAGCTCAATTTGACCCAGTATTTCTTCCCGTAGGTCCGTTTAAGTGGGCAAAGGTCAGAATCTGACCCGATTTTGGAGAGGCTGCATTTTTGGGAGTTTCCGGACTCCAAATGACCTCAAATTTTTGGTGAGATCTTCATAACATCTAGTACTTGAGTTGGCTGAGAAAGTATGGTTATTTTATTGAAAATTTAGGGGTGTTTCATGGCTGAGATTGAGTGGTAGAATTGATCGAAAATCTGATCGGTGGACAATCTGTGGAGGCCGAACCATTTGGACATCCTAGGGGTGTTATTTTGCTTCTAAATCATTAGGGGATGTCCTAGACATGTAAATATAGGTCTTGGCAAGAGGATTAGACAATAAATTGATGATTTGAGTTGAATTATGGGCTGTTGAAATAGGGCAAAGGCAGAACAGAATGCTGTCCAATTCTGTTCTAGCCTTGGCCGAGCCCTTTGATGGTTCTAGGACGTGTTTCCATGGTCCAAAATAATTATTGGGATGTCCTAAGATGTCAATTGATGTCTCGGCAAGAAATTGATTCGATTGGAACGAAATTGGTGGAGTTTATTGACGGGAAGTGTAATTTATTCGTAGGACGACACGAGACGTGATTTGGCTATGCATTTGTGGGCCTTGGAAGTGAATTGCACGTGGTATTGGCTAGCTTTGGCTAATTGGCCGTGCATTTGTCCTACTTTGGCCGGGTGAAGACCGTGCATGGTGGTGGATTCTGAGTGGAAGTGCTAGCTCAATTAAAGAGATAAGTGGTTCCTAAGCCCTTACTTGAATATTAGGACACTACTAGATAGAGTGGTTGAGTGATTTGATTGCTTGGTGAAGCCTATGACTTGAATTACTTGACTGAGTATTGGATTCCATGACTTGAATGGCATAGCATGACAATTGAACTGCGATATATGCCTTGATGACATATTTGGCTATTGAGCCCTTGATTGTTTAATTGGCTATTGAGCCCTTGATTGTTTAATTGACTATGATGCCTACGTGACTTACATCACTATAGCGCATGTGATATTGAAGTGGCTATGAAGCCATGTTATTGAAATAGCAATGATGCTCTGTTGTTGAATCGGCTGTGATGCATTGACAATTATGGTGGTTACTTGGCTAGTGAGCCATGTTAATTGATGTTGAACAATGAACTATGATGAATTACACTGACTATAAGGTCTATGCTATAATGCATTCATCGATCGTTGGCTTGGTGCCGCGGAGATCGAATTGGCTTGGTGCCCCAGTTATATGAATGGCCTTAGTGCTGATGTTATATGAATGGGCCGTAGTGCCCCAATGATCAATTGGCTTGGTGCCCCGGAGATCGCATTGGCTTGGTGCCCCTGTTATTACATGTCTATAATGCCTTGATGCAACTATATTGGCTTGGTGCCCCGGTTGTTATGGCCAGAGTGCCCTTGTGATTTTAAATAGTTAGAGAGCCTTGTGATAACTGACTGGAGTGCCATAGTGATCCCGATTGGCTTGTAGCCCTGGTGGTATCAGGTGGTTGTGATCCCCTGAAATTGTAACTGGCTAAAAGCCATGGTGATATCGATTGGCTTGTGGCCCCAGTGTTGTCAGTTGGAAAGAGTGCCAAAGAAGTACGAAAGTGGAGGTGGAAGTTGTGATAATTGAGTGCCAAATTATATGTTACTTGAGCAGGGAGCTTGAGACCCTGAAGTTGAGTGTGATTGATTGTATTGCTCGTCCATGCTGGGATATTGACATGCCTGTTTGTTTGAGGCCATGTACTATTGTTGATTGCTTGCATTATGGTGGTATTGTGTGTGGTTTGGGGGGACTGGTGTTCAGGTCTAGGTTTATGTTTCACTTATTGAGATTTATATCTCACCCTAGTGGGGGCTTAACTTTTTTAGGTTCTAGGCGATAGAGCATCAGTTTGCCAAGGACTGGCATTCGAGTGAGTAATTAGTGAATGATGATAAGATATTTTGTGAACTTAGGGATTGTAATTGTTTTTGTGGATTAGAAATTGAGCCCTTGGTATTTGACTACTGTAACCCCTGATGTACATTTATTCATATTAGAAGTATACCATGTCCCTGTCCCAAGTCATCTTATTGGTATTTGACTACTGTAACCCCTAATGGATAGTGATGTTTGAAGGTCAATGAGTCCTGGGCAGCCATAAGTGAATGGCAAGGCCTTGGTGGGATGTTCGCGGATCAAACGAGTTCAGGGCGTGACATCCCCGCTTAAGTGGTATCAGAGCTAGGTCAGCTCGATCCAATTTGATTGAAGCTTGGAGTGATAAGGAGTGATGACTTGAGGACGGTTAGATAGTGAGACCTATAGGATTAGGCATGGGTTGTTGAATCTTGAGGATTATAGGCTTAAGCTTGCGTGGTATTCTAATGGTCCTAGTGTCGACTTTAATGGATGATCTTGAGTGATGTTGTGATTGAGGTTTAAGTGGAAGCAAGCAGAAATTAGAGAGACATAAGTATGGATTTGAGGTTATGAATGTGCTTGAGGTTGCTAGAGAATTGCTTATGATTAAAGGGTTAATTGAAGTATATGATTGTGATGGTGGTTTGTCAATGACCTAACTTGAGGAATGTGAGTTATAAAGAGACGGTTGGTATTAGTGGATTCAGGCTTGAATCGTGTTATACCTTGATGGTTTAAGTTATCGATGGTTGTTGACAACTTTGGATGATATGAGATGAGATGTATACAAGGAATATTGGATTAAATATTAGTTGTGATCGAATGCCTATGGATTTGACTTGAATAGCGATTAGACTTGAGGTATATGATGGAATATAAGGCAATTGATCCATGTGATGTGACGGTCATTGATGGAATTAGAAACCTTCGATGGATAAGAATTGATCTGAAGGCGATTGTGGTATGACAAGTAGTTAGAACAAACATGATATACATGTGCTTATGGCTCTGAGCTAAAAGTTGACGAGGGTGCATGCATGAGCTTATCACTATCAGACTTAATAAACTATCGCTTGGTATGGGATGAGTTGATGTGATATCTATAAATCGTAATGAAGCATGTTATGGGACGTGTGGAACGGGGCTTCCTCCGTAGATGTATGACTTGGGACAACCTGTAACAACCAGGTCTAATGAGGGCGGGGAATGATCGCCGGGACAGAGAGGTCCGGACAAGGAACGGCTCCTAGCAGACTTCTAAGATAGTGAAGATGCAAGAATGACCCAAGTCATAAATTGAGAGGGAAAGCCTAGGTATCGGGTTGAGTCTGATTGTGGTTAAGAGATGTATGGCACGAGAATGGTTCTTAGAGCAAATGTTCGAAAGTGGCATGGCTGAGAGCCCTGTATTTGGCAGTGAGTGCCATTTGAGAAAGAAAACTGATGTTGTAATTGGCCTAGTTGGCATGTTTTGTAATTGGCATCATGTGATTGTCTTGGCCGAGGTCTAATTGAGAAATTAGACGGCATGTGGGGTTTATACCCATTGAGTTTATGCTTGTTAAGATTGAGATAGCATGTTGTGATTATACTAGAGTGGCAGATGCCCCTGGATTTATGGCATGAACTATTAAAATGGCACTTTGAGTACTTTCTTGGTGTTGACTTAATTGAGTTTTGGCCTAGTTGAGGTTTGCCTAGTATTTGGCTGTTGATTGAGAAGTTGACTCGTGGATGCTTGCTTGATGTGTGATTGCTGCTTAAGTATAATTTAGAATCCTTGAATGATGAGCAACTAGTTGAGAGTTATTTGGGAACAACTGGATGGTTGATGGTGAAAGATGATGAGATGAGAAGCTTGAGACTGCTAGACTTGAGTAGATGACTTAAGTCTTTGATTCTTGGAGGGAATAATAGTGGGTCAAGTGCATGAGAACCTAATAAGGTTGAACGACCAATGTACGGTCGCTAGAGGAGCATTTGACTCAAGTGTGGGAGATATGAGAAGATCTAAGAGCTGAGGTGGATCATGAGAATTGAGTAAAGATGAGTGACTCCAATATGAGTACTAAAAGAGAATATGGCTCGATTTTGTTAATCGTACAAGACCCAAGTGTAATAAGGGGTCATGAGAACGTTAAATAGAAATGAGAAAAGTGGATGGGTAGGCAAACTCGTGAAGGAGCTGCCATTGTTACCCAAGTCGCTGAGACGACTGGTGCTGATGAGATAAGTGATGGAAGTCACAAGAAAGGTGACTATGAGTTACTTCATTCTAAAGTGAATGCGTGGGAAGAACCACGAGAGTTTTGAAAAGCTTCTGAAACTATGTATAAGAATGAGATTGATTGAGTTTGATGGAAGGAAGAAATTTGAGCCTGCTTTCTTTTAAAATTGAGGGTTTTGTGAGAAAACCTTAGAGATTCTGGGTGCACTAAAGAAAGAAAGTGACCTTGGTAGTTATTAACCTTAAGAGGCTGTTGATGATTGGTGAAGTGTCACCAAAGGAAGAGTTTTTCTTGAAGGCATGGTATCTGTGACATTCCGAATTCCGACCCTCTCAAGGCTATTGAATGAAAGGATAACGATCGACGGACGAATGATCATGAAATGTAGGCTCAAAAATTGGCACTTGGAAATAGAGAATTCCAATTATGGATAAGAATTTGACAATGTCTCGCCAAATGGTAATTTCGGATTGAAAAAGTGAAGTTTGGACTGAAAGTGCAAAATGACCATTTTACCCCTAGACCATTTACCTATGCCTTAAGAATTCAAGAAGGGCAAAATGGACATTTCTCCTATCCTATAGGGCTACCGAAAATATTATGTACGATGGTCAAAGAGTGAGTCAAGGCTTTAAGATGCATTATTGGAGTTGCCACATGTCAAGCAATGGGAGCCTCAAGCCTTAAATGCCCTCACCTAATCAAGTCTTATCAATTAGGGCCAATTATATGTGTGACACAAGTAAATTGAAGACCTCATCTGCTGTGTGTATCATTTCCTCACGTTCAGCACATTTTCTCTCCAAAAACACCTCAACCAAAAACTACCCAGAAAAATAGTTTTGAAGCCTTCTGTTCGGTGCAGTCTAGCAGCTCTTCTCGGCATCGTTTGGTCGAACCCTCTTACCACAGGTTAGTTTAAGATTCCCTTGACATTTTTCCATTGATTTCATGATTTTTGGAGGGCTGGTTAATTTATGGTGATTTTTGGAAGAAAAGCGGACGGAATCTGAGCTAACTGAGAGAGGGTTCTTGTTCGACCCCTTAGAGAGTTCATTTGAATCTGAAATTTTTGTGGGAGCTACATGACATCTAGTACTCAAGTTCTATGAGAAGAAATGGTAATTTGGTCGAAGTTTTAGAAGGTTTTCATGGCTGACTTTGAGTGATCAAATCTGAACAGAAAACTTATTGTTGCGTGCCAAGAGAAGACCCGGCTGTTGGAGGGTCTTGAGGACTTGTTTGGCAACGAAATTCTCGGTGAGCTTCCAAAACTCATTAATTGAGATAGTAGTGAATTAAATTCGTGATAATGAGGGCCCAAAGTGGAAGTATGGACTAATATGCACGGTTGAATGGAAACCGAGTATGTTCTGTTCTTGCCCTGTTATGACCGGTGCTGTTGGAGTTATTTTCAGTGATAAATGGGTGTCAAATTAACTCATGAGACCTTATGAGATGTTGCGTGAGGTGTTAATTGGAAGTATATGAAGTGGCTTGGGATTTAGGAGTGATTTAAGGGCTAATTTATGCATGAAACACCAAGTTACATTCTGTCTTGCATTTTCCTGCATGAACAAAATATATCAAGGGTTTGTGGAAGTATTGTGGTGTATTCGATCAATTGCTAAGGCATCCTAAGTTGCCATTTGGTTGGTTAATGAGAGATTGGTATGAGGGAATTGAGAATTGATTTAATTGTGATTCAAAATTAATGAATTTCCTAGGACGGTACGAGGACCTTGGTGGACTGAATACTTGGAGGGTTAAGGAAGATCAATTGAAGTGGATTTGTGCTAATTGCTTAAGGTAAGTGTCCCTTAAACCTTTACTCGAACGTTAGGACACTACTGGATAGATTGGTTGGATGATTGGATTGCTTGTTGAAGCCTATAGCTTGAATTGCTTGATTGGTCGATTGAAATGGAAAAGAAACCTAATTGTGAGATTGATAGCCTTGTGATATAGTGCGGCTATTGAGCCATGTATTCGTATGAATTGGCCGTGGGCCCTCTTATTGTTATTGAATTGGCCGTGGGCCCTGAGAAATTACATCGCGGTCGTGACCCTTGGCGATGCTTGAGTGAATTGAAATTTCATCGCGGCCGTGGGCCCTAGCGATGACTGAATGACTTGTGAACTACATCGCGACCGTGGGCCCTGGCGATGATTGAAAACTATATCGCGGCTTGTAGCCCTGGTGATGACATCACGGCCGTGGGCCCTGGTGATGATTTGGCTTGGAGCCCTATGAAATTATATCGCGGCTTGGAGCCCTGGCGATACATCGCGGCCGTGGGCCCTAGCGATGATTAAATGGTTTGTCACAGTGATGACTTATGATGTTGTGTGCTTGTTTATGCTAATGTGAAGCTGGATCTCATGTTATGTGGTATATTTGATGGTAACTTTCTTCATATCAAGTGCCAATAGAAAGTGTTATTGAGATACTATATGCTAATGCCTCGATGAGCTTCTATTTACTGCTTTGTGGCATAGTCTGGTGGGACTGGCGGTCTGGTCTAGGTTTAGGGTTTACTTGCTGAGATTTATATCTCACCCTAGTGGGGGCTTAACATTTTTCAGGTCCTAGGCGATGGAAACCCGAGGTTGCCATGGATTGGCATTGGAAGAAGTGTTTAAAGAAGGTGGATGTAAACTCATTTGTGATCTTAGGAATTTTACTTTGATTTGTGGATTTAGAATTGAACCATGGGTATTGGAGGACTGTAACCTGAGAAGTGAATTTGTCAATATTGAGGGGTGTACCTTTTTACGTCCTAAGTCATCTTGGGTTTATTTTGTCTAGAGTCGTTTTTCTTGCTTCCGCGTCAAGGTGTCCTTTATGTGAATAGAACAGTTGGCCGTTGATCTTGGGAGACTATAGTGTTATAACGACCTGGTGGGATGTTCGCGAGCTCGTCGGGTTCAGGGCGTGACAGTATCTGTATAGATCGCCTTCATTGAGTTGTTTAATGGAAGTATCTTCCTGGGATTGCTTGAGAGCAATAGTAGTGTAGATCCTAATAATCTTGCAAGGATCTGAGAACGATCGACCAGTGTGAGACAGAGTTCTCAAGGTGATCTACGTGTGCCAAGGGTGGTCAAGGACCCTTTGAGTGAGACGTGAGGTCTCCGAGTGGAATGGAATTTGAAAGCCTTATGGATAGTGAGCATTCCTAACTTTGAGGAATGGTAATGGGACTCAGTAAGAGAAGAGAATGATCGGAAGACTTATGGAACATGAAACTTGCCTGCGAGAAACGGCTTTTAGCTTGGCATAAGTCTCGTAATGAGAGACTGGCATGTCGTTCCTTCCGTCGTGGGGAAAGTTGAGAAAAGAATTATGTCAGTTGTCTGACATTGATGATTCTATGAGATCGATTAAGGTTGAATCGGGACCACTAGAAGTGGTATTGTGTGTTGTCAGCCCTAAAGAGTAGGGTGTCGTTCTTAAAGGGTGATTCGACCATGAGATGGTCATTGAGGGAAAGGATAGTGAATGGACTTGATAGTCATGGTTGTTCGTAATTCTAATTAATGGTTGCGTAAGTGAGAAGAGCCCTTAGAGTGTAATTACAAAGTGACCCGAGGTAGTCGAATTGAGTATTCGATACGGGAAATTGTGGAGACCGAGGAAGAACTTCGACTCTTTGGAATTTTGTCACTTGAGGTGACTGAGTCACTAGAAGAAGAGTGTTAGACATGGTGAAATTTGAATCCTGGAGTGGAGGTACTGCCGTTGGCACAGACTCCAAGATTGACGTCCTATGGAATGGGAAGGACAAGGTGGATTCGAAGTAAAAGAATGCTACTAAAGTGTATAGTTTTCTTCATAGGGTAAGAGACCCTAGTGTGAAAGGAAGAGAACATCTGAATTGTCTCGATATTGCGATTGAGCGTCTGGACTGAGAAAGAAGACGCAGAACTTGAATGATTCATGGAAGTGAAGTCTAAGGAACTGTCCTGTAGACAACGTTGAATTCCAGGATAATGTCGATACTCGGTTGAATGAATGAAATTGAGACATGGTAACGTTATCTGGTTGTGAAACAAAGAGGCCAAGGCACTAATGCTTCCTGAGAAAAGATCGACAAAAATGAACAAAATATTGTATGGTCCAAGTGGAGACCCTTGACAACAGATGGCCAAGGTTTGGGCTCTTAAGTGAGATGTGTGAAGGACCGTTTGAACTTTTCTACGCCTAGTGAAAAGAAACTGATAATAGTCCGGTTGAGTATCCAAGGAATGATTGAGTTGATTGTTACCGTCTTGAGAGACGATGAGTGGACTCATTTAAGGAGTCATGAGAAACATGAACGATTTTGAGAGTAACCTATGGACTCTAAAGAGATGCTCGTTGTATGCTAATTGTGGAGAGCACGAGTTGTGGGTCTGATGAAGTAAGATTCCTCAGTCGTGAAATTTATGAGAAATGAAGTCCCTGTGGAGCACTTAAGAAATGAAATAAGTGATGAATCAACTAGAGTCGATGTGGATTGCTGGAAGTTGAGATTTCCTAAGATTGGTAAATTGTTACAGACGGATCATGGGAAGATTCCCCACCAGAATTGTTCCATTGGTGAAATGGATTAAGGACGAGATGTAACATGAATGGGTGAATGAACGTGATGAGTCTTCGAGGACTTAAATCAAGTTAACGACTACGTTGTGAATGGCGTTCCTGTTGGGAATCGAAAGAGTTGAGAGAATCATAATGACGTGGCGTAAGAAGGGAATTTGAGGCGTAACAAGGCAATCTGAAGTAAACATTGCATGTACGCCATGGCAGTAGGGCCAATGAGTTGGAACGCCTAATGCATGATTGGAGTGGTTTGTGATTGTCCTCGCAACAAAGTTTGGGAAACCTTGTTGGAGTGGAAAGAAGTTTTGAGTTAATATCTACCACAAGAAAATAAGGTAGTAGTTCCCGAGGGATATTGAATGAAAGGCAACGCCGAAGGATGAAATTGCTTGTGGATATAGAAGCGTTGCTTGTGTGAGGAGAGATCTCGCAAGTTATGTGAACTATAAGAGGTTGAGAGTTGAACATTATATAATTGGTGATGGAGGGACAGATCTTTCCTTGAGAAATAAGATATTCAACTTCTAAATTCGAAGTTCGCCAATTGACTAGGTTGATGGCTACTGGAAGAACCAGGCCCGGAAGTCAAAAAGGGAATAAAGGGGTTGCGAGGAATGGACCCTGAGATCCAAAGAATTATGAGAGTGAACATAGCAGGAAAGAAACCCAGACTTCCAAATGCTTGGGAAAGAAATTATGGAAATTGAGAATAGAAACCTTGACGTTCTTGGGACGAAAGTACGAGTCCAGTACTGAAGGGGAACTTAAAGAGATGACTTCATCGGAAATTTGAAGGGAGAATTATGGTGTCCCTTGAGATGGCACAATGATGTGCCAAGATTTTCCTTAATACTATCGGTGATAAGGACTGAAAGTTGAATTAGTCTCTCATGTGGTCGAACATTAGACATGCCAATAAGAGAGAGGGACATAACCACGAAGGTTAATGGATCACTTTGATCCAATGGGAATTTCGAAGGGAGTCGAGAACAGATTACTACGGAAGTAGCCCTGAATTTGCTTGTGGAGTCGAAAGCTATGATTCGAGTTGGATAATAGCGGGCAAGTTAGTAAAGTTCATGAATGTTGAAAGAGAATAAAGAGAAGTAAATACAGATTGAGGACTGAAGGAAACAAGTCCTGACGAAGGATGACAGCTGTCGGAAAGGACAAGTAAGAATGTCAAGTCATGGAAAGAATTACCTTGAAGAATGAGAATGCGATGAGACGTCGATACCCCAAAGGACTGGGGGGTTAGAAGGTTGCAAATTTCGAGGACGAAATTTCTTTAGGGGGAAGAATTGTGACATTCTGAATTTTCACCCCTCAAGGCTTGAGATATGGAATGGAATATCAAAATTGGAAAGGTGGAAATGAGGAATCCTAACATTAGAAAAGGATTTGACGTCGTCTCGCCAATGGGCATTCAAAATAGGAAAAACGAGATTTCGGACGAAAAGTGTCAAATGAACGTTTAGCCCCTCGACCTTTGCCCTTACCTTAAGTTTCTTAGAAGGGAAAAATAGTCATTTGAGCTTCCCTTAGTGGCTGCCGAAAATTTGAGGAAGAGTCAATGGGAAGTCAAAGCTCAATGGTTCAATTATTGGTGGATGCCATGTGTCATGCTTGGGAAGCCCATGCATTTAATGCCCCTCCAAATCAATCTTGTCATTTGGACTTAATAATTTGATGGAGCATCCCTTCTAGCCTCTTCAGCCATGACCTTCTCTCTATCCTCTTCCTCTTCGTTTTTTTTTTCGTCTTCCACCTTTCCTCTCTTGGCCGAGCAGTTTTCTCGCGGACAGAGAAAAACTGCTTCACTGTTCTGGCCATAACTTGTTTGTCCGATATTGGATTAAGGTAACACTACATCCATCTGAAAGATTATCGTCTTTCCGTTCCAACAAGGTATTATAAGCTCAATTGGGCCCTGTATTTCTTCCCGTAGGTCCGTTTGAGTGGGCAAAGGTCAGAATCTAACCCGATTTTGGAGAGGCAGCATTTTTGGGAGCTTCCGGATTCCAAATGACCTCAAATATTCAGTGAGATCTTCATAACATATAGTACTTGAGTTGGTTGAGAAAGTATGGTTATTTTCTTGAAAATTTAGGGGTGTTTCATGGCTGAGATTAAGTGGAGAGAATTGATCGAAAATCTGATCGGTGGACAATCTATGGAGGCCGAACCATTTGGACATCCTAGGGGTGTTATTTTTCTTCCAAATCATTAGGGATGTCCTAGACATATAAATCTAGGTCTTGACAAGAGGATTGGATAATAAATTGGTGATTTGAGGTGAATTATGAGTTATTGAAATAGGGCAAAGGCAGAACATAATGCTGTCCAATTCTGTTCTAGCCTTGGCCGAGCCCTTTGATGGTTCTAGAATGTGTTTCCATAGTGCAAAATGATTTTTGGGATGTCCTAAGATGTCAATTGATGTCACGACAAGAAATTGATTCGATTAGATGGGAATTGACAGAGTTTATTGAGGGGAATTATAATTTATTCGTAGGACGATGCGAGACGTGATTTGGCTATGCATTTGTGGGCCTTGGAAGTGAATTGCACGTGGTATTGGCTAGCTTGGCCAATTGGCCGTGCATTTATCCTACTCTGGTCTGGTGAAGACCGTGCATGGTGGTGGATTTTGAGTAGAAGTGATAGCTCAATTAAAGAGGTAAGTGGTTCCCAAGCTCTTACTTGAATATTAGGACACTACTGGATAGAGTGGTTGAGTGATTTGATTGCTTGGTGAAGCCTATGGCTTGAATTGCTTGACTGAGTACTGGATTCCATGACTTGAATGGCATAGCATGACAATTGAACTGCAATATGCCTTGATGACATATTTGGCTATTGAGCCCTTGATTGTTTAATTGACTGTGATGCCTACGTGACTTATATGACTATAGCGCCTGTGATATTGAAGTGGCTATGAAGCCCTGTTATTGAAATAGTAATTATGCTATGTTGTTGAATCGGCTGTGATGCATTGACAATTATGGTGGTTACTTGGCTAGTGAGCCTTGTTAATTGATGTTTAATAATGAGCTCTGATGAATTACACTGATTATAAGGTCTATGCTATAATGCATTCATCGATCGTTGGCTTGGTGCCCCAGTTATATGAATGGCATTAGTGCTGATGTTATATGAATGGGCCGTAGTGCCCCAACGATCAGTTGGTTTGGTGCCTCGGTTGTTATGGCCAGAGTGCCCTTGTGATTTTAAATAGTTAGAGAGCCCTGTGATAACTGACTAGAGTGCCTTAGTGATCCCGATTGGCTTGTAGCCCTGGTGGTATCAAGTGGTTGCGATCCCCTAAAATAGTAACTAGCTAAAAGCCTTGGTGATATCGATTGGCTTGTGGCCCCAGTGTTGTTAGTTGGCAAGAGTGCCAAAGTAGTACGAAAGTGAAGGTTGAAGTTGTGATAATTGAGTGCCGAATTATATGTTGCTTGAGCAGGGAGCTTGAGACCCTGAAGTTGAGTGTGATTGATTGTATTGCTCGTCCATATTGGGATATTGACATGCCTGTTTGTTTGAGGCCATGCGCTATTGTTGATTGCTTGCATTATGGTGGTATTGTGTGTGTGGTCTAGAGGGACTGGTGTTCAGGTCTAGGTTTAGGTTTCACATATTGAGATTCATAACTCACCACTGTGGGGGCTTAACTTTTTTAGGTTCGAGGCGATGGAGCATCAGTTTGCCAAGGACTGGCATTCGAGGAAGTAATTAGTGAATGATTATAAGATATTTTGTAAACTTAGGGATTGTAATTATTTTTGTCGATTAGAAATTGAACCCTTGATATTTGACTACTGTAACCCCTGATTATATTTATTCATATTAGAAGTGTACCATATCCCTGTCCCAAGTCATCTTATTGTTTATATGAGAGGAGTTGTTTCTCGATTCCATAACTTTAATGGATAGTGATGTTTGAAGGTCGATGAGTCCTGGGCAGCCATAAGTGAATGGCAAGGCCTTGGTGGGATGTTCGCGGACCAAACGAGTTCGGGCCGTGACACCAGCCCTTACCCATCGCCAATCATTGCAAGTGACGTTGGGCAATGACGATGAGGGTTGTGATGATGGGCAACGGCGGCGAGGACTGTGTAAGCTACAGCCTTCGCCTTTTCTAGCTTTTTATTTATTTATTTTTTAATTGCTTATTTAGCTTATTTTTCCAATTTTTATTTTTTGAGTACATATAAGTGAGTAAATTTTGATGTTTTTGCTGATAAAAGTGTTGGAGATTGCATTGTCATTTTGCAGATAAAAATGCTAACGTCCCAATGGTTTCTAACTATTTTTATTTTTAAATTTTTCTTTAGTTTTTTAGCTTATTTTTAAATTTTTTAGTATTACATGGAATTTTTTTTTATTAATACTTATCTTTTTTAAAATTGTTGACTAGGATCCTTTGGCGACCCACATAAGATTTCCAGCACCGAAGTTAACACTCAAAAAATCATTTTCCAAAAAAAAAAATTGATATTTAAATAATTGAAAAGAAAAAATATTGACACCAAATGAGCGTTGTTAATAAATATTGACACTTGAAGTATCTTTTTTATCATTGTTTAAAAAATACAAATGAGGGAGAGGGCGCCCCTATATATACATGAGATCATCTAGTTACAACAATAGTCTAATAGTGGAGATTCAATCTCCCCAATTACTATCAACCCCCATTTGATACAAGAAATATCTAGCATACAAAAAATTCCCATGTTGCACTTAGGATTATTTGAGAATCTTCATGAAAATCTTGGACCCTTAATCTGTGTTTGGTCATCTAGAATTCTAATCATGGTAGGATTGGATGTGATATATACATACATATATATATGTGTGTACATACTACCTATATATATATTATATATATATATATATATATATATATATATATATAGAGAGAGAGAGAGAGAGAGAGAGAGAGAGAGAGAATATGATGATTCACCTTTGTGATTCTGAAAAATATTTAGTTTCGACTCTCTCGCTACTTTCATGAAGTTTCAATATGAATAACTAATTTGTGGAGTAGGAGTTTCAACATTCTTACTGCTTTCGTAAAGACAAAAACTAGAGAGAAGCTCTAGGAGAGCATATATTCTATTACTCAATTATTGGATGATAGAAATGAGGGGTTGTCATCCTATTTATACATGAGGCCCTTTAGTTTCAACTATTGATTGCACCTTGCTCTAACGGTGAAAATCCAATATCCCTAAAGGTCATGTACCTCCTTTAGTACTAGATATATCTATAATATGTACAATTTGCATATCGCTCATAGGAGTATTCTAAAGTCCTCGCGAAAGGCTTCAAGGCTTGTTTGATCACCTAAGCCATCTTTTCAGTAGGGGTGTCAAGAACTAAACTAAAAACTGAACCAAAACTGAACTGAGCTGATCAAACCGAAAATTCAATCTTTTTTATTCGGTCTTTAGTTCATTTCGATTAGTGGAGAAACTAGCGATTTTTTGGCCTATTCAGTTTAGTTCAGTGTAGTTCATGCCGTAACCAAACCAAATCATAAGAAATTTGTTTATCATGAGTATGTGTCTCTCTCTCCATCTTCATCTCCAACTGTCTTTTTGTCCATTTTAAGAGCAACCTCCATTAATTTCTCTGACTCTTCAGAGCAAAACTGCAAGATTCACTTGCGTCGCTATGTGCTTTGTGACATTATGATTGTCTTGTCATTTCGAGACCTTTGACTGTAAGAAATCTGTCGAAGTATTTCAGTTATGTCTCGCTCAGATCTGATCAATCTCGAGTTAATTAACCAAAAGGGAAAGGTTAACGCGCGATGAGATACGTGGACCTAGGAAACTCGATTAGAAAACGACGCTTTGACCATAAGGATTGTCGAGGGAGTATTTAGAGCCGAGGCCGATCTAAGAACGATTAAGGAATGCATTGCTAGTGTTATACAATTGGGACGCTGGTGATACCGCTTAACCAAAATATGATTTACGAAATTTTCCTAAATCGGTTTATGACGATCGTTGCCATCGGGGCTAACAATAGACCCTTGCGATTACATGACAACCAAAGTCGCTGTAGGTTGAGTTACCCTAAGTGTGATGAGAATCACAGAGTCGATACGCGTAACGTCCGCAAGAGCCGCCCGTTAGTTCGAGACAAATTAGAATTTCGATCGACGGAAAATCGATCACGAAATAGGATCTCGGAATTTGAAAACGGAGATGAGGGATTCCAACAATTGTTATGGATTGGATGCCGCCTTATCGAGGGTAAAAATATCAAAAAACTGAAATTTCGGACGAAATGTGTGAAAAGATCATTTTGCCCTTGGAGAGTTAACTTTGCCTAATTGAATTAAGAAGGGCATTTAAGTCATTTGGCATTTTTCTTCTTCCCCAAGGCTGCCGAAAATTGAGGGCCATGAAGGTCATTTGAGGCTTGGATATTATGGATTTAAGGACAAGTGTCATTACTTGGGTGAATGTTATTAATTACCCATTAACCTAATATTCTAGAACTTTGACCATGGGGGATTGAAGCCTCATTTCATCTGCTGCCTCCCCCAATTTTCGTGAGCTATCTTCTTCTTCCTTTCCATTTGAGCATTTTCTTCAAGAACATACAACTGCTCTGCTCGACCAACCGCCGCCGCCGCCTTCGAGTGCCTCCTTCGGCGACCGTTCAGCCTCACACCAACCACCACAGGTTAGTTTAACCTATCCTCTACAAGTTCCAATTGGTTTCATGTCATTTGGAGGTCTGGTTAATTTAGAAAAAAATTTGGAAGAAAAGTGGACAGATTTTGAGCTAGCTGAGGAAAGGTGGTGATTCTAGCTTATAAAAAATCCAAATGACCTCAAATTTTCTAGGGTAGCTTCATAACATATAGTACTATATGTGCTGACCAATAATGAATTTTTCAATTGAGATTTAGAGGTGTTTCATGGCTAAGATTGAGTGGACAGAATTAATCGAAAATCTGATCGGTGGACAATCTGTGGAGGCCAAACCATTTGGACATCCTAGGGGTGTTATTTTCCTTCCAAATCATTAGGGGATGTCCTAGACATGTAATCTAGGTCTTGGCAAGTTGATTGAGTGATAAATTGAAGCGTGAAGGTGATTTATGGGCTGTTTGTACGAAAAGGAGCAGAACAGGTTCTGTCCTGTTTCATTTCTGAGCAAACTGGTTCTGTTGGGGGCTGATCATGGTGTCGCCGTGCTCTAAATGCGTTGTTAGGACATACTAGAATGTCAATTGAGATGGTAATGAAGTGCACGATTGATGGAATTGGCGTTAGGAAAGATAAATTGATTGAAATGTTGGATTGTCGCTGATTTGTCTTGCTACCCTGTTTTTGGACAACGGAGAATTGGACTTGAAGTCGAGTGTGACAAGGGAATTTTGGCGGAAATTGCTAGCTTAAGCGAAGGTAAGCGACCCCTAAACTTATACTAGGACATTTGGACGCAACTGGATAGTTTTATTGACGAATTGACAGATTTCATTATGATTGATTGAGTGGAAATTGAATTGATGACGTGCTTGTTGGTGTGCCTTGTTGCCTATGTGGTCGTATGGAACTTAATCCTTACATCTCGTTGTCGCGACCCGTCCGAAAGCGGACGCGGCTAATGGATTACCGATCGCGGGTCTTGGATCGGCTCGGGCCCTCCCAGGCCCATACCAAATTGCGGCGGGAGTATTCTTCGACGATAAGCGTCGATCGCTTTCGACCTTCAGTGTGGTCGTGGTGGCATGTGCAAATTGTGCATGCATTTGGAGTCGCCACCGGTCTTTCTTGGAGGGTAGACCGGAAACCTTACTGACCGATTGGGAGAGATCGATCAGTTCTGCAGAACCAGAGATTTTGAGTTCGGGGACTTGGTTACGCTGGTGTCATTACCAACGCCCTTTCGGTACCTAACGCGAGTGATTTTCCTGACTAAGAGTTCATGCAGGCGCAAGTTTGGGTGAGGTAAGTCTGACTTTGCACATTAACCAGTTTAACATGCTCACGTAATCATAATAAATAAATAGATGTCAATCACATAAACATCTATCCTACGTGGTGATCATGGAATTATGATTTAATGGGTCTCGAGCCAATGAGACCACATTTAATCATTTTAATATTTTAATAACGGAGAGCCGCTCTTCGCTTCCTCTTGGTTTCTTGAACTCTTCAAGAATTGGGCCCCAAAGAGCTCGCCGACTTAAAAGGCTCCTCCACGTAATCCTCGTAGCATTTACATCAACAATTGACTATGCTAAAAATAAAGATTACATGAAAAATAAAAGGAGTACGCAGCCTCCATTTAATAATTACAACCCCAAATAAATAATCATCATACATTCATATATACATCAATCACATTGATTAGGGATTTTTCCATGATCACCACCCTTTCACGTAAGTAATAAATTCACAATTTAAAACTTAGGAAGGCACAATAAAAATTCTACGTTGAATCATATTCAGAATTTTTACGTAAAATAAGATAGCCATAAATTTTCGATTCAAAATTGATTTAGTCTCAATTTTTGCTATGTTGATTAATTTATCATATAAAATAATCAATCTCCATTAGCCATGTAAGACGAACAATTCGTTAATACATATTGGCCATAGTATTGCAAAAATTGCAAAAAAATCAATTAAATGCACGAAAACACCTAAGGATTGGCTCTGATACCACTGTTGGGATCCACGTAACACGTAGCAGAAATAAATAACAACCCATACATGTATCTCCAGAGGCGTACTTCGTGCATTTCAATCGAAAAAAAATCACAAAGTCTCAAAGGGAGTAAATAGATTACCTCTCGTAGCGTGCTTGAACGGAGGTGTTGGTTCGATGTTCTTCGATCTCAGCCTCCACAAGTGTTAGGCATCTAGTTCGGACGCACCACCAATTGACGAACGGGGAGACGACTAATAACTCCACAACAATTGTGCTAGCAATATGCGGAATCAATATTCCGAACTTAGTATATTTTGCTCACTCAAGATTGTGAGAATATAGAGAGTGTTTGTGTTCTTCTCTCTAAGCTCTCAAAAATTTGCACACTCTACAAAATGTCTCTCTCCTCAACCTCAAAACTCTTGCCATCCTTTTATAGCCAAAAATACATTCCAATAAATTGTATTTAAAAATAGCACTAACAATTATAAATTCTATCTAAAAATAGCACTCACAAATAAATGACATTTAAAAATAGCACTAACAATAGCACTCACAATTTATAATACAAAAATGCTATTTAAAAATAGCACTAACAATAGCACTCACAATTTATAATACAAAAATGCTATTTAAAAATAGCACTAGCAATAGCACTCACAATACAAAAATGCTAAAAAAAGGCACTAACAAAGGTGTTAAAAATAATAACCATTATTATTATTACAAGAGTTAAAGAGGTTACCAAATAGTACAAATATGCATAACGTATAAATACGTATGACGTATAAATACGTAGAGCATACATATACATCCGTGAAACCGGGGACTAATTGAAAGAAAAATGTGTAATTAAGCCCTTTTGGTAAAAATTGATTAAATTGGAGGGCAAATTGACCTAATTGCACTTTAAGACTTTAGAATCCAATGCCATAGCTTATAAAAAGTGAGAATTGAAAACTAAAAGACTCGAAAAAGATTTTTTTTTTTTTTTAGGCTCGGTTCGGGTTTATGTTTGTGAAGGAACATAGTGACCCGAGCCGAATTTTTGAGATTTAAAGTGACACACTTGAAGAGGAAATTAAAACAAAATTATCGAATATTTTTGGGTATTTTTCTGACCACGAATGGTATTTTTCTGATTTTTGGGTATTTTTATAATTAAATAAACTCGAAAAATATTAAAAATACCGAAAAATATTTTTTGTTCAAAATTGGTTCCTAAGGCTAAACCAAGGCTTCCAAAGTTGATTTTGTGATTTTATGACCTTTTTTGATATTTTTAATTAATTTTAAAGAATAAAAATCACAATAATAAATGGTAAAAAATCAGGTGTCAACAGCTGCCCCTCTTTGAGAGGAATCTCGTTAGAGGTTTCTCTCAAAGATAAGGTGGCACCTGATTCCTAACCGACTCAACTGGGAAAATGAGAGAAGAAATGTTATGACATCGGATCCTTATGCCTATTGATAAAAGCTCAAATCAATCCCCGGTTTGCTCTAACAATTTGAATATGGGCCGGAGTGAGAGAGGCTTACCTGAAGCTCACCTGTCGGATGCTGCCGGTTGCGACGACTTTCAAGAAGATGCCTAGGACTCGTCATTCAGAATATCCTAGGGAGATTAAGCTCTGACCTGTATGGTAGGTTATACCATGATGGGATTCCTAACTGGTAGGAACCTAAGGAAGGCGCATCCCACGCTTTGGGATTTGCCAAGGATTTTGATCCGTATGGTGGATCAAACCTTTGTGTTGATCCTTACTGCGATATTTATCAATGAGTTGACCCTTATGGCGGTTTCTACCAATGAATTGACCCTTATGGCGGTTTCTACCATATGTGACCCTTCAGGCGGTTTCTACCATGGTTTGACCCTTCAGGCGGTTTCTACCTTGGTTTGACCCTTCAGGCGGTTTCTACCATGAGTTGACCCTTCAAGCGGTTTCTACCATGAGTTGACCCTTCAGGCGGTTTCTACCATGGTTTGACCCTACAGGCGGTTTCTACCTTGGTTTGACCCTTCAGGCGGTTTCTACCTTAAGTTGACCCTTCAGGCGGTTTCTACCTTGGTTTGACCCTTCAGGCGGTTTCTACCTTGGTTTGACCCTTCAGGCGGTTTCTACCATAAGTTGACCCTTCAGGCGGTTTCTACCTTTGGTTGACCCTTCAGGCGGTTTCTACCTTTGTTTTGACCCTTTAGGCGGTTTCTACCTTTGATTTGACCCTTCAGGCGGTTTCTACCTTTGATTGATCCTTCAGGCGGTTTCTACCATAAGTTGACCCTTCAGGCGGTTTCTACCTTGGTTTGACCCTTCAGGCGGTTTCTACCTTGGTTTGACCCTTCAGGCGGTTTCTACCATAAGTTGACCCTTCAGGCGGTTTCTACCTTTGGTTGACCCTTCAGGCGGTTTCTACCTTTGTTTTGACCCTTTAGGCGGTTTCTACCTTTGATTTGACCCTTCAGGCGGTTTCTACCTTTGATTGATCCTTCAGGCGGTTTCTACCATGAGTTGACTTTGAAAAGGGGTCTCATGACGAGGGTTCTCCACGTCCGATGAGACTGCCTAAATGAAAAGGGGTCTCATGACGAGGGTTCTCCACGTCCGATGAGATTTCCTGAATTTTGAAAAGGGGGTCTCATGACGAGGGTTCTCCACGTCCGACGAGACTACCTGAATTTTGAAAAGGGGTCTCATGACGAGGGTTCTCCACGTCCGATGAGACTGCTTGATTTTTGAAAAGGGGTCTCATGACGAGGGTTCTCCACGTCCGATGAGACTACCTGAATTTTGAAAAGGGGTCTCATGACGAGGGTTCTCCACGTCCGATGAGACTGCTTGATTTTTGAAAAGGGGTCTCATGACGTGGGTTCTCCACGTCCGATGAGACTGTTTGATTTTTGAAAAGGGGTCTCATGACGAGGGTTCTCCACATCCGATGAGACTACCTAAATTTTGAAAAGGGGTCTCATGACGAGGGTTCTCCACGTCCGATGAGACTGCTTGATTTTTGAAAAGGGGTCTCATGACGAGGGTTCTCCACGTCCGATGAGACTACCTAAATTTTGAAAAGGGGTCTCATGACGAGGGTTCTTCACGTCCAATGAGACTGTCTGATTTTGAAAAGGATTTTTTTTTTAAGGGTTTCTCTTCCCCAAGAAAATATTGGTAATCTTTGAGAAGACAGCAATTGTCCAATTGACAAAATTTTATGACTTAAGCTTTAGTCATGAGATGTGCATTTTGATGCTGGAGGTTATCCAAAACATTCTTGCAACATGCAAATGTGATCACAAATCCCTTGTATGGAAAATCTGGATCAACAGTTTGAAAATTTCCAAAAAGAGTTTGCTCAAAACATCAATTGGAATATTTCTCGACAAGGAGGCCGTCTCACCTGTTTTGAGGTGATGATTTTTAGGGATGCACTCAATTCCCTACTGACCTGTGCCTAGGTTTTAGGCTCATTCGCAGCGCATACATTTTGATCGGTCGGGAGGTCTTCCACGGGACCGTAATGTTGGGCTTGGATATTGGTTTTCAAGGGGGACCCGCTTTGGAGTCGAGGCCATCGAATGAAAATCTTCACCATCTGCTCCGGGTTTACAAGTCAAGAACCCTGCAAAATGAGAAAGAAAGAGTCTTGCTCGTACTTCTTCGAGCTAAGCTATATGTTAACCCAAGTGTCTTAGTCAGAGAAGACTGTTTCAGGGTTGTAACATTGGTAGGATTGGGGACCGAAAAAGGCTTATTTTTGGCCCAGAATTCATGAGGGGATTGACATTGGTGATCATTGCAAATTTGTCACTTGTCTTTTCCATTATGCATCTTCAATTTTTGAGGCGTGCAACCGCTTTTGAGGTGTGCACAAATTTTTGAGAGAGCGTCTCTGGCTGCATTAAGAGATTGACAACTCTGTCTGTGTCTTCGCTCCGCGGCTGACATCATTTAGGGGGCAGTCTTTCTGACCTGACTCCTTTAGTGGTTTTTTTTTTCTCTTCCCAACTAGGCTTTATTGGGGATCAATCAAACAGTTTTCACGAGCATCAGCCTTGCTTTTACCAGGCACTTTGCTTTTTCTTGATGCCGTGGATTTTTCTCATTCATTTTTGAAATCCCACTTTTTCTCATCTTCATGGGATCATGTTAGACATATAGTCTAAATATGCTTTAAATATCAGTCCGGGAATTCTCTTCGTAATCCCTGAGTCTTGAATTCCTCCGTTTATGAGGTGATGATGCCTTTATCTTGGAATGTGCAATGATCACCAACGGGTTCATGAAATGGATTTGCAGGCTCAACTTGGCTGTGCAAAGGATATGGTGTGTGGGATAGAGAAATGAATGCTTCTTGTCATCCTATGGCACTTGGATTACCATATAAACAACACACAAAAATCGATGTTAGTCCGAGCAAGAAAATTTCTAACCATTTTCTCCTGATGCTGCTGGACTCACCTCCATTTTGCCCCGATGTAGGGTGGTTCTTGACAGGGTTAAGAATGAAAACCGCCGTTCAAAGGGGTTATCAACGGTCACCTGTAGTGTTTGGGGGATATGAAACGAATGCCTCCGTCGTCCCAACCCATGTAATGGCTGCGAATGGTCCCTACTTCCGTAGGTCCAGATTTTGCTGTCTGATTCGCTCCACTTCTCTCCAGTGTGTGTAGGACGTGTTTGGACTAGGCTTTGCCTCTTTTCTTTTGAGAAAACGTCCTTTTAAAAGTTTTGAACTTTTGATTGGAAAAAATCTCTTTCATTTTCTCCAAAAATTTTACCCGTCAATGGGATTTTATGATGCACCATGCATGTTCTTATTCATGTTCAGATAACCTCCTGTTTTAAGACATGAATGCCAATGAAGTTTGAATTCTATGTCTTTTCTAGACATTAGATTCTGAAAGCTTTTCTTTTTCTCTCTGTTTTTTATTTAACATCTTCAATGGATTGGGGAAAGGGATACTTACCTGTCCCCCGCGGCTGGAGATCCTGAAAATGCGGAAGAAACATGTTATTGTACGTTCACGAATTTTTCAAAAAATTAGAACGATACAATTTACCCTTGGTCATGTATTCTAACGGGTAATACATGGGATGTGAAAACCTGTTCGTCTGTAAGGCGATTCCCCTGTCAAGGATAAATAACGAGTATCAATTCATATTCTCAAATTCAAGACAAATTGGAACGATACAACTTTACTCTTGGTTCTCATCCCGTTCTGATATTGCGTATTGATATGAACAACATCTATCAAATCCGCCTATCCATTCTTGGAGTGTTTGCAACATCAATGGTTCATCTGCCCCCAGTTAGGCAACGTCTGTTCTGTTATTCGAACAAATGGCTCCTTGAGTGATTTATCCACGTTTATCACCTGAGAAGGGAAGGAAATGAGACATTACTTCGGTATTCGATTGAAGATCGTTTAGGAACGATACATCGTTTTACCAAATAGGTGGCTTCGCGGCCAAACGTATTTCGTATTGAAGGGGTAGATCCCATTATACTCCGCGGGTGATAGTCATTGTTCGGGGAACTTGCTCCACGGATTAAGCGATTAATCCACGGCCCTCGGCTTGAAGATGCTCAAAGGGTGATGTTGACACTCACGCGCAATTAGTTCTAGACATTAATGAAAGATGTTCCCGTGGGAACCTTACAGTGCGATCAACAACATATTCAATAGGAGTGTTCCACCCCTTTCGTCTAAGCATTTTTCATCGAGTAACCATGCCTTGCATCAGACGTTTGGTCACCTGCCTTGCGTCACCACTGCGATGGCCCTCCGGCTCCAAATTGATCGAGCCAAAGATTGAACTCATCGCCAAGGAAATTGCTCGGGTCTTCGAGCCATTGATGTTCAAGTTGGGTATCAACAATTGTTGGGGGCAGATTTCCTTCATCGCCTTCATTGTGAGGAACTGGAGTCTTTGAGCTGGAACCTTCATCATTGCCCTGTTGGGGTCGAGACATACATTCCTGAAGAGTATTGATCCAAGTGTCCAGCTCCTCCTCAAGGAAATCGCCTGTTCTTTCTAGCCTTTGGTGCCCAGATTGGCTGTCGTCGACTGCAGGCGAGGGATTCCTCTCTTTGCTCTCGCCGTGAGCAACTTGACCCCTCGAATTGGAACTTCCTTCAATGACCGGCAGGTTTATATGTGCACTCTCTACCAATGCCAGATCCGCTTCAGGGACAGCATTAATGACCGAATCGCGCTCAAACTGAGGAATCCCTATGTGCTGGAACTGCGGTATATACTCTTGAGGAGTATTGAGATAGCTCGGCGGAGCATTCTGATTTGGGTTAGAGGAGTCGCTGACACGACTGCTGGTCCCGTTATTGCTGAAACACGGTTGGGTGCTCTCGGCTCTCCAATCATCGTGGTTGTAACTCTGCCCGGCACTTGAGCTCCAACTGGCTTTATGATGGTTTAACGCTATCCTTCCATCCCTTAGCAATCTCCTATAGTACTTGAGGTGAGACTCGACGTTAATTCTAGAGAGCCCCGGCACATTCATAATCTCAAGTATGCGTAGTGGGCTAGCCGAATCAACTCCCAGCTCTCGAATTGCATCAACAAATTTGGTGTGAAGTTCATAGGTCCAGTAAAACCTTGTTCTCTTATCACCCAAAATATCGTCAATACTTCGGTAGCTATTCTCTACGGGATCTAGTCGTTTCAAAAGTTGTCCAGGGAGGGACTCACCGACTTTGGATTGGCTGGCTGTGACAGCGAGTTCGTCATTGAGAGAACTCCCCCTGTGATGATTCATATCCCATTTCTCAGAGGATGTTGGTGTTGATCCTATGGTGTTGACTTGCTCATGCAGATCTCCGGCGATATCTGGTTGTGTCGGAAAATGCTGTGGAGAATACGGTAACAGCTGAGCGTTATTCGTCAACAGGGACGGTTCATCGAGGAACACCTCGCCGAGGACAACAGGATTACCACAATTAAGGCAGGTGGCCTTGGTCAGAGCTTCCTTATATCTAGCGCTTTCAGCTTGAAGCTTCTCATTCTCCTCCTTCAGGACCAGTAACTCATGGTCTGCGTATTGCTGTTTCACCCGGGTTCGTTTGTTGGCGAACCAAAACTTGACCTTCGAAAGCTCCAATCCTATTTTTCGGCTCAACTCCATTTTCTGTTGTCTGCTTGGAGTGGGGCATTCATTGAAGAAAGCTTCGAGCTCTCGGATTTGGCCTAGAGTGTGGCGTTGTAGTTGCTTCCTTTTCCGACTCCGGTCATCATTGTATACTCCTTCTTCGTAGCTGAAACCTAGAATTTCATCGCTGGAGGAGTCAGTCTCTATGGCCTTCGGGCAGGATTCAGCTCCAGGATCTTCAAAGTCTCCCAGCAGTTCGTGCTCAGAAATGTCCAGGTCGGGCGTTTCTAGCAGATGGGAATAACTTTTAAACATGATGGATCGGGGTATCTCGGGCTGATCTAGTTCACTCAGCTTTCTCAATTCGCTCTTACGTGTTTGCTCACTCTAGAAATTTTCTCAAGTGATTGTGCGTGTCCTGGAACCATCCTTCAGGCTGCATGTGAAGACCAGCAAGCAAGCGCTCCTCCCGAGATCCTGCAATTACTCATCGTCTGTATTCCCCTTTCTTTTTCCTCGTGATAGGATCACAAACTCTCTTGCATTGATTCGGTTTCATCGAGTATTGCGCTCGTCCCCTAGTTCAGTCTACAAAGTGGTGGGTCTACAATCTTTCGGCGCCTTTTATGATTTGCTAGGCCCGAGAACGTGGGGAGCAGCGGTGGACCCGCAATTAATGACTCCGTTTAATTCATTTAGCTCCATGGGAATTAACGCTATGATCTTCTCTCAACCCCTTTTCATCGTTCAAACGAAAGTGGCATTTTCCCTGTGCATGCTGTTACTCTTCATTTCAGCATCCCGGGAGCTTGGTGAGGAATGAGTTCGTGGCCACTCAAAATTTTAAAGACCGTCTCTGGTTTCAGACTTAATCTAACAAGGGATCATCACAACTGAGCATGACGATGTTCGTCGATAGCGTTGGTTTAACTATAGTCATTAAAGAAAAATGTTCCCGTAGGAACTTTACAACGATAAAATGAGTGATCTACTCGTGAACATGTTCTTCTTTCTATGGGTGTTCGTAGTGACCGACCCATCGTGCCCCGAGTCAGGTGCTAGATCATGGCTGTCCAAGCATGCCAGCTTCCCACTGATTGAACAAGGCATCGAGCCCCTCATCGAAGAAATCGTCTGTCGTGGGTTGACCAGCGGCAGGCAGAGCACCAGAAGACTGCTGCTCGAATGGAGGAGTTCGCACTCGCTGTACTTGTGACACGCGCTCTTGAGAAATGTTGAAATGGCCCGGGAGGACATTCTGATCAGCTTTCAGTTTGCCGGTGGTCGGGTTGCTAGCTTGATTGATGCTTAGATTTGGCCGGGTATCTCTTGATGCCTGAGCATTACAATGGCGGTCGCCCCTAGCTTTTGAGCTCGAGACGGATTCCTCCCGGTTTAGCTCCGCTCGACGTTGTTTTAATAGCTTTCTGTAGGCAGCAAGGTGATTCCTGACCAGCTCCTTACTAAGCTCCGGTACATTCATGGCCTTAAATATGCGCGTCGGAGTTGCTGAGTCGATCCCCATTTGGTGAACCACGTCTAGGAATCTGGAATGCAATTCAGGGGGCCAAGCGAACCTCCTCTTATCGTGGCCCAAAATTGCATCGATGGCTTGACGACTGATTAACTCATCTCCAGCAGGACCCGACCCTATCGAAAATTGTTGTGCATGAGGCTGATATGCTTTGAGCTGGTCGGCGGTAACATCCAGCTCCTTGAAACTGTAACTCCAATCAAAGCGATGCAAATCCCATCCCCCAGGAGGCATTTGTATCATCTTCGTAGGATCATCCTGCTCATGCGTGACTCCGGCAAAATCTGGTTGAGCAGGAGATGCCCCGAGGGAGTAGGGTGGTAAATGAACGTCTTCAATCATCGCGTGAGGCTTATCGGGGAATATCTTACCGAGGGCGACGAGGTTATCGCAATGAGGGCAAACGGTAATATTGAGAGCTTTTTCATACCTCATGTTTTCTGTTCGCAGCTTTTGGTTTTCTTCCTTTAAAATCTCGACCACCTGACGTTTGCGTTGAGCCTTCGATTTGGATCTCCTATTTTGAAACCAAAACTGGATCCTCGACTGATTAATCCCCAACTCCCGGCTCAATTCAATTCTCCACTTCTTTTTCATGTAATGGCTTTTACTGAAAAGAGTTTCCAGCATTTGGGTTTCCTCCTGAGAGTATTGGTGAGGACGTCTTCTTTTCCCGAGTTGAACATCGTGGATGTCGTTGTCGTCGTCGCCGTGATCTTGATTTCCGTTGCCAGAAGTGTTGGGCTCCATGGTTTTGGCGTTAGACTTGATCTTGGAATCTTCGAGATCCCTCTGTAGTTCAATTTCTGAGATTTTTGAGTCAGTCGCCTCTAGCAGCTGACAATAACCTCTTAAATATGTTGGATTGAGAAATGTTTGATTGGTTCTTGCCCACTCAGAGTTCTCCACTCTCTCATGTATGCTCACTCCCTATAAAGTTTTCTTCGAGTGACTTCGTATGTTCAGGAGACGCTCTTCAAGCATCATTAGGCAAACGTTCCCCCTCAAGACTTTGAATTTCTCGCTTAGCTTTTCAATCGTGATGGGACTGCCAAATCCTGTTAGGGCTCTCTTCGATAGTTGCGCTTACCTCCCACCTAACTCTAATAATGGTGATCCCGACAAATCTTTTACATCTTTTAATTGATGAGCCGGAAATCGCGGACCGAAACGAATCCAATGGTTCTCGTGAGGGGACCTCCTGCTTTACCCCCTAACTGGGCTCCACCGGCATTATTACTGAGACCCTTCATCATCCTCGAGTTGCTATAAAATGAGGAATTAATGTATGGAAGGTTAACGTTCTCGCATAATCAGCTTCTTCCTTCTAATCTCTCTGTCAAACTCGTCTTATTCTCAAGCCAACCCAACGCAAATGGCCTCCTCTCCCGTACGCACTTTTTCAACTGATGTCTTGACCCAGTGGGAAAAGCTTTATAACCTACTGGGTCGCGGTTACGCACACATAACCGATCATTCTGCGACCGAGGATGAAATCCGTGTCCTGCTCGAGGACCTTGATACCACTTCTCTCGAAGGTACTACACTGGGGAGGGAATATAGAATTTTCCCGACTCTCTTTGCACACTCCTTAGAGGCCTACCGTGCTGCTAATCGGGAGGTTCTCGTGGCTCGCGTCTTGCGAGCTCGTTATGAGGATCGATCTGATCATTTGGTGCTGACCAACTATCTGGCCGATAGTTACAAAAAGGCCGTCGAGTTTGCTAATGAGCGGCTCGCGACGTTGCTTCGCGAGAGGAGAAATCTGGTGGAGCAATTGGCCCTATCCCTGACCACCGGCGAGCATGACCGCCGCAATGTCCTGTTGAGGCTTCAGAGCGACTGGCAGGAAGAACGGCTCGACAAAATAACCGCGGACATAGCTCGCGGGAATGGACTGGTTCGAGACCTGGAAACAATCGCCGAAGAACATGAGGCCAAGGTCGCCGAAGTTAAGGGAGAATGCAAAAGTCTTCTCCTCAGGCTTGCCGACCATGACATGCGGAGTTGGGAGTATGAGCAGAGCATTAATAACATGGAGGGTCAGTTGGGCTCCTTCGTGTCGTTAATTAGGGCTCACTTCGGCTTTACTTTTCTACCCCGAATTGTATGACCTGCTTTTGAAAACCCTCCACTGAGCAAAATAAATGAGAAATCTTGTGTGTGTTTTAACTTCTGTATGGTTTATTTCTTCGAGCATCCGAACATCTTCAACTTGGGTGAGCCGAACCATAATATCAGTAAGCCGAGCAAATATGTCCTGATTTTATAACTCGCTCATGATCAGATGAGATAATAGCCTTAGACTTGTCCAGGAAAAGATTTCTCTCTATTACCTATTTTTTTTTACCTGCAAATAAAAAGACAGAATCAGAAGGAATAATTTGAAAAAGAAATCAAAAACCCCTTTCAATCCTATGCTTGCCCATGATTAATAAGGACAAGAACTTTTACAAGGGTTTTAATCTTGCGCGAAAAGTTTTTATCAATATTCCTCGAAAGAAAGCATACTATTGAAAGGAATGTAATTCACAATAATCGCTTTTGATCAATTTCGAGAGGAACGAATTACTCAAAAGTGCGAGGCATAATAACGTGTTTTAAATTTAATTGAAGATACGGCATCCAAATCAAGGCCGTTTTGTTAAGAACGAGAGTAATTTGGACATCTATCTCGTCATTAAATTCAAAACAACGCCGATATTCTCGATCAATTATCGTGGATTACCAGCGACGTAAAACATGCATGGACCAATTCAAGTGTATAATTCCTTCTAGCGAAATTGGGGTTGGATTACCCTATATGACCAAAAAGGTCGTGCAAGATTTCCAATTTTAATTTTCTCTAAAGGAATTATAAACTTGACTTGGGAGTATTCGGATGATTAGAGAAAATGCCACTATCACATTCCCATGACCTGTCAAAAGAAATACAACCAAGTTCCATCTAAATGTATACACCAATAGATCCCTAATACAATCACTCTAAGGGGTGAGATAGAGAAAGCCTCGATAAAAGTAAACCCTATACAAGAGGACTAGCAATGGAAAATGAAACAAAGGAATGTGATCCTAACGTTTAAGGATGCCCCAAGTTCGATCTGTGACTTCCGGATCACTTGCCCCAACTCGTCATCTTCATTGGACGATATCTCAATAATGTCCATAGTAGGCTCCTTTGTTGCTCACTCGGTGCTTGTCATGGGATATCATCCTCTTCGTCTTCTATCAAGGACGTTTGGGAAAAACACACAAATCTATCCTTGAAATGGCATTTAATCTAATCACCAGAATGCAATGAATGAAATGCCTATATTTATATGAACTGTAATAGATTCGAGGTATAGAGAGTCTTACCAACCAAACTCGTCGACTTATGTGCGGTTTTAGGTGTACCAACCGCCCAAAGACATGCGCATGAGACAAGTTATGGTGAACTTCTAAAAATCAGAGGGTTTGGCACCTAAGGTTAAGGTTCCCACTTCGAGTTCTAGAAAGAGCCGATTCCATTGCACAGCTATCGTTGCATTGGGACTCGATCCATAGTTCGAAGCGAGCGGAATTGAAAAGTGGATTACCCCGCGTTTTTCCTCACGGAGATTCCATTTTCAATTCCTTCTATTGTGTTCCTATAGGCGACGCCCGGGGTTTTAGGCGCGGTTGTGTGTGTCCACGTGTTGTGATCATCACAATGCAATTCATGCATAGCAGTTTATCAATCAGCACTTCAAATCATCCACACAACATACATTCCTACGCCCAACCTGCATAAGACAATGTTAATCACGGACTACACCCCTTATTTCCCCAATCTGCAAAAACATATAACACCTATCGTAAGCGGACTTACCTCACCTTCACGAGCGCTTGCATGGTTAGAAAAATCACTCAGCGTTTTAATTACGGCCTAAGTCCACTTGGGGTCTAGAACCATAGGTTCTAGAACACAGTATCCCCAGCGGAGTCGCCAGCTGTCGCGACCCGTCCGAAAGCGGACGCGGCTAATGGATTACCGATCGCGGGTCTTGGATCGGCTCGGGCCCTCCCAGGCCCATACCAAATCGCGGCGGGAGTATTCTTCGACGATAAGCGTCGATCGCTTTCGACCTTCAGTGTGGTCGTGGTGGCATGTGCAAATTGTGCATGCATTTGGAGTCGCCACCGGTCTTTCTTGGAGGGTAGACCGGAAACCTTACTGACCGATTGGGAGAGATCGATCAGTTCTGCAGAACCAGAGATTTTGGGTTCGGGGACTTGGTTACGCTGGTGTCATTACCAACGCCCTTTCGGTACCTAACGCGAGTGATTTTCCTGACTAAGAGTTCATGCAGGCGCAAGTTTGGGTGAGGTAAGTCTGACTTTGCACATTAACCAGTTTAACATGCTCACGTAATCATAATAAATAAATAGATGTCAATCACATAAACATCTATCCTACGTGGTGATCATGGAATTATGATTTAATGGGTCTCGAGCCAATGAGACCACATTTAATCATTTTAATATTTTAATAACGGAGAGCCGCTCTTCGCTTCCTCTTGGTTTCTTGAACTCTTCAAGAATTGGGCCCCAAAGAGCTCGCCGACTTAAAAGGCTCCTCCACGTAATCCTCGTAGCATTTACATCAACAATTGACTATGCTAAAAATAAAGATTACATGAAAAATAAAAGGAGTACGCAGCCTCCATTTAATAATTACAACCCCAAATAAATAATCATCATACATTCATATATACATCAATCACATTGATTAGGGATTTTTCCATGATCACCACCCTTTCACGTAAGTAATAAATTCACAATTTAAAACTTAGGAAGGCACAATAAAAATTCTACGTTGAATCATATTCAGAATTTTTACGTAAAATAAGATAGCCATAAATTTTCGATTCAAAATTGATTTAGTCTCAATTTTTGCTATGTTGATTAATTTATCATATAAAATAATCAATCTCCATTAGCCATGTAAGACGAACAATTCGTTAATACATATTGGCCATAGTATTGCAAAAATTGCAAAAAATCAATTAAATGCACGAAAACACCTAAGGATTGGCTCTGATACCACTGTTGGGATCCACGTAACACGTAGCAGAAATAAATAACAACACATACATGTATCTCCAGAGGCGTACTTCGTGCATTTCAATCGAAAAAAAATCACAAAGTCTCAAATGGAGTAAATAGATTACCTCTCGTAGCGTGCTTGAACGGAGGTGTTGGTTCGATGTTCTTCGATCTCAGCCTCCACAAGTGTTAGGCATCTAGTTCGGACGCACCACCAATTGACGAACGGGGAGACGACTAATAACTCCACAACAATTGTGCTAGCAATATGCGGAATCAATATTCCGAACTTAGTATATTTTGCTCACTCAAGATTGTGAGAATATAGAGAGTGTTTGTGTTCTTCTCTCTAAGCTCTCAAAAATTTGCACACTCTACAAAATGTCTCTCTCCTCAACCTCAAAACTCTTGCCATCCTTTTATAGCCAAAAATACATTCCAATAAATTGTATTTAAAAATAGCACTAACAATTATAAATTCTATCTAAAAATAGCACTCACAAATAAATGACATTTAAAAATAGCACTAACAATAGCACTCACAATTTATAATACAAAAATGCTATTTAAAAATAGCACTAACAATAGCACTCACAATTTATAATACAAAAATGCTATTTAAAAATAGCACTAGCAATAGCACTCACAATACAAAAATGCTAAAAAAAGGCACTAACAAAGGTGTTAAAAATAATAACCATTATTATTATTACAAGAGTTAAAGAGGTTACCAAATAGTACAAATATGCATAACGTATAAATACGTATGACGTATAAATACGTAGAGCATACATATACATCCGTGAAACCGGGGACTAATTGAAAGAAAAATGTGTAATTAAGCCCTTTTGGTAAAAATTGATTAAATTGGAGGGCAAATTGACCTAATTGCACTTTAAGACTTTAGAATCCAATGCCATAGCTTATAAAAAGTGAGAATTGAAAACTAAAAGACTCGAAAAAGATTTTTTTTTTTTTTTTTTTTAGGCTCGGTTCGGGTTTATGTTTGTGAAGGAACATAGTGACCCGAGCCGAATTTTTGAGATTTAAAGTGACACACTTGAAGAGGAAATTAAAACAAAATTATCGAATATTTTTGGGTATTTTTCTGACCACGAATGGTATTTTTCTGATTTTTGGGTATTTTTATAATTAAATAAACTCGAAAAATATTAAAAATACCGAAAAATATTTTTTGTTCAAAATTGGTTCCTAAGGCTAAACCAAGGCTTCCAAAGTTGATTTTGTGATTTTATGACCTTTTTTGATATTTTTAATTAATTTTAAAGAATAAAAATCACAATAATAAATGGTAAAAAATCAGGTGTCAACAGCTGCCCCTCTTTGAGAGGAATCTCGTTAGAGGTTTCTCTCAAATATAAGGTGGCACCTGATTCCTAACCGACTCAACTGGGAAAATGAGAGAAGAAATGTTATGACATCGGATCCTTATGCCTATTGATAAAAGCTCAAATCAATCCCCGGTTTGCTCTAACAATTTGAATATGGGCCGGAGTGAGAGAGGCTTACCTGAAGCTCACCTGTCGGATGCTGCCGGTTGCGACGACTTTCAAGAAGATGCCTAGGACTCGTCATTCAGAATATCCTAGGGAGATTAAGCTCTGACCTGTATGGTAGGTTATACCATGATGGGATTCCTAACTGGTAGGAACCTAAGGAAGGCGCATCCCACGCTTTGGGATTTGCCAAGGATTTTGATCCGTATGGTGGATCAAACCTTTGTGTTGATCCTTACTGCGATATTTATCAATGAGTTGACCCTTATGGCGGTTTCTACCAATGAATTGACCCTTATGGCGGTTTCTACCATATGTGACCCTTCAGGCGGTTTCTACCATGGTTTGACCCTTCAGGCGGTTTCTACCTTGGTTTGACCCTTCAGGCGGTTTCTACCATGAGTTGACCCTTCAAGCGGTTTCTACCATGAGTTGACCCTTCAGGCGGTTTCTACCATGGTTTGACCCTACAGGCGGTTTCTACCTTGGTTTGACCCTTCAGGCGGTTTCTACCTTAAGTTGACCCTTCAGGCGGTTTCTACCTTGGTTTGACCCTTCAGGCGGTTTCTACCTTGGTTTGACCCTTCAGGCGGTTTCTACCATAAGTTGACCCTTCAGGCGGTTTCTACCTTTGGTTGACCCTTCAGGCGGTTTCTACCTTTGTTTTGACCCTTTAGGCGGTTTCTACCTTTGATTTGACCCTTCAGGCGGTTTCTACCTTTGATTGATCCTTCAGGCGGTTTCTACCATAAGTTGACCCTTCAGGCGGTTTCTACCTTGGTTTGACCCTTCAGGCGGTTTCTACCTTGGTTTGACCCTTCAGGCGGTTTCTACCATAAGTTGACCCTTCAGGCGGTTTCTACCTTTGGTTGACCCTTCAGGCGGTTTCTACCTTTGTTTTGACCCTTTAGGCGGTTTCTACCTTTGATTTGACCCTTCAGGCGGTTTCTACCTTTGATTGATCCTTCAGGCGGTTTCTACCATGAGTTGACTTTGAAAAGGGGTCTCATGACGAGGGTTCTCCACGTCCGATGAGACTGCCTAAATGAAAAGGGGTCTCATGACGAGGGTTCTCCACGTCCGATGAGATTTCCTGAATTTTGAAAAGGGGGTCTCATGACGAGGGTTCTCCACGTCCGACGAGACTACCTGAATTTTGAAAAGGGGTCTCATGACGAGGGTTCTCCACGTCCGATGAGACTGCTTGATTTTTGAAAAGGGGTCTCATGACGAGGGTTCTCCACGTCCGATGAGACTACCTGAATTTTGAAAAGGGGTCTCATGACGAGGGTTCTCCACGTCCGATGAGACTGCTTGATTTTTGAAAAGGGGTCTCATGACGTGGGTTCTCCACGTCCGATGAGACTGTTTGATTTTTGAAAAGGGGTCTCATGACGAGGGTTCTCCACATCCGATGAGACTACCTAAATTTTGAAAAGGGGTCTCATGACGAGGGTTCTCCACGTCCGATGAGACTGCTTGATTTTTGAAAAGGGGTCTCATGACGAGGGTTCTCCACGTCCGATGAGACTACCTAAATTTTGAAAAGGGGTCTCATGACGAGGGTTCTTCACGTCCAATGAGACTGTCTGATTTTGAAAAGGATTTTTTTTTTAAGGGTTTCTCTTCCCCAAGAAAATATTGGTAATCTTTGAGAAGACAGCAATTGTCCAATTGACAAAATTTTATGACTTAAGCTTTAGTCATGAGATGTGCATTTTGATGCTGGAGGTTATCCAAAACATTCTTGCAACATGCAAATGTGATCACAAATCCCTTGTATGGAAAATCTGGATCAACAGTTTGAAAATTTCCAAAAAGAGTTTGCTCAAAACATCAATTGGAATATTTCTCGACAAGGAGGCCGTCTCACCTGTTTTGAGGTGATGATTTTTAGGGGATGCACTCAATTCCCTACTGACCTGTGCCTAGGTTTTAGGCTCATTCGCAGCGCATACATTTTGATCGGTCGGGAGGTCTTCCACGGGACCGTAATGTTGGGCTTGGATATTGGTTTTCAAGGGGGACCCGCTTTGGAGTCGAGGCCATCGAATGAAAATCTTCACCATCTGCTCCGGGTTTACAAGTCAAGAACCCTGCAAAATGAGAAAGAAAGAGTCTTGCTCGTACTTCTTCGAGCTAAGCTATATGTTAACCCAAGTGTCTTAGTCAGAGAAGACTGTTTCAGGGTTGTAACATTGGTAGGATTGGGGACCGAAAAAGGCTTATTTTTGGCCCAGAATTCATGAGGGGATTGACATTGGTGATCATTGCAAATTTGTCACTTGTCTTTTCCATTATGCATCTTCAATTTTTGAGGCGTGCAACCGCTTTTGAGGTGTGCACAAATTTTTGAGAGAGCGTCTCTGGCTGCATTAAGAGATTGACAACTCTGTCTGTGTCTTCGCTCCGCGGCTGACATCATTTAGGGGGCAGTCTTTCTGACCTGACTCCTTTAGTGGTTTTTTTTTTCTCTTCCCAACTAGGCTTTATTGGGGATCAATCAAACAGTTTTCACGAGCATCAGCCTTGCTTTTACCAGGCACTTTGCTTTTTCTTGATGCCGTGGATTTTTCTCATTCATTTTTGAAATCCCACTTTTTCTCATCTTCATGGGATCATGTTAGACATATAGTCTAAATATGCTTTAAATATCAGTCCGGGAATTCTCTTCGTAATCCCTGAGTCTTGAATTCCTCCGTTTATGAGGTGATGATGCCTTTATCTTGGAATGTGCAATGATCACCAACGGGTTCATGAAATGGATTTGCAGGCTCAACTTGGCTGTGCAAAGGATATGGTGTGTGGGATAGAGAAATGAATGCTTCTTGTCATCCTATGGCACTTGGATTACCATATAAACAACACACAAAAATCGATGTTAGTCCGAGCAAGAAAATTTCTAACCATTTTCTCCTGATGCTGCTGGACTCACCTCCATTTTGCCCCGATGTAGGGTGGTTCTTGACAGGGTTAAGAATGAAAACCGCCGTTCAAAGGGGTTATCAACGGTCACCTGTAGTGTTTGGGGGATATGAAACGAATGCCTCCGTCGTCCCAACCCATGTAATGGCTGCGAATGGTCCCTACTTCCGTAGGTCCAGATTTTGCTGTCTGATTCGCTCCACTTCTCTCCAGTGTGTGTAGGACGTGTTTGGACTAGGCTTTGCCTCTTTTCTTTTGAGAAAACGTCCTTTTAAAAGTTTTGAACTTTTGATTGGAAAAAATCTCTTTCATTTTCTCCAAAAATTTTACCCGTCAATGGGATTTTATGATGCACCATGCATGTTCTTATTCATGTTCAGATAACCTCCTGTTTTAAGACATGAATGCCAATGAAGTTTGAATTCTATGTCTTTTCTAGACATTAGATTCTGAAAGCTTTTCTTTTTCTCTCTGTTTTTTATTTAACATCTTCAATGGATTGGGGAAAGGGATACTTACCTGTCCCCCGCGGCTGGAGATCCTGAAAATGCGGAAGAAACATGTTATTGTACGTTCACGAATTTTTCAAAAAATTAGAACGATACAATTTACCCTTGGTCATGTATTCTAACGGGTAATACATGGGATGTGAAAACCTGTTCGTCTGTAAGGCGATTCCCCTGTCAAGGATAAATAACGAGTATCAATTCATATTCTCAAATTCAAGACAAATTGGAACGATACAACTTTACTCTTGGTTCTCATCCCGTTCTGATATTGCGTATTGATATGAACAACATCTATCAAATCCGCCTATCCATTCTTGGAGTGTTTGCAACATCAATGGTTCATCTGCCCCCAGTTAGGCAACGTCTGTTCTGTTATTCGAACAAATGGCTCCTTGAGTGATTTATCCACGTTTATCACCTGAGAAGGGAAGGAAATGAGACATTACTTCGGTATTCGATTGAAGATCGTTTAGGAACGATACATCGTTTTACCAAATAGGTGGCTTCGCGGCCAAACGTATTTCGTATTGAAGGGGTAGATCCCATTATACTCCGCGGGTGATAGTCATTGTTCGGGGAACTTGCTCCACGGATTAAGCGATTAATCCACGGCCCTCGGCTTGAAGATGCTCAAAGGGTGATGTTGACACTCACGCGCAATTAGTTCTAGACATTAATGAAAGATGTTCCCGTGGGAACCTTACAGTGCGATCAACAACATATTCAATAGGAGTGTTCCACCCCTTTCGTCTAAGCATTTTTCATCGAGTAACCATGCCTTGCATCAGACGTTTGGTCACCTGCCTTGCGTCACCACTGCGATGGCCCTCCGGCTCCAAATTGATCGAGCCAAAGATTGAACTCATCGCCAAGGAAATTGCTCGGGTCTTCGAGCCATTGATGTTCAAGTTGGGTATCAACAATTGTTGGGGGCAGATTTCCTTCATCGCCTTCATTGTGAGGAACTGGAGTCTTTGAGCTGGAACCTTCATCATTGCCCTGTTGGGGTCGAGACATACATTCCTGAAGAGTATTGATCCAAGTGTCCAGCTCCTCCTCAAGGAAATCGCCTGTTCTTTCTAGCCTTTGGTGCCCAGATTGGCTGTCGTCGACTGCAGGCGAGGGATTCCTCTCTTTGCTCTCGCCGTGAGCAACTTGACCCCTCGAATTGGAACTTCCTTCAATGACCGGCAGGTTTATATGTGCACTCTCTACCAATGCCAGATCCGCTTCAGGGACAGCATTAATGACCGAATCGCGCTCAAACTGAGGAATCCCTATGTGCTGGAACTGCGGTATATACTCTTGAGGAGTATTGAGATAGCTCGGCGGAGCATTCTGATTTGGGTTAGAGGAGTCGCTGACACGACTGCTGGTCCCGTTATTGCTGAAACACGGTTGGGTGCTCTCGGCTCTCCAATCATCGTGGTTGTAACTCTGCCCGGCACTTGAGCTCCAACTGGCTTTATGATGGTTTAACGCTATCCTTCCATCCCTTAGCAATCTCCTATAGTACTTGAGGTGAGACTCGACGTTAATTCTAGAGAGCCCCGGCACATTCATAATCTCAAGTATGCGTAGTGGGCTAGCCGAATCAACTCCCAGCTCTCGAATTGCATCAACAAATTTGGTGTGAAGTTCATAGGTCCAGTAAAACCTTGTTCTCTTATCACCCAAAATATCGTCAATACTTCGGTAGCTATTCTCTACGGGATCTAGTCGTTTCAAAAGTTGTCCAGGGAGGGACTCACCGACTTTGGATTGGCTGGCTGTGACAGCGAGTTCGTCATTGAGAGAACTCCCCCTGTGATGATTCATATCCCATTTCTCAGAGGATGTTGGTGTTGATCCTATGGTGTTGACTTGCTCATGCAGATCTCCGGCGATATCTGGTTGTGTCGGAAAATGCTGTGGAGAATACGGTAACAGCTGAGCGTTATTCGTCAACAGGGACGGTTCATCGAGGAACACCTCGCCGAGGACAACAGGATTACCACAATTAAGGCAGGTGGCCTTGGTCAGAGCTTCCTTATATCTAGCGCTTTCAGCTTGAAGCTTCTCATTCTCCTCCTTTAGGACCAGTAACTCATGGTCTGCGTATTGCTGTTTCACCCGGGTTCGTTTGTTGGCGAACCAAAACTTGACCTTCGAAAGCTCCAATCCTATTTTTCGGCTCAACTCCATTTTCTGTTGTCTGCTTGGAGTGGGGCATTCATTGAAGAAAGCTTCGAGCTCTCGGATTTGGCCTAGAGTGTGGCGTTGTAGTTGCTTCCTTTTCCGACTCCGGTCATCATTGTATACTCCTTCTTCGTAGCTGAAACCTAGAATTTCATCGCTGGAGGAGTCAGTCTCTATGGCCTTCGGGCAGGATTCAGCTCCAGGATCTTCAAAGTCTCCCAGCAGTTCGTGCTCAGAAATGTCCAGGTCGGGCGTTTCTAGCAGATGGGAATAACTTTTAAACATGATGGATCGGGGTATCTCGGGCTGATCTAGTTCACTCAGCTTTCTCAATTCGCTCTTACGTGTTTGCTCACTCTAGAAATTTTCTCAAGTGATTGTGCGTGTCCTGGAACCATCCTTCAGGCTGCATGTGAAGACCAGCAAGCAAGCGCTCCTCCCGAGATCCTGCAATTACTCATCGTCTGTATTCCCCTTTCTTTTTCCTCGTGATAGGATCACAAACTCTCTTGCATTGATTCGGTTTCATCGAGTATTGCGCTCGTCCCCTAGTTCAGTCTACAAAGTGGTGGGTCTACAATCTTTCGGCGCCTTTTATGATTTGCTAGGCCCGAGAACGTGGGGAGCAGCGGTGGACCCGCAATTAATGACTCCGTTTAATTCATTTAGCTCCATGGGAATTAACGCTATGATCTTCTCTCAACCCCTTTTCATCGTTCAAACGAAAGTGGCATTTTCCCTGTGCATGCTGTTACTCTTCATTTCAGCATCCCGGGAGCTTGGTGAGGAATGAGTTCGTGGCCACTCAAAATTTTAAAGACCGTCTCTGGTTTCAGACTTAATCTAACAAGGGATCATCACAACTGAGCATGACGATGTTCGTCGATAGCGTTGGTTTAACTATAGTCATTAAAGAAAAATGTTCCCGTAGGAACTTTACAACGATAAAATGAGTGATCTACTCGTGAACATGTTCTTCTTTCTATGGGTGTTCGTAGTGACCGACCCATCGTGCCCCGAGTCAGGTGCTAGATCATGGCTGTCCAAGCATGCCAGCTTCCCACTGATTGAACAAGGCATCGAGCCCCTCATCGAAGAAATCGTCTGTCGTGGGTTGACCAGCGGCAGGCAGAGCACCAGAAGACTGCTGCTCGAATGGAGGAGTTCGCACTCGCTGTACTTGTGACACGCGCTCTTGAGAAATGTTGAAATGGCCCGGGAGGACATTCTGATCAGCTTTCAGTTTGCCGGTGGTCGGGTTGCTAGCTTGATTGATGCTTAGATTTGGCCGGGTATCTCTTGATGCCTGAGCATTACAATGGCGGTCGCCCCTAGCTTTTGAGCTCGAGACGGATTCCTCCAGGTTTAGCTCCGCTCGACGTTGTTTTAATAGCTTTCTGTAGGCAGCAAGGTGATTCCTGACCAGCTCCTTACTAAGCTCCGGTACATTCATGGCCTTAAATATGCGCGTCGGAGTTGCTGAGTCGATCCCCATTTGGTGAACCACGTCTAGGAATCTGGAATGCAATTCAGGGGGCCAAGCGAACCTCCTCTTATCGTGGCCCAAAATTGCATCGATGGCTTGACGACTGATTAACTCATCTCCAGCAGGACCCGACCCTATCGAAAATTGTTGTGCATGAGGCTGATATGCTTTGAGCTGGTCGGCGGTAACATCCAGCTCCTTGAAACTGTAACTCCAATCAAAGCGATGCAAATCCCATCCCCCAGGAGGCATTTGTATCATCTTCGTAGGATCATCCTGCTCATGCGTGACTCCGGCAAAATCTGGTTGAGCAGGAGATGCCCCGAGGGAGTAGGGTGGTAAATGAACGTCTTCAATCATCGCGTGAGGCTTATCGGGGAATATCTTACCGAGGGCGACGAGGTTATCGCAATGAGGGCAAACGGTAATATTGAGAGCTTTTTCATACCTCATGTTTTCTGTTCGCAGCTTTTGGTTTTCTTCCTTTAAAATCTCGACCACCTGACGTTTGCGTTGAGCCTTCGATTTGGATCTCCTATTTTGAAACCAAAACTGGATCCTCGACTGATTAATCCCCAACTCCCGGCTCAATTCAATTCTCCACTTCTTTTTCATGTAATGGCTTTTACTGAAAAGAGTTTCCAGCATTTGGGTTTCCTCCTGAGAGTATTGGTGAGGACGTCTTCTTTTCCCGAGTTGAACATCGTGGATGTCGTTGTCGTCGTCGCCGTGATCTTGATTTCCGTTGCCAGAAGTGTTGGGCTCCATGGTTTTGGCGTTAGACTTGATCTTGGAATCTTCGAGATCCCTCTGTAGTTCAATTTCTGAGATTTTTGAGTCAGTCGCCTCTAGCAGCTGACAATAACCTCTTAAATATGTTGGATTGAGAAATGTTTGATTGGTTCTTGCCCACTCAGAGTTCTCCACTCTCTCATGTATGCTCACTCCCTATAAAGTTTTCTTCGAGTGACTTCGTATGTTCAGGAGACGCTCTTCAAGCATCATTAGGCAAACGTTCCCCCTCAAGACTTTGAATTTCTCGCTTAGCTTTTCAATCGTGATGGGACTGCCAAATCCTGTTAGGGCTCTCTTCGATAGTTGCGCTTACCTCCCACCTAACTCTAATAATGGTGATCCCGACAAATCTTTTACATCTTTTAATTGATGAGCCGGAAATCGCGGACCGAAACGAATCCAATGGTTCTCGTGAGGGGACCTCCTGCTTTACCCCCTAACTGGGCTCCACCGGCATTATTACTGAGACCCTTCATCATCCTCGAGTTGCTATAAAATGAGGAATTAATGTATGGAAGGTTAACGTTCTCGCATAATCAGCTTCTTCCTTCTAATCTCTCTGTCAAACTCGTCTTATTCTCAAGCCAACCCAACGCAAATGGCCTCCTCTCCCGTACGCACTTTTTCAACTGATGTCTTGGCCCAGTGGGAAAAGCTTTATAACCTACTGGGTCGCGGTTACGCACACATAACCGATCATTCTGCGACCGAGGATGAAATCCGTGTCCTGCTCGAGGACCTTGATACCACTTCTCTCGAAGGTACTACACTGGGGAGGGAATATAGAATTTTCCCGACTCTCTTTGCACACTCCTTAGAGGCCTACCGTGCTGCTAATCGGGAGGTTCTCGTGGCTCGCGTCTTGCGAGCTCGTTATGAGGATCGATCTGATCATTTGGTGCTGACCAACTATCTGGCCGATAGTTACAAAAAGGCCGTCGAGTTTGCTAATGAGCGGCTCGCGACGTTGCTTCGCGAGAGGAGAAATCTGGTGGAGCAATTGGCCCTATCCCTGACCACCGGCGAGCATGACCGCCGCAATGTCCTGTTGAGGCTTCAGAGCGACTGGCAGGAAGAACGGCTCGACAAAATAACCGCGGACATAGCTCGCGGGAATGGACTGGTTCGAGACCTGGAAACAATCGCCGAAGAACATGAGGCCAAGGTCGCCGAAGTTAAGGGAGAATGCAAAAGTCTTCTCCTCAGGCTTGCCGACCATGACATGCGGAGTTGGGAGTATGAGCAGAGCATTAATAACATGGAGGGTCAGTTGGGCTCCTTCGTGTCGTTAATTAGGGCTCACTTCGGCTTTACTTTTCTACCCCGAATTGTATGACCTGCTTTTGAAAACCCTCCACTGAGCAAAATAAATGAGAAATCTTGTGTGTGTTTTAACTTCTGTATGGTTTATTTCTTCGAGCATCCGAACATCTTCAACTTGGGTGAGCCGAACCATAATATCAGTAAGCCGAGCAAATATGTCCTGATTTTATAACTCACTCATGATCAGATGAGATAATAGCCTTAGACTTGTCCAGGAAAAGATTTCTCTCTATTACCTATTTTTTTTTACCTGCAAATAAAAAGACAGAATCAGAAGGAATAATTTGAAAAAGAAATCAAAAACCCCTTTCAATCCTATGCTTGCCCATGATTAATAAGGACAAGAACTTTTACAAGGGTTTTAATCTTGCGCGAAAAGTTTTTATCAATATTCCTCGAAAGAAAGCATACTATTGAAAGGAATGTAATTCACAATAATCGCTTTTGATCAATTTCGAGAGGAACGAATTACTCAAAAGTGCGAGGCATAATAACGTGTTTTAAATTTAATTGAAGATACGGCATCCAAATCAAGGCCGTTTTGTTAAGAACGAGAGTAATTTGGACATCTATCTCGTCATTAAATTCAAAACAACGCCGATATTCTCGATCAATTATCGTGGATTACCAGCGACGTAAAACATGCATGGACCAATTCAAGTGTATAATTCCTTCTAGCGAAATTGGGGTTGGATTACCCTATATGACCAAAAAGGTCGTGCAAGATTTCCAATTTTAATTTTCTCTAAAGGAATTATAAACTTGACTTGGGAGTATTCGGATGATTAGAGAAAATGCCACTATCACATTCCCATGACCTGTCAAAAGAAATACAACCAAGTTCCATCTAAATGTATATACCAATAGATCCCCAATACAATCACTCTAAGGGGTGAGATAGAGAAAGCCTCGATAAAAGTAAACCCTATACAAGAGGACTAGCAATGGAAAATGAAACAAAGGAATGTGATCCTAACGTTTAAGGATGCCCCAAGTTCGATCTGTGACTTCCGGATCACTTGCCCCAACTCGTCATCTTCATTGGACGATATCTCAATAATGTCCATAGTAGGCTCCTTTGTTGCTCACTCGGTGCTTGTCATGGGATATCATCCTCTTCGTCTTCTATCAAGGACGTTTGGGAAAAACACACAAATCTATCCTTGAAATGGCATTTAATCTAATCACCAGAATGCAATGAATGAAATGCCTATATTTATATGAACTGTAATAGATTCGAGGTATAGAGAGTCTTACCAACCAAACTCGTCGACTTATGTGCGGTTTTAGGTGTACCAACCGCCCAAAGACATGCGCATGAGACAAGTTATGGTGAACTTCTAAAAATCAGAGGGTTTGGCACCTAAGGTTAAGGTTCCCACTTCGAGTTCTAGAAAGAGCCGATTCCATTGCACAGCTATCGTTGCATTGGGACTCGATCCATAGTTCGAAGCGAGCGGAATTGAAAAGTGGATTACCCCGCGTTTTTCCTCACGGAGATTCCATTTTCAATTCCTTCTATTGTGTTCCTATAGGCGACGCCCGGGGTTTTAGGCGCGGTTGTGTGTGTCCACGTGTTGTGATCATCACAATGCAATTCATGCATAGCAGTTTATCAATCAGCACTTCAAATCATCCACACAACATACATTCCTACGCCCAACCTGCATAAGACAATGTTAATCACGGACTACACCCCTTATTTCCCCAATCTGCAAAAACATATAACACCTATCGTAAGCGGACTTACCTCACCTTCACGAGCGCTTGCATGGTTAGAAAAATCACTCAGCGTTTTAATTACGGCCTAAGTCCACTTGGGGTCTAGAACCATAGGTTCTAAAACACAGTATCCCCAGCGGAGTCGCCAGCTGTCGCGACCCGTCCGAAAGCGGACGCGGCTAATGGATTACCGATCGCGGGTCTTGGATCGGCTCGGGCCCTCCCAGGCCCATACCAAATCGCGGCGGGAGTATTCTTCGACGATAAGCGTCGATCGCTTTCGACCTTCAGTGTGGTCGTGGTGGCATGTGCAAATTGTGCATGCATTTGGAGTCGCCACCGGTCTTTCTTGGAGGGTAGACCGGAAACCTTACTGACCGATTGGGAGAGATCGATCAGTTCTGCAGAACCAGAGATTTTGGGTTCGGGGACTTGGTTACGCTGGTGTCATTACCAACGCCCTTTCGGTACCTAACGCGAGTGATTTTCCTGACTAAGAGTTCATGCAGGCGCAAGTTTGGGTGAGGTAAGTCTGACTTTGCACATTAACCAGTTTAACATGCTCACGTAATCATAATAAATAAATAGATGTCAATCACATAAACATCTATCCTACGTGGTGATCATGGAATTATGATTTAATGGGTCTCGAGCCAATGAGACCACATTTAATCATTTTAATATTTTAATAACGGAGAGCCGCTCTTCGCTTCCTCTTGGTTTCTTGAACTCTTCAAGAATTGGGCCCCAAAGAGCTCGCCGACTTAAAAGGCTCCTCCACGTAATCCTCGTAGCATTTACATCAACAATTGACTATGCTAAAAATAAAGATTACATGAAAAATAAAAGGAGTACGCAGCCTCCATTTAATAATTACAACCCCAAATAAATAATCATCATACATTCATATATACATCAATCACATTGATTAGGGATTTTTCCATGATCACCACCCTTTCACGTAAGTAATAAATTCACAATTTAAAACTTAGGAAGGCACAATAAAAATTCTACGTTGAATCATATTCAGAATTTTTACGTAAAATAAGATAGCCATAAATTTTCGATTCAAAATTGATTTAGTCTCAATTTTTGCTATGTTGATTAATTTATCATATAAAATAATCAATCTCCATTAGCCATGTAAGACGAACAATTCGTTAATACATATTGGCCATAGTATTGCAAAAATTGCAAAAAATCAATTAAATGCACGAAAACACCTAAGGATTGGCTCTGATACCACTGTTGGGATCCACGTAACACGTAGCAGAAATAAATAACAACACATACATGTATCTCCAGAGGCGTACTTCGTGCATTTCAATCGAAAAAAAATCACAAAGTCTCAAATGGAGTAAATAGATTACCTCTCGTAGCGTGCTTGAACGGAGGTGTTGGTTCGATGTTCTTCGATCTCAGCCTCCACAAGTGTTAGGCATCTAGTTCGGACGCACCACCAATTGACGAACGGGGAGACGACTAATAACTCCACAACAATTGTGCTAGCAATATGCGGAATCAATATTCCGAACTTAGTATATTTTGCTCACTCAAGATTGTGAGAATATAGAGAGTGTTTGTGTTCTTCTCTCTAAGCTCTCAAAAATTTGCACACTCTACAAAATGTCTCTCTCCTCAACCTCAAAACTCTTGCCATCCTTTTATAGCCAAAAATACATTCCAATAAATTGTATTTAAAAATAGCACTAACAATTATAAATTCTATCTAAAAATAGCACTCACAAATAAATGACATTTAAAAATAGCACTAACAATAGCACTCACAATTTATAATACAAAAATGCTATTTAAAAATAGCACTAACAATAGCACTCACAATTTATAATACAAAAATGCTATTTAAAAATAGCACTAGCAATAGCACTCACAATACAAAAATGCTAAAAAAAGGCACTAACAAAGGTGTTAAAAATAATAACCATTATTATTATTACAAGAGTTAAAGAGGTTACCAAATAGTACAAATATGCATAACGTATAAATACGTATGACGTATAAATACGTAGAGCATACATATACATCCGTGAAACCGGGGACTAATTGAAAGAAAAATGTGTAATTAAGCCCTTTTGGTAAAAATTGATTAAATTGGAGGGCAAATTGACCTAATTGCACTTTAAGACTTTAGAATCCAATGCCATAGCTTATAAAAAGTGAGAATTGAAAACTAAAAGACTCGAAAAAGATTTTTTTTTTTTTTTTTAGGCTCGGTTCGGGTTTATGTTTGTGAAGGAACATAGTGACCCGAGCCGAATTTTTGAGATTTAAAGTGACACACTTGAAGAGGAAATTAAAACAAAATTATCGAATATTTTTGGGTATTTTTCTGACCACGAATGGTATTTTTCTGATTTTTGGGTATTTTTATAATTAAATAAAGTCGAAAAATATTAAAAATACCGAAAAATATTTTTTGTTCAAAATTGGTTCCTAAGGCTAAACCAAGGCTTCCAAAGTTGATTTTGTGATTTTATGACCTTTTTTGATATTTTTAATTAATTTTAAAGAATAAAAATCACAATAATAAATGGTAAAAAATCAGGTGTCAACACTCGTTTGTAATAAAGCATGTTTGTTTTGGCAAGCAATTGAATTATGTGCTAATGCCTAAAAATTCTCAATGTGGAATTGCGATTAAATGCTTGTTGTGATGATTCTTGACTGGAATTGCTTGAGGAAATGGGCTAATGAGCCATGAGAACGCTGGAATGGTGGTAAGTATCTTGATAAGATGAGGGCTTAAGGCCGGTAGCACCCTGATGCGTCTGAACGCGAGATAAGAATTGTACATGTCGATATGATTTTTCGTAATGAGCTATTAAACCTGATGCGTCTTAACGTGGGTTTATTAGTCGTGATAGCTTGAGGCGTCCGAACGCGGGCTAATCTCTGAGTGTGTGAAACTTGAAATTGTTCTAAGCTAGTACGGAAGCTTTGGTCACTTAGCTTGTGCTTGCCTTTGAATGGAATTTCTTTGCAAAATTATGACATGGTACTATGAGTATAGATGTCACTTATTGTTCTACCCCTTTTTGTTTGTGGCTATGATTGTTTTGGTCTGGTGGGACGGATGGCCTAAGTAGGATTAGGCTAGCTTGCTGAGACGTAAGTCTCACCCCATTGTGGGAACTTCTCTTTTCAGATCCCAAGCCCTGAAGATGCTACCTATACGTCTTGGTGACCCGAAGGAGATGACAGCTTGTTTTGAGGAATTTCTAGATAGACGAGGCACGGTCTACTTTAGGAAGAGTATAATAGTATGGGTTGATGAGGGGGAGAAACCTTGGAAGCCACATCGTTTTGAGGCTTGGTTCAGGAGGACTGGGGAAGTTACAACTGGTCCGTTAAAAGCTCATGAGGTTCCGAGACGCGTCGTTCCATCGTGGTGTCACCCTACTCGAGACAAATCGAGGTAGAGGTTTCTGTAGCAAGTTCGAGGAATGTTCCAGAAGAAGCCCCGGCAAGAGAGGAAAGCATTGAAGTGATAGAAATTTCTAACTCGGAGGATGACATGGAGGAGGACGCCATAGAAGTGCGTTCTGAGACTTTTTCAGAGTACGATCCCACAAAGGACATGAACCGAGCCGAAGACAGTAGTACCACTTAGTGGGCTCGACGTCACACGATTTTTTGAGTTGTCTTTTGGAGGGGATGATCTTGTTGGTGGGGCATAGTAGTTGTCTTTTGTTCACCCTTTTATCTTCCTCGACCTTAGTTTGTGGTGTTAGCTAGTACCTTACCCCGTTTGTATAAACTCATCTTTTGATATGTAATTAACCTTTTCTTTATCCCATGTCTCATTCTTTATTTTATTTTTGTTATCTTGCATGGAGATGTGTATTTATTTCTTTTACTCTTCCGCATGCAAGTCTCATTTCTTTTCCGCCGTAGTGACAAGTATCCTGGGACTGAGTTTACGGCTTAAGCGGATGAGCGCACTCGTTTAGGGAGGTGGGGCGTGACCTGCTTCCTCTCAAAGCTCTTGTCCCTTTCCTCTCTCATTAGTTATTAACCATTTTTCTAGAGGATTTCGCTATCTTGAGGTCAGGAACTGAGCCTTCATCGCCCATAGAGCATCCAAATTTGGAGAATTACGCCTCTATAGCCCATTGAGTCCCTGGATCTAGAGGCGTCTCTTCCAAATCGAAGGAGACGACGTCATGTTGAGGTCTTGCTGCAGCGGGCGACCGAGATGTGATGCTATTGTGGTGTTGAGTTTTCGTATGTTGTGGATGGCCAAGAGCGACGGTACTTTCTTGTTTGTGGCAACGGTAATAGTAGGGTTGGCGTCGCATGGCGTGGCGGAGCTCAACGGTGAAACAATTGCCGAAGTGATGGGTATGATCTGCCTGTGGTGATGGGAAGGGGCGTGCAAACCGGACTAGACGGGCCTGGACCGGCCCAGGACCGGTCCGGTCCATGAAGTTGGCTGTCCGGTCCCTGGTTCCAGGCTTGGGACTGAACCGGACTGGTCCACCAATTTTTTTTTAAAAAATTAATCTATATCTAGAGTTAACCTAATTTTAACATTCTAAGAAGCCCCGTGAATCTCATCTCACGCTTCTTGAGTTTAGTGATGTCATTGTATCTATTATTTAGCAATTTGGGTTTTGGTATTACTTTGGGACAAAACTAGGTCTTAATTGATGATAACATCTGTTCCTTATGTGTCATTGCACGTGCGCGAAGAATAAGCACGCACAAGCATGAGGACAGAAACTCGAGTCATTATGCAGATTTGAGAAATCTGTTTTTTTTTTCACAACCAAAAATAAAAAAGAAAGAAATAAAATCCGAGTTTGGTTCCATCGCCCACCTGAGTTCAGCGGGCCACATACGAGCGTTGATTACTATAAGAAAAGATCATGTGAAGCCTTCAAGGCCGGATCGAATACACGTTGGGTGGCCCTAGCATTTACGTGGTTGTCTTGCCGTCGTAGGTTGAGTATAGATTATAAATTAACATTGTATAGTAATTTCCAAGGGTTGGATTTTTATAAGCAGTTAGCATTAGTGGTCCTACTGGGCCCGAATTGGGACCAGCCCAGACCGTCGATCCTGGTCCAGTCCATGGTCCCGAAAATTTGGGGACCGGGACTACTTGTCCAGTCCCCTGTTCCATGCCAGGACCGGACCGGCCCAGACCATGCACACCCCTACTGATGGGTGGTCAAGACTCAACATACGATTGCTCGACACCTCCATGTTCCGTCAACAGGGGATGGATGGGAAGGGATGAAGAAAACATATTTCATGCTGCTCAATGAAAAAAAGAAGAAGAGAAAATAAAAAACTGAACTGAATCGAACTAGATTTCTAGTTCAGTGCATGATGTGTTTGGTTCAGTTTGGATATGCATCTTAATGATTCAGTTCAGTTCAATTTTCAGGAAAATCAAACTGAACTGAACTAAACCTAATTTCAGCCTATTAGGCCTTATAAATCTGACATTCCGAATTTCCGACTCTCGGGGCTTGAGATATGAAATGGAAGCTCGATTTGGCAATTGAAAATGAAGAAATTCAAAATTGAAAAAGGATTTGACGTCGCCTCGTCAATGGCCACTCAAAATGAGAAAAACAAAGTTTCGGACGAAAAGTGACAAATGACCGTTTTGCCCCTCAACCTTATACCCTTGCCTTAAGAAAATTTGGAGGGAAAAATAGTCATTCTACCCTCCCAAGGAAGCCGCCGAAAATGATAGGGGATGGGGTGAAGAAAGTCAAAGAAAGTCAATGATAATTGGGGCCAATTATTGGTGGCTTGCCAAGTGTCAATTGGAGAAGAGGCCAAGCATTAATTATTGTGCTAATCAATGTTGTCCATTTTTTACACCAATTATTTGTGGATTATCTATCCCAAGCTACTGCAAGTCGTGCTCTCTCCCCCATCTCCATTTCCTTCAAAAATTTCCTTTCTTTCTCTTTTAGCAAAAACTGCTCCAAAAGACAGATTTTGTGCCCGTGGTTCGGTGAGATCGATCAGCCCTTCCCGACATCCATTTGAGGTGCGCCGACCACCAGAGGAAAGATCTATATGTCCTTGACAAGCTCCAAGTGAAATTTTATCATTTTGACAAGTATTTTTATCGGTGTGAGTCCGAGACCAAAACTGGATAGAATCCGCACGAGCTGGGGTAGGGCTTCCATTTACCCTCTTAGAGGCTTCGTTTGTCTTCAAATTTTCTGTGGGAGCTTCATAACATATAGTACTCAAGTTGGATGAGCTATAGCCACAATTTTGGTGGTGTTAAAATAGGTTTTCATGGCTGATTATGGATGGTTAAAAATGGACAGATTCTGACCGTGGAAGGAGCGTGAAGGAACGGAGCTGTTCGAAGCTTTTATGGTGGTATTTCTCTCCAAGCTTTTTGGTGAGACTTCTAAACTTCTTGTATGAGGTATTGGCAAGTTGGTTTTGAGAGGAATTTGGGTTAAGAGGTAATTAAAGGGCTGTTAGGGGAGAAAACGTGTGGCGCCGTTCAGTCTGCCCATAACGCGCGCCGATTTTGAATTGAGTCGTTCTAAGTCGTCCGGTATCCAAATTGAGCTCCATTTTTGTCCACGCGTTCGTAAGATCTTGAAGTTTAAGACTATGGAATTTTTTTTTTTTTATCAAAAAGGCAGTAAAATAATTGCTGTTTTCGCGAGACTAAACCTGGTCGTGGAGCCTAGGAAAGGGGCAGATTTGGGTGGAATGAAATTGTGATGACTTGCCTTTGATAGAACAACATTGGCATGCTTAGGAGCATCAAATTAACACTGTGATGACTTGATAATAAGGTGTTGTCAGTGTTATTAAGGTATTGGCGCGATGGTATTGAGAAATAATCAAGTTTCGATGTGGTTTCCTTAGGCACGCCGTGAGAGCCATGTTGGGCCGTGAGCTTGCTGACCTAGGAGGGTCATTTGGATGGAATTTTCTATCTTGCTTAATAAGGTAAGTGTCCCTTAAACCTTTACTAGGACTTTAGGACACTACTGGATGCGTTTGACTAATGATTTGATCAATGAGTGGATTGATTAAACTTTGATTTATGATAATCGAGTATGAGTATGTGAAAAGATTTGGCTAGATGCCTATATAATTTCGGTTGAGATGAGGATTGACTTGGTTGTGTGATGTCTGCAATATAATTGCCTGAGATGTGAAGTGGCTTGATGCCTTGAGATGTGAATAGGCTAGAGTGTCCGAGCGATCGTTGGCCGTGGGCCTTGTTATCGCTATTGAAACTGGTCGTGGGCCATGTTATTGCAATTGAAATTGGCCGTGGGCCCTGTTATTACTATTGAATTTCCGTGGGCCTTGTTATTGTTACTAAATTGGCTGTGACGCCCTTGTGAAATTACATCGCGGCCGTGGGCCCTGGCAATGTGTCCTTGTGAAATTACATAGTCGCCGTGGGCCCTGGCGATGTTCCTTTGTGAATTACATCGCGGCCGTGGGCCCTCGCGATGATTGAAAATTATATCGCGGCTTGGAGCCCTAGCAATACATCGCGGCTTGAAGCCCTGGCAATGATTGAGTAAAATGTCATTTTGATGGCTTGTGAAACTGGTGTGTTTGTTTATGCTAACGTGCGAAGTTTGAATCTCATATCATGTGATGTTGTTTGGCTGAGCTTCTGCTTATTACTTGTGGTGTAGTCTGGTGGGACTGGCGGTCTGGTCTAGGTTTAGGGTTTACTTACTGAGATTTATATCTCACCCCAGTGGGGGCTTAACATTTTTCAGATTCCAGGCGATGAGACGGGAAGTTTGTCGAGGTTGAGTATTCGAAGATGGAATTACAGGATATGGATTTACATTTTGTGATCTTTTGGTTTGTATTTAATTTCGTGGGTTAGAGATTGAACCCTTGAGTATGTCCGACCGTTGTATGAATTGAAGTGTACCATTTTGTCCTAAGTCATTTCAATCTAATTTGATAAGTGGAGATGTTTGTCGCTTCCGTATAAGTATGGATGTTTAAGATGTGTTGTGGGCCGAGAGATCCTAAGAAACAATCTAAAGATCGACGGCCAGGTGAGATGTTCAAGTGTTCACAGGGTTCGGGGCGTGACATCCCCATTTAAGTGGTATCAGAGCAAGGTTAGCTCGATCCATTGTGATTGAGGTTTGGAGTGATAAGGGGTGATGACTTAGGGACAATTAGGTAGTGAGACCTTTAGGATTAAGCATGGATTGCTGAATCTTGAGGACTTTAGGCTTGAACTTGTGAGGTATTCTAATGGTCCTAGTGTCGATTTAATGGATGATCTTGAGTGATTTTATGAATAAGGCTTACAAGAAAGTGAGTAGAGATTGAGGAGTCATAAGCTTGGATTTGAGGTTGCTAGAGAATAGCTTATGAATGAAGGGTCAATTAGAGTATATAATTGTGATTGTGGTTTATCAATGACCCAACTTGAGGAGTATGAGTTATAAAGAGACGACTGGCATTAGTGGATTCAGGCTTGAATTGCGTTGCATCTTGATGGTTTTGTTATCAGTTGATATTGATTGCTTTGGTGGATATGAGATGAGATGCATACAAGGAGTATTTGGATTGAAGATCAGTTGTGATCGAATGCATATAGAATTGATTTGAATAGCGACTAAACTTGAGGTGTATGGGTGAATATAGGCAATTGATCCATGTGGGGTGACGGTTATTGGTGGAATTAGAAATCTTCGATGGATAAGAATTGAACTGAAGGTGATTGTGGTATGACCAGTAGTGAGGACAGTCATGATGTGTACGCGTTTGTGGCATTAAAATGAAAGTTGATACGGGTGCATGCATGAGCTTATCACTATCAGACTTTATAATCTGTCGCTTGGTATGTGACGAGTTGATGAGATGCCTATAAACCCTAATGAAGCATGTTATGGGGCATGTGGAACGGGGCTTCCTCCATATATATATATATATATATATATATATATATATATATATATATATATATATATATGACTTGGGACAACTTGTAACAACTAGGTTTGATGAGGGCGGGGAGTGATCGCCGGGATAGAGATGTCCGGACAAGGAGCGACTTCTGGTAGGCTTCTAAGATAGTGAGGAGGCAGGGATGACCCAAGTCATAAATTGAAAGAGAAAGCCTAAATATCAGGTTGAGTCTGATTGTGGTTAAGAGATGTATGGCACTAGAGTGGTTTTTAAAGTGAATGTTTGAAAGTGGCATGGCATGTGAAATGGCGTCTGTGATTAGTATGGTTAAAAGCTTCGCGCTTGGAAGTGGATGCCGTTTGAAAAAGAAAAGTGATGTTGTGATTGGCCTGTTAGGCGTGTTTTATGACTGGCATCGTGTGATTGTTATGGCCAATGCCTAATTGAGAGATTAGACGGCATGCAGGGTTTATACCCATTGAACTGATGCCTGTTGATATTGAGATAACATGTTGTGTTTATGATAGAGTGGCAGATGCCCTAGATTTATGGCATGAACGATTGAAATGGCACTTTGGGTACTTGCTTGGCGTTGACCTAGTTGAGTTTTAGCCTTGTTGAGGCTTGCCTAGTATCTGGCTGTTGATTGAGAAGTTGCCTCGTTGAGGCTGGCCTGTTGTGTGGTTGCTGCTTAAGGATAATTTAGAATCCTTGAATGATGAGCAACTAGTTGAGAGTTGTTTGGGAACCACTGTATGGTTGATGGTGAAAGATGATGAGATGAGTAGCCTGAGACTGTTAGATTTGAGTAGATAACTTAAGTCTTTGACTCTTGGAGGGAATCATAGTGGTTCATGTGCATGAGAACCTAATAAAGCTGAAAGACCAGAGTACGGCCACTAGAGGAGCACTTGGCTCGTATTCATGAGATATGAGAAGATCCAAGAATTGAGGTGGTTCATGAGAATTGAGTAAAGATGAGCGACTTCAGTATGAGCTTTGGAAGAGAGTATTGCTCGATTTTGTTAATCGTGCGAGACCCAAGTGCAATAATGGGTCGTGAGAACTTTAAATGGAAATGTGAAAAATTGATGGGTAGGCAAGCTCGAGAAGAAGCTGCCCTTGTACCTAGGTCGCTAAGTGTTGATGAGTTAAGTGATTGAAGTCACAAGAAAGGGGGCTCTGAGATTACTCATTTCCAAAGTGGAAACGTGGACATGAACCACGAGAGTTTTGAAAAGCTTGTGAAGCTATTTATAAAGTTGAGATTGACTGAATTTGTTGGAAGGATGAGATTTGAACCTGCCTTCTTTTTAAATTGAGGGTTTTGTGAGAAAACCTTAGAGGTTTCGGGTACACTGAAGAAAGAAAGTGACCCCAGCAATTACTAGCCTTAAGAGGCTGTTGATGATTGGTGAAGTGCCACCAAGAGAAGAGTTTTCTTTGAACGCATGGTATATGTTTGGACCGCCTTCGTTGAATTGTTCAATGGAAGTACCTTCCTGGGATTGCTTGAGAGCAAAGGTTGTTTAGATCCTAATAATCTTGCAAGGATCTGAGGATGATCGACCAATGTGAGACAGAGTTCTCAAGGTGGTCTAAGTGTATTAAGAGTGGTCAAGGACCCTTGGGTGAGACGTGAGGTCTCCGATTGTAATGGAATTTGAAAGCCTTATGGCTAGTGATTATTCCTGACTTTGAAGAATGATAATGGGACTCAGTAAGAGAAGTGAATGATCAGAAGACACATGAATAAGAGAACCCCTGCTCATGGATTACGAGCAAAGAGATGTTCATTATGAAACATGGAGCGTGCCTGCGAGAAACGGCTTTTACCTTGGCGTGAGTCTCGTAATGAGAGACTGGCATGTCGTTCCTTCCGTCATGGGGAAAGTTGAGAAAAAGAGTTATGTCAGTTGTTTGACATTGATGATTCTATGAGACCGATTAAGGTTGAATCGGGACCACTAGAAGTGGAATTGTGGGTTGTCAGCCCTAAAGAGTAAGGTGTCGTTCTTAAAGGGCGATTGGACCATAAGATGGTCATTGAGGGAAAGGAAAATGAATGGACTTGGTAGTCCTAATTATTCGGAATCCGAATAAATGGTTGACCAAGCGAAAAGAGCGCTTAGCGTGTGATTACAAAGTGACTCGAGGTAATCGAATTGAGTATTCGATACGGGAATTTGTGGAGATCGAGGAAGAACCTCGACTCTTTGGAATTTTGTCACTTGAGGTGATGAGTCACTAGAAGAAGAATGTCAGACAAGGTGAAATTTGAATCATAGAGTGGAAGTACTGCTGTTGACATAAACTCCAAGATTGACGCCCTATGGCAAAGGAAGGACAATGTGGATTCGAAGTGGTAGAATGCCACTGAGGTGTATAGTATTCTTCAAAGGGTAAGAGACCCTAGTGTAGAAGGAATGAAGAAGCACTGGACGATCCCGAGGACGAGCCTTTGGAGGAGGAGCACAACCCTGACGGAGAGGCCATCTTCCACCCTCAGCCTGAATCCGAAGAAGACGAAGATCCAGAGCAAGTGTTTGAGGAAGAAGAAGAAGAAGAAGAGGAAGACGAGGAAGACCTTGAGGAGTATGACCTTGTGCACCGCGAGGATCCAGATGATGACCGCGAGCTCGACCCTTAGATAGCCTAGGCGCCCATGACTTTTGAAGTTACCTTTTGAGTAGTGCCTGACCCCTAGCCCTTCGTCTCTTTTGATTAGGCTAACCATCCCCCCTGATCCAAAGTGTTATATCCCAGTTTGTGCTTATGTTGTAAAGTGAATCGTATGCTATGCTATGACTTGATTAAGTGTCTCATTCCCTTAAACCATCTTGTGTTTAACTGTAAAGGAGTTGTGCATGACGCTTCCGCATGTTCATTTAAGTTTCATTGCCGCGTACTGCAAGGATTCTGGGTATCATATTAAAAGGACTGGTCGTGAGGCGATGATGTGCGCCGTGAGGACTCGGGGCGTTACACCTCTTCTGGGATATTCCTCGAACCTGCTATAGAAACTTCTACCTCGATCTCGTCACGACTAGGGTGACACCACGAAGGTACAGCTCGTTTAGAAACTTCATGAGCCTTCAGTGGACCCGTGGTAACATCTCCATTCCTCCTGAACCAAGCCTCAAAGCGATCTGGCTTCCAGTCTTCCTCCCCCTCATCAACCCATACTACTGTACTCTTGCTAACATAGACTATACCACGACCAGTTGGGAACTCCTCAAAATATGTCGTGATCTTCTTCGGGTCCCCTAAGCGTATGGGTAGCATCTTTAGGGCTTGGGATCTGAAAAGAAAAGTTCCCACGGCGGGGTGAGACTTACGTCTCAGCAAGTTAGCCTAACCCTACCTAGACCATCTGTCTCACCAGACCAAAGCCATCATAGTAACAAACAATCAATTGCTAAAATAAGATATGGCATTTTCGCAAAGCATCGAGTCATATTTTCACAAGCGTTTCAATCAGAGGCAACATGGCATAGAGTGACCAAGCTTTCGTACTAGTTAACAATTAATTTCATCATCATGTGAAATAAAAAGAAATCCACTACCACCTTCAAACCTCCAGAGACTAGCCCGCGTTCAGACGCCTAAGGCTATCTCGATCAATAAACCCGCGCTTAGACGCATCAGGTTTAATAGCTCACCACCAAGTTCATGTCGACATGTCAACTTCTCATCCCGCGTTCAGACGTATCAGGATGTACTTTCAATCACAACCCCGCGATAAATAGCCTCATGGTGTACATAGCTCGCAACCCTGCGTTCAGACGCATTAGGGTGCCACCGGCCTTAAGCCCTCATCTCATCAAGATACTTGCCAAAACAAACGTGCTTTAACACAAAACGAAATTTAAGAGCCGGCATCATCTACCACATAGGCAAACAAGGCACGTCAATAAATATGTCATCAATTCAATCACGAGGACACAATTCCATGGCAAACTAGCACCCACGACTCATTCCCCATCAAGACCATTCGGCTTTCAGTCAATCAAGCAACAAAAAACAATCAATTCATCGATTTCCCAATGAAAACCGTCCAGTCGCGTCCAAATGCCCTAGTATAGGTTTAGGGGTCCCTTACCTTTGTCCGAGCTAGCCAAAATCCATAAAAAAAAATCCCTTGTCAAGCCCTGTTCCAACTCAAAATACCGCTATCCAAAAACAGGGCAGCAAACCACTCAGCGACGATCCCACATTTCAATCAATTTATCTTTCCTAATTTCAATTCCGTCCATCATGCCCCTTAATAACAACTCAATGGGCATTTTAGTATGTCCTAATGACGAATTTAGAGCACGGCGACACCACGAACAGTCCCCAACAGAACCGAACTACTCAGAGTCAAAACAGGGCAAAGATCGGCTCTGCTCCTTTTCGCATAAACAGCCGACTAATCAACCTTAAGCACCAATTTATCACTCAATCAACTTGCCAAGACCTAGATTTACATGTCTAGGACATCCCCTAATGATTTGGAAGAAAAATAACACCCCTAGGATGTCCAAATGGTTCGGCCTCCACAGATTGTCCACCGATCAGATTTTTACTCAATTCTGTCCACTCAAACAAAGCCATGAAACACCCCGAAATCTCATTTGAAAAAATCATTTCAGCTCATTAACATGTAGTACTATATGTTATGAAGCCACCCTAGAATATTTGAGGTCATTTGGATTTTCTATGAGCTAGAACCACCACCTTTTCCTCAGCTAGCTTAGAATCTGTCCACTTTTCTTCCAAAAATTCCCAAAAATTAACCAGACCTCCAAATGACATAAAACCAATTGGAACTTGTAGAGAACATGTTAAACTAACCTGTGGTGGTCGGCGTGAGGCTGAACGATCGTCAGAGGACGTGTTCGACGGCGGCGAAGGTTGCGGCAGCGGCTGGTCAGACAGAGCAGTTTTCTGTTCTTGAAGAAATTGCACAAAATGAAGAGGAAGAAGGGCTAGGCCATGAAATTTTGGGGGAAACAACAGCTGAAGATGAAGTCCATTCAACCTTGGTCAAAGTTCTAGAAGATTAGGTTAATGGATAATTAATTACCTTCACCCAAAAGTTGACACTTGTCTTTATATACATAATATCCAAGCATCAAAAGACCAAAGAGCCCCCCCTCATTTTTGGCAGCCTTGGGGAAGAAGAAAAATTGTCAAATGACTAAAGTGCCCTTCTCAATTCAATTAGGCAAGGTTAACCCTCCAAGGGCAAAATGGTCTTTTCACATCTTTCGTCCGAAATTCCAGTTTTTTGATATTTTCATCCTCGATAAAATGGTGTCCAATCCATATCCAATGTTGTAATCCCTCATTTCCATTTTCAAATTCCAAGATCCTAATTCGTGATTGAAACTTCCGTTGATCGAAATTTCAGTTTGTCTCGAACTAACGGGTGGCTTTTGCGGATGTTACGCGTATCGACTCCGTGATTCTTATCACACTTAGGGTAACTCAAACTACGGCAACTTTGGTTATCATGTAATCACGAGGGTCTATCGCTAGCCCCGCCGGCAATGATCGTCACAAATCGATTTAGAAAAATTTCGCTAATCATACTTTGGTTAAGCGGCATCACCCGCGTCCCAATTGTATAACGCTAGCAATGTGTTCCTTAATCGTTCTTAGATCGGCCTCGGCTCTAAATACTCCCTCGACGATCTTTATGGTCAAAGCGCCGTTTTCTAATCGAGTTTCCTAGGTCCACGTATCTCATCGCGCGTTAGCCTTTCCCTTTCGGTTAATTAACTCGAGATTGATCAGATCCGAGTGAGACATAACTGAAATACTTCGACAGATTTATTACAGTCAAAGGTCTCGGAATGACAGAAAAATCATAATGTCACATGAAGCGATTCGATGGCGACAGAAGAAGCTAAAGGGAAAATCGACAGATTTGAGGGGAAGGACTTTGGTTTCTGGAAGATGCAGATATAAGGTTATTTATATCAGATGAAGCTGCATAAGCCCCTGTCTAGGAAGAAACTAAAAACGATGAAGCAACTGATTGGGAATTGCTGGATAGACGAGCGATGGGTGTTATTCGGCTGGCGTTGGCTCGTAACGTCGCGTTTAATATCGTCAAGGAGAAGACCACTGTGGGTTTGATGAAAGCCTTGTTGGACATGTACGAGAAGCCCTCTGCGATCAACAAGGTCTATTTGATGCGACGTCTGTTTATCTTGAAGATGAGTGAATGTACATATGTTGCTAATCATATCAATGAATTTAATGTGAACGATAGTCAATTGAGTTCAGTTGACATTGACTTTGAAGATGAGGTACGCGCTTTGATTCTATTATCCTCATTACCTGATAGTTGGAATACTACTGTTACTGTTGTTAGTAATTCTTTTGGGTCAACTAGTTTGACGTTTGATGGGATTCGAGATTTAATTCTGAGTGAGGATATCCGTGGAAGAGAATCTAGCGAATCTGTATCTGCGGCTTTAGTAGGTGAAAGAGGAAGAGCTAGTGCTCGTGTTAGCAGAAGTAGTATGAACATGAATAGACGTAGTCAGTCTAGGACTGGTGGTGATGTCTGTTGAAACTGTGGCAAGATAGGGTATCTTAGAAGAAATTGTTTTAAGCTGAAAAATAAAAGGGCTAAGGGAATTGGAGTTGAATCTGCGGATGATATTGCGGCTGTAGTTGAAAATTCTAATGATGTCGATAGTGTCTTGTCTATCACTGAGAATTCGTCGTTTGACGGATGGATTATGGATTCTGGTTGTTCTTTTTATGCTACACCAAACAGGAACTGGTTTACTTCTTATCAATGTATGGATAGTAGTAAAGTGCAGTTGGGAAACAACGCTGAATGCGATGTTGTGGGTATTGGTGATGTTAAAATCAGAATGCATGATAGTATTGTAAGGACATTGACTAGAGTACGGCACGTTCCAGAATTGAAAAAGAACTTAATTTCCTTGGGTGCTCTAGATTTAGCTGGATGCATGTATTCTTTATGAGGTGGAGTCCTGAAGATTGTTCGAGGTGCCCTGGTGATAATGAAAGGAATCAAGCATGGCGGCTTGTATGAACTTCAAGGTGAGACATTGATAAGTTTCGCTCCTGAGACGTCAACATCTGATTGAGAGTCTAACGGCTACTCGAGGAAGGCCTGGGTGGTTGTGCCAATGCACAAGTTTGATGCTGTTGTCAGGAATACGCGGTCGAGAGCTTTGATCGGAACGGAGACTGGTAAGTTGATCAAGCATATGCGAACTGACAGTAGCATGGAGTCTTGCTCGAAAATGATAAACAAATTCTGCATGAAAAAGGGCATAGTGAAACACCACACTAGTGCCAATAAACCACAACAGTTTGCAGAATTGATGAGCAGAGCATTACTAGAGATGGCCCGTAAAAAGATCCATAGTGCTGGTATGGTTGGGAGAATTCCAGCGGATGCGCTTAGTATAGCGAGCTACTTGGTGAATAGATCCCCATTGACTACGATTGGATATCGGACTCCCGAAGAAGTGTGGTCAGGTAATGTTGCTGATGATTCTATTTTTAGAATGTTTAGTTGCCCGTGTTATTATCGAGTAAGTGATGGTAACCTCAATGTGAGGGCAATGTGCATATTCATAGCTATGCACGAGGTGAGTGTGGCGATCAGTTGTGGTGCCCGATTAAAAATTCACCTGTTTACAGCAGAGAAGTTACCTTTGACGAGTCTCTAGTACTTCAGGTTAGGAGTGATTGTGGCAGTGTTAATACGGATCTAGACGGTGTTCAGCTTGAGGTGGAGTTACAACCAGAAACCCCTGAGGCAGCAGATACTAGCGTGATAATTGACATAGATGGTGCTTGTAGTAAGGTGGAGCCTATAGAGACAATGGTTGCTATAATTGATGATATTGACAAGGTACGTATTCGATCTCCTGATAGATATGGATGCAACTATCACGCCCAGTGTCCTTCCGAGCTCGCTAACATCCCAACAGGCCTCTTCTTCATCGATAGTCTCCCAAGATCCTTCGGCCCACCACTCAAACAAGCCCATTACTATGTGGAAGCAACAAACCTCTCCACTTCTCTTTCTTAAATGAAATGACTTAGGACAAAATGGTGCTCTTTACATATATGTAAAATACATTTTAATTGATACAGTTATCAAGTACCAATGGTTCAATCCCAATTACAAGTTCAATCCCTAAGGCAACAAAAAGTCATATTCATTCCTTCAACTAGTTCCTCGAATGCCAATCCTTGGCTATCATGTTCCATCGTCTGGGACCTGAAAAAAAGTTAATCCCCAATGGGGTGAGATATAAATCTCAGCAAGCGAACCCTAAACCTAGACCTGACCACCAGTCCCCCCAGACTATGCCTCAAAGCAATACATCATTCAGATATCAAGAGTCTCAATTCATAAGGCACACATGACCATATGAGACTAAGCTCCTCGCACTAGCACAAGGCATACTCATAATTTCAGAGGTATCACAATGATAACACATTTTCATCGCCAAGGGCTCCTAGGCCGCGATGTATTTCTCATGGGGCACTCACGCCAACCCAATCACAAGCTTACAAAAGGTAAATCTCAATTCTCAAAATCAATGCTCGCGTAATAACGCTTCAGGCTGTTATAACATGCTTGGCAAGACCCGCATCAAGACGCCTCAGGTCAACACATACTTATTGCCAGGACCCGCGTAATAACGCATCAGGTCGTGTTTCTCAATCGCCCGCATAATAACGCATCAGGCAGCCCGCATAATATCGCATCAGGCTAGGATACTACCCGCGTAATAACGCCTCAGGTTAGTCATCCTTACTTGGCCAAGTGTAATATCCCGTGTGATAACGCATCAGGATAGTCCAAACCCCGCGTCATAACGCATCAGGGTATAATTTGCCTTTCATAGACCCGCATCAATACGCTTCAGGTCGAATTTTGCGTAATAACGCCTCAGGATTTACTCAAGCCCCGCGTTTAACGCAACAGGGCATCACAAGAATCTGCACTCATGAATCAATCAATCATAGTATAACCGTCACACGATTGCATCAAGCAATTTAAACCACAATAGTGGTTTGTTGTGGACTGTTTGTTGTGGACTGTTTGTTGTGGTTGAACCAGGGCCGGTTCTGTCCCCTGCACTGGCTGTGAAATCGAACTCTTTAGTGGTTCGTGGAGGTGTCGCCTTGTTGTAAAACTCTCGATAAGGCCTCTTGAGTTGTTAATTGATGTGTCGATGAGCCATTTGCTTGATGAAATTGAGAAATGGCTGGGTTTAAGGGCTGAACTTGATGATTTATCTCAAGGGTATAATCTGTCTTCTTCGACTTGCTTAGGAATCAAGGGCTTTTGAAGGTCTTCGAGGTGTCTCATTACCGGGAAATTGTTGGTAAGGCTCTTTAAGACATAGTGTTACATGTTGGTGAAGAGCATGAGGAATTAGAATGGAGTTTGGATGAGTTTTAATGGCCGGATTGCATGAAACCCCTAGGATCGTCTAATCTGTTTTCAGCGCACACTGTTTTTAAAATGAGTCGTTCTAAGTCGTCTGGTATCCGAATTGAGCTCCGTTTTCGCCCACGCGTCCATAAGACATTGAAGTTTAAGATTCATAAAGTTGATTTCATAAAAAGTTGATGGATTAATATCAGTTTACTTATGATTGAATCTGGTCGTGGGGCCAAGAAATGGGGCTGTTTTGGCGGAATGATATTTATGGTGATTTGCCTTGATAGAACGACCCTTGACATGCTTAGGGGCAGTGATTCAACACTGAGGTGACATTAGAATGAGATGTTGTGTGTGTTATTGAAGTAGTTGCACAGGGGAATTGAGAAATGATTGAGTTTTGAAATGATTTTCCTGGCACGCCGTGAGAGCCATGTTCGGCCGTGACCTTGCTGACCTAGGAAGGTCGTTTGGATTGAACCTACTAGCTTTCTTGAAGAGGTAAGTGTTCTTTAAACTTTTACCTGAACACTAGGACACTACTGGAAAAATTGTTTTGATGAATTGACTTATTGGTGAAACCTGTGGTTTAAATTGCTTGATGCAATCGTGTGACGGTTATACTATGATTGATTGATTCATGAGTGCAGATTCTTGTGATGCCCTGTTGCGTTAAACGCGGGGCTTGAGTAAATCCTGAGGCGTTATTACGCAAAATTCGACCTGAAGCGTATTGATGCGGGTCTATGAAAGGCAAATTATACCCTGATGCGTTATGACGCGGGGTTTGGACTATCCTGATGCGTTATCACACGGGATATTACACTTGGCCAAGTAAGGATGACTAACCTGAGGCGTTATTACGCGGGTAGTATCCTAGCCTGATGCGATATTATGCGGGCTGCCTGATGCGTTATTATGCGGGCGATTGAGAAACACGACCTGATGCGTTATTACGCGGGTCCTGGCAATAAGTATGTGTTGACCTGAGGCGTCTTGATGCGGGTCTTGCCAAGCATGTTATAACAGCCTGAAGCGTTATTACGCGAGCATTGATTTTGAGAATTGAGATTTACCTTTTGTAAGCTTGTGATTGGGTTGGCGTGAGTGCCCCATGAGAAATACATCGCGGCCTAGGAGCCCTTGGCGATGAAAATGTGTTATCATTGTGATACCTCTGAAATTATGAGTATGCCTTGTGCTAGTGCGAGGAGCTTAGTCTCATATGGTCATGTGTGCCTTATGAATTGAGACTCTTGATATCTGAATGATGTATTGCTTTGAGGCATAGTCTGGGGGGACTGGTGGTCAGGTCTAGGTTTAGGGTTCGCTTGCTGAGATTTATATCTCACCCCATTGGGGATTAACTTTTTTTCAGGTCCCAGACGATGGAACATGATAGCCAAGGATTGGCATTCGAGGAACTAGTTGAAGGAATGAATATGACTTTTTGTTGCCTTAGGGATTGAACTTGTAATTGGGATTGAACCATTGGTACTTGATAACTGTATCAATTAAAATGTATTTTACATATATGTAAAGAGCACCATTTTGTCCTAAGTCATTTCATTTAAGAAAGAGAAGTGGAGAGGTTTGTTGCTTCCACATAGTAATGGGCTTGTTTGAGTGGTGGGCCGAAGGATCTTGGGAGACTATCGATGAAGAAGAGGCCTGTTGGGATGTTAGCGAGCTCGGAAGGACACTGGGCGTGATAGTTGCATCCATATCTATCAGGAGATCGAATACGTACCTTGTCAATATCATCAATTATAGCAACCATTGTCTCTATAGGCTCCACCTTACTACAAGCACCATCTATGTCAATTATCACGCTAGTATCTGCTGCCTCAGGGGTTTCTGGTTGTAACTCCACCTCAAGCTGAACACCGTCTAGATCCGTATTAACACTGCCACAATCACTCCTAACCTGAAGTACTAGAGACTCGTCAAAGGTAACTTCTCTGCTGTAAACAGGTGAATTTTTAATCGGGCACCACAACTGATCGCCACACTCACCTCGTGCATAGCTATGAATATGCACATTGCCCTCACATTGAGGTTACCATCACTTACTCGATAATAACACGGGCAACTAAACATTCTAAAAATAGAATCATCAGCAACATTACCTGACCACACTTCTTCGGGAGTCCGATATCCAATCGTAGTCAATGGGGATCTATTCACCAAGTAGCTCGCTATACTAAGCGCATCCGCTGGAATTCTCCCAACCATACCAGCACTATGGATCTTTTTACGGGCCATCTCTAGTAATGCTCTGCTCATCAATTCTGCAAACTGTTGTGGTTTATTGGCACTAGTGTGGTGTTTCACTATGCCCTTTTTCATGCAGAATTTGTTTATCATTTTCGAGCAAGACTCCATGCTACTGTCAGTTCGCATATGCTTGATCAACTTACCAGTCTCCGTTCCGATCAAAGCTCTCGACCGCGTATTCCTGACAACAGCATCAAACTTGTGCATTGGCACAACCACCCAGGCCTTCCTCGAGTAGCCGTTAGACTCTCAATCAGATGTTGACGTCTCAGGAGCGAAACTTATCAATGTCTCACCTTGAAGTTCATACAAGCCGCCATGCTTGATTCCTTTCATTATCACCAGGGCACCTCGAACAATCTTCAGGACTCCACCTCATAAAGAATACATGCATCCAGCTAAATCTAGAGCACCCAAGGAAATTAAGTTCTTTTTCAATTCTGGAACGTGCCGTACTCTAGTCAATGTCCTTACAATACTATCATGCATTCTGATTTTAACATCACCAATACCCACAACATCGCATTCAGCGTTGTTTCCCAACTGCACTTTACTACTATCCATACATTGATAAGAAGTAAACCAGTTCCTGTTTGGTGTAGCATAAAAAGAACAACCAGAATCCATAATCCATCCGTCAAACGACGAATTCTCAGTGATAGACAAGACACTATCGACATCATTAGAATTTTCAACTACAGCCGCAATATCATCCGCAGATTCAACTCCAATTCCCTTAGCCCTTTTATTTTTCAGCTTAAAACAATTTCTTCTAAGATACCCTATCTTGCCACAGTTTCAACAGACATCACCACCAGTCCTAGACTGACTACGTCTATTCATGTTCATACTACTTCTGCTAACACGAGCACTAGCTCTTCCTCTTTCACCTACTAAAGCCGCAGATACAGATTCGCTAGATTCTCTTCCACGGATATCCTCACTCAGAATTAAATCTCGAATCCCATCAAACGTCAAACTAGTTGACCCAAAAGAATTACTAACAACAGTAACAGTAGTATTCCAACTATCAGGTAATGAGGATAATAGAATCAAAGCGCGTACCTCATCTTCAAAGTCAATGTCAACTGAACTCAATTGACTATCGTTCACATTAAATTCATTGATATGATTAGCAACATATGTACATTCACTCATCTTCAAGATAAACAGACGTCGCATCAAATAGACCTTGTTGATCGCAGAGGGCTTCTCGTACATGTCCAACAAGGCTTTCATCAAACCCACAGTGGTCTTCTCCTTGACGATATTAAACGCGACGTTACGAGCCAACGCCAGCCGAATAACACCCATCGCTCGTCTATCCAGCAATTCCCAATCAGTTGCTTCATCATTTTTAGTTTCTTCCTAGACAGGGGCTTATGCAGCTTCATCTGATATAAATAACCTTATATCTGCATCTTCCAGAAACCAAAGTCCTTCCCCTCAAATCTGTCGATTTTCCCTTTAGCTTCTTCTGTCGCCATCGAATCGCTTCATGTGACATTATGATTTTTCTGTCATTCCGAGACCTTTGACTGTAATAAATCTGTCGAAGTATTTCAGTTATGTCTCACTCGGATCTGATCAATCTCGAGTTAATTAACCGAAAGGGAAAGGCTAACGCGCGATGAGATACGTGGACCTAGGAAACTCGATTAGAAAACGGCGCTTTGACCATAAAGATCGTCGAGGGAGTATTTAGAGCCGAGGCCGATCTAAGAACGATTAAGGAACACATTGCTAGCGTTATACAATTGGGACGCGGGTGATGCCGCTTAACCAAAGTATGATTAGCGAAATTTTTCTAAATCGATTTGTGACGATCATTGCCGGCGGGGCTAGCGATAGACCCTCGTGATTACATGATAACCAAAGTTGCCGTAGTTTGAGTTACCCTAAGTGTGATAAGAATCACGGAGTCGATACGCGTAACATCCGCAAAAGCCACCCGTTAGTTCGAGACAAACTGAAATTTCGATCAACGGAAGTTTCAATCACGAATTAGGATCTTGGAATTTGAAAATGGAAATGAGGGATTACAACATTGGATATGGATTGGACACCATTTTATCGAGGATGAAAATATCAAAAAACTGGAATTTCGGACGAAAGATGTGAAAAGACCATTTTGCCCTTGGAGGGTTAACCTTGCCTAATTGAATTGAGAAGGGCACTTTAGTCATTTGACAATTTTTCTTCTTCCCCAAGGCTGCCAAAAATGAGGGGGGGCTCTTTGGTCTTTTGATGCTTGGATATTATGTATATAAAGACAAGTGTCAACTTTTGGGTGAAGGTAATTAATTATCCATTAACCTAATCTTCTAGAACTTTGACCAAGGTTGAATGGACTTCATCTTCAGCTGTTGTTTCCCCCAAAATTTCATGGCCTAGCCCTTCTTCCTCTTCATTTTGTGCAATTTCTTCAAGAACAGAAAACTGCTCTGTCTGACCAGCCGCTGCCGCAACCTTCGCCGCCGTCGAACACGTCCTCTGACGATCGTTCAGCCTCACGCCGACCACCACAGGTTAGTTTAACATGTTCTCTACAAGTTCCAATTGGTTTTATGTCATTTGGAGGTCTGGTTAATTTTTGGGAATTTTTGGAAGAAAAGTGGACAGATTCTAAGCTAGCTGAGGAAAAGGTGGTGGTTCTAGCTCATAGAAAATCCAAATGACCTCAAATATTCTAGGGTGGCTTCATAACATATAGTACTACATGTTAATGAGCTGAAATGATTTTTTCAAATGAGATTTCGGGGTGTTTCATGGCTTTGTTTGAGTGGACAGAATTGAGTAAAAATCTGATCGGTGGACAATCTGTGGAGGCCGAACCATTTGGACATCCTAGGGGTGTTATTTTTCTTCCAAATCATTAGGGGATGTCCTAGACATGTAAATCTAGGTCTTGGCAAGTTGATTGAGTGATAAATTGGTGCTTAAGGTTGATTAGTCGGCTGTTTATGCGAAAAGGAGCAGAGCCGATCTTTGCCCTGTTTTGACTCTGAGTAGTTCGGTTCTGTTGGGGACTGTTCGTGGTGTCGCCGTGCTCTAAATTCGTCATTAGGACATACTAAAATGCCCATTGAGTTGTTATTAAGGGGCATGATGGACGGAATTGAAATTAGGAAAGATAAATTGATTGAAATGTGGGATCGTCGCTGAGTGGTTTGCTGCCCTGTTTTTGGATAGCGGTATTTTGAGTTGGAACAGGGCTTGACAAGGGATTTTTTTTTATGGATTTTGGCTAGCTCGGACAAAGGTAAGGGACCCCTAAACCTATACTAGGGCATTTGGACGCGACTGGACGGTTTTCATTGGGAAATCGATGAATTGATTGTTTTTTGTTGCTTGATTGACTGAAAGCCGAATGGTCTTGATGGGGAATGAGTCGTGGGTGCTAGTTTGCCATGGAATTGTGTCCTCGTGATTGAATTGATGACATATTTATTGACGTGCCTTGTTTGCCTATGTGGTAGATGATGCCGGCTCTTAAATTTCGTTTTGTGTTAAAGCACGTTTGTTTTGGCAAGTATCTTGATGAGATGAGGGCTTAAGGCCGGTGGCACCCTAATGCGTCTGAACGCAGGGTTGCGAGCTATGTACACCATGAGGCTATTTATCGCGGGGTTGTGATTGAAAGTACATCCTGATACGTCTGAACGCGGGATGAGAAGTTGACATGTCGACATGAACTTGGTGGTGAGCTATTAAACCTGATGCGTCTAAGCGCGGGTTTATTGATCGAGATAGCCTTAGGCGTCTGAACGCGGGCTAGTCTCTGGAGGTTTGAAGGTGGTAGTGGATTTCTTTTTATTTCACATGATGATGAAATTAATTGTTAACTAGTACGAAAGCTTGGTCACTCTATGCCATGTTGCCTCTGATTGAAACGCTTGTGAAAATATGACTCGATGCTTTGCGAAAATGCCATATCTTATTTTAGCAATTGATTGTTTGTTACTATGATGGCTTTGGTCTGGTGAGACAGATGGTCTAGGTAGGGTTAGGCTAACTTGCTGAGACGTAAGTCTCACCCCGCCGTGGGAACTTTTCTTTTCAGATCCCAAGCCCTAAAGATGCTACCCATACGCTTAGGGGACCCGAAGAAGATCACGACATATTTTGAGGAGTTCCCAACTGGTCGTGGTATAGTCTATGTTAGCAAGAGTACAGTAGTATGGGTTGATGAGGGGGAGGAAGACTGGAAGCCAGATCGCTTTGAGGCTTGGTTCAGGAGGAATGGAGATGTTACCACGGGTCCACTGAAGGCTCATGAAGTTTCTAAACGAGCTGTACCTTCGTGGTGTCACCCTAGTCGTGACGAGATCGAGGTAGAAGTTTCTATAGCAGGTTCGAGGAATATCCCAGAAGAGGTGTAACGCCCCGAGTCCTCACGGCGCACATCATCGCCTCACGACCAGTCCTTTTAATATGATACCCAGAATCCTTGCAGTACGCGGCAATGAAACTTAAATGAACATGCGGAAGCGTCATGCACAACTCCTTTACAGTTAAACACAAGATGGTTTAAGGGAATGAGACACTTAATCAAGTCATAGCATAGCATACGATTCACTTTACAACATAAGCACAAACTGGGATATAACACTTTGGATCAGGGGGGATGGTTAGCCTAATCAAAAGAGACGAAGGGCTAGGGGTCAGGCACTACTCAAAAGGTAACTTCAAAAGTCATGGGCGCCTAGGCTATCTAAGGGTCGAGCTCGCGGTCATCATCTGGATCCTCGCGGTGCACAAGGTCATACTCCTCAAGGTCTTCCTCGTCTTCCTCTTCTTCTTCTTCTTCTTCCTCAAACACTTGCTCTGGATCTTCGTCTTCTTCGGATTCAGGCTGAGGGTGGAAGATGGCCTCTCCGTCAGGGTTGTGCTCCTCCTCCAAAGGCTCGTCCTCGGGATCGTCCAGTGCTTCTTCATCTTCCTCGGGTTCGGACTCGTCCGTCTCCATGGGGTCTTCGGCATCAGAGGGTCCCACGATGTCGCCATCGGTCTCGGGGTTCTGAGACGATGCCGGCGGAAGATCCGGATCAGGAGCGGTCTCGGAGTCAGTGAGCTCCCCGTCAGCGGGGTGTAGAATCGAAGGGTCCTGCTCGCCAATGACGTCCCACGGCACGTCAAAAGTCGTCAATGGCCCCACTGTGAGGTTGCTGTCGCGATAGAACCATGCTGCGAATCTGTCTGGCCTCCAGTCTGCTAAGCCCACATCCATCCAGATAGTGCCGTACTTCCTAATATAAGCTTTCCCTTCTCCCACCGGGTACTCCGTGGAATACTGCTCCACCCAGACGGGTACCCCAAAAATCGGCGGCGGTGGCATAATCAGGGTTTGGGGTCTGAAATGGTGGGTCCCACGACGGGGTGAGATATACTCAATAAGCTAGCCTAACCCTAAGCTAGACATTTGGGATTTCCAGACTTTCCTAAACACATGCAATGACTAAATGAGCGATAACAAGCAATGGCACGTAGCAACTCAATTTAAACATATATAGTCATGGAATTCACAACTTAGGCCAGACAGGACTTGTACTTTGGCACTTGGCGTTCCATCATACAGAGAATAGTTCACACATACGACGCGATTGAGGCTCTCATGGCTTAGCCCACGTAATAACGCATCAGGCTTAAAGAATCAAGGAGCCCGCGTTTAACGCCTCAGGCTTCCAATGCCATTTCTCATGACCCGCGTTTAACGCCTCAGGTCCACCCCGCGTTTAACGCATCAGGATGCCTCATGCACATATACTTATAAATCCTTTCCATTGACATAATTAAATCAATCGTGCACATTCTCATCAAACTGAGCTCAATTCGGCTCTTTAAGTTACCATCCCATATCACGGCAATACATCACACAAATCAATAAATCAAGTCCATGGCAATGTCATGCGATCAATATCATATTAATTGAGATGATTCAATGCCTTCATGATTGGCCATTCGGCCATGTTACACAATCAATGGCACATCAATCAATTAAGGCCTATAACTCACTAATTAACCACATGAGACCCAAAATCACTAACATAGGGTCACTTAGCTCAATTGGACTCCCTTCAATTCTCACGACCAGAATACAATTTCATAGTTTAAAGGCCGTTTGTTCAATATATTCACAAGATTATCCCATGATCGAACACTCCTATGTCCCGTTGAAGATTCCAACAATTTAATCGAATACGATTCAAGCTCTAGCTCATCCTACGGTGCCATGGGGCATTCGGCCTACACCTAGGGACATTCACCAATTCATTTCATCCATGATTCTTAACATTTCAAGCATCAAGACTTGTCAAGTCCAATCTATCCTACACATCACAAATTCGGATTTCTAGAGGACTCCCCCTAAACAGCCCATTAAACACATCAAAACAACCCTCTCTTAGTCCTTCCTTCACACAAGGTCCTACCAAAGGGTTAGGGGAGCTTACCAAGTGTCAAGAGCTAGGGGAACTCGGCGGCAACGGTGGAGGAGTGGCACGAGTGGTCTGATCCGGCGCGATCAGACCTGGTCCCTTAGGAAAATCCACAAATGGCCAAGGTAATTTAGTGGAAAGCACTCCTAACACAAGCTAACAACCTCCTAATATGTATATCTAAGGCCCTAGAGTCACTTACCTCAAGAAAATCAAAGTTTTCTCAAGAACAGCCCTTCTTCATCCTTCTCGGTTCGGTTCGGCCTTGGGGTGTTCGGGCGGCTTCGGGCTCCAACGGCGGTCCAGCTAGGTTCGGGAGGGGAGGGAGCGTCGTCTAGATGGTGGTGGTCGAAGGTAGCGGAGCGACGGCGAAGTGGTGGCCGGCCGCGGCTTGGCCGAGAGAGGAAGAGGCGACGGCGAGAGGGAGAGAGTGGGAAGAGAGCGAACGAGAGAGTGGAGAGAGAGAAGAGTCGGCCGAATGAGGTGAAGGGAAGGGGGTTGTATGATATGAAGAGAAGGATTTTTGGAGGGAAAGTGGTAGTGGGGTGGTTCATGGGGTATGTGACAAGAAATAGTGCTTAGGAATGACAAGGTTAGTGGGGTAGGTTTGGGGCAATTGTCCAATCAAGCTTGGTGTATTGCACTTCAATAATTCATCACTCAAATGACCACTCTACCCTTGGGATTTCTGCTGAAGGTGGGGGAGGCAAATGACCACTTTGCCCTTGCTTTGTCTAGTGAAAAGTGTGCTAAGCCTAGGGGTAAAAGGGTCGATTTCGCTCGTCGGTTCGAATTTCGCTTTTCTAGCCTATACGGGACTTTTTCTAACCTTGATAGCTCTCCGATGAGGCGACGTCCAAATTTACTCCAATGCGATCTTCGAACGTCCGGCCTCCAAACTCGACATCCAATCTATGGCTAAATTCAGTCAATTGTCATTCCAGTGCGTCTCAAACTAACGGGTGGCTCTTAGGAGTTACGCGTATCGACCCGCGACTAATGTCACGTTTAAGAGTTACTCGAGCCACGGCTGCTTTGGTTGTCATGTAATCGCGAGGGTCAATCACTAGTCCCGAAGGTTTCGATTATTAGGAATCGATTTAGGTTAATTCGTAAATCACGTCATGGTCATACGGAATCACCCGTGAACCAATCGTATGACACTAGCAAATCGTTCTAAAACCAATCTTAGATAAACCTTTTGCGGTCCAAAATATTCCCTCGACGATCCTTATGGTCAAAGCGTCTACTCGTGGTTAAGTTCTTTGGTCCACGCACTTTAAATCCTATATGGCCATTGTCGCGACCCTCTTGAGGTTGTCGGGCTCTCGAGGGCTAATGGGCCGTCCTGTCTGGTCGGACGCGGGCATCTCCCAAGACCCATTACCCAAATCGCAACGGAGGTATGCGTGATCGACTTTCAGTGTGGTCTAGTGACATGTGCTAAGTGTGCATGCCATGAAGTCGCCACCAATCATTTTTTTAGGGTATGATTGGACCACCCAATCGAATAGTTGGGAGTTTCTATTCAATTCTGCGAGAACCAGAGAAATGGTTTCGGGGACTTAGTTACACCAACTGTCAGAGTTGACGCCCTTTCGGTACCTAAGTTGACTGAATTTTCTAGCCTGAGATTCATGCGGATGAGTAAGGTATGAACCCTAAATCTAGAAATTCATGTAGATAAGAGTGATTATCCTAGCAATCACAATCAGTAATAAAATGCCCAACTCAAGGAATCTAGATATGCAAATAAATCACATGGCATTCCTAGTAAGGTCCTATTTATCAATCACAGCTCAAGAATGATTTAGCTGTCCTAGCCATTCTACACACGATCTAACCTAAGAAAAGCATTAGGAAGCATCGAAGGAGTTCGAGAGTACTCACATGGGGTTCGCCGTGCCCTGGTTTGGTCTTGGACGAGCTATCGAGCTCATGCCGACCCGATTATATTTGGGGATCCACTCGGCGTTTTACACCATGAAATCATGTGAAACAAAAACGAAAATATTCAGCAAGGGGCATTTATTGTAGATGGTGGTCGATCTAATTGGACGTCAAGACTAAAAAAGATGTAGAAATTTACAAATTAAAATACTCGAATGACATTTTTTTGCCAAATTCAACTCTATGCGTCGTGAAGAAACACATGCAATTGAACTTAAATTTTGACTATTTATGAGTTCAAAATGTAAAAGAAATTAAAATAAAAATATTGACTATTTTTCTATATTTTTACGACATCGAACGCTATTTTTCTTCATTTTTCATGTATTTTTCTATTTTTGGAAAATATTAAAAAATATTAAAAAATATGAAAAATTATTTTTTTTTTTATCAAAAATGGTTCCTTTAGCTTGGTCAAGGCTACCAAAGATGATTTTTTAATTTTTTTTTAACTTTTTATAGATTTTTTATGAATTTTTTAAAAATAAACTATGAAAGACTGATCAAAAATCAGGTGTCAACAGCTGCCCCTCTTTGAGAGGAATTTCGTCAGAGGTTTCTCTCAAAGACAAGGTGACACCTGTGTTCCGATCAACTCGACTGGGAAAAGAAAAGAAATCATGACATCCAATTTTCATGCCCATCAATGTGTGCTTTTCCTTAAAAAGAGATGTGCTCATTCAATTCCCTGATATGATGTAAGAAAGTTAAGGAGTAGATAGACTTCCCTGCCCCTTACCTGCCGAATGCTTGCGGCATTTGCTGTGTCTGATGGGTTCAAGTAGATTCCTAAGGACTTGTCATCGGAGTGTCCTGGGGATGTTAAGCTCTGACCTGTATGGTAGGTCAAACCATAATGGGATTCCTAACTGATAGGAACCTAAGGAAGACGCATCCCACATTTGGGAATTTGCCAAGGGTTTTGATACGTGTGGTGGACTAAACTAGAAATGGCTTGCCTAATGTAAGGCTTATTAGGGAAAACGACTCCTCCCGCGTTCGGGATTCATCAAGGTTTTGATCCGTATGGTGGATCGGACCATTGGGTTGATCCTTCAGGCGGTCTCTACCAGTCCTTTGACCCTTCAGGCGGTTTCTACCATTCATTGACCCTTCATGCGGTTTCTACCATTGAGTTGACCCTTCAGGCGGTTTCTACCATTGGTTGACCCTTCAGGCGGTTTCTACCATACATTGACCCTTCAGGCGGTTTCTACCATTGTTTTGACCCTTCAGGCGGTTTCTACCATTGGTTGACCCTTCAGGCGGTTTCTACCATACATTGACCCTTCAGGCGGTTTCTACCATTGTGTTGACCCTTCAGGCGGTTTCTACCATTGATTGACCCTTCAGGCGGTTTCTACCATTGAGTTGACCCTTCAGGCGGTTTCTACCATTTATGAGATTCCAAATTGATATGAATCAAAGGATGACGTACCCGCTCTTCGGGGCTAGTCGGAGACTCGATCATTCTGTGGATCGGTCTTAGAAAAGATTTGCCTACTAAAAGGCTTCACCTAAGGATGACGCACCCAGTCTTTGGGGTGGCCAAAAGTCCTGCAGAAAGCTTAGACCTGAAAAAATTTTCCTCGCCAAGAAGATATTAGTAATCTTTGGGAAGACAATAATTGTCTAACTGACAAAATTCTACGACTTAATCATGAAATGTGAATTTTGATTGTTGGAGGTTATCCAAAACATTCTTGCCATATACAGATGTGATCATAAATTCCTTGCACGGAAACTCTAGATCAAACAATTTGAAAATTTCAAAAAGAGTTTGCTCAAAACATCCATTGGAGTATTTCTCACCCAAGAAGGCTCCTCACTGCTCTGTGATAATGATCTTTAATAGGGAAAGTGCTCAATTTCCTACCGACCTGTGCCTGGGTTTCAGGATCATTCGCAACGCATACATTTCGACCGATCAGGAGGTCTTTCACGGGACCGTAGTGTTAGGCTTGGATATCGGTTTCCAAGGGGGACTCACTTTTGAGTCAAGGCCGTTGAACGAAATTTTTCACTATCTGATCCGGGTTTACAAGTCAAGAACCCTGCAAAATGAGAAAGAAATAGTCTTGCTCGTACTTCTTTGAGCTAAGTTATACATTAACCCAAGTGTCTTAGTCAGATAAGACTACTTCAGGGTTGTAACATTGGAAGGATTGGGGACCGAAAAAGGCTTATTTTTTGCCCAGAAATTGTGAAGGGTTTGACATTGGTGATCATTGCAAATTTGCCACATGTCCTTCGAAGAACATCTCCATTTCTTGAAGTGTACACTCCTCTTTTAGAGCGCACAAGGATGTTTAAAAGCGTCTCTTGTTACATTAAGAGACCGTCTGTTTGTGTGTTTACAATTTGAGCACGACAACATTTGGCGAGTAGTCATCTTGATCTAACTCCTTTGCAGGGTCTTTTCATCGTCTCTCTAGACTTTACTGGGGATATTTTGAATAGACATCAGCCTTGCTTTTTACCAGGCACTTTGCTTTTTCTTGATGTCTAGGGATTTTTCTTTTCCTCCTTTTTTTAATCCCGTGTTTTTCTTTTCTTTTGGAGCTAGGATTTTCGGCAATCATGCTTGATATGCAACTTAAACTTTGGCACGCTTCCATTCCTAGAGTGATGTTGCCTTTGCTTTGGAATATGCAATGATCACCAATAGGTTGATGAAATGAATTTGCTGGCTCAACTTGGTTGTGCAAAGGATAACAGTGTGTAGGATAGAGAAATGAATCATTCTCGTCATCCTATGACACTTGGATTATCATATAAACAACACACAAAGATTTATGTTAGTCCGAGCAAGAAAATTTCTAACCGTTTACTTTCTGATACTGTTGGACTAACCTTCATTTGCCCCAATGTGGGGTGGTTCTTGACAGGGTTGAGAATGAAAATCGCCGTTCAATGGGGTTCTCAATGGGCATCTGTAGTGTTTGGAATGAAGAAATAAATGCCTCTGTCATCTCGATCCATGTAATCGTTGCGAATGACCCTTATATCCATAGGTTAAGGTTTCGCTATCATTTCCAATCTCCTCATCTCTCAAGTGTGTATGGGACGTGTTTGGATTAGGCTCGCTTCTCTTATGAGAAAATACCCTTTTGAACAGTTCAAACGACTCTTATTGGAAAAATTCATTTCATTTCATCAAGATTTATCCTTCAAAGGGATTTTATGATGCACCATACATGTGTAATTCATGTTCAGACAATCTCATGTTTTAAAACATGAATGTCAATGAAGTAAGAATTCTATGTCTTTTTAGATGTGAGAATCGAATTAATTCTGAAAGTTTTTAATCTCCAATGAATTGGGAAAAGGGATACTTACCTGCCCATCGAGGCTGGAGATCCTGGAGATATAAAAGGGATATGTCATTGTATATTCTAAAACTTTACAAAAATTGGAACGATACATCTTACCCTTGGTCATATGCTCCAACGAGTGTACAAGGGTTGTGAAAATCTGCACTTCACATAGTAACACAAGATTGTTGGGTGTTCTAAAGTTCTTTCGACTTCTTGGTTTTTGGAGAAAAATGAAACTTACATGTGTGCCCTGATGGCGAGCTCCTGCCAAGGATAAATATTAAGCATTATTTTGGGTTTCCAAATTCAAAACAAATTGGGACGATACTACTTTACTCTTGATTTGAATTCCATTCTGCATGCCAATGTGCGGATTGTAGAAGCCGGCCCTCAAGCTTGTGGCCATGATTTCTTCGTCTGGTTGGGCAACGAATCCACCTCGAGGATTTACGTCGGAGGAGATTCATTCATCTTTTTGGGCGTGTTTCATGCACTGTTTTGTTATTTGAATGCATGGCTTCTTGGGTGCCTCATCTCTGTTCATCACCTGAGAGGAAAATGAGAGAACATTATCCCCGCATCTGATTGAAAATCATTTAGGAACGATACGTTCTTTTTACCAAATGGGTGGCTCCGCGGCCAAATGTGTTTTACATTGAAAGGATGGATTCCATTACGCTCTGCGGATGATAGCTATTGCTTCGGGGACTTGCCCCACGGATCAAACGATGAATTTGATGTCTTCGGCTTCGACATGCTTTCCAGATGTAGGAATGGTTTGCCCACATTTTCAGTGGAGATGGGTTTTGTCGAGTGGGCAAGATCAAAAACTCATCCTAGATTTGGCTTTAGTCGAAGGTTGAAATCCCGACCTTGGATAAGCGAATCATGATTCATCTCCTTCTGCTTCGGATTTGTCATTTGCGTGCTTCACATTTTACAATACCAACTTCGCCGCTTGATGAAAATGAATCGATGATTTTCGAATTGCCCCAAGTTCTATAGTCATCTGCGTCGAATCTCTTTGAACTTCATCGGGTGATAGACAAACTGATAAAATGATTTTTCAATCCTGAGATCGAACTCCTGACGTTTCGTACCACTTCCAGTTCACTGACTACCAGGACAAAGCACTATTGGCGTCCCTAACTGGTTCGTTTTTTGTTATAAAATTCTTGAAGCAGTTAGCGACCCCCATCGAGAATGAAACAAGCTCAATTTAGAGTTCATAACGACTAAAGGTCCCTTAGAACGATACAGAGCTAACCGTCTTTGAGCTCGCTCGGGCTTTTGCTCGCATTTTCCTATGTGAAGCCTTTAAATGTTTTTCTTCGTGGCGTTCAATTGATTCGCCTCGACTCTAATCTAACAAGGGATTGTCGTACTCAAGCATGATGATGCTCGCAGGTAGTACTGATCGCTGCCCCAGATTAACTCTAGGCATTAAGGAAGATTATCTTGCATGGAAGACTTTATGACAGAAAGATTAATGATACATCCATTCACATGTGCCTAGTTCCCTTGAGGATTCTCGGTGATCAGCCAGCTACACCATGAATCAGACATATAATCGTCATTTTGGATCATAACTTCATAAGTCCATCAGTTTTAAACTGATCGATCCAGATATGGAGCTCCTCATCAAGGAAATCTTTTGATTCTTCGAGCAACTGATATTCGGGTTGACCATCATCGCTTGGCGTTGAAGGATTCCTGTTTCTGTTGTGAGCGATCTGATTCTTCGTGCTAGAACCTTCGTCGTTGCTCGAGATTATAAGAGGATGATTGATCGGTTCACTATCAAAAGCACATTCCATTTGGGAATGGGAGAAACAAAAATCCTCAAAGCATCCGCCCGCTTGATCTTCCGAAATCATATGCCCAAGCCGGGCAGATCTTTGAACACTAGGCGCAATATGTTGATCGGGGATAGGAAGAGCACTAGCGAAAAGTTGCTGCTCAAACCAAGGAGTTCGTACCTGCTGCACTTGTGGCATATACTCTTGAGGGGTGCTGAGATGATTCGGGGGAATATTCTGATTAGCGCCCAAGTAGTCGATGGTGCTGCTACCAGCTTGGTCGGTGCCTAGATTCGGCAGGGTATTTCTTACTTCAGGGGCATTGTAGTTATAGCCATGCCTAGTGTTTAGGCACAAGTTGAGTTCTTTCAGGTTCAGTGCTGTGTGGCGCTGTCTTAGCGCCCTTCTGTAGCTCTTGAGGTGACTCGCGACTCCATCTTTAGTGAGTCCTGGTATGTTCATGATCTCAAGTATGCGCGTTGGATATGCTGAGTTGATCCCTAGTTGCTGAACCGCACTAAGGAACTTGAGATGAAGCTCGGGGGACCAATTGACCCTCGTCTTCTTGCGACCCGGAACAGTGTTGACAACTTGGCTATTGCTCTCTGGCCTATTTCCAGTAGAATTTGATCGAGCCGGAAAATGTTGTGGAGGGAATTCATCAGCTTTGGATTGGTCGGTCGTGATAGTAAGCTCATCGTTAAGGAAACTCCAATCATGGTGACGCATATCACATCCTTTAGAAGGCATCGATATTGACTTCGTAGAATTGATTTGTTCATGCATATCTCCAACAAAATCCGATTGTATCGAAGATGGTTCGAGGGAGTGGGGTGGTGAATGAGCATTTTCAATCCTCATATAAGGCTTATCAAGGAACATTTCGCCGAGAGTGATAGGGCCACCGCAATTAAGGTAAGCGATAGTGCTGGGAGCTTTCTTATACCTCATGTTCTTCGCTCGAAGCTTTTCGTTTTCCTCCTTTAGAATCGCAAGTTCTTGACGTCTGTGTTGAGCCCTCAATTTGGCTCGCTTATTTTGAAACCAAAACTTGACCCTCAAAGGTTTCATCCCTAGCTTCTGGCCCAATTCATTTCTTTGTTTCATGTTCGGGAGAGGGCATTCACTAAAGAAAGCTTCAAGCTCTTGGATTTCATTCTGAGTGTGGCACTGGCGACGTTTCCTTTTCCGAGATTGACCATCGCTGCTGCTGTTGTCGTCGCTGCTGAGATCCTGAACTTCGTTGCCGAAAGGGTTGGGTTCTGTGGTTCTGGTACCAGACGCCATCCTGGAATCTTCGAGATCTCTCAGTAGTTCATTTTCTGAGATTTTTGGATCAGTCGCCTCTAGCAACTGATGGTAACCCTCAAACATGTTGGATCGAAAAATGTTCGATCAATTTTTGCTCACTCAGGGTTCTCTACTCTCTCATGTATGCTCACTCTCTCTAAATTTTCTTTTGAGTGGTTCTGTATGCCCATGAAACGTTCTTTAAACATGGATGAAGATCGTCAGGCAAGCGTTGCTCCCAAGATTTCGTATTTCCCGCTTTGTCGTCTTCTTTCTTCTTTTCAACGTGGAGGGACACCAGATCGATTTCCTTTTCTCGATATCCATGTCTGTCTCCCACTTATTTTCAAAAAGGTGGAACTACGCTCGCCTCCTGCTCAGTTTTTTAATATGATGGGACCGCCAAATCCTTTCGCAACTTTTTTCGATAGTTGCGCTTAACTCCCGCTCAATTTTAATATGGTGACACCGACATATCTTTTTACAACTTTTTTAGGTTTATCAAGCCTGAAATCGCGGACTGGGACAGATCTGATGGTTCACCGAAAGAGCCACCACTGCTTTACCCAATTAACTTGGCTCCACGAGCATTATTGCTGTGTCTTTCTTCATTCTCGAGTTGCTATAAAAGGAGGAGTTAATGCAGAGAAGATTAACACTCTTACATAATTGCCTTTTCTTATTTTAATCACTCTACCACACTCATCTTCTTCTCCCTCACTCCAACGAAAATGACCTCCTCTCCTATTCGCGCTTTCTCGGCCGAAATTTTGGCCCAGTGGGAAAAACTCTATAACCTCCTCGGTCGAGGCTATGCTCATATAGCCGATCACCCAGAAACTGAAGATGAAATCCGCATTTTGCTCGTGGAAATAGACACCACCTCCATCGAGGGCACTAATTTAGAGAGGGAATATAGAATCTTCCCAACCCTCTTTATAAACTTTTTAGAGACTTACCGTGTCGCTCATCGAAAAGCTACCGTGGCTCACGTTTTGCGAGCTCGCTATGAGGATCGGTCCAACTGCTTGGTGTTGGCCAACCTTGTGGCCGATAGTCACAGAAAGGCTGTTGAGTTCGCCAACAAGCGAGTCTCGATGTTGCTTCGCGAGAGGGGAAATTTGGTGGAGCGCTTGGCCTTATCCCTGACCACCTATGAGCTCGACCGTCGTAATGTCGTGTTGAAGTTTCAATGTGAGTGGCAGGAAGAAAGGCTTGACAGCATTACCGCGGATATAGCCCATGGGAGAGGACTAGTTCGGGACCTGGAAATAGCCGCCGAAGATCACGGGACCAAGGTTGCCGAGCTTAAAGGGGAATGTAAACGCCTTCTTCTTAAGCTTGCAGATCTCGAGTCTCGAGGTGGTGAGTATAAGCAAAGCATCAATAATATGGAGGGCCAACTTGGTTCCTTTGTGATGCTAATTAGGGCTCATTGCGGTTTTATGTTTCCACCCCGATGATTTGTATGATCTGCTTTTAAGGTCCCTCGATTGAGCGAAATGAATGAAAGCTCTAATGTGTGTGTCTCAACTTCTGTATGGCTGACTTTCTCGAACACCTGACCACTCTCAACCTAGGCAAGCTGCGCTTTGACATTGATGATTCGAGCGTGTACATCTTGATTTTTTAATCTTGCTTATGATCGGATAAAGGAACCTCCCACCGCGATTATCCACAAAAAGACTTCTCTTCTCTACTTGTTTTTAACCTGTTTCAAATGAAAAGGCAGAATCAGAAGAAAGAATTTGAAAAATAAAGCATAAATCCTTTCAATTTTATGCTTACTTGTGATTAATAGGGATAAGAGCTTTTACAAGGGTTTTGGCCTTGTGCAAAAGCTTTTATCAATATTCCTCAAAGGAAAGCATATCATTGAAAGGAATGTAATTCACGATAATCGCCTTTGATCAATTCCAAGAAAATCAATGGAATGTTCAAAAGTACACAATTACGATGTGTTTTAAATTCAATTGAAGATACGGTATCCAAATTAAAGCCGTTTGCTAAGAACGAGAGTAATTTGGATATCTATCTTTTCATTAAATTTGAAAAACACGAATACTCTTGATCAATTATTGTGGATTACCAATGATGCAAAACATGCATGAACCAATTCAAGTTTATAGTTCCTTCTGGCGAAATTGGGATTGTATTGCCCTATACGGCCAAAAGGTTGTATAAGACTTCCAATTTCAATTTCATCCAAAGGAATTATAAAATTGATTTTGGAGTATTCGAGTGATTAGAAGAAATGCCACTATCACATTCCAATGACAAGTCAATAGAAATACAACAAATTTCAATCTGAATGTATATAAACACAAATAGATCCCTAATACAATCAATATAAGGGATCAGATAGAGAGGATCTCAGCAAAATAAATCCTATACAAGAAGGCTAGAAATGAAAATTAAAACAAAGGAATGTGATCTTAATACTTAGAGATGCCCCAGTTTCGATCTTTGAGACGTGACTTCAGGATCACCTATTCCAAATCGTCATCTTCATTAGATGATACCTCAATGATGTCCATAGCAGGCTCTTCTTGTCCACTTGGCGCTCGTAATGGGATGACACCATCTTCATCTTCCATCAAGAACATTGGGAGGAAAACACACCTATCTATCCTCAAAATGGCATTTAATCCAATCACCGGAATTATGCAATGAATATAATGATTAAGAGCTGTAACAAGTTCGAGGGATAGAAAAGTCTTACCAACCAAACTTAAGAGAAAATCAAGCTTCTCTGTATTTTTAGCAGTGTTAGGTATACTAACCTTCCATAGACAAACGCATGAGACAAGTGAGGGAAAACTCCTAAAAATCAAAAGATAGGGCTTGGTACCTAAAGCCAAGGTTCTCACCTCGAATTCTGGGAAGAGCCGATTCCATTGCACAACTATCGTTGCATTGGGACTCAATCCATAGTTCGAAGTGAGCGGAATTGAAAAGTGGATTACCCCATGTTTTTCCTCACGGAGATTCCATTTTCAATTCCTACTGTTGTGTTCCTAAAGAGGGCGCCTGGGGTTTTAGGCGCAATTGTGTGTATTCATTGTGTCGTGCTAAAGCAAAAGACATGCATTTTATTTAACAATCACCGCTTCAATATAAACATCCACACAATCATACATCCAAAACTCTTGCCTGCATAAAACAAAGTTAACAAGCACTTCACCCCTTATTTCTCCCGTCTACAAAAACATCTAACACATTCGTTAGCATATACACCTCACTTTCGAGAGCATCTGCATAAAATTAGGTTAGAAGAATCAATCAACTTTTTAATCGGCTCAAGTCCACTAAATGGTTAAGAACCAGTCCCCAGCGGAGTCGCCAGTCTGTCGCGACCCTCTTGAGGTTGTCGGGCTCTCGAGGGCTAATGGGCCGTCCTGTCTGGTCGGACGCGGGCATCTCCCAAGGCCCATTACCCAAATCGCAACGGAGGTATGCGTGATCGACTTTCAGTGTGGTCTAGTGACATGTGCTAAGTGTGCATGCCATGGAGTCGCCACCAATCATTTTTTTAGGGTATGATTGGACCACCCAATCGAATAGTTGGGAGTTTCTATTCAATTCTGCGAGAACCAGAGAAATGGTTTCGGGGACTTAGTTACACCAACTGTCAGAGTTGACGCCCTTTCGGTACCTAAGTTGACTGAATTTTCTAGCTTGAGATTCATGCGGATGAGTAAGGTATGAACCCTAAATCTAGAAATTCATGTAGATAAGAGTGATTATCCTAGCAATCACAATCAGTAATAAAATGCCCAACTCAAGGAATCTAGATATGCAAATAAATCACATGGCATTCCTAGTAAGGTCCTATTTATCAATCACAGCTCAAGAATGATTTAGCTGTCCTAGCCATTCTACACACGATCTAACCTAAGAAAAGCATTAGGAAGCATCGAAGGAGTTCGAGAGTACTCACATGGGGTTCGCCGTGCCCTGGTTTGGTCTTGGACGAGCTATCGAGCTCATGCCGACCCGATTATATTTGGGGATCCACTCGGCGTTTTACACCATGAAATCATGTGAAACAAAAACGAAAATATTCAGCAAGGGGCATTTATTGTAGATGGTGGTCGATCTAATTGGACGTCAAGACTAAAAAAGATGTAGAAATTTACAAATTAAAATACTCGAATGATATTTTTTTGCCAAATTCAACTCTATGCGTCGTGAAGAAACACATGCAATTGAACTTAAATTTTGACTATTTATGAGTTCAAAATGTAAAAGAAATAAAAATAAAAATATTGACTATTTTTCTATATTTTTACGACATCGAACGCTATTTTTCTTCATTTTTCATGTATTTTTCTATTTTTGGAAAATATTAAAAAATATTAAAAAATATGAAAAATTATTTTTTTTTATCAAAAATGGTTCCTTTAGCTTGGTCAAGGCTACCAAAGATGATTTTTTAATTTTTTTAACTTTTTATAGATTTTTTATGAATTTTTTAAAAATAAACTATGAAAGACTGATCAAAAATCAGGTGTCAACAGCCATTCCCCAATGGTTAGTCGACTCGAGAGTGATCAATTCTGAGTGAGATTAACTGGAATACATCGATAGACATTCATTCACTGATAAGTTTCGAGATGGGGTCGGAATTCAGAATGTCACAACTCTTCCCCCCTTACAGAAATTTCGTCCTCGAAATTTACATCTCAACCACCTACTCAAACAAATGGGAGTGCTGACGCCTCATCGCTTCCTCACTTTCCCAGGTGGCTCCTTCAGTTCCATGGTGCTCCCAGATCACCTTTACTAGTGGGATCGTTTTGTTCCTTAGGACTTGCTCCTTCCTGTCCTCGATCCTGACTGGCCTCTCCACATACGTTTCTCGATCGTCTACTTCTATCACTTCGTGGTCCAGTACATGAGTCACGTCCGGTTCATACTTCCTCAACATCGACACGTGGAATACATTGTGAACTTGTGACAAACTTGGCGGCAAGGCGAGTGTTGACACCTGATTTTTGACCAATATATTATTGTGATTTTTATTCTTTAAAATTAATTAAAAATATCAAAAAAAGGTCATAAAATCACAAAATCAACTTTGAAAGCCTTGGTTTAGCCTTAGGAACCAATTTTGAGCAAAAAATATTTTTCGGTATTTTTAAATATTTTTCGAATTTATTTAATTATAAAAATACCCAAAAAATCATAAAAATACCATTCGTGGTCAGAAAAATACACAAAAATATTCAATAATTTTGTTTTAATTTCCTCTTCAAGTGTGTCACTTTAAATCTCAAAAATTCGGCTCGGGTCACTATGTTCCTTAACAAACATAAACCCGAACCGAACCCAAAAATTCCTTTTCGAGTCTTTTAATTTTCAATTTCCACTTTTTATAAGCTATGACATTGGATGCTAAAGTCTCGAAGTGCAATGGGGTCGATTTGCCCTCCAATTTGATTAATTTTAACCAAATGGACTTAATTGCACAATTTTCTTTCAATTTAGTCCCCGGTTTCACAATTTTTGAAATTAAATTTCATACGGGCATACCCATTGAAATTAAACACCTCCACCCCATAGTTTGCATCATGACGAATACATTGGTGGGTTCAATTCGGGCTATTTGTTCGTTTAGGCCCTCGATTAAGCGAAAATCATTTTCGGATCCTAGGGACAATTTGGGGTTTTCATTAAATTTCAATCAAAAGATTCATGAAAATACTCATATTTGATAGTAAACATGTCAAGGAGCCCGATTTTGCCATCAATTTCACAAAAATAGGTCAATTTGGGGCCCAATTGGATCGAATTGGTCGAACCGGGCCGGTCGGGTCAGGCCCGACCCGACCCGGTCCGATCGGGTCTGCAACTTTGTTGCAGACCCACCATGGTCGGGCGCACCAAACGGGAAAAGTGAGAACGAGCGGTGGTAGTCGAAGCGAGAGCACATGAGAGCGATAAAAAACTACTACTCATTGTCCATCCAACGAAGAATAGCATGAGGGATTCAATTATTCCTCCACCATCTTGAAAGAAGAGGCATCAAAGGAAAGTGGGGGACAAAGGTGTTAAAAAAAAGAAAAGAAAAGAAAAAGAAATGGCACTTCACGTTGAGGCCATGCATAAAAAAGGATAGAGGCTCGGCGGTGGGGGGCGGGGGGCTGGAAGAGGAGAACTTCGGACAGAAAATGAGAGAGGGGTCTCGTGGGTTGCCGACATGGAATCAAACTCGTTGCAAGTCCAGTTGAGGAGAGGATCCTCAGAGAAGCAGTCGCGCCTTGTTCAGGCGAGACCGCCAGCACCCATCATCACCTGTAAGTCGTCGTCCACAATCACCGAAGCCCCCCCCCCCCCCAGGTCGGTCTTTTCCTCCTTGCGGACTACCACCTAAGCCCAAGACGAGCTCCTGTCTAGTTAATGAGATAGCGTTTGTTCCATGCCTGTTATCGCCTACACCAGTTTGTTGGTCTGCTGCATTTCTTTGGTTTCGCTTTTTGTTCCATCATTTTGAACGAATGGCCGTCCGGAAGGCTTGACAAGGCCCTGGCTCGCCACCTAGGAGTTGGTGAAAACCTGAGACCCTTAGAAAGGATAACCGAGTGGAGCTCCGTTTGAGCGGAGGCATGGTGCGGCTAGCACAGTCCGACGAGGGCAGTTGAGGTCGTGTCTGAACAGGAGCCCGACGCGACGGCGCCATCGAGTCGTTTCCGACGTGGTTTTCGTTTCGAACACGGGAGCAAGTCTCGGTGGCTGTCTTTGGTGCCTAGAGGCAACAGGAGGAGGTCGAGGGCGTTGGTACCCGGCGAGAAGCACAGTGGCGCCCAAAGGTGAGCAGGGCCGGTTGGCTTCCAGCAGGTCCGACGGGCGTGCCCTGGTGGCGATGTGACGAACGAACTCGGGCTGCGGTCAAAGATGTCGGTAGGTGGAGAGTGCGAGCGAGCGAGTTCCGACGGTGCGACGGTGCGGCAACTCGAGCCAGCCGTAACTCAAGTGATGACTCAAATCAGAGGTGGCGTAGTAGCGTCGGACCTCCGCACGATGGTCTCGGTATTGAAACACTAAGTCCGGCTTAGTAGGGAGGAGGTCCGACGGTTGAGACCTTACGGCGGCATGACGAACGAGTTCGGACGGCGTAGGTGTGAGGCGTTCGAAGGCGGTTGATGTCGAGTGAGCCGCGTCGCCGTGTGGTGTGACAGAGAAAAGGGCACAGCAGCATATGAAGATGATGATGAACAGCAAATACTAGGGCCAACTCACGTTTTTTTTTTATTTTTATTGGCTCCTTGGGGCTCGGGCGAATGGGTCCAGGAGGTTTGAAGGGGAGGACTTTGGGCTCGGGTGGGCCAATCCGAGAGGAAGGAAGAGAGAGGCTGGGCGTGAGGTCTGGGCCGAATGAAGGCCTGAATTGGGTTTGGTCTCTGGTTACCTAGGCTTTTTGCCTCTTGAGTTCGGACCGGGCTTATGTTTCAAGCCCAGTCCGAGCGAGGAGCCTGGCCACGGGCTTGAAGGGCCAGGCCGTGGACGCCTAGGTTCCGTCTCGTCCGGGTCGGGTCCGAGAACCTGACCCGGCCCCTGTCCTATTTAATTAATTAATTAAAAAAAGGTAAAAAAAAATAGAAAAATTCCAAAAATAATTAAAAATCATAAAATTTCATGAAATATCAAAAAGAAAGAAATAGATAGAAAATGCATTTATTTGCTTATATGGTCTCAATTAGGCTTTATATGTGTTCAATTTGTCGATTTGTTCTCCGTGTTTAATTCACATGACTTAGTCTTGACTTCGCTTGTGAATGTCTGAATATTATGCATGTCTTAGTAGATAAATTAGCGCGATAATTAGAGTTTAATTCGAGACACTCGTTTTATCCTTTAATTGTCTGAACTTTGCTGACTATCTACTTTGAGTAAGTGCATGTTCCAAAGGCTTGATGCACCATTTTGATATTCCAATGAGGCGACTGACAATGATGCCCATGGCGATGGAAGCTCAACGGGGCTTGGTGATTGAGATGAAGCGTACGAAGAAGGGTTGCAGGCTGAGGCTGGGCGATTGAAGGTCGGTGTCCAAACCGGTATATTTTACATACCCGATCCGTATATCAAAGTTATTATGTGATTTACTTATGCACATTGATTGCGCTTTCATTAAAATTGATTGTGATTGATAGGAATAGTCTTCTAATCTGCATGAAACCCTGAATCAAACCTACCCCACCCAAAATTGCGCCTGCATGAATTCTTAGCTAGGAAATCACTCGCGTTAGGTACCGAAAGGGCGTTGGTAATGACACCAGTGTAACCAAGTCCCCGAACCCAAAATCTCTGGTTCCGCAGAATTGATCGATCTCTCCCAATCGGTCAATAAGGTTTCCGGTCTACCCTCCAAGAAAGACCGGTGGCGACTCCAAATGCATGCACAAGTTGCACATGCCACCACGACCACACTGAAGGTCGAAAGCGATCGACTCTTATCGTCGAATCTTTTGAAAAATACTCCCGCCGCGATTTGGTATGGGCCTGGGAGGGCCCGCGCCGATCCAAAGCCCGCGATCCGCACCCTTGTGCGGGGGAAGGCCCGCGATCGGTAATCCATTAGCCGCGTCCGCCTTCGGACGGGTCGCGACAGCGAGTCTGTAGGCCAGAGTTCCAATCCGTTCCAGGATTTCGAAAGGGCCTACATACCTCGGACTCAACTTTCCTTTCTTCCCAAACAGAGATAGACCTCGCATCGGTGACACTTTCAAGAAAACATGGTCTCCTACCTGAAACTCCAAAGGTCTGCGCCGCTCGTCGGCATAACTCTTCTGGCGACTCTGCGCGGTTTTCAATCTTTCTCTTATGATTTTCACTGCCTCCACTGACTGTTCTACTAACTCTGGGCTTGTTATGCCTCGTTCACCAACCTCGTCCCAGCATAAAGGAGTCCTGCATGCTCTACCGTATAAAGCTTCGAACGGGGCCATTCCGATGCTCTGTTGATAACTGTTGTTATAGGCGAACTCCACCAAGTGTAGCTGATCCTCCCAGCCTCCTTTAAAGTCTAATACGCAAGCTCTCAGCATATCCTCAAGCGTCTGAATTGTCCTTTCAGAATGTCCGTCTGTCTGGGGATGATAAGCGGTGTTGTACTGTAGTTTCGTCCCCAAAGCCTCTTGGAGGCTTTTCCAAAATGAAGCGGTAAACTTGGGGTCTCTGTCCGAAGTAATTGTCACTGGGACTCCATGAAAACGAACTACGTACCTCATGTACAACTCCGCATATCTATCCATTGCGAAATCTTTTCTTACCGCTAGGAAATGCGCGGACTTAGTCAGCCTATCCACGATCACCCAAATCGAATCATGTCCCCTCTGACTCCTCGGCAAACCCATGACAAAGTCCATAGTAATGTGCTCCCACTTCCACTCGGGGATCTCCAAGGGCTGCAACATCCCACCAGGCTTACAATGCTGGGCCTTAACTTGTTGGCACGTCAAGCACTTTGCTACATGTTTAGCTACGTCCACTTTCATTCCATTCCACCAGTAGTGTTGGCGCAGGTTCTGCTACATCTTCGTGCCACCTGGATGAATACTGTAGTTGCTCCTATGAGCTTCCGACAATATCCTTTCTCTTAGTTCCTCGTCACTAGGCACGTACAAGCGTCCACGAAACCTCATAATCCCATCCTCAGATATTTGAAAGTCGGGTTTTCTCTTCGCGGCATCCAATTCCAGAATCTTTTGGATGTCGAGGTCCGTAGATTGCAACGCTTTCACTTTCTCATGAATCTCTAGCTCAATTCTTAATGTCGCTAGGAGACAAGACAGCTGGCAAACTTCGAGCTTGAACTCTGAATCCCTTATCCCTTCCAACAGGGTCCACTCCTTAACCATCAAATGCGCGATGCTTGACTTCCGACTCAGCGCGTCCGCAACCTTATTTGCCTTTCCGGGGTGATAAAGGATATCACAATCATAGTCCTTGAGCAGCTCCATCCATCGACGTTGCCTCATGTTCAACTCCTTTTGGGAAAACAAGTATTTCAAGCTCTGGTGGTCCGTGTAAATCTGAAACCTTTCTCCACACAAGTAATGTCTCCAGATCTTTAGTGCGAAAATAATAGCTGCCAGTTCCAAATCATGCGTCGGGTAGTTCATCTCATGAGGTCTTAACTGTCTTGATGCATAGGCCACGACTCTTCCATGTTGCATCAGGACGCATCCTAATCCCTTCAGCGACGCATCGCTATAAATCTCATAACCTCCAGGTCCGGAAGGAATGGTCAACACTGGTGTAGTCGTCAAACGATGCTTAAGTTCCTGAAAACTCCTCTCACACTTATCCGTCCATTCAAACCTCGTATCTTTCTTAGTCAGCCTCGTTAAGGGAGTAGCTATCGAAGAGAACTTTTCCACGAATCTTCGGTAATACCCTGCTAATCCCAGGAAGCTTCAAACCTCCGTTACTGACGTAGGTCTAGGCCAATTCGTTACTGCTTCAATCTTTGCTGGGTCTACTGAAATTCCATTTCCAGAGATGACATGTCCAAGGAATGCAACTTCGTTAAGCCAGAACTCGCACTTACTGAACTTGGCGTACAGCGAGTGTTCCCTCAACGTCCGTAGAACTATACTCAATTGCTCCTCGTGCTCCTCAGGACTCTTTGAGTAAATCAAAATGTCGTCGATGAAAACAATGACGAACCGATCCAAGTACTCTTTGAACACTCTATGCATCAAATCCATGAAAGCAGCTGGGGCATTAGTCAATCCGAACGGCATGACTGTAAACTCATAATGCCCATACCTCGTCCGAAAGGCTGTCTTAGGTATATCCTCTTTCTTAATTCTCAACTGGTGATAACCCGTCCTTAGGTCTATCTTGGAGAACACAGAAGCTCCTTGCAGTTGGTCAAACAAGTCGTCAATCCTTGGCAACGGGTACTTATTCTTGATAGTCACTTGGTTCAACTGCCGGTAATCAATACATAACCGCAACGACCCATCCTTCTTTCTCACAAACAAGACTGGCGCTCCCCAAGGCGAAGCACTTGGACGAATAAATCCTTTGTCCAGTAACTCCTGCATTTGGACCTTCAATTCCTTCAATTCCGACAAGGACATCCTATAGGGTGCCTTCGAGATAGGTTCCGTTCCGGGTGCCAACTCGATCACGAACTCTATTTCTCTTTCTGGGGGCAATCCTGGTAATTCTTGAGGGAAGACATCGGGAAAGTCGCGTGCTACAGCTATATCCTCTAGCTTTAACTCCTCTACGGTCGGATCCATCACGACAGCTAAGTAAGCTGGACATCCTTCGTCCAAAAGCCTAGTCACCTCAAGTGACGAAATCAAAGGGATCGAGGTTCCTCCTCGACTTCCCACAAACTCGAATCTAGGGCGACCATTAGGATGGAAATGAATCACCCTGCTACCACAATCAACGACAGCTCTCTGTCTACTCAACCAATCCATTCCGATAATCACGTCGAAGTCAAACATAGGCAGCACGGCTAAATCTATTTGTTCCTCACTACCACCGACGACTATCTTACAACCTAAACAACCTAAAGAAACCAGCACTTTATCCTTTAAAGGGGTGGTAACATGCAATATCACTTCCAGTGGTTTCAATTCAATTCCGACCAAATCAGCAAACTGAGCAGATATAAACGAATGCGATGCTCCAGGATCAAACAAGGCATAGGCAGCATGATCACATAAAGTAATCGTACCTGTGACCACGCCAGGCGCGTTCTCCACCTCCCTACGCGCCACAGCATAAACCCTTCCTTGAGCTGGCGGCCTATTAGCATTGTTCTGAGGTGGTCCCGCCTGCGGTCCCGCTGGCGGTCGATTCCCTTGAGTCTGAGCTCTTGGTGCCTGACTCGGGCAGTTCCTTATCTGATGGCCCAACTGGCCACACTTGAAGCAAGAGCCCGTCCTGCTCGGGCAAGGTCCGCTCCCATGCTTCCGTCCACACAAGCGGCAGTTCCAACTCGGCCGGGGAGCAGGCTTGCTAATGTTCCTTCTCACTGGAGGGACAAAACGTCGGTTGCTCACCATCGGCCTTTTGCCGAACGGGCGGTTATCCCTCACGGGAGTGAACCGCGATCCAGATGCCACTCCTCTTTCTCTCATGTCCCTTTCCACCAACTGACCTCTTTCATAGATGGCGCCATAGCCCTGTAAGTCCAACAGCACCAACTGGCTACGAAGGTCAGGTCTCAATCCGTCTCTGAACCTTCTCGCCCTATCCTCGGGGTTCTCGACCATTCTCGGAGCATACTTGGACAGCCTTGCGAATTCCGCCTCGTACTGGTCGATGGTCATTTGATTCTGTCGGAGATTCTGAAACTCAATCATCTTCTGTTCTTGAGCCGCTCTGGAAAAGTATTTAGCATTGAACACTTCTGCGAAGACGGTCCAATTCGGCTCTATCCCTTTGGGGAAAACTCTTCCCTTGGTGGCCTTCCACCAGTCATTCGCAGTCCCACGGAGCTGGTACACGGCTAGGGTTACCTTCTCAGCTTCGGTACAACCCAATACTTCGAATGCTTTCTCCAACTCCTCAATCCAAGCAGGGGCAGTTCCAGGGTCCCATGTACCATCAAACTTGGATGGCTTCAGCTTCATAAAGTGCTCCATCAGCTGGCCCATCATGCGATTCCCTTGTCCTTGGGCGTTGCCACCATCAATGTCGTGTCTGTTATTCCCATTATTCCCGTTTGCTAGGTTCGCAGCAGCGACTGCAGCTTCAGCAGCCTGGGCAACGGCAGCAGCTCTCTCCTGGGCCTGCCTGCCCATCAAGTTCCCAATTTCTTCCAGGATCCTCATGACTCCGTCATACCTAGGATCTTCTACCACTTGCGGCCTAGAGCTAGACGCCCCTCCAGTACCTCTGGTTCGGTTACTCATCTCGCTAAATCTCACGACACCTGAGCCACTATAATTCCATTCAGGAATTAGAGACCTAAGTCATCTACTTAAGTCGAACAAGGCTACGCTACACTCATAGCAGCAATCATAGTTAAGCCAATCATCACTCAAGCAGCCTTCAGAAGCATAGTAACCAAGAATTCATAATCATATCACACAGTTATATCACACAACCAGTCGCCTCTGCAACCTTACCAAATCACAATCGACTATCCAATTCAGCAGTCAGCAATTTACACTCAGTGCCAAGTACAAAGCCTTATAGCCTTAAGTCTAGCAAAGATGACGCCAGCCAATATGCCAATCACAAACGCCATTTCACATGCCATGCATTCTATGCCTAACTCTAGCGAATTCCCTAAGGTCTTACTACCCGATTGTCCTCAAACCATTACACCTTATTAGTCCACTCCTCAATCAACTTGAATCGAGCTGACCTTGCTCTGATACCAATTAAACGAGGATGTAACGCCCCGAGTCCTCATGGCGCACATCATCGCCTCACGACCAGTCCTTTTAATATGATACCCAGAATCCTTGCAGTACGCGGCAATGAAACTTAAATGAACATGCGGAAGCGTCATGCACAACTCCTTTACAGTTAAACACAAGATGGTTTGAGGGAATGAGACACTTAATCAAGTCATAGCATAGCATACGATTCACTTTACAACATAAGCACAAACTGGGATATAACACTTTGGATCAGGGGGGATGGTTAGCCTAATCAAAAGAGACGAAGGGCTAGGGGTCAGGCACTACTCAAAAGGTAACTTCAAAAGTCATGGGCGCCTAGGCTATCTAAGGGTCGAGCTCGCGGTCATCATCTGGATCCTCGCGGTGCACAGGGTCATACTCCTCAAGGTCTTCCTCTTCTTCTTCTTCTTCTTCCTCAAACACTTGCTCTGGATCTTCGTCTTCTTCGGATTCAGGCTGAGGGTGGAAGATGGCCTCTCCGTCAGGGTTGTGCTCCTCCTCCAAAGGCTCGTCCTCGGGATCGTCCAGTGCTTCTTCATCTTCCTCGGGTTCGGACTCGTCCGTCTCCATGGGGTCTTCGGCATCAGAGGGTCCCACGATGTCGCCATCGGTCTCGGGGTTCTGAGACGGTGCCGGCGGAAGATCCGGATCAGGAGCGGTCTCGGAGTCAGTGAGCTCCCCATCAGCGGGGTGTACAATCGAAGGGTCCTGCTCACCAATGACGTCCCACGGCACGTCAAAAGTCGTCAATGGCCCCACTGTGAGGTCGCTGTCACGATAGAACCATGCTGTGAATCTGTCTGGCCTCCAGTCTGCTAAGCCCACATCCATCCAGATAGTGCCGTACTTCCTAATATAAGCTTTCCCTTCTCCCACCGGGTACTCCGTGGAATACTGCTCCACCAAGATGGGTACCCCAAAAATCGGCGGCGGTGGCATAATCAGGGTTTGGGGTCTGAAAAGGTGGGTCCCACGACGGGGTGAGATATACTCAATAAGCTAGCCTAACCCTAAGCTAGACATTTGGGATTTCCAGACTTTCCTAAACACATGCAATGACTAAATGAGCGATAACAAGCAATGGCACGTAGCAACTCAATTAAAACATATATAGTCATGGAATTCACAACTTAGGCCAGACAGGACTTGTACTTTGGCACTTGGCGTTCCATCATACAGAGAATAGTTCACACATACGACGCGATTGAGGTTCTCATGGCTTAGCCCGCGTAATAACGCATCAGGCTTAAAGAATCAAGGAACCCGCGTTTAACGCCTCAGGCTTCCAATGCCATTTCTCATGACCCGCGTTTAACGCCTCAGGTCCACCCCGCGTTTAACGCATCCGGATGCCTCATGCACATATACTTATAAATCCTTTCCATTGACATAATTAAATCAATCGTGCACATTCTCATCAAACTGAGCTCAATTCGGCTCTTTAAGTTACCATCCCATATCACGGCAATACATCACACAAATCAATAAATCAAGTCCATGGCAATGTCATGCGATCAATATCATATTAATTGAGATGATTCAATGCCTTCACGATTGGCCATTCGGCCATGTTACACAATCAATGGCACATCAATCAATTAAGGCCTATAACTCACTAATTAACCACACGAGACCCAAAATCACTAACATAGGGTCACTTAGCTCAATTGGACTCCCTTCAATTCTCACGACCAGAATACAATTTCATAATTTAAAGGTCGTTTGTTCAATATATTCACAAGATTATCCCATGATCGAACACTCCTATGTCCCGTTGAAGATTCCAACAATTTAATCGAATACGATTCAAGCTCTAGCTCATCCTACGGTGCCATGGGGCATTCGGCCTACACCTAGGGACATTCACCAATTCATTTCATCCATGATTCTTAACATTTCAAGCATCAAGACTTGTCAAGTCCAATCTATCCTACACATCACAAATTCGGATTTCTAGAGGACTCCCCCTAAACAGCCCATTAAACACATCAAAACAACCCTCTCTTAGTCCTTCCTTCACACAAGGTCCTACCAAAGGGTTAGGGGAGCTTACCAAGTGTCAAGAGCTAGGGGAACTCGGTGGCAACGGTGGAGGAGTGGCGCGAGTGGTCTGGTCCGGCGCGATCAGACCTGGTCCCTTAGGAAAATCCACAAATGGCCAAGGTAATTTAGTGGAAAGCACTCCTAACACAAGCTAACAACCTCCTAATATGTATATCTAAGGCCCTAGAGTCACTTACCTCAAGAAAATCAAAGTTTTCTCAAGAACAGCCCTTCTTCATCCTTCTCGGTTCGGTTCGGCCTTGGGGTGTTCGGGCGGCTTCCGGCTCCAACGGCGGTCCAGCTAGGTTCGGGAGGGGAGGGAGCATCGTCTAGTTGGTGGTCGAAGGTGGCGGAGCGGCGGCGAAGTTATCGCCGGCCGCGGCTTGGCCGAGAGAGGAAGAGGCGACGGCGAGAGGGAGAGAGAGGGAAGAGAGCGAACGAGAGAGTGGAGAGAGAGAAGAGTCGGCCGAATGAGGTGAAGGGAAGGGGGTTGTATGATATGAAGAGAAGGATTTTTGGAGGGAAAGTGGTAGTGGGGTGGTTCATGGGGTATGTGACAAGGAATAGTGCTTAGGAATGACAAGGTTAGTGGGGTAGGTTTGGGGTAATTGTCCAATCAAGCTTGGTGTATTGCACTTCAATAATTCATCACTCAAATGACCACTCTACCCTTGGGATTTCGGCTGAAGGTGGGGGGAGGCAAATGACCACTTTGCCCTTGCTTTGTCTAGTGAAAAGTGTGCTAAGCCTAGGGGTAAAAGGGTCGATTTCGCTCGTCGGTTCGAATTTCGTTTTTCTAGCCTATACGGGACTATTTCTAACCTTGATAGCTCTCCGATGAGGCGACGTCCAAATTTACTCCAATACGATCTTCGAACGTCCGGCCTCCAACCTCGACATCCAATCTATGGCTAAATTCAGTCAATTGTCATTCCAGTGCGTCTCAAACTAACGGGCGGCTCTTAGAAGTTACGCGTATCGACCCGCGACTAATGTCACGTTTAAGAGTTACTCGAGCCATGACGGCTTTGGTTGCCATGTAATCGCGAGGGTCAATCACTAGTCCCGAAGGTTTCGATTATTAGGAATCGATTTAGGTTAATTCGCAAATCACGTCATGGTCATACGGAATCACCCGTGAACCAATCGTATGACACTAGCAAATCGTTCTAAAACCATTCTTAGATAAACCTTTTGCGGTCCAAAATATTCCCTCGACGATCCTTATGGTCAAAGCGTCTACTCGTGGTTAAGTTCTTTGGTCCACGCAGTTTAAATCCTATATGGCCATTCCCCATTGGTTAGTCGACTCGAGAGTGATCAATTCTGAGTGAGATTAACTGGAATACATCGATAGACATTCATTCACTGATAAGTTTCGAGATGGGGTCGGAATTCAGAATGTCACAAGAGGCCCCGGCAAGAGAGGAAAGCATCGAGGTGATAGAAATTTCCGACTCGGAGGATGACACGGAGGAGGACACCATTGAAGTGCGTTTTGAGACTTTTTCAGATTACGACCCCGAAGAGGAAGAGTTGAACAGAGCCGAAGACAGTAGCACCACCTAGCGGGTTGGATGTCCTAGATTCTTTTGAGTTGTCTTTTGGAGACTAGTGGCTTTTGTGGGCGTAGCAGCTATCCTTTTTGGTCACCTTAACCTTCCTCGACCCTAGTTTTTGATGTAGTAAAACCCTTGACCCCTTTTGTACAAACTTATCCTATGGGTTTATGTAAATAACCTTTTCTTTATCCCGTGTCTCATTCTTTGTTTAATTTTGGTTTTCTTGCATGGAGATGTGTTCATATTTTTCTTTCACTCTTCCGCATGCGAGTCTCATTTATTTTCGCCGTATAAAGGAGTATACTGGGACTGAGTTTACGGTATGAACGGATGAGCACACTCGTTAGGGAAGCGGGGCGTGACATCCTAGTTGAAGTGGTATCAGAGTAAGGTCAGCTCGATCCAAGTCGATTGAGGACTGGAGTAATAAGGTGGGATGAGATTCGGGATGATTAGATAGTAAGACCATAGGGGAGTCACTAGTGCCAAGTAAGAAATGCATGGCATATGAGTTGGCGCTTGTGGTTGGCATCATGAAAGTGGTGAGTTATGATGACTAGAGGGTGACCAAACTTCGTACTTGGCGTGTGCATTGATTGTGGATGCTTGCCTGATGAAATGTTGAGTGTTTTGTTTGAACTCGAAGCATGACTATACGTTCCTAAATGTTGTACTCTTGTTAATGACTGGGTGAATGGTTGCTTTGATGAGAGTGCTGCTTTGTGGTGTAGCGTAGAACCACTGAACTTGCGTAGTTGAGCTAAGTCTTTAATTACGTGGTGGAATTACAGTGGTACAGGTAGTATAAGAATGAGCAACTGACCTGGCATACGTGGGAGACCCAGAGGTAGAGCTTCTAGTTCGAGACCACCTGTAGTTGAGAATTCGGGAATGGGGGATGTATTGAGAGCACTAGAACGAATCGGAAACTTGATAGATAGGCATGCTCAGGACAGAGATGCTGCTATTACGCAGGCTGTAGGAGCTGCATTGGCTACTGTCAATGCAGCGATTGGTATTAATGTGAGAAGTGGAGTTAATGAGAATGCTGGCCAAGGTGTTGAAACTGGTAATGCCCGAACTAATGAGAACAGTGGCTAGGGAGTGGAAGTAGGTAATACGTCAGGTAATAATATTGCACCTAGAGATATTGGTCAGTTAGTTGAACAGTTTGTGAAGTTGAGGCCACTCCAGTTTAATGGAACTGGTGACCCAAAGTTGGCACCCAGGTGGATAGAAAAGCTTGAGAAAATTTTTGGGGTACTGAGATGTAATGATGAGGAGAAAGTACTCCTAGCAGTTTACCAGCTGGATTGTACCGCAAATGATTGGTGGAATGCTACGAAGGACGGAGTTTTTCCTGAGGGTACTACTCTGAATTGGATTGCTTTTACTGTTGTCTTCAATGACAAGTATTTCTCAGAGACTGCGCGAGAAAGCAAACTAGTGGAATTCCAAAATTTACGTCAGGGTAACATGACAGTGGATAAATATGAAGCTGAGTTTGCTAGGTTGTCAAGATACGCACCACGGTATGTTGGGGATCCGCTAGAAAAGGCGCGGAGGTTTCGAGATGGGTTACGGCCCGAACTTCGCAGTCAGATTGTGACCGTGAACTTGAGAACTTACAAGGAAATCTATGAGCGATGTCAAATGATAGAACAAAATATGAAAGAGAGAACAACTGCATCTGGATCGCGATTTCCTTCTTTTCGAGACAATCGCCAGTTTGGTAAGAGACCAATGACCAATAATAGGCGTTTTGTTCCACCCGTGAGAAAGAACATTGGGAAGCCGCCGCCCCAATCCAACTTGAACTGTCGTCTTTGTGGAAGGAGACATGGAAGTGGGCCTTGCCCGACTAGAACGGGCGCGTGCTTTAAGTGTGGTTAGTTGGGCCACCAGATGAGGACATGTCCAAATCAAATTCCAGGACCTAGACCCCAGGGACCATGACCACAGGCAGGACCCATGGTTGTTGCTCCACAAACTGAATTGAATCGACCACCAGCTCAAGGGAGAGTGTATGCAGTGGCTCGAGGCGAAGCAGAGAATGCGACTGGTGTGGTCACAGGTATGATTTATTTGTGTGACCAAGCTGCTTAGGCCCTATTTGATCCTGGAGCTTCGCATTCTTTCGTGTCTATCCAATTTGCTGATATGGTTAATCTGGACTTGAGGCCTTTGAATGTGATAGTGCATGTCACCACTCTGCTACATGATAAAGTGCTAGTTTCGTTAGGTTGTACGGATTGTAATGTAGTTATTGATGGTAGAGAGGAAAAGATAGATTTGGTTGTATTGCCTATGTTTGATTTTGATGTGATCGTTGGGATGGATTGGCTGAGTAGACAAAAAGCTATGGTTGATTGTTGTGATAGGGTAATCCGTTTTTATCCGGATGATAACCCTAACTTTGAGTTTAAGGGAAGTTGTGGGGGAATTTCTATTCCTTTGGTTTCCTCGCTAGAAGTGACTGTCGCGACCCGTCCAAAATCGGACGCGGCTAATGGATTACCGATCGCGGGCTTTGGATCGGCGCGGGCCCTCCCAGGCCCATACCAAATCGCGGCGGGAGTATCTTTCAAAAGATTCGACGATAAGAGTCGATCGCTTTCGACCTTAGTGTGGTCGTGGTGGCATGTGCAACTTGTGCATGCATTTGGAGTCGCCACCGGTCTTTCTTGGAGGGTAGACCGGAAACCTTACTGACCGATTGGGAGAGATCGATCAGTTCTGCGGAACCAGAGATTTTGGGTTCGGGGACTTGGTTACGTCGGTGTCATTACCAACGCCCCTTCGGTACCTAACGCGAGTGATTTTCCTGACTAAGAGTTCATGCAGGCGCAATTTTGAGTGAGGTAGGTTGATTCAGGGTTTCATGCAGATTGGAAGACTGGTCCTATCAAATCACAGTCAATATAATGAAAGCGCAAGTCAAGTGCATAAATAAATCATGTCAATGCACATCAATTTCAATCATTGGCCTCCTAGTATAGCCATAAGGGCTTAGGGAAGATGTGATTTAGGGCTAGGGGTAAAATGGGAAGATTTGGGAACGATTAGCCCGAAGGGCAAAATTGTCATTTTTTGAAAGGTTTGGATACCTAATTACCCAAAATATTCCATGGCCAGTTGATTGTGGCCATTTCCCATTTTTGAGAATTTTTTGGAATTCCTTGATTTTTCTTCGGTTTTTGGAAGACGACTCGCCCAAAGGGCGAAATCGTCATTTTTAAGAAGGTTCGGGGTTCAAAACACCCGGGATGAGCCTTGGCCAGTTGTTTGTGGCCATTTCCTATTTTTTGGGGATTTTCCTGGATTTTTTTAGAATTTTTTTGGAAGACGGTTTGCCGGAAGGGCAAAACCGTCATTTCGGAAAAGATCGGGGGTCGAAAGACCCGGAACAGGTCATGGCCTGTTGAATGTGGCCATTTCCTATTTTTTGGAATTTTTTAGAATTTTTCTGAATTTTCCGAAATTTTTTTGAATTTTTCATGATTTTTCATTTTTTATTGATTTTTTGATTATTTTATTATTTTTTTATTATTTTTTGAATTTTTTAAAATATTTAAAAATATTTTTCGGGCCGGGTCAAACCCGGCCCGCGCCTCTCGGGCGCCCGGCCCGACCCTAGGGGTCGACACCGGCCTAAAACGACACCGTTTTATTTTTTTAAACATTTTTCTATTTTTTACAATTTTTTTGATTTTTTATGTATTTTATTTAATTATCCGAAAATTCCCCGGATCGGACGGTCCACGTTGTGCCACGTGGCTTCGTCTCGTGCGTCCGATCTTCCACTAGATCGAGCGACCCACAGAGAGCCACGTGGCTCAATAATAGCCGTCGGATCAAAAATTAATTATTTTCATTTTTTAGAAAACCTACAAATCGGACGCTCTAGAACGTGCCACGTTGCCGGAGAAGACAATGCACAGTGAAAATTCCGGCGGGAATAGTAAAAATTCCGGCGAAATCGCCGGAAAATTACGAAACGGGCCCGAAACTTGGTATTTTTCGCCCGTTCTCGCGGCATTCGACTCCTTGGACCACCCACATCAACATACAACCTAAATGATAATCATGAACACGCTAAAAAACGGCGAACCGGACCTCCCCGAACCCGACTCCGGCGAGAGAATTTGCAGAATTTTTTTTTGCTCAAAGCTTGGTTTCATTCCATCACATGGCATCCAATGGTGGTTTAGAAGCTTACTTGGGGTTCCTTGATGGTCGGCGGCCGTCGGAAATCCCTCGTCAAGCTCCCGTCCGAACCATGGCCGGCAAAACTCCGGCCCTCGGTTTTTGTCGAGTTTTAATGCAAAATAAACAGCAAGTCGGGTTTAGGGATAGTTCTAATGAAGCTCAAAGACTCGTATTACATGAAACTAGGTCGGAGATGTCACGGCCGAGAAAAAACCGAATCAAAACATGTATCGGCATTTCAACGAACACATGGCGTGCGTGAACAAAAATGGAGATCCGGCGAGATACCGACCTATCCGGAGCTTGCCGACGACCGCCGAGCCTTTGGTGATGTTCTCTGTGGTGTCTTGAAGATCCGGGCAAGCTCTTTCGCGCTCCCCCTCCGCTCCCAAAAAATCTCTCTCTCTCTCGGCCAAGCTCCCTTTTTGACCGAGAATCTCCCCCCGTTTCATGGCCGACCGGCCCGTTTTTTTTGCGCCCACGCCCTGCAGCACACGGCCCCCGACGTCTGTCAATGTCTCCCATGCGCATAGTCCTTTTTTCTTTTCAAAACGCCGCTGCCCACGTTGCTCTGTTTGCTGCACATTCTGCACATTCTGTGAGTTGTTGCAGACCCGGGTCGGGTCGGGCCGGACCCGACCGACCCGGTTCGGCCAAATCGCCCAAATCGCCAAATTGACCCCCCAAATGACATCTTTTCATGAAATTGATGGCAAAATCGGATTCCTTGACATGTTTTCCATCAAATATGGGTATTTTCGTGAATCAATGTATTGAAATTCTGTGAAAACCCCAAATTGTCCCTAGGATCCGAAATTTAATTTCGCCAAATCGAAGGCCTAAACGATCGAATTAGCCAAAATTGAGCCCACCAATGGATTCAGCATGATGAAAACTGTTGGGTAGAGGTGTTTAATTTTAATGGGTGTGCCCGTGTGAAATTTAATTTCAAGAATTGTAAAACCGGGGACTAAATTGAATAAAATTTGTGCAATTAAGCCCTTTTGGTTAAAATTGATCAAATTGGAGGGCAAATTGACCCAATTGCATTTCAATACTTTGGAGTCCAATGTCATAGCTTATAAAAACCGAGAATTGAAAATTAAAAGACTCGAAAAGGATTTTTTAGGCCCGGTTCGGGATTAGGTTTGTGAAGGAACACAATGAACCAAGCCGAATTTCCCTAATAAAAAGTGAAAATATTAAAGAGAGAATTAAAATAAAATTTCTGAATATTTTTTTGTAATTTTCTGACCACGGATGGTATTTTTCTGATTTTTTGGGTATTTTTATAATTAAATAAATTTAAAAAAAATATTAAAAAATTCAAAAAATATTTTTTATTCAAAATTGGTTCCTAAGGCTAGGCTAAGGCTCCCAAAGTTGATTTTGCAATTTTTTGACCTTTTTTGCTATTTTTAATTAATTTTAAAAATAAAAAACTATAATAACGGATGGTCAAAAATCAGGTGTCAACAGCTGCCCCTCTTTGAGAGTGAGCTCGTCAGAGATTGCTTTCAAAGACAACATGACACCTGAATATTAACCGACTCAACTGGGGAAAAGAAATGCTATGACATCGGATCCTTAAGTCTTTTGATGAATGCCCAAATTAATCCCCGATTTACTATGACAATTAGAACATGGGCCGAAGCGAGAGAGGCTTACCTGACGTTTACCTGCCTGTTGAATGCTGCGCACGCGGAGTCTGAGAAGGTTTTTTTTTTTTTTTTTTTTTTTTTACCCTTCGTGGCGTCTAGTTCGCCATGCTGGGCTTTTATTACTCCCTTCATGGCTCCTGATTTGCCACTTTGGGGTCTTGAAATTCTTTTCCACGGCTACCGGTTGCAATCCATTCCGAAGGGTGAGAGCTTCGAGGCGTGGCTATCCGGCGCGTGCTTCGTGGAAAAGGCGGTCACCGTATCTCTAGGCGGCAAGTCGCGAGCGTTATGGGCTCTGATCTTGAACTGTGCTTTGAGACACCTCTGTCGTGAATCCCTGTGTAGTGGGACTTTGGGGAAAGAAATCTTCTGAAGCTGAAAATTGGCGATCCGGTCCGGAAGATGACAGATCCGCGGCTACCAACCTGTGAACACTTACAGAGAGATTTATCTAGTCATCGTGCTTTCGAAGCGGCAAGCGAGCCTTTTGGGCTCCAGTCTTGGGTCGACTTCTAGGCACCTATTTGCTTTAGAGGATCCCATGACGCTGACTAGCGGGGTCAGAGGGGATTTTTCAGGTTTTGCAGAGGGTTCCTAATACGGAGGTTTTCCACGTCCGATAGGATCGCCTGATTTTTGAAAATGGGGTCCTAGGACGAGGGTTCTCCTCGTCATGCTAGGACTGTTTGATATTTTTGAAAATGGGTCTCATGACGAGGTTTCTCCACGTCTGATGAGACTGCCTAAATTTTGAAAATGGGTCTCATGACGAGGTTTCTCCACGCCCGATGAGACTGCCTGGATTTTGAAAATGGGTCTCATGACGAGGTTTCCCCACGTCTGATGAGACTGCCTGATTTTGAAAGGGGGTCCTAGGACGAGGGTTCTCCTCGTCATGCTAGGACTGTTTGATATTTTTGAAAAGGGGTCTCATGACGAGGTTTCTCCGCGTCTGATGAGACTGCCTAAATTTTGAAAAGGGATCTCATGACGAGGTTTCTCCACGCCCGATGAGACTGCCTGGAATTTGAAAAGGGGTCTCATGACGAGGTTTCCCCACGTCTGATGAGATTACCTGTATTTTGAAAAGGGGTCCCGTGACGAGGTTTCTCCACGCCTGATGAGATTACCTGTTTTTCTGGGAAGGGGTCTCATGACGAGGTTTCTCCACGTCCGATGAGACTGCCTGAATTTTGAAAAGGGGTCTCATGACGAGGTTTCTCCACGCCTGATGAGATCACCTGTTTTTTTGGGAAGGTGTCTCATGACGAGGTTTCTCCACGCCTGATGAGATTACCTGTTTTTGAAAAGGGGTCCCATGACGAGGTTTCTCCACGTCCGATGAGATGGTTTGTTTCTCAAAAGGAGTTCCCAACACGGAGGTTTTCTACGTCCGATGGGATTGCTCGGTTCTTCAAATGGTTCCCAAGTCGGAGGTTTTCTACGTCCGGTGGGATTTCCTGATTTTTGAAAAGGGGTCTCATGACGAGGTTTCTCCACGTCCGATGAGACTGCCTAATTTTGAAAAGGGGTCTCATGACGAGGTTCCTCCACGTCCGATGAGACTGCCTGACTTTTGAAAAGGGGTCCTAGGACGAGGGTTCTCCTCGTCATGCTAGGACTGTTTGATATTTTGAAAAGGGGTCTCATGACGAGGTTTCTCCACGTCCGATGAGACTGCCTGATTTTTGAAAGGGGGTCCTAGGACAAGGGTTCTCCTCGTCATGCTAGGACTGTTTGATATTTTTGAAAAGGAGTCTCATGGCGAGGTTTCTCCACGTCCGATGAGACTGCCTGATTTTGAAAGGGGGTCCTAGGACAAGGGTTCTCCTCGTCATGCTAGGACTGTTTGATATTTTTGGAAAGGGGTCTCATGACGAGGTTTCTCCACGTCCGATGAGACTGCCTGAATTTTGAAAAGGGGTCTCATGACGAGGTTTCTCCACGTCCGATGAGACTGCCTGATTTTGAAGAGGGGTCTCATGACGAGGTTTCTCCACGTCCGATGAGACTGCCTGATTTTGAAGAGGGGTCTCATGACAAGGTTTCTCCACGTCCGATGAGACTGCCTGATTTTGAAGAGGGGTCTCATGACGAGGTTTCTCCACGTCTGATGAGACTGCCTGACTTTTGAAAAGGGGTCTCATGACGAGGTTTCTCCACGTTTGATGAGACTGCCTGACTTTTGAAAATGGGTCCTAGGACGAGGGTTCTCCTCGTCTGATGAGACTGCCTGACTTTTGAAAAGGGGTCCTAGGACGAGGGTTCTCCTCGTCATGCTAGGACTGTTTGGTATTTTGAAAAGGGGTCTCGTGACGAGGTTTCTCCACGTCCGATGAGATTACCTGTTTTTCTGGTAGGGGTCTCATGACGAGGTTTCTCCACGCCTGATGAGATTACCTGTTCTTTTGAAAAGGGGTCCCATGACGAGGGTTCTCCAAGTCCAATAGGATTTCCTGATTTTTGAAATGGGTTCCCAAATTGGAGGTTTTCCACGTCCAATGGGATTGCCTATTTTTGAAAAAGATTCCCAAGTCGGAGGTTTTCCACGTCCGACGGGATGGTTTGTTTTTGAAAAGTGGTCCCAAGTCGGAGGTTTTACACGTCCGCTGGGATTTCCTGATTTTTGAAAAGGTTCCCAAAATGGAGGTTTTCCACGTCCGATGGGATGGTTTGTTTCTTAAAAAGAGTTCCCAGCGCGGAGGTTTTCTACGTCTGACGGGATTGCTCAGTTCTTCAAATGGTTCCCAAGTCGGAGGTTTTCTACGTCCGGTGGGATTGCCTATTTTTGAAAAGGGGTCCTAGGACGAGGGTTCTCCACGTCATGCTAAGACTGCCTGATATTTTGAAAAGGCTCCCCAAAACGGAGGTTTTCTACGTCCGATGGGATTACTTGGCTTCTACCATGATTTGACCCTTCAGGCGGTATCTACCTTTGAGTTGACCCTTTAGGCGGTTTCTACCTTCATTTGACCCTTCAGGCGGTTTCTACCATGAGTTGACCCTTCAGACGGTATCTACCATTGTTTTGACCCTTCAGGCGGTTTCTACCTTGAATTGACCCTTCAGGCGGTTTCTACGTTCATGTGACCCTTCAGGCGGTTTCTACCTTTGGTTGACCCTTCAGGCGGTTTCTACCATCATATGACCCTTCAGGCAGTTTCTACCTTGAGTTGACCCTTTAGGCGGTATCTATCATGAATTGACCCTTCAGGCGGTTTCTACCTTGAATTGACCCTTCAGGCGGTTTCTACCTTTGGTTTGACCCTTCAGGCGGTATCTACCATTGGTTTGACCCTTCAGGCGGTATCTACCATGGTTTGCTTTAAAAAGGGGTCTCATGACGAGGGTTCTCCACGTCCGATGAGGCTGCTTGAATTTTGAAGAGGTTCCCCAAAACGGAGGTTTTCCACGTCCGATGGGGATGTTTAGTCTTCTGAAAGAGGAGTTCTTCTTTCCCCATTTTTTTTAAAAAAGATTCCCGTGGCGTGGGTTCTCCACGTCAGTGGGGATGTTTTTTATGATGATTTTTTTGTAAAAGGGTTCTTCATTCCCCTTTTTTTGAAATGATTCCCATGGCGTGGGATCTCCACATCAGAGGGGACGTTTTTTATTTTAAATGATTTTTAGAGAGGGGGTCTTCCGTCCCCCATTTTTGAAAGATCCCGAAATTCACCGGGGACTCAGTCTCGAAGCAGTGAAAGATTTTATCTTGACAAAGCTTCATTTGAGTCTGTTGAGGCGACATTCTGGGAGCTGGGTTCTCCAGGTATCCTGCAGAAGTTTGAGCCTGAAAGATTTTTCTTCACCAAGAAAACGTTAGTAATCTTTGGGAAGACCACGGCTGTCCATTTGACAAAAACCGTATGATTTAAGTTTTAATCATGAAATGTGCATTTTGATGCTGGAGGTTATCCAAAGCATTCTTGCAGCATGCAAATGTGATCACAAATCCCTTGCACGGAAAATCTGGATCAACAGTTTGAAAATTCCAAAAAGAGTTTGTTCAAAACATCAATTGGAATATTTCTCGACAAGGAGGTCTTCTCACCTGTTTTGAGGTAATGATTTTTATAGGGGATGCACTCAATTCCCTACTGACCTGTGCCTAGGTTTTAGGCTCATTCGCAGCGCATACATTTTGATCGGTCGAGAGGTCTTCCACAGGACCGTAATGTTGGGCTTGGATATTGGTTTTCAAGGGGGACCCGCTTTGGAGTCGAGGCCATTGAATGAAAGTCTTCACCATCTGCTTCGAGTTTACAAGTCAAGGACCCTGCAAAATGAGAAAGAAATAGTCTTGCTCGTACCTCTTCGAGCTAAGGCATATGTTAACCCAAGTGTCTTAATCAGAGAAGACTGTTTCAGGGTCGTAACTTTGGTAGGATTGGGGACCGAAAAAAGCTTGTTTTTGGCCCAGAATTCATGAGGGGATTGACGTTGGTGATCATTGCAAACTTGCCACCTGTCTTTTCCATTTGCATCTTCAATTTTTGAGGTGCACGACCGCTTTTGAGGTGTGCGCAAATTCTTGTGAAAGCGCCTCTGGCTGCATTAAGAGGCTGACAACTTTGTCTGCGTCTTTGCTCCGCGCTTGACACCTTTTGATGAGTAGTCTATTGAATCTGACTCCTTTTGGATTTTTCCCTCCCCTTTTCAGTCATGTTTCATTGGGGATCAATGCAGATTGTTCATTCAAGCATCGGCCTTGCTTTTACCAGGCACTTTGCTTTTTCTTGATGTTGGGGGCTTTTCTCATCATTTTTTTTTCTTTTGAAATCCCGCTTTTTCTCATCTTCGGGAGAACGTGTTAGACATGTGCCCAAAGGTCTAACAACTTTAAGCATTAACTTAGGAATTTCTTCGCAAACCCTAAGTCTTGAACTCTTCCGTTTCTGAAGTGATGATGCATCCGTCTTGGAATGTGCAATGATCACCAACGGGTTTATGAAATGATTTTGCAGGCTCAACTTGGCTATGCAAAGGATTCGGTGTGTGGGATAGAGAAATGAATGCTTCTCATCATCCTATGGCACTTGGATTACCATATAAACAACACACGAAGATTAATGTTAGTCCGAGCAAGAAAATTTCTAACCATTTTCTCCTGATGCTGCTGGACTGACCTCCATTTTTGGCCCCGATGTGGGGTGGTTCTTGACAGGGTTGAAAGTGAAAACCGCCGTTCAAAGGGGTTGTCAATAGTCACCTGTAGTGTTTGGGGATATGAAACGGATGCCTCCGTCGTCCCAATCCATGTAATTGTTGCGAATGATCCCTACTTCCGTAGGTCCAGATTTTGCTATCTGATTCGCTCCACTCTTCTCTCAAGTGTGTGTAGGACGTGTTTAGATTAGGCTTTTGTCGCGACCCTCTTGAGGTTGTCGGGCTCTCGAGGGCTAATGGGCCGTCCTGTCTGGTCGGACGCGGGCCTCTCCCAAGGCCCATTACCCAAATCGCAACGGAGGTATGCGTGATCGACTTTCAGTGTGATCTAGTGACATGTGCTAAGTGTGCATGCCATGGAGTCGCCACCAATCATTTTTTTAGGGTATGATTGGACCACCCAATCGAATAATTGGGAGTTTCTATTCAATTCTGCGAGAACCAGAGAAATGGTTTCGGGGACTTAGTTACACCAACTGTCAGAGTTGACGCCCTTTCGGTACCTAAGTTGACTGAATTTTCTAGCCTGAGATTCATGCGGATGAGTAAGGTATGAACCCTAAATCTAGAAATTCATGTAGATAAGAGTGATTATCCTAGCAATCACAATCAGTAATAAAATGCCCAACTCAAGGAATCTAGATATGCAAATAAATCACATGGCATTCCTAGTAAGGTCCTATTTATCAATCACAGCTCAAGAATGATTTAGCTGTCCTAGCCATTCTACACACGATCTAACCTAAGAAAAGCATTAGGAAGCATCGAAGGAGTTCGAGAGTACTCACATGGGGTTCGCCGTGCCCTGGTTTGGTCTTGGACGAGCTATCGAGCTCATGCCGACCCGATTATATTTGGGGATCCACTCGGCGTTTTACACCATGAAATCATGTGAAACAAAAACGAAAATATTCAGCAAGGGGCATTTATTGTAGATGGTGGTCGATCTAATTGGACGTCAAGACTAAAAAAGATGTAGAAATTTACAAATTAAAATACTCGAATGACATTTTTTTGCCAAATTCAACTCTATGCGTCGTGAAGAAACACATGCAATTGAACTTAAATTTTGACTATTTATGAGTTCAAAATGTAAAAGAAATTAAAATAAAAATATTGACTATTTTTCTATATTTTTACGACATCGAACGCTATTTTTCTTCATTTTTCATGTATTTTTCTATTTTTGGAAAATATTAAAAAATATTAAAAAATATGAAAAATTATTTTTTTTTATCAAAAATGGTTCCTTTAGCTTGGTCAAGGCTACCAAAGATGATTTTTTAATTTTTTTAACTTTTTATAGATTTTTTATGAATTTTTTAAAAATAAACTATGAAAGACTGATCAAAAATCAGGTGTCAACAGCTGCCCCTCTTTGAGAGGAATTTCGTCAGAGGTTTCTCTCAAAGACAAGGTGACACCTGTGTTCCGATCAACTCGACTGGGAAACGAAAAGAAATCATGACATCCAATTTTCATGCCCATCAATGTGTGCTTTTCCTTAAAAAGAGATGTGTTCATTCAATTCCCTGATATGATGTAAGAAAGTTAAGGAGTAGATAGACTTCCCTGCCCCTTACCTGCCGAATGCTTGTGGCATTTGCTGTGTCTGATGGGTTCAAGTAGATTCCTAAGGACTTGTCATCGGAGTGTCCTGGGGATGTTAAGCTCTGACCTGTATGGTAGGTCAAACCATAATGGGATTCCTAACTGATAGGAACCTAAGGAAGACGCATCCCACATTTGGGAATTTGCCAAGGGTTTTGATCCGTGTGGTGGACTAAACTAGAAATGGCTTGCCTAATGTAAGGCTTATTAGGGAAAACGACTCCTCCCGCGTTCGGGATTCATCAAGGTTTTGATCCGTATGGTGGATCGGACCATTGGGTTGATCCTTCAGGCGGTCTCTACCAGTCCTTTGACCCTTCAGGCGGTTTCTACCATTCATTGACCCTTCATGCGGTTTCTACCATTGAGTTGACCCTTCAGGCGGTTTCTACCATTGGTTGACCCTTCAGGCGGTTTCTACCATACATTGACCCTTCAGGCGGTTTCTACCATTGTTTTGACCCTTCAGGCGGTTTCTACCATTGGTTGACCCTTCAGGCGGTTTCTACCATACATTGACCCTTCAGGCGGTTTCTACCATTGTGTTGACCATTCAGGCGGTTTCTACCATTGATTGACCCTTCAGGCGGTTTCTACCATTGAGTTGACCCTTCAGGCGGTTTCTACCATTTATGAGATTCCAAATTGATATGAATCAAAGGATGACGTACCCGCTCTTCGGGGCTAGTCGGAGACTCGATCATTCTGTGGATCGGTCTTAGAAAAGATTTGCCTACTAAAAGGCTTCACCTAAGGATGACGCACCCAGTCTTTGGGGTGGCCAAAAGTCCTGCAGAAAGCTTAGACCTGAAAAAATTTTCCTCGCCAAGAAGATATTAGTAATCTTTGGGAAGACAATAATTGTCTAACTGACAAAATTCTACGACTTAAGTTTTAGTCATGAAATGTGCATTTTGATTGTTGGAGGTTATCCAAAACATTCCTGCCATATACAGATGTGATCATAAATTCCTTGCACGGAAACTCTAGATCAAACAATTTGAAAATTTCAAAAAGAGTTTGCTCAAAACATCCATTGGAGTATTTCTCACCCAAGAAGGCTCCTCACTGCTCTGTGATAATGATCTTTAATAGGGAAAGTGCTCAATTTCCTACCGACCTGTGCCTGGGTTTCAGGATCATTCGCAACGCATACATTTCGACCGATCAGGAGGTCTTTCACAGGACCGTAGTGTTAGGCTTGGATATCGGTTTCCAAGGGGGACTCACTTTTGAGTCAAGGCCGTTGAACGAAATTTTTCACTATATGATCCGGGTTTACAAGTCAAGAACCCTGCAAAATGAGAAAGAAATAGTCTTGCTCGTACTTCTTTGAGCTAAGTTATACATTAACCCAAGTGTCTTAGTCAGATAAGACTACTTCAGGGTTGTAACATTGGAAGGATTGGGGACCGAAAAAGGCTTATTTTTTGCCCAGAAATTGTGAAGGGTTTGACATTGGTGATCATTGCAAATTTGCCACATGTCCTTCGAAGAACATCTCCATTTCTTGAAGTGTACACTCCTCTTTTAGAGCGCACAAGGATGTTTAAAAGCGTCTCTTGTTACATTAAGAGACCGTCTGTTTGTGTGTTTGCAATTTGAGCACGACAACATTTGGAGAGTAGTCATCTTGATCTAACTCCTTTGCAGGGTCTTTTCATCGTCTCTCTAGACTTTACTGGGGATATTTTGAATAGACATCAGCCTTGCTTTTTACCAGGCACTTTGCTTTTTCTTGATGTCTAGGGATTTTTCTTTTCCTCCTTTTTTTAATCCCGTGTTTTTCTTTTCTTTTGGAGCTAGGATTTTCGGCAATCATGCTTGATATGCAACTTAAACTTTGGCACGCTTCCATTCCTAGAGTGATGTTGCCTTTGCTTTGGAATATGCAATGATCACCAATAGGTTGATGAAATGAATTTGCTGGCTCAACTTGGTTGTGCAAAGGATAACAGTGTGTAGGATAGAGAAATGAATCATTCTCGTCATCCTATGACACTTGGATTATCATATAAACAACACACAAAGATTTATGTTAGTCCGAGCAAGAAAATTTCTAACCGTTTACTTTCTGATACTGTTGGACTAACCTTCATTTGCCCCAATGTGGGGTGATTCTTGACAGGGTTGAGAATGAAAATCGCCGTTCAATGGGGTTCTCAATGGGCATCTGTAGTGTTTGGAATGAAGAAATAAATGCCTCTGTCATCTCGATCCATGTAATCGTTGCGAATGACCCTTATATCCATAGGTTAAGGTTTCGCTATCATTTCCAATCTCCTCATCTCTCAAGTGTGTATGGGACGTGTTTGGATTAGGCTCGCTTCTCTTATGAGAAAATACCCTTTTGAACAGTTCAAACGACTCTTATTGGAAAAATTCATTTCATTTCATCAAGATTTATCCTTCAAAGGGATTTTATGATGCACCATACATGTGTAATTCATGTTCAGACAATCTCATGTTTTAAAACGTGAATGTCAATGAAGTAAGAATTCTATGTCTTTTTAGATGTGAGAATCGAATTAATTCTGAAAGTTTTTAATCTCCAATGAATTGGGAAAAGGGATACTTACCTGCCCATCGAGGCTGGAGATCCTGGAGATATAAAAGGGATATGTCATTGTATATTCTAAAACTTTACAAAAATTGGAACGATACATCTTACCCTTGGTCATATGCTCCAACGAGTGTACAAGGGTTGTGAAAATCTGCACTTCACATAGTAACACAAGATTGTTGGGTGTTCTAAAGTTCTTTCGACTTCTTGGTTTTTGGAGAAAAATGAAACTTACATGTGTGCCCTGATGGCGAGCTCCTGCCAAGGATAAATATTAAGCATTATTTTGGGTTTCCAAATTCAAAACAAATTGGGACGATACTACTTTACTCTTGATTTGAATTCCATTCTGCATGCCAATGTGCGGATTGTAGAAGCCGGCCCTCAAGCTTGTGGCCATGATTTCTTCGTCTGGTTGGGCAACGAATCCACCTCGAGGATTTACGTCGGAGGAGATTCATTCATCTTTTTGGGCGTGTTTCATGCACTGTTTTGTTATTTGAATGCATGGCTTCTTGGGTGCCTCATCTCTGTTCATCACCTGAGAGGAAAATGAGAGAACATTATCCCCGCATCTGATTGAAAATCATTTAGGAACGATACGTTCTTTTTACCAAATGGGTGGCTCCGCGGCCAAATGTGTTTTACATTGAAAGGATGGATTCCATTACGCTCTGCGGATGATAACTATTGCTTCGGGGACTTGCCCCACGGATCAAACGATGAATTTGATGTCTTCGGCTTCGACATGCTTTCCAGATGTAGGAATGGTTTGCCCCCATTTTCAGTGGAGATGGGTTTTGTCGAGTGGGCAAGATCAAAAACTCATCCTAGATTTGGCTTTAGTCAAAGGTTGAAATCCCGACCTTGGATAAGCGAATCATGATTCATCTCCTTCTGCTTCGGATTTGTCATTTGCGTGCTTCACATTTTACAATACCAACTTCGCCGCTTGATGAAAATGAATCGATGATTTTCGAATTGCCCCAAGTTCTATAGTCATCTGCGTCGAATCTCTTTGAACTTCATCGGGTGATAGACAAACTGATAAAATGATTTTTCAATCCTGAGATCGAACTCCTGACGTTTCGTACCACTTCCAGTTCACTGACTACCAGGACAAAGCACTATTGGCGTCCCTAACTGGTTCGTTTTTTGTTATAAAATTCTTGAAGCAGTTAGCGACCCCCATCGAGAATGAAACAAGCTCAATTTAGAGTTCATAACGACTAAAGGTCCCTTAGAACGATACAGAGCTAACCGTCTTTGAGCTCGCTCGGGCTTTTGCTCGCATTTTCCTATGTGAAGCCTTTAAATGTTTTTCTTCGTGGCGTTCAATTGATTCGCCTCGACTCTAATCTAACAAGGGATTGTCGTACTCAAGCATGATGATGCTCGCAGGTAGTACTGATCGCTGCCCCAGATTAACTCTAGGCATTAAGGAAGATTATCTTGCATGGAAGACTTTATGACAGAAAGATTAATGATACATCCATTCACATGTGCCTAGTTCCCTTGAGGATTCTCGGTGATCAGCCAGCTACACCATGAATCAGACATATAATCGTCATTTTGGATCATAACTTCATAAGTCCATCAGTTTTAAACTGATCGATCCAGATATGGAGCTCCTCATCAAGGAAATCTTTTGATTCTTCGAGCAACTGATATTCGGGTTGACCATCATCGCTTGGCGTTGAAGGATTCCTGTTTCTGTTGTGAGCGATCTGATTCTTCGTGCTAGAACCTTCGTCGTTGCTCGAGATTATAAGAGGATGATTGATCGGTTCACTATCAAAAGCACATTCCATTTGGGAATGGGAGAAACAAAAATCCTCAAAGCATCCGCCCGCTTGATCTTCCGAAATCATATGCCCAAGCCGGGCAGATCTTTGAACACTAGGCGCAATATGTTGATCGGGGATAGGAAGAGCACTAGCGAAAAGTTGCTGCTCAAACCAAGGAGTTCGTACCTGCTGCACTTGTGGCATATACTCTTGAGGGGTGCTGAGATGATTCGGGGGAATATTCTGATTAGCGCCCAAGTAGTCGATGGTGCTGCTACCAGCTTGGTCGGTGCCTAGATTCGGCAGGGTATTTCTTACTTCAGGGGCATTGTAGTTATAGCCATGCCTAGTGTTTAGGCACAAGTTGAGTTCTTTCAGGTTCAGTGCTGTGTGGCGCTGTCTTAGCGCCCTTCTGTAGCTCTTGAGGTGACTCGCGACTCCATCTTTAGTGAGTCCTGGTATGTTCATGATCTCAAGTATGCGCGTTGGATATGCTGAGTTGATCCCTAGTTGCTGAACCGCACTAAGGAACTTGAGATGAAGCTCGGGGGACCAATTGACCCTCGTCTTCTTGCGACCCGGAACAGTGTTGACAACTTGGCTATTGCTCTCTGGCCTATTTCCAGTAGAATTTGATCGAGCCGGAAAATGTTGTGGAGGGAATTCATCAGCTTTGGATTGGTCGGTCGTGATAGTAAGCTCATCGTTAAGGAAACTCCAATCATGGTGACGCATATCACATCCTTTAGAAGGCATCGATATTGACTTCGTAGAATTGATTTGTTCATGCATATCTCCAACAAAATCCGATTGTATCGAAGATGGTTCGAGGGAGTGGGGTGGTGAATGAGCATTTTCAATCCTCATATAAGGCTTATCAAGGAACATTTCGCCGAGAGTGATAGGGCCACCGCAATTAAGGTAAGCGATAGTGCTGGGAGCTTTCTTATACCTCATGTTCTTCGCTCGAAGCTTTTCGTTTTCCTCCTTTAGAATCGCAAGTTCTTGACGTCTGTGTTGAGCCCTCAATTTGGCTCGCTTATTTTGAAACCAAAACTTGACCCTCAAAGGTTTCATCCCTAGCTTCTGGCCCAATTCATTTCTTTGTTTCATGTTCGGGAGAGGGCATTCACTAAAGAAAGCTTCAAGCTCTTGGATTTCATTCTGAGTGTGGCACTGGCGACGTTTCCTTTTCCGAGATTGACCATCGCTGCTGCTGTTGTCGTCGCTGCTGAGATCCTGAACTTCGTTGCCGAAAGGGTTGGGTTCTGTGGTTCTGGTACCAGACGCCATCCTGGAATCTTCGAGATCTCTCAGTAGTTCATTTTCTGAGATTTTTGGATCAGTCGCCTCTAGCAACTGATGGTAACCCTCAAACATGTTGGATCGAAAAATGTTCGATCAATTTTTGCTCACTCAGGGTTCTCTACTCTCTCATGTATGCTCACTCTCTCTAAATTTTCTTTTGAGTGGTTCTGTATGCCCATGAAACGTTCTTTAAACATGGATGAAGATCGTCAGGCAAGCGTTGCTCCCAAGATTTCGTATTTCCCGCTTTGTCGTCTTCTTTCTTCTTTTCAACGTGGAGGGACACCAGATCGATTTCCTTTTCTCGATATCCATGTCTGTCTCCCACTTATTTTCAAAAAGGTGGAACTACGCTCGCCTCCTGCTCAGTTTTTTAATATGATGGGACCGCCAAATCCTTTCGCAACTTTTTTCGATAGTTGCGCTTAACTCCCGCTCAATTTTAATATGGTGACACCGACATATCTTTTTACAACTTTTTTAGGTTTATCAAGCCTGAAATCGCGGACTGGGACAGATCTGATGGTTCACCGAAAGAGCCACCACTGCTTTACCCAATTAACTTGGCTCCACGAGCATTATTGCTGTGTCTTTCTTCATTCTCGAGTTGCTATAAAAGGAGGAGTTAATGCAGAGAAGATTAACACTCTTACATAATTGCCTTTTCTTATTTTAATCACTCTACCACACTCATCTTCTTCTCCCTCACTCCAACGAAAATGACCTCCTCTCCTATTCGCGCTTTCTCGGCCGAAATTTTGGCCCAGTGGGAAAAACTCTATAACCTCCTCGGTCGAGGCTATGCTCATATAGCCGATCACCCAGAAACTGAAGATGAAATCCGCATTTTGCTCGTGGAAATAGACACCACCTCCATCGAGGGCACTAATTTAGAGAGGGAATATAGAATCTTCCCAACCCTCTTTATAAACTTTTTAGAGACTTACCGTGTCGCTCATCGAAAAGCTACCGTGGCTCACGTTTTGCGAGCTCGCTATGAGGATCGGTCCAACTGCTTGGTGTTGGCCAACCTTGTGGCCGATAGTCACAGAAAGGCTGTTGAGTTCGCCAACAAGCGAGTCTCGATGTTGCTTCGCGAGAGGGGAAATTTGGTGGAGCGCTTGGCCTTATCCCTGACCACCTATGAGCTCGACCGTCGTAATGTCGTGTTGAAGTTTCAATGTGAGTGGCAGGAAGAAAGGCTTGACAGCATTACCGCGGATATAGCCCATGGGAGAGGACTAGTTCGGGACCTGGAAATAGCCGCCGAAGATCACGGGACCAAGGTTGCCGAGCTTAAAGGGGAATGTAAACGCCTTCTTCTTAAGCTTGCAGATCTCGAGTCTCGAGGTGGTGAGTATAAGCAAAGCATCAATAATATGGAGGGCCAACTTGGTTCCTTTGTGATGCTAATTAGGGCTCATTGCGGTTTTATGTTTCCACCCCGATGATTTGTATGATCTGCTTTTAAGGTCCCTCGATTGAGCGAAATGAATGAAAGCTCTAATGTGTGTGTCTCAACTTCTGTATGGCTGACTTTCTCGAACACCTGACCACTCTCAACCTAGGCAAGCTGCGCTTTGACATTGATGATTCGAGCGTGTACATCTTGATTTTTTAATCTTGCTTATGATCGGATAAAGGAACCTCCCACCGCGATTATCCACAAAAAGACTTCTCTTCTCTACTTGTTTTTAACCTGTTTCAAATGAAAAGGCAGAATCAGAAGAAAGAATTTGAAAAATAAAGCATAAATCCTTTCAATTTTATGCTTACTTGTGATTAATAGGGATAAGAGCTTTTACAAGGGTTTTGGCCTTGTGCAAAAGCTTTTATCAATATTCCTCAAAGGAAAGCATATCATTGAAAGGAATGTAATTCACGATAATCGCCTTTGATCAATTCCAAGAAAATCAATGGAATGTTCAAAAGTACACAATTACGATGTGTTTTAAATTCAATTGAAGATACGGTATCCAAATTAAAGCCGTTTGCTAAGAACGAGAGTAATTTGGATATCTATCTTTTCATTAAATTTGAAAAACACGAATACTCTTGATCAATTATTGTGGATTACCAATGATGCAAAACATGCATGAACCAATTCAAGTTTATAGTTCCTTCTGGCGAAATTGGGATTGTATTGCCCTATACGGCCAAAAGGTTGTATAAGACTTCCAATTTCAATTTCATCCAAAGGAATTATAAAATTGATTTTGGAGTATTCGAGTGATTAGAAGAAATGCCACTATCACATTCCAATGACAAGTCAATAGAAATACAACAAATTTCAATCTGAATGTATATAAACACAAATAGATCCCTAATACAATCAATATAAGGGATCAGATAGAGAGGATCTCAGCAAAATAAATCCTATACAAGAAGGCTAGAAATGAAAATTAAAACAAAGGAATGTGATCTTAATACTTAGAGATGCCCCAGTTTCGATCTTTGAGACGTGACTTCAGGATCACCTATTCCAAATCGTCATCTTCATTAGATGATACCTCAATGATGTCCATAGCAGGCTCTTCTTGTCCACTTGGCGCTCGTAATGGGATGACACCATCTTCATCTTCCATCAAGAACATTGGGAGGAAAACACACCTATCTATCCTCAAAATGGCATTTAATCCAATCACCGGAATTATGCAATGAATATAATGATTAAGAGCTGTAACAAGTTCGAGGGATAGAAAAGTCTTACCAACCAAACTTAAGAGAAAATCAAGCTTCTCTGTATTTTTAGCAGTGTTAGGTATACTAACCTTCCATAGACAAACGCATGAGACAAGTGAGGGAAAACTCCTAAAAATCAAAAGATAGGGCTTGGTACCTAAAGCCAAGGTTCTCACCTCGAATTCTGGGAAGAGCCGATTCCATTGCACAACTATCGTTGCATTGGGACTCAATCCATAGTTCGAAGTGAGCGGAATTGAAAAGTGGATTACCCCATGTTTTTCCTCACGGAGATTCCATTTTCAATTCCTACTGTTGTGTTCCTAAAGAGGGCGCCTGGGGTTTTAGGCGCAATTGTGTGTATTCATTGTGTCGTGCTAAAGCAAAAGACATGCATTTTATTTAACAATCACCGCTTCAATATAAACATCCACACAATCATACATCCAAAACTCTTGCCTGCATAAAACAAAGTTAACAAGCACTTCACCCCTTATTTCTCCCGTCTACAAAAACATCTAACACATTCGTTAGCATATACACCTCACTTTCGAGAGCATCTGCATAAAATTAGGTTAGAAGAATCAATCAACTTTTTAATCGGCTCAAGTCCACTAAATGGTTAAGAACCAGTCCCCAGCGGAGTCGCCAGTCTGTCGCGACCCTCTTGAGGTTGTCGGGCTCTCGAGGGCTAATGGGCCGTCCTGTCTGGTCGGACGCGGGCATCTCCCAAGGCCCATTACCCAAATCGCAACGGAGGTATGCGTGATCGACTTTCAGTGTGGTCTAGTGACATGTGCTAAGTGTGCATGCCATGGAGTCGCCACCAATCATTTTTTTAGGGTATGATTGGACCACCCAATCGAATAGTTGGGAGTTTCTATTCAATTCTGCGAGAACCAGAGAAATGGTTTCGGGGACTTAGTTACACCAACTGTCAGAGTTGACGCCCTTTCGGTACCTAAGTTGACTGAATTTTCTAGCTTGAGATTCATGCGGATGAGTAAGGTATGAACCCTAAATCTAGAAATTCATGTAGATAAGAGTGATTATCCTAGCAATCACAATCAGTAATAAAATGCCCAACTCAAGGAATCTAGATATGCAAATAAATCACATGGCATTCCTAGTAAGGTCCTATTTATCAATCACAGCTCAAGAATGATTTAGCTGTCCTAGCCATTCTACACACGATCTAACCTAAGAAAAGCATTAGGAAGCATCGAAGGAGTTCGAGAGTACTCACATGGGGTTCGCCGTGCCCTGGTTTGGTCTTGGACGAGCTATCGAGCTCATGCCGACCCGATTATATTTGGGGATCCACTCGGCGTTTTACACCATGAAATCATGTGAAACAAAAACGAAAATATTCAGCAAGGGGCATTTATTGTAGATGGTGGTCGATCTAATTGGACGTCAAGACTAAAAAAGATGTAGAAATTTACAAATTAAAATACTCGAATGATATTTTTTTGCCAAATTCAACTCTATGCGTCGTGAAGAAACACATGCAATTGAACTTAAATTTTGACTATTTATGAGTTCAAAATGTAAAAGAAATTAAAATAAAAATATTGACTATTTTTCTATATTTTTACGACATCGAACGCTATTTTTCTTCATTTTTCATGTATTTTTCTATTTTTGGAAAATATTAAAAAATATTAAAAAATATGAAAAATTATTTTTTTTTATCAAAAATGGTTCCTTTAGCTTGGTCAAGGCTACCAAAGATGATTTTTTAATTTTTTTAACTTTTTATAGATTTTTTATGAATTTTTTAAAAATAAACTATGAAAGACTGATCAAAAATCAGGTGTCAACAGCCATTCCCCAATGGTTAGTCGACTCGAGAGTGATCAATTCTGAGTGAGATTAACTGGAATACATCGATAGACATTCATTCACTGATAAGTTTCGAGATGGGGTCGGAATTCAGAATGTCACAACTCTTCCCCCCTTACAGAAATTTCGTCCTCGAAATTTACATCTCAACCACCTACTCAAACAAATGGGAGTGCTGACGCCTCATCGCTTCCTCACTTTCCCAGGTGGCTCCTTCAGTTCCATGGTGCTCCCAGATCACCTTTACTAGTGGGATCGTTTTGTTCCTTAGGACTTGCTCCTTCCTGTCCTCGATCCTGACTGGCCTCTCCACATACGTTTCTCGATCGTCTACTTCTATCACTTCGTGGTCCAGTACATGAGTCACGTCCGGTTCATACTTCCTCAACATCGACACGTGGAATACATTGTGAACTTGTGACAAACTTGGCGGCAAGGCGAGTGTTGACACCTGATTTTTGACCAATATATTATTGTGATTTTTATTCTTTAAAATTAATTAAAAATATCAAAAAAAGGTCATAAAATCACAAAATCAACTTTGAAAGCCTTGGTTTAGCCTTAGGAACCAATTTTGAGCAAAAAATATTTTTCGGTATTTTTAAATATTTTTCGAATTTATTTAATTATAAAAATACCCAAAAAATCATAAAAATACCATTCGTGGTCAGAAAAATACACAAAAATATTCAATAATTTTGTTTTAATTTCCTCTTCAAGTGTGTCACTTTAAATCTCAAAAATTCGGCTCGGGTCACTATGTTCCTTAACAAACATAAACCCGAACCGAACCCAAAAATTCCTTTTCGAGTCTTTTAATTTTCAATTTCCACTTTTTATAAGCTATGACATTGGATGCTAAAGTCTCGAAGTGCAATGGGGTCGATTTGCCCTCCAATTTGATTAATTTTAACCAAATGGACTTAATTGCACAATTTTCTTTCAATTTAGTCCCCGGTTTCACAATTTTTGAAATTAAATTTCATACGGGCATACCCATTGAAATTAAACACCTCCACCCCATAGTTTGCATCATGACGAATACATTGGTGGGTTCAATTCGGGCTATTTGTTCGTTTAGGCCCTCGATTAAGCGAAAATCATTTTCGGATCCTAGGGACAATTTGGGGTTTTCATTAAATTTCAATCAAAAGATTCATGAAAATACTCATATTTGATAGTAAACATGTCAAGGAGCCCGATTTTGCCATCAATTTCACAAAAATAGGTCAATTTGGGGCCCAATTGGATCGAATTGGTCGAACCGGGCCGGTCGGGTCAGGCCCGACCCGACCCGGTCCGATCGGGTCTGCAACTTTGTTGCAGACCCACCATGGTCGGGCGCACCAAACGGGAAAAGTGAGAACGAGCGGTGGTAGTCGAAGCGAGAGCACATGAGAGCGATAAAAAACTACTACTCATTGTCCATCCAACGAAGAATAGCATGAGGGATTCAATTATTCCTCCACCATCTTGAAAGAAGAGGCATCAAAGGAAAGTGGGGGACAAAGGTGTTAAAAAAAAGAAAAGAAAAGAAAAAGAAATGGCACTTCACGTTGAGGCCATGCATAAAAAAGGATAGAGGCTCGGCGGTGGGGGGCGGGGGGCTGGAAGAGGAGAACTTCGGACAGAAAATGAGAGAGGGGTCTCGTGGGTTGCCGACATGGAATCAAACTCGTTGCAAGTCCAGTTGAGGAGAGGATCCTCAGAGAAGCAGTCGCGCCTTGTTCAGGCGAGACCGCCAGCACCCATCATCACCTGTAAGTCGTCGTCCACAATCACCGAAGCCCCCCCCCCCCCAGGTCGGTCTTTTCCTCCTTGCGGACTACCACCTAAGCCCAAGACGAGCTCCTGTCTAGTTAATGAGATAGCGTTTGTTCCATGCCTGTTATCGCCTACACCAGTTTGTTGGTCTGCTGCATTTCTTTGGTTTCGCTTTTTGTTCCATCATTTTGAACGAATGGCCGTCCGGAAGGCTTGACAAGGCCCTGGCTCGCCACCTAGGAGTTGGTGAAAACCTGAGACCCTTAGAAAGGATAACCGAGTGGAGCTCCGTTTGAGCGGAGGCATGGTGCGGCTAGCACAGTCCGACGAGGGCAGTTGAGGTCGTGTCTGAACAGGAGCCCGACGCGACGGCGCCATCGAGTCGTTTCCGACGTGGTTTTCGTTTCGAACACGGGAGCAAGTCTCGGTGGCTGTCTTTGGTGCCTAGAGGCAACAGGAGGAGGTCGAGGGCGTTGGTACCCCGGCGAGAAGCACAGTGGCGCCCAAAGGTGAGCAGGGCCGGTTGGCTTCCAGCAGGTCCGACGGGCGTGCCCTGGTGGCGATGTGACGAACGAACTCGGGCTGCGGTCAAAGATGTCGGTAGGTGGAGAGTGCGAGCGAGCGAGTTCCGACGGTGCGACGGTGCGGCAACTCGAGCCAGCCGTAACTCAAGTGATGACTCAAATCAGAGGTGGCGTAGTAGCGTCGGACCTCCGCACGATGGTCTCGGTATTGAAACACTAAGTCCGGCTTAGTAGGGAGGAGGTCCGACGGTTGAGACCTTACGGCGGCATGACGAACGAGTTCGGACGGCGTAGGTGTGAGGCGTTCGAAGGCGGTTGATGTCGAGTGAGCCGCGTCGCCGTGTGGTGTGACAGAGAAAAGGGCACAGCAGCATATGAAGATGATGATGAACAGCAAATACTAGGGCCAACTCACGTTTTTTTTTTATTTTTATTGGCTCCTTGGGGCTCGGGCGAATGGGTCCAGGAGGTTTGAAGGGGAGGACTTTGGGCTCGGGTGGGCCAATCCGAGAGGAAGGAAGAGAGAGGCTGGGCGTGAGGTCTGGGCCGAATGAAGGCCTGAATTGGGTTTGGTCTCTGGTTACCTAGGCTTTTTGCCTCTTGAGTTCGGACCGGGCTTATGTTTCAAGCCCAGTCCGAGCGAGGAGCCTGGCCACGGGCTTGAAGGGCCAGGCCGTGGACGCCTAGGTTCCGTCTCGTCCGGGTCGGGTCCGAGAACCTGACCCGGCCCCTGTCCTATTTAATTAATTAATTAAAAAAAGGTAAAAAAAAATAGAAAAATTCCAAAAATAATTAAAAATCATAAAATTTCATGAAATATCAAAAAGAAAGAAATAGATAGAAAATGCATTTATTTGCTTATATGGTCTCAATTAGGCTTTATATGTGTTCAATTTGTCGATTTGTTCTCCGTGTTTAATTCACATGACTTAGTCTTGACTTCGCTTGTGAATGTCTGAATATTATGCATGTCTTAGTAGATAAATTAGCGCGATAATTAGAGTTTAATTCGAGACACTCGTTTTATCCTTTAATTGTCTGAACTTTGCTGACTATCTACTTTGAGTAAGTGCATGTTCCAAAGGCTTGATGCACCATTTTGATATTCCAATGAGGCGACTGACAATGATGCCCATGGCGATGGAAGCTCAACGGGGCTTGGTGATTGAGATGAAGCGTACGAAGAAGGGTTGCAGGCTGAGGCTGGGCGATTGAAGGTCGGTGTCCAAACCGGTATATTTTACATACCCGATCCGTATATCAAAGTTATTATGTGATTTACTTATGCACATTGATTGCGCTTTCATTAAAATTGATTGTGATTGATAGGAATAGTCTTCTAATCTGCATGAAACCCTGAATCAAACCTACCCCACCCAAAATTGCGCCTGCATGAATTCTTAGCTAGGAAATCACTCGCGTTAGGTACCGAAAGGGCGTTGGTAATGACACCAGTGTAACCAAGTCCCCGAACCCAAAATCTCTGGTTCCGCAGAATTGATCGATCTCTCCCAATCGGTCAATAAGGTTTCCGGTCTACCCTCCAAGAAAGACCGGTGGCGACTCCAAATGCATGCACAAGTTGCACATGCCACCACGACCACACTGAAGGTCGAAAGCGATCGACTCTTATCGTCGAATCTTTTGAAAAATACTCCCGCCGCGATTTGGTATGGGCCTGGGAGGGCCCGCGCCGATCCAAAGCCCGCGATCCGCACCCTTGTGCGGGGGAAGGCCCGCGATCGGTAATCCATTAGCCGCGTCCGCCTTCGGACGGGTCGCGACAGCGAGTCTGTAGGCCAGAGTTCCAATCCGTTCCAGGATTTCGAAAGGGCCTACATACCTCGGACTCAACTTTCCTTTCTTCCCAAACAGAGATAGACCTCGCATCGGTGACACTTTCAAGAAAACATGGTCTCCTACCTGAAACTCCAAAGGTCTGCGCCGCTCGTCGGCATAACTCTTCTGGCGACTCTGCGCGGTTTTCAATCTTTCTCTTATGATTTTCACTGCCTCCACTGACTGTTCTACTAACTCTGGGCTTGTTATGCCTCGTTCACCAACCTCGTCCCAGCATAAAGGAGTCCTGCATGCTCTACCGTATAAAGCTTCGAACGGGGCCATTCCGATGCTCTGTTGATAACTGTTGTTATAGGCGAACTCCACCAAGTGTAGCTGATCCTCCCAGCCTCCTTTAAAGTCTAATACGCAAGCTCTCAGCATATCCTCAAGCGTCTGAATTGTCCTTTCAGAATGTCCGTCTGTCTGGGGATGATAAGCGGTGTTGTACTGTAGTTTCGTCCCCAAAGCCTCTTGGAGGCTTTTCCAAAATGAAGCGGTAAACTTGGGGTCTCTGTCCGAAGTAATTGTCACTGGGACTCCATGAAAACGAACTACGTACCTCATGTACAACTCCGCATATCTATCCATTGCGAAATCTTTTCTTACCGCTAGGAAATGCGCGGACTTAGTCAGCCTATCCACGATCACCCAAATCGAATCATGTCCCCTCTGACTCCTCGGCAAACCCATGACAAAGTCCATAGTAATGTGCTCCCACTTCCACTCGGGGATCTCCAAGGGCTGCAACATCCCACCAGGCTTACAATGCTGGGCCTTAACTTGTTGGCACGTCAAGCACTTTGCTACATGTTTAGCTACGTCCACTTTCATTCCATTCCACCAGTAGTGTTGGCGCAGGTTCTGCTACATCTTCGTGCCACCTGGATGAATACTGTAGTTGCTCCTATGAGCTTCCGACAATATCCTTTCTCTTAGTTCCTCGTCACTAGGCACGTACAAGCGTCCACGAAACCTCATAATCCCATCCTCAGATATTTGAAAGTCGGGTTTTCTCTTCGCGGCATCCAATTCCAGAATCTTTTGGATGTCGAGGTCCGTAGATTGCAACGCTTTCACTTTCTCATGAATCTCTAGCTCAATTCTTAATGTCGCTAGGAGACAAGACAGCTGGCAAACTTCGAGCTTGAACTCTGAATCCCTTATCCCTTCCAACAGGGTCCACTCCTTAACCATCAAATGCGCGATGCTTGACTTCCGACTCAGCGCGTCCGCAACCTTATTTGCCTTTCCGGGGTGATAAAGGATATCACAATCATAGTCCTTGAGCAGCTCCATCCATCGACGTTGCCTCATGTTCAACTCCTTTTGGGAAAACAAGTATTTCAAGCTCTGGTGGTCCGTGTAAATCTGAAACCTTTCTCCACACAAGTAATGTCTCCAGATCTTTAGTGCGAAAATAATAGCTGCCAGTTCCAAATCATGCGTCGGGTAGTTCATCTCATGAGGTCTTAACTGTCTTGATGCATAGGCCACGACTCTTCCATGTTGCATCAGGACGCATCCTAATCCCTTCAGCGACGCATCGCTATAAATCTCATAACCTCCAGGTCCGGAAGGAATGGTCAACACTGGTGTAGTCGTCAAACGATGCTTAAGTTCCTGAAAACTCCTCTCACACTTATCCGTCCATTCAAACCTCGTATCTTTCTTAGTCAGCCTCGTTAAGGGAGTAGCTATCGAAGAGAACTTTTCCACGAATCTTCGGTAATACCCTGCTAATCCCAGGAAGCTTCAAACCTCCGTTACTGACGTAGGTCTAGGCCAATTCGTTACTGCTTCAATCTTTGCTGGGTCTACTGAAATTCCATTTCCAGAGATGACATGTCCAAGGAATGCAACTTCGTTAAGCCAGAACTCGCACTTACTGAACTTGGCGTACAGCGAGTGTTCCCTCAACGTCCGTAGAACTATACTCAATTGCTCCTCGTGCTCCTCAGGACTCTTTGAGTAAATCAAAATGTCGTCGATGAAAACAATGACGAACCGATCCAAGTACTCTTTGAACACTCTATGCATCAAATCCATGAAAGCAGCTGGGGCATTAGTCAATCCGAACGGCATGACTGTAAACTCATAATGCCCATACCTCGTCCGAAAGGCTGTCTTAGGTATATCCTCTTTCTTAATTCTCAACTGGTGATAACCCGTCCTTAGGTCTATCTTGGAGAACACAGAAGCTCCTTGCAGTTGGTCAAACAAGTCGTCAATCCTTGGCAACGGGTACTTATTCTTGATAGTCACTTGGTTCAACTGCCGGTAATCAATACATAACCGCAACGACCCATCCTTCTTTCTCACAAACAAGACTGGCGCTCCCCAAGGCGAAGCACTTGGACGAATAAATCCTTTGTCCAGTAACTCCTGCATTTGGACCTTCAATTCCTTCAATTCCGACAAGGACATCCTATAGGGTGCCTTCGAGATAGGTTCCGTTCCGGGTGCCAACTCGATCACGAACTCTATTTCTCTTTCTGGGGGCAATCCTGGTAATTCTTGAGGGAAGACATCGGGAAAGTCGCGTGCTACAGCTATATCCTCTAGCTTTAACTCCTCTACGGTCGGATCCATCACGACAGCTAAGTAAGCTGGACATCCTTCGTCCAAAAGCCTAGTCACCTCAAGTGACGAAATCAAAGGGATCGAGGTTCCTCCTCGACTTCCCACAAACTCGAATCTAGGGCGACCATTAGGATGGAAATGAATCACCCTGCTACCACAATCAACGACAGCTCTCTGTCTACTCAACCAATCCATTCCGATAATCACGTCGAAGTCAAACATAGGCAGCACGGCTAAATCTATTTGTTCCTCACTACCACCGACGACTATCTTACAACCTAAACAACCTAAAGAAACCAGCACTTTATCCTTTAAAGGGGTGGTAACATGCAATATCACTTCCAGTGGTTTCAATTCAATTCCGACCAAATCAGCAAACTGAGCAGATATAAACGAATGCGATGCTCCAGGATCAAACAAGGCATAGGCAGCATGATCACATAAAGTAATCGTACCTGTGACCACGCCAGGCGCGTTCTCCACCTCCCTACGCGCCACAGCATAAACCCTTCATTGAGCTGGCGGCCTATTAGCATTGTTCTGAGGTGGTCCCGCCTGCGGTCCCGCTGGCGGTCGATTCCCTTGAGTCTGAGCTCTTGGTGCCTGACTCGGGCAGTTCCTTATCTGATGGCCCAACTGGCCACACTTGAAGCAAGAGCCCGTCCTGCTCGGGCAAGGTCCGCTCCCATGCTTCCGTCCACACAAGCGGCAGTTCCAACTCGGCCGGGGAGCAGGCTTGCTAATGTTCCTTCTCACTGGAGGGACAAAACGTCGGTTGCTCACCATCGGCCTTTTGCCGAACGGGCGGTTATCCCTCACGGGAGTGAACCGCGATCCAGATGCCACTCCTCTTTCTCTCATGTCCCTTTCCACCAACTGACCTCTTTCATAGATGGCGCCATAGCCCTGTAAGTCCAACAGCACCAACTGGCTACGAAGGTCAGGTCTCAATCCGTCTCTGAACCTTCTCGCCCTATCCTCGGGGTTCTCGACCATTCTCGGAGCATACTTGGACAGCCTTGCGAATTCCGCCTCGTACTGGTCGATGGTCATTTGATTCTGTCGGAGATTCTGAAACTCAATCATCTTCTGTTCTTGAGCCGCTCTGGAAAAGTATTTAGCATTGAACACTTCTGCGAAGACGGTCCAATTCGGCTCTATCCCTTTGGGGAAAACTCTTCCCTTGGTGGCCTTCCACCAGTCATTCGCAGTCCCACGGAGCTGGTACACGGCTAGGGTTACCTTCTCAGCTTCGGTACAACCCAATACTTCGAATGCTTTCTCCAACTCCTCAATCCAAGCAGGGGCAGTTCCAGGGTCCCATGTACCATCAAACTTGGATGGCTTCAGCTTCATAAAGTGCTCCATCAGCTGGCCCATCATGCGATTCCCTTGTCCTTGGGCGTTGCCACCATCAATGTCGTGTCCGTTATTCCCATTATTCCCGTTTGCTAGGTTCGCAGCAGCGACTGCAGCTTCAGCAGCCTGGGCAACGGCAGCAGCTCTCTCCTGGGCCTGCCTGCCCATCAAGTTCCCAATTTCTTCCAGGATCCTCATGACTCCGTCATACCTAGGATCTTCTACCACTTGCGGCCTAGAGCTAGACGCCCCTCCAGTACCTCTGGTTCGGTTACTCATCTCGCTAAATCTCACGACACCTGAGCCACTATAATTCCATTCAGGAATTAGAGACCTAAGTCATCTACTTAAGTCGAACAAGGCTACGCTACACTCATAGCAGCAATCATAGTTAAGCCAATCATCACTCAAGCAGCCTTCAGAAGCATAGTAACCAAGAATTCATAATCATATCACACAGTTATATCACACAACCAGTCGCCTCTGCAACCTTACCAAATCACAATCGACTATCCAATTCAGCAGTCAGCAATTTACACTCAGTGCCAAGTACAAAGCCTTATAGCCTTAAGTCTAGCAAAGATGACGCCAGCCAATATGCCAATCACAAACGCCATTTCACATGCCATGCATTCTATGCCTAACTCTAGCGAATTCCCTAAGGTCTTACTACCCGATTGTCCTCAAACCATTACACCTTATTAGTCCACTCCTCAATCAACTTGAATCGAGCTGACCTTGCTCTGATACCAATTAAACGAGGATGTAACGCCCCGAGTCCTCATGGCGCACATCATCGCCTCACGACCAGTCCTTTTAATATGATACCCAGAATCCTTGCAGTACGCGGCAATGAAACTTAAATGAACATGCGGAAGCGTCATGCACAACTCCTTTACAGTTAAACACAAGATGGTTTGAGGGAATGAGACACTTAATCAAGTCATAGCATAGCATACGATTCACTTTACAACATAAGCACAAACTGGGATATAACACTTTGGATCAGGGGGGATGGTTAGCCTAATCAAAAGAGACGAAGGGCTAGGGGTCAGGCACTACTCAAAAGGTAACTTCAAAAGTCATGGGCGCCTAGGCTATCTAAGGGTCGAGCTCGCGGTCATCATCTGGATCCTCGCGGTGCACAGGGTCATACTCCTCAAGGTCTTCCTCTTCTTCTTCTTCTTCTTCCTCAAACACTTGCTCTGGATCTTCGTCTTCTTCGGATTCAGGCTGAGGGTGGAAGATGGCCTCTCCGTCAGGGTTGTGCTCCTCCTCCAAAGGCTCGTCCTCGGGATCGTCCAGTGCTTCTTCATCTTCCTCGGGTTCGGACTCGTCCGTCTCCATGGGGTCTTCGGCATCAGAGGGTCCCACGATGTCGCCATCGGTCTCGGGGTTCTGAGACGGTGCCGGCGGAAGATCCGGATCAGGAGCGGTCTCGGAGTCAGTGAGCTCCCCATCAGCGGGGTGTACAATCGAAGGGTCCTGCTCACCAATGACGTCCCACGGCACGTCAAAAGTCGTCAATGGCCCCACTGTGAGGTCGCTGTCACGATAGAACCATGCTGTGAATCTGTCTGGCCTCCAGTCTGCTAAGCCCACATCCATCCAGATAGTGCCGTACTTCCTAATATAAGCTTTCCCTTCTCCCACCGGGTACTCCGTGGAATACTGCTCCACCAAGATGGGTACCCCAAAAATCGGCGGCGGTGGCATAATCAGGGTTTGGGGTCTGAAAAGGTGGGTCCCACGACGGGGTGAGATATACTCAATAAGCTAGCCTAACCCTAAGCTAGACATTTGGGATTTCCAGACTTTCCTAAACACATGCAATGACTAAATGAGCGATAACAAGCAATGGCACGTAGCAACTCAATTAAAACATATATAGTCATGGAATTCACAACTTAGGCCAGACAGGACTTGTACTTTGGCACTTGGCGTTCCATCATACAGAGAATAGTTCACACATACGACGCGATTGAGGTTCTCATGGCTTAGCCCGCGTAATAACGCATCAGGCTTAAAGAATCAAGGAACCCGCGTTTAACGCCTCAGGCTTCCAATGCCATTTCTCATGACCCGCGTTTAACGCCTCAGGTCCACCCCGCGTTTAACGCATCCGGATGCCTCATGCACATATACTTATAAATCCTTTCCATTGACATAATTAAATCAATCGTGCACATTCTCATCAAACTGAGCTCAATTCGGCTCTTTAAGTTACCATCCCATATCACGGCAATACATCACACAAATCAATAAATCAAGTCCATGGCAATGTCATGCGATCAATATCATATTAATTGAGATTATTCAATGCCTTCACGATTGGCCATTCGGCCATGTTACACAATCAATGGCACATCAATCAATTAAGGCCTATAACTCACTAATTAACCACACGAGACCCAAAATCACTAACATAGGGTCACTTAGCTCAATTGGACTCCCTTCAATTCTCACGACCAGAATACAATTTCATAATTTAAAGGTCGTTTGTTCAATATATTCACAAGATTATCCCATGATCGAACACTCCTATGTCCCGTTGAAGATTCCAACAATTTAATCGAATACGATTCAAGCTCTAGCTCATCCTACGGTGCCATGGGGCATTCGGCCTACACCTAGGGACATTCACCAATTCATTTCATCCATGATTCTTAACATTTCAAGCATCAAGACTTGTCAAGTCCAATCTATCCTACACATCACAAATTCGGATTTCTAGAGGACTCCCCCTAAACAGCCCATTAAACACATCAAAACAACCCTCTCTTAGTCCTTCCTTCACACAAGGTCCTACCAAAGGGTTAGGGGAGCTTACCAAGTGTCAAGAGCTAGGGGAACTCGGTGGCAACGGTGGAGGAGTGGCGCGAGTGGTCTGGTCCGGCGCGATCAGACCTGGTCCCTTAGGAAAATCCACAAATGGCCAAGGTAATTTAGTGGAAAGCACTCCTAACACAAGCTAACAACCTCCTAATATGTATATCTAAGGCCCTAGAGTCACTTACCTCAAGAAAATCAAAGTTTTCTCAAGAACAGCCCTTCTTCATCCTTCTCGGTTCGGTTCGGCCTTGGGGTGTTCGGGCGGCTTCCGGCTCCAACGGCGGTCCAGCTAGGTTCGGGAGGGGAGGGAGCATCGTCTAGTTGGTGGTCGAAGGTGGCGGAGCGGCGGCGAAGTTATCGCCGGCCGCGGCTTGGCCGAGAGAGGAAGAGGCGACGGCGAGAGGGAGAGAGAGGGAAGAGAGCGAACGAGAGAGTGGAGAGAGAGAAGAGTCGGCCGAATGAGGTGAAGGGAAGGGGGTTGTATGATATGAAGAGAAGGATTTTTGGAGGGAAAGTGGTAGTGGGGTGGTTCATGGGGTATGTGACAAGGAATAGTGCTTAGGAATGACAAGGTTAGTGGGGTAGGTTTGGGGTAATTGTCCAATCAAGCTTGGTGTATTGCACTTCAATAATTCATCACTCAAATGACCACTCTACCCTTGGGATTTCGGCTGAAGGTGGGGGGAGGCAAATGACCACTTTGCCCTTGCTTTGTCTAGTGAAAAGTGTGCTAAGCCTAGGGGTAAAAGGGTCGATTTCGCTCGTCGGTTCGAATTTCGTTTTTCTAGCCTATACGGGACTATTTCTAACCTTGATAGCTCTCCGATGAGGCGACGTCCAAATTTACTCCAATACGATCTTCGAACGTCCGGCCTCCAACCTCGACATCCAATCTATGGCTAAATTCAGTCAATTGTCATTCCAGTGCGTCTCAAACTAACGGGCGGCTCTTAGAAGTTACGCGTATCGACCCGCGACTAATGTCACGTTTAAGAGTTACTCGAGCCATGACGGCTTTGGTTGCCATGTAATCGCGAGGGTCAATCACTAGTCCCGAAGGTTTCGATTATTAGGAATCGATTTAGGTTAATTCGCAAATCACGTCATGGTCATACGGAATCACCCGTGAACCAATCGTATGACACTAGCAAATCGTTCTAAAACCATTCTTAGATAAACCTTTTGCGGTCCAAAATATTCCCTCGACGATCCTTATGGTCAAAGCGTCTACTCGTGGTTAAGTTCTTTGGTCCACGCAGTTTAAATCCTATATGGCCATTCCCCATTGGTTAGTCGACTCGAGAGTGATCAATTCTGAGTGAGATTAACTGGAATACATCGATAGACATTCATTCACTGATAAGTTTCGAGATGGGGTCGGAATTCAGAATGTCACAAGAGGCCCCGGCAAGAGAGGAAAGCATCGAGGTGATAGAAATTTCCGACTCGGAGGATGACACGGAGGAGGACACCATTGAAGTGCGTTTTGAGACTTTTTCAGATTACGACCCCGAAGAGGAAGAGTTGAACAGAGCCGAAGACAGTAGCACCACCTAGCGGGTTGGATGTCCTAGATTCTTTTGAGTTGTCTTTTGGAGACTAGTGGCTTTTGTGGGCGTAGCAGCTATCCTTTTTGGTCACCTTAACCTTCCTCGACCCTAGTTTTTGATGTAGTAAAACCCTTGACCCCTTTTGTACAAACTTATCCTATGGGTTTATGTAAATAACCTTTTCTTTATCCCGTGTCTCATTCTTTGTTTAATTTTGGTTTTCTTGCATGGAGATGTGTTCATATTTTTCTTTCACTCTTCCGCATGCGAGTCTCATTTATTTTCGCCGTATAAAGGAGTATACTGGGACTGAGTTTACGGTATGAACGGATGAGCACACTCGTTAGGGAAGCGGGGCGTGACATCCTAGTTGAAGTGGTATCAGAGTAAGGTCAGCTCGATCCAAGTCGATTGAGGACTGGAGTAATAAGGTGGGATGAGATTCGGGATGATTAGATAGTAAGACCATAGGGGAGTCACTAGTGCCAAGTAAGAAATGCATGGCATATGAGTTGGCGCTTGTGGTTGGCATCATGAAAGTGGTGAGTTATGATGACTAGAGGGTGACCAAACTTCGTACTTGGCGTGTGCATTGATTGTGGATGCTTGCCTGATGAAATGTTGAGTGTTTTGTTTGAACTCGAAGCATGACTATACGTTCCTAAATGTTGTACTCTTGTTAATGACTGGGTGAATGGTTGCTTTGATGAGAGTGCTGCTTTGTGGTGTAGCGTAGAACCACTGAACTTGCGTAGTTGAGCTAAGTCTTTAATTACGTGGTGGAATTACAGTGGTACAGGTAGTATAAGAATGAGCAACTGACCTGGCATACGTGGGAGACCCAGAGGTAGAGCTTCTAGTTCGAGACCACCTGTAGTTGAGAATTCGGGAATGGGGGATGTATTGAGAGCACTAGAACGAATCGGAAACTTGATAGATAGGCATGCTCAGGACAGAGATGCTGCTATTACGCAGGCTGTAGGAGCTGCATTGGCTACTGTCAATGCAGCGATTGGTATTAATGTGAGAAGTGGAGTTAATGAGAATGCTGGCCAAGGTGTTGAAACTGGTAATGCCCGAACTAATGAGAACAGTGGCTAGGGAGTGGAAGTAGGTAATACGTCAGGTAATAATATTGCACCTAGAGATATTGGTCAGTTAGTTGAACAGTTTGTGAAGTTGAGGCCACTCCAGTTTAATGGAACTGGTGACCCAAAGTTGGCACCCAGGTGGATAGAAAAGCTTGAGAAAATTTTTGGGGTACTGAGATGTAATGATGAGGAGAAAGTACTCCTAGCAGTTTACCAGCTGGATTGTACCGCAAATGATTGGTGGAATGCTACGAAGGACGGAGTTTTTCCTGAGGGTACTACTCTGAATTGGATTGCTTTTACTGTTGTCTTCAATGACAAGTATTTCTCAGAGACTGCGCGAGAAAGCAAACTAGTGGAATTCCAAAATTTACGTCAGGGTAACATGACAGTGGATAAATATGAAGCTGAGTTTGCTAGGTTGTCAAGATACGCACCACGGTATGTTGGGGATCCGCTAGAAAAGGCGCGGAGGTTTCGAGATGGGTTACGGCCCGAACTTCGCAGTCAGATTGTGACCGTGAACTTGAGAACTTACAAGGAAATCTATGAGCGATGTCAAATGATAGAACAAAATATGAAAGAGAGAACAACTGCATCTGGATCGCGATTTCCTTCTTTTCGAGACAATCGCCAGTTTGGTAAGAGACCAATGACCAATAATAGGCGTTTTGTTCCACCCGTGAGAAAGAACATTGGGAAGCCGCCGCCCCAATCCAACTTGAACTGTCGTCTTTGTGGAAGGAGACATGGAAGTGGGCCTTGCCCGACTAGAACGGGCGCGTGCTTTAAGTGTGGTTAGTTGGGCCACCAGATGAGGACATGTCCAAATCAAATTCCAGGACCTAGACCCCAGGGACCATGACCACAGGCAGGACCCCTGGCTGTTGCTCCACAAACTGAATTGAATCGACCACCAGCTCAAGGGAGAGTGTATGCAGTGGCTCGAGGCGAAGCAGAGAATGCGACTGGTGTGGTCACAGGTATGATTTATTTGTGTGACCAAGCTGCTTAGGCCCTATTTGATCCTGGAGCTTCGCATTCTTTCGTGTCTATCCAATTTGCTGATATGGTTAATCTGGACTTGAGGCCTTTGAATGTGATAGTGCATGTCACCACTCTGCTACATGATAAAGTGCTAGTTTCGTTAGGTTGTACGGATTGTAATGTAGTTATTGATGGTAGAGAGGAAAAGATAGATTTGGTTGTATTGCCTATGTTTGATTTTGATGTGATCGTTGGGATGGATTGGCTGAGTAGACAAAAAGCTATGGTTGATTGTTGTGATAGGGTAATCCGTTTTTATCCGGATGATAACCCTAACTTTGAGTTTAAGGGAAGTTGTGGGGGAATTTCTATTCCTTTGGTTTCCTCGCTAGAAGTGACTGTCGCGACCCGTCCAAAATCGGACGCGGCTAATGGATTACCGATCGCGGGCTTTGGATCGGCGCGGGCCCTCCCAGGCCCATACCAAATCGCGGCGGGAGTATCTTTCAAAAGATTCGACGATAAGAGTCGATCGCTTTCGACCTTAGTGTGGTCGTGGTGGCATGTGCAACTTGTGCATGCATTTGGAGTCGCCACCGGTCTTTCTTGGAGGGTAGACCGGAAACCTTACTGACCGATTGGGAGAGATCGATCAGTTCTGCGGAACCAGAGATTTTGGGTTCGGGGACTTGGTTACGTCGGTGTCATTACCAACGCCCCTTCGGTACCTAACGCGAGTGATTTTCCTGACTAAGAGTTCATGCAGGCGCAATTTTGAGTGAGGTAGGTTGATTCAGGGTTTCATGCAGATTGGAAGACTGGTCCTATCAAATCACAGTCAATATAATGAAAGCGCAAGTCAAGTGCATAAATAAATCATGTCAATGCACATCAATTTCAATCATTGGCCTCCTAGTATAGCCATAAGGGCTTAGGGAAGATGTGATTTAGGGCTAGGGGTAAAATGGGAAGATTTGGGAACGATTAGCCCGAAGGGCAAAATTGTCATTTTTTGAAAGGTTTGGATACCTAATTACCCAAAATATTCCATGGCCAGTTGATTGTGGCCATTTCCCATTTTTGAGAATTTTTTGGAATTCCTTGATTTTTCTTCGGTTTTTGGAACACGACTCGCCCAAAGGGCGAAATCGTCATTTTTAAGAAGGTTCGGGGTTCAAAACACCCGGGATGAGCCTTGGCCAGTTGTTTGTGGCCATTTCCTATTTTTTGGGGATTTTCCTGGATTTTTTTAGAATTTTTTTGGAAGACGGTTTGCCGGAAGGGCAAAACCGTCATTTCGGAAAAGATCGGGGGTCGAAAGACCCGGAACAGGTCATGGCCTGTTGAATGTGGCCATTTCCTATTTTTTGGAATTTTTTAGAATTTTTCTGAATTTTCCGAAATTTTTTTGAATTTTTCATGATTTTTCATTTTTTATTGATTTTTTGATTATTTTATTATTTTTTTATTATTTTTTGAATTTTTTAAAATATTTAAAAATATTTTTCGGGCCGGGTCAAACCCGGCCCGCGCCTCTCGGGCGCCCGGCCCGACCCTAGGGGTCGACACCGGCCTAAAACGACACCGTTTTATTTTTTTAAACATTTTTCTATTTTTTACAATTTTTTTGATTTTTTATGTATTTTATTTAATTATCCGAAAATTCCCCGGATCGGACGGTCCACGTTGTGCCACGTGGCTTCGTCTCGTGCGTCCGATCTTCCACTAGATCGAGCGACCCACAGAGAGCCACGTGGCTCAATAATAGCCGTCGGATCAAAAATTAATTATTTTCATTTTTTAGAAAACCTACAAATCGGACGCTCTAGAACGTGCCACGTTGCCGGAGAAGACAATGCACAGTGAAAATTCCGGCGGGAATAGTAAAAATTCCGGCGAAATCGCCGGAAAATTACGAAACGGGCCCGAAACTTGGTATTTTTCGCCCGTTCTCGCGGCATTCGACTCCTTGGACCACCCACATCAACATACAACCTAAATGATAATCATGAACACGCTAAAAAACGGCGAACCGGACCTCCCCGAACCCGACTCCGGCGAGAGAATTTGCAGAATTTTTTTTTGCTCAAAGCTTGGTTTCATTCCATCACATGGCATCCAATGGTGGTTTAGAAGCTTACTTGGGGTTCCTTGATGGTCGGCGGCCGTCGGAAATCCCTCGTCAAGCTCCCGTCCGAACCATGGCCGGCAAAACTCCGGCCCTCGGTTTTTGTCGAGTTTTAATGCAAAATAAACAGCAAGTCGGGTTTAGGGATAGTTCTAATGAAGCTCAAAGACTCGTATTACATGAAACTAGGTCGGAGATGTCACGGCCGAGAAAAAACCGAATCAAAACATGTATCGGCATTTCAACGAACACATGGCGTGCGTGAACAAAAATGGAGATCCGGCGAGATACCGACCTATCCGGAGCTTGCCGACGACCGCCGAGCCTTTGGTGATGTTCTCTGTGGTGTCTTGAAGATCCGGGCAAGCTCTTTCGCGCTCCCCCTCCGCTCCCAAAAAATCTCTCTCTCTCTCGGCCAAGCTCCCTTTTTGACCGAGAATCTCCCCCCGTTTCATGGCCGACCGGCCCGTTTTTTTGCGCCCACGCCCTGCAGCACACGGCCCCCGACGTCTGTCAATGTCTCCCATGCGCATAGTCCTTTTTTCTTTTCAAAACGCCGCTGCCCACGTTGCTCTGTTTGCTGCACATTCTGCACATTCTGTGAGTTGTTGCAGACCCGGGTCGGGTCGGGCCGGACCCGACCGCCCGGTTCGGCCAAATCGCCCAAATCGCCAAATTGACCCCCCAAATGACATCTTTTCATGAAATTGATGGCAAAATCGGATTCCTTGACATGTTTTCCATCAAATATGGGTATTTTCGTGAATCAATGTATTGAAATTCTGTGAAAACCCCAAATTGTCCCTAGGATCCGAAATTTAATTTCGCCAAATCGAAGGCCTAAACGATCGAATTAGCCAAAATTGAGCCCACCAATGGATTCAGCATGATGAAAACTGTTGGGTAGAGGTGTTTAATTTTAATGGGTGTGCCCGTGTGAAATTTAATTTCAAGAATTGTAAAACCGGGGACTAAATTGAATAAAATTTGTGCAATTAAGCCCTTTTGGTTAAAATTGATCAAATTGGAGGGCAAATTGACCCAATTGCATTTCAATACTTTGGAGTCCAATGTCATAGCTTATAAAAACCGAGAATTGAAAATTAAAAGACTCGAAAAGGATTTTTTAGGCCCGGTTCGGGATTAGGTTTGTGAAGGAACACAATGAACCAAGCCGAATTTCCATAATAAAATGTGAAAATATTAAAGAGAGAATTAAAATAAAATTTCTGAATATTTTTTTGTAATTTTCTGACCACGGATGGTATTTTTCTGATTTTTTGGGTATTTTTATAATTAAATAAATTTAAAAAAAATATTAAAAAATTCAAAAAATATTTTTTATTCAAAATTGGTTCCTAAGGCTAGGCTAAGGCTCCCAAAGTTGATTTTGCAATTTTTTGACCTTTTTTGCTATTTTTAATTAATTTTAAAAATAAAAAACTATAATAACGGATGGTCAAAAATCAGGTGTCAACAGCTGCCCCTCTTTGAGAGTGAGCTCGTCAGAGATTGCTTTCAAAGACAACATGACACCTGAATATTAACCGACTCAACTGGGGAAAAGAAATGCTATGACATCGGATCCTTAAGTCTTTTGATGAATGCCCAAATTAATCCCCGATTTACTATGACAATTAGAACATGGGCCGAAGCGAGAGAGGCTTACCTGACGTTTACCTGCCTGTTGAATGCTGCGCACGCGGAGTCTGAGAAGGTTTTTTTTTTTTTTTTTTTTTTTTACCCTTCGTGGCGTCTAGTTCGCCATGCTGGGCTTTTATTACTCCCTTCATGGCTCCTGATTTGCCACTTTGGGGTCTTGAAATTCTTTTCCACGGCTACCGGTTGCAATCCATTCCGAAGGGTGAGAGCTTCGAGGCGTGGCTATCCGGCGCGTGCTTCGTGGAAAAGGCGGTCACCGTATCTCTAGGCGGCAAGTCGCGAGCGTTATGGGCTCTGATCTTGAACTGTGCTTTGAGACACCTCTGTCGTGAATCCCTGTGTAGTGGGACTTTGGGGAAAGAAATCTTCTGAAGCTGAAAATTGGCGATCCGGTCCGGAAGATGACAGATCCGCGGCTACCAACCTGTGAACACTTACAGAGAGATTTATCTAGTCATCGTGCTTTCGAAGCGGCAAGCGAGCCTTTTGGGCTCCAGTCTTGGGTCGACTTCTAGGCACCTATTTGCTTTAGAGGATCCCATGACGCTGACTAGCGGGGTCAGAGGGGATTTTTCAGGTTTTGCAGAGGGTTCCTAATACGGAGGTTTTCCACGTCCGATAGGATCGCCTGATTTTTGAAAATGGGGTCCTAGGACGAGGGTTCTCCTCGTCATGCTAGGACTGTTTGATATTTTTGAAAATGGGTCTCATGACGAGGTTTCTCCACGTCTGATGAGACTGCCTAAATTTTGAAAATGGGTCTCATGACGAGGTTTCTCCACGCCCGATGAGACTGCCTGGATTTTGAAAATGGGTCTCATGACGAGGTTTCCCCACGTCTGATGAGACTGCCTGATTTTGAAAGGGGGTCCTAGGACGAGGGTTCTCCTCGTCATGCTAGGACTGTTTGATATTTTTGAAAAGGGGTCTCATGACGAGGTTTCTCCGCGTCTGATGAGACTGCCTAAATTTTGAAAAGGGATCTCATGACGAGGTTTCTCCACGCCCGATGAGACTGCCTGGAATTTGAAAAGGGGTCTCATGACGAGGTTTCCCCACGTCTGATGAGATTACCTGTATTTTGAAAAGGGGTCCCGTGACGAGGTTTCTCCACGCCTGATGAGATTACCTGTTTTTCTGGGAAGGGGTCTCATGACGAGGTTTCTCCACGTCCGATGAGACTGCCTGAATTTTGAAAAGGGGTCTCATGACGAGGTTTCTCCACGCCTGATGAGATCACCTGTTTTTTTGGGAAGGTGTCTCATGACGAGGTTTCTCCACGCCTGATGAGATTACCTGTTTTTGAAAAGGGGTCCCATGACGAGGTTTCTCCACGTCCGATGAGATGGTTTGTTTCTCAAAAGGAGTTCCCAACACGGAGGTTTTCTACGTCCGATGGGATTGCTCGGTTCTTCAAATGGTTCCCAAGTCGGAGGTTTTCTACGTCCGGTGGGATTTCCTGATTTTTGAAAAGGGGTCTCATGACGAGGTTTCTCCACGTCCGATGAGACTGCCTAATTTTGAAAAGGGGTCTCATGACGAGGTTCCTCCACGTCCGATGAGACTGCCTGACTTTTGAAAAGGGGTCCTAGGACGAGGGTTCTCCTCGTCATGCTAGGACTGTTTGATATTTTGAAAAGGGGTCTCATGACGAGGTTTCTCCACGTCCGATGAGACTGCCTGATTTTTGAAAGGGGGTCCTAGGACAAGGGTTCTCCTCGTCATGCTAGGACTGTTTGATATTTTTGAAAAGGAGTCTCATGGCGAGGTTTCTCCACGTCCGATGAGACTGCCTGATTTTGAAAGGGGGTCCTAGGACAAGGGTTCTCCTCGTCATGCTAGGACTGTTTGATATTTTTGAAAAGGGGTCTCATGACGAGGTTTCTCCACGTCCGATGAGACTGCCTGAATTTTGAAAAGGGGTCTCATGACGAGGTTTCTCCACGTCCGATGAGACTGCCTGATTTTGAAGAGGGGTCTCATGACGAGGTTTCTCCACGTCCGATGAGACTGCCTGATTTTGAAGAGGGGTCTCATGACAAGGTTTCTCCACGTCCGATGAGACTGCCTGATTTTGAAGAGGGGTCTCATGACGAGGTTTCTCCACGTCTGATGAGACTGCCTGACTTTTGAAAAGGGGTCTCATGACGAGGTTTCTCCACGTTTGATGAGACTGCCTGACTTTTGAAAATGGGTCCTAGGACGAGGGTTCTCCTCGTCTGATGAGACTGCCTGACTTTTGAAAAGGGGTCCTAGGACGAGGGTTCTCCTCGTCATGCTAGGACTGTTTGGTATTTTGAAAAGGGGTCTCGTGACGAGGTTTCTCCACGTCCGATGAGATTACCTGTTTTTCTGGTAGGGGTCTCATGACGAGGTTTCTCCACGCCTGATGAGATTACCTGTTCTTTTGAAAAGGGGTCCCATGACGAGGGTTCTCCAAGTCCAATAGGATTTCCTGATTTTTGAAATGGGTTCCCAAATTGGAGGTTTTCCACGTCCAATGGGATTGCCTATTTTTGAAAAAGATTCCCAAGTCGGAGGTTTTCCACGTCCGACGGGATGGTTTGTTTTTGAAAAGTGGTCCCAAGTCGGAGGTTTTACACGTCCGCTGGGATTTCCTGATTTTTGAAAAGGTTCCCAAAATGGAGGTTTTCCACGTCCGATGGGATGGTTTGTTTCTTAAAAAGAGTTCCCAGCGCGGAGGTTTTCTACGTCTGACGGGATTGCTCAGTTCTTCAAATGGTTCCCAAGTCGGAGGTTTTCTAGGTCCGGTGGGATTGCCTATTTTTGAAAAGGGGTCCTAGGACGAGGGTTCTCCACGTCATGCTAAGACTGCCTGATATTTTGAAAAGGCTCCCCAAAACGGAGGTTTTCTACGTCCGATGGGATTACTTGGCTTCTACCATGATTTGACCCTTCAGGCGGTATCTACCTTTGAGTTGACCCTTTAGGCGGTTTCTACCTTCATTTGACCCTTCAGGCGGTTTCTACCATGAGTTGACCCTTCAGACGGTATCTACCATTGTTTTGACCCTTCAGGCGGTTTCTACCTTGAATTGACCCTTCAGGCGGTTTCTACGTTCATGTGACCCTTCAGGCGGTTTCTACCTTTGGTTGACCCTTCAGGCGGTTTCTACCATCATATGACCCTTCAGGCAGTTTCTACCTTGAGTTGACCCTTTAGGCGGTATCTATCATGAATTGACCCTTCAGGCGGTTTCTACCTTGAATTGACCCTTCAGGCGGTTTCTACCTTTGGTTTGACCCTTCAGGCGGTATCTACCATTGGTTTGACCCTTCAGGCGGTATCTACCATGGTTTGCTTTAAAAAGGGGTCTCATGACGAGGGTTCTCCACGTCCGATGAGGCTGCTTGAATTTTGAAGAGGTTCCCCAAAACGGAGGTTTTCCACGTCCGATGGGGATGTTTAGTCTTCTGAAAGAGGAGTTCTTCTTTCCCCATTTTTTTTAAAAAAGATTCCCGTGGCGTGGGTTCTCCACGTCAGTGGGGATGTTTTTTATGATGATTTTTTTGTAAAAGGGTTCTTCATTCCCCTTTTTTTGAAATGATTCCCATGGCGTGGGATCTCCACATCAGAGGGGACGTTTTTTATTTTAAATGATTTTTAGAGAGGGGGTCTTCCGTCCCCCATTTTTGAAAGATCCCGAAATTCACCGGGGACTCAGTCTCGAAGCAGTGAAAGATTTTATCTTGACAAAGCTTCATTTGAGTCTGTTGAGGCGACATTCTGGGAGCTGGGTTCTCCAGGTATCCTGCAGAAGTTTGAGCCTGAAAGATTTTTCTTCACCAAGAAAACGTTAGTAATCTTTGGGAAGACCACGGCTGTCCATTTGACAAAAACCGTATGATTTAAGTTTTAATCATGAAATGTGCATTTTGATGCTGGAGGTTATCCAAAGCATTCTTGCAGCATGCAAATGTGATCACAAATCCCTTGCACGGAAAATCTGGATCAACAGTTTGAAAATTCCAAAAAGAGTTTGTTCAAAACATCAATTGGAATATTTCTCGACAAGGAGGTCTTCTCACCTGTTTTGAGGTAATGATTTTTATAGGGGATGCACTCAATTCCCTACTGACCTGTGCCTAGGTTTTAGGCTCATTCGCAGCGCATACATTTTGATCGGTCGAGAGGTCTTCCACAGGACCGTAATGTTGGGCTTGGATATTGGTTTTCAAGGGGGACCCGCTTTGGAGTCGAGGCCATTGAATGAAAGTCTTCACCATCTGCTTCGAGTTTACAAGTCAAGGACCCTGCAAAATGAGAAAGAAATAGTCTTGCTCGTACCTCTTCGAGCTAAGGCATATGTTAACCCAAGTGTCTTAATCAGAGAAGACTGTTTCAGGGTCGTAACTTTGGTAGGATTGGGGACCGAAAAAAGCTTGTTTTTGGCCCAGAATTCATGAGGGGATTGACGTTGGTGATCATTGCAAACTTGCCACCTGTCTTTTCCATTTGCATCTTCAATTTTTGAGGTGCACGACCGCTTTTGAGGTGTGCGCAAATTCTTGTGAAAGCGCCTCTGGCTGCATTAAGAGGCTGACAACTTTGTCTGCGTCTTTGCTCCGCGCTTGACACCTTTTGATGAGTAGTCTATTGAATCTGACTCCTTTTGGATTTTTCCCTCCCCTTTTCAGTCATGTTTCATTGGGGATCAATGCAGATTGTTCATTCAAGCATCGGCCTTGCTTTTACCAGGCACTTTGCTTTTTCTTGATGCTGGGGGCTTTTCTCATCATTTTTTTTTCTTTTGAAATCCCGCTTTTTCTCATCTTCGGGAGAACGTGTTAGACATGTGCCCAAAGGTCTAACAACTTTAAGCATTAACTTAGGAATTTCTTCGCAAACCCTAAGTCTTGAACTCTTCCGTTTCTGAAGTGATGATGCATCCGTCTTGGAATGTGCAATGATCACCAACGGGTTTATGAAATGATTTTGCAGGCTCAACTTGGCTATGCAAAGGATTCGGTGTGTGGGATAGAGAAATGAATGCTTCTCATCATCCTATGGCACTTGGATTACCATATAAACAACACACGAAGATTAATGTTAGTCCGAGCAAGAAAATTTCTAACCATTTTCTCCTGATGCTGCTGGACTGACCTCCATTTTTGGCCCCGATGTGGGGTGGTTCTTGACAGGGTTGAAAGTGAAAACCGCCGTTCAAAGGGGTTGTCAATAGTCACCTGTAGTGTTTGGGGATATGAAACGGATGCCTCCGTCGTCCCAATCCATGTAATTGTTGCGAATGATCCCTACTTCCGTAGGTCCAGATTTTGCTATCTGATTCGCTCCACTCTTCTCTCAAGTGTGTGTAGGACGTGTTTAGATTAGGCTTTTGTCGCGACCCTCTTGAGGTTGTCGGGCTCTCGAGGGCTAATGGGCCGTCCTGTCTGGTCGGACGCGGGCCTCTCCCAAGGCCCATTACCCAAATCGCAACGGAGGTATGCGTGATCGACTTTCAGTGTGATCTAGTGACATGTGCTAAGTGTGCATGCCATGGAGTCGCCACCAATCATTTTTTTAGGGTATGATTGGACCACCCAATCGAATAATTGGGAGTTTCTATTCAATTCTGCGAGAACCAGAGAAATGGTTTCGGGGACTTAGTTACACCAACTGTCAGAGTTGACGCCCTTTCGGTACCTAAGTTGACTGAATTTTCTAGCCTGAGATTCATGCGGATGAGTAAGGTATGAACCCTAAATCTAGAAATTCATGTAGATAAGAGTGATTATCCTAGCAATCACAATCAGTAATAAAATGCCCAACTCAAGGAATCTAGATATGCAAATAAATCACATGGCATTCCTAGTAAGGTCCTATTTATCAATCACAGCTCAAGAATGATTTAGCTGTCCTAGCCATTCTACACACGATCTAACCTAAGAAAAGCATTAGGAAGCATCGAAGGAGTTCGAGAGTACTCACATGGGGTTCGCCGTGCCCTGGTTTGGTCTTGGACGAGCTATCGAGCTCATGCCGACCCGATTATATTTGGGGATCCACTCGGCGTTTTACACCATGAAATCATGTGAAACAAAAACGAAAATATTCAGCAAGGGGCATTTATTGTAGATGGTGGTCGATCTAATTGGACGTCAAGACTAAAAAAGATGTAGAAATTTACAAATTAAAATACTCGAATGACATTTTTTTGCCAAATTCAACTCTATGCGTCGTGAAGAAACACATGCAATTGAACTTAAATTTTGACTATTTATGAGTTCAAAATGTAAAAGAAATTAAAATAAAAATATTGACTATTTTTCTATATTTTTACGACATCGAACGCTATTTTTCTTCATTTTTCATGTATTTTTCTATTTTTGGAAAATATTAAAAAATATTAAAAAATATGAAAAATTATTTTTTTTATCAAAAATGGTTCCTTTAGCTTGGTCAAGGCTACCAAAGATGATTTTTTAATTTTTTTAACTTTTTATAGATTTTTTATGAATTTTTTAAAAATAAACTATGAAAGACTGATCAAAAATCAGGTGTCAACAGCTGCCCCTCTTTGAGAGGAATTTCGTCAGAGGTTTCTCTCAAAGACAAGGTGACACCTGTGTTCCGATCAACTCGACTGGGAAACGAAAAGAAATCATGACATCCAATTTTCATGCCCATCAATGTGTGCTTTTCCTTAAAAAGAGATGTGTTCATTCAATTCCCTGATATGATGTAAGAAAGTTAAGGAGTAGATAGACTTCCCTGCCCCTTACCTGCCGAATGCTTGTGGCATTTGCTGTGTCTGATGGGTTCAAGTAGATTCCTAAGGACTTGTCATCGGAGTGTCCTGGGGATGTTAAGCTCTGACCTGTATGGTAGGTCAAACCATAATGGGATTCCTAACTGATAGGAACCTAAGGAAGACGCATCCCACATTTGGGAATTTGCCAAGGGTTTTGATCCGTGTGGTGGACTAAACTAGAAATGGCTTGCCTAATGTAAGGCTTATTAGGGAAAACGACTCCTCCCGCGTTCGGGATTCATCAAGGTTTTGATCCGTATGGTGGATCGGACCATTGGGTTGATCCTTCAGGCGGTCTCTACCAGTCCTTTGACCCTTCAGGCGGTTTCTACCATTCATTGACCCTTCATGCGGTTTCTACCATTGAGTTGACCCTTCAGGCGGTTTCTACCATTGGTTGACCCTTCAGGCGGTTTCTACCATACATTGACCCTTCAGGCGGTTTCTACCATTGTTTTGACCCTTCAGGCGGTTTCTACCATTGGTTGACCCTTCAGGCGGTTTCTACCATACATTGACCCTTCAGGCGGTTTCTACCATTGTGTTGACCATTCAGGCGGTTTCTACCATTGATTGACCCTTCAGGCGGTTTCTACCATTGAGTTGACCCTTCAGGCGGTTTCTACCATTTATGAGATTCCAAATTGATATGAATCAAAGGATGACGTACCCGCTCTTCGGGGCTAGTCGGAGACTCGATCATTCTGTGGATCGGTCTTAGAAAAGATTTGCCTACTAAAAGGCTTCACCTAAGGATGACGCACCCAGTCTTTGGGGTGGCCAAAAGTCCTGCAGAAAGCTTAGACCTGAAAAAATTTTCCTCGCCAAGAAGATATTAGTAATCTTTGGGAAGACAATAATTGTCTAACTGACAAAATTCTACGACTTAAGTTTTAGTCATGAAATGTGCATTTTGATTGTTGGAGGTTATCCAAAACATTCCTGCCATATACAGATGTGATCATAAATTCCTTGCACGGAAACTCTAGATCAAACAATTTGAAAATTTCAAAAAGAGTTTGCTCAAAACATCCATTGGAGTATTTCTCACCCAAGAAGGCTCCTCACTGCTCTGTGATAATGATCTTTAATAGGGAAAGTGCTCAATTTCCTACCGACCTGTGCCTGGGTTTCAGGATCATTCGCAACGCATACATTTCGACCGATCAGGAGGTCTTTCACAGGACCGTAGTGTTAGGCTTGGATATCGGTTTCCAAGGGGGACTCACTTTTGAGTCAAGGCCGTTGAACGAAATTTTTCACTATATGATCCGGGTTTACAAGTCAAGAACCCTGCAAAATGAGAAAGAAATAGTCTTGCTCGTACTTCTTTGAGCTAAGTTATACATTAACCCAAGTGTCTTAGTCAGATAAGACTACTTCAGGGTTGTAACATTGGAAGGATTGGGGACCGAAAAAGGCTTATTTTTTGCCCAGAAATTGTGAAGGGTTTGACATTGGTGATCATTGCAAATTTGCCACATGTCCTTCGAAGAACATCTCCATTTCTTGAAGTGTACACTCCTCTTTTAGAGCGCACAAGGATGTTTAAAAGCGTCTCTTGTTACATTAAGAGACCGTCTGTTTGTGTGTTTGCAATTTGAGCACGACAACATTTGGAGAGTAGTCATCTTGATCTAACTCATTTGCAGGGTCTTTTCATCGTCTCTCTAGACTTTACTGGGGATATTTTGAATAGACATCAGCCTTGCTTTTTACCAGGCACTTTGCTTTTTCTTGATGTCTAGGGATTTTTCTTTTCCTCCTTTTTTTAATCCCGTGTTTTTCTTTTCTTTTGGAGCTAGGATTTTCGGCAATCATGCTTGATATGCAACTTAAACTTTGGCACGCTTCCATTCCTAGAGTGATGTTGCCTTTGCTTTGGAATATGCAATGATCACCAATAGGTTGATGAAATGAATTTGCTGGCTCAACTTGGTTGTGCAAAGGATAACAGTGTGTAGGATAGAGAAATGAATCATTCTCGTCATCCTATGACACTTGGATTATCATATAAACAACACACAAAGATTTATGTTAGTCCGAGCAAGAAAATTTCTAACCGTTTACTTTCTGATACTGTTGGACTAACCTTCATTTGCCCCAATGTGGGGTGGTTCTTGACAGGGTTGAGAATGAAAATCGCCGTTCAATGGGGTTCTCAATGGGCATCTGTAGTGTTTGGAATGAAGAAATAAATGCCTCTGTCATCTCGATCCATGTAATCGTTGCGAATGACCCTTATATCCATAGGTTAAGGTTTCGCTATCATTTCCAATCTCCTCATCTCTCAAGTGTATATGGGACGTGTTTGGATTAGGCTCGCTTCTCTTATGAGAAAATACCCTTTTGAACAGTTCAAACGACTCTTATTGGAAAAATTCATTTCATTTCATCAAGATTTATCCTTCAAAGGGATTTTATGATGCACCATACATGTGTAATTCATGTTCAGACAATCTCATGTTTTAAAACGTGAATGTCAATGAAGTAAGAATTCTATGTCTTTTTAGATGTGAGAATCGAATTAATTCTGAAAGTTTTTAATCTCCAATGAATTGGGAAAAGGGATACTTACCTGCCCATCGAGGCTGGAGATCCTGGAGATATAAAAGGGATATGTCATTGTATATTCTAAAACTTTACAAAAATTGGAACGATACATCTTACCCTTGGTCATATGCTCCAACGAGTGTACAAGGGTTGTGAAAATCTGCACTTCACATAGTAACACAAGATTGTTGGGTGTTCTAAAGTTCTTTCGACTTCTTGGTTTTTGGAGAAAAATGAAACTTACATGTGTGCCCTGATGGCGAGCTCCTGCCAAGGATAAATATTAAGCATTATTTTGGGTTTCCAAATTCAAAACAAATTGGGACGATACTACTTTACTCTTGATTTGAATTCCATTCTGCATGCCAATGTGCGGATTGTAGAAGCCGGCCCTCAAGCTTGTGGCCATGATTTCTTCGTCTGGTTGGGCAACGAATCCACCTCGAGGATTTACGTCGGAGGAGATTCATTCATCTTTTTGGGCGTGTTTCATGCACTGTTTTGTTATTTGAATGCATGGCTTCTTGGGTGCCTCATCTCTGTTCATCACCTGAGAGGAAAATGAGAGAACATTATCCCCGCATCTGATTGAAAATCATTTAGGAACGATACGTTCTTTTTACCAAATGGGTGGCTCCGCGGCCAAATGTGTTTTACATTGAAAGGATGGATTCCATTACGCTCTGCGGATGATAACTATTGCTTCGGGGACTTGCCCCACGGATCAAACGATGAATTTGATGTCTTCGGCTTCGACATGCTTTCCAGATGTAGGAATGGTTTGCCCCCATTTTCAGTGGAGATGGGTTTTGTCGAGTGGGCAAGATCAAAAACTCATCCTAGATTTGGCTTTAGTCAAAGGTTGAAATCCCGACCTTGGATAAGCGAATCATGATTCATCTCCTTCTGCTTCGGATTTGTCATTTGCGTGCTTCACATTTTACAATACCAACTTCGCCGCTTGATGAAAATGAATCGATGATTTTCGAATTGCCCCAAGTTCTATAGTCATCTGCGTCGAATCTCTTTGAACTTCATCGGGTGATAGACAAACTGATAAAATGATTTTTCAATCCTGAGATCGAACTCCTGACGTTTCGTACCACTTCCAGTTCACTGACTACCAGGACAAAGCACTATTGGCGTCCCTAACTGGTTCGTTTTTTGTTATAAAATTCTTGAAGCAGTTAGCGACCCCCATCGAGAATGAAACAAGCTCAATTTAGAGTTCATAACGACTAAAGGTCCCTTAGAACGATACAGAGCTAACCGTCTTTGAGCTCGCTCGGGCTTTTGCTCGCATTTTCCTATGTGAAGCCTTTAAATGTTTTTCTTCGTGGCGTTCAATTGATTCGCCTCGACTCTAATCTAACAAGGGATTGTCGTACTCAAGCATGATGATGCTCGCAGGTAGTACTGATCGCTGCCCCAGATTAACTCTAGGCATTAAGGAAGATTATCTTGCATGGAAGACTTTATGACAGAAAGATTAATGATACATCCATTCACATGTGCCTAGTTCCCTTGAGGATTCTCGGTGATCAGCCAGCTACACCATGAATCAGACATATAATCGTCATTTTGGATCATAACTTCATAAGTCCATCAGTTTTAAACTGATCGATCCAGATATGGAGCTCCTCATCAAGGAAATCTTTTGATTCTTCGAGCAACTGATATTCGGGTTGACCATCATCGCTTGGCGTTGAAGGATTCATGTTTCTGTTGTGAGCGATCTGATTCTTCGAGCTAGAACCTTCGTCGTTGCTCGAGATTATAAGAGGATGATTGATCGGTTCACTATCAAAAGCACCTTCCATTTGGGAATGGGAGAAACAAAAATCCTCAAAGCATCCGCCCGCTTGATCTTCCGAAATCATATGCCCAAGCCGGGCAGATCTTTGAACACTAGGCGCAATATGTTGATCGGGGATAGGAAGAGCACTAGCGAAAAGTTGCTGCTCAAACCAAGGAGTTCGTACCTGCTGCACTTGTGGCATATACTCTTGATGGGTGCTGAGATGATTCGGGGGAATATTCTGATTAGCGCCCAAGTAGTCGATGGTGCTGCTACCAGCTTGGTCGGTGCCTAGATTCGGCAGGGTATTTCTTACTTCAGGGGCATTGTAGTTATAGCCATGCCTAGTGTTTAGGCACAAGTTGAGTTCTTTCAGGTTCAGTGCTGTGTGGCGCTGTCTTAGCGCCCTTCTGTAGCTCTTGAGGTGACTCGCGACTCCATCTTTAGTGAGTCCTGGTATGTTCATGATCTCAAGTATGCGCGTTGGATATGCTGAGTTGATCCCTAGTTGCTGAACCGCACTAAGGAACTTGAGATGAAGCTCGGGGGACCAATTGACCCTCGTCTTCTTGCGACCCGGAACAGTGTTGACAACTTGGCTATTGCTCTCTGGCCTATTTCCAGTAGAATTTGATCGAGCCGGAAATTGTTGTGGAGGGAATTCATCAGCTTTGGATTGGTCGGTCGTGATAGTAAGCTCATCGTTAAGGAAACTCCAATCATGGTGACGCATATCACATCCTTTAGAAGGCATCGATATTGACTTCGTAGAATTGATTTGTTCATGCATATCTCCAACAAAATCCGATTGTATCGAAGATGGTTCGAGGGAGTGGGGTGGTGAATGAGCATTTTCAATCCTCATATAAGGCTTATCAAGGAACATTTCGCCGAGAGTGATAGGGCCACCGCAATTAAGGCAAGCGATAGTGCTGGGAGCTTTCTTATACCTCATGTTCTCCGCTCGAAGCTTTTCGTTTTCCTCCTTTAGAATCGCAAGTTCTTGACGTCTGTGTTGAGCCCTCAATTTGGCTCGCTTATTTTGAAACCAAAACTTGACCCTCAAAGGTTTCATCCCTAGCTTCTGGCCCAATTCATTTCTTTGTTTCATGTTCGGGAGAGGGCATTCACTAAAGAAAGCTTCAAGCTCTTGGATTTCATTCTGAGTGTGGCACTGGCGACGTTTCCTTTTCCGAGATTGACCATCGCTGCTGCTGTTGTCGTCGCTGCTGAGATCCTGAACTTCGTTGCCGAAAGGGTTGGGTTCTATGGTTCTGGTACCAGACGCCATCCTGGAATCTTCGAGATCTCTCAGTAGTTTATTTTCTGAGATTTTTGGATCAGTCGCCTCTAGCAACTGATGGTAACCCTCAAACATGTTGGATCGAAAAATGTTCGATCAATTTTTGCTCACTCAGGGTTCTCTACTATCTCATGTATGCTCACTCTCTCTAAATTTTCTTTTGAGTGGTTCTGTATGCCCATGAAACGTTCTTTAAACATGGATGAAGATCGTCAGGCAAGCGTTGCTCCCAAGATTTCGTATTTCCCGCTTTGTCGTCTTCTTTCTTCTTTCCAACGTGGAGGGACACCAAATCGATTTCCTTTTTTCGATATCCATGTCTGTCTCCCACTTATTTTCAAAAAGGTGGAACTACGCTCGCCTCCTGCTCAGTTTTTTAATATGATGGGACCGCCAAATCCTTTCGCAACTTTTTTCGATAGTTGCGCTTAACTCCCGCTCAATTTTAATATGGTGACACCGACATATCTTTTTACAACTTTTTTAGGTTTATCAAGCCTGAAATCGCGGACTGGGACAGATCTGATGGTTCACCGAAAGAGCCACCACTGCTTTACCCAATTAACTTGGCTCCACGAGCATTATTGCTGTGCCTTTCTTCATTCTCGAGTTGCTATAAAAGGAGGAGTTAATGCAGAGAAGATTAACACTCTTACATAATTGCCTTTTCTTATTTTAATCACTCTACCACACTCATCTTCTTCTCCCTCACTCCAACGAAAATGACCTCCTCTCCTATTCGCGCTTTCTCGGCCGAAATTTTGGCCCAGTGGGAAAAACTCTATAACCTCCTCGGTCGAGGCTATGCTCATATAGCCGATCACCCAGAAACTGAAGATGAAATCCGCATTTTGCTCGTGGAAATAGACACCACCTCCATCGAGGGCACTAATTTAGAGAGGGAATATAGAATCTTCCTGTTGACACCTGATTTTTTTTACCATTTATTATTGTGATTTTTATTCTTTAAAATTAATTAAAAATATCAAAAAAGGTCATAAAATCACAAAATCAACTTTGGAAGCCTTGGTTTAACCTTAGGAACCAATTTTGAACAAAAAATAGTTTTCGGTATTTTTAATATTTTTCGAGTTTATTTAATTATAAAAATACCCAAAAAATCAGAAAAATACCATTCGTGGTCAGAAAAATACCCAAAAATATTCGATAATTTTGTTTTAATTTCCTATTCAAGTGTGTCACTTTAAATCTCAAAAATTCGGCTCGGGTCAATATGTTCCTTCACAAACATAAACCCGAACCGAGCCTAAAAAAAATCATTTTCGAGTCTTTTAATTTTCAATTCTCACTTTTTATAAGCTATGACATTGGATTCTAAAGTCTTAAAGTGCAATTAGGTCAATTTGCCCTCCAATTTAATCAATTTTTACCAAAAGGGCTTAATTGCACATTTTTCTTTCAATTAGTCCCCGGTTTCACGGATGTATACGTATGCTCTACGTATTTATATGTCATACGTATTTATATGTTATGCATATTTGTACTGTTTGGTAACCTCTTTAACTCTTGTAATAATAATAATGGTTATTATTTTTAACACCTTTGTTAGTGCCTTTTTTTTAGCATTTTTGTATTGTGAGTGCTATTGCTAGTGCTATTTTTAAATAGCATTTTTTGTATTATAAATTGTGAGTGCTATTGTTAGTGCTATTTTTAAATGACATTTATTTATCATAAATTGTGAGTGCTATTGTTAGTGCTATTTTTAAATGGCATTTATTTATCATAAATTGTGAGTGCTATTATTAGATAGAATTTATAATTGTTAGTGCTATTTTTAAATAGCATTTTTGTATTATAAATTGTGAGTGCTATTGTTAGTGCTATTTTTAAATAGCATTTTTGTATTATAAATTGTGAGTGCTATTGTTAGTGCTATTTTTAAATGTCATTTATTTGTGAGTGCTATTTTTAGATAGAATTTATAATTGTTAGTGCTATTTTTAAATACAATTTATTGGAAGGTATTTTTGGCTATAAAAGGATGGCAAGAGTTTTGAGGTTGAAGGGGGAGACATTTTGTAGAGTGTGCAAATTTTTGAGAGCTTAGAGAGAAGAACACAAACACTCTCTATATTCTCATCATCTTGAGTGAGCAAAATATACTAAGTTCGGAATATTGATTCCGCATATTGCTAGCACAATTGTTGTGGAGTTATTAGTCGTCTCCCCGTTCGTCAATTGGTGGTGCGTCCGAACTAGATGCCTAACACTTGTGGAGGCTGAGATCGAAGAACATCGAACCGACACCTCCGTTCAAGCACGCTACGAGAGGTAATCTATTTACTCCCTTTGAGGCTTTGTGATTTTTTTTCGATTGAAATGCACGAAGTACGCCTCTGGAGATACATGTATGGGTTGTTATTTATTTCCGCTACGTGTTACGTGGATCCCAACAGTGGTATCAGAGCCAATCCTTAGGCGTTTTCGTGCATTTAATTGATTTTTGCAATTTTTGCAATACTATGGCCAATATGTATTAACGAATTGTTCGTCTTACATGGCTAATGGAGGTTGATTGTTTTTATATGATAAATTAATCAACGTAGCAAAAATTGAGACTAAATCAATTTTGAATCGAAAATTTATGGCTATCTTATTTTACGTAAAAATTCTGAATATGATTCAACGTAGAATTTTTATTGTGTCTTCCTAAGTTTTAAATTGTGAATTTATTACTTACGTGGAAGGGTGGTGATCATGGAAAAATCCCTAATCAATGTGATTGATGTATATATGAATGTATGATGATTATTTATATATTTGGGGTTGTAATTATTAAATGGAGGCTGCGTACTCCTTTTATTTTTCACGTAATCTTTATTTTTAGCATAGTCAATTGTTGATGTAAATGCTACGAGGATTACGTGGGGGAGCCTTTTAAGTCGGCGAGCTCTTTGGGGCCCAATTCTTGAAAAGTTCAAGAAACCAAGAAGAAGCGAAGAGCGGCTCTCCGTTATTAAAATATTAAAATGATTAAATGTGGTCTCATTGGCTCGAGACCCATTAAATCATAATTCCATGATCACCACGTAGGATAGATGTTTATGTGATTGACATCTATTTATTTATTATGATTACGTGAGCATGTTAAACTGGTTAATGTGCAAAGTCAGACTTACCTCACCCAAAATTGCGCCTGCATGAAATCCTAGTTAGGAAAATCACTCGCGTTAGGTACCGAAAGGGCGTTGGTAACGACACCAGCGTAACCAAGTCCCCGAACCCAAAAACTCTGGTTCCGTAGAACTGATCGATCTCTCCCAATCGATCAGTAAGGTTTCCGGTCTACCCTCCAAGAAAGACCGGTGGCGACTCCAAATGCATGCACAAGTTGCACATGCCACCACGACCACACTAATGTCGAAAGCGATCGACTCTTATCGTCGAATCCTTCTGAAAAATACTCCCGCCGCGATTTGGTATGGGTCTGGGAGGGCCCGCGCCGATCCAAGACCCGCGATCGGTAATCCATTAGCCGCGTCCGCTTTCGGACGGGTCGTGACAGCTGGCGACTCCACTGGGGACACTGTGTTCTAGAACCTATGGTTCTAGACCCCAAGTGGACTTAGGCCGTAATTAAAACGCTGAGTGATTTTTCTAACCATGCAGGCGCTCGTGAAGGTGAGGTAAGTCCGCTTACGATAGGTGTTATATGTTTTTGCAGATTGGAGAAATAAGGGGTGTAGTCCGTGATTAACATTGTCTTATGCAGGTTGGGCGTAGGAATGTATGTTGTGTGGATGATTTGAAGTGCTGATTGATAAACTGCTATGCATGAATTGCATTGTGATGATCACAACACGTGGACACACACAACCGCGCCTAAAACCCCGGGCGTCGCCTATAGGAACACAATAGAAGGAATTGAAAATGGAATCTCCGTGAGGAAAAACGCGGGGTAATCCACTTTTCAATTCCGCTCGCTTCGAACTATGGATCGAGTCCCAATGCAACGATAGCTGTGCAATGGAATCGGCTCTTTCTAGAACTCGAAGTGGGAACCTTAACCTTAGGTGCCAAACCCTCTGATTTTTAGAAGTTCACCATAACTTGTCTCATGCGCATGTCTTTGGGCGGTTGGTACACCTAAAACCGCACATAAGTCGACGAGTTTGGTTGGTAAGACTCTCTATACCTCGAATCTATTACAGTTCATATAAATATAGGCATTTCATTCATTGCATTCTGGTGATTAGATTAAATGCCATTTCAAGGATAGATGTGTGTGTTTTTCCCAAACGTCCTTGATAGAAGACGAAGAGGATGATATCCCATGACAAGCACCGAGTGAGCAACAAAGGAGCCTACTATGGACATTATTGAGATATCGTCCAATGAAGATGACGAGTTGGGGCAAGTGATCCGGAAGTCACAGATCGAACTTGGGGCATCCTTAAACGTTAGGATCACATTCCTTTGTTTCATTTTTCATTGCTAGTCCTCTTGTATAGGGTTTACTTTTATCGAGGCTTTCTCTATCTCACCCCTTAGAGTGATTGTATTAGGGATCTATTGGTGTATACATTTAGATGGAACTTGATTGTATTTCTTTTGACAGGTCATGGGAATGTGATAGTGGCATTTTCTCTAATCATCTGAATACTCCCAAGTCAAGTTTATAATTCCTTTAGAGAAAATTAAAATTGGAAATCTTGCACGACCTTTTTGGTCATATAGGGTAATCCAACCCCAATTTCGCTAGAAGGAATTATACACTTGAATTGGTCCATGCATGTTTTACGTCGTTGGTAATCCACGATAATTGATCGAGAATATCGGCGTTGTTTTGAATTTAATGACGAGATAGATGTCCAAATTACTCTCATTCTTAACAAAACGGCCTTGATTTGGATGCCGTATCTTCAATTAAATTTAAAACACGTTATTATGCCTCGCACTTTTGAGTAATTCGTTCCTCTCGAAATTGATCAAAAGCGATTATTGTGAATTACATTCCTTTCAATAGTATGCTTTCTTTCGAGGAATATTGATAAAAACTTTTCGCGCAAGATTAAAACCCTTGTAAAAGTTCTTGTCCTTATTAATCATGGGCAAGCATAGGATTGAAAGGGGTTTTTGATTTCTTTTTCAAATTATTCCTTCTGATTATGTCTTTTTATTTGCAGGTAAAAAAAATAGGTAATAGAGAGAAATCTTTTCCTGGACAAGTCTAAGGCTATTATCTCATCTGATCATGAGCGAGTTATAAAATCAGGACATATTTGCTCGGCTTACTGATATTATGGTTCGGCTCACCCAAGTTGAAGATGTTCGGATGCTCGAAGAAATGAACCATACAGAAGTTAAAACACACACACAAGAGTTCTCATTTATTTTGCTCAGTGGAGGGTTTTCAAAAGCAGGTCATACAATTCGGGGTAGAAAAGTAAAGCCGAAGTGAGCCCTAATTAACGACACGAAGGAGCCCAACTGACCCTCCATGTTATTAATGCTCTGCTCATACTCCCAACTCCGCATGTCATGGTCGGCAAGCCTGAGGAGAAGACTTTTGCATTCTCCCTTAACTTCGGCGACCTTGGCCTCATGTTCTTCGGCGATTGTTTCCAGGTCTCGAACCAGTCCATTCCCGCGAGCTACGTCCGCGGTTATTTTGTCGAGCCGTTCTTCCTGCCAGTCGCTCTGAAGCCTCAACAGGACATTGCGGCGGTCATGCTCGCCGGTGGTCAGGGATAGGGCCAATTGCTCCACCAGATTTCTCCTCTCGCGAAGCAACGTCGCGACCCGCTCATTAGCAAACTCGACAGCCTTTTTGTAACTATCGGCCAGATAGTTGGTCAGCACCAAATGATCAGATCGATCCTCATAACGAGCTCGCAAGACGCGAGCCACGAGAACCTCCCGATTAGCAGCACGGTAGGCCTCTAAGGAGTGTGCAAAGAGAGTCGGGAAAATTCTATATTCCCTCCCCAGTGTAGTACCTTCGAGAGAAGTGGTATCAAGGTCATCGAGCAGGACACGGATTTCATCCTCGGTCGCAGAATGATCGGTTATGTGTGCGTAACCGCGACCCAGTAGGTTATAAAGCTTTTCCCACTGGGCCAAGACATCAGTTGAAAAAGTGCGTACGGGAGAGGAGGCCATTTGCGTTGGGTTGGCTTGAGAATAAGACGAGTTTGACAGAGAGATTAGAAGGAAGAAGCTGATTATGCGAGAATGTTAACCTTCCATACATTAATTCCTCATTTTATAGCAACTCGGGGATGATGAAGGGTCTCAGTAATAATGCCGGTGGAGCCCAGTTAGGGGGTAAAGCAGGAGGTCCCCTCACGAGAACCATTGGATTCGTTTCGGTCCGCGATTTCTGGCTCATCAATTAAAAGATGTAAAAGATTTGTCGGGATCACCATTATTAGAGTTAGGTGGGAGGTAAGCGCAACTATCGAAGAGAGCCCTAACAGGATTTGGCAGTCCCATCACGATTAAAAAGCTAAGCGAGAAATTCAAAGTCTTGAGGGGGAACGTTTGCCTAATGATGCTTGAAGAGCGTCTCCTGAACATACGAAGTCACTCGAAGAAAACTTTATAGGGAGTGAGCATACATGAGAGAGTGGAGAACTCTGAGTGGGCAAGAACCAATCAAACATTTCTCAATCCAACATATTTAAGAGGTTATTGTCAGCTGCTAGAGGCGACTGACTCAAAAATCTCAGAAATTGAACTACAGAGGGATCTCGAAGATTCCAAGATCAAGTCTAACGCCAAAACCATGGAGCCCAACACTTCTGGCAACGGAAATCAAGATCACGGCGACGACGAAAACGACATCCACGATGTTCAACTCGGGAAAAGAAGACGTCCTCACCAATACTCTCAGGAGGAAACCCAAATGCTGGAAACCCTTTTCAGTAAAAGCCATTACATGAAAAAGAAGTGGAGAATTGAATTGAGCCGGGAGTTGGGGATTAATCAGTCGAGGATCCAGTTTTGGTTTCAAAATAGGAGATCCAAATCGAAGGCTCAACGCAAACGTCAGGTGGTCGAGATTTTAAAGGAAGAAAACCAAAAGCTGCGAACAGAAAACATGAGGTATGAAAAAGCTCTCAATATTACCGTTTGCCCTCATTGCGATAACCTCGTCGCCCTCGGTAAGATATTCCCCGATAAGCCTCACGCGATGATTGAAGACGTTCATTTACCACCCTACTCCCTCGGGGCATCTCCTGCTCAACCAGATTTTGCCGGAGTCACGCATGAGCAGGATGATCCTACGAAGATGATACAAATGCCTCCTGGGGGATGGGATTTGCATCGCTTTGATTGGAGTTACAGTTTCAAGGAGCTGGATGTTACCGCCGACCAGCTCAAAGCATATCAGCCTCATGCACAACAATTTTCGATAGGGTCGGGTCCTGCTGGAGATGAGTTAATTAGTCGTCAAGCCATCGATGCAATTTTGGGCCACGATAAGAGGAGGTTCGCTTGGCCCCTTGAATTGCATTCCAGATTCCTAGACGTGGTTCACCAAATGGGGATCGACTCAGCAACTCTGACGCGCATATTTAAGGCCATGAATGTACCGGGGCTTAGTAAGGAGCTGGTCAGGAATCACCTTGCTGCCTACAGAAAGCTATTAAAACAACGTCGAGCGGAGCTAAACCGGGAGGAATCCGTCTCGAGCTCAAAAGCTAGGGGCGACCGCCATTGTAATGCTCAGGCATCAAGAGATACCCGGCCAAATCTAAGCATCAATCAAGCTAGCAACCCGACCACCGGCAAACTGAAAGCTGATCAGAATGTCCTCCCGGGCCATTTCAACATTTCTCAAGAGCGCGTGTCACAAGTACAGCGAGTGCGAACTCCTCCATTCGAGCAGCAGTCGGCTGGTGCTGGTCAACCCACGACAGACGATTTCTTCGATGAGGGGCTCGATGCCTTGTTCAATCAGTGGGAAGCTGGCATGCTTGGACAGCCATGATCTAGCACCTGACTCGGGGCACGATGGGTCGGTCACTACGAACACCCATAGAAAGAAGAACATGTTCACGAGTAGATCACTCATTTTATCGTTGTAAAGTTCCTACGGGAACATTTTTCTTTAATGACTATAGTTAAACCAACGCTATCGACGAACATCGTCATGCTCAGTTGTGATGATCCCTTGTTAGATTAAGTCTGAAACCAGATACGGTCTTTAAAATTTTGAGTGGCCACGAACTCATTCCTCACCAAGCGCCCGGGATGCTGAAATGAGGAGTAACAGCATGCACAGGGAAAATGCCACTTTCGTTTGAACGATGAAAAGGGGTTAGAGAAGATCATAGCGTTAATTCCCATGGAGCTAAATGAATTAAACGGAGTCATTAATTGCGGGTCCACCGCTGCTCCCCACGTTCTCGGGCCTAGCAAATCATAAAAGGCGCCGAAAGATTGTAGACCCACCACTTTGAAGACTGAACTAGGGGACGAGCGCAATACTCGATGAAACCGAATCAATGCAAGAGAGTTTGTGATCCTATCACGAGGAAAAAGAAAGGGGAATACAGACGATGAGTAATTGCAGGATCTCGGGAGGAGCGCTTGCTTGCTGGTCTTCATATGCAGCCTGAAGGATGGTTCCAGGACACGCACAATCACTTGAGAAAATTTCTAGAGTGAGCAAACACGTAAGAGCGAATTGAGAAAGCTGAGTGAACTAGATCAGCCCGAGATACCCCGATCCATCATGTTTAAAAGTTATTCCCATCTGCTAGAAACGCCCGACCTGGACATTTCTGAGCACGAACTGCTGGGAGACTTTGAAGATCCTGGAGCTGAATCCTGCCCGAAGGCCATAGAGACTGACTCCTCCAGCGATGAAATTCTAGGTTTCAGCTACGAAGAAGGAGTATACAATGATGACCGGAGTCGGAAAAGGAAGCAACTACAACGCCACACTCCAGGCCAAATCCGAGAGCTCGAAGCTTTCTTCAATGAATGCCCCACTCCAAGCAGACAATAGAAAATGGAGTTGAGCCGAAAAATAGGATTGGAGCTTTCGAAGGTCAAGTTTTGGTTCGCCAACAAACGAACCCGGGTGAAACAGCAATACGCAGACCATGAGTTACTGGTCCTGAAGGAGGAGAATGAGAAGCTTCAAGCTGAAAGCGCGAGATATAAGGAAGCTCTGACCAAGGCCACCTGCCTTAATTGTGGTAATCCTGTTGTCCTCGGCGAGGTGTTCCTCGATGAACCGTCCCTGTTGACGAATAACGCTCAGCTGTTACCGTATTCTCCGCAGCATTTTCCGACACAACCAGATATCGCCGGAGATCTGCATGAGCAAGTCAACACCATAGGATCAACACCAACATCCTCTGAGAAATGGGATATGAATCATCACAGGGGGAGTTCTCTCAATGACGAACTCGCTGTCACAGCCAGCCAATCCAAAGTCGGTGAGTCCCTCCCTGGACAACTTTTGAAACGACTAGATCCCGTAGAGAATAGCTACCGAAGTATTGACGATATTTTGGGTGATAAGAGAACAAGGTTTTACTGGACCTATGAACTTCACACCAAATTTGTTGATGCAATTCGAGAGCTGGGAGTTGATTCGGCTAGCCCACTACGCATACTCGAGATTATGAATGTGCCGGGGCTCTCTAGAATTAACGTCGAGTCTCACCTCAAGTACTATAGGAGATTGCTAAGGGATGGAAGGATAGCGTTAAACCATCATAAAGCCAGTTGGAGCTCAAGTGCCGGGCAGAGTTACAACCACGATGATTGGAGAGCCGAGAGCACCCAACCGTGTTTCAGCAATGACGGGACCAGCAGTCGTGTCAGCGACTCCTCTAACCCAAATCAGAATGCTCCGCCGAGCTATCTCAATACTCCTCAAGAGTATATACCGCAGTTCCAGCACATAGGGATTCCTCAGTTTGAGCGCGATTCGGTCATTAATGCTGTCCCTGAAGCGGATTTGGCATTGGTAGAGAGTGCACATATAAACCTGCCGGTCATTGGAGGAAGTTCCAATTCGAGGGGTCAAGTTGCTCACGGCGAGAGCAAAGAGAGGAATCCCTCGCCTGCAGTCGACGACAGCCAATCTGGGCACCAAAGGCTAGAATGAACAGGCGATTTCCTTGAGGAGGAGCTGGACACTTGGATCAATACTCTTCAGGAATGTATGTCTCGACCCCAACAGGGCAATGATGAAGGTTCCAGCTCAAAGACTCCAGTTCCTCACAATGAAGGCGATGAAGGAAATCTACCCCCAACAATTGTTGATACCCAACTTGAACATCAATGGCTCGAAGACCCGAGCAATTTCCTTGGCGATGAGTTCAATCTTTGGCTCGATCAATTTGGAGCCGGAGGGCCATCGCAGTGGTGACGCAAGGCAGGTGACCAAACGTCTGATGCAAGGCATGGTTACTCAATGAAAAATGCTTAGACGAAAGGGTTGGAACACTCCTATTGAATATGTTGTTGATCGCACTGTAAGGTTCCCACGGGAACATCTTTCATTAATGTCTAGAACTAATTGCGCGTGAGTGTCAACATCACCCTTTGAGCATCTTCAAGCCGAGGGCCGTGGATTAATCGCTTAATCCGTGGAGCAAGTTCCCCGAACAATGACTATCACCCGCGGAGTATAATGGGATCTACCCCTTCAATACGAAATACGTTTGGCCGCGAAGCCACCTATTTGGTAAAACGATGTATCGTTCCTAAACGATCTTCAATCGAATACCGAAGTAATGTCTCATTTCTTTCCCTTCTCAGGTGATAAACGTGGATAAATCACTCAAGGAGCCATTTGTTCGAATAACAGAATAGACGTTGCCTAACTGGGGGCAGATGAACCATTGATGTTGCAAACACTCCAAGAATGGATAGGCGGATTTGATAGATGTTGTTCATATCAATACGCAATATCAGAACGGGATGAGAACCAAGAGTAAAGTTGTATCGTTCCAATTTGTCTTGAATTTGAGAATATGAATTGATACTCGTTATTTATCCTTGACAGGGGAATCGCCTTACAGACGAACAGGTTTTCACATCCCATGTATTACCCGTTAGAATACATGACCAAGGGTAAATTGTATCGTTCTAATTTTTTGAAAAATTCGTGAACGTACAATAACATGTTTCTTCCGCATTTTCAGGATCTCCAGCCGCGGGGGACAGGTAAGTATCCCTTTCCCCAATCCATTGAAGATGTTAAATAAAAAACAGAGAGAAAAAGAAAAGCTTTCAGAATCTAATGTCTAGAAAAGACATAGAATTCAAACTTCATTGGCATTCATGTCTTAAAACATGAGGTTATCTGAACATGAATAAGAACATGCATGGTGCATCATAAAATCCCCTTGACGGGTAAAATTTTTGGAGAAAATGAAAGAGATTTTTTCCAATCAAAAGTTCAAAACTTTTAAAAGGACGTTTTCTCAAAAGAAAAGAGGCAAAGCCTAGTCCAAACACGTCCTACACACACTGGAGAGAAGTGGAGCGGATCAGATAGCAAAATCTGGACCTACGGAAGTAGGGATTATTCGCAACGATTACATGGGTTGGGATGACGGAGGCATTCGTTTCATATCCCTCAAACACTACAGGTGACCGTTGATAAACCCTTTGAACGACGGTTTTCATTCTTAACCCTGTCAAGAACCACCCCACATCGGGGCAAAATGGAGGTGAGTCCAGCGGTATCAGGAGAAAATGGTTAGAAATTTTCTTGCTCGGACTAACATCAATCTTTGTGTGTTGTTTATATGGTAATCCAAGTGCCATAGGATGACGAGAAGCATTCATTTCTCTATCCCACACTCCATGTCCTTTGCACAGCCAAGTTGAGCCTGCAAATTCATTTCATAAACCCCTGTTGGTGATCATGGGATGTTTCAAGATGGAAACTGCATCACTCCAAGAACGGAAGAAATCAAGAGATGGGATTTATAGAAAAATCTCATATCGGCGTTTAAATGTGCTATGATTCAAGTTGTATATCTAGCACAATTTTCTGAACATCGTAGTTCCAAAGGAAAAGAAAAGGCGGGATTTCAACAAAGAAAAAAATCCCCAGCATCAAGAAAAAGCAAAGTGCCTGGTAAAAGCAAGGCCGATGCTCGTGAAAACTGTTTGATTGATCCCCAATAAAGCCTAGTTGGGAAGAGAGAAAAACCTATAAAGGAGTCAGATCAAGAAGACTGCTCCCCAAATGATGTCAGCCGTGGTGCAAAAACACGGACAGAATTGTCAATCTCTTAATACAACAAGAGACGTTCTCTAAAGGACTTGTGCACACCTCAAAAGCGGTTGCACACCTCAAAAATGGAAGATGCAGAATGGAAAAGACATGTGACAAATTGGCAATGATCACCAATGTCAAATCCTTCGTGATTTCTGGGCCAAAAACAAGCCTTTTTCGGTCCCCAATCCTACCAATGTTACAACCCTGAAACAGTCTTCTCTGACTAAGACACTTGGGTTAACATATAGCTTAGCTCGAAGAAGTACGAGCAAGACTCTTTCTTTCTCATTTTGCAGGGTTCTTGACTTGTAAACCCGGAGCAGATGGTGAAGATTTTCATTCGATGGCCTCGACTCCAAAGCGGGTCCCCCTTGAAAACCAATATCCAAGCCCAACATTACGGTCCCGTGGAAGACCTCCCGACCGATCAAAATGTATGCGCTGCGAATGAGCCTAAAACCTAGGCACAGGTCAGTAGGGAATTGAGTGCATCCCCTAAAAATCATCACCTCAAAACAGGTAAGATGGCCTCATTGTCGAGAAATATTCCAATTGATGTTTTGAGCAAACTCTTTTTGGAAATTTTCAAACTGTTGATCCAGATTTTCCATACAAGGGATTTGTGATCACATTTGCATGTTGCAAGAATGTTTTGGATAACCTCCAGCATCAAAATGCACATCTCATGACTAAAGCTTAAGTCATAAAATTTTGTCAATTGGACAATTGCTGTCTTCTCAAAGATTACCAATATTTTCTTGGGGAAGAGAAACCCTTAAAAAAAAAATCCTTTTCAAAATCAGACAGTCTCATTGGACGTGGAGAACCCTCGTCATGAGACCCCTTTTCAAAATTTAGGTAGTCTCATCGGACGTGGAGAACCCTCGTCATGAGACCCCTTTTCAAAAATCAAGCAGTCTCATCGGACGTGGAGAACCCTCGTCATGAGACCCCTTTTCAAAATTTAGGTAGTCTCATCGGACGTGGAGAACCCTCGTCATGAGACCCCTTTTCAAAAATCAAGCAGTCTCATCGGACGTGGAGAACCCACGTCATGAGACCCCTTTTCAAAAATCAAGCATTCTCATCGGACGTGGAGAACCCTCGTCATGAGACCCCTTTTCAAAATTCAGGTAGTCTCATCGGACGTGGAGAACCCTCGTCATGAGACCCCTTTTCAAATATCAAACAGTCTCATCGAACGTGGAGAACCCTCGTCATGAGACCCCTTTTCAAAAATCAAGCAGTCTCATCGGACGTGGAGAACCCTCGTCATGAGACCCCTTTTCAAAATTCAGGTAGTCTCATCGGACGTGGAGAACCCTCGTCATGAGACCCCCTTTTCAAAATTCAGGAAATCTCATCGGACGTGGAGAACCCTCGTCATGAGACCCCTTTTCATTTAGGCAGTCTCATCGGACGTGGAGAACCCTCGTCATGAGACCCCTTTTCAAAGTCAAAACTGATAGTAGACACCGCCTGAAGGGTCAAACAAAGGTAGATACCGCCTGAAGGGTCAAATGAAGGTAGATACCGCCTGAAGGGTCAAATCAAGGTAGATACCGCCTAAAGGGTCAAAATAAGGTAGATACCGCCTGAAGGGTCAAATCAAGGTAGAAACCGCCTGAAGGGTTAAATCAAGGTAGATACCGCCTGAAGGGTCAACTGAAGGTAGAAACCGCCTGAAGGGTCAAATCAAAGGTAGAAACCACCTGAAGGGTCAACTCAAGGTAGAAACCGCCTGAAGGGTCAAACCAAGGTAGAAACCGCCTGAGGGATCACATTAATGGTAGAAACCGCCTGAAGGGTCACATATGGTAGAAACCGCCATAAGGGTCAATTCATTGGTAGAAACCGCCATAAGGGTCAACTCATTGATAAATATCGCAGTAAGGATCAACACAAAGGTCTGATCCACCATACGGATCAAAATCCTTGGCAAATCCCAAAGCGTGGGATGCGCCTTCCTTAGGTTCCTACAAGTTAGGAATCCCATCATGGTATGACCTACCATACAGGTCAGAGCTTAATCTCCCTAGGATATTCTGAATGACGAGTCCTAGGCATCTTCTTGAAAGTCGTCGCAACCGGCAGCATCCGACAGGTGAGCTTCAGGTAAGCCTCTCTCACTCCGGCCCATGTTCAAATTGTTAGAGCAAACCGGGGATTGATTTGAGCTTTTATCAATAGGCTTAAGGATCCGATGTCATAACATTTCTTCTCTTATTTTACCAGTTGAGTCGGTTAGGAATCAGGTGCCACCTTATCTTTGAGAGAAACCTCTAACGAGATTCCTCTCAAAGAGGGGCAGCTGTTGACACCTGATTTTTTTTACCATTTATTATTGTGATTTTTATTCTTTAAAATTAATTAAAAATATCAAAAAAGGTCATAAAATCACAAAATCAACTTTGGAAGCCTTGGTTTAACCTTAGGAACCAATTTTGAACAAAAAATAGTTTTCGGTATTTTTAATATTTTTCGAGTTTATTTAATTATAAAAATACCCAAAAAATCAGAAAAATACCATTCGTGGTCAGAAAAATACCCAAAAATATTCGATAATTTTGTTTTAATTTCCTCTTCAAGTGTGTCACTTTAAATCTCAAAAATTCGGCTCGGGTCAATGTGTTCCTTCACAAACATAAACCCGAACCGAGCCTAAAAAAAATCATTTTCGAGTCTTTTAATTTTCAATTCTCACTTTTTATAAGCTATGACATTGGATTCTAAAGTCTTAAAGTGCAATTAGGTCAATTTGCCCTCCAATTTAATCAATTTTTACCAAAAGGGCTTAATTGCACATTTTTCTTTCAATTAGTCCCCGATTTCACGGATGTATACGTCATACGTATTTATACGTTATGCATATTTGCACTGTTTGGTAACCTCTTTAACTCTTGTAATAATAATAATGGTTATTATTTTTAACACCTTTGTTAGTGCCTTTTTTTTAGCATTTTTGTATTGTGAGTGCTATTGCTAGTGCTATTTTTAAATAGCATTTTTTGTATTATAAATTGTGAGTGCTATTGTTAGTGCTATTTTTAAATGGCATTTATTTATCATAAATTGTGAGTGCTATTATTAGATAGAATTTATAATTGTTAGTGCTATTTTTAAATAGCATTTTTGTATTATAAATTGTGAGTGCTATTGTTAGTGCTATTTTTAAATAGCATTTTTGTATTATAAATTGTGAGTGCTATTGTTAGTGCTATTTTTAAATGTCATTTATTTGTGAGTGCTATTTTTAGATAGAATTTATAATTGTTAGTGCTATTTTTAAATACAATTTATTGGAAGGTATTTTTGGCTATAAAAGGATGGCAAGAGTTTTGAGGTTGAAGGGGGAGACATTTTGTAGAGTGTGCAAATTTTTGAGAGCTTAGAGAGAAGAACACAAACACTCTCTATATTCTCATCATCTTGAGTGAGCAAAATATACTAAGTTCGGAATATTGATTCCGCATATTGCTAGCACAATTGTTGTGGAGTTATTAGTCGTCTCCCCGTTCGTCAATTGGTGGTGCGTCCGAACTAGATGCCTAACACTTGTGGAGGCTGAGATCGAAGAACATCGAACCGACACCTCCGTTCAAGCACGCTACGAGAGGTAATCTATTTACTCCCTTTGAGGCTTTGTGATTTTTTTTCGATTGAAATGCACGAAGTACGCCTCTGGAGATACATGTATGGGTTGTTATTTATTTCCGCTACGTGTTACGTGGATCCCAACAGTGGTATCAGAGCCAATCCTTAGGCGTTTTCGTGCATTTAATTGATTTTTGCAATTTTTGCAATACTATGGCCAATATGTATTAACGAATTGTTCGTCTTACATGGCTAATGGAGGTTGATTGTTTTTATATGATAAATTAATCAACGTAGCAAAAATTGAGACTAAATCAATTTTGAATCGAAAATTTATGGCTATCTTATTTTACGTAAAAATTCTGAATATGATTCAACGTAGAATTTTTATTGTGTCTTCCTAAGTTTTAAATTGTGAATTTATTACTTACGTGGAAGGGTGGTAATCATGGAAAAATCCCTAATCAATGTGATTGATGTATATATGAATGTATGATGATTATTTATATATTTGGGGTTGTAATTATTAAATGGAGGCTGCGTACTCCTTTTATTTTTCATGTAATCTTTATTTTTAGCATAATCAATTGTTGATGTAAATGCTACGAGGATTACGTGGGGGAACCTTTTAAGTCGGCGAGCTCTTTGGGGCCCAATTCTTGAAAAGTTCAAGAAACCAAGAAGAAGCGAAGAGCGGCTCTCCGTTATTAAAATATTAAAATGATTAAATGTGGTCTCATTGGCTCGAGACCCATTAAATCATAATTCCATGATCACCACGTAGGATAGATGTTTATGTGATTGACATCTATTTATTTATTATGATTACGTGAGCATGTTAAACTGGTTAATGTGCAAAGTCAGACTTACCTCACCCAAAATTGCGCCTGCATGAAATCCTAGTTAGGAAAATCACTCGCGTTAGGTACCGAAAGGGCGTTGGTAACGACACCAGCGTAACCAAGTCCCCGAACCCAAAAACTCTGGTTCCGTAGAACTGATCGATCTCTCCCAATCGATCAGTAAGGTTTCCGGTCTACCCTCCAAGAAAGACCGGTGGCGACTCCAAATGCATGCACAAGTTGCACATGCCACCACGACCACACTAAGGTCGAAAGCGATCGACTCTTATCGTCGAATCCTTCTGAAAAATACTCCCGCCGCGATTTGGTATGGGCCTGGGAGGGCCCGCGCCGATCCAAGACCCGCGATCGGTAATCCATTAGCCGCGTCCGCTTTCGGACGGGTCGTGACACTTCCCAACCCTCTTTATAAACTTTTTAGAGACTTACCGTGTCGCTCATCGAAAAGCTACCGTGGCTCACGTTTTGCGAGCTCGCTATGAGGATCGGTCCAACTGCTTGGTGTTGGGCAACCTTGTGGCCGATAGTCACAGAAAGGCTGTTGAGTTCGCCAACAAGCGAGTCTCGATGTTGCTTCGCGAGAGGGGAAATTTGGTGGAGCGCTTGGCCTTATCCCTGACCACCTATGAGCACGACCGTCGTAATGTCGTGTTGAAGTTTCAATGTGAGTGGCAGGAAGAAAGGCTTGACAGCATTACCGCGGATATAGCCCATGGGAGAGGACTAGTTCGGGACCTGGAAATAGCCGCCGAAGATCACGGGACCAAGGTTGCCGAGCTTAAAGGGGAATGTAAACGCCTTCTTCTTAAGCTTGCAGATCTCGAGTCTCGAGGTGGTGAGTATAAGCAAAGCATCAATAATATGGAGGGCCAACTTGGTTCCTTTGTGATGCTAATTAGGGCTCATTGCGGTTTTATGTTTCCACCCCGATGATTTGTATGATCTGCTTTTAAGGTCCCTCGATTGAGCGAAATGAATGAAAGCTCTAATGTGTGTGTCTCAACTTCTGTATGGCTGACTTTCTCGAACACCTGACCACTCTCAACCTAGGCAAGCTGCGCTTTGACATTGATGATTCGAGCGTGTACATCTTGATTTTTTAATCTTGCTTATGATCGGATAAAGGAACCTCCCACCGCGATTATCCACAAAAAGACTTCTCTTCTCTACTTGTTTTTAACCTGTTTCAAATGAAAAGGCAGAATCAGAAGAAAGAATTTGAAAAATAAAGCATAAATCCTTTCAATTTTATGCTTACTTGTGATTAATAGGGATAAGAGCTTTTACAAGGGTTTTGGCCTTGTGCAAAAGCTTTTATCAATATTCCTCAAAGGAAAGCATATCATTGAAAGGAATGTAATTCACGATAATCGCCTTTGATCAATTCCAAGAAAATCAATGGAATGTTCAAAAGTACACAATTACGATGTGTTTTAAATTCAATTGAAGATACGGTATCCAAATTAAAGCCGTTTGCTAAGAACGAGAGTAATTTGGATATCTATCTTTTCATTAAATTTGAAAAACACGAATACTCTTGATCAATTATTGTGGATTACCAATGATGCAAAACATGCATGAACCAATTCAAGTTTATAGTTCCTTCTGGCGAAATTGGGATTGTATTGCCCTATACGGCCAAAAGGTTGTATAAGACTTCCAATTTCAATTTCATCCAAAGGAATTATAAAATTGATTTTGGAGTATTCGAGTGATTAGAAGAAATGCCACTATCACATTCCAATGACAAGTCAATAGAAATACAACAAATTTCAATCTGAATGTATATAAACACAAATAGATCCCTAATACAATCAATATAAGGGATCAGATAGAGAGGATCTCAGCAAAATAAATCCTATACAAGAAGGCTAGAAATGAAAATTAAAACAAAGGAATGTGATCTTAATACTTAGAGATGCCCCAGTTTCGATCTTTGAGACGTGACTTCAGGATCACCTATTCCAAATCGTCATCTTCATTAGATGATACCTCAATGATGTCTATAGCAGGCTCTTCTTGTCCACTTGGCGCTCGTAATGGGATGACACCATCTTCATCTTCCATCAAGAACATTGGGAGGAAAACACACCTATCTATCCTCAAAATGGCATTTAATCCAATCACCGGAATTATGCAATGTATATAATGATTAAGAGCTGTAACAAGTTCGAGGGATAGAAAAGTCTTACCAACCAAACTTAAGAGAAAATCAAGCTTCTCTGTATTTTTAGCAGTGTTAGGTATACTAACCTTCCATAGACAAACGCATGAGACAAGTGAGGGAAAACTCCTAAAAATCAAAAGATAGGGCTTGGTACCTAAAGCCAAGGTTCTCACCTCGAATTCTGGGAAGAGCCGATTCCATTGCACAATTATCGTTGCATTGGGACTCAATCCATAGTTCGAAGTGAGCGGAATTGAAAAGTGGATTACCCCATGTTTTTCCTCACGGAGATTCCATTTTCAATTCCTTCTATTGTGTTCCTAAAGAGGGCGCCTGGGGTTTTAGGCGCAATTGTGTGTATTCATTGTGTCGTGCTAAAGCAAAAGACATGCATTTTATTTAACAATCACCGCTTCAATATAAACATCCACACAATCATACATCCAAAACTCCTGCCTGCATAAAAAAAAGTTAACAAGCACTTCACCCCTTATTTCTCCCGTCTACAAAAACATCTAACACATTCGTTAGCATATACACCTCACTTTCGAGAGCATCTGCATAAAATTAGGTTAGAAGAATCAATCAACTTTTTAATCGGCTCAAGTCCACTAAATGGTTAAGAACCAGTCCCCAGTGGAGTCGCCAGTCTGTCGCGACCCTCTTGAGGTTGTCGGGCTCTCGAGGGCTAATGGGCCGTCCTGTCTGGTCGGACGCGGGCCTCTCCCAAGGCCCATTACCCAAATCGCAACAGAGGTATGCGTGATCGACTTTCAGTGTGGTCTAGTGACATGTGCTAAGTGTGCATGCCATGGAGTCGCCACCAATCATTTTTTTAGGGTATGATTGGACCACCCAATCGAATAATTGGGAGTTTCTATTCAATTCTGCGAGAACCAGAGAAATGGTTTCGGGGACTTAGTTACACCAACTGTCAGAGTTGACGCCCTTTCGGTACCTAAGTTGACTGAATTTTCTAGCCTGAGATTCATGCGGATGAGTAAGGTATGAACCCTAAATCTAGAAATTCATGTAGATAAGAGTGATTATCCTAGCAATCACAATCAGTAATAAATTTACAAATTAAAATACTCGAATGACATTTTTTTGCCAAATTCAACTCTATGCGTCGTGAAGAAACACATGCAATTGAACTTAAATTTTGACTATTTATTAGTTCAAAATGTAAAAGAAATTAAAATAAAAATATTGACTATTTTTCTATATTTTTACGACATCGAACGCTATTTTTCTTCATTTTTCATGTATTTTTCTATTTTTGGAAAATATTAACAAAATATTAAAAAATATGAAAAATTATTTTTTTTTTATCAAAAATGGTTCCTTTAGCTTGGTCAAGGCTACCAAAGATGATTTTTTAATTTTTTTTAACTTTTTATAGATTTTTTATGAATTTTTTAAAAATAAACTATGAAAGACTGATCAAAAATCAGGTGTCAACAGCTTTGCCTCTCGTCTTCTGAGAAAACGTCCTTTTGAAAGTTTTGAACAACTTTTGATTGGAAAAATCTTTCATTTTCTCCAAAAATTTTACCCGTCAATGGGGTTTTGTGGTGCACATGCATGTTCCATTCATGTTTAGACAACCTCCTGTTTTAAAACATGAATCTCAATGAAGTGAGGATTCTATGTCTTTTCTAGACATCAGATTCTGAAAGCTTTTCTTTTTCATCTTCAATGAATTGAGGAAAGGGATACTTACCTGTCCGCCGTGGCTGGAAATCCCTGAAAATGCGGAAGAAACATGTTATTGTACGTTCATGAATTTTTCAAAAAATTAGAACGATACATCCTACCCTTGGTCATGTGCTCCAATGGGTAATACTTGGGATGTGAAAACCTAGTTCGCCTTGATGGCGATCCCCTGTCAGAGATGGGAATTAGGTGTCAGTTTGCGTTCCAAAATTCAAGGCAAATTGGAACGATACAGCCTTGTTCTTGCTTTGTGTTTCCATTTGAACACAAACGTGCGGCTTGCAGAAGTTGGCCATCCATCTTGTGGCCATGATCTCCCATCTGGTTGGCGATGAATCATTCTCCGGGATTTGCCCCAGAGGAGATCCATTTGTGTTTTTGGACGCATTCCAGCGCCACTCTTCAGAGTTCCTTTTATTCAAGGAAGAAGGAGATTGTTATCGGAATGCATGTCAAAGCACGAAGTGTGGAAGCGATACTTTTTACCCTCCACTCGATCTTATAATCAAAGACCATTTCTTGGAGTACTGACTCCCAAGGTCAATAATTTTATTTGCCTCCTTGTCGGCGAGTTCTTTTATTTTGCGGCTTTCTGGTGCCAACAATTTTCTATCCATCTTGACGGTGAATCCCTGTCAACAATAAACATTAAGTGTAAGCTCGTGTTTCGAAATTCAAGACAAATCGAAACGATACTGCTTTACTCTCGCTTCGCGCCTCCATTTGAACGCAAATGTAAGGCTTGTTGAAGTCGGCCATCTAGCTGGTGGCCATGATCTATCCATCTGTTTGGCAACGGAATCCTTCTCTAGGATTTGCACTGGATGAGATCAATCTGTGCTTTTGGACGTATTCTACGTCATTTTCTAGGGATCCGTTTCCTGGTGACTTGCCTCTTGCAACGGATATTTCTTTTCGCCTCCACGTCGGGCGAGATCCTTTCTTTTGTGGCTTTTGGGTGCCACCAATTTTCTGCCGAATGAGAGCAAACTCATGTTAAGCATGGAATCTTTGGGAGATCAAATTAGAACGATACCAAGTTACCATCCACCCAGGTTTGTATCCTGGGGTTTGCTTCTGATGCGGGCGACTTTGTCATTGCGTCCATGGATTTTGCCAGAGAAGAAACGTCATTCTTTGTTTGGCGCACAAATGATTTACTTGCCCCAGTTGGGCGTGATTTGTCGTAGCTAGGTGCCGCCTGCCCCAGCTAACTTCATTTTGCATTTTGCTGCAATCCTTATCCTCTTTGGGGATGTCTTCTCTCCTGGAATTCATGATGACGTCTTACCGACGTATTCCTTTCTTTCGTCGATTACGGACGCTTCTCATTGGATGTGGATGATGGATGCTGTTTCATCTCGTCTGTATTTGTGGGTGTTGTTCGCGAGACGATCCTCAATCACGTCGACAACTGCTTTGCCCCAGTTGGGCGGTGTTCATCTTGGCAGCGTGCCTTGGCATTCCCATGCTCCTGGACGATTTTCAATCCGATTTGAAGACATTCATGCACCTGCATATGAAGAGACAGGTGTTGGGATTTATCTGGCTTCATTTGAAATTTCAGGAATGAGGTACTCCCTTCGAGACTTCGTCCTTCCAACATTTGAAGGAGCAATGTTTTCCAAGTATTTTGCCCCAGTGAGGCTTGTCTTGGTGTTTGTCATCTCTGGGTTTGATAACCCTGGTTCGGTGCACTTTCATGGGGGATCGTGAGAATTTGCCCCCGGCTTGGCTCCTCGAAGCAGGTGGGGGAGCCCGCTCTCATGAATTTTTGTCGATTCTGGTCATCTATCTCGATTGCCAGATTCTTCAATTATTTTTTCTCTGTCCCTAGACAGCCTGACAATCTGGGGATTTGTCATGTGGCGGTTTGGTGATTCTCTCGATCACAGTCGCCATTTGAGATGTTCGATGTTCCCCTGTTGAAAAGGAGAAATCTCATGAGTAAAGGGCATGTATAATTGACTATTGGAGTCGATACAATTTACCCTTGAAATTTATCCTGCGGGAACCGGCATTTCTCCCTTTGGGTTCTCTGTATGCAGGATATGTGCATGATATGCATGATGCATGTTATGTGTGCCACCAACGAAACATGAGTTCGTGCTTTTCACTCTATTCAGATAAAGCATTTTTATCAGATATGTCAATCTGGAAAACTTGAAATTTTCTTTTCAAGCGCTCTTTTCACAGAGATTTCTAAATGATGATAAACTTCTTCAAGTTTTCTCAAAGGTTTTGTTCACAAATTGAGCCATTAGAATGCTCTTGAAAATGTTTAGCCAAAGTGCATGTCTAAGATGCCATGAAAAGGGGCACTCCCTGTTTGTCATTTGAAGGCATTGCTCCTTGGGCCCTCTGCTTCTGTTCCCAACCTGAAAGGAAAAAGAAATGAAACATTATTCTCATATCAAGAAAATAATCATTTTGGAACGATACGTCCTTTTACCAGAATCGATGGCTCCGTATTGTTCTCCTTCTCATTTAGAAGGGTTTGATGTGTTTTGTCTTTGATTGATTATTCCACTTCATCATGATTCATGGGTGATAACTGCTTCAGGGACTTCCCCTACGTATCCCCATGGTGAATTCGGCATATCCTACATTCGGTACCCTTTCTGGGTAGAGAGTGATTTGCCCCCAGCAACTGGATGCGTTGTCTGGGGCTGACTGATTTAGTTGCAGGCAGTTTGATCATGCCATGTTGGTGTATTCAATCTTCTGAAGATCTCAGCATTTGACGTTCTGCAACGTTCGACACTCCTTGGTCTCATCCATGCATTCCAAATTCTTCATGCATATTTTGCTTTGTCGTTATTTTATGACGTCCCTCGATCATTCTGTTGTTTGACATCAGCAAGCACGGGTTTACTTGTGGCTGAGTACTTCAACATCCTGGAGTGTTACTTCACAAGCAACAATTTTCTTCATTGTGTCTTGTCGCATTCACCTTACGCTTTAACAATCTTTTACTCCACCTGTACGATGAAATGAATGAGTGACTCGATTGCTGCATAAGGAGCTTTAATTGAAATGACTACGGATTTACTATCCCCGCTCTGGTCACTTCTGGCATCCAAGATGCTGGAAATTTTTCAATGGGCCCGTTCATTCTCGTCATCACCTGCAAGAACGAGAAACCATATCAACTCGTGAACCAATCAATCCGATTTGGAACGGATACAGCTTTTTCGACTTAGGGAGAGCCAATCCTAATTAGGTTGCTCCTTCTTCATAATTTAATTCATTTTGTCATTGCAATCCCAACGGGTGACATCTGCTGAAGGCACATTTCTTTCCGTCTTGTAGGGAAAACAAATTTTCCTTCGTTTATCTTTGACCCTCTTATCCTGAGAGGAAGGGATAGGAAATATTATGCCAATATCTGATTGGAAATCAATTGGGAACGACACGTCCTTATCCTTGATCCGATTGCCCCGGTCAGGTGGCGTCTGCCCTAGTTGAGTGGGATTTGCCCCAGTATGTTGTCTTGGTGAGAAGTCGACTTCTTTGTCTGACTTCAAATATCCATCCTAGTGGCTCGAGTTGTCAGCCAGTTTCAATCTTCTTGAAGCACCACTCCTGAGGATCAATAAAACACAATCAGCAAATTTTCAAATTTAAAGAGATTAGATTACAGCTAACTCTCTTCCGCATGTGGCTCCTTTGATTGCATGCTGTTCCACGTCTTGAAAGATGGCAAGATGCCCTCATCAGTTGACTCTCCAGGGTGGTCAAGCGCTTTTCCATGCCATCCTGGTCCATTTTAACTTGCGACTGATTCTTCACATGAGTCCCCGAATTTTGATTCTGGAAATTACCTGTTCGAATGACAGGAATATGTCAGAAAGGGAAGTAAGGCATAAATCCTTTCAATTTTATGCTTTCTTGTAATTAACGAAGATAAGGACTTTTACACAAGCCTTAATCTCATGTGAAAAATTCTTATCGATGTTTTTCAAGAGAAAACATGAAACTAAAAGGAGCGTAATCCATGGTTATCACTTTTGGTAAATCCCCAGAAAATCTGTGGAATTTCCAAGAAGATAAAAATGCAATTCCAATGTGTCCCAAATTCGATTAGAGATAGGACATCCAAATTGAAATGATTTCCCGAAGGTAATTTGGATATCATGTCTCCTCTTGAATTCAGGAAACATTGACGACTTTAGTTAATTACCAAGGATTACCAATGATGCATGCTATAGACCGGTTCAATTCCATGTCCGGCGCACCACGAAATGAGTGTTAGATTCTTGTACTTGGGTTAAACATGCCAAGTGTGAGTTCTAACGAAAATTTCATCTGGGCGAGACACGCCATTGAATCGGAAAATCCGAATGGTTGAGAGAAATTCCAGTGTCGCGCTCCAATGTCAGGACACTTAGACAAGGATTAGAAATCGAGGTGTAAAAAATAGATGGGAGACCCACAGACGGGTGCTCCTTACAGACTCGATGATCCTGATAAAAGAAAAGGGACGACTGGAACGTGACCCTTAATAACCTAAAGAGATGCTCCAAGACGGGTCTTAGTGGGACGATGCTTGATGTCTTTGGTCCGGCTATTTCGGGTCTTCGTTTTTATCAGATCCCCTTTTGATAATGTCCGGCAGGTGTCTCGGGTTTGCTGTTATCGCCTGTCCTTCAACTTCCGGTATGGTTACTGGACCACTCCTTGGGCAACTTGAAAAGGGTAGACTCCGTTGAATGTCCGGGCAGTCTGATGGCGGATGACGCGTCGCTCATACTTGAATACGTCCAGGACGTGGGAGCGACTTGGGGAGATCATCTCTTTTATCTATACTTTAAAATGGAATTGGACTCAACCATCGGACTTGATGAATGCAACATGTTGTGCAAAATGAAAGGCTGCAAGTGAATTTAAATAGAAATGGCAGGATCTTACCATAAGAGGTACCCGATGATTTTTGGTTTTTAGGTATACCAACCATCCATACATATGCGCATGAGACAAGTGAGGCTTGACTCTAGAAATCAAAATGGCTTAGGTGAGGAACCTAGAGGCTTCCCTCTATCCGAGTCGATAAATTCGTCCATGAGCGCAATCCACAACAAATGGATAAAAGTCTCGACTTGGATAGTGAGTGGGATCGAATATGGTCGACCCCAGCGCAATCCACGCTAGAGCGTTACATATCGATCCCTGATCTATGGCTACCTAAAAAGGTGATTTCGCGGCCTGGGTTTGGGCGCTTTGTGCAAAGTGTCGTGATCCTCAAATATGCAGTGAATCATGCGCAACAATTTATATATCAATCAGCGCTTCAAATCATCCATATAACATACATTCCTACGCCCATCCTGCATAAGACAATGTTAATCACAGACTACACCCCTTATCACTCCAATCTGCAAAAACATATAACACCTATCGTGAGCGGACTTACCTCACCTTCAAGAGCGCCTGCAGGGTTAGAAAAATCACTCAACGTTTTAATTACGGCCTAAGTCCACTTGAGGTCCAGAACCAAGTGTTCTAGAACAACGTCCCCAGCGGAGTCGCCAGCTGTCGCGACCCGTCCAAAATCGGACGCGGCTAATGGATTACCGATCGCGGGCTTTGGATCGGCGCGGGCCCTCCCAGGCCCATACCAAATCGCGGCGGGAGTATCTTTCAAAAGATTCGACGATAAGAGTCGATCGCTTTCGACCTTAGTGTGGTCGTGGTGGCATGTGCAACTTGTGCATGCATTTGGAGTCGCCACCGGTCTTTCTTGGAGGGTAGACCGGAAACCTTACTGACCGATTGTGAGAGATCGATCAGTTCTGCGGAACCAGAGATTTTGGGTTCGGGGACTTGGTTACGTCGGTGTCATTACCAACGCCCCTTCGGTACCTAACGCGAGTGATTTTCCTGAATAAGAGTTCATGCAGGCGCAATTTTGAGTGAGGTAGGTTGATTCAGGGTTTCATGCAGATTGGAAGACTGGTCCTATCAAATCACAGTCAATATAATGAAAGCGCAAGTCAAGTGCATAAATAAATCATGTCAATGCACAACAATTTCAATCATTGGCCTCCTAGTATAGCCATAAGGGCTTAGGGAAGATGTGATTTAGGGCTATGGGGTAAAATGGGAAGATTTGGGAACGATTAGCCCGAAGGGCAAAATTGTCATTTTTTGAAAGGTTTGGATACCTAATTACCCAAAATATTCCATGGCCAGTTGATTGTGGCCATTTCCCATTTTTGAGAATTTTTTTGGAATTCCTTGATTTTTCTTCGGTTTTTGGAAGACGACTCGCCCAAAGGGCGAAATCGTCATTTTCAAGAAGGTTCGGGGTTCAAAACACCCGGGATGAGCCTTGGCCAGTTGTTTGTGGCCATTTCCTATTTTTTGGGGATTTTCCTGGATTTTTTTAGAATTTTTTTGGAAGACGGTTTGCCGGAAGGGCAAAACCGTCATTTCGGAAAAGATCGGGGGACGAAAGACCCGGAACAGGTCATGACCTGTTGAATGTGGCCATTTCCTATTTTTTGGAATTTTTTAGAATTTTTCTGAATTTTCCGAAATTTTTTTGAATTTTTCATGATTTTTCATTTTTTATTGATTTTTTTATTTTTTTTTATTATTTTTTTATTATTTTTTGAATTTTTTAAAATATTTAAAAATATTTTTCGGGCCGGGTCAAACCCGACCCGCGCCTCTCGGGCGCCCGGCCCGACCCTAGGGGTCGACACCGGCCTAAAACGACACCGTTTTATTTTTTTAAATATTTTTCTATTTTTTACAATTTTTTTGATTTTTTATGTATTTTATTTAATTATCCGAAAATTCCCCGGATCGGACGGTCCACGTTGTGCCACGTGGCTTCGTCTCGTGCGTCCGATCTTCCACTAGATCGAGCGACCCACAGAGAGCCACGTGGCTCAATAATAGCCGTCGGATCAAAAATTAATTATTTTCATTTTTTAGAAAACCTACAAATCGGACGCTCTAGAACGTGCCACGTGGCCTCCTATGGTGCGTCCGATCTTGTACAAGATCGGACGTCCCTCAGTGAGCCACGTGGCACATCCTCGTCCGCCGGATCGATTATTCCAAAATCATTTATTTAATTTTCCAAAAATTCTAGGATCGCGACACGTGTCGCGATCGTGGCCGTCCGTTTTTATTGCTTTGAAAACACACGGCCGGCCCCACCCGGCTGACGTGGCTGCCTACGTGGCACGCCACGTCGGCCGTTGACCGTTGACCGGCCGGAGGGTCGCCGGAGAAGATGATGCACAGTGAAAATTCCGGCAGGAATAGTAAAAATTCCGGCGAGGTCGCCGGAAAATTACGAAACGGGCCCGAAACTTGGTATTTTTCGCCCGTTCTCGCGGCATTCTACTCCTTGGACCACCCACATCAACATACAACCTAAATGATAATCATGAACACGCTAAAAAACGGCGAACCGGACCTCCCCGAACCCGACTCCGGCGAGAGAATTTGCAGAATTTTTTTTTGCTCAAAGCTTGGTTTCATTCCATCACATGGCATCCAATGGTGGTTTAGAAGCTTACTTGGGGTTCCTTGATGGTCGGCGGCCGCCGGAAATCCCTCGTCAAGCTCCCGTCCGAACCATGGCCGGCGAAGCTCCGGCCCTCGGTTTTTGTCGAGTTTTAATGCAAAATAAACAGCAAGTCGGGTTTAGGGATAGTTCTAATGAAGCTCAAAGACTCGTATTACATGAAACTAGGTCGGAGATGTCACGGCCGAGACAAAACCGAATCAAAACATATATCGGCATTTCAACGAACACATGGCGTGCGTGAACAAAAATGGAGATCCGGCGAGATACCGACCTATCCGGAGCTTGCCGACGACCGCCGAGCCTTTGGTGATGTTCTCTGTGGTGTCTTGAAGATCCGGGCAAGCTCTTTCGCGCTCCCCCTCCGCTCCCAAAAAATCTCTCTCTCTCGGCCAAGCTCCCTTTTTGACCGAGAATCTCCCCCCGTTTCATGGCCGACCGGCCCGTTTTTTTGCGCCCACGCCCTGCAGCACACGGCCCCCGACGTCTGTCAATGTCTCCCATGTGCATAGTCCTTTTTTCTTTTCAAAACGCCGCTGCCCACGTTGCTCTGTTTGCTGCACATTCTGCACATTCTGTGCGTTGTTGCAGACCCGGGTCGGACCGGGTCGGGTCGGGCCGGACCCGACCGACCCGGTTCGGCTAAATCGCCCAAATCGCCAAATTGACCCCCCAAATGACCTCTTTTCATGAAATTGATGGCAAAATCGGATTCCTTGACATGTTTTCCATCAAATATGGGTATTTTCGTGAATCAATGTATTGAAATTCTGTGAAAACCCCAAATTGTCCCTAGGATCCGAAATTTAATTTCGCCAAATCGAAGGCCTAAACGATTGAATTAGCCAAAATTGAGCCCACCAATGGATTCAGCATGATGAAAACTGTTGGGTAGAGGTGTTTAATTTTAATGGGTGTGCCCGTGTGAAATTTAATTTCAAGAATTGTAAAACCGGGGACTAAATTGAATAAAATTTGTGCAATTAAGCCCTTTTGGTTAAAATTGATCAAATTGGAGGGCAAATTGACCCAATTGCATTTCAATACTTTGGAGTCCAATGTCATAGCTTATAAAAACCGAGAATTGAAAATTAAAAGACTCGAAAAGGATTTTTTAGGCCCGGTTCGGGATTAGGTTTGTGAAGGAACACAATGAACCAAGCCGAATTTCCCTAATAAAAAGTGAAAATATTAAAGAGAGAATTAAAATAAAATTTCTGAATATTTTTTTGTAATTTTCTGACCACGGATGGTATTTTTCTGATTTTTTGGGTATTTTTATAATTAAATAAATTTAAAAAAAATATTAAAAAATTCAAAAAATATTTTTTATTCAAAATTGGTTCCTAAGGCTAGGCTAAGGCTCCCAAAGTTGATTTTGCAATTTTTTTGACCTTTTTTGCTATTTTTAATTAATTTTAAAAATAAAAAACTATAATAACGGATGGTCAAAAATCAGGTGTCAACAGTGACAAAGTTGCTAAATGAGGGATGCCAAGCTTATTTGGCTACGGTTGTGGATACAACGGTCGGAGAATCGAAATTGGAAAATATAGCAATGGTACGTGAATTTTCGGACGTTTTTCCCCAAGTATTGCCTGGGTTACCACCCGAGCGGTAGATTGAATTTGTTATTGAGTTAGCTCCTGGTTTCGGAGCCAATTTCAAAGGCACCTTATAGGAAGGCGTTATCAGATTAAAGGAGATGAAGGTGCATATCCAAGAGTTATTGGATAAAGGGTTCATTAGGTCGAGTGCGTCGCCATGGGGAGCACCAGTGTTATTTGTGAGGAAAAAGGATGGATCCTTACGGTTGTGTAAGAACAAGTATTCGTTGCCGAGGATAGATGATCTATTTGATCAACTGCAGGGAGCTTCGGTATTCTCTAAGATAGACTTGAGAACGGGATACCATCAGTTACGAATTAAGGAGGATATTCCGAAAACGGCATTTAGAACGAGATATGGACATTACGAGTTTACGGTGATGCCTTTTGGGTTGACTAATACTCCAGCTGCATTTATGGACATGATGCATCGGGTATTTAAGGAATATCTTGACCGTTTCGTTATAGCATTTATTGATGACATTTTGATTTATTCGAGGAGTATTGAGGAGCATGAAAGGCATTTGAGAATTGTTTTACAGACTTTGAGAGACCACTCGCTTTATGCAAAGTTTAGCAAGTGTGAATTTTGGTTGAATAAGGTGGCATTTCTTGGACATGTAATATCCGGAGAAGGAATTTCCGTAGACCTTGCGAAGATTGAGGCAGTAATAAACTAGCCTAGACCTACGATCGTTGCCGGCGGGGCTAGCGATAGACCCTCGTGATTACATGACAACCAAAGTTTCCGTAGTTTGAGTTACCCCAAGTGTGATGAGAATTACGGAGTCGATACGCGTAACATCCGTAAAAGCCGCCCGTTAGTTCGAGACAAACTGGAATTTTGATCGACGGAAGTTTCGATCACGAATTAGGATCTCGGAATTTGAAAATGGAAATGAGGGATTACAACATTTGATATGGATTGGACACCATTTTATCGAGGATGAAAATATTTAAAAACTGAAATTTCGGACGAAAGGTGTGAAAAGACTAGACCATTTTGCCCTTGGAGGGTTAACCTTTCCTAATTGAATTGAGAAGGGCATTTTAGTCATTTGGCAATTTTTCTTCTTCCCCAAGGCTGCCGAAAATGAGGGGGGGCTCTTTGGTCTTTTGATGCTTGGATATTATGTATATAAGGACAAGTGTCAACCTTTGAGTGAAGGTAATTAATTATCTATTAAGCTAATCTTCTAGAACTTTGACCAAGGTTGAATGGACTTCATCTTCAGCCACTGTTTCCCCCAAAATTTCGTGGCCTAGCCCTTCTTCCGCTTCATTTTGTGCAATTTCTTCAAGAACAGAAAACTGCTCTGGCCGACCAGCAGCTGCCGCCGCCGACGAGCGCCTCCTTCGACGATCGTTCAGCCTCATGCCAACCACCACAGGTTAGTTTAACCTGTCCTCTACAAGTTCCAATTGGTTTTATGTCATTTGGAGGTCTGGTTAATTTTTGAGAATTTTTGGAAGAAAAGTGGACAGATTCTGAGCTAGCTGAGGAAAGGTGGTGGTTCTAGCTCATAGAAAATCCAAATGACCTCAAATGTTTTAAGGTAGCTTCATAACATATAGTACTACATGTTAATGAGAAGAAATGAATTTTTCAATTGAGATTTAGGGGTGTTTCATGGCTTTGTTTGAGTGGACAGAATTGAGTAAAAATCTGATCGGTGGACAATTTATGGAGGCCGAACCATTTGGACATCCTAGGGGTGTTATTTTGCTTCCAAATCATTAGGGGATGTCCTGGACATGTAAATCTAAATCTTGGAAAGTTGATTGAGTGATAAATTGGTGCTTAAGGTTGATTAGTGGGTTGTTTATACGAAAAGGAGCAGAACCTGTCTTTGCCCGTTTTGACTCTGAGTAGTTCGGTTCTGTTGGGGGCTATTCGTGGTATCGCCGTGCTCTAAATTCTTCGTTAAGAAATACTAGAATGCCCATTGAGTTGTTATTAAGGTGCATGAAGGATAGAATTGAAATTAGGAAAGATACATTGATTGAAATGTGGGATCGTCACTGAGTGGTTTGCTGCCCTTATTTTGGACAACAGTGTTTTGAGTTGAAGCTGGGCTTGACAAGGGATTTTTGGTGGATTTTGGCTAGCTCGAACGAAGGTAAGCGACCCCTAAACCTATACTAAGACATTTGGACGCAACTGGACGGTTTTCATTGGGAAATCGATGAATTGATTGATTTTTATTGCTTGATTGACTGAAAGCCAAATGGTCTTGATGGGGAATGAGTCGTGGGTGCTAGTTTGCCATGGAATTGTGTCCTCGTGATTGAATTGATGACGTATTTATTGACGTGCCTTGTTTGCCTATGTGGTAGTATGATGTCGGCTCTTAAATTTCATTTTGTGTTAAAGCACGTTTGTTTTGGCAAGTATCTTGATGAGATGATGGCTTAGGGCCGGTGGCACCCTGATGCGTCTGAACGTAAGGTAGTGAGTTATGTAAACCCTAAGGCGATTTATCGCCAGATTGTGATTGAAAGTACATCCTAATGCGTCTGAACAGGGGATGAGAAGTTGACATGTCGACATGAACTTGGTGGTGAGCTGTTAAACCTGATGCGTCTAAACGCGGGTTTATTGATCGAGATAGCCTTAGGCGTCTGAACGTGGCCTAGTCTCTGGAGGTTTGAAGGTGGTAGTGGATTTCTTTTTTTTTCACGTGATGATGAAAATAATTGTCAGCTAGTACGAAAGTTTGGTCGCTCTATGCCATGTTGCCTCTAATTGAAACGCTTGTGAAAATATGACTCGATGCTTTGAGAAAACGCCATATCTTGTTTTACCAATTGATTGTTTGTTACTATGATGGCTTTGGTTTGGTGGGACGGATGGCCTAGGTAGTGTTAGGCTAGCTTGCTGAGACGTAAGTCTCACCCCGTCGTGGGAACTTTTCTTTTCAGATCCCAAGCCCTAAAGATGCTACCCATAAGCTTAGGGGCCTGAAGGAGATGACGGCATATTTTGAGGAGTTCCCAGCTGGTCGTGGTATAGTCTATGTTAGGAAGAGTACAATAGTATGGGTTAATGAGGGGGAGGAAGACTGGAAGCCACATCGCTTTGAGGCTTGGTTCAGGAGGAATGGAGATGTTACCACAAGTCCGCCGAAGGCTCATGAAGTTTCTAAACGAGCTGTACCTTCATGGTGTCACCCTAGTCGTGACGAGATCAAGGTAGAAGTTTCTGTAGCAGGTTCGATGAATATCCCAGAAGAGGCCCCGGCAAGAGAGGAAAGCATCGAGGTGATAGAAATTTCCGACTCGAAGGATGACACGGAGGAGGACACCATCGAAGTGCGTTCTGAGACTTTTTTCAGATTACGACCCCGAAGAGGAAGAGTTGAACAGCGCCGAAGACAGTAGCACCACCTAGCGGGTTGGATGTCCTAGATCCTTTTGAGTTGTCTTTTGGAGACTAGTGGCTTTTGTGGGCGTAGCAGCTATCCTTTTTGGTCGCCCTAACCTTCCTCGACCCTAGTTTTTAATGTAGTAATACCCCCGACCCCTTTTGTACAAACTTATCCTCTGGGTTTATGTAAATAACCTTTTCTTTATTCCGTGTCACATTCTTTGTTTAATTTTGGTTATCTTGCATGGAGATATGTTCTTATTTTTCTTTCACTCTTCCGCATGCAAGTCTCATTTCTTTTCACCGTATAAATGAGTATCCTGGGACTGAGTTTACGGTGTGAGCGGATGAGCACACTCGTTAGGGAAGCGGGGCATGACACTTCAACTCAAGCAAGCCTAGATCTGATACCAATTATTGCGCGAAACAAGCGATCGAACAATAAAATAGATAGAACGAGCAAAGTAAATCGGACACCAATTGTACGTGGTTCGCTCTTAAAGACCAACGTCCACGGGGAGAGTAGCAACGAATTCTACTATAGAATAAGCGATACACTGAGATTACAGATCACTCGAGTTACACAAACACACTCTTGGTGTTTCCCAGCCCCAATTGCATTCAAGAACGCACACAGTGTTTAGCCCCAATTTCCTAACGAAATAATCTCTCAATCTCGCAAAGAAATTAAAACACAATCTAACCTCAAGATTTAATCGGCTTCGACACTTGAATTGTTGATGTAATTCCACGAACAAACGAAGTCCCAATGCCAAGCACTCGTTGTGACAAACGGCGCTTCAAGACCTTTTCATTTTTCTTCGGATGAAATTCAATCCTCCGTAGAGAAGTCCCTCTACCCACTGTTATCAACGAACGGTCTTCATAAAGAATACCCTCTGCTCATGCATAAACACGGCGCACAACTCACGAAGATTTCTCTGCGCCCTGATCTCGTTCTCCAACCATAAGCATATGTATCAATTCTTGGACCGCATGACACCAGAAAGAAAATCAATGCAATATTCGGTCAACATAAGAAAGTCCAAGATGGACTTCTTCTCTTGCACAGCACTATAGAATGAAACCAGGGAAAGCAAATCTTCTTGTATCTTTTCCTCTTTTGACCATTGCCCACTCAAAAGAAATCCAAACCGTGATCTTGGACTTTTCAATTTAAGTATAAAATTGTTAGAAAAAATTACATGTTAATACATATAATGACAGAACGAAGTCATAAGCATTGAAATGACAGATAGATTTATATCTGACGTGTCTCGGGCTATGTCATTCACCATATGTCTCATTAATCTTCTTCTTCCTTGAAGATCTGCAATCCACAAGGCTGTGATACATCTTGCCACAGTTGAAGCATTTACCTTGAAACCTGTTCTTGGCAACTCCTCCTTTTGATCCCAACATTAACTTTGCAATCTTCTTGTTTGTAGATTGTTGAAACCAGTGTTAAAATAAACAATATTGTTTATAAGAATATGAGATACTTACAATTCAAATGACAATAATAAAATTAAGCAAACTGCCTCAAATATGAAAAATACTAAGTTGGTAGAAACACAAAATCTGAGCCTTCAGAAGCAGGTCAGAAGCAAGTCAGAAGCACAAATCTGAACCTTCAGATGCAGGTCAGAAGTAGAAATCTGAACCTTCAGATGCAGGTCAGAAGCAGGTCAGAAGCAGAAATCTGAACCTTCAGATGCAAGTCAGAAGCAGGTCAGAAGTAGAAAATCTGAACCTTCAGAAGCACTGTTCAAAACTCGTCAGATACAACTGCATCTGAACCAGTCATATGCAGGTCAGAAGCAGAAATCTGAACCTTCAGATGCAGGTCAGAACCAAGTCAGAAGTAGAAAATCTGAACCTTCAGAAGCACTGTTCAAAACTCGTCAGATGCAACTGCATCTGAACCCGTCAGATGTACATGCATCTGAACTCGTCAAATGCAACTCAGATGCACCCGTCAAATGCAGTTCCTTCTGAACCTCCAGAAGCAACTTTAGAAGCAGTGAATCTGAACCTTCATGAGGATAAAAGCTCAACCTTCAAAAGAGTAAAATCTACATGGAAATACAACAGTATAAAAAGAAATTGAATTAATAAAAGAATACCGGGGCCTATGTCCGACACAGTTTCATTAAAACAGATTCGTCCCCTCTAGTATGTGCTTTGAGGTTTCGTGAATGTCTGTCTCCCAAGATACAACGGTTAAGCAGCGACAGGGCAAGCACAGCATTCCAAAGCTTTCGGCGAACTTAAACAACACGAGAACACTATCGAAAACAATGCAAATGCAGACAATTCAAAAGAGGGAGAAGTGATTTTCGTAGTCCGTAGTTCTTGTCTTTCTTGAAACAGAACGAGAAGCCACCTATTTATAGGCTAAGCGGGGCATTGCGGAAATAAAGAATAACGGCTAAATAATTCTACCGTTTAGAGCCGTTATGTATTTAATTCTGTAACCACAGAATTATAACAGCCGTTACTTAGTTAATACCATTAACACACCGGTAATTAACTTAAGAACGGTTAATGGCATGAGTTGGAAAAAATTAAAACAGAAGGCAAAAATGGGCTTGTCGTGAGGCCCACTTTTCGGTCCTGCATTCGCGGCCCTCGCGCCCAAGTTTCAACTTGTCGGGCCTCCGTCGGGGTCTGGGATTTGCACCCCACTGCGCATGCGCGCGAGGCATAGTACTTGTATTATGATAGTTACCACTCAAAGGGAGTATAACCACATATAAAGTACTTCAAGGCCTTCCTCATTTCCTATATGGGACTAGTGTTTTTTCACTTCCCACTTCCAACTCAAAAGTGTTCTTTGAGAAATAATTTCTCATTCACTCACTCATCAAAATAACTCATATTTTCCAACATTCCCCCACATGAATGAAAATTATTTTGGTTTTGACTCTGTGATAGTGTTCAACAAATGAAACTTGCATAGGATAGGTATGTGTCACCCTTTGAACCTTCCCTTATGAAAGTATATTTAATTTACCAGCTGTCCAGTAGACATGATGTCCTTGAACTGTCCTGCTTTTTTAGTAAATGACCTATACACTTCACACAGAAATCATCTAATCGTTTGTTCAGTTCTCATGAGTATGTTCGTTTTTGCCATGAACATCGTCCTGGTTCTGCGAGAGTTTCTAAAGAATTCAGCCCTCAATAATTCTCCTTTGAAGTGGCCCCACTTCTCTCTCACATAGGTGATTACTTAATCTTGAGTAATTAGTTTACTCCACTTAAGAATCATTAAAGCATAATTGCTATCCTTTTCCTGATAAACCCCCACAATAATTGGTTTTTCTCCACATATGTGAGGGATATCAAATCACTGTTTCTTTTATAAGAATGGTTTAAGGGATAGACCCCCACAGTAATATCATTCAGTTCATATAATCAGGTTGTCCCTTTGAACCTAGATCTTGGGATCTCCAGTCAGCTAGGTTGGGTTTTCCATTATATAAACTTTTCTGTAATGGGCTGCAGTCACATTCCTATTATCGATTTTCCAACTAACTCTCTATTTAACCCTTTGGTTAGTGGATCCGTAACATTATCCTTTGACTTTACGTAGTCAATAGAGATAATTCCAGTTGAGAGTAGTTATCTAATGGTATTATGTCTAGGACATATATGTCTAGACTTACCATTATACATAAAACTCTATGCTCTTACAATTGCAGATTGACTGTCACAATGTATGCAGATTGGTGGCACATGTTTTTGTTATTTCGGAATATCCTTTAAGAAATGGCGTAGCCATTCAGCCTCTTCACCACATTTATCCAAAGCTATTACTTCAGATTTCATTGTGGATCTAGCTATAACAGTTTGTTTATAGGATTTCCAAAATTATAGCTCCATCTGCTAATGTGAATACATATCCACTAGTAGATTTTGGATCAGCCATTTTTACAAGACACCCCCACACTTGTAAGCATTTGTAGGATGGTCTCCTACCTTCCAATAGCTCATAAGGGGTTTTATCCTCTTTCTTTCAAGGTATTGCATTATTCTCACCTTAGAAAGGAAATAAATTTTATAATGCTTCACAAGATCAACAACAGACTTGTTATTGTCCTAATTCATGAAATCGTCAATCACATAGGTTGGGTTATCATCACTATTGATTTTCGTCAACTGACTAAGTCCCATTTCCCTCGAGGAATAGTCAGAGGATCGGCCGAATCCATTTCTGACTTCGTATTATCAATGGACATAATTCCATTTTCAAGCAATTGCTTTATCACATCACACCTCAAGCGAACATGCCTCTTCCTACCATTGAACATTTTACTCTTTGCAATGTCTATTGCCACTTGGCAATCACAATACATAGACATGTAAAGTACTGATTTCATTTCCTTGAGCAATCCTCAAGTTATCAAGATAAAATATTTCATTCTTCTTCTTCTCCTACTAAAGTGTAGGAGGATAGACGTTATATTTCCATAAATATGCTTGGTAGCATCTAGGTTTATCACCTATTATTTTTTCCGTTAGCCACAATATTGGCTCAAGAAATGACCGCAACATTTTCCATAATCATATGCTTCAACCAAATTGACTTTTGGTTTAGCAGGATTGTCATTTCCTCCAAAATATTTTGTTTGGTTGAGTTCCAAACTACAACATCCCACCAAGTATGAACATGTATCAAATAGTGGATCTTATCTCATTCGAATCTAATTTTGAGTTGTACACAGAATTCACCAATTTGTGTTTCTCATTGCTTCTTATAGAGAATAAATTTCTCTTAAGACTTAATCTTTGCTTTTAAGCAAATACATATAGCATATTTAGTGCTATCATCAATAAAGGTAATAAAATATTTATTACCGCCTCTTTGTTTGTATGAATTGCAATTCACATACATCACAATGAATCAATTCAAGAGGATCTGAGTTTCTTTCGCGCGCAGAGCCTCGTCTCTATTGAACTTTTCGCGTTCAGAGTCTCTGTTCAGCGCTATTTTTGTTCAAGGCGCTGCACACGTTTCAAACAATCTCTTCCACATAGCTTCCACATAGGAAGGGAAGAATCGCTTTTCGAAACTCAGCCTCAGATGCCTCCCATGTCTTGATATGGTTAGCCTTATCGTTGCTCCTAGTGCATCACCATAGCAACGTATTTTCCAAATACAAGGGTACGGTGTTCACACGCACATTGTCATCTCGAGATCGTTGGGTTTCTAATTATCGATCCTCCGCTCATAGGAAGTTATCCACATTCTTGGAATTCCTCGAGCCTTTAAATTTCTCGGGTCAAAGGACATTCAAACTAAGTGGTACGGGGATTGCCCCATTCACCTGCCCAGAGTCCAGCATGGCCATCCTGGCCTTTAGCTCGATCGACCCAGCATGTAACTTGGTCCAAGAATTCACTCAAGTACATTTCTGCAGCCTGAATCTCATGCAAGATCACTTAAATTTCTTGCACCTGACTGATCACAATCTTAGAGTCCACCATCATATAATCAAGGAATCGTCCGATAAAAAATTTATTTGCTCCGGCATCCTCTATTTTATATTTTCGGTTAAGGATTCTCATAATTCCTATGACGTCCTTATTACACAATAGACATTGTACAATGAGTCATATAAGCCATTCATGACATAATTCCTACATAGGAAATCAGAATGCTTCCAAGGCCTCAACATCGTTGAATGCTTGCTTATCTATTTCTCCATCGGATACCTTAAGAGGTTCCTCAGTCAAGAATCTCGCAAGATTCAAAACAACATCTTTTACTGCTACCTTTTAAAGTTCAATCCGTTGAACTTTTCAAGTTTCTTACCATAGTGGATAGAAACAGCGACAGAGGTAGAGGATGATCCATTCAGAAGCAGTTGAACAACAAAAGCATAACCTTTGGTGATGTCATTAGCAGCCACATCAACAACTTCGTTTCCAGTGGCAATCAGAATACTAAATATGTATTTTCTTTGTCACATCAAAGCCATAAATAATACAACTTGGCGTCAGCCACGGATTACACCGTTGCGAGAGTTCATGATGAATCGATGGCAACGCTTCGGACTTGCGATGACTTATAGGCTCTCGACTAGTTTGTGGCTCCTAGTGAGATAGGCGTATGAAAACGGACACATATATACTTCTTGGTATGCCACAGACAAGGCTGGTCGTGGCAAGGAATCTACCAAAAAATTTGCAAAAGACACCTAACACACAAAGATGATATTAGCATGACCTATTGGTGTTATTGACTGATAATAAATCATGATTGGTATGAAGAAGAATGCCACGTGCACTGAAATTTCGCCTAAAAAGGCCTGCGAATAGAAATATCAAAAAATTCGCCAATATGGTCAAGGGTTTTTTTTTACCGTTTGACAATCAGATCTGTTTAGAAGACTTCATGAACATGCTACGATGCTTCTTGCTTTTCGTCCTTTCCTTTTATTCTCCTGCAAAAGACGTTTGATCCCAAAAATAATCAAACTGTACTTATTTGAAATATTCAGATATCATTGTTCCATCTCAATATTCAATCCCCCAAGGACCCCCCAGAAGGTTCTCCTCGAATCTGCAGTAGAAGGAACATAAGACTTCTCTCCTTCACCACATCTGTCACGTATGTGATTAATCTGTTTAAGAGAAGACTAATATGTTTTAAGATTGTTAAAAAAAATTACATGTTAATACATACAATGACAAAACGAAGTCATAAGCATTGAAATGACATATAGGTTTATATCTGACATGTCTCGGACTATGGCATTCACCATATGTCTCATTAATCTTCTTCTTCCTTGAAGATCTGCAATCCACAAGGCTGTGATACATCTTGCCACAGTTGAAGCATTTACCTTGAAACATGTTCTTGGTAACTCATCCTTCTGATCCCAACATTAACTTTGCAATCTTCTTGTTTGTAGATTGTTGAAACCAGTGTTAAAATAAACAATACTGTTTATAAGAATATGGGGATACTTACAATTCGAATGACAATAATAAAAGTAAGCAAACTGCCTCAAATATGAAAAATACTAAGTTGGCAGAAGCACAAAATCTGAGCCTTCAGAAGCAGGTCGGAAGCAAGTCAGAAGCACAAATCTGAACCTTCAGATGCAGGTCAGAAGCAGAAATCTGAACCTTCAGATGTAGGTCAGAAGCAGGTCAGAAGCAGAAATCTGAACCTTCACATGCAAGTCAGAAGCAGGTCAGAAGCGGAAAATCTGAACCTTCATAAGCACTGTTCAAAACTCGTCAGATGCAACTGCATCTAAACCTTCAGATGCAGGTCAGAAGCAGGTCAGAAGCAGAAAATCTGAACCTTCAGAAGCACTGTTCAAAACTCGTCAGATGCAACTACATCTGAACCCGTCAGATGCAACTCAGATGCACCCGTCAGATGTAGTTCCTTCTGAACCTCCAAAAGCAACTTCAGAAGCATTGAATCTGAACTCGTCAAAAGCAGTGAATCTGAACCTTCATGAGGATAAAAGCTCAACCTTCAAAAGAGCAAAATCTGCACGGAAATACAATAGTATAAAAAGAAATTGAATTAATAAAAGAATACCGAGGCCTGTGTCCGACACAATTTCCTTAAAACAGATTCGTCCCCTCCATTATGTGCTTTGAGGTTTCGTGAACGTCTGTCTCCCAGGATACAACGGTTAAGCAGCGACAAAGGCAAGCACAGCACTCTAAAGCTTTCGGCGAACTTGAACAATACGAGAACACTATCGAAAACAATGCAAATGCAGACAATTCAAAAGAGGGAGAAGTGATTTTTGTAGTCCGTAGTTCTTGTTTTTCTTGAAACAGAACGGGAAGCCATCTATTTATAGGCTAAGCGAGGCATTACGGAAATAAAGAATAACGGCTAAATAATTCTACCGTTTAGAGCCGTTATGTATTTAATTCTGTAACCACAGAATTATAACAGCCGTTACTTAGTTAATACCATTAACGCACCGGTAATTAACTTAAGAACGGTTAAAGGCATGAGTTGGAAAAAATTAAAACAGAAGGCAAAAATGGGCTTGTCGTGAGGCCCACTTTCTAGTCCTGCATTCGCGGCGCTCGCGCCCAAGTTTCAACTTGTCGGGCCTCCGTTAGGGTTTGGAATTTGCACCCCCCCTGCGCATGCGCGCGAGGCATAGTACTTGTATTATGATAGTTACCACTCAAAGGGAGTATAACCACAAATAAAGTACTTCAAGGCCTTCCTCCTTCCCTATATAGGACTAGTGTTTTGTCACTTCCCACTTCCAACTCAAAAGTGTTCTTTGAGAAATAATTTCTCATCACTCACCCATCAAAATACCTCATATTTTCCAACAAAAATCTCCAATAAGTACATTGATGCGTGTGAACATATATTCAAATATCCCACTTTGCTCGACTTCGGATATCCGCAAAATATTCGATTCGAAATATTCACAATTTCATTTCGGGCTCGAACTCATGACATATTTTCTACAGAGGGCGTGGGAGATCGTCACTCTCACTGGTTCCTACTACCTTCCCAAAGCCATCGGCTGCTACAGTTGCGTGAGGTTCCAGAGTGAGAAGAATAGAACTTAGGCTGCGCATGACAACACTTCTCACCACCGAATTGACTTCTGACAAAAAGTTGATTTTTCTATTTCTCCTGAAAAGCAGAGGTTGATTTTTCTACTTCTCCTCAGATTGACTTATGATCAGAGAAATTCGTTTAGTAATGATTGAAAATTTCTATTTTCGAAACATTATTAAGAAAATATTTGGTGGCGGCGACCGGCAGCGGCGGCGGTCATCAAGGATGAAAATCGACGCTCGAAATTGGCTAAAAATCTTGCTAGAAGTTGAAAATCCTACCATAAGTTAAAAATCGTACCATAAGTCAATTTTTTTACCAAACGGATTTCCACTTCGGCAAGATGTTTATCAAACGGATTTCCCTTCCAGATTGACTTATGGCAGGAAAATGAAGAATTAGAAATGTTTTCATGCAGCACCTTATAAAGTAGAAACATGAAGTTAGGGTTTAAAAAAGCTAGATCCGATTCTGGTTCTGGTTCGGTTCCATAGAAAATCGAGGACCGGAACCGGTGGTTCCTCAAAATGGGGAACCGGGAATCGTATCCTATTTCATTAGAACTTGGAACCGGACTGGAACCACTGGCTCGGTTCTCCGGTTCCCGATTCTACCCTAGGACCATGCTCATCCCTACATACAACTAATTACAGCCCAACCCACCCAAGGGGTTGGGCTAGCCCAATTGAGTTTCCGTTTATAGCCTAGTCCATAAGCGGTACATGTTTTTAGAATATTGCAATATCCTAAAACAATTGTGATTTTTAGATTGCCTTGAGTTTGGGCTTCAGTGGACCACCACTAGGCTTTTTGGAGTTGGCAAATACTTCTAAAAAAATATTGTACATATAACAAGAATATTGAACTTTTTTCATAAATTTATTGTGGTGATGAAATTAGTTTTTATTGGATGGTCCTCTATTTAACCGAATATAGAGTAAATACTCTGAATTATAACTGAAATTAAAATAGCAACTTTTGTTTAGCAATTATCGATGAATATTAGTAAGTGGTACATTTGAGAAAGGCTTTAATTTGAAAAATGAAAGTGGATATTTTGCTATATTACTTCGTGTGAGGAAATTGATAGGACTTTCATATCAGATTTTCTTTATAGAATAACTTTTAAGTTTCTTTACACCTTTGTGTGCATTTGCAGTAATTTATGTTATGCTAAGGTGCATAGATCAAATAAGCAGTTATACCCAAGTGAAGATCTCATGCAAAAATTCATTGTGTGGGTATCCCTAGTTGAACTTTTGCAGCTACTACAACTTCTAGTATGAATACTACTACAGCTTAGACATCCCAACAATTTTTTATCTTTTCTTTTAAAGTAGTGCGAGAGTCAAATCTTAGTCCTCAAATTTCTTTATCTTCATCTCGACTATAAGGTCATTGGCTATAATATTAGATTAAAAACTCTATATATATCACAAGCCATAACAAAATGTTGACTGTAGCTCTTCATTTCAATCTTCACAAACTCAATGATTAGTCAAAATTAGTGTGCAAAGAATCTTTGTAATGGCTCTATGATGTGTGGCACCATCATTTTCTTTTGAATTAGTAAGGTTGGTCCATACTCACTTGACCTCCCTCTGTCATTATTGAATTCTCCAAATGTGACCCTCTGTCAAAAAATACAAAAATTTCTATGTTTCCGTTTAAATTTCAAATCCATAAAGAACTTATAGGATTTGAATTAAATATTGCAAATTAAAAACAAAAGAAAGAATCTAGGATTTGCATGGCCAATGCCAAGTTCAAACACACAAATCCTTTTAGTACCCAAAATCATCTTTAATAAAAAGTATCCCTCATGGATTTCAATGCCACCAAAATATACATATAAAATGCATATTTTGATTTTTTTTTCTTTTACTCATCTTCCTTAATGGGCCATCATCTAGACAATTGAACAGTAATGGGTCAATGTGAACGTGGTCTATAGTGCAACATAAAAGGAGATGTGACACATGCCTTTCATAGAATAATATGTACTAGTACTACCACCATTAAAAAGGGTCAGTTTTAAAATAATGTACATAGTCCACACTGATCTAGGTAGGGTGTGTGACCCACGACTGATCCTTTAGTCGCTCCACCAATAAACATCACAACAAGGTTGGTTTAGGTCTTGGTATTGCAGGTCCAGCCTTCTTTTGTGTGGTTCTTGTGGTTTTTGGTTATGTTATTACGAAGAAATGGAGGGGCATGAGAGATGACACGAGACTAAAAGCAGAGTTAGTGACAGGGCCAAGAGCTTTTAGTTATAAGGACTTGAATACAGCCACCAGAGGGTTCCACTCAAGCAGAATCATAGGTCGTGGCGCGTTTGGGAATGTTTACAAGGTATTTTTTTGTGTCTTCTAGTACTATTGCTACAGTGAAAAGATCGAAACATCTACATGAAGGTAAGACTGAATTTCTCGTTGAATTGTCGATTATAGCCTGCTTGAGGCACACGAATCTGGTTCGATTACAAGGTTGGTGCGCGGAGAAGGGTGAATTGTTGCTTGTTTATGAGTTCATGCCTAATGGGAGTCTTTATAAGTTGCTATACCAAGAATCAGATAATAGTATATTATTGAGTTGGTGTCACATCCTACAATACCTTTTCCCCATTTGAATTCCATAACACCTAGTGCACCAGAAGTGAGTGCAAAAAGAGCAAGTAGAAGCGGAACCAACAAGACGTCGCCATACTAAAAGAAAGATAGACTTGAGTCAAGAAACATCAGATAATATATATTTCCCAAGAGTTTGTACAAAAGCACAGGTGAGTTACTCCTGCTATTTGGGTTGGGGGTACGGGACTAGATCAAAAGACAACTATCCAGAGTCCCCAAAAGAAGAGATCCACTGACCGACGAGGTCATCATCCAAAAAGCACCATCCAACAGTGCAGGATAACTAAGTGGAACTACTAGAACCCTCGGTCTCCATGGCATCCTCCGAAGGCTCATAATCCGAGAAGGTCTCAGACTGCACCTCGATGGTATCCTCCAGTGTGGTATCCTCTGCCTCACTCTCAGAATCCTCTATCACAATCACTTCTTCCGAGTCCTCCAAGGTAGGAGTCCTCTCAGCTACATTCCTCGAACCGGCGACGGATACTTCTACCTCCATGGAATCCCGGGTAGGATGACACCAACTCGGAACCACTCCATGAGGCACCTCCAATGCCTTCAGCGGACCAGTAGAGACTCCGTTTCTTCTTCGGAACCAAGCTTCAAACCTATGAGGCTTCCACTCCGGTTCACCCTCGTCGACCCAGACTACAATGCACTTCCTAACATAAATAGTACCCCTACTATCTGGAAACTCATCAAAATATGCAGTCATCTCCTTGGGGTCACCTATTTTGATCGGCAACATGATCACGTCTAGGATCTGAGAAAAGAAAGGTCCCCCAACGGGATGAGATTTACATCTCAGCAAGGTAAATCCTAGTCCTAGGTTAGATCAACCGTACATTCAGGCAAAAACAATTATAAACAGAGGCACAAGAACATTGACAAGCAATGAGTCAGTCATTCATGATAACAACAAATCCTTCCAGTCAAGCATGCATGATATAAAAGATCAAGCAACATCTTTTCTTCTCTATCAATCTCCTCCATATCCATGCCCGTGTATCAAACGTCTCAGGCCATTTATTTGGTAAACCCGCGTAAACGCATCATGTTACCACTTCTTACAACCCCACGTATCAACGCCTCAGGGTACCGTTCAACGCAACCCCGCGTCTCAACGCCTCAAGGTGCCACAAACTTCTCAAGTGTGCCAAAACTCGTTCCCAATCGAGACTTCATGATCGAATATAGTTCATGCATTGAACTAGCGATCTAAAGCATGTGGAACAATCAAACTTTCACAGTCAAGAGCGGCAATCGGCCCATAGTACAGGTATGCAACAAACAATCAAGCCAACGACATCTCACAAGGGAACACGTCATATAACCGTACGTAGTTCATTATAATTAACCATACCAAATCCATAATTTCTCCCAATGGAGTCCAATTCCTCTAACAAAGGTTTAGGAGTTCCTTACCTCAAGCTTGTTCCAACAAAAACCACTCTTCCAAGTCCTCAAGGGTTCGGTTTCAATACTCCTCAAAACAGAACAGCCGTACCTAGGACAGAATTTCATCCCATTCATCAATAATCCATCGTCCAAACGTCGAACCATCAAGCACACACCCTCATAACATATTAATCTACATCCCCACATGATTTAAGGATCCATTTGAAACTCTAAATCACCTCAACAGCCCCTACAAGAATCGGTTTGCACAGAACCGAAACAGGGAAATTTCGGTTCTGTGCACACTCTACCTAAACAGCCCATAAATCCTTCAAATTCGCTAATCCACGACAAAAATAACTAACTAACATCCACTTTAACATGTTAGGAGGCCTCACCGCAAGTTTCAATGCAAGGCAACACCTCGAACCCCTTGAAAGTTGTCAATCCCTCTTGACCTGCAACTAGGCAGATTCTGCCGTTCCAAAGATCATAACGGCTCATGGTCAAAACGTGGCTCGGTTTGGCTAATTTTTTTATAGAAGCTACCTCTACAAGTCTACTGAGTCTCCAAAAAAATTCGTCCAAAAATTCATCCGTTTAGTCACTGAAAAAATTCGAACCGAAGCTTACTCTCAGTTGGATCAGACTTCGTCGACCGGTGGGAGATCGCTTGGTCGGGGCTGCTCGGTGATCCAAATGCCGAGCTACCACTTCGAGAAGTTCGGAAAGACGTCGAGGGAGGCTGTGGTGGTCAGCTCACCAGCTGGGAGTCGCCAGCCGCGGTGGTCGAACTGAACGAAGTCGGCGAGCAGAATCGATCGGGTCTGGGGAGCTCGCGACAGAAAGAGGGAAAAGAAAAAGGGAAGAAGAAGAAGAAGGAAGTGTCGCGAAGAAGGCTCGACATAAGGCAAAGGAGAGAGAGAGTCTTGTTTCATCCACAAGGTCAACAAGGTTGAAAGGTAGGTTAAAAGTGAAAATTTAATGCACATTGCCTAATCCTTTGACACTTGTCTTCTAGCACATCAAGGCTCAATCCAATGGCTGCCATTTCTTCCCATTTTTGGAAGCTAGGGGCTTTGCAATGGACCAAAATGCCCTTGTCAATCAATAGAAATAAGGCCAAAGTTCGAGGGCAAAACGGTAACTTCATCCCCAGTCGTCCGAAGCGTCGTTTTCCCTTAAAATTTTCCTTCGACGAGGCGGCGTCCTAAAATTTAAAATGTTGGAATTATAAATTTTCCCATTTCTAATTTTCGAAACTCATTTCTGGATCATTCCTCTGACGAATGAAATTTCAGGCTATCCCAAACTGATGGGTGGCTTTTGCAAACTTACGCGTATCGACCCTGTGATTCTCATCACACTTAGGACTCGACAGTCTAAGGCGACTCTGGTTGTCATGTAATTGTGAGGGCCTATTACTAGTTCCGACGGTCTCGATCGTCATAGCTCGATTAAGGAAATTTTTGCAAATTATTCACTGGCTAACGGTATCACCTGTGTCCCAATCGTATAACGCTCGAAATGTCTTTCTTAACCGTTCTCAGATCGATCCTTAATGGTTCTAAACATTCCCTCGACAATCCTTATGGTCAGAGTGCCATTTTCCGTTTGAGTTCCTTAGGTCCACGTACCTTGTCCTGCGTTAGCCTTTCCCTAATGGTCGGTTAACTCGAGATTGATCAGATCCGAGCGAGATAAGACTGAATTACATCGCTAGATATATTCTCAGTAAAAGTCTCGAAATAACGGGGAAATCAGAATGTCACAGTTGGTCTCTGTTAAAATGTTAATCCAATTTTCTAAAATAGAAATGTGTAGAATTGTCTAGAATTTTTGTAGTCTAGAATTGTGTAGAAAACTAGAATTCTCTAGGTTTCTTTGTAAAAGTCAAAAAAGAAAAAAGATAGGCGGTGGAAAAATTGCAAGAGGATTATCTAGAATCCTCTAATATGGCGGTGGCATTTGTGTATAAATAGGGCAAGTGGGACGTTCATCCGTGTAGCCAACTAGAACACAAAAAACACCTCTTCAAATAATAAAAAAACTATCATTTTCCTTGAGTCTTCTACCCCTTTTGCAGATACACTCGCACTTCTTGCCTTTTTTATTTTCCTATACACCAAACCACTCATCAAATGTCAATTTTCGCTTCCGCAAAAACTAACAGTGGTATTAGAGCCACATTCGGTTGATTTTGGACGTTTTTCCTAATCACCAAAACTCTTCTAAAATCACCCATGGCCAACGTTGCGTCGTCCTCATTTCCAATTCCCATTTTCGATGGGAACAACTACGACTATTGGAGCATCAAAATGACTACATATTTGATGGCCCCAGATTTATGGGACATTGTGGAGAAAGGGTACGAGGCTCCGCGAGAAGGTGCAATGGTTCCGAAGGATCAACTATAAAAGGATGCAAGGGCGTTATGCGTTATCAAACAGACACTCTCGGATACGGCCTTTCCGAGAATACTTGGAGAAAATACGGCAAAGAAAGCTTGGGTGGTACTACGAGAAGAATTTCAAGGATCCTACAAGGTACGCACCATTCGTCTTCAGACTCTAAGAAGAGATTTTGAGAATTCGAAAATGAAAATAAATGAGACCGTTCAAGAATATTGTAGAAAACTAAAGGAGCTAGTTAATCAAATGAGAGCCTATGGAGACGGAATTACCAATCAAAGGGTCGTAGAGAAAATTCTAGGGTCACTTACCCAAAAATATAATCCTATTGTCACAACAATAGAAGCAACTAAGGACTTATCGACCCTTTCAATAAGTGAATTGATTGGCTCTCTAGAAGCACATGAGAAAAGACTGATGGCACAAGATGAAGATTCAGTTGAAAGTGCCTTCCAGTCCAAAATAAACATACGGTCTCATCAATCTAAAAATGGTGGAAAAAGCTCGTGGAAAAATAAAAGATGAGGAGAAATTTCACAAAAGGAGAAATATCCACCATGTGGCATTTGCAAGAAAAATAATCATTTGGAGAAGGATTGTTGGTTTAGAAATAAACCACAATGCCGATTTTGTAAAAGATATGGCCACGTAGAAAAAGTTTGTCGCTTGAAAACAAATTCACGAGCCAACTATGCTGAAGAAAGGGAAAGAAAAGACAATACATTTTATGCTGGCCAAGCGACAAATGATAAGAAAAATGACACGTGGAATATTGATAGTGGATGTAGCAATCATATGACGGGGGATGAATCTATATTCATCGATATTGACACATTGGTGAAAAATCAAATAAAATTGGGCAACGGCGCATTAGTCGATGCGAAAGGAAAATGCACTATCTCCGTTGAAACAAATAAAGGCCCAAAATATATTCATGATGTGTATCTGGTGCCTAGTCTTGCACAAAATCTGCTTAGCGTGGGCCAAATGATGCAATGTGGGTATTCTTTATACTTTAATGGAGATGCCTACATTATTTATGACAAATATAAAAATATCATTGCCTCTGTTAAGATGAAAAATAGGAATGTTCCTATTCGATGGAACTATGTTAGAGATATAGCCATGAAAGCCCAACTTGATTAATCATGGCTATGGCATCGAAGATTTGGCCACTTCAACTTTGCTGGGTTAAAAATTCTCCATCAGAAAAATATGATGAGAGATTTTCCAGCACTATCAGAAGTTTCAGATGTTTGTGAAGGTTGTCTCCTTGGAAAACAACAAAGACAGTGCTTCCCATCTGGAAGCACTTGGAGAGCTAAAAAGCCATTGGAGCTAGTCCATGCGGATGTTCGTAGTCCAATGAGAACTTCGACAGCCAGTCAGAATAGATATTTTATCCTGTTCATAGATGACTACACAAGAATGATGTGGGTATACTTTCTTCGAAAAAGATCGGAGGTTTTCTCTATTTTTAGAAAATTTAAGAACTACGTCGAGAATCAAAGTGGCCGCAGAATCAAAGTCCTAAGAAGTGACAGAGGGACAGAATACAATTCAAGGGAATTCAATAAATTCCGTGAATATGAAGGAGTTCATCGTCAACTAACCGTTGGCTATGCACCGGAGCAAAATAGAGCAGCAGAAATAAAAAAATAGAACCGTCAGGGAAATGGAAAGGTCTATGTTAAAGGAAAAAGGCCTTCCAAACTCATTCTGGGTAGAAACAGTCTATACGGCTGTATACATCTTAAACAGATGTCCAACTAAATCTGTTAAAAAAAAAACTCCAGTTGAAGCATGGAGTGGACGGAAGCTTTCAGCAAAACATCTTAGAGTGTTTGGCTGCATATGCTACGTCCACATCCCTACTCAAAAAAGGAGCAAGCTAGATGAGAAGATAGAAAAGGGAATATTCCTCAGCTACAGCAATCAATCAAAAGGCTATCGTGTCTACAACCTAAGAACAAAGAAGTTCATGATCAGTCGAGTTCGATGAGAACTGGAACTGGGAGAACGAACAGATCGAGAAGTATGTCAACTTGTCTGACATACTACCTGCTCTTGAGGAGTCAACAATACAAGAAGAAGGTGAAGCATCAGACTCCACCACCCATGAAGTAACACCACCATATTCTCCGAGAGCAATAGAAGGAGAATCTACTCCAGAGTCTCCAGTATTAAGGGTAAAAACCCTTAGAAGAATCTATGACACATGCAACTTTGCAGCCTTAGAACCAGAAAGCTATGAAGAGGCGTCCAACGAAGAAGTTTGGAGAAAAGCTATGGCAAAAGAGATCAAGATGATCGAGAAAAATGAAACTTGGGAGCTTGTCGATCGCCTTGAAGATAAAGAAATCATTGGCGTCAAGTGGGTCTACAAGACAAAGCTCAATGCAGACGAATCAGTCTAAAAGCATAAGGCAAGGCTTGTGGCGAAAGGATTTTTACAACAACCAGGTATCGACTATACTGAGACTTTCACTCCTGTTTGCTCGTCTCGATACAATTCGTGCTCTTGTAGCACTAGCAACACAGAAAGAATGGAAGATCCATCAACTAGATGTGAAATAAGCATTCCTAAATGGATATCTTCAAGAAGAAATATATGTGAAACAACCACAAGGTTTCATCGCCAAAGGTCAAGAAGAAAAAGTTCTAAAACTCAAAAAGGCCCTTTACGGGTTAAAACAAGCACCACAAGCGTGGTATAGTAGAATCGATGAATACTTCACCAAGCGAGGATTCAGGAGGAGCATGAGCGAGCTGACGCTCTACATCAAGACCCAAGGTAAGTCCGACACTCTCATCACCTCTTTGTATGTGGATGATCTCATATATACAAGAAATAACCAAGAGATGATTCAAGAATTCAAAAAAGAAATGATGAAGACTTTCGAAATGACGGATTTGGGCTTGATGCACTACTTCCTCGACATAGAAGTTGATCAAAATAAAGGGATGTTCATTTCACAAAGGAAATATGCCGAGAGCCTCCTGAAGAAATTCAAGATGGATTACTGCAAATTAGTTAGAACACCGCTCGTGACAAATGAAAAACTACTAAAGGAAGATGAAGCAAAAAAGGCCAACGCCTCACTCTACAGAAGTTTGATCGGCAGTCTACTATATCTCACTGCCACACGACCAGACATCATGTACGCAACAAGTCTATTGTCACGATTTATGCAGAATCCAAGTCAGATTCACTTTGGAGCTGCAAAAAAAAATTCTATGATACCTACTAGGAACTACGGATTATGGCATTTGGTATCAACCAAGTGCAATGGCCAGGCTTATCAGATATACGGACAGAATCAGCTGATGACAGGAGAGACACTACTGGCTACGCATTCACATTAGGTTCTGGAATATTATCGTGGACATCCAAAAAAACAAGACTCCGTAGCACAATCAACAGCAGAAGCTGAGTACGTCGCTGCTGCTATAACTACTAGTCAAGCAATATGGCTTTGAAGAATCCTAGAATATATTGGCGAAGCACAGACAGAATCGACTCCAATATTCTATGACAACAAGTCGGCGATTGCTATATCCAAGAATCCCGTTTTTCATGGAAGAACTAAATATATCGATGTCAAATATCACTTCATACGAGAAGTGCAGAACAATGGAGAGATTGAGATCAAATATTGCAAGACCGAAGACCAAATTGCGGATATATTTACTAAAGCATTGCCGCCAGCAAGGTTTGAAGTCCTGCGGAGCTTGTTTGGAGTTTTACGAAATTGGATTAACTCTGACACTCGAGCGCCAAACTCGATTGGCGGGTACATGCTTCATTTGAATCCACCCATCTGCTGAGGGAGACATGCTTTTGCCCTCATGATTGACTGCCCCTTGGGCATTTGCCCCAGTTAAATGCACTCTTCGAGAGGCCTGAATATGCTTTATGGTCTTCCATATCTCCAGGGTTCTCTGCTATGCAACTCTAGCATTCATTAGGCTGAAGGGTATTATCTTGAAATGAAAGGTTCCTCGTGGGATTATGAATGGAGTTCTGCTCCTATTCTCCTCATTCATACGGTTATGGATACGACCAAAAAAATCATCCATGAAAGGGAACAACTTGAATTCCGCTTTACCATTGAGCAGAACATTAATGTATGGAGTAGAAATTTTTCCTTCGCACTATCCCGTTCGAGATCTCAATAATCAGCTCATGTCCTGATTCTATTGTGCTTCTTCACCACGGGACGATATTTTCTATCCACCCAAAATGGTAAGCAATATTAATGAAAGCAACCACTTAGAAGCCTGACCACTTCTTGCTCGATTTTCTTAGGCATCCTTCCCAAACACCACTTCTTCAGTGGTACATTTGGATTGGTTGGCAAAGTATCGCACTCCCCGAGCTTAGCCTCGGCGTAACGGTGTTGGACTAGGCAATCACATCCAGAAATTCTTAAAGAAGATTGACCAATCTGGCAGCTTCTGCTTTCTATAGCCCTGCCCTAGTTTTGACTTTTATGACACTACCTGCATCACCCAGGTTATCGACTCTGCTGTCAGCGGCTTTGACTCTTAATGGAAATGCAATTCAAACTCGATCTAACTCGAGTCTTCACGGTCATTCGTCTGAATTTGAATAATTTCCCTCTTCGAGAATTTTGAGTCAAGGTGACCTCATCTTGAACCCATGGAATACTCTGCTTGATTTTCTGTGCTCATTGCTTAGGCCATTCTTCGTTTTCACCTGCATGAGCAGAAATAATGTGTTAGCTTGCATTCCAGATGAATTCAACTTTGGGAACAAAATACTCCCTTTTAGCTCGACTGGACAGCTCAGCTTGATCCTCTTTTTTCTTGCATAGTGTATTGTCACTACGATTGAGCACACTCATTTGTTTGCAAAATAAGAAATAGAACGAGTCATTTCTATTCTTAATTGAGCTAAGTTAGGAATGATACACATTGCTACCAAAGTCGAATGATTCTTTGTTATCCAAATTCATTGGCAAGAGTCATTGCATCTAGAACAGGCTATGTCCCTTAGAGAAACTCGCTCCATCAGACTCTGCATTTCTCTTTTAAGTGCTACTTTTTCAATCCCAAGAACTTAGCTTGCCTATCCGCCGTTGGCATACGCCTTCTGATACAGCTTCCGGTCTTGAAGCTTTCCTCAGATGATGTAGCGCATGGGATAAGCTTCTCAATCATGGTTGTTTATGCCAGCGATTCTATCAAGATCACCATCGAGGTTTTGGTCCAAGAACGCATTGATGTCGGATTGTTTTGGCCAGCAGACATTGCTTCATATTAGGACGAACGCATCCCTGGCCTTGAAGTCATGAGACCAAAGGGAATTTGAATGGGACACCGGTCTGCTCGTCTTTGAGTAACAGGATTCCCTTGATGGAAAACTCTCGAAAAGAGGTGGAGGCTTCGTCTGCATCACATTCTTACTTCAAGGTTTGCTTGGAGAAGAAATGTAATGGTGTTGAAAATCTCGTGTATGACCTGTTTTAGCTTCTTCAAAGCTTTTCTCTCATGATCAGAAAGATGATCGGCCTTGTCGCTATTCTCTTTGAAGGACACGAAGGATGGAGAAGGGGGAAGCCTCAGCGGCTTCAGCTTCTTTATTGCGTCAACAGGGATGACGACCTCTTCGTGGTTTGTGTCAATTTCTCGAGTAGCTTGGACTCTACTGTCATAGTCATTGTCATGACTTTCCATCTTTTATCTGCAAGCAGAGTATACAAAATGTTACCCCACAAATCAATTTGGATGATACTTTGGAACAATACATCTTCTTGTATCGGATTGAATGGTCTCATCATGTTTAGAGACTAAAGGCTGCCCCAAGTGTTGGGTCCGCTGCCACACTCGTCTTTTAAGAAGCTTGGACTACTGCGTCCCTTCGGGCTTTTCATAGTAAGGAGGGTTGCTGTCCACATGGAAAGATGCATATCGTGTCTTTTCGTCAGACCTTCAAGTTTATGTTAAACCCTTCTTGATTTAAGTTGGGTGACCATGGCATTTTATACCCTCGAGCTATTTTGTGATTTCCTCTTATTAAGCACTTCCTACATTTTGAAAAAGAAATTGATCAGTTTCCTGTAATGATTTGAACTAAGACCGGGAACGAGATATGTCATCTTCGTTTTTTGTTCGAAAAGCTGCAGTGTTCTATTGAGTTTGCTCAATAATCCCTTTTGACTTAGAGCGATTGACAGGCTTTTCGACTCGAACATGATGAGGCCGCTTTTCTCGATGGGAGGGTTAGCTATCACATTGGAATCCTCAGTTGATACCTCCAGGGGGATGATCATCAATATTTCTATTTTGTCCACCTTTGATTTTATTTTACTGTACATGAATAAAGGGAACAATAGCCAACATATAACTCAAAATGAAAGAGATCAGGAACGACTTCTTTTCATTCACACAATGGCATGATGGCCGCTACCATTAGAGTAAGTTGTCATCCTTGGAGAAGGTGCCCCAGATTGTCTCTTCTTGTCTATTTTGCGCATCTTTTGATGTTCGACTCTAGCTTGAAAAATAACGAGGAATGAGAGTTTTCCCATTCTACTAAGTTGAAGACATCTCACCGACTCGTTTGGAAGTGTGGCCTTAAATGTTCTATGTCCAACACATGTTTAACATCTTCAGACCTCGCTTTACGATGCAGTATTTGTATGGTCTCTCGAAGAATGATCTTCATTAATGCCCTACGAGAGAAAGGAAATAATGTCAGCACCTAGATAGAGCACTAATATTTCAATAAGATCGCCTCTTATATGAAAATAAGGCGACGATACCTGCCCCGCAATTTCAACTTAAAGGCCTTCGGTACTTCGCCATGATTTCATTATAAGAGGAGATATCATTAAAAGATTGTTCGCAATTATCCCTAGGACACCCATTTAATTTCAATAGTTTAATTCACACAAAACGTCATCAATTTTAAAAAATTGCTTCAGGATATTCCTTTCGCAAAAATGACGTGAAAATTATGACAAAATGATTTGTTCATTTGAAATTTATCCTCCAAATTCACCGCAAAAAAACGATCACAAAAATTTTCAACTACGGGCTTAGTCCACGTAGGGCGTCCAATTGATATTCGTGAATTGCCGAAAATAAAATTCGGAGCGAACTAAATAATGAAAGAATCATACTCATGGTGGTTGGCAAACAATACATGTTAATGGCATAAACATGCACACATAAGGGTAGGATAGGCTAATGGTTAAAGGCTCCCACCATAACGAAATGATATACCGCCCCCAAAAAATGCTGACAGCATAATCGGGTCGGGGCACATATTTCGAGGCAATGAGTGGGATCAGAAATGATCGTGCCATTTGCAGACCTGCATATGGCCCAATCTATTTCTGATACCTCCTAAATGTTCTCTAGAGTCGCAGTCGGGGTGTGATCGCTGGATGTGGGTGCAAAAAAGTGTAGTGTATAAGAGGCATTCATATCAGGGTATATCAGACACCGCTTCAATATATATATATACACACAAATAATATACATTCCTACAACTCCCTGCAAAACAGACAGGTCAACAATCACTACACCCCTTATAACTCCCAACCTGCAAGAACAATCTAACACAAGGTTAGAAGATTAACCTGATTTTCCTTGCAATGCTACAAAATGTAGATCAAGTTAGGGAACAATCAACTGGTTATTATGGCATAAGTCCACACAGATTCAATAAACAATAATCAGATAATGTCTCCAACAGAGTCGCCAAGCTGTCACGACCTGCCTTGAGCCTCCCTCGAGGGTTCGGCAAGTTTATAGATATTGCCATCGGTCAATAGCGTAGACTCTCCCAAGTCCTACCTCGCGTGATATTGGATTTCTTTTTATTGATTAGCCAACTAAAATGCTATTAAGAGCCGCCACTAGCCTATTGGGGTCGGCTAGAAACCAATCCAGACACGAGAGTATCATCTCGATTCCTACGCAACCAGAGCTTCTGAGTTCGGGGACTTGATTACGCTAACTAAATAATTAGCGCCCTTTCGATACCTAACCAGCTAAAATTCCCTAAGGTGACCACACATTATGCATATCATTTTAAGCTTACCAGGCATCTAACCAGTACTAGATGATCATGCATAATGTTTTTCTGTCATTTTGTGCAATTACCTATTTATCCTTAACCCAACATCCAGGAAAGCGATTAACAGATAATTTTTCAAAAGACAGTGTTATGATAAATACTCAATCAGGTAAATATGCCAAACAAAGACTGGAATAAGCGCATGCAATCCAAATATATAATGGCGATATTTAAAAAGAAACATCCAATGCGACGATCACGCGCATATAAATGAATCGGATTGGATGTCGGTCTTCAATCACCAAGGGCCAATGGGCTACCATCTCCATGGGCGTCATTGTGGACTGCCACGTCGGGAGCACATGCAGTCACTCAAAGTAGATAATCAGCAAAGTTCAATCAATTAAAGGGTAAAACGAGTGTTTCGAATTAAACTCTAATTTCTGTGCTAATTTGTCTATTGAGAAATACGTTACACAACAAATCATATCTAGACATTCGCATGCGAAGTTAGAACTAAGTCATGCGAATCGAACATGGAAAACAGTCGATAATCAAGCATACAAAAACCTAATTATACAAAATAAATAAATAAAAGCATTTCCTATTTATTTCTTATTTTTTGACATTTTATGAAATTTTTTGATTTTTAAATTTTTTTTTTTGGGATTTTTCTATTTTTTTAATATTATTTATTATTAAAAGGACCGGGTCCGGGTCAGGTTCTCGAACCCGGGCCTTCATCAGACCATCGGACCTTATCAGACTCGAGTAAGGGGAGCCAAACCAGGCTTGGTCAGCACTTTAGGCCCACTTTCCTCTCCTAACTGGACTGGGTCAAGCTCTACTTTATTTCCCTCAGGCTGACCCATCCAAAAGAAGAAGAAGCCAAGCTCAGCTTCCCTTCTTCCTTTCCACGCCAGCCCTTCCTCTTCATACTTGGGTCTATTCTAGAAAAAAAAACAGGTCCAACCTACTAGACCCAATTTCCTTTGTGCCTAGCGCAAACGCAAGACCAGCCAAACCTAGTCCCACTTACTGTTCATCATCTTCCTCGCGCGTTACACTGCAGAAGTCGACGTCACCGCACCTCTTTGACGCCAAACCGGCTCTGCTTATCTCACCGTCGGGATCCACTCGCCAACGCGGGACCTGCTCATCAAGCCAACGTCCGGTCTCATCCATCGGACTTCCGAAAGCCGACCAGTGCTCACCACTGAGTGCCGAGACCACGACACCAAGGTCTGCTCACCACGCCGCATCTGTGGTCGTCGCTTACCGACTCTCCGACCGCCGGGGCTAGCTCGTCGTCGCCGCTAGGTCACGCTCCCGTGGGCTCTCTCGTTTGACCGGACTCTCTACCGCATCAGAGACGATTTTGCTGTTGGCCTCCTCCGCCATGAAGCCAGAAGCGAGCTTGAGTCTGTTTTGGCTTACGTCGCCGGCGTCGTCCATTTCGTAGGCCACCGCCGAAACCGTCATCCTCCACCAAAGTCGACCACGAAACGAGAAGCACCGCGTGCGCTCCCGCCGTGCTCAACTTCTTCGTGTCGCAGCTCCTCCTCCCTGCAGGACCCGACGATGCCACTGTCCTTCCGACGTCCAGCCTTCAGTCGCCGCGCCACTGCACCGCCAAGATCCGCTCGTCAAGCTGTTGCCAGGTCGCTTTCCGATGGACCCTCTCGTCCCAAATGTTGAGTCCGCCCGAACCAGTAGCGAAAACACGAAGCCAAAGCACGGGTTGCCTCTGCCAAGACCTACTCGCAAACTACCTTCACTCAGGTTCTTGTGTCGTCAACTCAGTCGGACTGACCCAGCCCTCGTGCTACTGTTCATCGTCTTCTCCGTGGCGTTTGACGGGCGACAGAATGCTGGTCATGCCTTCGAGTCCAGACCTCTAACAGAAGAGATTTCGGGCATCAGTGAGTAGCCAGGGGACTCCGCAGCCTCCGACCTGACCTGACTTGTATGCTTCAGTAGCTTCGCCTTCAACACTATGTCGCCATCATTCGGACTCGCGTCGCCACTGACCGAGCTAGCGTCGTGTTCACCTTTGCATTGCCTGCGCTCGAGTCCGCGTGCACCATCCAACGATCCCAAGCACCAGATCAGGCAAGGAACCACAAGGCCGAACACCAAGTGCAACCGCTAGCTCTAACCAGGCCGAACATCACCTTCACCAACGCCCAGCCTGAGTGAGACCGGAACGGCCTTCATTTCTGTCTACAACAATGATGGCTAGAAACGTGCAGTAACGAGGAAGCTGATGGGATAAATCGACTGTGGGGCTCTCAACAAGCACTCTCAAAGAAATTTTGTTCACACAAGAAAGAGGAGACGGAAGGTGGCTTTTCAATATAGTGTATTCACAATCGATTCACCCATACTGAAATGGTTACAAGACTCACCTATTTATAGACTTAAAACATGACTCTTGAGTCTCTCTAGGAAAGTGAAAAGACTAAAACAACAATTACATCGGAACACTAAAGACTAAAACAACAATTACATCGGAATACTAAAAGATGATAGACTCAACTAATTATGTCTACTAAAACAATAATTACATCGGAATACTAATTATGCCATGGGAGTCGAACGGTCACTGATAACACTTAATGAATTTGACTTAATTCCCAACAAAACTCCCCCTTAAGCCAAATTCTCTTCCGTCGATCATTCCAAGTAAACTTCTGAATTTCCGAAACACTTCGATCTTGAGAGGTTTCGTAAAAATATCTGCGACTTGATCACCGGTCTTCACGTGCACAACTTCAATTTGTTTGTCGCTGACTTGTTCTCGAATAAAATGATATCGAACATCGATATGCTTGCTCCTCTCATGAAAAACTGGATTCTTCGCCAAAGCAATGGCAGAAACATTATCAACAAAAATCTCCGTTGCATCCTTTTGCTCCATATGGATTTCTTTGAGCAACTTTCTCAACCATATCGCATGACAAACACACGATGATGCAGCAACATACTCCGCTTCACATGTCGACAGAGTAACACTGGATTGCTTCTTTGATGACCATGTAAAAGCAGTTTCACCCAAATAAAATACAAAGCCCGTAGTACTTTTTCGATCATCGACATCTCCCACATAGTCACTATCTGAATAACCTCTGAGTTGAAATAGTTCAGATTGATAATAATACAAGCCAAGAGAGATAGTACCTTTGATGTACCGAAGTATCCTCTTCGCTGCCTTAAGATGAGATGTCTTCGGATTCTCCATATATCGACTCACAATTCCGACACTGTTCGTGATATCTGGTCTGCTACAGGTCAAATACCTTAAGCTTCCAATCAAGTTTCTAAAATATGTTGAATCAACATCGACACCTTCATCGAACTTCGACAGTTTTGCACCACAATCCATCGGAGTATTAACCGAAGTGCAATTCTTCATGTTGAATTTCTCAAGGATATTTTCAACATATCTTTTTTGGGAAATAAAAATCCCATCTTCATTTTGCTTCACTTCGATACCCAGAAAATAACTCATCAAACCATTATCTGTCATTTCAAATTCTTTCACCATCGATGCTTTAAAAGTGTCAATCAATCCAGAATTATTTCTTGTGAAGACAAGATCATCAACGTATAAACATGCCAATAAAACATCACCTTTCTCATGCTTCAAGTAGAGAGCATGTTCGTACGGACATTGTACGAAGCCATTTGCCTTGAAATAAGCATCGATTCTGGAGTTCCAAGCTCTCGGAGCTTGCTTAAGCCCATACAAAGCTTTCTTCAATCTCAGCACTTTGTCTTCATGACCTTTCACAACAAACCCAGTGGGTTGTTCGACATAAATTTCTTCTTCAAGAACGCCATTCAGGAATGCCGATTTGACATCCATTTGATAGATGGGCCACCGATTTTGAGCTGCAATGGAAATCATTAGTCTGATGGTTTCCATTCGGATGACAGGTGCAAATACCTCGTCATAGTCGATCCAAGCTTTCTGTTTGTAGCCCTTTGCGACAAGTCTGGCCTTATAACGAGTGATTTCTCCTTTCTCGTTCTTCTTGGCCTTGTATACCCATTTGACACCGATCGCCTTTTTGTCCTTCGGAAGATCAGCGAGTTGCCACGTTTTATTCTTTTCGATGGCTTCTATCTCTTCATCCATGGCTTTCCTCCATTTTTCTTCTTTGGTAGCTTCATCGAAAATAAGTGGTTCACAATCTGCAGGAAGACATATAAGGTGAAGCTCATCGGTAGCTTCATAAATTTCAGAAAGTCTTCTTGATCTCGGTGCTAGTGATTCTTCGACAGTATTTGAAGTTGAAGCTGACGATGATGGAGAGAACATCGGAGAAGGTGAATGAGCTTCAATCTCCATTTCGACAGAATCATCACGAACGGTTTCGACAAATTTATCATGACTGGTTTTGACAAGTTGTCGATTTTCCTCCCACAAACTTTCTTCATCAAATTTCACATCTCTGCTTACATATACTTTCAAAGTGTCAGGATCAAACAATTTGTAAGCTTTTGATGAGGAATCATACCCGATGAAAATGAGCTTTTTACTCTTGTCTTCCAACTTCGATCTTTTCTGGTCGGGTACGTGAGCATACGCAACACTCCCAAAAATTCTTAAATGAGAAACCGTAGGTTTTCTCCCGCTCCATGCTTCTTCTGGGGTAACACCATCGAGTCCTTGCGTGGGACATCGATTCTGCAGATAAACTGCACATCTGACAGCTTCGCCCCAAAGCTCCTTTGACAAATTTTTGCTTTTCAACATACTGCGAACCATGTCGAGAATGGTTCTGTTCCTTCGCTCAGCCACACCATTTTGTTGTGGGGAATACGGCGCCGTTAAGAAACGTCGAATGCCATGGTAATCACAGAATTGATTAAATTCTCCAGAAGTAAATTCTCCTCCACGATCAGTTCTTAAAGACTTGATAAAATAACCACTCTCCTTTTCAACCATTTTCTTGAAGTGCTTAAACGTATCAAACACCTCTGATTTTTCTTTCAAGAAAAACACCCAAGTCTTTCAAGTAAAATCATCAATAAACGTAACAAAGTAGCGATGATTACCGTACGACTGAGGAGTGATCGGACCACATACATCAGAATGAATCAACTCCAGTGGCTTCTTCGCTCGATAAGTCGACTCCTTCGGAAAACTTGCTCGAGAATGCTTGCCAATTACACATCCTTCACATAATTGATCGGGGTGATCAATATGCGGTAAGCCATACACCATCTTCTTGCGAGAAAGCATATTGAGTCCGCCAAAATTGAGATGACCGAACCTCAAATGCCATAGCCACGAAGGATTGTCTACACATGCTTGAAGGCACGTAGACATATCATCTTTGATGTTCAGAGTGAACATCCTATTCTTCGACATCTTCACATTCGCAATCAACTTATTATTGCAATCTCTCAACATAAGACAAAGATTTTTCATCTGGACAGTAAATCCATTCTCAAGAAGCTGTCCTAAACTCAAAATATTGCTTGACATCTTCGGCACATAATACACGTTAGTAATAAACTGACGTGTTCCGTTCTTCAGACGTATTAAAATCGTACCTTTCCCTTTGACAAGAATTTGAGAATTATCACCGAACGAGACTTTTCCTTTTACTGTCTCATCCATTTCAACAAACATCTCCTTTCGGCCGCACATGTGGTTACTTGCTCCAGTGTCCAAGTACCACGTATCATTCTTTTCATCAGCATTTTCTTTAAATGCCAGCATAAGAACTTGATCACCATCATTCACCAGGTTCGCCTTTTCATCTGCCACCGCATTTTCTTTCTGCCAACACTCATAAGCATAATGGCCACATTTATTACAATGATAACATCGAACCTTTGATTTATCATACCGGCTATTTGTGTTTCTTCCTCTTCCACGAGTACTTCTTTGATTATGAAAGCACTCATTGCTTCGGGTGAAATCTCCTCCGCTTCGTCCACGACCTCTTCCTTGGAAACGGCCTCTACCGCGTCCTCGGTCTCGATCTTGATTGACCCATCGAGTTTGCACTGGGTCACTTCTTTGGCCTTTGTCATCTCGGATATTCAATCGAGATTGGAGTACTTCCTCCACCGGTTCAGACTTGTTTCTTTTCAGTCTTTCTTCATGGGCTTGCAACGAACCCATGAGCTCATCGACCGTCATAGAATCGACATCTTTCGATTCCTAGATAGCGACGACGATGTGGTCGAACTTCTTATCCAACGACCGCAGGATTTTTTCGACAACACGAACATCAGGAACATCTTCGCCATTCCTTTTCATCTGATTCACAATAGCTAAAACTCTTGTGAAATAATCAAAAATCGACTCAGATTCTTTCATACGGATTATCTCGAACTCGCCTCTCAAAGTTTGAAGGCGGATCTTCTTTACTTTATCAACACCTTGGTGCGTGGTTTGAAGAATCTCCCATGCCTCCTTGGATGTAGTAGCATTCGAGACTTTCTCGAACATAGAATCATCTAAGGCTTGAAAGATGATTGACAACCCGAGTTGATCTTTCGAACGAGTCTTCTCCAACGCATTCCTCTGAGCCTGAGTCAACGCGACATCTTCATCTGGCTCATCATAGCCATTGTTGACAAGATCCCACACACTATGGGCGCCGAGTATGGCTTTCATTCTGGAAGCCCACTTGCCATAGTTTTCTTTGGTGAGGATTGGATACTGAAAAGGAAGGTTGCTTGTTGACGCCATAATCACGAAACCGTGAAGCTCTGATACCAATTTGATGGGATAAATCGACTGTGGGGCTCTCAACAAGCACTCTCAAAGAAACTTTGTTCACACAAGAAAGAGGAGACGGAAGGTGGCTTTTCAATATAGTGTATTCACAATCGATTCACCCATACTGAAATGGTTACAAGACTCACCTATTTATAGGCTTAAAACATAACTCTTGAGTCTCTCTAGGAAAGTGAAAAGACTAAAACAACAATTACATCGGAACACTAAAGACTAAAACAACAATTACATCGGAATACTAAAAGATGATAGACTCAACTAATTTTGTCTACTAAAACAATAATTACATCGGAATACTAATTATGCCATGGGAGTCGAACGGTCACTGATAACACTTAATGAATTTGACTTAATTCCCAACAGAAGCTCGAGTTGGCTCGTCTCCAGCCACTACCACCACCAGCGGCCTGACCTCACAACCAAACCTAACCTAGACCTTATCACCTCCCAGTTAGCTTGGCGATAAAACGACGTCAAACAGAGGTCATCCGGCAGACGACACCGGACTTCAAGAAGGGACTAGCTGAGAACAGCTTCTTGGCTCGCTAGCTCCTCTTGGTCTTGGTCTCTTCTCTCTGAGCTTCTCTGATTTTCTCTTCTTGCTTCTATCTCAGTTTCTTAGACTCGACCGCCGGCCATCACGAGAAATTTAAAACCATCGGCTGGCTCCTTTCGCGAAACTGAGCTCCGATGCTCCGCCACTGCCACGTCGCCGTCGCCGCCTGACCACGAGGCGGGCCGCGACGACGACAACCGATGAACTATGGCATGGTCGCCCGCACCCTCTGTGCATGAGTTTTCCTTGTTTTTTTTTTTTTTTGGCCCCTCTCCGGCTCGCCACTCTCACCTGCCTCCTTTTGGACGGGCGTGAAACCCCCTTCCTTGTCTTCTCCTCTAGGCTCTAGCTGCCTCCTCCACCAAGCTTTTTTTGTGGACGAGCATGAAGAACAGTGATGGAGACGTGAGTTCATCATTAGAGCACGTGAAGTGTGTACCGAATAATAAATGCCCAGCAGTGGGGTTGTCTGTGAGGTGAATTTGTACAAGAAAGGTGACTGTGAAGTGAATGTATACAAAAAAGATGACGTGGGCCGGAGGTGTGGATAAAAGAGAGTGAGATGGGCAGTGGCGGAAAACAAAGGCAAATGGGCTCAACGCACACGTGTACGCCCAAGGGGCGGGGGGGGGGGGGGGGGGGGGGGGAATATAAGTAAAAATGGGTTCAAGCAGCAATGAAAAAGGAATGGGGGTGGCCCGCGAATGGAAAAGGCCCAGTTGGGCTCACGTGTGCGTTGGTCCCGCGGGATTAAACTCGCGCGCCCGGCCCTATCCAACCTCCTTTTTTCTTCTTTTTTTTTTCTTTTTTTTTATATAGAAAAATAATAATAAATAGTAATAAATAAATAAAAAAGCTTATTTTTACAATAAAACAAGAAAAGATACACAGTTAACAAATTTGACATATTCTTTATTTTACAAAAAAAATGAAGTATGAGACTGTCAAAATTAGATGTTAACAGTGATCAAGACTCAACATACAATTGCTCGACACCTCCATGGTTCCGTCAACAGTAGACGAACGGGAAGAGATGAAGGAAACCTATTTTGTGCTGCTCGAAGAAAAAAAGAAAATCGAAAATCGAAAATCGAAAGGAATCAAATTAGATTTTTAGTTCAGTTTATATTCGGTGTAGGATGCATTTGGTTCAATTTGGACTTGCATCTTAATGATTCATTTGGATTAGATTTTCTTGAAAACTGAACCTGAACTTACTTTTCAGCCTATTGGGCCTTATAAACATCTAGTTTCGTGACAGCTGTCCCTTATGGTCGTGCTAATAATGCTTCAAGATGAAAGTAGTCACATCAACCTGTCGAGAAAACCCAATGAGTTAGTAGTTGGGTGATAATCTCACGTCACACTTTCAACACCAGCCTTTCCTATTTCTTGTCAAATTTTAGCTTGACGTGGCAAGTTTATGTGGGCATCCGCATCCATAACTCTCTATTTTTTTCTCCAATTAGCAATCATTTGAAAATAAATAGGTCTCATTCTCTCACTTCCTCATAGCCCAAAAACCCTAAATTGCCTTCTCCTTCATCGCCGTCCTCATCTCCGTGATTACATTGAAACTCGTTTAAGCACATTTTTTTCTCTGATAATCTTCTCGCCTTTATTATGTTTTCAAGCTTGTTTGACAAACTCATCCACATCACGAAATTAGGATGATCAATGACTTTTAATTGGAAGTGGTTCAAAGAAAAGCGCGACTCGAGAAAAAACTCGAATGCGAGAATATTACCAAATATAAAAATAATGCTCAAATGAATCCAAAGCCTAATCACGAAGACGAAGGAGACAATGAACAAGTGTGCTCAATGAAGAGGAAAACCTAGAAATTTTCGTGCGTTGAGGGAGAGAGATCGAAAATCAGCCCTATATATACATGTGAACTTTCCACGTCAACTGACTTATTACCATGTACTAGCTCATCAATATCACAAAGAATGACAAATGTGTCATGTGTATACCAATTTGGAGTTTTTAGTGACTAAAATTTAGTCAGTTTGGAGTTTTTCATAGTACAAATCCTTAAATTTAAAGGAACCCCGAGGAGGAGGTGCCCTTGATATGCTTTTGGGTTTGATGCATTTAGGACGAAAAGATGAATCTTAGGCTAATTTTGTTCTACGAAAAATGAATGATTTTTTTTTAAAAAAAAAAATCTAAAAAAAATCGCTTATATCACTCAAGATAATTTGTTTAATGAAATAAATTGAGTCTATTAGTTTGAGGTTTCCGTGGTATGAACCCTATCGCAACCTAAAATTGAAAATGCCAAATTAATGGATTATTAGCTTAATTTCTCAACTAAACTAAGATGAACTCTCCTAGCCCATACCAAATCGCAATTTAAGATTCAATTTTTTAAAATTTAGACTCGCCACTAATCGATTTTTGTAGGTCAATAAAAAAATCTAAGTAAATTAGCGGGAGAACTAAGAGTGCGCATGATAACGCTTCTGAAAGTGGATTTCTGCTCCAGAAACATTTCTAGAGAAATCCGTTTGGTAATGTAACTTCTCAAGCAGAAATCCGTTTGATAAAAAATTTTACTTTTAAAAAAAAATTCCACTTCTAAAGTAAATTTTCACTTTGAAGTTGTTTTTTTTTCCCCAATTTGAGAAGTTAAAAAAAATAACTTCACCAACTCAAGAAGTACTTCTCGCCTCGCCATCTTTTCATTACTCTTTCACCCTCTTTTCGATCATACCCACCTTCGCCAACTTCTGCCACCGTGGACCATCGCCGACCGCCGCCCATCGCTGACTTCCAAGGGCCGTCGCTCAAGACCACCACCAATTGCCAACCGTCGGCTATCTTGCCCATCGCAGATCTCCGTCTGCCGCTACCACCAGCCAATCGCCCCCGGAGCCAACCACCGCCCGCTGCTAACCACCGCCCCACCACCGACCACCATCGGCCGCAATTGCAGTCAACTGTGCAACCACCGCCAATCATCAACCACTGTGCCGACCGCCGCTGCCAAGTCGCCGTCTCCGGCCATCGGAGTAAAAAATAGATAATAAATTTTTGTTTTTAAAAAGTAAATCTTTCCGATCTCTAGCATTTCACCAATCCACCGGAAATTCCCCCTGCCCCTACCGTACTCCAGCTTGGTTTTTCACCATCCAATAATTTTGAATAGCAGTCCAATGCAGCAGCTAGAAACCCAACGCTCAAAGCTTCAGTCTAATTCATCTCGTTGCTAAATGGTTAAGTGGGTGATGAGCAATCAACTCTTAGGAACAAGTTCAACGATAAATAAACTCAGCAGTAGCTCTCAAAACCAAACTTCAAACACTATGCAACAAAATTCAAGGCCATAACCAAGCGATCATCTCTCATCCCAGTTACCAAAATTTTATCAGATTGCCCGAAGACAAAAACATCGAGCAAAGAGCAAAGAAGAACCAGAGAAATCGAAGGACTCGGCGGAAATCACCGGCCGAAACCGAGGCAAGAAACAGAGTAGAGAAAACCCTAACTTGCGATTGGAGAAGAACGGCTGAGTTCAAAGCGAGCTTTACCTGCGATGGCGACGAAGAGAGAAAGCGAATCAGAGCTGATCGACGAAGACGATGACCCCCTTCTCTTTCGGCGTCTCTTCTTACAGGGTCGAGGGATGCCGGCAAAGACGCTGGGAAAAGCAACGAGACCTATTGCGTCATGTCTCTTCGGGTCATCTTTTTTATTTGGGCCGAGCCTTACGCGTAACAGTACCGAGGCCCGGCCCGAAAATACACCTAATTTTTCAGCCGGGCCGGCGCGGGCCGGATTGACACCACTAATCAGAGTTGGTACATTTGATTTGAAGGCAATGCAACAACGGCACACGAAAGTGAGGAGTGAATATTTGAGAATTTCCCCTTTTGTCCGCCCTCTCTATTTTAACTTTTTTCTCTTTTAGACTTTGAGACCACCGCTTGATTTTCTCTCACTTTGCTCAAGATCACCTCCCTCTTTTATCCCAGCTCGCTACTGTGGACTTAGGACTAGCGTAGGAGGCGCTGGCATTACCAGATAGCCACCGCTGATAGAAACCTGCAGGGAAAGAAAATTAGCCGAGGCTACTGATTGAGGGCGGTTGTCTGGGCTAGAGCGTGGCTAGTTCCGTCGCAGCAACGGGCTGAGATTTCGTAGATGCGGCGGCCAGGCTTGAGATGCGCTAGTGTTGCTCGGGTTGGTGCATCGTCGTCGAGGATCAGGGGCTGGTACGTCAAGGCTCGTGGTTTCTCTCGGGACTGCCAGCCAAGCTCGAAACAGCAGGGGCTCGTTGTTATGAAGCAGGGCACCTCGATCTGTTGTCGGCCTTCGTTGGCAAAAGGGTGTCGCCAGATGGTGGTCTGCCGTGAGCTTGGTGAGGCACGAGGGCGATGGCTGGACTTTAAAGGTGCAGACGGTGTCTCAGGTGGTGATTGATGGAAGGAGCTCGGGGGCAGCTACTTGCAGATTGGAGTACACCAGCCGAACACACCTTGCTTTTTCTATGAAGGACGTTCTCTCTTATACTCTCTGTATTGGAGTCGTCCACTCACGAAGACCATAGAGAGAGAGAGAGACTCCTCTCTTTCGCCTGAGGTGTGTATCCTCTCTCGGCCGTGGAAAAACCTGTTCAGGCCTCCCGTGATTTGTGAAGCAATGGGATGATCATATACTGCTTTAGCTTGGTTTAGTGACCTGGTGGGCTTTTTCCTTGCCGCCAACCCAAATTTAGATGCAAAATGCATGCACGTTGAAAATTAAACTAATCCTGTATGAACTTAAAACTTTATGAATAATTATTTTTTTCCCCTAAGAACAAAGACTAGTCCCTAATTTTTTATGCAATAAAATGAAAAATTAAAATTTAGTTGTCAAGAAACCCTTAAACTCAAAGGAATCTCGAGGAGGTGGTGTTACTGTTCTTGATATGCTTTTGGGTTTGATGCATTTGGGACGAAAAAGAGGAATCTTAGTCTCGGTTTATTTTACGAAAAACGAATGATTTTTAAAAAATAATTTCCTAAAAATGATCGTTTATATCGCTTGAAATAATCATTTAATGAAAAATATTTTCATTATCAATAACATTTTATTTGTGAACATGTTCATGGATGATGAAAAGTTTTCGTTTATTGTTTCTATTATTGATACAACTAATCATTCTTAGGAAAAATGATTTCTAAATTATTCATTTTTCGCATAACAAATGAAGTCTTGGAGACACTAAAATTAGTCTATAAAATGTGCGAATTAAATCACGTGTCTATGAATGTGTGTGTGTGCGCGCGCATGAAAAATTTCAAATAAGATTCCTAAGTGCTCTCATTTTCTCAAATAAAGACCTGAATTGGCCCTTGTTTCAAATAAAGGCCTAAAGTGCCATCATTATCTTAAATAAGGGTCTGAAATGACCATGATTGTTTTAAATATTCCGGCCGATCAAGGATATTTTCTTCAAAATACAACTTTAATATATTTTTTAATTAAATTAAATTAAAATAAAAAAATAAAAACTGAGAAAAAAAGGCTCCCGCCTGTGTTTGTATTTTTTCACTTACACTTTTTTAAATTTTTAAAAAATTGAAAAGGAAAAATAAATAATAATAATAAAATAAAAAATACTAAATGACCAAAATGCCCTCATTAATTGGTGAGTCAAGCCCCTTTTTGAGATTGATAAGGTCACTTCAGACCCTTATTTGCAACAATATCTATTTCAGGTCCTCATTTGAGGCAATGGGAGCACTCAAGTCCCTATTTGAAACAATGACAACAAAATGAAGATACTTGAGGCGCTTTTTTGAAATTTTACCATATATAGTTAGATATAAAGTTATGTTTTTAATCAGCAGACGAACAGTCATATTCAACGATACCCGATCAGCACATTGCTTACTCTATTGTTTATATGGACAATCTGAACACGCACAGCATGGCTCTACACTTTGTATTTTTTTTTGGTCGAAGTACACTTTGTAGTTTATGACGCAGTCCTGTTCATCTTTCACTGTGGAAAAACGGAAATCCACCTTTTGTGATTTGTGTTTCGACTCGTCAGTTTTTCCTTCGTTTTTCTCCGCCAAATCCGACCGACCATGCGGCGAAGATCAACGCGTGGCCTGTGCCGTGTCCCGCACCTTCAAGAACACGCCAACGCATTGAAACGCAAACAGGATCACTTCGAGAAATTTCGGTTGAAGCCTTTTTGGCGAAGTTGGTCGCAGAATCAGATTCCGTCCTGTCTTTGTCCACCGAATAAAGTTAGAGATGACGACCCTTTTTAGCGTTTTCATTTCTCAGTTCGTTGGGGGTGTTGTAGCTCTTGGAACATCTGGGTCAGGTCTGACAGTGGGAGGAAACTGTGAAGAAGAAGAAGAAGAGGAGTGCAAAGTGAATGGCGATAGAGTACGGATGCTGCGGAGCAGGGTTCTGGGTCCACATAGGGATCATTACTTGCCTAGTGGCCTTCGCGGGTCTCATGTCCGGGCTGACGTTGGGTCTCATGTCATTGAGCCTCGTCGATCTTGAAGTTCTTGCCAAGTCTGGCACACCAACTGATCGTAAATATGCCGGTACTCACTTCTCAGACTTGATTTAGCTCTGTTTTTTTACTGATATCTCAAACCCGAAGTTGTAGAATGCACCGTTTCATGTGAAAGCAATATGAAGTTGAATGGATCCCATGTTGAATGTGGTGCAGTCGGCTCACCTAATGCACCCAACAATGGTTCTGTTATTTGCCAATAACAGGGAACAGCAATGTAGTGAAACTTTTTTGGCATTTTGTATTTTGACATTTTAGTTTAGGCCTTTTTGTAGCTAATTCTAGGTTAAACATGGTTATCAATTTTCACCATTAATTCATGTGTAGAAAAATTTATTGGTATCCCTTCTTTGAAGGCTGGGCTCGTTTTTAGTTAACTGACCTGGTGACTATAGTTAGTGAATATTTAAAAGGGTCAAAATTGAAGTGTTGAACGCCTCTCGAAGGTGACAACATCAGCATGAAAAACGAAGTGTCCCAGCAAAGTGCCCAATTTCTGGACCCTTTTGGGATGAGTCCTAGATTTTTATTTTGCCAAGCCCAACATATAGATCTGTGTCCATATCTGATCCCCACAACTGAGTCCAGGTGACATAGGATAAAGGTGATCGGCTGTGTCTGATAAAAAAACATGCTTCACAGCAATTCTCAATTTTGCTAAAGCTTTGTGGAGATGCTATGGGAAGATACACCCTGTTGCCTCTGCATTTCGTTTGTATGGACACAACTCACTTTCCCACGGAACAATTAACCCTGGAAGTGGTGAGTAGTGCAAAGGAAAGTAGTCTGACAATTAATACCCAGAAAGACAGATTATCTGTTGCCAGACTTGCAGCTTTTCAGATACATGTCATCTATTTGTTACCCTATTGACTGAAGATCAGTTCCTTTCCATTACAGAAAAGATATTGCCGGTTGTTAGAAGACAACATTTGCTGCTGTGCACCCTACTAATTTGCAATGCTGCTGCTATGGAGGTGAATGAGGGGAATTGTCTCCTTTGCAGTTTGATGAGCAATTGATTCATGTCTCGGTTTTGTTTATTGCGGTTGCAGGCACTGCCTATCTTTCTTGATAGTTTGGTAACAGCTTGGGGAGCTATTCTTATTTCAGTAACCTTGATACTTTTGTTTGGTGAGGTATGTTTTTATTCCGAGTAGCTTATTTTGAGTTGCATTCATGAGCATGAGCCTCATCCAGGAATTCAATCTTTACTTTGTGTTGGTGCAACTCGATAGGGAACTACTAGAGCTTATTTGTCAAGAATACATATCACTTACCTGCCTTTTGTCACACATGGAAAATTCTTAAGCTGTACTAATGATGTTGGGTTTCCTTTAGCTAAGGATTCCAGTGTAGTAAATAAACATCATTCCAAATGTTCAACTTTAGTAGTGAAGGATAGTGGAGCAGATATCCTCAGTTCAACTTCAAGTACTCTGTGTTGTTAATACTGTTGCATCGGGCAACAGGGATTGTGCTCCTTTTAATCTTGGTCTGTTTATGTTCACATTCGAATGTACCCGTCATGATGTTGCAGATTATACCCCAAGCAGTGTGTTCTAGGTATGGTCTGGCAGTTGGTGCAGCAGTGGCTCCTGTCGTCCGAGTTCTCGTCTTTATATGTTTTCCTGTTGCGTATCCCATAAGCAAGGTGAGATTTCGCACCTCAGGAATTCGCTTAATCCAATACCACAGGCTAATATTATCATAAGATTTTGACAATAGCCTGCAAATTGTATATTGGCAGCTTTTAGATTTCCTTCTGGGAGAAGGACACGAGGCTCTGTTTCGCCGTGCTGAGTTGAAAACACTAGTTGATTTTCATGGTAACGAGGTAAGAGCAGACATGCAAATCCATACTTTGTACTTGGTAAATTATCAATTTTTATCCTGCCTGATGTTCATTCTGTTGATCTAACAATGGAGAGTTATGACTGTGATATGCAACTCCTTACTACATGTTTACAACTGAGTGGTCTTTGAACCATCAGGCAGGAAAAGGTGGCGAACTTACACGGGACGAGACAACTATAATTGGAGGAGCGCTGGAACTCACTGAGAAAACTGCAAGAGATGCGATGACTCCTATATCTGAAACTTTTGCCATAGATATTAACGCCAAACTTGATAGGTATCACAAACTTCTTTTAATTTTACATTATAACATGCATGGCATTTGTCTCACGTATTTAGGAGAGGCATTACTTGCTGCTAGTTGTAATGGTGCAGAGATTTGCGCAAGATGATTTTGGAGAAAGGACACAGCAGAATTCCAGTATATTATGAGCAACCAAGAAATATAATTGGTCTTATATTGGTAAAATTTCCTGTTAATCTTGTGATTAATATAATGTGTGCAGCGCCATTTAGACATGTCCTTTTTAAAATGATATGTAATTGAACCTTGGATTTCTCTATGTAAATCCCTTCATGTGTCACATCAAACTAATTAATTGGCACGTTAGCTGGCCAGCTACTCATCCAAGCACCTGCTTTGACAGTGCAGCTGATGAACTTGCCCATTGGACTTGGAGAGCGTTTTGTGTTCTCAATGTTTTACTTCCTCCCCTTGCACTATCTATATTAAAGGATAGCCAGCTTTTTCTGCAGCTAACATGCTGGCATTTTGTATGAATTCTGCTTCAGTTTACTTGCACTTTATTAAAAGGAGGAACCAAAATGAAAAAAACAAGAGTCAGATCAGTCCAATATTACTAACGGTTCTGCAACCTATTGCCTTTCTGTTCTTGCTTTCCATGTTCATCTGTATATTTTTTATTCAACTTGCAGGTGAAGAATTTACTCGCTATTCACCCAGGAGATGATGTGTTAGTGAAAAATGTCACCATCCGAAAAATCCCAAGGTATTGTCTGGTTCTGTTGCTTTAGATCTCAATTGTCTTTTTCATGGACATGTGTTTGCATGATTCAGTGATGATAGTACGGACATAGTAAGTAGCGTACTTTGACATTAAGATTGCCAGTGGATTCATCTAATAAGAGTGCGAGATTTCGGTGCACTATACGAAGCTTTTAGCTTATTATGTGCATGGATGGCCTCTCTTCTCACTTCTCAGGGTTCCCGAGTCAATGCCTCTCTACGATATACTAAACGAGTTTCAGAAAGGACATAGTCATATGGCAGTTGTTGTGAGAGAGTGCAATGATAAGGAGCATTCAGCAGCAGATCAACAAAACGAGGGTAAGAGCTGACTTAATTCGACAATCTTATTGTTCAAGTTGACGACAAAAGGTGAAAAGAAGGCTTCCCACTTGCCTTAAGTTTGAGCTCGTTATAGTGAATAAACCTGTACAGTGAGAGAGGTGAAGGTGGACATTTTTGGCGAGCAAGATTACCAAGGGATGTGCCTAAAGAAAAAGAGATCGATCAAGAAGCTGAAGGATTTACAGGGAAGAGATGTTAAAGAACTACACAAAGCTGCCAGCAAGAGCAGGAAATGGGCCAAGGACTTTCACTCTGACGTCCTCCATTTCAGTGAGGATTCACTCCCGAGGCTAGCTGAAGAAGGAGAAGCTGTTGGCATCATAACATTGGAAGATGTCATCGAAGAGATATTACAGGTAACCCGCCCACCATTGTTTCCCTACTTTCCAGGATTGCTGTTTTTCGACAGGTGTCAGAATATTTTGATGCGATCCACTGACTTTGTTTCTGCAGGAGGAGATTTATGATGAGACGGATTATGCCGCGAAAAATCACGATCCTAATTCTTCGTAGCTGTACTCTTGCGAATCAGATACACGGGTGAATGTTAATTGGTAGAAGCTGTATTGATCTACAAAAGCATGGTATTAGAAGCTGATACGGTTTGTTCAATTAAAGTCTGGGATTTGATAGGAAATTATGTTTATCTCGAACAATGCTTTATTCATATGCACACTGTGCAAAGATAGTCGTCAATGAGCATATCTTGTGATAGTGTTAACTTTGAAATGATTCTGAGGCAGCATCATTCATTTGATGTTTCATTTGATGTTCTATGTGATGAGCATTGCCATTCAAGTTCATTCACCTGGATTACTTGTTAATCGTTATGACAGCCGATTATTATTAAGAGTTGATGAGCTTTTCTCTCATTATTCAATACTAGTTTGGAACTTTGTTAGTATTTTTTTTTTCTGTTGCAAAAGTTGGCTCAATTCGAATTTTGCATATTTTTTTTCTCTTGGCTAATTTGACCTGCTATCGCGGCAAAAATCATATCTCAAATTAAAACAGGTTTAAAAATACAACTTTTTTTTTTCTTTATAACCTCTCCTTCTTATAGCACGCTGGTGTCCACCGCGACACGTCGAGTTTGAGTCCAACGACCCTTCCTTCCCTACCACCATTTTGTACTGATTTGTACTCTTAAACCACCGCCGCCGAGATTGATGGATTTGTACTATAAACCTCTGCCGCCGACATTGAGGGGGTTGTGACCTGCAACCCTTTCTTTGACTTCCCCGACTCTCTCTCGCTCAATGTGTGTGTTGACCTCCAATGGAGGTGAAGATGTCGACATCGAGGTCACAAACCCTTATCCAATGTCGGAAAACATGATGGACTAACCCGTCGTCCGCTTTGGACAAATCGGGTACTATTGGATAGCTCTTGATGAGCATGACCTAATTGTACGCCTTGCAATGAAGTAATATTCTCAGTTAATCCTGGTCAAAACCTTGGGTCAAAGTTTAGGTGTCTGTATAGCTTTTCCTTTTGTATCCGTGAGCAAAGTTTGATTTGTGGCGGGAGTTGACTCTATATAGGTAAAATTGCGTTAGTATCATCAAACTTGACATGGATTGATTATTCAAAAAGTTGTGTTGACTTGTTAAAGACACGATAGACTTGTTTTAGATTGCGAGTAACCTTAAAAATATCACCTATTTTAATTAGGATCAAATTGACCACTAACTTTCATTAGCAATCTTAATCACAAAGCATTTGCATCTAAAAATATGCAAATATGCTGAAAAGCTTAGAGAGTTTTCTCAACAATTGATCTAAGATACGCTCTATTGATTATATAGCAAGCAGTGAAAGTAATCCGAAAGACATGGAGACGTATATCTCTCCATAACCATAAGCATTAAGCAATGTCCATGGCTTATCTGCAGCGTGCGAATTTTTCTTTCCACTACTTTATTTTGTTGAGGTGTATGTGGTGCAGAGAAGTTGTGCTTAAGTCCGTTCTTCATCACAAAAGGCAGCAAATTCATGATTATCAAATTTAACATTGTGATCCGACCTAACAGATGAAACAATATATCTTTTCTCATTGTATTGTATGGTGGATGCAAATTATGCTTTTCATGTTTATTTTGAGGATCGGTAAACTGAATCTAGACTCATACAAATAGTGAAAACCTTAAGAAAAATGGACTGAATTGACATAATTGTAAAATATTTAGAACTTAACTGGCAAAAAAAAATTAAAACTGAATTAGCACAATTGCAATAAATTTAAATCTATTTTGGTAATTATCCCTCATTGCATCAAAATCCAAATACTATTTACACTAGAATACTCTTGGGGGCCGAGGCTGTATACCTTCCCTGCGTTCTTAGTTAATAGCTTATTCTCACCTTGGCAAGCTTAGAGCCTTAGAGGGTCTTCGGTTTTGCACCAGCTGATGAAAGTCCCACTCTTTAGTGCAAATACAGTAGAAAGTACAACCAAACAAATCTACAGGCTCAACACTTCGCTCGTGAAGCTAACTCGCTCGAACCTCTATACGGAATGCCTCCAACTGTTCGTCCGAATCCGCGGGACTCCTCACTTGAAGCCGGACCACTACACTCTCTCCAGCGCCATCACTGCTTGCGCCAATTCTCGAAACGCCACGTTGGGCGAGCAGCTTCACGCCCACGCTATTCGGGCCGGCTTCAAAGCGTACCCCCACGTTGCCAACACCCTCCTTTCGCTCTACGCGAAAGCGGAAGATGTGGGTTCTGTGAAGAGGGTGTTTGGGGAAATTGAGAACCCTGATGTGTACTCATGGACGACGGTGATGTCAGCTTGGCTTGGGGAAGTTGACTATGCCTGCGAGGCGTTTGATTAAATGCCTCACAGGGATGTGGCAGTTTGGAATGTCATTATTACTGGGTGTGCGGATAATGGGCATGAAGAAATTGCATTTGCCAAATTTAGGGAAATGCATGAGCTGGGTATTATGCACGATAATTATAGTTTCACTTGTGTGCTGAGCTTGTGTTCTTTAGAGCTGCTTGAGTTTGGGAGGCAGGTGCATTGTTTAGTTACTAAGACGGGATTTCTAATTAAGGCCTCAGTCGTTAATTCCCTGCTTACAATGTACTTTGACAACGAACGTGTGGGTGATGGTTACAAAATCTTTGATGATGCTGAAGTGCGTGATGAAATCACCTTCAATGCGATGATAGATGGTCTTGTGGGAATAAGTAGAGATGATGAGGCACTTTTGATGTTTAGGGAAATGCAAAGGTCTGGGCTTAGACCTACTGAGCTCACCTTTGTAAGTCTCATGAGTTCATGTTCGTTGGAGAGAGATGCTGCTCAACTACATGTTCAAGCTATCAAAAGGGGTCTTGAATCTTGTACTGCAGTTATCAATGCTGCAATTACTATGTACTCTGGCTGTTGCAATATAGAGGCAGTTAAGACAGTTTTTAATAGATTTGATAAGAAGGATCTTGTGTCTTGGAATGCCATGATCTCCAGCTATGCTCAATTAAATTTTGGTAGATCTGCGATCTTGACCTACCTGCAAATGCAAAGGCATGGTTTTGAACCTGATGAATTTACTCTCGGAAGTTTGTTAACTAGCTCCGAGTTGACAGAAATAGTGGAGATGATTCATGCCCTTCTACACCAAAAGGGGCTTCTCTTGAATATTCAAGCTTCCAATGCATTAATTTTGGCATATTCCAAGCATGGGAAGATGATGCATGCCTTCCAAGTGTTTCGAGACATATCTTTGAAAAATCTGATCTCATGGAATACCCTATTATCTGGTTTGCTATCAAATAGTTTTCCAGTGCAGGGCTTACGATGTTTTTCTGAGATGTTCATTTATAATCTTATGCCAAATGCATATACTCTCAGTATTGCTCTGGCCATATGTGGTACCCTCTGTTCCTTGGGACATGCAAAATAGATTCATTGCTACATCATCAGAAATGCATTTCTCTCAGAGGCTTCTTTGAGCAATGGACTGATCACAGTGTATTCAAAATGCGGAGTTCTGGACTCTTGCTTGAGAGTGTTTAATAAGGTGCCCTCGAGAGACACAGTATCATGGAATGCCCTCATTTCTGCTTTTACTCAGCATGGGAAAGGGAAGGAAGCAGTGAACTGTTTTGAGGCAATGCGGAATGAGTCCGAGTGTAAACCGGATGTAACCACTTTTACAGCATTACTATCTGCTTGCAGCCATTGTGGTCTGGTTAGTGATGGTACTCACATATTTGAATTTATGGTAAATACATATGGCCTTACACCTCAAGAGGACCATTTCTCATGTATGCTTGACCTTCTTGGTTGAGCTGGATATCTAGATGAGGCTGAAACAGTAATAAACAGTCAGCATTTTCAAGCACATTCTAGCTCATGGTGGACATTGTTCGGTGCTTGTGCATCTCATAACAATTTAAGGTTTGGAAGAGTTGTTGCTGAGTTGATTCTGAAAAACGAGCCAGACAATCCGTTGGTTTATGTGCTTTTGTCAAATATCTATGCATCTGCTGGTCAATGGGATGAGGCTGCAAAAGTGAGGAAGATGTTGAAGAGCAATGGGGTTACAAAGCAACGCGGTTGCAGCTGGATCAGATGTTAATCCAGTTGAACAGTAGATATACATTATCCGGGTATTGGAAACATTACAGACTTGAAACGGGACCTTAAGGTATTGGAAACATTACAGACTTGAAATGGGACGTTAAGCGAGAACTGTTCTGGGACAAAATCGAGCGCTGGAGCGATTAGCACCACGACATTCAGTGGTTGATGAGACCCCAATGATCAATGTCATGCGTGTCTCGTGCAAGCTCTCCACGAATCTACTCTTTACCAACGTGACCCTAGGTCTAGCGGGGCTACCTGCTGAGTTTAAGCATATCAATAAGCGGAGGAAAAGAAACTAACAAGGATTCCCCTATTAACAACGAGCGAACCGGGAAGAGCCCAGCATGAGAATGGAGCACCCTCGGCGTTCAAAAGTCTGGTAGGAATTTCCTGCAATTATATGGTGAACGTCATGTAATTAGAGTAGGTGCTCCTCTGTTGAGTGAAGTATAAGTTGTACATAGTAGCCCATGAATGTGTATGGACATGGATACTGTAGAGAGTTTGCTAATATGCATGATTTACCCCGAGACTTATTTCAAAAGGTTCCTCTTTTGTCACAATTGTTCGCAAAGTTTTTACTCCGATGTTACTCATAATAGGTTCCAGATAAAATGATCTTTGTTATGACTTGTCCCATGTCCTATACATTCTTTAATTTAACTAAATTTTGAGGATGGATTATGTCTGAATTTGCATTCACATCGTGGGCTAAGACCTTGTGACATACCTTACTATGTGTATGGTAATGAGGAATGTGAGAGTGATTTTACATCAAAAAATTGCTTTTAAAGCTCCATGATTCCCCTGAGAGCTGTGCCCACTGTCTCAATTTGTTTGGCACTTCATGTGCCAGTTCATGTCCAATATCTGAAACAATCTTTCTCATATGAATATATTTGATTCATTCCAATGGTGTGTTTGGCTGATTGCGATTATATCTATGACAATTTATTGTTGCTCGTCTTGGCTCCTGCAAGCAGACCAAGTTGAAGCTTGTTTCTTCTCCAGTAGGCTTTTGAATGCCAATGGTTTGAGTGGTTGCATAATCACTAATGATTCACACGCTTGCAAATTTGCACTATATCCTCTGAGCAGATACTCCAGCTTCTTCTTTCGTTAAGTTTTTTACAAACATATACTTGCTGCTAAGTTTCTGACTTCCTCTGAACTGAAGTAGTCTGTCAATTAAGATCCTGAAACACGGATAATCTGTTGCTAGAGTTGCAGCTTTCTGGATACCGATCATCTAGTTGTTACACTATTGACTAAAGATCAGCTCTTTTGCATTGCAGAAGATACTTCCGGTGATCAGACGACAACATTTGCTGCTGTGCCCTTACAAAAAAAAAACATTTGCTGCTGTGCACCCTACTAATTTGCAATTCTGCTGCTATGGAGGTGAATTGTCTCCTTTGCATTTTGATGAACAAGTAATTCATGTCTCGGTGCGCTTGCAGTTGCAGGACTGCTTGTCTTTCTTGATAGTTTGGTAACAGCTTGGGGAGTTATTCTTATTTCAGTGACCTTGATACTTTTGTTTGGCAAGGTATGTTTTCATTCCTGGTAGCTTATCTTAAGTTGCATTAATGAGCATGAGCTCTGATATTTTAATAAAAAGGATTAATACCACGAAATACCCCACACTGATATATTTGTGACAAAGTTACCCCAAACTGTTTTTTTTACTACGAAAAACCTCAAATTGACACATCTGTGACAAATTTACCTCCAAACTATACCAAAAACCCTAAACTGGTACATCTGTGACAAATTTACCCTAAATTAATTATTTTGACTACGAAAAATCTTAAATTGATACAGTTGTAATAAATTTACCATCTATTAAATTGGGTTAATATCACGAAAAACCCTAAATTGATATATCTACATAGAGTAAAAACCCTAAACTAGTGCACCTGTTAACTGCTGTTTGTCATATAACTCAGCAATTTCATGGTTAGATTTAAAGAAAACTAACAGAGGGTAAATTTGTCGTATATGTACCAGTTTGGAGTAAATTTATCACAAGTGTTCTAGTTTAGGATTTTTTGTGGTCAAAAAAATAGTTTGGGATAAATTTGTCACAGGTGTACCAGTTTGGGATTTTCTGTGGTATTAATCCTAATAAAAAATCTAGAGATAAGTCTATATATTGGGAACTTGTATAAAAGAAAATTCACACATCATTACTCATAAGCGTTATCGGAAAACTTAGATGAATGACTAATTACTTAAATTTGTCAACGGGCACATAAATTGTCCTTACGGTTTTCTGAAACAAATCACATAGGGATGATTCTTGTATTCCCTAGTGCAAAGATTGGTCCGTGCTGGTAAAAACATCAATGATGTTGGATATTGTCAAATGCCATTTCTAACAAACTTTCAACTGGGATCTTTTTTTCCCCCTTTTTGGTCGAAGACTGGGATCTTGATTAGTTTGCAAAAGTTCTTGACTAGAGAGAGGACAATGAGAGGTTCAGCCAAAGCATTTAGAGCGCACTCACTTCAGTGATCAAGCAAATAAGCAAGAAAAATCTCTCTTTTCATACACAAGTTTGAAAATAGTCTAGTCAGCTCGTCTTTAGAGCCTTTAATAACATTTTGAAATTCTGTCATTTCAAAGACATAAAAATTGAATCCTCACCTCATATATTTTGATAACTTAAGCACATTCATCACTTGATCGTTAAAGTATATCACCAACAAGTTTGTGTTCGGCTGGAACTCAAATGTTACCGAAAATGAGATTGGGCTTTTTTTAAAAATGAGATGACACCTTTTCCTTGGACATTTTTTCGTGCAAATCAACATCAAAATTCACGTAAGAAAGGGTTTAACACCCCCCCTAAAACGGGAAGATTATTCATGTTAGTAGATGGACATCTTGTAGTTAATGCTTTAATCTAATTGAACAATACAATAGATGTAGATGTTTCTTAATCACATTGATGAGCATCCTGAGAGTAATTGTTGCATCCAGATTTTTCGAACATATTCATTTATGAATGTAGGCATGGATGGAATAAAAGGATAAGGAAATAAATACTGTTCACTTTAATGCGCACCTTGAATTACTCCCTCACTAATTGGACGTTGCTTTTGTGCAGATCAAGTCCAGCTTACTTCTTTGGACCAGAGAAAAGATCAGGAAACCAAGGAGAATATTAAGGCCATTCAAACCATCTTAGTTCACAAGGAAGACAGACGAACCTTGGAAAGAGTTGTGCACATTAATCATGACGAGCACCCTCAATCTTTTAATGTTTGTCAAAGCATTAGACCTATGCATATCTCTTTTTTTTTGGGTAAAGACCCATGCATATCTCTTCTGGTTAGAGTAAATCTAAAATTATGGCTTTTACTGCCGTTGTTCCTTGTGTTTATAGAATTTACGTTGCGATTAATATATAAAATCAGAAAATAGGAGAGAAAATCGGTGTCTATACCGGCAAATCTTACCATGTGTCTCACATCAAGAGCAACATTACTGTGTTGCGATTAATATATAAAATCAGAAAATAGGAGAGTAAAATCGGTGTCTATACCAACCGGTGTACCAAAATTAGCTGGTTGCCGAGCAAATGGTAGGGTATATTGACCCCATGACAGGATATATGGTTAACGTATATCGAAAGCCATTGTGACATTCTGAATTCCAACCCCTTTGGGCTATTGACTTGAGATGGGGTCTCGAAATTGAAAATTGGATGATGAGAAATTCCAACATTGAAAATGAATTAGACGTCGTCTCATTGAAGGTAATTTAAATTGGAAAAGTGAAAATTCAGACGGTAAGTGAAAAATTATTATTTTGCCCTTTGACCCACCCTTGCCCTTGCCTTAAGGATTAATGAAGGACGATTTGGTCATTTTGAACCCCTAAGAGCTGCCGAAAATCAAGAGAGCCATAGTCAAAGGAAGTGAATGCAAAAGATGATATTATTTGCTCCATGCCAAGTGTCATCCATTGATGGTTTAGCGTTGACTACCACCCTCCAACTATCATTCAACTCTCTTTGACCAAAGTGAATTATTGGTGGAAGACCCATCCCTCTTTGCTCAGCCGAAACTAACTCTCTCTCTCTCTCTCTCTCTCTCTCTCTCTTCTTCATTTTCTTCTTCTTCTTCACAACCGAACCTATCCAGCCCAACCAGCACCGACCACCTCCATTCCTCCGGCCATAACTACTTCGTCCGGTGTTGGATTGAGGTGATTCCACCGCCATTAGAAATCTTATCGTCTTATCTTTCTAGGGACATGTTGTGAGCTCAATTTGGCCCAGTCATTTGTCACGTAGGTCTATTTGAATGGGCAAAGGTCATGATGGGGGCAGAATCTGACCGGTTTAGGAGAGGATCTGTTTTTGTGGGCTGCAAGACTTCAAATGGCTCCAAAATTTCGGTGAGATCTTCTACACTCATAGTATTAGATTTGGCTGAGTTGTGGTTATAAGTTTATTTGAGATTTGAGGAGTTTCTATGGTTGATTTGAGATGGTTTATTTAAGGTAAAATTCTGACCGCCAAGCACCAAGGGGAAATCGAGCTGATCAAAGAACCTTAAGGCATTGTTTTGCTTTGAAATCTTCGGTGAGCTTCCTAAATAGGTAGATTAAGGTTATGGCCAGTCGGTTTTGTGAGGAATTTGAGTTTAGAGGTGATTAAATGGTTGTTTGCGTGTGTTCAACTCAGAACCGATTCTGCCCCTACTTTGGACCGTGGAAACCGAGCCTTTTGAGGAACTTTGGAGCGTCGTCGTGCCTTGAAAATTTCGATAAGACCTCTATTGATGTTGTATGATGTGTTGACAAGGAGATTTTGCAAAGAATTAGAGTTTAGAAGTGATTAAGGGCTGGTTGAGGTGAAAAACGCTAGACGTCGACCAATCTGTCCTCAACGCGCACCGTTTTTAAAATGAGTCGTTCTAAGCCGTCCGGTACTCAAATTGAGCTCCGTTTTCGCCCACATGTCCATAAGACCTTGAAGTATAAGATTATGAATTTTTTTCCCCAAAAATCTAGTATAAATATATCAATTTATTTGTGATTGAACCTGGTCGTGTAGGACCCGAATGGATAGTTTTTGTGGAGTGAGATTTTGATGACCTAACCTTGATTGAGTACCATAGTTTCATGCCTAGAAACATTGAATTAACACTGTAACGACTTGAGAATAAGGTGTTGTGTGTGTAATGAAGTTGGAAGAATTTTAATTGACGATTTGTGGAATTTCTTAGGGCCATACACTTGCCCAATTATTGACTGAACTTGGTGGTGGGTTTTGAGTAGAAGTTCTGGCTCAATCAAAGAGGTAAGTGACCCTTAAACCTATACTAGGATTTTAGGACACTACTGGACATCTTTGATTGATGAATTGCTTGATTGAGTGATGAATTCCATGACTTGAATGGAATAGTGTGACGATTTTGGTTGTAATGTGATTGGCAAGATCGTGTGACAATTGAATTGTGATTTGCCTATTGTGAAAGTATGGCCAGAGAGCCCCAGTGATATTAAATGGCTAGAGAGCCCCAGTGATTGCATGGCCAGAGTGCTTTGATGCAAATAATTGGCTAGAGTACCCCTGAGAAATACATCGCGGCCCGGGAGCCCTTGGCGATGAGTGCATGAGGTGTCATTGTGATGGCTTATGGAATTATGTGTTTATTTATATGCTAAGTGCGTGAAGCTTGATCCCATGAGGTTGAGTATGTTTGACTGCGACTTTTGCTTATGCCAATACATTGAGATATTTGATACTTGAATGCCACGTGCTAATGCCTTGAGGGGCTTCTGCATTTTGCTTCATTGTATGTTCTAGGAGGACTGATGGCCTAGCCTAGGTTTAGGGTGAGCTTACTAAGATTTATATCTCACCCCGTTGGGGGTTAACATTTTTTAGGTCCCAGGCGATGGAACACCAAGTTTGCCAAGGATTGGTATTCGAGGAAGTAGTTGGTCGAATGAATATAAAACATTTTGTGGCCTTAGGGATTGTATTTGGTTTTGTGGATTAGGATTGAATCATCGATACTTGACAATTGTAATTCCTGAAGTGTATTTGCCAACTATGAGAGGTGTACCTTTTCTTTGTCATAAATCATCTTGATTTTATCCCGTGGTGGAGAAGTTTTCTCGCTTCCGCCTGTTTAATGGATTTTATGAGTTGTGGGCCGAAGGATCTTGGGAGACAAATGCAAATCAAACGGCCTGTTGGTATGTTCGCGGCCTCGCCGAGTTCAGGGCGTGACAACCATACCCTGATTGGATGAACACAATCCTGTATCCAAGAGGATTCAGGATACCTGAGTTCACATTGTTCACTGGTGAAGATGACCAATCCACCTATGAACATGTCAACCGCTTCTTAGCATTATGTGGAGATGCTACCATGCTGATCATTGAAAGCTTAGGCTATTCCTACTCTCTCTATCCAGAACATCTTTCACTTGGTATACTACTCTACCACCAAATTCGAAGCTAACGTGGGAACAAATGAAATGCCTTTTTCATGGGCAATTCCAGCAAGCTGTGCCGAATTTGTCAATAGCTGACTTGTCAACAATGAAACAGATGTACAACAAAACAGTTGACCAGTTCATTACAAGATTCAAGCGAGCTAGGAATAAGTGTTTGGTTCCCTTACTTGAGAAGACATTTACGAAATTCGCCTTTAACGAGTTGAAGTTCGAAATACGAGACAAGATGGTAGGTAACCCATGTGCCGATTTATTTGAGTTATCTACCATAGCGGTCAAACATGAGAGCCTACTTAAAGAGAAAGACAAGAGGTACACCCGAAGAGGAGAGGTAAATATTGTCGAATCTCACGATTTCGACGAAAAATAGACAGATTCTGTTGAAGTTGCTGTAGCCCAGCTGATTATAGACAAACCATATACCTGTCAAGCGCTGATGCCACCAAAGATAAAAGAAAAGTCAATCGTTGTGGCCAAAGCCAAAGAAGCAGCATATTACTCGTTCGATGCGAATCGGACGGAAGAAATTTTCGACATGTTATTGGCTGATGGACAAATCAAGCTAACGAAAGGACAACAAATACCATCCAAGGAGGAGTTAGCCAGTAAGAAATATTGTAAGTGGCACCACTCATTGAGCCATAATACGTCGGATTTTTTGGTTCTCAAGAAGAACATTCAAGAAGCAATTCGACAAGGAAAGATCAAGTTCGCCAATGACAAAGGGAAATCCCCCATGTATATTGACACTGACCCATTTCCCGTGATGACTAGGATGGTATCCCTAAAGCAGTCGGGCAAGGGGTATAGATTGTCGAATCTATGCACATGATGCAAACAGAGGCTGGAAAATGTGGATCAAAGCCCAAAGAAGCATCGGCAGAATAACCGCGTCAATCAGAAAAGTCGGGAGCTACCACAGACCAAACCGGCGGTTCCCAAGAAAGCTGTTTACAAGTCATTCAAACAGAGGTACGAAGAAGGAGACCCCACAATTGGTTCGTTAGGGGAGCCCAGCAGAAAGTTCGATTACTATGTAAGCTACGGTCCTTTGCCAGCCCGCACTTAGGAAAGAGTTTCCTACTCGAGACGAGAGGAATTCAATGGTGATATACGTCGAAGTCGCTACACTCCAGTCAAACTATGCCACCAACGTACTCTGAAAATCCCAAGCGATTCGGTAAAGGAATCATGGTATGAGATCACAGAGGCTCAAAAGAAAAAAGAGATCATGACCCGTACTAGGAAAAGAAGGGTACAAAGGAAAAAGGAGGGGCCGTATATTGCAGCAACAAGCCACCTTGCCTGAACCCAAGCCGGTAAAAGAATGTCCAAGGTTCTGGAGGACCAGAAACTTAGTTTGGAGACGCAAACTGGAGGAGCCACAACGAGCTCAAGAGCAGGAACACAAGCGATCCGAATCCTCGAAATTATCAAAGCCGAAACCTCGGCTCAGGACTCGTATAAGCAGGTCGGTTTCACCATTAAACTACCTAAAGAGTTCCAAGTTGAGACGACCTCAGACAACCATGATGTCGAAAATACGGAACAAGAAAAAGAGGGTGCTCAGTTCTGTTTCGACGAAGAAACCATGGATTTCAAGAAATCCATTGAAGAAATCTCCAATCACTTGAAGTCGCTCAATATTAATGCCAAAATAAATGGGCAACTAGTGATGAAAGTCTTGGTAGATGGCGGTTCGACATTGAATCTCATCCCATATAGATTCTTCAAGAAGATAGGAAGGGATGACGATGAGATAATCCCATCGAACACTCAGTTATTAGATTTTACCGGTGAAATCACTATCGCGACCCTCTCTCGCGGCGGGAGGAGGAGGAGGAGGGCTAATAGGCCGCCTGATCTTCGCCTGATCGGACGCGGGCCTCTCCCAAGGTCCATTACCTAAATCGCAACGGCTGGATATACGTGGTCGACCTTCGGTGCGGTCTGATGACATGTGATATGTGTACATGCCAAGGAGTCGCCACCAATCGTTTCGTGGAGGGTACGATCGGAAACCCTATTGAATAGTTGGGAGTGATCTATTCGATTCTACGAAAACCAGAGAAGTGGGATCGGGGACTTTGTTACGACAATTGTCAGAGTTGACGCCCTTTCGGCACCTAAGTTGAATGATTTATCTAATCCTAAGATTTCATACAGATGAGTGGGGTACGTATCCTAAATCTAGGAGTTCATGCATATAGGAATGGCTAACCTATCACTCACAATCAGTAAAAAATAAATGCGCAGATCAATGATCCAAAACATGTGGATAAATCACATGAAAGCAGCATGGCATCCCTAATGAGGCCCTATTAGCCTAGAGAAGTATCAATTAAGGCTTATGAGTGATTTTGACACGATTTGCCCATGAGGGGCAAAATCGTAATTTTGAGAAATTTGGGGACAATTTGCCCTGGGAGGGCAAAATCGTCATTTCAGATAAAGTGCGTAGTCAAAAGATGGTGGAAATAGGATTGACGACCAAACCAATCCATTTCCTATTTTTAGGGAATTTCCATAATTTTTCTGGAATTTAAAAGTAATTTTACCCTTGGAGATCGTCGTTTTAGACAAAAATGAGAACTGAAAATCTCAAATGTTAGGGTTAGTCACCCACCTGACCCAAACCCTAATTTTAAGTAATTTTCAGGACTCGATTGGAACAAGGAAGACGATTTACCCATTGAGGGGTAAAATCGTCATTTCGAGAAAATGGACGAGGTTCGAAAACCCAAGCCTAAGAATTGGCCGCCTAACCGACCCTAATTCTTATCTTGGCATTATCGACTTGTCTTGCACACAAAGCAGATGCGACTTACCCCTAAAGGATAATGTCGTCAATTCTTGGGAGAACGGATAACAAACCCCAAAAATAGGATTGACCAGTTGTCTATGGTTAATCCTCAAATTTTGGGGATTTCTGGAGTAACTAGGATTTTCCCACAATTTTCCTATAGTTTTCTAGGATTTTCTAGCATTTTTTTTTCGATTTTCTAGAATTTTTTCGATTTTTATTATTATTATTTTTAAATCATTTTCTAATTTTTTTTATTAAAAGGTGATTCGGACCGGTTTGACCCGACCCACTTGGGTCGGAACCCGGCCCAGACCCGGACCCGCGCGACCCACAGCCCCGAAACGACGTCGTTTCTCCTTTTTTTTTCTGATTATTTACGCTAAATCCAACGGTTCCTATTAAACCGCGTGGCTAATCCACGGCCGCTGGATGATCTGACCGAAATCTACGACCTAGATTGAACGGAGACTCGACCAGGGCCGTCCGATTTACCTATTAAAATCTACGGGTCAGGATTAGAACCTAAGACTTGATCTAACCTAAACGGCACCGTTTCGATTCAATTTGATTTTTCGATTTTAAAACATTTTCGGATATTCCTAATTACTAATCGGACAGCCACCATTTATTAGATTCGATTAACCCTAGCCGTTGGATCTAAACCAACTCCGCCTAACAGACAAACGGCCAAGCTGACTCGACTTCCACGTGGACCAATCACAGGACGACACCTAGACTTTTGACTCGTTGACTCTGCCACATCAACTTCGTCTTCAACCTCTCGATCCCGGTGGAACGAACGGCTGGGCACCTCTGACGATGATCCGATGGTGGGATCTTAACGAAATCGCGCGAAACTAGCACCAATCAACTCGCCACATTCTCTAGCTTAACATATCTAAGAATCGAGGCATTTCATTCACCAAATCACGATCTCCATGCGAGATGCCGAGTACGACCATGGAAGCTCAATCGCACAAACCACGCAAAATCAGAGCGATTCATTCACAGATTAGCACGAAAGGAAGTTCATAACACTTATCTCGAGCTTCGATCGAGCTCGCACGACCTAGATTGGGATAGGCAAGAATGAACAGGGCACGGCAATGGAGGTTGGATTTGGGGACTCAATTCAAGGTGTTAAGACAAAATCGATGCAAAACAGATAGGCGATGATGGTCAGTAATGTCTAAGGAACAAAACGCACACTCTAGATGCAAGAATGAGCAAGAAATGTATGAATCGCCATTGACGCACAGTGAGAAGCTCAGAAACGCATCTCACCTGTTCTGGCTGTTTCAGGCAACGCGGCCGGCGGTGATCGCTGATGGATCTAGCAATATCTCCTAGATGGGGGGTGAATAGGTGATTCTGAATAAAATTAAAATTTCTTGCCGAATAAATAAAATTCAGTGTACAATTAGAAACATGAACAGTATAACAGTGTGCAGAAAATCTAAACGTAAAAGTAAGAGTTTAGAGTAGAGAATATTGCACACGACGATTATAGTGGTTCGGCTTAGATCAAGCCTACGTCCACTCTCCCACGATGACAGCCGATCGGCTGGATTTCACTATGAAGAATCAAGAGAATTACAACCACTCAAGCACTTGGTTTTTCTCTCTCATAGATTTTCACAATGAAGGATTTTGGGTACACAGAATATTTTCGGATAAAACTCAGATTATGCTTGCACTTTGGATTGTTGTTCGCCCTTTGTCCCTTTAGTCCATCATGATCCTTCTTTTATACTCCCCTGCCTCCGAACTAGCCGTTGGATTCCAGCCAAGGGATCACTCTTCAATCCTTGATTGGACGTCATCAATCGTGATTAAACGAGACTGTATCTTCAGAAGATATGTAGACCGTTGGGTAAGACGTTGAACCCTTCTGATTCAGTCGCCCATACAACTGAATCTCCAGCTTCCATAAGTGTGATAAGTTTGAGTTGGTTCCCAAAGAAATATTCCTTAGAAGATGATATCACATTGTAGAAAGTCCCTTAATTGATTGGAAGGGATATCAGGGCAATCGAATATCACTTGCCTTGATCGGAAACCTGCCATACGTGGGTCTTCGTGTTTTGCAAATGCAGAGACTGATCTTTCTTCAGATTCGTCTATAGGAAGATTTGTTTCTTACTAGATCAGTTGACACGGAATGGTAATACGGAGATTTGATATGATCCATCCGTCACTGTTTCGATCGTCAGAAGCACTTCCATCTGACCCTTAGTCAGAAGCATTCCATCTGACCCTTCTTCAGGAGTACTTCCATCTGACCCTTCGTCAGTGCGACAGGATTGGAATCATTCAACCTGCTGCTTACACATTCTTCCTGCATCACATATCATTAAATAATTTCTTTTGAAAGTTTTGTCAGAATCAAAATGCAGGAGAATTTCCACAACAATCTCCCCCTTTTTGATGGTGACAAAACTCCTCTTGTTGCAAATACAAATAGGTAAATAAAAAATTTTAACCAGTGATAAAATGATAAAAGCGAGTAATCATCACATTTGGTCCTGCAGGTAATCATCATTAGAGATCCTGTAATGAAAGTGTTCTCATAGGAGAACATGATTAGAGTAAGATTATCCTGCAATGATCCTGCACAAAACTAAACTTCACGATGAGAGTATACTGAGTGTACTATCCGAATATGGTTATCTTGCACACAAAATAGATTATCCTGCACAAAAGTAAAATCTTCTCCCCCTTTCTAAATTGGAGTATAATAAGAGGTAATCTAATGATTCTCATAGGAGAACATGATCAGAGTATACATCATGCACAAAAATCTCCTGCACAAAGCACAAAAATCAGTTCTTCTCCCCCTTTTTGTCAACATCAGAAAGAGTCTATATAAAATTTAATCTAACCAATGTTAAATGAATGACGTAAGAATTGTTGCATAACAAAGAGCAACGTTTGCCAAGAAACATAGAAAATGAAATTAGGAAGATGTGGGTGGAGGCATTTTTGAAGAAGAGTGATGATCTTCTTGCTCATTATCAGCCTCCACTCGGGAAGGTCCGTCATAGCTACTTCCCATCCTCTGAGCATGGCCTCTTACAGCTTGAGATGTGGGCAGGTTTGAAGCTGTTCTGTCCGTTCTGACCAGTGTGTAGGTAGGCATGTTGGCGATCTCAGCACAAAACATTCTCCCATAGAGATCAATGGACTTTTCCAACTTAGTCACCTGACTAGTCATACCCTGAAGCTTCCTATCTATCTTCTGTTCAAAGGTCTGTATTTTCTGATCAAACCTTGTTTCCATTGCAGCCAGAGTCTGAAGAAGAATATTTTGAAAATTTTCAAAATGTGCTTAAAGTTCCATTTGTGGTTCTGAAGGTGCAGGTTCTTGAGAAGAGGTGTCAATCCCTTTTGTACTTATATTCTCCCCCTCAGTTCGTGCCTTGGGAAAAGCTTGAGAGGCAAGTACTTCAGTGAGAAAGACATCCGATGTAGCAGGCAAAGGCTCTCCCTCCCCCTGAGTTATAGCCCTTTTCCATTTTGCTTTTGAGCTTGGCACAGATACTATTTCCTCATCAATGTCCATTGGTATGGACTGTGCACTCGACAGTTGATCTTCTCGTGCAATTGCTGAAGCCAGACTTGTAGCATCTTTGTGAATAGTTCGTCTGGTGGAGGATACAGAATAAGCTTCAATGTCATCTTGTTCTTCCTCCTGTTCTTTTGAAGCCAACTTTGCTAGAACTTGTGCTAGCAACTGCTCATGATCACATTTTACAGGTGTGTTGCCATACTCTATGTCATCTTCAATTCTGGCAGCTTGCTCCTCATTCCACATTGTGAGGAATTCTTCCTCAGTTAGATCACAAGGAAACACAACTTTTTCTTGTGGTTGTGTTCTTGCTTCATGTCGTTCTTCCTCATTTCTTTCAGCACTATGATTTCCAGACTTACCTTCTTCATCTGATCCACCTTGAGATTGTGTAGCTTCAGAATCATATTCCCCTGTTCCTTCTTCACTTGCTTTTGAGTCCTTATCAGTAGGACTGTCTTTCTGTTGCTCCTTATCAGTAGGACTATCTTTTTGTTGCCCCTTGACAGCCATAACTTTTCTCTTCTTTGGAGATTTCTGCTTGGACTCATCCTCGAAATCCACAATGACTGGTTCATTGTTCTTTGTTCTCCATCCAGCAGGAGTCATCTTGTATCTCATCTTTGTTACCATAGTCTCTCCAGCAGTCATCAGAGAAATTTCTTGATTGATAAAGGCGTCAGGCCACCGATCTTGAAATGATCTATTATTCTGTAGATCAAGGCGGCATAAGGAAGTTGTCCCTTTGGCTTGAGAGCTGATCTGTACATGTGTAATAGGACTGTGTGAGAAAAAGAAATCCTCTTTCCTGTCAAGATGACCCATAACAGTTTTGCCTCATACTTCGATATATCTATCTTTGATGCTGCCTTGGGTCTAAGACATTCGATGATCACTTTGTGCATCATGATGTGTTTTAAGGGAAAATCACTGTAGGCAATATGTGACTTTGATTCCCTTGAGAAGCTCGATTTGCCAGTTAGGAAGCAAAAAGCTTCTCCTGTAGTGACATCTATGGGTTTGAAATCTCCCTTTCTGGTTCCCATGATAGAAGCCAATTCATCAACAGTCAGAATATACTGCTTTCTTTTCATCGTGAAAGCCAGAGAGTTGAAGTTGACAAACTGAATATTTGAGTAGAAGTAGGCTACCAGGTCAGGAAAAGTGTAGCCTCTCTTCGTTATGAAATGATCTATCTTCACCTTTTGTAGATGCTTCCTCAGATAGATACCATTACTATCAAAGTACTTTAACTCAAATACTCTGTGAGGTATAACACCTCTCTGTTTCATGACTTCAAACCTTTCTTTGTGAGCCTGATTCTAGAACAAAGGATCAGGAAAGCTTTTATCCAAAATGAACCCAATATTTTTCACAAAGTCATTGAACAGAATGTCATCATCATCTTCGACCTTTGCCTTAGTGCCGCTAGGTCTAATTGGAGAGGATTTTCGTTTCGAGCTTGTCTCTGCCACTTTCTCATTTCCTTTTCTAGAGGCAGATTCAGGTTTTTCTATAGCAATTGGTTCAACGATTTTTCCAGGCAAGCTAAGAAACTCCAATAGTTCGCCTTCACTATCGAAATTATGAGTGCTCAGTAGTTTTCTAAGTTCATTACCAAAATCCCCTGCTGCCTTAATCCTATCATACATTGGCTTAATAGAATGTGCCATAGCTTCTTTTCCTTCAAAGGCGGACAGAGACAGACCTTTTGCCAAGCGAAGTGCTTCTCGTTGTTCGTTGATTTGGGTTTCTGTAGTTTCAGCGCCGCTTGCTGTTGAGGCGGAGAACTTTCTCTTCCACTGAGACGTCTTCTTCGAGTCAGAGGCTGATTTTGGAGCCATTGATGCGTAGAAAGTTTAAAACTTTGAGTGAAAGAGCGTTGTTTTGAGGAGGAAATCGAGAGCTAGAGATTTTGGATACGGTTTTAGGGTTTTGATTTGAGAAAAATTTGAAAGTGAGAGAATAGAGGTGACGATTCGGCGTTTTATAAAAGAGGCGGTTATTTTTGGAAACAAACGAGAGAATTTTGATTTTCTAAAGGGAAATAAAAAGTTTCTTTAATAAATCAATTAATCACCGTCAATCAGATATTCGGAGATATCTATTCATTTGAGGAACTTACCTAAAAGATAGTTTTTAGAGATAACTGACCTCGATTTATGACCTTTTTTTTTTATATAAAGAAAGTGTGAATTTCTTCTTACGCGCCTTTCTGACGTTCCTTCTGATGCTCCTTCTGATGCTCCTTCTGATGCTCCTTCTGATGCTTCTTCTGTCACTCCTTCTGACTCTCCTTCTGTCGTTCTTTCTGACTCTCCTTCTATCGTTCCTTCTGACTCTCCTTCTGACTCTCCTTCTGACGCTCTTTCTGACTCTCCTTCTGACTCTCCTTCTGAATTTCCCTGTTCTAAGGTATACTTAAGAAGGAAGGTTAATGATGGATAATTCATTTCTAATAAAATTAAAAGTCTGTTTATCCAATGGTTTAGTAAAAATGTCTGCAAGTTGATTTTTTGTATCAATGTATTGAATGTTAACATCACCGTTCTGAACATGATTACGTATGAAGTGATGCTTGATCTCAATATGCTTTGTTCTTGAGTGAAGTATGGGATTCTTTGTAAGATTTATGGCACTCGTGTTGTCACATAGGATTTCCACAGTTGATTCTTCAACACCATAGTCTTTGAGCTGCTGTTTTAGCCAAAGTATTTGAGTACAGAAACTTCCAAGAGATACGTATTCTGCTTCAGCTGTACTGAGTGCCACTGTATTTTGCCTCTTTGAATACCATGAGACAAGCATGTTTCCCATGAGTTGACAAGTTCCAGATGTACTCTTTCTATCAATTTTGCAACCTGTAAGATCTGCATCTGAATATCCATTTAGTATAAAATCAGAAGATTTAGGCTGCGTATGGATGGTGGCTGGGGAAACTGTTTCTGTTCCAAAAGTGTTCCCGGAACACTTTTGGAGCAGAAACGCGTATGGTTCAAAAATGTTCCGAAAGTGTTCCGCGGAACACTTTTATGCCAGGGAACACTTTTGAAGGAACAAAAAAAACTTGCTTCTGAGATTTTGGAACACTTTTTGGAACACTTTTGAAACCACAATCCATCGTCGCCGACGCGATTACCACTCGCCGCCTCGCTAAAAGCCGGCCGTCGTCCTCCGTCCGCCCGTTGCCGGCAGCCGCCGCCGGCCGCTGGTCCCCCGCTGCCGCCGCCGGCCGCCGTCGCCTGTCGCCCGCCGCCGCCGCCCATCGCCCGCCGCCGGCCGTCGCCCACCTCCGGTCGCCGGCCGTCGCCCACCTCCGGTCGCCGGCCGCCGCCGATCACCAGTCGGCTACTGAAAAAAGTATTTTTTTTAAATTACCAAACGCGTTTTTTTCCTAAAAATCGTAATTTTGAACAGAAACACAAAAAAATGTTTCTGTTCAAAAAATGCTCCTTGGAACAGAAACGCTACCATACGCAGCCTTAGAGTACCACAAACCATAGTTGGGATAAGTCCCTATGTATTTGATTATTCTTTTGACGGCTGATAGGTGTGATTCTCTTGGGCTTGATTGAAATCTTGCACATAAGCAGACACTATATAGATGTCTGGTCTTGAAGTTGTGAGAAAGAGTAATGATCCAATCATACTACGATATAGTTTGGGATCAACTTCCTTTCCATCTTCATCTTTATCTAATTTGGAGGAGTGAGACATAGGAGTTTCTGTCTTCTTGCCATTCTCCAGACCAAATTTCTTCACTATTTCCAGTGCACACTTTTCTTGAAATATGAAAGTTCCTTTCTGAGATTGATGAATTTGAAGACCAAGAAAGAACCGTAATTCTCCCATCATACTCATCTCAAATTCATCCTGCATTACTTTAGAAAAATTCTTGCAGAGAAGCTCATTAGAGGAGCCAAATATAATATCATCAACATAGATTTGAACTAAAAGGATATCTTTACCTTTTCTTTGAATAAAAAGAGTGGTGTCTACATTACCTTTGGTGAAGTTGTGTTGAGATAAAAAGTTACTCAACCTTTCATACCAAGCACGAGGTGCTTGTTTCAGTCCGTAGAGTGCCTTTTTCGAGACATATACCAAATCATTTTCTCTAGGTTCTTCGAAGCCAGGTGTAACGCCCCGAGTCCTCTAAGGCGCACATCATCGCCCTACAACCAGTTCCTTAAACTGAAGGATACCCAGGATCTATGCAATACACGGTAGCCAATGAAACTTAAATGAACATGCAGCAGCGTCATGCAAAACTCCTAGACAGTTATACACGAGATGGTTTGAGAGAAGTAAGACACTTAATCAAGTCATAACATAGCATACGATTCACTTTACAACATAAGCATAAACTGGGATACAACACTTGGGATCAGGGGAGATGGTTAGCCTAATCAAAAGGGACGACGGGCTAAGGGTCAGGCGCTACTCAAAAGGGAACTTCAAAAGTCATGGATGCCTAGGCTATCTAAGGGTCGAGCTCGCGGTCATCATCGGGATCCTCGCGGTGCACTGGGTCATACTCCTCAAGGTCTTCCTCGTCTTCCTCTTCCTCTTCCTCTTCTTCTTCTTCAAACTCTTGCTCTGGATCTTCGTCTTCCTCGGGTTCAGGCTGAGGGTGGAAGATGGCCTCTCCGTCAGGGTTGTACTCCTCCTCCAAAGGCTCGTCCTCGGAATCGTCCAGCTCTTCATCATCTTCCTCGGGCTCGGACTCGTCCGTCTCCATGGGGTCTTCGGCATCAGAGGGCCCCACGATGTCGCCATCAGTCTCGGGGTTCTGAGACGGTGCCGGCGGAAGATCCGGATCAGGTGCGGTCTTGGAGTCAGTGAGCTCCCCATCAGCAGGGTGTACAATCGAAGGATCCTGCTCGCCAATGACATCCCACGGCACGTCAAAAGTCCTCAGGGGCCCAACTGTGAGATCGCTGTCGCGGTAGAACCATGCTGCGAATCTGTCTGGCCTCCAGTCTGCTAAGCCCACATCCATCCAGATAGTGCCATACTTCCTAATATAAGCTTTCCCCTCTCCCACCGGGTACTCCGTGGAATACTGCTCCACCCAGACGGGTACCCCAAAAATCGGCGGCGGCGGCATGCTTAGGGTTTGGGGTCTGAAAATGTGGGTCCCACGACGGGGTGAGATATACTCAATAAGCTAGCCTAACCCTAAGCTAGACACTTGGGGACTTCCAGACACTTCCAAACATATGCAAGGGTAAGACACACGAACAACAGGCAATGGCATCCGATAACTTAATTAAGCGCAACTAGTCATGTAAGTCACATAAGTAGATTAGGCAGGGCTTGTACTTTGGCACTCATAATTTCACATCATAAAGGATAATTCATAAACGCGATACGATTTAAGTCTTCATGGCTTGGCCCGCGTAATAACGCATCAGGCTTAAGGGATTAAGGAACCCGCGTCTAACGCCTCAGGTTTCCAATGCCACGATGCATGACCCGCGTTTAACGCCTCAGGTCTATCCCGCGTTTAACGCATCAGGATGTCGTTTAGCCCCGCGTTTAACGCATCAGGGCACCACATGCACAAGGGATCATAATTCTTTCCTTTAGCATTATCAAGTCAATTACGCGCATTCTCATCGAATTGAACTCAATTCGGCCCCTTGAACTACCATTCCACATCATGGCATCACGTCACACCAATTGACCATTCGGGGTCACGGCAACACTATCCAATCAATATCTTATCAATCGAGACAATTCATCACCAACACATTAGTCCATTCGGCCAAGTCACACAAATCAAGACTACATGAATCAATCGAGTTTTAAGACTTGCTAATTAATCACGCGAGGCCAAAATCACTAACATGGGGTTGCTTAGCTCAATTGAACTACTTGCAATTTTCCACGACTAGAGTACGATCCATAGATTAAAAGTCATTTACTCAATGTATTCGCGCGATTGCCCCAAAGCCGAACACTCCTAGGATTCATTATGGTTCCATCAATTTAATCGGGTACAAATCAAGCTCTAGTTCATCCTAAGGTACCATGGGGCATTCGGTCCACACCTAGGGACACTCACCAATTCATTTCATTCATGGTTCCTAACATTCAATCATCAAAACACATCAAGGCAACTCTAACCCACACATTGCAAATTCGGGTCCCTAGAGAGTCCCCCCGAAACAGCCCCCTAAACACTACAAAATCATCCTCATTAGGTCTTTCCATTCACTCAAGGTCCTAACAAAGGGTTAGGGGAGCTTACCAAGTCTAAGAGCTAGGGCGGGCCGGCGGCAAGTGGCGGTGGGGCGGCGGAAGAAGGCGCGGCGCACGGCGGTCCTCGGCGGTCAGACCTGGTCCGCGGGGTTCTAGGCGAGAATCATCACAAACAAACCTTAATACTACTTTTACCACAAGCCTAAAACCTCTTAATATGTCTACCTAAGCACTAAGAGCAACTTACCTCAAGATCAACAATGGACTCCCAAGAACAGCCCTTCCTACTTCCTCTCGGTTCGGTTCGGTCTTGGGGGTCTACGGGCGGCTCCCGGCTCTAACGGTGGTCCAGCTAGGTTCGAGAGGGAGGGGAGTGTCGCCTAGGTGGTGGTCGGAGGTGGCGGAGCGGCGGCGAAGAGGCGGCCGGCCGCGGCTTGGCCGAGAGAGAGGAGGCGACGGGCGAGAGGGAGAGGGAAGAGAGAGCGACGAGAGAGTGGAGAGAGAGGGAGGAGTCGGCCGAATGAGGTGCAAGGGAGGGGAGTGTGTGATATGAAGAGAAGGATTTTTGGAGGGAAAAGGGTAGTGGGGTGGTTCATGGGGTATGTGACAAGGAATAGTGCTTAGTGTCGCGACCCGTCCGGAAGGCGGACGCGGCTAATGGATTACCGATCGCGGGTCTTGGATCGGCGCGAGCCCTCCCAGGCCCATACCAAATCGCGGCGGGAGTATTTTTGAGGGATTCAATGATAAGAGTCGATCGCTTTCGACATTCAGTGTGGTCGTGGTGGCATGTGCAACTTGTGCATGCATTTGGAGTCGCCACCGGTCTTTCTTGGAGGGTAGACCGGAAACCTTACTGACCGATTGGGAGAGATCGATCAGTTCTGCGGAACCAGAGATTTTGGGTTCGGGGACTTGGTTACGTCGGTGTCATTACCAACGCCTTTTCGGTACCTAACGCGAGTGATTTTCCTAGTTAAGAATTCATGCAGGCGCAATTTTGGGTGGGGTAGGTTTGATTCAGGGTTTCATGCAGATTGGAAGACTATTCCTATCAATCACAATCAATGAAAGCGCAACCAAGTACATAAATAAATCACTTCAATACACATCAATTCAGATCAATGGCTTCCTAGTGTAACCATAAAGGCTTAAGGAAGGTGTGACTTCGGACTAGGGGTAGAATGGGAAGATTTGGAGGCGATTTAGCCCGGAGGGCAAAATCGTCAATTTTTGGAAGACGATTCGCCCAAAGGGCGAAATAGTCATTTTTAAGAATGATCGGGTTCAAAACACCCGGGATGAGCCTTGGCCAATTGACTGTGGCCATTTCCTATTTTTTTGGGATTTTCCTGGATTTTTTAGAATTTTTTTGGAAGACGGTTTGCCGGAAGGGCCAAAACCGTCATTTCTGGAAAGATCGGGGGGTCAAATGACCCGGAATAGGTAATGGCCAAGAATGTGGCCATTTCCTATTTTCTGGAATTTTTTAGAATTGTTTAGAATTTTTCCGAATTTTTTTGAATTTTTTTATGATTTTTTATTTTTTATTGAATTTTTGAAATTTTTTTATTTTTTATTATTATTAAAAATAATAATAATAATAATAAAAAATCGGACCGGGTCGGATGACCCGGCCCACGCCCGGATCCGCGACCCAGACCCGGCCCGCCTCATCCACGACCGAAACGGCGCCGTTTCATGGATTTCGGATGGGCGCCTCAGATCTTGACACGTGGCGCTACCTGGACCGTTGGATTATTTTTATTTTGTTTATTTCTGGCTATTAAGCCCGCTGACGTGGCCGCCACGTGGCTGCCACGTCAGCGCCACGTGGGCGTTGACCAGGTCAACGCCTCGCCGGGGAAGACGACCGGCGCCGGCGTTCCCTCGCCGGCGCCTCGTCGGAGGGCCATATCTCGGCCCTCCGACGTCCAAATCGCGCAAAACCAACGGCGTTCGAATCTACTCGACGAGCTCTACCACATATCCTAACCTCAACATAGCAGAACATCAAAAAATCAAACTGCCATCTCCGACCGAACCACATCTCCGGCGAAGCTTAGTCCCGACCATTCTACACGTTACATGACTGAAACAGCTCGTCGGGAAGCATTTAGGGAGTTCTAGAAGACTTACCTGAGCCTTGCGGATGTTCGGTTTGGTCCGAAACGAACCGGGGAGCTCACGGCAGGCCGGCCATGATAATGGACAGAGCGGACGATTCCGGCGATGAAACATCATGCAATAAGAAGCAAAAACGTTCAGTGAGGTACCAAGATTAATTTCAGATCACCCGTTCGTGAAACGAACGAGTGAAAATCGAGACGCCATTGGAGGCCGAGATCGAGCTTGAAGGTGCGTCTCACACTTCTAGGCGATCTCTGGCGGCTCTGACGGATACACGGGCTTCCTCACGACGTCGTGGAGCTCGGAGGGTGGTCTGCCAGCTTCGGTTCTTCTCTAGGCGTGATGACGGGAGCTCGGGAGCTTCGGCCAAGCTCGGCGGCAATGGCGGCGAGGCGGTGGCGCGACCAGAAGGACGACAGTCGAAGAAGATGAAGGCTGATGATGATGACGTCGAGCCAGTGGGAGGAGGTGGAGCTCTTGGAGGGGGAATTCGCGAAGGCGACGGCGGCCGCATGGTCTCCCTTCCTCTGCGGGGGGCAAATTGAGGACGGGGCCTCCTGAGGCAGCGACGCCGTGGGAGAGGAACTCGCGGAGGGAGCGGCCTACGCCCCTCAGCGACGCCATGTAGGTGACGTGGGCATGGGCCAGGTCGTACCGGTGGTGGGTCGCCTCGTCGAGGAAGGAGCACCGCTCGCGGCAGAGCGCGACGGCGAGGAGATCGTCCAGCTTGGAGCTGGCGCAGCCCATTTCGCACGCCGAAAGGAAAACCACCCCTTTTTAACTTAAACCCACGAATAAATCGGCGGAGCACAGCGGGCTTCGAGCTTCAGGCTTCAAGCTTCAGGCTTGTGCCTTCGTCGACACAGCCCTTAAGCGAGAGAGAGAGAGAGAGAAAGAGGGAAAAGAAAAAGAAAGAGAGGGAAAAGGAAAAAGAAAAAGAGAAAAAGAGAAAAAGAGGGAAAAGAAAAAGAAAAAGAGAAAAGGAGGGGGAAATAATAATAGAAAATTGATAAAATAAAAAATAATAATAATAATAAAAATAACAAAAAGGAAAGGAAAAATTGTTATTCAAATGTCCCTTTTCTTCTTCTTTTTTTCTTTTTCCCCTTCAAGGTTAATTTTATGATGATCAAAGAACACCTAAAATCGAACCTGTATTTTCATATATATTTTTTTGTATTTTTATATTTATCTTATTATTTTATTTTCGACTTTGGTTAAAAATCAGGTGTCAACAGCTGCCCCTCTTTGAGAGTGAGCTCACAGAGGTTGCTTTCAAAGACAAGATGGCACCTGGTTCTTAACAGACTCAACTGGGAAAAGAAACAATGCTATGACATCGAATCCTTAAAGTTCCTGATAAAAGCTCAAATTAATCTCCGGTTCACTCTAACAATTTAAACATGGGCCGGAGTGGGAGAGGCTTACCTGAAGCTCACCTGTCGGGTGCTGCCGGCTGCGACGATTTTCAAGAAGATACCTAGGATTTGTTCAGAATATCCTAGGGAGATTAAGCTCGGACCTGTATGGTAGGTCATACCATTACGGGATTCCTAACTGGTAGGAACCTAAGGAAGGCGTATCTCACGCTTTGGGATTTGCCAAGGATTTTGATCTGTATGGTGGATCAGACCATAAGCGGTTCACCTACAATAAGGCTTACCTAGGAAAATAACTTCTCCGACATTTGGAATTAGTCAAAGTTTTGATCCGTATGGGGAATCGGACCATTGGGTTGATCCTTACGGCGATATTTACCAATGAGTTGACCCTTATGGCGGTTTCTACCATATGTGACCCTTCAGGCGGTATCTACCATGTGTTGACCCTTCAGGCGGTATCTACCTTGTGTTGACCCTTCAGGCGGTATCTACCATCAGTTTTGACTTTGAAAAGGGGTCTCATGACGAGGGTTCTCCACGTCCGGTGAGACTGTCTGATTTTTGAAAAAGGGGTCTCATGACGAGGGTTCCCCACGTCCGATGAGACTGTTTGATTTTTGAAAAAGGGGTCTCATGACGAGGGTTCCCCACGTCCGATGAGACTGTTTGGTATTTTGAAAATGGGTCATGGGACGAGGGTTCTCCACGTCTGATAGAACTTTTCTTTTAAAAGGGTTTTTCTTCCCCTCTTTTTTAGAGACCCCGAAGTTTGTCGGGAATTCAGTTTTTTGAAGCAGTGAAAGATTTTATTTTGACAAAGCTTCACTTGAGTCTGTTGAGGCGACATTCTGGGAGCTGGGTTCTCCAGGTATCCTGCAGAAATTTGAGCCTGAAATATTTTTCTTCACCAAGAAAACGTTAGTAATCTTTGGGAAGACCACGGCTGTCCATTTGACAAAATCGTATGATTTAAGTTTTAATCATGAAATGTGCATTTTGATGTTGGAGGTCATCCAAAGCATTCTTGCAACATGCAAATGTGATCACAAGTCCCTTGTACGGAAAATCTGGACCAACAATTTGAAAATTTCAAAAAGAGTTTGTTCAAAACACCAATTGGAATATTTCTCGACAAGGAGGTCTTCTCACCTGTTTTGCGATAGTGGTTTTTATAGGGGATGCACTCAATTCTCTACTAACATGTGCCTAGGTTTTAGGCTCATTCGCAGCGCGTACATTTTGATCGGTCGGGAGGTCTTTCACGGGACCGTAATGTTGGGCTTGGATATTGGTTTTCAAGGGGGACCCGCTTTGGAGTCGAGGCCATTGTATGAAAGTCTTCACCATCTGCTCTGGGTTTACAAGTCAAGAACCCTGCAAAATGAGAAAGAAATAGTCTTGCTCGTACCTCTTCGAGCTAAGCTATATGTTAACCCAAGTGTCTTAGTCAGAGAAGACTGTTTCAGGGTTGTAACATTGGTAGGATTGGGGACCGAAAAAGGCTTGTTTTTGGCCCAGAATTCGTGACGGGTTTGACATTGGTGATCATTGCTGATTTGCCACCTGTCCTTTCTTTTCTGCATCTTTAGCCTTTGAGGCGCGCAACCTATCTTGCAGCGTGCACCAGCTCTTTAAAGAGCGTCTCTTGTTGCATTCAGAGACTGACTCTCTCTATGTCTTTGTTCTGCACTTGATAGCATTTTAGGGAGCAGCCCTTTCAGATTTGGCTTCTTCAGGGATTTTCTCTTTTCCCATCCGGCTTCATTGTGGATCAATCAAACAACTTACACGAGCATCGGCCTTGCTTTTACCAGGCACTTTGCTTTTTCTCGATGTCGTGGATTCTTTTCTCATTTTCATCTTTTTTTTTTTTTTTTGAAATCCCTTAGTCTTGAGCTCTTCCGTTTCTAAAGTGATGCTGCATCCATCTTGAAATATGCAATGATCACCAACGGGCTCATGAAACGAATTTGCAGGCTCGACTTGGCTATGCAAAGGATTCAGTGTGTGGGTTAGAGAAATGAATGCTTCTCATCATCCTATGGCACTTGAATTACCATATAAACAACACACAAAGATTAATGTTAGTCCGAGCAAGAAAATTTCTAACCATTTTCTCCTGATACTGCTGGGCTCATCTTCATTTTGCCCCGATGTGGGGTGGTTCTCGACAGGGTTAAGAATGAAAACCGCCGTTCAAAGGGGTTATCAACGATCACCTGTAGTGTTTGGGGGATATGAAACGAATGCCTCCGTCGTCCCAACCCAAGTAATCGCTGCGAATGGTCCCTACTTCCGTAGGTCCAGATTTTGCTATCTGATCCGCTCTCCTTCTCTCTTAAATGTGTATAGGACGTGTTTTGACTAGGCTTGCCTCTCTTTGAGTAAACTTCCTTTTGAATGATTTGACAAATAATCATATTTGGAAAAATTCATTTCTTTCTTTCCCAAAATTTATCCATCGAGGGGATTTCGTGATGTATCGTGCATGTCTTATTCATGCTTTGGGCAACCTCCCAATTTAAATCATGAACGTCGATGCATTGGATAATTTTCATGACGGCTGAAAGTATTTTAACATTTTTTTATCTCCAGCTAACTGGGAAATGGATACTTACCTACCTGTCGTGGCTGCAGACCCCTGAAAATGTAAAAGAAGCATATCATTGCATATTCACGAATTTTTCAAAAATCGAAACGATACATCCTACCCTTGGTCATGTACTCTAACGAGTAGTACATGGGATGTAAAAACCTGTTCGTCTGTAAGGCGATTCCTCTGTCAAGGATAAATAACGAGTATCAATTCATATTCTCAAATTCAAGACAAATTGGAACGATATAACTTTACTCTTGGTTCTTGTTGACACCTGATTTTTGACCATTTATTATTGTGATTTTTATTCTTTAAAATTAATTAAAAATATCAAAAAAGGTCATAAAATCACAAAATCAACTTTGGAAGCCTTGGCCTAGCCTCGGGGACCAATTTTGAACAAAAAATATTTTTTGGTATTTTATAATATTTTTCGAATTTATTTAATTATAAAAATACCCAAAAAATCAGAAAAATACCATTCGTGGTCAGAAAAATACACAAAAATATTCAATAATTTTTTTTTTTAATTTCATCTTCAAGTGTGTCACCTTAAATATTGAAAATTCGGCTCGGGTCACTATGTTTCTTCACAAACATAAACTCGAACCGAGCAAAAAAATTCCTTTGCGAGTCTTTTAATTTTCAATTCTCACTTTTTATAAGCCATGACATTGAATCCTAAAGGCTAGAAGTGCAATTGGGTCAATTTGCCCTCCAATTTGATCAATTTTAACCAAAAGGGCTTAATTGCATATTTTTCTTTCGATTAGTCCCCGGTTTCACGGATCTTGAATTTCACACGGGTATACCCATTAAAATTCAACACCTCTACCCATAATTTTCATCATGCCCAATCCATTGGCGGCCTCAATTCAGGCTAATTTGGTCGTTTGGATGTATATGTATGCTCTACATATTTATACGTCATACGTATTTATACGTTATGCGTATTTATACTGTTTGGTAACCCCTTTAACTCTTGTAATAATAATAATGGTTATTATTTTTAACACCTTTGTTAGTGCTTTTTTAAATAGCATTTTTGTATTGTGAGTGCTATTGTTAGTGCTATTTTTAAATAGCATTTTTGTATTATAAATTGTTAGTGCTATTGTTAGTGCTATTTTTAAATAGCATTTTTGTATTATAAATTGTGAGTACTATTGTTAGTGCTATTTTTAAATGTCATTTATTTGTGAGTGCTATTTTTAGAAAGTATTTATTATTTGTGAGTGCTATTTTATAATACAATTTATTGGAAGGAATTTTTGGCTATAAAAGGATGGCAAGAGTTTTGAGGTTGGGGGGGAGACATTTTGTAGAGTATGCAAATTTTTGAGAGCTTAGAGAGAAGAACACAAACACTCTCTATATTCTCATAATCTTGAGTGAGCAAAATATACTAAGTTCGGAATATTGATTCCGCATATTGCTAGCACAATTGTTGTGGAGTTATTAGTCGTCTCCCCGTTCGTCAATTGGTGGTGCGTCCGAACTAGATGCCTAACACTTGTGGAGGCTGAGATCGAAGAACATCGAACCGACACCTCCGTTCAAGCACGCTACGAGAGGTAATCCATTTACTCCCTTTGAGGCTTTGTGATTTTTTTTTCGATTGAAATGCACCAAGTACGCCTCTGGAGATACATGTATGGGTTGTTATTTATTTCCGCTACGTGTTACGTGGATCCCAACAGTGGTATCAGAGCCGATCCTTAGGTGTTTTCGTGCATTTAATTGACTTTTTGCAATTTTTGCAATACTATGGCCAATATGTATTAACGAATTGTTCGTCTTACATGGCTAATGGAGGTTTATTATTTTATATGATAAATTAATCAACGTAGCAAAAATTGAGACTAAATCAATTTTGAATCGAAAATTTATGGCTATCTTATTTTACGTAAAAATTCTGAATATGATTCAACGTAGAATTTTTATTGTGCCTTCCTAAGTTTTAAATTGTGAATTTATTACTTACGTGGAAGGGTGGTGATCATGGAAAAATCCATAATCAATGTGATTGATGTATGTATGAATGTATGGTGATTATTTATATATTTGGGGTTGTAATTATTAAATGGAGGCTGCGTACTCCTTTTATTTTTCATGTAATCTTTATTTTTTAGCATAGTCAATTGTTGATGTAAATGCTACGAGGATTACGTGGAGGAGCCTTTTAAGTCGGCGAGCTCTTTGGAGCCCGATTCTTGAAGAGTTCAAGAAACCAAGGAGAAGAGAAGAGCGGCTCTCCGTTATTAAAATATTAAAATGATTAAATGTGGTCTCATTGGCTCGAGACCCATTAAATCATAATTCCATGATCACCACGTAGGATAGATGTTTATGTGATTGACATCTATTTTTTTTTTTATGATTACGTGAGCATGTTAAACTGGTTAATGTGCAAAGTCAGACTTACCTCACCCAAAATTGCGCCTGAATGAAATCCTAGTTAGGGAAAATCACTCGCGTTAGGTACCGAAAGGGCGTTGGTAATGACATCAACGTAACCAAGTCCCCGAACTCAAAATCTCTGGTTCCGCAGAATTGATCGATCTCTCCCAATCGGTCAATAAGGTTTCCGGTCTACCCTCCAAGAAAGACCGGTGGCGACTCCAAATGCATGCACAAGTTGCACATGCCACCACGACCACACTAAGGTCGAAAGTGATCGACTGTTATCGTCGAATCCCTTTGAAAAATACTCCCGCCACGATTTGGTATGGGCCTGGGAGGGCCCGCGCCGATCCAAGACCCGCGATCGGTAATCCATTAGCCGCGTCCGCTTTCGGACGGGTCGCGACAGCTGGCGACTCCGCTGGGGATCTTGTTCTAGAACCTATGGTTCTAGACCTCAAGTGGACTTAGGCCGTAATTAAAACGCTGAGTGATTTTTCTAACCCTGCAGGCGCTCTTGAAGGTGAGGTAAGTCCGCTCATGGTAGGTGTTATATGTTTTTGCTGATTGGAGAGATAAGGGGTGTAGTCCGTGATTAACATTGTCTTATGCAGGTTGGCGTAGGAATGTATGTTGTATGGATGATTTGAAGCGCCGATTGATAAACTGTTGTGCATGACTTGCATTGTGATACTCACAACACATGAACACACACAATCGCGCCTAAAACCCCGGGCGCCGCCTATAGGAAAACAATATAAGGGATTGAAAATGGAATCTCCGTGAGGAAAAACACGGGGTAATCCACTTTTCAATTCCGCTCATTTCGAATTATGGATTGGGTCCCAATGCAACGATAGTTGTGCAATGGAATCTACCCTTTCTAGAACTCGAGGTGGGAGCCTTGGCCTTAGGTTCCAAACCCTATCTTGATTCTTAGAGCCAAACCTCACTGGTCTCATGCGTATGTATGTGAATGATTGGTACACCTCGAAACCAAAAGGTCATTCAGCGCCGCTTATGAATCAAAATCCAAAAACTTGTGTGAAGAATCAATCGCGAGTTGAAACGAACCAGGATGGCATGGAAAAGCGCTAGACCACCTTGGAGAGTCAACTGACGAGGGCAAATGCCTCTTGACCGGGCAACCGAATCAAGGATAAGGACGTGTCATTCCTAATTGATTTTCAATCAGATAATGACATAATATTTCATATCTCTTCCTCTCAGGATAAGATGGTTAAAGACCAACAAAAGGGAGCTTGCCTTCCCTACAAAATGGAAAGGAGTGCACCTTCATCGGGCATCACCCATTGGGCTTGCAAAAACAAGATGGATTTATTGTGATGAGCCTTAAGTAGACAACGTGAAGCTGGGGCAACCTAATTTGGATCGACTCTCCCTAAGTCGAAAAAGTTGTATCCGTTCCAAATCGGATTGACCGGTTCACGAGTTGATATGGTTTTCCATTCTTGCAGGTGATGACAAAAATGAATGGGACCACTGAAAAATTTCCAGCATCTTGGATGCCAGAAGTGACCAGAGCGGGGATAGTAAATCCGTAATCGTTTCAATTAAAGCTCCTTACGCGGTGATTGACTCTTTCACTCCTTTCATCGCGCAGGTTGTTGAAGTACTCAATCACGAGTAAACCCATTTTTGCGGATGTCAAATAGCCTGAATGCGTCAATGCAGCAAAATGCAAAAGGGAGTTAGCTGGGGCAAGCGTCACCTAGCTACGACAAATCACGCCCAATTGGGGCAAGCGAATCATTTGTGCGCCGGACAAAGAATAACGTTTATTCTCTGGCAAAATCAATGGACGCAACTGTAGAGTCGTCCGCATCAGAATTAAACCCAAGATACGAATATGGGTGAACGGTAACCTTGTATCGTTCCATTTTGGTCTTCGAAGACCACATGCCTAACATGAGTTTTTACTCATTTAACAGGGAGTCGTTGGCACCGAAAGCCTCAAAAGAAAAGAACTCGCCAACGAGGAGGCGAATAAAGCTATTGACCTTGGGAGTCAGCACTCCAAGAAATGGTCTTTGATTATAAGACCTAGTGGAGGGTAAAAAGTGTCGCTTCTACGTCCCGTGCTTTGACATGCATTTTGATAAGATTTTCTTTTTTTCCTTGAATAAAAGGAACCTTGAAGAATGGCGCTGGAATGCGCCCAAAAACACAAATGGATCTCCTCTGGGGCAAATCCTTGAGAATGATTCATCGCCAACCAAACGGAGGGATCAGGACCACAAGATAGATGGCCAGATTCTGCAAGCCGCGCGTTTGTGTTCAAATGAAAACGCCAAGCAAGAACAATGCGGTATCGTTCCAATTGGTCTTGAATTTTGGAACACAAACTGACACTTATTGTTTGTTTTTGACAGGGGCTTGCCATCAGGGCAAAACGGGTTTTCACATCCCATGTATTACCCGTTGGAAATACATGACCAAGGGTAAATTGTATCGTTCTAATTTTTTGAAAAATTCGTGAACGTACAATAACATGTTTCTTCCGCATTTTCAGGGATCTCCAGCCTCTGGGGACAGGTAAGTATCCCTTTCCCCAATCCACTAAAGATGTTGAATAAAAAAACAGAGAAGAAAAGAAAAGCCTTCAGAATCTGATGTCTAGAAAAGACATAGAATTCAAACTTCATTGGCATTCATGTTTTAAAACAGGAGGTTGTCTGAACATGAATAAGGACATGCATAGTGCATCTTAAAATCCCCTTGGCGGGTAAAATTTTTGGAGAAAATGAAAGAAATTTTTTCCAATCAAAAGTTCAAAACTTTCAAAAGGATGTTTTCTCAGACGAGAGGCGAAAACCTAATCCAAACATGTCCAACACACACTTGAGAGATAAGTGGAGTGGGCAGGTAGCAAAATCTGGGTCTACGGAGGTAGGGACCATTTGCAGCGATTACATGGGTTGGGACGACGGAGGCATTCGTTTCATATCCCCAAACACTACAGGTGACCGTTGATAAACCCCTTTGAACGGCGCTTTTCATTCTTAACCCTGTCAAGAGCCACCCCACACCGGGGCAAAAAGGAAGTAAGTCCAGCAGCGTCAGGAGAAAATGGTTAGAAATTTTCTTGCTCGGACTAACATTAATCTTTGTGTATTGTTTATATGGTAATCCAAGTGCCATAGGATGACGAGAAGCATTCATTCTCTATCCCACACACCGAATCCTTTGCACAGCCAACTTAAGCCTGCGAATTCATTTCATAAACCCCTGTTGGTGATCATGGCATGTTTCAAGATAGAAACTGCATCACTCCAAGAACGGAAGAATCCAAGAGATGGGATTTATAGAAAAATTTCATATCGGCGTTTAAATGTGCTATGATTCAAGTTGTATATCTAGCACAATTTTCTGAACATCATGGTTCCAAAGGAAAAGAAAAGGCGGGATTTCAACAAAGAAAAATCCCCAGCAGCAAGAAAAAGCAAAGTGCCTGGTAAAAGCAAGGCCGATGCTCATGAAAACTGTTTGATTGATCCCCAATAAAGCCTAGTTGGGAAGAGAGAAAAACCCATAAAGGAGTCAGATCAAGAAGACTGCTCCCCAAATGATGTCAGCCGTGGTGCAAAAACACGGACAGAATTGTCAATCTCTTAATACCACAAGAGACGTTCTCTAAAGGACTTGTGCACACCTCAAAAGCGGTTGCACACCTCAAAAATTGAAGATGCAGAATGGAAAAGACATGTGACAAGTTTGCAATGATCACCAATGCCAATCCCCTCACAAATTCTGGGCCAAAAATAAGCCTTTTTCGGTCCCCAATCCTACAAATGTTACAACCCTGAAACAGTCTTCTCTGACTAAGACACTTGGGTTAACATATTGCTTAGCTCGAAGAAGTACGAGCAAGACTATTTCTTTCTCATTTTGCAGGGTTCTTCACTTGTAAACCCGGAGCAGATGGTGAAGACTTTCATTCAATGGCCTCGACTCCAAAGCGGGTCCCCTTTGAAAACCAATATCCAAGCCTAACATTACGGTCCCGTGGAAGACCTCCCGACCGATCAAAATGTATGCGCTGCGAATGAGCCTAAAACCTAGGCACAGGTTAGTAGGGAATTGAGTGCATCCCCTATAAAAAAAAACCACTATCGCAAAACAGGTGAGAAGACCTCCTTGTCGAGAAATATTCCAATTGATGTTTTGAACAAACTCTTTTTGGAAGTTTCAAATTGTTGGATCCAGATTTTCCGCGCAAGGGATTTGTGATCACATTTGCATGTTGCAAGAATGCTTTGGATAACCTCCAGCAGCAAATTTCATGATTAAAACTTAAATCATACGGTTTTGTCAAAATGGACAGCCGTGGTCTTCCCAAAGATTACTAACGTTTTCTTGGTGAAGAAAAATCTTTCAGGCTCAAACTTCTGCAGGATACCTGGAGAACCCAGCTCCCAGAATGTCGTCTCAACGGACCCAAGTGAAGCTTTGTCAAGATAAAATCTTTCACTGCTTCAAAATTGAATTCCCCGGCAAATTTCGGGATCTTGCAAAAGAAAGGGTGAGGATAGAACCCTTTTTCAAAAGAAGTCAGCAAACTGTCCCAGCAGGACGTGGAGAATCCTCGTCCTAGGACACCCTTTTCAAAACTTAGGCAGTCTCATCGGATGTGGAAAACCCTCGTCATGAGACACCTTTTCAAATATCAAACTGTCTCATCGGACGTGGAAAACCCTCGTCATGAGACACCTCTTCAAAATTCAGGAAGTCTCATCGGACGTGGAGAACCCTCGTCATGAGACCCCTTTTCAAATATCAAACTGTCTCATCGGACGTGGAAAACCCTCGTCATGAGACACCTCTTCAAAATTCAGGAAGTCTCATCGGACGTGGAGAACCCTCGTCATGAGACCCCTTTTCAAAATATCAAACAGTCTCATCGGACGTGGAGAACCCTCGTCATGAGACCCCTTTTCAAATTCAGGCAGTCTCATCGGACGTGGAGAACCCTCGTCATGAGACCCATTTTCAAATTTAGGCAGTCTCATCGGACGTGGAGAACCCTCGTCATGAGACCCATTTTCAAATTTAGGCAGTCTCATCGGACGTGGAGAACCCTCGTCATGAGACCCATTTTCAAATTTAGGCAGTCTCATCGGACGTGGAGAACCCTCGTCATGAGACACCCTTTTCAAATCAACTCAAGGTAGAAACCGCCTGAAGGGTCAATCAATGGTAGAAACCGCCTGAAGGGTCAAAACTAAGGTAGATACCGCCTGAAGGGTCAACTAAAGGTAGAAACCGCCTGAAGGGTCAACTCATGGTAGATACCGCCTGAAGGGTCAAACCAAGGTAGATACCGCCTGAAGGGTCAACTCAAGGTAGATACCGCCTGAAGGGTCAACTCAAGGTAGAAACCGCCTGAAGGGTCAAACTCATGGTAGATACCGCCTGAAGGGTCAACACAAGGTAGAAACCGCCTGAAGGGTCAACTCAAGGTAGAAACCGCCTGAAGGGTCAACACAAGGTAGATACCGCCTGAAGGGTCAACACAAGGTAGATACCGCCTGAAGGGTCAAACTCAAGGTAGAAACCGCCTGAAGGGTCAAACTCATGGTAGATACCGCCTGAAGGGTCAACACAAGGTAGAAACCGCCTGAAGGGTCAAACCAAGGTAGAAACCGCCTGAAGGGTCAACTCAAGGTAGAAACCGCCTGAAGGGTCAAACCACGGTAGATACCGCCTGAAGGGTCAAATATGGTAGAAACCGCCTGAAGGATCAGCCTAATGGTCCGATCCACCATACGGATCAAAACCTTGACAAATTCCAGACACGGAAAGAGTCGTTTCCCTAGGTAAACCATACAGTAGGTGAACCATTTCTGGTTCGATCCACCATACGGATCAAAATCCTTGGCAAATCCCAAAGTGTGGGACGCGCCTTCCTTAGGTTCCTACCAGTTAGGAATCCCATAATGGTATGACCTACCATACAGGTCAGAGCTTAATCTCCCTAGGATATTCTGAATGACGAGTCCTAGGTATCTGCTTGAAAGTTGTCGCAACCGGCAGCATCTGACAGGTGAGCTTCAGGTAAGCCTCTCTCACTCCGGCCCATGTTCAAATTGTTAAAGCAAACCGGGGATTAATTTGAGCTTTCATCAAAGGGCCTTAAGCGATCCAATGTCGTAGCATTTCTTCTCTCATTTTCCCAGTTGAGTCGGTTAGAAATCAGGTGCCACCTTATCTTTGAGAGAAACCTCTAACGAGATTCCTCTCAAAGAGGGGCAGCTGTTGACACCTGATTTTTGACCATTTATTATTGTGATTTTTATTCTTTAAAATTAATTAAAAATATCAAAAAAGGTCATAAAATCACAAAATCAACTTTGGAAGCCTTGGCCTAGCCTCGGGGACCAATTTTGAACAAAAAATATTTTTTGGTATTTTATAATATTTTTCGAATTTATTTAATTATAAAAATACCCAAAAAATCAGAAAAATACCATTCGTGGTCAGAAAAATACACAAAAATATTTAATAATTTTTTTTTTTAATTTCATCTTCAAGTGTGTCACCTTAAATATTGAAAATTCGGCTCGGGTCACTATGTTTCTTCACAAACATAAACTCGAACCGAGCAAAAAAATTCCTTTGCGAGTCTTTTAATTTTCAATTCTCACTTTTTATAAGCCATGACATTGAATCCTAAAGGCTAGAAGTGCAATTGGGTCAATTTGCCCTCCAATTTGATCAATTTTAACCAAAAGGGCTTAATTGCATATTTTTCTTTCGATTAGTCCCCGGTTTCACGGATCTTGAATTTCACACGGGTATACCCATTAAAATTCAACACCTCTACCCATAATTTTCATCATGCCCAATCCATTGGCGGCCTCAATTCAGGCTAATTTGGTCGTTTGGATGTATATGTATGCTCTACATATTTATACGTCATACGTATTTATACGTTATGCGTATTTATACTGTTTGGTAACCCCTTTAACTCTTGTAATAATAATAATGGTTATTATTTTTAACACCTTTGTTAGTGCTTTTTTAAATAGCATTTTTGTATTGTGAGTGCTATTGTTAGTGCTATTTTTAAATAGCATTTTTGTATTATAAATTGTTAGTGCTATTGTTAGTGCTATTTTTAAATAGCATTTTTGTATTATAAATTGTGAGTACTATTGTTAGTGCTATTTTTAAATGTCATTTATTTGTGAGTGCTATTTTTAGAAAGTATTTATTATTTGTGAGTGCTATTTTATAATACAATTTATTGGAAGGAATTTTTGGCTATAAAAGGATGGCAAGAGTTTTGAGGTTGGGGGGGAGACATTTTGTAGAGTATGCAAATTTTTGAGAGCTTAGAGAGAAGAACACAAACACTCTCTATATTCTCATAATCTTGAGTGAGCAAAATATACTAAGTTCGGAATATTGATTCCGCATATTGCTAGCACAATTGTTGTGGAGTTATTAGTCGTCTCCCCGTTCGTCAATTGGTGGTGCGTCCGAACTAGATGCCTAACACTTGTGGAGGCTGAGATCGAAGAACATCGAACCGACACCTCCGTTCAAGCACGCTACGAGAGGTAATCCATTTACTCCCTTTGAGGCTTTGTGATTTTTTTTTCGATTGAAATGCACCAAGTACGCCTCTGGAGATACATGTATGGGTTGTTATTTATTTCCGCTACGTGTTACGTGGATCCCAACAGTGGTATCAGAGCCGATCCTTAGGTGTTTTCGTGCATTTAATTGACTTTTTGCAATTTTTGCAATACTATGGCCAATATGTATTAACGAATTGTTCGTCTTACATGGCTAATGGAGGTTTATTATTTTATATGATAAATTAATCAACGTAGCAAAAATTGAGACTAAATCAATTTTGAATCGAAAATTTATGGCTATCTTATTTTACGTAAAAATTCTGAATATGATTCAACGTAGAATTTTTATTGTGCCTTCCTAAGTTTTAAATTGTGAATTTATTACTTACGTGGAAGGGTGGTGATCATGGAAAAATCCATAATCAATGTGATTGATGTATGTATGAATGTATGGTGATTATTTATATATTTGGGGTTGTAATTATTAAATGGAGGCTGCGTACTCCTTTTATTTTTCATGTAATCTTTATTTTTTAGCATAGTCAATTGTTGATGTAAATGCTACGAGGATTACGTGGAGGAGCCTTTTAAGTCGGCGAGCTCTTTGGAGCCCGATTCTTGAAGAGTTCAAGAAACCAAGGAGAAGAGAAGAGCGGCTCTCCGTTATTAAAATATTAAAATGATTAAATGTGGTCTCATTGGCTCGAGACCCATTAAATCATAATTCCATGATCACCACGTAGGATAGATGTTTATGTGATTGACATCTATTTTTTTTTTATGATTACGTGAGCATGTTAAACTGGTTAATGTGCAAAGTCAGACTTACCTCACCCAAAATTGCGCCTGAATGAAATCCTAGTTAGGGAAAATCACTCGCGTTAGGTACCGAAAGGGCGTTGGTAATGACATCAACGTAACCAAGTCCCCGAACTCAAAATCTCTGGTTCCGCAGAATTGATCGATCTCTCCCAATCGGTCAATAAGGTTTCCGGTCTACCCTCCAAGAAAGACCGGTGGCGACTCCAAATGCATGCACAAGTTGCACATGCCACCACGACCACACTAAGGTCGAAAGTGATCGACTGTTATCGTCGAATCCCTTTGAAAAATACTCCCGCCACGATTTGGTATGGGCCTGGGAGGGCCCGCGCCGATCCAAGACCCGCGATCGGTAATCCATTAGCCGCGTCCGCTTTCGGACGGGTCGCGACAGTTCTCATCCCGTTCTGATGTTGTGTATTGATATGAACAACATCTATCAAATCCGCCTATCCATTCTTGGAGTGTTTGCAACATCAATGGTTCATCTGCCCCCAGTTAGGCAACGTCTGTTCTGTTATTTGAACGCATGGCTCCTTGAGTGCTTTATCCATGTTTATCATCTGAGAAGGAAAAGAAAGGAGACATTACTTCAGTGTTTGATTGAAGATCGTTTAGGAACGATACATCGTTTTACCAAATAGGTGGCTTCGCGGCCAAACGTATTTCGTATTGTAGGGGTAGATCTCATTATACTCCGTGGGTGATAGTCATTGTTCGGGGAACTTGCTCCACGGATTAAGCGATTAATCCACGGCCCTCGGCTTGAAGATGCTCAAAGGGTGATGTTGACACTCACGCGCAATTAGTTCTAGACATTAATGAAAGATGTTCCCGTGGGAACCTTACAGTGCGATCAACAACATATTCAATAGGAGTGTTCCACCCCTTTCGTCTAAGCATTTTTCATCGAGTAACCATGCCTTGCATCAGACGTTTGGTCACCTGCCTTGCGTCACCACTGCGATGGCCCTCCGGCTCCAAATTGATCGAGCCAAAGATTGAACTCATCGCCAAGGAAATTGCTCGGGTCTTCGAGCCATTGATGTTCAAGTTGGGTATCAACAATTGTTGGGGGCAGATTTCTTTCATCGCCTTCATTGTGAAGGACAGGAGTCTTTGAGCTGGAACCTTCATCATTGCCCTGCTGGGGTCGAGACATACATTCCTGAAGAGTATTGATCCAAGTGTCCAGCTCCTTATCAAGGAAATCGCCTGTTCTTTCTAGCCCTTGGTGCCCATATTGGGTGTCGTCGACTGCAGGTGATGGATTCCTCTCTTTGCTCTCGCCGTGAGCAATTTGATCCCTCGAATTGGGACTTCCTCCGATGACCGGCAGGCTCATATGTGCACTCTCTACCAATGCCAGATCCACTTCAGGGATAGCATTAATAACTGATTCGCGCTCAAACTGAGGAATCCCTATGTGCTGGAACTGTGGCACATACTCTTGAGGAGTATTGAGATAGCTCGGCGGAGCATTCTGATTTGGGTTAGAAGAGTCGCTGACACGACTGCCAGTCCCGTCATTGCTGAAACACGGTTGGGTGCTCTCGGCTTTCCAATCATCGTGGTTGTAATTCTGCCCAGCACTTGAGCTCCAACTGGCTTTATGATGGTTTAACGCTATCCTTCCATCCCTTAGCAATCTCCTATAGTACTTGAGGTGAGACTCAACGTTGATTCTAGAGAGCCCCGGCACATTCATAATCTCGAGTATGCGTAGTGGGCTAGCCGAATCAACTCCCAGCTCTCGAATTGCATCAACAAATTTGGTGTGAAGTTCATAGGTCCAGTAAAACCTTGTTCTCTTATCACCCAAAATATCGTCAATACTTCGGTAGCTATTCTCTACGGGATCTAGTCGTTTCAAAAGTTGCCCAGGGAGGGACCCACCGACTTTGGATTGGCTGGCTGCGACAGCGAGTTCGTCATTGAGAGAACTCCCCCTGTGATGATTCATATCCCATTTCTCAGAGGATGTTGGTGTTGATCCTACGGTGTTGACTTGCTCATGCAGATCTCCGGCGGTATCTGGCTGTGTCGGAAAATGCTGTGGAGAATACGGTAACAGCTGAGCGTTATTAGTCAACAGGGATGGTTCATCGAGGAACACCTCGCCGAGGACAACAGGATTTCTACAATTAAGGCAGGTGGCCTTGGTCAGAGCTTCCTTATATCTCGCGCTTTCAGCTTGAAGCTTCTCATTCTCCTCCTTCAGGACTAGTAACTCATGGTCTGCGTATTGCTGTTTCACCCGGGTTCGTTTGTTGGCGAACCAAAACTTGACCTTCGAAAGCTCCAATCCTATTTTTCGGCTCAACTCCATTTTCTGTTGTCTGCTTGGAGTGGGGCATTCATTGAAGAAAGCCTCGAGCTCTCGGATTTGGCCTGGAGTGTGGCGTTGTAGTTGCTTTCTTTTCCGACTCCGGTCATCATTGTATACTCCTTCTTCGTAGCTGAAACCTAGAATTTCATCGCTGGAGGAGTCAGTCTCCACGGTCTTCGGGCAGGATTCAGCTCCAGGATCTTCAAAGTCTCCCAGCAGTTCGTGCTCAGAAATGTCCAGGTCGGGCGTTTCTAGCAGATGGGAATAACTTTTAAACATGATGGATCGGAGTATCTCGGGCTGATCTAGTTCCCTCAGCTTTCTCTATTCGCTCTTACGTGTTTGCTCACTCTAGAAATTTTCTCAAGTGATTGTGCGTGTCCTAGAACCATCCTTCAGGCTGCATATGAAGACCAGCAAGACAGCGCTCCTCCCGAGACCCTGCAATTACTCATCGTCTGTATTCCCCTTTCTTTTTCCTCGTGATAGGATCACAAACTCTCTTGCATTGATTCGGTTTCATCGAGTATTGCGCTCGTCCCCTAGTTCAGTCTTCAAAGTGGTGGGTCTACAATCTTTCGGCGCCTTTTATGATTTGCTAGGCCCGAGAACGTGGGGAACAGCGGCGGATCCGCAATTAATGACTCCGTTTAATTCATTTAGCCCCATGGGAGTTAACGCCATGACTTTCTCTCAACCCCTTTTCATCGTTTAAACGAAAGTGGCACTTCCCCTGTGCATGCTGTTACTCTTCATTTCAACATCTTGGGCGTTCGGTGAGGAATGAATTCGTGGCCACTCAAAATTTAAAGACCGTCCCTGGTTTCAGGCTTAATCTAACAAGGGATCATCGCAACTGAGCATGACGATGTTCGTCGATAGCGTTGGTTTTCATACATAATTAACTATAGCCATTAAAGAAAAATGTTCCCATAGGAACTTTACAATGGATAAAAAGAGTGATCCACTCGTGAACATGCTCTTCTTTCCATGGGTGATCGTAGCGACCAACCCATCGTGCCCCGAGTCGGGTGCTAGATCATGGATGTCCAAGCATGCCAGCTTCCCACTGATTGAACAAGGCATCGAGCCCCTCATCAAAGAAATCGTCTGTCGTGGGTTGACTAGCGGCAGGCAGAGCACCAACCGACTGCTGCTCGAGTGGAGGAGTGCGCACTCGCTGTACTTGTGATACGCGCTCTTGAGAAGTGTTGAAATGGCCCGGGAGGACATTTTGATCAGTTTTCAGTTTTCCGGTGGTCGGGTTGCTAGCTTGATTGACGCTTAGATTTGGCCGGGTATCTCTTGATGCCTGAGCATTACAATGGCGGTCGCCCCTAGCTTTTGAGCTCGAGACGGATTCCTCCCGGTTTAGCTCCGCTCGACGTTGTTTTAATAGCTTTCTGTAGGCAGCAAGGTGATTCCTGACCAGCTCCTTACTAAGCCCCGGTACATTCATGGCCTTAAATATGCGCGTCGGAGTTGCTGAGTCGATCCCCATTTGGTGAACCACGTCTAGGAATCTGGAATGCAGTTCAGGGGGCCAAGCGAACCTCCTCTTATCGTGGCCCAAAAGTGCATCGATGGCTGTTGACACCTGATTTTTGATCAGTCTTTCATAGTTTATTTTTTAAAAATTCATAAAAAATCTATAAAAAGTTAAAAAAATTAAAAAATCATCTTTGGTAGCCTTGACCAAGCTAAAGGAACCATTTTTGATAAAAAAAAAAATAATTTGTCATATTTTTTAATATTTTCCAAAAATAGAAAAATACATGAAAAATGAAGAAAAATAGCGTTCGATGTCGTAAAAATATAGAAAAATAGTCAATATTTTTATTTTAATTTCCTTTTCATTTTGAACTCATAAATAGTCAAAATTCAAGTTCAATTGCATGTATTTCTTCACGACGCATAGAGTTGAATTTGGCAAAAAAATGTCATTCGAGTATTTTAATTTGTAAATTTCTACATATTTTTTAGTCTTGACGTCCAATTAGATCGACCACCATCTACAATAAATTCCCCTTGCTGAATATTTTCGTTTTTGTTTCACATGATTTCATGATGTAAAACGCCGAGTGGATCCCTAAATATAATCGGGTCGGCATGAGCTCGATAGCTCGTCCAAGACCAAATCAGGGCACGACGAACCCAATGTGAGTACTCTCGAACTCCTTCGATGCTTCCTAATGCTTTTCTTAGGTTAGATCGTGTGTAGAATGGCTAGGACAGCTAAATCATTCTTGAGCTGTGATTGATAAATAGGGCCTTACTAGGAATGTCATGTGATTTATTTGCATATCTAGATTTCTTGAGTTGCGCATTTTATTACTGATTGTGATTGCTAGGATAATCACTCCTATCTGCATGAATTTTTAGATTTAGGGTTCATACCTTACTCATCCGCATGAATCTCAGGCTAGAAAATTCAGTCAACTTAGGTACCGAAAGGGCGTCAACTCTGACAGTTGGTGTAACTAAGTCCCCGAAACCATTTCTCTGGTTCTCGCAGAATTGAATAGAAACTCCCAACTATTCGATTGGGTGGTCCAATCACACTCTAAAAAAATGATTGGTGGCGACTCCATGGCATGCACACTTAGCACATGTCACTAGACCACACTGAAAGTCGATCACGCATACCTCCGTTGCGATTTGGGTAATGGGCCTTGGGAGAGGCCCGCGTCCGACCAGACAGGACGGCCCATTAGCCCTCGAGAGCCTGACAACCTCAAGAGGGTCGCGACAGACTGGCGACTCCGCTGGGGACTGGTTCTTAACCATTTAGTGGACTTGAGCCGATTAAAAAGTTGATTGATTCTTCTAACCTAATTTTATGCAGATGCTCTCGAAAGTGAGGTGTATATGCTAACGAATGTGTTAGATGTTTTTGTAGATGGGAGAAATAAGGGGTGAAGTGCTTGTTAACTTTGTTTTATGCAGGCAGGAGTTTTGGATGTATGATTGTGTGGATGTTTATATTGAAGCGGTGATTGTTAAATAAAATGCATGTCTATTGCTTTAGCACGACACAATGAATACACACAATTGCGCCTAAAACCCCAGGCGCCCTCTTTAGGAACACAATAGAAGGAATTGAAAATGGAATCTCCGTGAGGAAAAACATGGGGTAATCCACTTTTCAATTCCGCTCACTTCGAACTATGGATTGAGTCCCAATGCAACGATAGTTGTGCAATGGAATCGGCTCTTCCCAGAATTCGAGGTGAGAACCTTGGCTTTAGGTACCAAGCCCTATCTTTTGATTTTTAGGAGTTTTCCCTCACTTGTCTCATGCGTTTGTCTATGGAAGGTTAGTATACCTAACACTGCAAAAAATACAGAGAAGCTTGATTTTCTCTTAAGTTTGGTTGGTAAGACTTTTCTATCCCTCGAACTTGTTACAGCTCTTAATCATTATATTCATTGCATAATTCCGGTGATTGGATTAAATGCCATTTTGAGGATAGATATGTGTGTTTTCCTCCCAATGTTCTTGATGGAAGATGAAGATGGTGTCATCCCATTACGAGCGCCAAGTGGACAAGAAGAGCCTAAGTATTAAGATCACATTCCTTTGTTTTATTTTTCATTTCTAGCCTTCTTGTATAGGATTTATTTTGCTGAGATCCTCTCTATCTGATCCCTTAGATTGACTGTATTAGGCATCTATTTGTGTTTATATACATTCAGATTGAAATTTGTTGTATTTCTATTGACTTGTCATTGGAATGTGATAGTGGCATTTCTTCTAATCACTCGAATACTCCAAAATCAATTTTATAATTCCTTTGGATGAAATTGAAATTGGAAGTCTTATACAACCTTTTGGCCGTATAGGGCAATACAATCCCAATTTCGCCAGAAGGAACTATAAACTTGAATTGGTTCATGCATGTTTTGCATCATTGGTAATCCACAATAATTGATCAAGAGTATTCGTGTTTTTCAAATTTAATGAAAAGATAGATATCCAAATTACTCTCGTTCTTAGCAAACAGCTTTAATTTGGATATCGTATCTTCAATTGAATTTAAAACACATCGTAATTGTGTACTTTTGAACATTCCATTGATTTTCTTGGAATTGATCAAAGGCGATTATCGTGAATTACATTTCTTTCAATGATATGCTTTCCTTTGAGGAATATTGATAAAAGCTTTTGCACAAGGCCAAAATCCTTGTAAAAGCTCTTATCCCTATTAATCACAAGTAAGCATAAAATTGAAAGGATTTATGCTTTATTTTTCAAATTCTTTCTTCTGATTCTGCCTTTTCATTTGAAACAGGTTAAAAACAAGTAGAGAAGAGAAGTCTTTTTGTGGATAATCGCGGTGGGAGGTTCCTTTATCCGATCATAAGCAAGATTAAAAAATCAAGATGTACACGCTCGAATCATCAATGTCAAAGCGCAGCTTGCCTAGGTTGAGAGTGGTCAGGTGTTCGAGAAAGTCAGCCATACAGAAGTTGAGACACACACATTAGAGCTTTCATTCATTTCGCTCAATCGAGGGACCTTAAAAGCAGATCATACAAATCATCGGGGTGGAAACATAAAACCGCAATGAGCCCTAATTAGCATCACAAAGGAACCTAGTTGGCCCTCCATATTATTGATGCTTTGCTTATACTCACCACCTCGAGACTCGAGATCTGCAAGCTTAAGAAGAAGGCGTTTACATTCCCATTTAAGATCGGCAACCTTGGTCCCGTGATCTTCGGCGGCTATTTCCAGGTCCCGAACTAGTCCTCTCCCATGGGCTATATCCGCGGTAATGCTGTCAAGCCTTTCTTCCTGCCACTCACATTGAAACTTCAACACGACATTACGACGGTCGTGCTCATAGGTGGTCAGGGATAAGGCCAAGCGCTCCACCAAATTTCCCCTCTCGCGAAGCAACATCGAGACTCGCTTGTTGGCGAACTCAACAGCCTTTCTGTGACTATCGGCCACAAGGTTGGCCAACACCAAGCAGTTGGACCGATCCTCATAGCGAGCTCGCAAAACGTGAGCCACGGTAGCTTTTCGATGAGCGACACGGTAAGTCTCTAAAAAGTTTATAAAGAGGGTTGGGAAGATTCTATATTCCCTCTCTAAATTAGTGCCCTCGATGGAGGTGGTGTCTATTTCCACGAGCAAAATACGGATTTCATCTTCAGTTTCTGGGTGGTCGGCTATATGAGCATAGCCTCGACCGAGGAGGTTATAGAGTTTTTCCCACTGGGCCAAAATTTTGGCCGAGAAAGCGCGAATAGGAGAGGAGGTCATTTTCGTTGGAGTGAGGGAGAAGAAGATGAGTGTGGTAGAGTGATTAAAATACGAAAAGACAATTATGTAAGAGTGTTAATCTTCTCTGCATTAACTCCTCCTTTTATAGCAACTCGAGAATGAAGAAAGGCATAGCAATAATGCTCGTGGAGCCAAGTTAATTGGGTAAAGCAATGGTGGCTCTTTCGGTGAACCATCAGATCTATCCCAGTCCGCGATTTCAGGCTTGATAAACCTAAAAAAGTTGTAAAAAGATATGTCGGTGTCACCATATTAAAATTGAACGGGAGTTAAGCGCAACTATCGAAAAAAGTTGCGAAAGGATTTGGCGGTCCCATCATATTAAAAAACTGAGCGGGAGGCGAGCGTAGTTCCACCTTTTTGAAAATAAGTGGGAGACAGACATGGATATCGAGAAAAGGAAATCGATTTGGTGTCCCTCCACGTTGAAAAGAAGAAAGAAGACGACAAAGCGGGAAATACGAAATCTTGGGAGCAACGCTTGCCTGATGATCTTCATCCATGTTTAAAGAACGTTTCATGGGCATACAGAACCACTCAAAAGAAAATTTAGAGAGAGTGAGCATACATGAGAGAGTAGAGAACCCTGAGCGAGCAAAAATTGATCGAACATTTTTCGATCCAACATGTTTGAGGGTTACCATCAGTTGCTAGAGGCGACTGATCCAAAAATCTCAGAAAATGAACTACTGAGAGATCTCGAAGATTCTAGGATGGCGTCTGGTACCAGAACCACAGAACCCAACCCTTTCGGCAACGAAGTTCAGGATCTCAGCAGCGACGACAACAGCAGCAGCGATGGTCAATCCCGGAAAAGGAAACGTCGCCAGTGCCACACTCAGAATGAAATCCAAGAGCTTGAAGCTTTCTTTAGTGAATGCCCTCTCCCGAACATGAAACAAAGAAATGAATTGGGCCAGAAGCTAGGGATGAAACCTTTGAGGGTCAAGTTTTGGTTTCAAAATAAGCGAGCCAAATTGAGGGCTCAACACAGACGTCAAGAACTTGCGATTCTAAAGGAGGAAAACGAAAAGCTTCGAGCGGAGAACATGAGGTATAAGAAAGCTCCCAGCACTATCGCTTGCCTTAATTGCGGTGGCCCTATCACTCTCGGCGAAATGTTCCTTGATAAGCCTTATATCAGGATTGAAAATGCTCATTCACCACCCCACTCCCTCGAACCATCTTCGATACAATCGGATTTTGTTGGAGATATGCATGAACAAATCAATTCTACGAAGTCAATACCGATGCCTTCTAAAGGATGTGATATGCGTCACCATGATTGGAGTTTCCTTAACGATGAGCTTACTATCACGACCGACCAATCCAAAGCTGATGAATTCCCTCCACAACAACTTCCGGCTCGATCAAATCCTACTGGAAATAGGCCAGAGAGCAATAGCCAAGTTGTCAACACTGTTCCGGGTCGCAAGAAGACGAGGGTCAATTGGTCCCCCGAGCTTCATCTCAAGTTCCTTAGTGCGGTTCAGCAACTAGGGATCAACTCAGCATATCCAACGCGCATACTTGAGATCATGAACATACCAGGACTCACTAAAGATGGAGTCGCGAGTCACCTCAAGAGCTACAGAAGGGCGCTAAGACAGCGCCACACAGCACTGAACCTGAAAGAACTCAACTTGTGCCTAAACACTAGGCATGGCTATAACTACAATGCCCCTGAAGTAAGAAATACCCTGCCGAATCTAGGCACCGACCAAGCTGGTAGCAGCACCATTGACTACTTGGGCGCTAATCAGAATATTCCCCTGAATCATCTCAGCACCCCTCAAGAGTATATGCCACAAGTGCAGCAGGTACGAACTCCTTGGTTTGAGCAGCAACTTTTCGCTAGTGCTCTTCCTATCCCCGATCAACATATTGCGCCTAGTGTTCAAAGATCTGCCCGGCTTGGGCATATGATTTCGGAAGATCAAGCGGGCGGATGCTCTGAGGATTTTTGTTTCTTCCATTCCCAAATGGAAGGTGCTTTTGATAGTGAACCGATCAATCATCCTCTTATAATCTCGAGCAACGACGAAGGTTCTAGCTCGAAGAATCAGATCGCTCACAACAGAAACAGGAATCCTTCAACGCCAAGCGATGATGGTCAACCCGAATATCAGTTGCTCGAAGAATCAAAAGATTTCCTTGATGAGGAGCTCCATATCTGGATCGATCAGTTTAAAACTGATGGACTTATGAAGTTATGATCCAAAATGACGATTATATGTCTGATTCATGGTGTAACTGGCTGATCACCGAGAATCCTCAAGGGAACTAGGCACATGTGACTGGATGTATCATTAATCTTTCTGTCATAAAGTCTTCCATGCAAGATAATCTTCCTTAATGCCTAGAGTTAATCTGGGGCAGCGATCAGTACTACCTGCGAGCATCATCATGCTTGAGTGCGACAATCCCTTGTTAGATTAGAGTAGAGGCGAATCAATTGAACGCCACGAAGAAAAACATTTAAAGGCTTCACATAGGAAAATGCGAGCAAAAGCCCGAGCGAGCTCAAAGACGGTTAGCTCTGTATCGTTCTAAGGGACCTTTAGTCGTTATGAACTCTAAATTGAGCTTGTTTCATTCTCGATGGGGGTCGCTAACTGCTTCAAGAATTTTATAACAAAAAACGAACCAGTTAGGGACGCCAATAGTGCTGTGTCCTGGTAGTCAGTGAAATGGAAGTGGTACGAAACGTCAGGAGTTCGATCTCGGGATTGAAAAATCATTTTATCAGTTGGTCTATCACCCGATGAAGTTCAAAGAGATTCGACGCAGATGACTATAGAACTTGGGGCAATTCGAAAATCATCGATTCATTTTCATCAAGCGGCGAAGTTGGTATTGTAAAATGTGAAGCATGCAAATGACAAATCCGAAGCAGAAGGAGATGAATCATGATTCGCTTATCCAAGGTCGGGATTTCAACCTTCGACTAAAGCCAAATCTAGGATGAGTTTTTGATGTTGCCCACTCGACAAAACCCATCTCCACTGAAAATGGGGGCAAACCATTCCTACATCCGGAAAGCATGTCGAAGCCGAAGACATCAAATTCATCGTTTAATCCGTGGGGCAAGTCCTTGAAGAGATAGTTATCATCCGCAGAGCGTAATGGAATCCATCCTTTCAATGTAAAACGCATTTGGCCGCGGAGCCACCCATTTGGTAAAAAGAACGTATCGTTCCTAAATGATTTTCAATCAGATGCGGGGATAATGTTCTCTCATTTTCCTCTCAGGTGATGAACAGAGACGAGGCACCCAAGAAGCCATGCATTCAAATAACATAACAGTGCATGAAACACGCCCAAAAAGATGAATGAATCTCCTCCGACGTAAATCCTCGAGGTGGATTCGTTGCCCAACCAAACGAAGAAATCATGGCCACAAGCTTGAGGGCCGGCTTCTACAATCTGCACATTGGCATGCAGAATGGAATTCAAATCAAGAGTAAAGTAGTATCGTCCCAATTTGTTTTGAATTTGGAAACCCAAAATAATGCTTAATATTTATCCTTGGCAGGAGCTCGCCATCAGGGCAGACATGTAAGTTTCATTTTTCTCCAAAAACCAAGAAGTCGAAAGAACTTTAGAACACCTAACAATCTTGTGTTACTATGTGAAGTGCAGATTTTCACAACCCTTGTACACTCGTTGGAGCATATGACCAAGGGTAAGATGTATCGTTCCAATTTTTGTAAATTTTTAGAATATACGATGACATATCCCTTTTATATTTCCAGGATCTCCAGCCTCGATGGGCAGGTAAGTATCTCTTTTCCCAATTCATTGGAGATTAAAAACTTTCAGAATTAATTCGATTCTCACATCTAAAAAGACATAGAATTCTTACTTCATTGACATTCATGTTTTAAAACATGAGATTGTCTGAACATGAATTACACATGTATGGTGCATCACAAAATCCCTTTGAAGGATAAATCTTGATGAAATGAAATGAATTTTTCCAACAAGATTCGTTTGAACTGTTCAAAAGGGTATTTTCTCATAAGAGAAGCGAGCCTAATCCAAACACGTCCCATACACACTTGAGAGATGAGGAGATTGGAAATCATAGCGAAACCTTAACCTATGGATATAAGGGTCATTCGCAACGATTACATGGATCGAGATGACAGAGGCATTTATTTCTTCATTCCAAACACTACAGATGCCCATTGAGAACCCCATTGAACGGCGATTTTCATTCTCAACCCTGTCAAGAACCACCCCACATTGGGGCAAATGAAGGTTAGTCCAACAGTATCAGAAAGTAAACGGTTTGAAATTTTTTTGCTCGGACTAACATAAATCTTTGTGTGTTGTTTATATGATAATCCAAGTGTCATAGGATGACGAGAATAATTCATTTCTCTATCCTACACACTGTTATCCTTTGCACGACCAAGTTGAGCCAGCAAATTCATTTCATCAACCTATTGGTGATCATTGCATATTCCAAAGCAAAGGCAACATCACTTTAGGAATGGAAGCGTGCCAAAGTTTAAGTTGCATATCTAGCATGATTGCCGAAAATCCAAGCTCCAAAAGAAAAGAAAAACACGGGATTAAAAAGAGGGGGAAAAGAAAAATCCCTAGACATCAAGAAAAAGCAAAGTGCATGGTAAAAAGCAAGGCTGATGTCTATTCAAAATATCCCCAGTAAAGTCTAGATATACGATGAAAAGACCCTGCAAAGGAGTCAGATCAAGATGACTACTCTCCAAATGATGTCGTGCTCAAATTGCAAACACACAAACAGACGGTCTCTTAATGTAACAAGAGACGCTTTTAAACATCCTTGTGCGCTCTAAAAGAGGAGTGTACACTTCAAGAAATGGAGATGTTCTTCGAAGGACATGTGGCAAATTTGCAATGATCACCAATGCCAAACCCTTCACAATTTCTAGGCAAAAAATAAGCCTTTTTCGGTCCCCAATCCTTCCAATGTTACAACCCCGAAGCAGTCTTATCTGACTAAGACACTTGGGTTAATGTATAACTTAGCTCAAAGAAGTACGAGCAAGACTATTTCTTTCTCATTTTACAGGGTTCTTGACTTGTAAACCCGGAGCAGATAGTGAAAAATTTCGTTCAACGGCCTTGACTCAAAAGTGAGTCCCCCTTGGAAACCGATATCCAAGCCTAACACTACGGTCCCGTGAAAGACCTCCTGATCGGTCGAAATGTATGCGTTGCGAATGATCCTGAAACCCAGGCACAGGTCGGTAGGAAATTGAGCACTTTCCCTATTAAAGATCATTATCACAGAGCAGTGAGGAGCCTTCTTGGATGAGAAATACTCCAATGGATGTTTTGAGCAAACTCTTTTTGAAATTTTCAAATTGTTTGATCTAGAGTTTCCGTGCAAGGAATTTATGATCACATCTGTATATGGTAGGAATGTTTTGGATAACCTCCAGCAATCAAAATGCACATTTCATGACTAAAACTTAAGTTGTAGAATTTTGTCAGTTAGACAATTATTGTCTTCCCAAAGATTACTAATATCTTCTTGGCGAGGAAAATTTTTTCAGGTCTAAGCTTTCTGCAGGACTTTTGGCCGCCCCAAAGACTGGGTGCGTCATCCTTAGGTGAAGCCTTTTAGTAGGCAAATCTTTTCTAAGACCGATCCACAGAATGATCGAGTCTCCGACTAGCCCCAAAGAGCGGGTACGTCATCCTTTGATTCATATCAATTTGGAATCTCATAAATGGTAGAAACCGCCTGAAGGGTCAACTCATGGTAGAAACCGCCTGAAGGGTCAACCAATGGTAGAAACCGCCTGAAGGGTCAAAACAATGGTAGAAACCGCCTGAAGGGTCAATGTATGGTAGAAACCGCCTTAAGGGTCAACCAATGGTAGAAACCGCATGAAGGGTCAATGAATGGTAGAAACCGCCTGAAGGGTCAAAGGACTGGTAGAGACCGCCTGAAGGATCAACCCAATGGTCCGATCCACCATACGGATCAAAACCTTGATGAATCCCGAACGCGGGAGGATTCGTTTTCCCTAATAAGCCTTACATTAGGCAAGCCATTTCTAGTTTAGTCCACCACACGGATCAAAACCCTTGGCAAATTCCCAAATGTGGGATGCGTCTTCCTTAGGTTCCTATCAGTTAGGAATCCCATTATGGTTTGACCTACCATACAGGTCAGAGCTTAACATCCCCAGGACACTCCGATGACAAGTCCTTAGGAATCTACTTGAACCCATCAGACACAGAAAATGCCGCAAGCATTCGACAGGTAAGGGGCAGGGAAGTCTATCTACTCCTTAACTTTCTTATATCATATCAGGGAATTGAACGAGCACATCTCTTTTTAAGGAAAAGCACACATTGATGGACATGAAAATTGGATGTCATGATTTCTTTTCTTTTCCCAGTCGAGTCGATCGGAACACAGGTGTCACCTTGTCTTTGAGAGAAATCTCTGACGAAATTCCTCTCAAAGAGGGGCAGCTGTTGACACCTGATTTTTGATCAGTCTTTCATAGTTTATTTTTTAAAAATTCATAAAAAATCTATAAAAAGTTAAAAAAATTAAAAAATCATCTTTGGTAGCCTTGACCAAGCTAAAGGAACCATTTTTGATAAAAAAAAATAATTTGTCATATTTTTTAATATTTTCCAAAAATAGAAAAATACATGAAAAATGAAGAAAAATAGCGTTCGATGTCGTAAAAATATAGAAAAATAGTCAATATTTTTATTTTAATTTCCTTTTCATTTTGAACTCATAAATAGTCAAAATTCAAGTTCAATTGCATGTATTTCTTCACGACGCATAGAGTTGAATTTGGCAAAAAAATGTCATTCGAGTATTTTAATTTGTAAATTTCTACATATTTTTTAGTCTTGACGTCCAATTAGATCGACCACCATCTACAATAAATTCCCCTTGCTGAATATTTTCGTTTTTGTTTCACATGATTTCATGATGTAAAACGCCGAGTGGATCCCTAAATATAATCGGGTCGGCATGAGCTCGATAGCTCGTCCAAGACCAAATCAGGGCACGACGAACCCAATGTGAGTACTCTCGAACTCCTTCGATGCTTCCTAATGCTTTTCTTAGGTTAGATCGTGTGTAGAATGGCTAGGACAGCTAAATCATTCTTGAGCTGTGATTGATAAATAGGGCCTTACTAGGAATGTCATGTGATTTATTTGCATATCTAGATTTCTTGAGTTGCGCATTTTATTACTGATTGTGATTGCTAGGATAATCACTCCTATCTGCATGAATTTTTAGATTTAGGGTTCATACCTTACTCATCCGCATGAATCTCAGGCTAGAAAATTCAGTCAACTTAGGTACCGAAAGGGCGTCAACTCTGACAGTTGGTGTAACTAAGTCCCCGAAACCATTTCTCTGGTTCTCGCAGAATTGAATAGAAACTCCCAACTATTCGATTGGGTGGTCCAATCACACTCTAAAAAAATGATTGGTGGCGACTCCATGGCATGCACACTTAGCACATGTCACTAGACCACACTGAAAGTCGATCACGCATACCTCCGTTGCGATTTGGGTAATGGGCCTTGGGAGAGGCCCGCGTCCGACCAGACAGGACGGCCCATTAGCCCTCGAGAGCCTGACAACCTCAAGAGGGTCGCGACAATGGCTTGACGACTGATTAACTCATCTCCAGCAGGACCCGACCCTATCGAAAATTGTTGTGCATGAGGCTGATATGCTTTGAGCTGGTCGGCGGTAACGTCCAGCTCCTTGAAACTATAACTCCAATCAAAGCGATGCAAATCCCATCCCCCAGGAGGCATTTGTATCATCTTTGTAGGATCATCCTGCTCATGCGTGACTCCGGCAAAATCTGGTTGAGCAGGAGATGCCCCGAGAGAGTAGGGCGGTAAATGAACGTCTTCAATCATCGCGTGAGGCTTATCGGGGGATATCTTACCGAGGGCGACGAGGTTATCGCAATGAGGGCAAACGGTAATATTGAGAGCTTTTTCATACCTCATGTTTTCTGTTCGCAGCTTTTGGTTTTCTTCCTTTAAAATCTCGACCACCTGACGTTTGCGTTGAGCCCTCGATTTGGATCTCCTATTTTGAAACCAAAACTGGATCCTCGACTGATTAATCCCCAACTCCCGACTCAATTCAATTCTCCACTTCTTTTTCATGTAATGGCTTTTACTGAAAAGGGTTTCCAGCATTTGGGTTTCCTCCTGAGAGTATTGGTGAGGACGTCTTCTTTTCCCGAGTTGAGCATTGTGGATGTCGTTGTCGTCGTCGCTGTGATCTTGATTTCCGTTGCCAGAAGTGTTGGGCTCCATGGTTTTGGCGTTAGACTTGATCTTGGAATCTTCGAGATCCCTCTGTGGTTCAATTTCTGAGATTTTTGAGTCAGTCGCCTCTAGCAGCTGACAATAACCTCTTAAATATGTTGGATTGAGAAATGTTTGATTGGTTCTTGCCCACTCAGATCTCTACTCTTTCCTGTATGCTCACTCCCTATAAAGTTTTCTTCGAGTGACTTTGCATGTTCAGGAGACGCTCCTCAAGCATCATTAGGCAAACGTTCCCCCTCAAGACCTTGAATTTCTCGCTTAGCTTTTCAACGTGATGGGACTGCCAAACCCTGTTAGGGCTCTCTTCGATAGTTGCGCTTTCCTCCCACCTAACTCTAATAATGGTGATCCCGACAAATCTTTTGCATCTTTTAATTGATGAGCCGAAAATCGCGGACCGAAACGAATCCAATGGTTCTCGTGAGGGGACCTCCTGCTTTACCCCCTAACTGGGCTCCACCAGCATTATTACTGAGACCCTTCATCATCCTCGAGTCGCTATAAAATGAGGAATTAATGTATGGAAGGTTAACGTTTTTGCATAATCAGCTTCTTCCTTCTAATCTCTCTGTTAAACTCGTCTTATTCTCAAGCCAACCCAACGCAAATGGCCTCCTCTCCCGTACGCACTTTTTCAACTGATGTCTTGGCCTAGTGGGAAAAGCTTTATAACCTACTGGGTCGCGGTTACGCGCACATAACCGATCATTCTGCAACCGCGGATGAAATCCGTGTCCTGCTCGAGGACTTAGATACCACTTCCCTCGAAGGTACTACTCTGGGGAGGGAATATAGAACTTTCCCGACCCTCTTTGCACACTCCTTAGAGGCCTACCGTGTTGCTGATCGGGAGGTTCTCGTGGCTCGCGTCTTGCGGGCTCGTTACCAGGATCGGTCTGATCATTTGGTGCTGACCAACTATTTGGCCGATAGTCACAAAAAGGCCGTCGAGTTTGCCAATGAGAGGGTCGCGACGTTGCTTCGCGAGAGGAGAAAACTGGTGGATCAATTGGCCCTATCCCTGACCGCTGGCGAGCACGACCGCCACAATGTCCTATTGAGGCTGCAAAGCGACTGGCAGGAAGAACGGCTTGACAAAATAACCGCAGACATAGCTCACGGGAATGGATTAGTTCGGGACTTGGAAATAATCACCGAAGAACATGAGGTCAAGGTCACTGAGGTTAAGGGAGAATGCAGAAACATTTTCCTCAAGCTCGCGGACCAGGACATGCGGAGTCGCGAGTACGGGCAGAGCATTAACAACATGGAGGGTCAGTTGGGCTCCTTTGTGTCGTTAATTAGGGCTCACTTTGGCTTTACTTTTCCGCCCCGAATTGTATGACCTGCTTCTGAAAACCCTCCGCTGAGTAAAATAAATGAAAGTTCTTGTGTGTGTGTTTTAGCTTCTGTATGGTTCATTTCTTCGAGCATCCGAACATCTTCAACTTGGGTGAGCCGAACCATAATATCAATAAGCCGAGCAAATATGTCCTGATTTTATAACTCGCTCATGATCAGATGGAAGAATAGTTGTAGATTTGTCCAAGAAAAGATTTCTCTATACTACTTGTTTTTCACCTGCAAATGAAAAGACCGAGTCAGAAGGAATAATCTGAGAAAGAAAGCATAGACCCATTTCAATCTTATGCTTGCTCGTGATTAATAAGGACAAGAACTTTTACAAGGGTTTTAATCTTGTGCGAAAAGTTTTTATCGATATTCTTCGAAAGAAAGCATACTATTGAAAGGAATGTAATTCACGATAATCGCTTTTGATTAATTTCGAGAGGAATGAATTACTCAAAAGGGCAAGACATAATAACGTGTTTTAAATTCAATTGAAGATATGGCATCCAAATTAAGGTCGTTCGCTAAGAACGAAAGTAGTTTGGACATCTATCTTGTCATTAAATTTGAAACTACACTGATATTCTTGATCAATTATCGTGAATTACCAGTGGTGTACAACATGCATGAACCAATTCAAGTGTGTAGTTCCTTCTAGCGAAATTGGGGTTGGATTACCTCACACGACCAAAAGGTCGTGCAAGGCTTCCAATTTTAATTTCCTCTAAAGGAATTATAAACTTGACTTGGGAGTATTCGGATGATTAGAAAAAATGCCACTATCACATTCCAATGACCCGTTAAAAGAAGTACAACCAAATTCCATCTGAATGTATACACCAATAGATCCCTAATACAATCGCTCTAAGGGGTGAGATAGAGAAAACCTCAGTAAAATAAACCCTATACAAGAGGACTAGTAATGGAAAATGACATAAAGGAATGTGATCCTAACGTTTAAGGATGCCCCAGTTTTGATCTGTGCCTTCAGGATCACTTGCCCCAACTCGTCATCTTCATTGGATGATACCTCAATAATGTCCATAGTATGCTCCTTATCGCACACTCGGTGTTCGTCGTGGGATATCACCCTCTTCGTCTTCTATCAAGGACGTTAGGGACAAACGCACATATCTATCCTCGAAATGACATTTAATCTAATCACCAGAATGCAATGAATGAAATGCCTATATTTATATGAACAGTGATAGATTTGGGGGGATAGAGAGACTTACCAACCCAACTCGTCGATTTATGTGCGGTTTTAGGTGTACCAACCGCCCAAAAACATGCGCATGAAACAAGTGATGGTAAACTTCTAAAAATCAGAGGGTTTGGCACCTAAGGTTAAGGTTCCCACCTCGAGTTCTAGAAAGAGCAGATTCCATTGCACAACTATCGTTGCATTGGGGCTCGATCCATAGCTCAAAATGAGTGGAATTGAAAAGTGGATTACCCCGTGTTTTTCCTCACGGAGATTCCATTTTCAATCCCTTCTATTATTTTCCTATAGACGGCGCCCGGGGTTTTAGGCGCGGTTGTGTGTATCTTCGGTGTCGTGCTAAAGCGATAAACATGCATCTTATTTAACAATCACCGCTTCAATATAAAACATGCACACAATCATTCATTCCTACGCCAACCTGCATAAGACAATGTTAATCACAGACTACCTCCTTATCACTCCAATCTGCAAAAACATATAACACCTATCATAAGCGGACTTACCTCACCTTCAAGAGCGCCTGCAGGGTTAGAAAAATCACTTAGCGTTTTAATTACGGCCTAAGTCCACTTGAGGTCTAGAACCATAGGTTCTAGAACAAAGTCCCCAGCGGAGTCGCCAGCTGTCGCGACCCGTCCGGAAGGCGGACGCGGCTAATGGATTACCGATCGCGGGTCTTGGATCGGCGCGAGCCCTCCCAGGCCCATACCAAATCGCGGCGGGAGTATTTTTGAGGGATTCAATGATAAGAGTCGATCGCTTTCGACATTCAGTGTGGTCGTGGTGGCATGTGCAACTTGTGCATGCATTTGGAGTCGCCACCGGTCTTTCTTGGAGGGTAGATCGGAAACCTTACTGACCGATTGGGAGAGATCGATCAGTTCTGCGGAACCAGAGATTTTGGGTTCGGGGACTTGGTTACGTCGGTGTCATTACCAACGCCCTTTCGGTACCTAACGCGAGTGATTTTCCTAGTTAAGAATTCATGCAGGCGCAATTTTGGGTGGGGTAGGTTTGATTCAGGGTTTCATGCAGATTGGAAGACTATTCCTATCAATCACAATCAATGAAAGCGCAACCAAGTACATAAATAAATCACTTCAATACATATCAATTCAGATCAATGGCTTCCTAGTGTAACCATAAAGGCTTAAGGAAGGTGTGACTTCGGACTAGGGGTAGAATGGGAAGATTTGGAGGCGATTTAGCCCGGAGGGCAAAATCGTCAATTTTTGGAAGACGATTCGTCCAAAGGGCAAAATAGTCATTTTTAAGAATGATCGGGTTCAAAACACCCGGGATGAGCCTTGGCCAATTGACTGTGGCCATTTCCTATTTTTTTGGGATTTTCCTGGATTTTTTAGAATTTTTTTGGAAGACGGTTTGCCGGAAGGGCCAAAACCGTCATTTCTGGAAAGATCGGGGGGTCAAATGACCCGAAATAGGTAATGTCCAAGAATGTGGCCATTTCCTATTTTCTAGAATTTTTTAGAATTTTTTAGAATTTTTCCGAATTTTTTTGAATTTTTTTATGATTTTTTATTTTTTATTGAATTTTTGAAATTTTTTTTATTTTTTATTATTATTAAAAATAATAATAATAATAATAAAAAATCGGACCGGGTCGGATGACCCGGCCCACGCCCGGATCCGCGACCCAAACCCGGCCCGCCTCATCCACGACCGAAACGGCGCCGTTTCATGGATTTCGGATGGGCGCCTCAGATCTTGACACGTGGCGCTACCTGGACCGTTGGATTATTTTTATTTTGTTTATTTCTGGCTATTAAGCCCGCTGACGTGGCCGCCACGTGGCTGCCACGTCAGCGCCACGTGGGCGTTGACCAGGTCAACGCCTCGCCGGGGAAGACGACCGGCGCCGGCGTTCCCTCGCCGGCGCCTCGTCGGAGGGCCATATCTCGGCCCTCCGACGTCCAAATCGCGCAAAACCAACGGCGTTCGAATCTACTCGACGAGCTCTACCACATATCCTAACCTCAACATAGCAGAACATCAAAAAATCAAACTGCCATCTCCGACCGAACCACATCTCCGGCGAAGCTTAGTCCCGACCATTCTACACGTTACATGACTGAAACAGCTCGTCGGGAAGCATTTAGGGAGTTCTAGAAGACTTACCTGAGCCTTGCGGATGTTCGGTTTGGTCCGAAACGAACCGGGGAGCTCACGGCAGGCCGGCCATGATAATGGACAGAGCGGACGATTCCGGCGATGAAACATCATGCAATAAGAAGCAAAAACGTTCAGTGAGGTACCAAGATTAATTTCAGATCACCCGTTCGTGAAACGAACGAGTGAAAATCGAGACGCCATTGGAGGCCGAGATCGAGCTTGAAGGTGCGTCTCACACTTCTAGGCGATCTCTGGCGGCTCTGACGGATACACGGGCTTCCTCACGACGTCGTGGAGCTCGGAGGGTGGTCTGCCAGCTTCGGTTCTTCTCTAGGCGTGATGACGGGAGCTCGGGAGCTTCGGCCAAGCTCGGCGGCAATGGCGGCGAGGCGGTGGCGCGACCAGAAGGACGACAGTCGAAGAAGATGAAGGCTGATGATGATGACGTCGAGCCAGTGGGAGGAGGTGGAGCTCTTGGAGGGGGAATTCGCGAAGGCGACGGCGGCCGCATGGTCTCCCTTCCTCTGCGGGGGGCAAATTGAGGACGGGGCCTCCTGAGGCAGCGACGCCGTGGGAGAGGAACTCGCGGAGGGAGCGGCCTACGCCCCTCAGCGACGCCATGTAGGTGACGTGGGCATGGGCCAGGTCGTACCGGTGGTGGGTCGCCTCGTCGAGGAAGGAGCACCGCTCGCGGCAGAGCGCGACGGCGAGGAGATCGTCCAGCTTGGAGCTGGCGCAGCCCATTTCGCACGCCGAAAGGAAAACCACCCCTTTTTAACTTAAACCCACGAATAAATCGGCGGAGCACAGCGGGCTTCGAGCTTCAGGCTTCGGGCTTCAAGCTTCAGGCTTGTGCCTTCGTCGACACAGCCCTTAAGCGAGAGAGAGAGAGAGAGAAAGAGGGAAAAGAAAAAGAAAGAGAGGGAAAAGGAAAAAGAAAAAGAGAAAAAGAGAAAAAGAGGGAAAAGAAAAAGAAAAAGAGAAAAGGAGGGGGAAATAATAATAGAAAATTGATAAAATAAAAAATAATAATAATAATAATAATAACAAAAAGGAAAGGAAAAATTGTTATTCAAATGTCCCTTTTCTTCTTCTTTTTTTCTTTTTCCCCTTCAAGGTTAATTTTATGATGATCAAAGAACACCTAAAATCGAACCTGTATTTTCATATATATTTTTTTGTATTTTTATATTTATCTTATTATTTTATTTTCGACTTTGGTTAAAAATCAGGTGTCAACACTTAGGAATGACACGGTTAGTGGGGGTAGGTTTTGGGTAATTGTCCAATCAAGCTTGGTGTATTGCACTTCAATAATTCATCACCCAAATGACCTCTCTACCCTTGGGATTTCGGCTGAAGATGGGGGGAGACAAAAGACCATTTTGCCCTCGCTTTGTCCTTGGAAAAGTGTGCTAATCCTATGGGTAAAAAGGTCGATTCGCTCGTCGGTTCGAATTTTGCTTTTCTAGCCTATACGGGACTATTTCTAACCTTGATAGCTCTCTGATGAGGCGGCGTCCAAATTTACTCCAATGCGATCTTCGAACGTCCGGCCTCCAATCTCGAAATCCAATCTATGGTTAAATTCAGTCAATTGTCATTCCTGTGCGTCTCTGACTAACGGGCGGCTCTTAGGAGTTACGCGTATCGACCCGCGACTAATGTCACGTTTAAGAGTTACTCGGGCCACGGCGGCTTTGGTTGTCATGTAATCGCGAGAGTCAATCACTAGCCCCGAAGGTTACGATCGTCAGAAATTGAGTTAGGTTAATTCGCAAATCACGTCATGGTCATACGGATTCACCCGTGAACCAATCGCATGACACTAGCAAATTGTTCTAAAACCATTCTTAGATCGGCCCATAGCGGTTCAGAATATTCCCTCGACGATCCTTATGGTCAAAGCACCGACTCGTGGCTAAGTTCTTTGGTCCACGTACTTTAAATCCTATACGGCCATTCCCCATTGGTTAGTCGACTTGAGAGTGATCAGTTCTGAGCGAGATTAACTGGAATACATCGATAGACATTCATTCACTGATAAGTTTCGAGATAGGGTCAGAATTCAGAATGTCACAACTCTTCCCCCTTACAAAAATTTCGTCCTCGAAATTTACATTACAACCACCTACTCAAACAAATGGGGGTGCTGAAGCCTCATCGCTTCCTCACTTTCCCAGGTGGCTCCTTCAGTTCCATGGTGCTCCCAGATCACCTTTACTAGTGGGATCGTCTTGTTCCTTAGGACTTGCTCCTTCCTGTCCTCGATCCTGACTGGTCTCTCCACATATGTTACCCGATCATCCACTTCTATCACTTCGTGGTCCAGTACGTGAGTCACGTCCGGTTCATACTTCCTCAGCATCGACACGTGGAATACATTGTGAACTTGTGATAAACTTGGCGGCAAGGCGAGTCTGTAGGCCAGAGTTCCAATTCGTTCCAGAATTTCGAAAGGGCCTACATACCTCGGACTCAACTTTCCCTTCTTCCCAAACCAAGATAGACCTCGCATTGGTGACACTTTCAAGAAAACGTGGTCTCCTACTTGAAACTCCAAAGGTCTACGCCACTTGTCGGCGTAACTCTTCTGGCGGCTCTGCGCGGTTTTCAATCTTTCTCTTATGATTTTCACTGCCTCCACTGACTGTTCTACTGACTCTGGGCCTGTTATGCTTCGTTCACCAACCTCGTCCCAACATAAAGGTGTCCTGCAGGCTCTACCGTATAGTGCTTCAAACGGTGCCATTCCGATGCTCTGTTGGTAACTGTTGTTATAGGCAAACTCCACCAAGTGTAATTGATCTTCCCAACCTCCTTTAAAGTCCAATACGCAAGCTCTCAGCATGTCCTCAAGCGTCTGAATTGTCCTTTCTGATTGTCCGTCTGTCTGGGGGTGATAAGCGGTGCTGTATTGTAGTTTCGTTCCCAAGGCCTCTTGTAGGCTTTTCCAAAATGAAGCGGTGAACTTGGGGTCTCTATCCGAAGTAATCGTCACTGGAACTCCATGAAGGCGAACTACGTACCTCATGTACAACTCTGCGTATCTATCCATCACGAAATCTTTCCTTACTGCCAAGAAGTGTGCGGACTTAGTCAGCCTATCCACGATCACCCAAATCGAATCATGTCCTCTCTGACTCCTCGGCAAACCCATGACAAAGTCCATGAAGTGTGCTCCCACTTCCACTCGGGGATTTCCAAAGGCTGCAACATCCCACCAGGCTTACAATGCTGAGCTTTAACTTGCTGGCACGTCAAACACTTCGCCACGTGCTTAGCTACCTCTACTTTCATTCCATTCCACCAGTAGTGTTGACGCAGGTTCTGATACATCTTCGTGCTACCCGGGTGAATACTATAGTTGCTCCTATGCGCTTTCGACAATATCCTTTCTCTTAGCTCCTCGTCACTAGGCACGCACAAGCGTCCACGAAACTTTAGGATCCCATCTTCGGACACTTGAAAGTCGGGTTTCCTTTTTCCGGCATCCATTTCCAGGATCTTTTGGATGTCGGGGTCCGTAGATTGCAACGCTTTCACTTTCTCATGAATCTCTGGCTCAATTCTTAATGTCGCTAGAAGACAAGAAAGCTGGCAAACTTCGAGCCTAAACTCTGAATCCCTTATCCTTTCCAACAAGGTCCATTCCTTAACCATCAAATGCGCGATGCTTGACTTCCGACTCAGCGCGTCCGCAACCTTATTTGCCTTTCCGGGGTGATAAAGGATATCACAATCATAGTCCTTGAGCAGCTCCATCCATCGACGTTGCCTCATGTTCAACTCCTTTTGGGAAAACAAGTATTTCAAGCTCTGGTGGTCCGTGTAAATCTGAAACTTTTCCCCACACAAGTAATGTCTCCAGATCTTTAAGGCGAAGATGATGGCCACTAGTTCCAAGTCATGCGTCGGGTAATTCATCTCATGAGGTCTTAGCTGTCTCGATGCATAAGCTACCACTCTTCCATACTGCATCAAGACGCATCATAATCCCTTCAGCGACCCATCGCTATAGATCTCATAACCTCCAGGTCCGGAAGGGATGGTCAACACTGGTGCAGTCGTCAAACGATGCTTAAGTTCCTGAAAACTCCTCTCACACTTATCCGTCCATTCAAACTTCGTATCCTTCTTAGTCAGTCTCGTCAAAGGAGTAGCTATCGAGGAAAACTTCTCCACGAACCTACGGTAATACCCTGCTAGTCCTAGGAAGCTTCGAACCTCTGTCACTGATGTAGGTCTAGGCCAATTCGTTACTGCTTCAATCTTTGCTGGGTCTACAGAAATTCCATTTCCAGAGATGACGTGTCCAAGGAACGCAACTTCGTTAAGCCAAAACTCGCACTTACTGAACTTGGCGTACAGCGAGTGTTCCCTCAACGTCCGTAGAACTCTACTCAATTGCTCCTCGTGCTCCTCAGGGCTCTTTGAGTAAATCAAAATGTCGTCGATGAAAACAATGACGAACTGATCCAAGTATTCCTTAAACACTCTATGCATCAAATCCATGAAAGCAGCTGGGGCATTAGTCAATCCAAACGGCATGACTGTGAACTCATAGTGCCCATATCTCGTCCGAAAGGCTGTCTTCGGTATATCTTCCTTCTTAATCCTCAACTGGTGATAACCCGTCCTTAGGTCTATCTTGGAGAACACAGAAGCTCTTTGCAGTTGGTCAAACAAGTCGTCAATTCTTGGCAACGGGTACTTATTCTTGATAGTCACCTGGTTCAACTGCCGGTAATCAATGCATAAGCGCAACGACCCATCCTTCTTCCTTACAAACAAGACCGGCGCTCCCCAAGGCGAAGCGCTTAGACGAATAAACCCTTTGTCCAGCAGTTCTTGTATCTGAACCTTCAATTCCTTCAATTCCGACAAGGACATCCTGTAGGGTGCCTTCGAGATTGGCTCTGTTCCAGGTGCTAATTCAATCACGAACTCTATTTCCCTTTCTGGAGGCAACCCTGGTAACTCTTGAGGAAAGACATCAGGGTAATCACGTACTACAGCTATGTCCTCTAGCTTTGGTTCCTCTATGGTCGGATCCACTACGGCAGCTAAGTAAGCTTGACATCCTTCGTCCAATAGCCTAGTCACCTCCAGTGATGAAATCAAAGGGATTGAGGCCCCTCCTCGACTTCCCACAAACTCGAATCTAGGGCGATCATTGGGATGGAAATGAATCACCCTGCTCCCACAATCAACGACAGCTCTCTGTCTACTCAACCAATCCATTCCGATAATCACGTCAAAGTCAAACATGGGCAGTACAGCTAAATCTATTCGTTCCTCACTACCCCCAATGACTATCTTACAATCCGAACAACCTAAGGAAACCAGTACTTTGTCCTTTAAAGGGGTGGTAACATGCAATATCACTTCCAGTGGTTTCAATTCAATTCCGACCAAATCAGCAAACTGAGCAGATATAAACGAATGCAATGCTCCAGGGTCAAACAAGGCATAGGCAGCATGATCACATAAAGTAATCGTACCTGTGACCACGCCAGGCGCGTTCTCCACCTCCCTACGCGCCACAGCATAAACCCTTCCTTGAGCTGGCGGCCTATTAGCATTGTTCTGTGGAGCTCCCGCCTGCGGTCCCGCTGGCGGTCGGTTCCCTTGAGTTTGAGGTCCTGGTGCCTGGCTCGGGCAATTCCTTATCTAATGGCCCAGCTGGCTACACTTGAAGCAAGCGCCCGTCCTGCTCGGGCAAGGTCCGCTCCCATGCTTCCGTCCACACGAGCGGCAGTTCCAACTCGGCCGGGGAGCAGGCTTGCTAATGTTCCTTCTGATTGGAGGGACGAAACGCCGGTTGCTCACCATCGGCCTTTTGCCGAACTGGCGATTATCCCTCACGGGAGTGAACCGCGATCCAGATGCTACTCCTCTTTCTCTTATGTCCCTTTCCACCAACTGACCTCTTTCATAGATGGCGTCATAACCTTGTAGGTCCAACAGCACCAACTGGCTACGGAGGTCAGGTCTCAATCCATCTCTGAACCTTCTCGCCCTATCCTCAGGATTTTCGACCATTCTTGGGGCATACTTAGACAGCCTTGCGAATTCAGCCTTGTACTGATCGATGGTCATCTGATTCTGTCGGAGATTCTGAAACTCAATCATCTTCTGTTCTTGAGCCGCTCTGGAAAAGTATTTAGCATTGAACACTTCTGCGAAGACGGTCCAATTCGGCTCTATCCCTTCAAGGAAAACTCTTCCCTTGGTGGCCTTCCACCAATCGTTCGCAGTTCCACGAAGTTGATACACAGCTAGGGTTACCTTCTCAGCTTCGGTACAACCCAATACTTCGAATGCTTTCTCCAATTCCTCAATCCAAGCAGGGGCAGTTCCAGGGTCCCCTGTACCATCAAACTTCGACGGCTTCAGCTTCATGAAGTGCTCCATCAGCTGGCCCATCACGCGATTCCCTTGCCCTGGGGCATTGCCACCCTCAATATCATGTCCGTTGTTCCCATTATTCCCGTTCGCTAGGTTGGCGGCAGCGACTGCAGCTTCAGCAGCCTGGGCAACGGCAGCAGCTCTCTCTTGGGCTTGCCTGCCCATCAAGTTCCCAATTTCTTCTAGGATCCTCATGACTCCGTCATACCTAGGATCTTCTACCACTTGCGGCCTAGAGCTAGACGCTCCTCCAGTACCTCTGGTCCGGTTACTCATCTCGCTAAGTTTCACAACATCTGAGCCACTATAATTCCATTCAGGAATTAGAGACCTAAGTCATCTACTTAAGTCGAACAAGGCTACGCTACACTCATAGCAGCAATCATAGCCAAAGCAACCATTAAAAGCTTTACAACGAGGGAATCACCATTGTACCACACAATCAGTTGCCTCTGCAACTTAGCCCAAATCAAGATCAATCACCCAACCAAGCAAGCAGCAGTCAACACTCAGTGCCAAGTACGAAGCCTTATAGCCTTAAATCAACCAAGGATGACGCCAGTCAATATGCCAATCACAAGCGCCATTTCACATGCCATGCATTCTATGCCTAACTCTAGCGAATTCCCTAAGGTCTTGCTACCCAATTGTCCTCAAACCATTACACCTTATTACTCCAATCCTCAATCAACTTGAATCGAGCTGACCTTGCTCTGATACCAATTAAACGAAGATGTAACGCCCCGAGTCCTCTAAGGCGCACATCATCGCCCTACAACCAGTTCCTTAAACTGAAGGATACCCAGGATCTATGCAATACACGGTAGGCAATGAAACTTAAATGAACATGCAGCAGCGTCATGCAAAACTCCTAGACAGTTAAACACGAGATGGTTTGAGAGAAGTAAGACACTTAATCAAGTCATAACATAGCATACGATTCACTTTACAACATAAGCATAAACTGGGATACAACACTTGGGATCAGGGGAGATGGTTAGCCTAATCAAAAGGGACGACGGGCTAAGGGTCAGGCGCTACTCAAAAGGGAACTTCAAAAGTCATGGATGCCTAGGCTATCTAAGGGTCGAGCTCGCGGTCATCATCGGGATCCTCGCAGTGCACTAGGTCATACTCCTCAAGGTCTTCCTCGTCTTCCTCTTCCTCTTCTTCTTCTTCAAACTCTTGCTCTGGATCTTCGTCTTCCTCGGGTTCAGGCTGAGGGTGGAAGATGGCCTCTCCGTCAGGGTTGTACTCCTCCTCCAAAGGCTCGTCCTCGGAATCGTCCAGCTCTTCGTCATCTTCCTCGGGCTCGGACTCGTCCGTCTCCATGGGGTCTTCGGCATCAGAGGGCCCCACGATGTCGCCATCAGTCTCGGGGTTCTGAGACGGTGCCGGCGGAAGATCCGGATCAGGTGCGGTCTCGGAGTCAGTGAGCTCCCCATCAGCAGGGTGTACAATCGAAGGATCCTGCTCGCCAATGACATCCCACGGCACGTCAAAAGTCCTCAGTGGCCTAACTGTGAGATCGCTGTCGCGGTAGAACCATGCTGCGAATCTGTCTGGCCTCCAGTCTGCTAAGCCCACATCCATCCAGATAGTGCCATACTTCCTAATATAAGCTTTCCCCTCTCCCACCGGGTACTCCGTGGAATACTGCTCCACCCAGACGGGTACCCCAAAAATCGGCGGCGGCGGCATGCTTAGGGTTTAGGGTCTGAAAATGTGGGTCCCACGACGGGGTGAGATATACTCAATAAGCTAGCCTAACCCTAAGCTAGACACTTGGGGACTTCCAGACACTTCCAAACATATGCAAGGGTAAGACACACGAACAACAGGCAATGGCATCCGATAACTTAATTAAGCGCAACTAGTCATGTAAGTCACATAAGTAGATTAGGCAGGGCTTGTACTTTGGCACTCATAATTTCACATCATAAAGGATAATTCATAAACGCGATACGATTTAAGTCTTCATGGCTTGGCCCGCGTAATAACGCATCAGGCTTAAGGGATTAAGGAACCCGCGTCTAACGCCTCAGGTTTCCAATGCCACGATTCATGACCCGCGTTTAACGCCTCAGGTCTATCCCGCGTTTAACGCATCAGGATGTCGTTTAGCCCCGCGTTTAAAGCATCAGGGCACCACATGCACAAGGGATCATAATTCTTTCCTTTAGCATTATCAAGTCAATTACGCGCATTCTCATCGAATTGAACTCAATTCGGCCCCTTGAACTACCATTCCACATCATGGCATCACGTCACACCAATTGACCATTCGGGGTCACGGCAACACTATCCAATCAATATCTTATCAATCGAGACAATTCATCACCAACACATTAGTCCATTCGGCCAAGTCACACAAATCAAGAGTACATGAATCAATCGAGTTTTAAGACTTGCTAATTAATCACGCGAGGCCAAAATCACTAACATGGGGTTGCTTAGCTCAATTGAACTACTTGCAATTTTCCACGACTAGAGTACGATCCATAGATTAAAAGTCATTTACTCAATTTATTCGCGCGATTGCCCCAAAGCCGAACACTCCTAGGATTCATTTACGGTTCCATCAATTTAATCGGGTACAAATCAAGCTCTAGTTCATCCTAAGGTACCATGGGGCATTCGGTCCACACCTAGGGACACTCACCAATTCATTTCATACACGGTTCCTAACATTCAATCATCAAAACACATCAAGGCAACTCTAACCCACACATTGCAAATTCGGGTCCCTAGAGAGTCCCCCAAAAACAGCCCCCTAAACACTACAAAATCATCCTCATTAGGTCTTTCCATTCACTCAAGGTCCTAACAAAGGGTTAGGGGAGCTTACCAAGTCTAAGAGCTAGGGCGGGCCGGCGGCAAGTGGCGGTGGGGCGGCGGAAGAAGGCGCGGCGCACGGCGGTCCTCGGCGGTCAGACCTGGTCCGCGGGTTTCTAGGCGAGAATCATCACAAACAAACCTTAATACTACTTTTACCACAAGCCTAAAACCTCTTAATATGTCTACCTAAGCACTAAGAGCAACTTACCTCAAGATCAACAATGGACTCCCAAGAACAGCCCTTCCTACTTCCTCTCGGCTCGGTTCGGTCTTGGGGGTCTACGGGCGGCTCCCGGCTCCAACGGTGGTCCAGCTAGGTTCGAGAGGGAGGGGAGTGTCGCCTAGGTGGTGGTCGGAGGTGGCAGAGCGGCGGCGAAGAGGCGGCCGGCCGCGGCTTGGCTGAGAGAGAGGAGGCGACGGGCGAGAGGGAGAGGGAAGAGAGAGCGACGAGAGAGTGGAGAGAGAGGGAGGAGTCGACCGAATGAGGTGCAAGGGAGGGGAGTGTGTGATATGAAGAGAAGGATTTTTGGAGGGAAAAGGGTAGTGGGGTGGTTCATGGGGTATGTGACAAGGAATAGTGCTTAGGAATGACAAGGTTAGTGGGGGTAGGTTTGGGGTAATTGTCCAATCAAGCTTGGTGTATTGCACTTCAATAATTCATCACCCAAATGACCTCTCTACCCTTGGGATTTCGGCTGAAGATGGGGGGAGACAAATGACCATTTTGCCCTCGCTTTGTCCTTGGAAAAGTGTGCTAATCCTATGGGTAAAAAGGTCGATTCGCTCGTCGGTTCGAATTTCGCTTTTTTAGCCTATACGGGACTATTTCTAACCTTGATAGCTCTCTGATGTGGCGGCGTCCAAATTTACTCCAATGCGATCTTCGAACGTCCGGCCTCCAATCTCGAAATCCAATCTATGGTTAAATTCAGTCAATTGTCATTCCAGTGCGTCTCTGACTAACGGGCGGCTCTTAGGAGTTACGCGTATCGACCCGCAACTAATGTCACGTTTAAGAGTTACTCGGGCCACGGCGGCTTTGGTTGTCATGTAATCGCGAGAGTCAATCACTCGCCCCGAAGGTTACGATCGTCAGAAATTGAGTTAGGTTAATTCGCAAATCACGTCATGGTCATACGGATTCACCCGTGAACCGATCGCATGACACTATCAAATTGTTCTAAAACCATTCTTAGATCGGCTCATAGCGGTTCAGAATATTCCCTCAACGATCCTTATGGTCAAAGCACCGACTCGTGGCTAAGTTCTTTGGTCCACGTACTTTAAATCCTATACGGCCATTCCCCATTGGTTAGTCGACTCAAGAGTGATCAGTTCTGAGCGAGATTAACTGGAATACATCGATAGACATTCATTCACTGATAAGTTTCGAGATAGGGTCAGAATTCAGAATGTCACACCAGGGGGTTGGTCAACATATACCTCTTCTTTGATGTAGCCATTTAGGAAGTCACTTTTCACGTCCATCTGAAAAAGTTTGAAATCATTGTAACAAGCATAAGCAAGAAGTAGCCTAATGGCTTCTAACCTGGCAACCGGTGCGTAGGTCTCATCGTAGTCTATTCCTTCTTCTTGAGAGTAGCCTTTTGCTATAAGTCTTTCTTTATTTCTTACAACTTTTCCTTTGTCATCAAGTTTGTTTCTGAAAACCCATTTTGTTCAAATTACTGGACGATTTTTGGGTCGATTGACCAATTCCCAAACACTGTTGATCTTGAACTGATGTAGCTCTTCCTGCATTGCATTTTATCCAGTTCTCATCTGCTAATGCATCTTCAATTCTTTTTGGCTCCAATTCAAATACCAAAGCGATGTTGCTCATTGCTTGCTTGAGCTTAGATCTTGTCTTTATGCCATCACTTATGCTTCCTATGATAAGTTCCTTTGGATGACTTGACTTATGCTTCCAGTTTTTGTCAAGGCTATCATTTGAGGATGTTGTGGATTCATTCTGTTCATCTTCTGGTCTTTCTTCAACTGAGGAAGTTTCCTTCTGAACATTCTCCGAACCAATATTCACATCTGAGTCTTGCTTCGCATCTGAATCTACTCGTGAGTCTGTGACTTGATGAAGTGTATTCATTTGAATGGATTCAGGTTCATCATTCTGGTGGCTTTCATCGAACTTGATGTTCACTGATTCTTCAACAACACGAGTGTTCTTGTTGTATACTCTGTAGGCTTTGCTTGTTGTTGAATATCCCAAGAAAATTCCTTCATCTGATCTCTCATCAAACTTTCCAATTCGATCATTAGCATTCTTTAGAATAAAGCATTTGCAACCGAATACATGAAAGTATGCAACATCAGGCTTTCTTTCTTTGAAAATTTCATAGGGAGTTTTCTCATAAAAAGGTCTGAGAGAAGTTCGATTTAAGATATAACAAGTTGTTGAAACGGCCTCAGCCCAAAAATTAGAGGCAATTCTACTTTCAATAAGAAGAGTTCTGGCCATTTCTTGCAATGATCTGTTTTTCCTTTCTACTACCCCATTTTGTTGAGGAGTATAAGGTGCAAAGAAGTTATGCTGAATTCCGAAATCAGTGCAAAAATCTGAGAAACTTTGATTTTCAAACTCTCCCCCATGATCCGTTCTCAAACTGGAAATAGTATAACCCTTTTCATTTTGAATTCTTTTAGCAAGCTTTGAGAAGGACATAAAAGCTTCATTTTTGTGAGCTAGAAATAAAACCCATGTAAATCTAGAGGAGTCATCAACTATGACAAGACAATATTTCTTACCTCCAAGGCTTAGGGTTCTATTTGGTCCAAAGATATCCATATGAAGTAGCTGCAGACAATGCTTAGTGGAAACTTGATTTAAGGACTTAAAATAACTTCTTACCTGCTTACCCAGTGTGCATGCATGACATAGTCCACTTTTCTCAAATTTCGTTTGAGGTAACCCTCGAACAAGTCCCTTCTTGGAAAGCTTTGAGATATGTTTTACACTAATATGACCTAACTTTCTATGCCAAAGATCAGATTCATCCTTAACAGAAATAAGACATTTTGCACTTTCACAGTCAGCATCAATATCTAAAAGATAAATGTTCCCATGCCTTCGTCCCGTGAAGGATTGCTTCCTGTCCTTGCTCATACTTGTGCATTTTAGATCTTGGAACCAAATATCATATCCAGAGTCACAGAGTTGACTTACAGAAATTAAGTTATAGTTCAATCCTCTGACTAGAGATACATCTTTAACAGTCAGATTTCCAATCTTCACATTTCCTTTCCCAATGACCTTTCCCTTGTTCTTTCCTCCAAAAGACACGCTTCTTCCATCACAATCTGAGAAGGATGTAAACACATCTGGATTTCCAGTCATGTGACTTGAACAACCACTATCCAGAAACCACTTGTTCTTCCTTCTCTTTGGTACCTGCAATAAATAAACAACTTACTGTTTCTTTGGTACCCATACTTTCTTGGGTCCTTCTGTGTTAGTAGGTTTTGACCTTTTAATAGGTCTCCAAATTTTCTTGCAGTAATCCTTAGTATGGCTAGAATCACCACAGTTCACACAGGATTGTCAAATGTAGGATCTAGTAAAAAACTTATGAAAATGATGCCTGTAATCGAAAAATGTTGGTTTTCGAAATTCAGTTTTAAATGAATTTTTTTGACTACTTTCCTTTTTAAAACCTAACCCAGATCGATCATTGAAGGGTATTTGTTTTGAAATAATGCTATTCAGAGTTTCTGAGCTTTGTGAAAACCTTTTTGATATATCGGAAACCTTTTCTTTCAAGGAAGCATTTTCTTTTGAAATCAAATCATGATTTTCTTTCATCTAGTGAAGCTCTTGTTGTAGAAAATCAATTTTTTTTTCTTTTTGGGACAGATTCTGTTGTTTTAAGGAAGCATTTTCCTTTTTCAAATCAGAAACCTTTTTAAGAGATTCTTTGTAATTTCTACATAATTCATCAATATATTCAATAACTTCATCAGGGAGTTCAGATGAACATACCTCAGTTTCTGAATCTGAACTTGAATTTGATTCGGCCATGAGACAGATGTTTGCATAATCATTTTCACTTTCATCAGAATCACTTAAAGTTTCTGCTTTTGGAGCCTTCTTGTACTTCTCATACTTGAGTTTGTCCTTCTTCAAATTTGGACAATTCGGTTTGATATGTCCTGCCTTCTTACAGTGAAAGTAGATCACGTCTTTGCTGTCTTGTGAGTCGTTGCTTGATATTTTCACATCATTCTTCTTCCAAGGTTTCTTCCCTTTGATGTTTTTGCCTTTCCGAGTCATCTTCCTAAATTTCTTGACCATGAGGGCTAATTCTTCATCATCCTCATCTTCATCATCTGTATCAGAAAAACATTGATTAATTTCAATTTTTAAGGCAATAGATTTTTTACCTTTTTGTTCTCCCTTCTTGTTTGCTCGTTATGTTTCATAAGATTACAAAGTCCCAACTAACTCATCCACCGAGAGTGGTCTGATTGTTTGGCATTCTTGGATTGATGGTTTGATGTAATTCCAATCATCTGTGAGTCCACGCAGTATTTTCCTAACTTGCATTGGTTCAGCAATAGGTGCGCCTTGTCTTGCAAGTCCACTTGCCAAAGTCTGAAATCTGTCTATCATATCTGCAATAGATTCATCAGGTTTCATTTCAAATGCTTCAAAGTCACTCAGTAAAATGCTGAGCTTTGTTTCTTTTACACGATTTGTTCCTTGAAAGGTAATATGAAGTCTATCCCATATTGCCTTAGATGATTCCTCCTCTGAGACATGATTATAGAGAGGGGTAGATAAGGCACAAAAGAGAGCATTGACAGCTTTAGAATCAAGGCATCTTCTTTTAGCCTTTTAGCATCGGTCATTGTTGTGATAGGATTTACTCCGTCAGCAGTGGTAGGATTTGTAGCAGCTGCAGGAACTACTCCATTTGTAACGACATCCCACATCAGATCATCATAGGCTTTGAAGAACCACTTCATCTTGTTGCTCCACATATTGTAGTCCTTTCCATCAAAGTATGGTGGCTTGTTGGCAAAGTACGAATCGCTTGTTCCTGAAGAGTGATTGCTAAACATAGTAGATCGTTAACTCTGAAGTCAATAAACACTTCGTAAAATGAGCAACCCGCTCTGATACCAATTGATGGATCTAGCAATATCTCATAGAGGGGGGTGAATAGGTGATTCTGAATAAAATTGAAATTTCTTGTGGAATAAATAAAATTCAGTGTACAATTAGAAACAGGAACAGTATAACAGTGTGCAGAAAATCTAAACGCAAAAGTAAAAGTTTAGAGTAGAGAATATTGCACACGACGATTATAGTGGTTCGGCTTAGATCAAGCCTACGTCCACTCTCCCACGATGACAGCCGATCGGCTGGATTTCACTATGAAGAATCAAGAGAATTACAACCACTCAAGCACTTGGTTTTTCTCTCTCACAGATTTTCACAATGAAAGATTTTGGGTACACAGAATATTTTCGGATAAAACTCAGATTATGCTTGCACTTTGGATTGTTGTTCGCCCTCTGTCCCTTTACTCCATCATGATCCTTCTTTTATACTCCCCGCCTCCGAACTAGCCGTTGGATTCCAGCCAAGGGATCGCTCTTCAATCCTTGATTGGACGTCATCAATCGTGATTGAACGAGACTGTATCTTCAGAAGATATGTAGACCGTTGGGTAAGACGTTGAACCCTTCTGATTCAGTCGCCCATACAACTGAATCTCCAGCTTCCATAAGTGTGATAAGTTTGAGTTGGTTCCCAAAGAAATATTCCTTAGAAGATGATATCCCATTGTAAAAAGTCCCTTAATTGATTGGAAGGGATATCAGGGCAATCGAATATCACTTGCCTTGATCGGAAACCTGCCATACGTGGGTCTTCGTGTTTTGTAAATGCAGAGACTGATCTTTCTTCAGATTCGTCTATAGGAAGATTTGTTTCTTACTAGATCAGTTGACACGGAATGGTAATACGGAGATTTGATGTGATCCATCCGTCACTGTTTCGATCGTCAGAAGCACTTCCATCTGACCCTCAGTCAGAAGCATTCCATCTGACCCTTCGTCAGGAGTACTTCCATCTGACCCTTCGTCAGTGCGACAGGATTGGAATCATTCAACCTGCTGCTTACACATTCTTCCTGCATCACATATCATTAAACAATGTCTTTTGAAAGTTTTGTCAGAATCAAAATACAGGAGAATTTCCACAACAATCGCTTCCTGGAGTTCCAAGCGAGCTTCAAGTAACCTCCTTTGGCTTCGGTTTAGCCGTAAATGGCCCAACCAGTGCCCTCCAATTTCGAGCACAATGGAGATGGAGGTGAGCTCTTTCTCTTCCGTTATCTCTCTCTCTCAATTCTGTTTTCCACCACTCAACCGAATCAACCAACCTCCCCCTCTCGCAGGATCAATTGGCTCTTATAGCTCTTTGAATTTTTGGAGCTGAACGAGGGTTGAGCCGGTGATCTTCGCACGTGCAATCACGTGCGAAATGGTCACCGGACACCGGCGAACGTCCGAGACAAATTGGCCACTAATTCTGGTCATCCGGTAATGCCAATTTCACTCGAATTCCACCTGCATTTGGTCTTGCGTTTGGTTTGAAGACGGCCGGTGAGCATTTGGCCTTCGCCGGCACCATTCCAACAGACCCAGACCATCGGACTGGTCTTGATCGACGGAGAGCTTCTTGGCCAACAAAACGCCTCCATTAATTCCACCAATTTAAGCAGATTGATCGTCCAATTTCTCAATTGAAGTTCGCCTTCCAAACCTGCAATTGACGCGGGAAGCTTTAGGGAAGAAGACACTGTAGTGGACCGGTTCGACCGGTCCGACCGAGCGGTTGAATCGGTTCAAATCACTTCTAATTTGAAATTTTCAAATTAAACCCAAATTGGTGGGTAATTTTTGCAATTAAACCTCAAAATCGAACTTAGGGCATGTATTTTATCTAAAAATATGGTTTTGCCCAAAATTTCATATCAATTTCAACAAAAACCCCAAATTTTCATTTAATTGGAATTAGGCATATCGTGAAATTGAAGGCTCACATGATCAAATTGGACCAAATTACCTATGCCAATAGTTTCAAAATGATGAAAACCATTGGGTGGTATTTTTAATTTGTAATGGTAGTCCTTGAATTGAAAGAAATTTCAATTATGCCCAATTTCAAGGACTAAAATGCAATTAGGTGTATAATTTTGCCTAATTCGTGCAATTAAGTAATCTGTGCAAACAATTGGGCCAAATTGTAATAAGAGACAATTAGATTGAATGTCAAGATCCTAAAAATGCCAAAATTGCAAATTAAAAGACTCAATTGATATTTTTTTACCATTTTCAATCATATGTGTAACAAAAGAACACGTAAAATTGAATTTGATTTTGGACTTTTTATGAGGTCAAAAAGACAAGGGATTTAACAGAAAAATATTGACTATTTGTTTATATTTTTGTGACCTCAAATGCTATTTTTCTTGAATTTTTAAGTATTTTCCTAATTTTCAAAAATACTAAATAATGCGAAAAATATGAAAAAATTATTTTTTTGTCAAAAATGGTTCCTTAGACTTGGCCAAGGCCACCAAAGTTGATTTTGTAATTTTTTGACTATTTATGAATTTTTTTTACCAATTTTCTAAGAAATAGTTAGAAAAGACTTGGTCAAAAATCAGGTGTCAACAGCTGCCCCTCTTTGAGAGGAATCTCGTGAGAGGTTTCACTCAAAGATAGGTGACACTTGAGTCTAGACTGACTCTACTAGGGAAAAGAAAAATGAATCCTGACATTTAATTTTTCTTGTCTTGCTGGTGAACACTCTGTTCATTTTGTTTTAGCTGATGTGTGTGTGTGTGTGTGTGTGTGTGTGTGTGTGTGTGTGTGTGAAGTGGGATAGGGATGCCTACGTGTCACTTACCTGTCTGATGCTCATGCGGCATGCGCGGTGTATAGCGGATTCAAGTGAATACCTAGGGACCCGTTTCTTGAGTATCCTAGGGCAGTTAAACTCTAGCCCGTATGGTAGGCCAAACTAGAGTGGGATTCCCATTTTTGATAAGAACCTATGAATGACGCACCCGTTCTTTTGCGATTGTGAAACGTTTTGATCTGTATGGTGGATCAAACCATGAATAGGACTCTTTTCTGCTAGGAACCTATGGATGACGCACCCATTCTGTGGGATTGTCGAACATTTTGATCCGTCAAGGGGATCAGGCCGTGAATAAGACTCCTTTCTGCTAGGAACCTATGGATAACGCACCCGTTCTGTAGGGATTGTCGAACATCTTGATCCGTCAGGGGGATCAGGCCGTGAATATGACTCCTTTCTGCTAGGAACCTATGGATGACGCACCCGTTCTGTAGGGATTGTCGAACACTAAGCTGATCCTACACTCTGAGGAATCAACTAGGGCCTATACAAGTGAGATGTGCCTAACTCTTAGGCTTACCAAAATGAGCTATTCTGGCTTTAGGGGTTACCTAGAACCTTACAGAAAGCTGGTTCTGAAAATTATCCTTTTGACATGTTAGGTGAGATTCTGGGATCTGGGGACTCCAGGTATCCTGCAGAAAGCTCAAACCTACAAAAACTTTGATAAGGTTTTTCTGGGATTTAGGGATTACATGAAATCTCGCAGAAAGACGATTCTGAATGTTGTCCTTTCGGCATGTTAGGTGACATTCTGGAATCAGGAAACTCCAGGTATCCTGTAGAAAGCTCAAACCTACAAAAACTTTGATAAGATTTTTCTAGGATTTAGGGATTACCTGAAATCTCGCAGAAAGATGATTCTTAATGTTGTCCTTTCGACATGCTAGGTGACATTCTGGGATCTGGGGACTCCAAATATCCTGCAGAAAGCTCAAACCTACAAAAACTTTGATAAGGTCTTTTTGGGATTTAGGGATTACTGGAAATCTCGCAGAAAGACGATTCTGAATGTTGTCCTTTCAACATGCTAGGTGACATACTGGGATCTGGGGACTCCAGATATCCTGCAGAAAGCTCAAATCTACAAAAACTTTGATAAGGTTTTTATGAGATTTAGGGATTACCTGAAATCTCGCAGAAAGACGATTGTGAATGTTGTCCTTTCGACATGCTAGGTGACATTCTGGGATCTAGGGACTTTGGATATCCTGCAAAAAGCTCAAACCTACAACAAAAACTTTGATAAGGTTTTTCTGGGATTTAGGGATTACCTGAAATTTCGCAGAAAGACGATTCTGAATGTTGTCCTTTCGACATGCTAGGTGACATTCTGGGATCTGGGGACTCCAGATATCCTGCAGAAAGCTCAAACCTACAAAAACTTTGGTAAGATTTTTCTGGGATTTAGGGATTACTCGAAATCTTGCAGAAAGACGATTCTGAATGTTGCCCTTTCGACATGTTAGGTGACATTCTGAAATCTGGAAACTCCAAGTATCATGTAGAAAGCTCAAACCTACAAAAACTTTGATAAGACTTTTCTAGGATTTAGGGATTGCTTGAAATCTCGCAGAAAGATGATTCTTAATGTTGTCCTTTCGACATGCTAGGTGACTGTTGACACCTGATTTTTTACCATTTATTATTGTGATTTTTATTCTTTAAAATTAATTAAAAATATCAAAAAAAAGTCATAAAATCACAAAATCAACTTTGGAAGCCTTGGTTTAGCCTTAGGAACCAATTTTGAACAAAAAATATTTTTCGGTATTTTTAATATTTTTCGAGTTTATTTAAATACCCAAAAAATCAGAAAAATACCATTCGTGGTCAGAAAAATACCCAAAAATATTCGATAATTTTGTTTTAATTTCCTCTTCAAGTGTGTCACTTTAAATCTCAAAAATTCGGCTCGGGTCACTATGTTCCTTCACAAACATAAACCCGAACCGAGCCTAAAAAAAAAAAAAATCCTTTTCGAGTCTTTTAGTTTTCAATTCTCACTTTTTATAAGCTATGACATTGGATTCTAAAGTCTTAAAGTGCAATTAGGTCAATTTGCCCTCCAATTTAATCAATTTTTGCCAAAAGAGCTTAATTGCACATTTTTCTTTCAATTAGTCCCCGGTTTCACGGATGTATACGTATGCTCTACGTATTTATACGTCATACGTATTTATACGTTATGCGTATTTGTATTATTTGGTAACCTCTTTAACTCTTGTAATAATGATAATGGTTATTATTTTTAACACCTTTGTTAGTGCCTTTTTTTAGCATTTTTGTATTGTGAGTGCTATTGCTAGTGCTATTTTTAAATAGCATTTTTGTATTATAAATTGTGAGTGCTATTGTTAGTGCTATTGTTAGTGCTATTTTTAAATGGCATTTATTTATCATAAATTGTGAGTGCTATTATTAGATAGAATTTATAATTGTTAGTGCTATTTTTAAATAGCATTTTTGTATTATAAATTGTGAGTGCTATTGTTAGTGCTATTTTTAAATATCATTTTTGTATTATAAATTGTGAGTGCTATTTTTAGATAGAATTTATAATTGTTAGTGCTATTTTTAAATACAATTTATTGGAAGGTATTTTTGGCTATAAAAGGATGGCAAGAGTTTTGAGGTTGAAGGGGAGAGACATTTTGTAGAGTGTGCAAATTTTTGAGAGCTTAGAGAGAAGAACACAAACACTCTCTATATTCTCATAATCTTGAGTGAGCAAAATATACTAAGTTCGGAATATTGATTCCGCATATTGCTAGCACAATTGTTGTGGAGTTATTAGTCGTCTCCCCGTTCGTCAATTGGTGGTGCGTCCGAACTAGATGCCTAACACTTGTGGAGGCTGAGATCGAAGAACATCGAACCGACACCTCCGTTCAAGCACGCTACGAGAGGTAATCCATTTACTCCCTTTGAGGCTTTGTGATTTTTTTCGATTGAAATGCACGAAGTACGCCTCTGGAGATACATGTATGGGTTGTTATTTATTTCCGCTACGTGTTACGTGGATCCCAACAGTGGTATCAGAGCCGATCCTTAGGTGTTTTCGTGCATTTAATTGATTTTTTGCAATTTTTGCAATACTATGGCCAATATGTATTAACGAATTGTTCGTCTTACATGGCTAATGGAGGTTGATTATTTTATATGATAAATTAATCAACGTAGCAAAAATTGAGACTAAATCAATTTTGAATCGAAAATTTATGGCTATCTTATTTTACGTAAAAATTCTGAATATGATTCAACGTAGAATTTTTATTGTACCTTCCTAAGTTTTAAATTGTGAATTTATTACTTACGTGGAAGGGTGGTGATCATGGAAAAATCCATAATCAATGTGATTGATGTATGTATGAATGTATGGTGATTATTTATATATTTGGGGTTGTAATTATTAAATGGAGGCTGCGTACTCCTTTTATTTTTCATGTAATCTTTATTTTTAGCATAGTCAATTGTTGATGTAAATGCTACGAGGATTACGTGGAGGAGCCTTTTAAGTCGGCGAGCTCTTTGGGGCCCGATTCTTGAAGAGTTCAAGAAACCAAGAAGAAGCGAAAAGCGGCTCTCTGTTATTAAAATATTAAAATGATTAAATGTGGTCTCATTGGCTCGAGACCCATTAAATCATAATTCCATGATCACCACGTAGGATAGATGTTTATGTGATTGGCATCTATTTATTTATTATGATTACGTGAGCAAGTTAAACTGGTTAATGTGCAAAGTCAGACTTACGTCACCCAAAATTGCGCCTGCATGAAATCCTAGTTAGGGAAAATCACTCGCGTTAGGTACCGAAAGGGCGTTGGTAATGACATCAACGTAACCAAGTCCCCGAACTCAAAATCTCTGGTTCCGCAGAATTGATCGATCTCTCCCAATCGGTCAATAAGGTTTCCGGTCTACCCTCCAAGAAAGACCGGTGGCGACTCCAAATGCATGCACAAGTTGCACATGCCACCACGACCACACTAAGGTCGAAAGCGATCGACTGTTATCGTCGAATCCCTTTGAAAAATACTCCCGCCGCGATTTGGTATGGGCCTGGGAGGGCCCGCGCCGATCCAAAGCCCGCGATCCGCACCCTTGTGCGGGGGAAGGCCCGCGATCGGTAATCCATTAGCCGCGTCCGCTTTCGGACGGGTCGCGACAGCTGGCGACTCCGCTGGGGACGTTGTTCTAGAACCTATGGTTCTAGACCTCAAGTGGACTTAGGCCGTAATTAAAACGCTGAGTGATTTTTCTAACCCTGCAGGTACTCTTGAAGGAGAGGTAAGTCCGCTCATGGTAGGTGTTATATGTTTTTGCAGATTGGAGAGATAAGGGGTGTAGTCCGTGATTAACATTGTCTTATGCAGGTTGGCGTAGGAATGTATGTTGTATGGATGATTTGAAGCGCCGATTGATAAACTGTTGTGCATGACTTGCATTGTGATACTCACAACACATGAACACACACAATCGCGCCTAAAACCCCGGGCGCCGCCTATAGGAAAACAATAGAAGGGATTGAAAATGGAATCTCCGTGAGGAAAAACACGGGGTAATCCACTTTTCAATTCCGCTCATTTCGAACTATGGATTGGGTCCCAATGCAACGATAGTTGTGCAATGGAATCTACCCTTTCTAGAACTCGAGGTGGGAACCTTAACCTTAGGTGTCAAATCCTTTGATTTTTAGAAGTTTTATCCTCACTTGTCTCATGTGCATGTCTTTAGATGGTTGGTATATCTAAAACCACCTAAAAAAAAAAAAATCGGTGATCTTGGAGTCACACCTCGAAGACTGGAACTGGGGCATCTCCAAGTGTTCGGACCACATTCCTTTGATTGATTTGACATTCTTAGTTCTCTTGTATAAGATTAATTTTGCTGAGATCCTCTCTATCTCGTCCCTTAGATTGATTGTATTAGGGATCTATTTGTATTGTATACATCTTGATAAGGCTCATTTCTATCGAAAATGGGGGCAAATTCCCCAAACCCGTGGAGCATAGTGGAATTCGTCCCTTCAGTGCAAAATACATTTGGCCGCAGAGCCACTCGTTTGGTGAAAGGACGTATCGTTCCTAATTGATTTTTAATCAGATCTGGGGATAAGTTTTTCTCCATTTTTTTTATCTCAGGTGATAAAAGAGACAATACACCCAAAAGCACATGCATTCAAATGACAAAACAGACGTCGCCCAGCTGGGGCAAATGAACCGTAGGCATTGCAAATACCTTCAAGCACGGATGGAGGAATTTGATAGATGTTGTTCATATCAATATGCAACATCAAAACGGAATGCAAATCAAGTGTAAAATGACGTATCGTTCCAAAATGATTATTTTCTTGATATGGGAATAATGCTTCCTTTCTTTTTCCTCTCAGATGATGATCAAGAGCAGAGGACGCAGGATGTAATGCTTTCAGATAACAAACAGGGAACATCAAATACCTCAAACGGCGACTGTGATCGAGAGAATCACCAAACCGCCACATGACGAACCCCAAGATACGAATTTGGGTTAACGGTAACCTTGTATCGTTCCAATTTGGTCTTCGAAGACCACATGCCTAACATGAGTTTTTACTCATTTTGCAGGAAGTCGTTGGCGCTGAAAGCCCCAAATGAAAATAGCGCGCTAACAGGGAGGCGAATTGAATCAGTGGCCCTAGAAGTCAGAATTCCAGGAGATGGTCTTTGATCATAAGACCTAGTGGATGGTAAAAAGTATCGCTTCCACACTTCATGCTTTGACATACATTCTGATAAAAATTTCATTTTTCTTGAATAAAAGGAACTATGAAGAATGGCGCTGGAATGCGCCCAAAAACACAAATGGATCTCCTTTGGGGCAAATCCTCGAGAATGATTCATCGCCAACCAAACGGAGGAATCGTGGCCGCAATATAGATGGCCAATTTCTACAAGCCGCGCGTTTGTGTTCAAATGAAAACACCAAGCAAGAACAATGCGGTATCGTTCCAATTTGTCTTGAATTTTGGAACGCAAACTGACACTTATTGTTTGTTTTTGACAGGGGCTCACCATCAAGGCAAAGCGGGTTTTCACATCCCATGTATTACCCGTTGGAATACATGACCAAGGGTAAAATGTATCGTTCTAATTTTCTTTGAAAAATTCATGAACGAACAATAACATGTTTCTTCTGCATTTTCAGGGATCTCCAGCCACGAGGAACAGGTAAGTATCCCTCTCCCAAAATCCCTTGAAGATGTTGAATAAAAAATAGACAAGAAAAGAAAAGCTTTCAGAATCTAATGTCTAGAAAAAGACATAGAATTTAAATTTCATTGGCATTCATGTTTTGAAACAGGAGGTTGTCCGAACATGAATAAAAACATGCATGGGGCATCATAAAATTCCCTTTGACGGGTAAAATCTTTGGAGAAAATGAAAAAGATTTTTCCAATAAAAAAATGTTCAAAACAATCAAAAGGGCACTTCCTCAAAAGACGAGAGGCAAAGCCTAAATCCAAACACGTCCTATACACACTTGAGAGAGGAGTGGAGCGGATCAGACAGCAAAATCTGGACCTACAGAAGTAGGGACCATTCGCAGCGATTACATGGATTGGGACGACGGAGGCATTCATTTCATATCCCCAGACACTACAGGTGACCATTGACAACCCATTTGAACGGCGATTTTCATTCTTAACCCTGTCAAGAACCACCCCACATTGGGGCAGAATGGAGATGAGTCCAGCAGCATCAGGAGAAAATGGTTAGAAATTTTCTTGCTCGGACTAACATTAATCTTTGTGTATTGTTTATATGGTAATCCAAGTGCCATAGGATGACGAGAAGCATTTATTTCTCTATCCCACACGCCAAATCCTTTGCACAGCCAACTTGAGCCTGCAAATTCATTTCATGAACCTATTGGTGATCATTCCAAGACGGATGCCACACCACTTCAAAAATGGAAGAGTTCAAGACTCAGGGATTACGAAGAGAATTCCCGGACTGATATTTAAAGCATGTTTAGACTATATGTCTAACATGATCCCATGAAGATGAGAAAAAAGCGGGATTCCAAAAATGAATGAGAAAAATCCACCGCATCAAGAAAAAGCAAAGTGCCTGGTAAAAGCGAGGCCGATGCTCGTGCAAGCTATTTGCTTGATTCCCAGTGAAACTTGGATGGGAAAAGAGAAAATTCCTAAAGGAGTCAGATAAAAAGACTGCTCTCCAAATGATGTCAAGCGCGGAGGAAAGGCGCAGACAGAGTTGTCAACCTTCTTAATGCAACAAGAGACGCTCTCTAAAGGACTTGTGCACACCTCAAAAGCGGTTGCACACCTCAAAAACTGAAGATGCAGAATGGAAAAGACAGGTGACAAATTTGCAATGATCACCAATGTCAATCCCCTCATAAATTCTGGGCCAAAAACAAGCCTTTTTCGGTCCCCAATCTTACCAACATCATAACCCTGAAACAGTCTTCTCTGACTAAGACACTTGGGTTAACATATAGCTTAGCTCGAAGAGGTACGAGCAAGACTATTTCTTTCTCATTTTGCAGGGTTCTCGACTTGTAAACCCGGAGCAGATGTTGAAGACTTTCATACAATGGCCTCGACTCCAAAGCGGGTCCCCCTTGAAAACCAATATTCAAGCCCAATATTACGGTCCCGTGGAAGACCTCCCGATAGATCAAAATGTATGCGCTGCGAATGAACCTAAAACCTAGGCACAGGTTAGTAGGGAATTGAGTGCATCCCCTATAAAAAACCACTATCGCAAAACAGGTGAGAAGACCTCCTTGTCGAGAAATATTCCAATTGATGTTTTGAACAAACTCTTTTTGGAATTTTCAAACTGTTGATCCAGATTTTCCGTGCAAGGGATTTGTGATCACATTTGCATGTTGCAAGAATGCTTTGGATAACCTCCAGCATCAAAATGCACATTTCATGATTAAAACTTAAATCATACGGTTTTGTCAAAATGGACAGCCGTAGTCTTCCCAAAGATTACTAACGTTTTCTTGGTGAAGAAAAATCTTTCAGGCTCAAACTTCTGCAGGATACCTGGAGAACCCAGCTCCCAGAATGTCGCTTCAACAGACTCAAGTGAAGTTTTGTCAAAATAAAATCTTTCACTGCTTCAAAAAAACTGAATTCCCGACAAACTTCGAGGTCTCCAAAAAAAAGGGGGGAAGAAAAACCCTTTTAAAAGAAAAAGTCCTATCAGACGTGGAAAACCCTCGTCCCAGGACCCATTTTCAAAATATCAAACAGTCTCATCGGACGTGGAGAACCCTCGTCATGAGACCCCTTTTTCAAAATTTAGGCAGTCTCATCGGACGTGGAGAACCCTCGTCATGAGACCCCTTTTCAAAATTTAGGCAGTCTCATCGGGCGTGGAGAACCTCGTCATGAGACCCCTTTTCAAAACTTAGGCAGTCTCATCGGACGTGGAGAACCCTCGTCATGAGACCCCTTTTCAAAAATTTAGGCAGTCTCATCGGACGTGGAGAACCCTCGTCATGAGACCCCTTTTTAAAATTCAAACAGTCTCATCGGACGTGGAGAACCCTCGTCATGAGACCCCCTTTTCAAAATTCAGGAAATCTCATCGGACGTGGAGAACCCTCGTCATGAGACCCCTTTTCATTTAGGCAGTCTCATCGGACGTGGAGAACCCTCGTCATGAGACCCCTTTTCAAAGTCAAAACTGATGGTAGACACCGCCTGAAGGGTCAAACAAAGGTAGATACCGCCTGAAGGGTCAAATGAAGGTAGATACCGCCTGAAGGGTCAAAATAAGGTAGATACCGCCTGAAGGGTCAACTCAAAGGTAGATACCGCCTGAAGGGTCAAATCAAGGTAGATACCGCCTGAAGGGTCAAAATATGGTAGATACCGCCTGAAGGGTCAAATCAAAGGTAGATACCGCCTGAATGGTCAAAATCAAAGGTAGATACCGCTTGAAGGGTCAACACAAGGTAGATACCGCCTGAAGGGTCAACATATGGTAGATACCGCCTGAAGGGTCAACACAAGGTAGAAACCGCCTGAAGGGTCAAATCAAAGGTAGAAACCGCCTGAAGGGTCAACTCAAGGTAGAAACCGCCTGAAGGGTCAAACCAAGGAAGAAACCGCCTGAGGGATCACATTAATGGTAGAAACCGCCTGAAGGGTCACATATGGTAGAAACCGCCATAAGGGTCAATTCATTGGTAGAAACCGCCCTAAGGGTCAACTCATTGATAAATATCGCAGTAAGGATCAACACAAAGGTCTGATCCACCATACGGATCAAAATCCTTGGCAAATCCCAAAGCGTGGGATGCGCCTTCCTTAGGTTCCTACAAGTTAGGAATCCCATCATGGTATGACCTACCATACAGGTCAGAGCTTAATCTCCCTAGGATATTCTGAATGACGAGTCCTAGGCATCTTCTTGAAAGTCGTCGCAACCGGCAGCATCCGACAGGTGAGCTTCTGGTAAGCCTCTCTCACTCCGGCCCATGTTCAAATTGTTAGAGCAAACCGGGGATTGATTTGAGCTTTTATCAATAGCCTTAAGGATCCGATGTCATAACATTTCTTCTCTCATTTTCCCAGTTGAGTCGGTTAGGAATCAGGTGCCACCTTATCTTTGAGAGAAACCTCTAACGAGATTCCTCTCAAAGAGGGGCAGCTGTTGACACCTGATTTTTTACCATTTATTATTGTGATTTTTATTCTTTAAAATTAATTAAAAATATCAAAAAAAGTCATAAAATCACAAAATCAACTTTGGAAGCCTTGGTTTAGCCTTAGGAACCAATTTTGAACAAAAAATATTTTTCGGTATTTTTAATATTTTTCGAGTTTATTTAAATACCCAAAAAATCAGAAAAATACCATTCGTGGTCAGAAAAATACCCAAAAATATTCGATAATTTTGTTTTAATTTCCTCTTCAAGTGTGTCACTTTAAATCTCAAAAATTCGGCTCGGGTCACTATGTTCCTTCACAAACATAAACCCGAACCGAGCCTAAAAAAAAAAAAAAAATCCTTTTCGAGTCTTTTAGTTTTCAATTCTCACTTTTTATAAGCTATGACATTGGATTCTAAAGTCTTAAAGTGCAATTAGGTCAATTTGCCCTCCAATTTAATCAATTTTTGCCAAAAGAGCTTAATTGCACATTTTTCTTTCAATTAGTCCCCGGTTTCACGGATGTATACGTATGCTCTACGTATTTATACGTCATACGTATTTATACGTTATGCGTATTTGTATTATTTGGTAACCTCTTTAACTCTTGTAATAATGATAATGGTTATTATTTTTAACACCTTTGTTAGTGCCTTTTTTTAGCATTTTTGTATTGTGAGTGCTATTGCTAGTGCTATTTTTAAATAGCATTTTTGTATTATAAATTGTGAGTGCTATTGTTAGTGCTATTGTTAGTGCTATTTTTAAATGGCATTTATTTATCATAAATTGTGAGTGCTATTATTAGATAGAATTTATAATTGTTAGTGCTATTTTTAAATAGCATTTTTGTATTATAAATTGTGAGTGCTATTGTTAGTGCTATTTTTAAATATCATTTTTGTATTATAAATTGTGAGTGCTATTTTTAGATAGAATTTATAATTGTTAGTGCTATTTTTAAATACAATTTATTGGAAGGTATTTTTGGCTATAAAAGGATGGCAAGAGTTTTGAGGTTGAAGGGGAGAGACATTTTGTAGAGTGTGCAAATTTTTGAGAGCTTAGAGAGAAGAACACAAACACTCTCTATATTCTCATAATCTTGAGTGAGCAAAATATACTAAGTTCGGAATATTGATTCCGCATATTGCTAGCACAATTGTTGTGGAGTTATTAGTCGTCTCCCCGTTCGTCAATTGGTGGTGCGTCCGAACTAGATGCCTAACACTTGTGGAGGCTGAGATCGAAGAACATCGAACCGACACCTCCGTTCAAGCACGCTACGAGAGGTAATCCATTTACTCCCTTTGAGGCTTTGTGATTTTTTTCGATTGAAATGCACGAAGTACGCCTCTGGAGATACATGTATGGGTTGTTATTTATTTCCGCTACGTGTTACGTGGATCCCAACAGTGGTATCAGAGCCGATCCTTAGGTGTTTTCGTGCATTTAATTGATTTTTTGCAATTTTTGCAATACTATGGCCAATATGTATTAACGAATTGTTCGTCTTACATGGCTAATGGAGGTTGATTATTTTATATGATAAATTAATCAACGTAGCAAAAATTGAGACTAAATCAATTTTGAATCGAAAATTTATGGCTATCTTATTTTACGTAAAAATTCTGAATATGATTCAACGTAGAATTTTTATTGTACCTTCCTAAGTTTTAAATTGTGAATTTATTACTTACGTGGAAGGGTGGTGATCATGGAAAAATCCATAATCAATGTGATTGATGTATGTATGAATGTATGGTGATTATTTATATATTTGGGGTTGTAATTATTAAATGGAGGCTGCGTACTCCTTTTATTTTTCATGTAATCTTTATTTTTAGCATAGTCAATTGTTGATGTAAATGCTACGAGGATTACGTGGAGGAGCCTTTTAAGTCGGCGAGCTCTTTGGGGCCCGATTCTTGAAGAGTTCAAGAAACCAAGAAGAAGCGAAAAGCGGCTCTCTGTTATTAAAATATTAAAATGATTAAATGTGGTCTCATTGGCTCGAGACCCATTAAATCATAATTCCATGATCACCACGTAGGATAGATGTTTATGTGATTGGCATCTATTTATTTATTATGATTACGTGAGCAAGTTAAACTGGTTAATGTGCAAAGTCAGACTTACGTCACCCAAAATTGCGCCTGCATGAAATCCTAGTTAGGGAAAATCACTCGCGTTAGGTACCGAAAGGGCGTTGGTAATGACATCAACGTAACCAAGTCCCCGAACTCAAAATCTCTGGTTCCGCAGAATTGATCGATCTCTCCCAATCGGTCAATAAGGTTTCCGGTCTACCCTCCAAGAAAGACCGGTGGCGACTCCAAATGCATGCACAAGTTGCACATGCCACCACGACCACACTAAGGTCGAAAGCGATCGACTGTTATCGTCGAATCCCTTTGAAAAATACTCCCGCCGCGATTTGGTATGGGCCTGGGAGGGCCCGCGCCGATCCAAAGCCCGCGATCCGCACCCTTGTGCGGGGGAAGGCCCGCGATCGGTAATCCATTAGCCGCGTCCGCTTTCGGACGGGTCGCGACAGCTGGCGACTCCGCTGGGGACGTTGTTCTAGAACCTATGGTTCTAGACCTCAAGTGGACTTAGGCCGTAATTAAAACGCTGAGTGATTTTTCTAACCCTGCAGGTACTCTTGAAGGAGAGGTAAGTCCGCTCATGGTAGGTGTTATATGTTTTTGCAGATTGGAGAGATAAGGGGTGTAGTCCGTGATTAACATTGTCTTATGCAGGTTGGCGTAGGAATGTATGTTGTATGGATGATTTGAAGCGCCGATTGATAAACTGTTGTGCATGACTTGCATTGTGATACTCACAACACATGAACACACACAATCGCGCCTAAAACCCCGGGCGCCGCCTATAGGAAAACAATAGAAGGGATTGAAAATGGAATCTCCGTGAGGAAAAACACGGGGTAATCCACTTTTCAATTCCGCTCATTTCGAACTATGGATTGGGTCCCAATGCAACGATAGTTGTGCAATGGAATCTACCCTTTCTAGAACTCGAGGTGGGAACCTTAACCTTAGGTGTCAAATCCTTTGATTTTTAGAAGTTTTATCCTCACTTGTCTCATGTGCATGTCTTTAGATGGTTGGTATATCTAAAACCACCTAAAAAAAAAAAATCGGTGATCTTGGAGTCACACCTCGAAGACTGGAACTGGGGCATCTCCAAGTGTTCGGACCACATTCCTTTGATTGATTTGACATTCTTAGTTCTCTTGTATAAGATTAATTTTGCTGAGATCCTCTCTATCTCGTCCCTTAGATTGATTGTATTAGGGATCTATTTGTATTGTATACATCTTGATAAGGCTCATTTCTATCGAAAATGGGGGCAAATTCCCCAAACCCGTGGAGCATAGTGGAATTCGTCCCTTCAGTGCAAAATACATTTGGCCGCAGAGCCACTCGTTTGGTGAAAGGACGTATCGTTCCTAATTGATTTTTAATCAGATCTGGGGATAAGTTTTTCTCCATTTTTTTTATCTCAGGTGATAAAAGAGACAATACACCCAAAAGCACATGCATTCAAATGACAAAACAGACGTCGCCCAGCTGGGGCAAATGAACAGTAGGCATTGCAAATACCTTCAAGCACGGATGGAGGAATTTGATAGATGTTGTTCATATCAATATGCAACATCAAAACGGAATGCAAATCAAGTGTAAAAGGACGTATCGTTCCAAAATGATTATTTTCTTGATATGGGAATAATGCTTCCTTTCTTTTTCCTCTCAGATGATGATCAAGAGCAGAGGACGCAGGATGTAATGCTTTCAGATAACAAACAGGGAACATCAAATACCTCAAACGGCGACTGTGATCGAGAGAATCACCAAACCGCCACATGACGAACCCCAAGATACGAATTTGGGTTAACGGTAACCTTGTATCGTTCCAATTTGGTCTTCGAAGACCACATGCCTAACATGAGTTTTTACTCATTTTGCAGGAAGTCGTTGGCGCTGAAAGCCCCAAATGAAAATAGCGCGCTAACAGGGAGGCGAATTGAATCAGTGGCCCTAGAAGTCAGAATTCCAGGAGATGGTCTTTGATCATAAGACCTAGTGGATGGTAAAAAGTATCGCTTCCACACTTCATGCTTTGACATACATTCTGATAAAAATTTCATTTTTCTTGAATAAAAGGAACTATGAAGAATGGCGCTGGAATGCGCCCAAAAACACAAATGGATCTCCTTTGGGGCAAATCCTCGAGAATGATTCATCGCCAACCAAACGGAGGAATCGTGGCCGCAATATAGATGGCCAATTTCTACAAGCCGCGCGTTTGTGTTCAAATGAAAACACCAAGCAAGAACAATGCGGTATCGTTCCAATTTGTCTTGAATTTTGGAACGCAAACTGACACTTATTGTTTGTTTTTGACAGGGGCTCACCATCAAGGCAAAGCGGGTTTTCACATCCCATGTATTACCCGTTGGAATACATGACCAAGGGTAAAATGTATCGTTCTAATTTTCTTTGAAAAATTCATGAACGAACAATAACATGTTTCTTCTGCATTTTCAGGGATCTCCAGCCACGAGGAACAGGTAAGTATCCCTCTCCCAAAATCCCTTGAAGATGTTGAATAAAAAATAGACAAGAAAAGAAAAGCTTTCAGAATCTAATGTCTAGAAAAAGACATAGAATTTAAATTTCATTGGCATTCATGTTTTGAAACAGGAGGTTGTCCGAACATGAATAAAAACATGCATGGGGCATCATAAAATTCCCTTTGACGGGTAAAATCTTTGGAGAAAATGAAAAAGATTTTTCCAATAAAAAAATGTTCAAAACAATCAAAAGGGCACTTCCTCAAAAGACGAGAGGCAAAGCCTAAATCCAAACACGTCCTATACACACTTGAGAGAGGAGTGGAGCGGATCAGACAGCAAAATCTGGACCTACAGAAGTAGGGACCATTCGCAGCGATTACATGGATTGGGACGACGGAGGCATTCATTTCATATCCCCAAACACTACAGGTGACCATTGACAACCCATTTGAACGGCGATTTTCATTCTTAACCCTGTCAAGAACCACCCCACATTGGGGCAGAATGGAGATGAGTCCAGCAGCATCAGGAGAAAATGGTTAGAAATTTTCTTGCTCGGACTAACATTAATCTTTGTGTATTGTTTATATGGTAATCCAAGTGCCATAGGATGACGAGAAGCATTTATTTCTCTATCCCACACGCCAAATCCTTTGCACAGCCAACTTGAGCCTGCAAATTCATTTCATGAACCTATTGGTGATCATTCCAAGACGGATGCCACACCACTTCAAAAATGGAAGAGTTCAAGACTCAGGGATTACGAAGAGAATTCCCGGACTGATATTTAAAGCATGTTTAGACTATATGTCTAACATGATCCCATGAAGATGAGAAAAAAGCGGGATTCCAAAAATGAATGAGAAAAATCCACCGCATCAAGAAAAAGCAAAGTGCCTGGTAAAAGCGAGGCCGATGCTCGTGCAAGCTATTTGCTTGATTCCCAGTGAAACTTGGATGGGAAAAGAGAAAATTCCTAAAGGAGTCAGATAAAAAGACTGCTCTCCAAATGATGTCAAGCGCGGAGGAAAGGCGCAGACAGAGTTGTCAACCTTCTTAATGCAACAAGAGACGCTCTCTAAAGGACTTGTGCACACCTCAAAAGCGGTTGCACACCTCAAAAACTGAAGATGCAGAATGGAAAAGACAGGTGACAAATTTGCAATGATCACCAATGTCAATCCCCTCATAAATTCTGGGCCAAAAACAAGCCTTTTTCGGTCCCCAATCTTACCAACATCATAACCCTGAAACAGTCTTCTCTGACTAAGACACTTGGGTTAACATATAGCTTAGCTCGAAGAGGTACGAGCAAGACTATTTCTTTCTCATTTTGCAGGGTTCTCGACTTGTAAACCCGGAGCAGATGTTGAAGACTTTCATACAATGGCCTCGACTCCAAAGCGGGTCCCCCTTGAAAACCAATATTCAAGCCCAATATTACGGTCCCGTGGAAGACCTCCCGATAGATCAAAATGTATGCGCTGCGAATGAACCTAAAACCTAGGCACAGGTTAGTAGGGAATTTAGTGCATCCCCTATAAAAAACCACTATCGCAAAACAGGTGAGAAGACCTCCTTGTCGAGAAATATTCCAATTGATGTTTTGAACAAACTCTTTTTGGAATTTTCAAACTGTTGATCCAGATTTTCCGTGCAAGGGATTTGTGATCACATTTGCATGTTGCAAGAATGCTTTGGATAACCTCCAGCATCAAAATGCACATTTCATGATTAAAACTTAAATCATACGGTTTTGTCAAAATGGACAGCCGTAGTCTTCCCAAAGATTACTAACGTTTTCTTGGTGAAGAAAAATCTTTCAGGCTCAAACTTCTGCAGGATACCTGGAGAACCCAGCTCCCAGAATGTCGCTTCAACAGACTCAAGTGAAGTTTTGTCAAAATAAAATCTTTCACTGCTTCAAAAAAACTGAATTCCCGACAAACTTCGGGGTCTCCAAAAAAAAGGGGGGAAGAAAAACCCTTTTAAAAGAAAAAGTCCTATCAGACGTGGAAAACCCTCGTCCCAGGACCCATTTTCAAAATATCAAACAGTCTCATCGGACGTGGAGAACCCTCGTCATGAGACCCCTTTTTCAAAATTTAGGCAGTCTCATCGGACGTGGAGAACCCTCGTCATGAGACCCCTTTTCAAAATTTAGGCAGTCTCATCGGGCGTGGAGAACCCTCGTCATGAGACCCCTTTTCAAAACTTAGGCAGTCTCATCGGACGTGGAGAACCCTCGTCATGAGACCCCTTTTCAAAAATTTAGGCAGTCTCATCGGACGTGGAGAACCCTCGTCATGAGACCCCTTTTTAAAATTCAAACAGTCTCATCGGACGTGGAGAACCCTCGTCATGAGACCCCCTTTTCAAAATTCAGGAAATCTCATCGGACGTGGAGAACCCTCGTCATGAGACCCCTTTTCATTTAGGCAGTCTCATCGGACGTGGAGAACCCTCGTCATGAGACCCCTTTTCAAAGTCAAAACTGATGGTAGACACCGCCTGAAGGGTCAAACAAAGGTAGATACCGCCTGAAGGGTCAAATGAAGGTAGATACCGCCTGAAGGGTCAAAATAAGGTAGATACCGCCTGAAGGGTCAACTCAAAGGTAGATACCGCCTGAAGGGTCAAATCAAGGTAGATACCGCCTGAAGGGTCAAAATATGGTAGATACCGCCTGAAGGGTCAAATCAAAGGTAGATACCGCCTGAATGGTCAAAATCAAAGGTAGATACCGCTTGAAGGGTCAACACAAGGTAGATACCGCCTGAAGGGTCAACATATGGTAGATACCGCCTGAAGGGTCAACACAAGGTAGAAACCGCCTGAAGGGTCAAATCAAAGGTAGAAACCGCCTGAAGGGTCAACTCAAGGTAGAAACCGCCTGAAGGGTCAAACCAAGGAAGAAACCGCCTGAGGGATCACATTAATGGTAGAAACCGCCTGAAGGGTCACATATGGTAGAAACCGCCATAAGGGTCAATTCATTGGTAGAAACCGCCCTAAGGGTCAACTCATTGATAAATATCGCAGTAAGGATCAACACAAAGGTCTGATCCACCATACGGATCAAAATCCTTGGCAAATCCCAAAGCGTGGGATGCGCCTTCCTTAGGTTCCTACAAGTTAGGAATCCCATCATGGTATGACCTACCATACAGGTCAGAGCTTAATCTCCCTAGGATATTCTGAATGACGAGTCCTAGGCATCTTCTTGAAAGTTGTCGCAACCGGCAGCATCCGACAGGTGAGCTTCTGGTAAGCCTCTCTCACTCCGGCCCATGTTCAAATTGTTAGAGCAAACCGGGGATTGATTTGAGCTTTTATCAATAGCCTTAAGGATCCGATGTCATAACATTTCTTCTCTCATTTTCCCAGTTGAGTCGGTTAGGAATCAGGTGCCACCTTATCTTTGAGAGAAACCTCTAACGAGATTCCTCTCAAAGAGGGGCAGCTGTTGACACCTGATTTTTTACCATTTATTATTGTGATTTTTATTCTTTAAAATTAATTAAAAATATCAAAAAAAGTCATAAAATCACAAAATCAACTTTGGAAGCCTTGGTTTAGCCTTAGGAACCAATTTTGAACAAAAAATATTTTTCGGTATTTTTAATATTTTTCGAGTTTATTTAAATACCCAAAAAATCAGAAAAATACCATTCGTGGTCAGAAAAATACCCAAAAATATTCGATAATTTTGTTTTAATTTCCTCTTCAAGTGTGTCACTTTAAATCTCAAAAATTCGGCTCGGGTCACTATGTTCCTTCACAAACATAAACCCGAACCGAGCCTAAAAAAAAAAAAAAAATCCTTTTCGAGTCTTTTAGTTTTCAATTCTCACTTTTTATAAGCTATGACATTGGATTCTAAAGTCTTAAAGTGCAATTAGGTCAATTTGCCCTCCAATTTAATCAATTTTTGCCAAAAGAGCTTAATTGCACATTTTTCTTTCAATTAGTCCCCGGTTTCACGGATGTATACGTATGCTCTACGTATTTATACGTCATACGTATTTATATGTTATGCGTATTTGTATTATTTGGTAACCTCTTTAACTCTTGTAATAATGATAATGGTTATTATTTTTAACACCTTTGTTAGTGCCTTTTTTTAGCATTTTTGTATTGTGAGTGCTATTGCTAGTGCTATTTTTAAATAGCATTTTTGTATTATAAATTGTGAGTGCTATTGTTAGTGCTATTGTTAGTGCTATTTTTAAATGGCATTTATTTATCATAAATTGTGAGTGCTATTATTAGATAGAATTTATAATTGTTAGTGCTATTTTTAAATAGCATTTTTGTATTATAAATTGTGAGTGCTATTGTTAGTGCTATTTTTAAATATCATTTTTGTATTATAAATTGTGAGTGCTATTTTTAGATAGAATTTATAATTGTTAGTGCTATTTTTAAATACAATTTATTGGAAGGTATTTTTGGCTATAAAAGGATGGCAAGAGTTTTGAGGTTGAAGGGGAGAGACATTTTGTAGAGTGTGCAAATTTTTGAGAGCTTAGAGAGAAGAACACAAACACTCTCTATATTCTCATAATCTTGAGTGAGCAAAATATACTAAGTTCGGAATATTGATTCCGCATATTGCTAGCACAATTGTTGTGGAGTTATTAGTCGTCTCCCCGTTCGTCAATTGGTGGTGCGTCCGAACTAGATGCCTAACACTTGTGGAGGCTGAGATCGAAGAACATCGAACCGACACCTCCGTTCAAGCACGCTACGAGAGGTAATCCATTTACTCCCTTTGAGGCTTTGTGATTTTTTTCGATTGAAATGCACGAAGTACGCCTCTGGAGATACATGTATGGGTTGTTATTTATTTCCGCTACGTGTTACGTGGATCCCAACAGTGGTATCAGAGCCGATCCTTAGGTGTTTTCGTGCATTTAATTGATTTTTTGCAATTTTTGCAATACTATGGCCAATATGTATTAACGAATTGTTCGTCTTACATGGCTAATGGAGGTTGATTATTTTATATGATAAATTAATCAACGTAGCAAAAATTGAGACTAAATCAATTTTGAATCGAAAATTTATGGCTATCTTATTTTACGTAAAAATTCTGAATATGATTCAACGTAGAATTTTTATTGTACCTTCCTAAGTTTTAAATTGTGAATTTATTACTTACGTGGAAGGGTGGTGATCATGGAAAAATCCATAATCAATGTGATTGATGTATGTATGAATGTATGGTGATTATTTATATATTTGGGGTTGTAATTATTAAATGGAGGCTGCGTACTCCTTTTATTTTTCATGTAATCTTTATTTTTAGCATAGTCAATTGTTGATGTAAATGCTACGAGGATTACGTGGAGGAGCCTTTTAAGTCGGCGAGCTCTTTGGGGCCCGATTCTTGAAGAGTTCAAGAAACCAAGAAGAAGCGAAAAGCGGCTCTCTGTTATTAAAATATTAAAATGATTAAATGTGGTCTCATTGGCTCGAGACCCATTAAATCATAATTCCATGATCACCACGTAGGATAGATGTTTATGTGATTGGCATCTATTTATTTATTATGATTACGTGAGCAAGTTAAACTGGTTAATGTGCAAAGTCAGACTTACGTCACCCAAAATTGCGCCTGCATGAAATCCTAGTTAGGGAAAATCACTCGCGTTAGGTACCGAAAGGGCGTTGGTAATGACATCAACGTAACCAAGTCCCCGAACTCAAAATCTCTGGTTCCGCAGAATTGATCGATCTCTCCCAATCGGTCAATAAGGTTTCCGGTCTACCCTCCAAGAAAGACCGGTGGCGACTCCAAATGCATGCACAAGTTGCACATGCCACCACGACCACACTAAGGTCGAAAGCGATCGACTGTTATCGTCGAATCCCTTTGAAAAATACTCCCGCCGCGATTTGGTATGGGCCTGGGAGGGCCCGCGCCGATCCAAAGCCCGCGATCCGCACCCTTGTGCGGGGGAAGGCCCGCGATCGGTAATCCATTAGCCGCGTCCGCTTTCGGACGGGTCGCGACAGTGACATTCTGGGATCTGGGGACTCCAGATATCCTGCAGAAAGCTCAAACCTACAAAAACTTTGATAAGGTTTTTTTGGGATTTATGGATTACTTGAAATCTCGCAGAAAGACGATTCTGAATGTTGTCCTTTCAACATGCTAAGTGACATACTGGGATCTGGGGACTCTAGATATCCTGCAGAAAGCTCAAATCTACAAAAAAATTTGATAAGGTTTTTATGAGATTTAGGGATTATCTGAAATCTCGCAGAAAGACGATTGTGAATGTTGTCCTTTCGACATGCTAGGTGACATTCTGGGATCTGGGGACTCTAGATATCCTGCAGAAAGCTCAAACCTACAAAAACTTTGATAAGGTTTTTTTGGGATTTAGGGATTACCTGAAATCTCGCAGAAAGACGATTCTGAATGTTGTCCTGTCGACATGCTAGGTGACATTCTGGGATCTGGGGACTCTAGATATCCTGCAGAAAGCTCAAACCTACAAAAACTTTGATAAGATTTTTCTGGGATTTAGGGATTACCTGAAATGTCGCAGAAAGACCATTCTGGAGTTCTTCATTATGAAGCAAAGTGCACTTCTTGGACCTAGGGCTGCCATGAGTCTCATAGAAGCTTAAACTTGAGAGTTCATTCCTCACTTGAAAAGATATTAGCTATCTTGAAGTAATTGATGGTTATAATGCAAGTAAAGGATCATTTTAACCTGTACAATTACGCAAAATGACTTAGGACGCTGGAGGTTATCCAAAACATCTTAAAGCATTCGATGATGATCAAGAATCCTTGTGAGGAAAATCCTTGGATCAAACAATTTGAAGCTTCCAATCAAAGCTTACTTTCAAGCATTCTATTGGAATGTCTCTGTCAGAAAGGGCTTCTTACCAATTATTTGACTTGGTCTTTTCACAACAAGAGCACTCAAATTTCCTAATACCTTGTACTTGGGTTTTCGGGGCCGTTCGCAGCGCATACATTTAGATCAATCGAGAGGTCTTTATGGGACCGTAATATTGGGCTTGGACATGGTTTGCGAAGGGGGACTCACTCTTTGAGTCAGGTCTTTTTTGGACAAAACAAAAAAAAATTCTTCATCTGCTCTGGGTTTACAAGTCAAGAACCCTGCAAAAATGAGAAAGAAATGATCTTGCTCAAACTTTTTCGAGCTAAGCTTTAAGCATTAAACCCTACGTTAACCCAAATGCTTTAATCGGAAAAGACTTCTCAGGGTTGTAACGCAGGTAGGATTGGGGACCGAAAAAGGCTTGTTTTTGGCTTAGAATGCGCGAAGGGTTTAACATTGGTAATCACTGCAGGTTTGCTGCCAATTTGGTCCCTTCTAGTTCAAAGAGTGTCTTCAGTCTTCGGAGTGCATTGATAGTCTTCGGAGAGAATTGTCAGTCTTTGAAGTGTACATTTGTCTTTAGAGAACATCTCTCTCATGTTAAGACGGCGTCAACATCTTGTCTATGCTTTCGTCATCTAAATGTGACATAACCTGGGAGTATCTTTCGCAGTCTAGCTCCCATGGGATTTCCTTTTACAACCAGATCATGCCATCTTTTGGCATTTACAAGATCAACCAAATGATTTACCAATGTACAAGTATTTGGAGGGGCATTGGCCTTGCTTTTACCAGGCACTTTGCTTTTTCTTGATGCCCAAGATTGGATTTTTCTCTCTTTTTTTTTCTTCATCTTTTGTTGAAATCCCATCTTTTCCTTTCTTTTGGGAACCAGGATTTTCAAATGAGTGTGCTAGATGTACAACTTGAATCTCAGCACTCAAACATTAGTCCAGGAATTTTTATAAATCCTATCTTTTGAACTCATCCGTTCTTGAAGTGACGTCGCTTCCGTCTTGGAATATGCATTGAACACCAACAGGTTTTGTGAAACGAACGTATAGGCTCAACTGGGCTGTGCAAATGGTAAAAGTGTATAGGATAGAGAAACGAATGCTTTTCGTCATCTTAAAGCACCTAAATTATCGTAGAAGTTAAAATGACAAGCAACACACGAAAATTGATGCAAGTCTGAGCAAGAGTATTTCTAACCATTTACCTCCTGATACTGCTGGACTTACCTCCAGTTAGCCCCAATGTGGGGTGGTTCTTGACAGGGGTAAAGAATGCGACCGCCGTTCAAAGGGTTATCAATGGTCACCTGTAGTGTTTAGGATAAAGAAATGAATGCCTCCGGCATCTCAATCTATGTAATCAATGCGAAGGGCCCTTATATCCTTAGATCCAGGCTTTCCTATCCTCACACCTCTCTCATCTCTCGAGTGTATGTAGGACGTGTTTGGTTTAGGTTTGCCTTCCATCTAGAGGAACATCCCTGCTAGATAGTCTAAGCAAGCCATGTTTTTGGAAAAATCACTTTATTTTTCTCCAGGCATTTTACTCCGCAGGAGATTTCAATGATGCATCATGTATACTTTGACCATGCTTGGACAACCTCTGGTTTTGACAGGTGTGCAATAAGTGTCAGGAATTCATTTTTCAAAAACAAGGTTTATTCCTAAGTTCAACCCTATGATTGTTCATTCTCCTGCTCTTTTCATCTTACAGGGGGTGAGAGACTTTACAGTGTTTTTCCTTTGTTGTCTTCTGTTTTCACCAGGCATTCCTGCATGTAAAATAGAATAGACATTCCTGTGAGTGAGAGATGGTTTAACTCTTGATGGAACAGATACATATCACCTGGTTCTTGATATCGAGGACTCTTCTGTCTAGGGTTCCATTTGAATGAATCCGATTTTGAGTATGCTTCTTAGAATCCTATAAAATCGAGCACATGCTAATGTATGCATGGATGCATGATATGCTTATGTAATGACCGTCATGGCGATTCGGATCATTTCGGGACAAGCCACATAATCAATATTTGATTTCATTTCAAGGATAATACTTCTTCACAGCATCTGGATTTACAGAGTGCCCCAATTCTTCTCCTTCAGAATTTACAAGAATCAACGCTCCTCCTGTGAGAATCTTCTTGACAATATAGGGGCCTTCGTAATTCGGGGTAAACTTGCATCCCGGGTGAACAGCATTTGGCAGAGTCTTCTTTATCACCAGGTTATTCACCTCAAAATTTCTGGCTCTAACTTTTCGATTAAATGACTTGGCCACCCTGTTCTGGTAACCTTGACCATGATAGATTGCCCTAAGACGTTTCTCGTCTATCAAGTCCAGCTGTTCATAACTGTGTTTGAAGCATTCTGTCTCGGAGAGTTTGTCCTCTGATAAGATTCTCAAAGTGGGAACCTTAACCTCTATAAGCAGGACAGCTTCCATTCCGTATACCAAAGCATAAGGAGCTACCCCTGTAGAAGTTCTGATCGAAGTTGATATGCCATTAAGGCGAAGGGTAGCCTTTCATGCCAATCCCTATAATTCTCTGCAGTCTTAGCTAGGATCTTTTTGATATTCTTGTTAGCCGCTTCTACTGCCCCATTCATCTGTGGGCGGTAAAGGGAAGAATTAAGATGTCGAATACCAAAGCAGTCCAGTAGATCATCGGCAATCTTGTTGTTCAGGTTGGACCCATTATCTGTAATGATCGCTTGAGGGGTACCATATCGAGAGATTATGTCTCTCTTAATAAACCTTGCCACACTTCTTGTGGTGACATTCTTGTAAGAATTGGCCTCTATCCACTTTGTGAAGTAATCGATCGCCACCAAGATGAAACGATGACCATTTGAAGCCGTTGGATTGATGGGTCCTATCATGTCTATTCCCCACATAGAAAAAGGCCAGGCTTAGGACATTTGATGCAGTTCGTTTGGGGGCGCATTAATCTTATCGCCATATATTTGGCACTGGTGGCACAACCGGATATGCTGGCAGCAGTCTGATTCGATGGTCATCCAATAATATCCAAGCCTCATGATTTTCTTGGCGAGGAGGTAGCCGTTCATATGGGGCCCACATATACCTTCATGGATCTCCTTCATGAGAACATTTGCTTCTTTAACATCTACACACCTTAATAGAGTGGAGTCAAATGATCTTTTGTACTGAACTTATCCACTGAGGAAGAACTTGATGGCCATCCCAGTTATGTACTTTCGGTCTCTTGCCTGACATCCTTCGGGAAACTCTCTTTTTAAGAGATAATTCTTGATGTTATAGTATCACGGCTCTCCGTCAAATTCTTCTTCTATCATCATACAGTAGGCCAGTCTTTCAACTATGCTGATCCTTAGTGGTTCTATTTCTAACCCATCAGTTATTTGCAGCATCGAGGCCAGTGTGGCTAGTGCATCTGCAAATTGGTTATGAGACCTTGGTTGGTATTCAAATGACACATATTCGAACTTAAGTGTCAACTCTTCAAGATATTCATGATAGGGGATGAGCTTTGCGTCCTTTGTTTTTCACTCCCCTTGTGTCTGTAAAATGATGAGCAAGGAATCTCCAAAAACTTGCAGCCTAGGTATTCCCATGGAAATGGCTAACCGTAAGCCTAGAATACACGCCTCGTATTCTGAGATATTGTTAGTGCAAGGGAAAGTCATCTTTGCCTCAACAGGATAATGTTGATCATCAGGGGATATCAATATTGCCCCAGTGCGGGCTCTTGATAGATTAACAGCACCATCGAAATACATGACCCACTTATCCTCTGCTAGGTTCAAAACTTGATCTTCCGTCTTTGTTTTTTCGGGAGACTTGCAACTTTGTGAGTTTTCTGCCAACATATCAGCTATGGCCCTCCATTTTACTGATTTCTGCGGGGAACACCTGATATCAAATTCGGATAACATCACTTGCCATTTTGCTAACTTCCCAATTAGAGCGGGCTTCTCCAGAAGGTATTTGACAGGGTCATTTTCTGTTACCAGCTGAATATGGTGATGTAGGGTGTACTGTCTTAACCTGCGAAGTACCCATACAGTTGCTACGCAAGCCCTTTCAACAGGTATGTATTTTGCTTCATACGAGGTAAATTTCTTGCTTAAGTAATAGATGGCTCTTTTCTTACCATCTATCGGGCTTTTTTGGGCAAGTAAGGCTTCCAAAGATTCTTGCTGTATAGTTAAATATAAGGTCAAGGGGTGACCTAGGATGGGCGGCACAAGCACTGGTGGAGTGACTAGATAGTTCTTGATCTTCTTGAATGCTTGGCTACATTCTGCGTCCCATGTCACTTTTGCGCCTTTTTTGAGTAGTCTAAAAATTGGTTTAGCCACATCTGATAACTGATTGATGAATCTAGCAATATAATTTAATCTCCCCAGAAGACTTCTTACTTCTTTTACTGTGGAGGGAGTTGCTAGATCATGGATAGCTTGAATTTTTGAAGGATCAATCTCAATGCCCCTGTTACTAACCATGAATCCAAGAAGTTTCCCAAATTTTGCCCTAAACATACATTTGTTAGGATTCAACCTCAACTTGTATTTGCGCAGTCGTTCAAATAGTTTTCTTAACACCTGAATGTGATCCTATCCCTTCCTGGACTTGGCGATCATATCATCGACATATACTTCGATTTCTTTATGGATCATGTCGTGGAATAATGTGATCATAGCCTTTTGATAGGTGGCCCTAGCGTTCTTCAGTCCGAAGGGCATAACCTTATAGCAAAAGTTTCCCCAAGGCGTGGTAAATGCAGTCTTCGGTTTGTCCTCCTGCTTTATGAGGATCTGGTTATATCTGGAGAATCCATCCATGAATGAGAATAGGTCATATCCAGCGGTACTATCCACTAGCACGTCAATGTGAGGTAGTGGGAAATCATCTTTCGGGCTCACTCTATTCAAATCTCGTTAATCTACGTAGATTCGAACTATGCCATCCTTCTTCATGACGGGGACTATATTTGCAATCCAGTTCGAGTATGGGATAGCCTCAATAAAGCCCACCCTGAGAAGTTTTATCACTTCCTCCTTAATTTTGTCTTCTAATTCGGCTTTCATCCGTCTGCTGCCTTGTCTGATAGGTTTAACATTGGGATTTATGGGTAATGCATGTTCCACAATTCTGGGATCCAAACCTGGCATGTCAGCATAAGACCATGTGAAGACATCCTGATACTCCATCAGTAATTCTATAAACCTGAGCCTTTCATCTCGAGATAAATGTCCACCGATCTTGATTTCCTTGATATCTATAGTGTCACCCAAATTAATAACAACCGGTTCTTCTGAAGTAGGAGGCATTGACTCCTCGAAGGCACTCCATTCTCTGCGGATAGACGTATAAACTTCCTCCTCATCCTCTTCTTCAATATTGTAGAAGCAGTCAATGTGGTGATTCGAATCGCATAACAACCTGGTATGTATGTTTGAGATGATATGCCTGGAATGTCATGAGCATGGTTAGTCTATATTTCATATAGAAATGTTATGCATGAGTGTGAAAATCCTTTTCAAAAGAGATTTCAGAATAAGTGTAGGTATAAATAGGATTAGTCCTCATATCATAGGACATCCTTGTCCCTCAGAAATCTTTTAGAAATTAGGAATCATATGGAAAATCAGGCATCAAGCTTCTGCATGGAAGACTAATATTATCATCGGGCTGATTAGCGGTTCCATATGTCCTTAACAAAACTTATGTGATTTTATTGAATGCAAAATGGGCCGCATTACAAGCTATGCTGTTCGGACCAATGGCCAGAGATCCAAAGGCATTTTCCTACATTTATTTCAAACAACGAAAATTGAAAGTGCGACGAAATGCATGAAATTTAAATGCAGTATCAAGAGTAGGAAAGATATTTCTTTACTCAGAAGTAGTGGCTTCATCACCCAGCCACTCTATGATGACATTCACGAAGTCGTCTCCTAGGAAAGGGTTTGCCAGATCTGATTCTGCTGTTGGAGTTATATCTTCTCTGACAACCACCTAGAGTTCTTGCTGAAGTACTCGTTCAAAGGGCTGTTGAACATCTCAGATTTGCCCTTCCAAGTTGAAGAACCAATGAATGAATCTTTCTGATTTTTCTGACTTCCATGGCGTCCCCGACTCTTGCCTCGGCCTCGACATGTTGTCTTAAGGGAAAACTCATTCATGCGAATTTTCTGATACCCCAAGCCCATCTTATGCTCGTTAGATTTTAACTGTAGAGAGGTACTCATTCCTTGACCATACTTGCCTAGACCTTCTCCAAGGTTGTATCCGTATACCAGTAGCATCTTTGCTGGTAAAAGGTTGGCTTCAGGAATACAGGGAGTTCTCAATCTTGCCCCCACGGGAGTGTGTACTGCTGCCATCAACTCCATGGAATGATAGCTTGCTTCCAACTTAATTTCGGGTTCGATGTAGGGAATGACGCTGCTCTGATATGCTTGTAGATCAACTTCTTCATGCACGGTAATCACTTTCCCATCCACTACGAATCGTACTTTCTGGTGTAGGCTTGAAGGTACGGCTCCAGCCACATGAATCCAAGGTCTTCCCAACAGGAATCCGAATGCGCTAGGCAAATCCATTACTTGGAAGTTTATAGAGAATTTGGTTGGGCCGATGAGCACATCCAGCTCAATCTCACCTACCACTGTCTTTTTCATCCCATCAAAAGCTCTCACGGCTATTTTGGAGGTTTTAATAATCTCCTCTTTGATGCCCAAACTCCTCAAGGTGGCTAAAGGGCATATGTTGAAAGCGGATCCATTGTTAATTAATACGTGTGCTATTCTTTTTCCCTTGCATTGTGTAGTAATGTATAAGGCCTTGTTGTGTCATCCCTTCCATGGGGAAGTCTTCATCTGAGAAGCTCAATTGATCTATCAGAAGGATTGCCCCTACAAAGTCCCCCAACTGCACATCATTAATAGTTTCAAGGACATGCACCTCATTCAGTATCTTCAACAGTACATTTTCGTGCTTCTCTGAGTTAATGAACAAATCCAATAGAGATATTTGGGCCGGCATCTTCCTTAACTGCTCTATCACTTCAAACTCACTGGCTTTAATAATGAACATGAGTTTTTCTGCGTCTTCCTTTGAAACTTCTTTCTTTTCGGATTCGCCTTCCCTAGGGGCGTAAAATCATCCAGACCTCATTATCGTATTTACTTCCTTCGTCCCATAGTCCCAGTGGACTGCCTTAGGGTCGTACTCTTCTACCGGAGGGACTTTTATAGTTACTGTCGTCGGGCAAGATGCCTCTGGTTCAGCTTTATCGTCTGCTTCATCTTTTGGCAGTCGAATCACAACAGGTTTGATCAGACAATCCTCTACCTGACTCAAGCTATCGAGCTCTTCTAGTTTGATTACCACAGTCGTAGCGGTTTCAATCATTAACACAGTGTCGCTAAGGTCTTTTGAGAAAATTTCATTTTCCAGTTGACGATACCCGTCATCGTTACTTAGTCTTGCCGATATCGTAAATTTTGGGTACCCTCTCATTCTCTTGAATAGTTCAACTGAGCCTCGTCGCTGATTCTCTGATATCTTTATCTCGACATACTGCTCTGCGCTAAGCTTAGCATCTATCATCTGGTCAAGCGATGATTCAAGTTCCTTTGTAAAAGGCTTTTCCACGTCCTTCGGGATCTCCGGTTGAACGAGATCATCCATACCCCCCATCTGTCTGGTATGATATCTTCCATCCTCTGATAGAACTATGAGGAGCATAATATTTCACTTTAAAGTTGTATCCCCCAGAATCTTCACCCAGGTTGTCTATGATTTCTCTCATTTCTAGTGCGTTAGCCATGAATCTGCGATCTGCTAAACTTCGCCTGCTAGCTTCTAGTTCGTCCTCTTTAAGTTCTTCTTCTAGTTTGATGATTAGCCCAAGATCGCTTACTAGACTTTCGTGCGGGATACTCCACGTGTTTCTCTGTTTAGTTTTAATCACAAAGTGGCTCCCTTCCAAGTTTATAGAGGCCTCGACTCCTTTGAATCTTTCATCGATAACACTCGACATTATCCTCAAGCTCATCATCTTAGCGATACACAATTTCTTCATGTCAACAGAGATCTCCCCTTCTTTTAGATATAGTGAAGCGATTGCCAGAATGTTGGTCAACTTAGGTATGTCCACCTTCAGCTTAAGGTGGTTTTCTTCCTCGTCAGTGAATATTTCCCCTACTGCTTGGTGGTCAGGGAATGGGTTCTCTTGTACATTCGAAGCCATATTATCAAACTTCAAAATCTGACTGTCGATCAAAGCTTGCACCTTCAGCTTAAGAATATATCAATTATCAACATTGTGTCACCTTTCACCCATGTGATAGACATAAGTCTGGCTCTCATCAAAGCCCGGATATTTAATAGGATTTGCCCTAGGTGGTTCTTTCGCCACCAAGTGTTGTTCTAGCAGCATTAGGAGCAGCTTGAATAAAGGCCTTGGGGGTTGAAAGAATTGCTTTTGGGGTTACCTTTTTCTAGGCTCTTACCCTTTTGACGCCGACCACGACGATCCTCCCTTGGTCTGATTAGAGTTGTTAAACACCTTGGGTTTATGGGGGTTTTGTATGAAGGCTATGTTGAGCCCGGCCTCTCTCTCTCCTTTTTCAATGAGTATTGTTTTCTGGTAGAAGTTTCATGCGGTCTCTTTTCTCTTAAGGCCCACTCGAGTCTCTCGGCCACCTTTATTAGATGAGTAAAGGTTTGACATCCTGAGGTGTTCAATCTGTCGAAGTATTCGTAGGGAAGTGCTTTCAGGAACAAATCAATCATCTCCTCTTCTAGGATTGATGGTTTTACTTGGGTTGCCAAAGCTCGCCACCTCTAGGCGTATGTTCTGATCATTTCACCCCTTACTTTTGAGGTTCGTAGCAGGTCTTCTCTCATCGGGGCCGTAGCTATGTTGAACTTATACTGCCTGAGGAAGTCTTCTGCAAGATCTTCCCACCCATCATAGTCATCCAGGTCCAACTCGATGAACCAAGCTAGGGCGGCGCCAACTAGACTCTCCTGGAACGTATTCATCAGCAGCGGAACGTAATCTGAATATTGCGCCATCTTACGCAGGTAATATTTGAGGTGAGCGTGGGGACAGCCTGTCCCATTATATTTCCTCACGAAGTCTGGCTCTTTGTAATCATGAGGGGTCTCTATCTTGGCGAAAGGAAATATCTTGTCAAAACGGGCCAGCTCATAACCCTGGCTATTTAAACACTCTTCGATCTTGGCTATTCTTTTAGCCTCTGCTTCAGTTTTCACGGTCTTCTTCCCAATTTCCTCCTTCTCGAGGTTAATGACAACGGGGGATGTTTTTGGATGTGACTGGATGTTCGACATACGGATATCTTCCTCTATACGTTGGGTATCTTCTGTTGTTTCTTTATCAGCCATATCAGGTACAGAGGATGAAGCTGAGTTGTTGTGGTTAGAAGCCACTGTCTGCTTGGCGTGGGAGGCTTCCAGCATCGCCTTAATATCAGCCATCATAGTTGCCATGGCAGTCATCTGAGTTTCCAGCATGCCTACTTGCGGGGTCAACTCTTGTTATTCCATTCTTGTCTTAAGTCGAGTACGAAAACGATGCGTTGGTAATTCCGTGATTAGAATATACCTATTTTTAAAAGGAATACCAATGAGTATTTCTTCAGTATTGACAAAAGGAAGTACTTGATTCTTCTAATTGCATGTTTTCTATTGATGAACGAGAAAAAAGACTACCTTGTGAGCCTTAGTCTCATGTGGGCAGTTTTTTTAATCATTCTCCAAAAGAATTCATGAAATTAAAAAAAAAAGCGTAATCTTTGACGATAGTTTTTATGCATTTGTAAAACATGTCCACACTTATGCACATGTGTCCAAAGTAATATTCAGTACAAGTGAGTATGCATGAAAATGCATCATAATGTTTGCTTATTTTACACTTGACAGAATAGCCTATTCAAGTCTAGGACGCTTGAGGTCTAAGGTGCCCTCATCATCCCAATATAGATCCATCTATTCCGTCTAGGACTCTTCGTCTTCTGAATACGACGGCGGTCTCATATCTTCGGGTATGTACGGCTCTATCCCAGGCACGTACGGTACGATATATTCGGGTATATAAGGTTCGACAAGGGTACGTCTGGTCTCCTCAAAGTGCTGGATGTATTCTATGGTAGCCCTGTGAATGTTCTCCTTTCGAGTCATGTCTTCTGGCCATCTTATATCTTCGGCCTGAGAGTTCTTCAAAGAGTGTATAATAAATTCTACCTTGGCTTCAAACTGTTTCTTCTTTTCTCCTGTAAGGGTCTCTTTTGGCATGTCAAATGAGAAGATACTAGGCCACGGTGGTAAAGGGATCTCTTATAATTCCTCAAATTGTCGGATAACCCTATTCGGATAATATGCAGTAGCGCTATCGTAACAAAGGGACTGGGTCTTCATCATTACATGTGAGTCTGACCTTGCCCAGTGTTGGCAATCTAAGCCGCCATTGGAGCTGTTCTGATTTCAGAGTTCCGAGGAATTTTTTCCATTCTATAAAGCTGAACTTAGGAATACGTGTATGGGTTTTGACGAAGGTTTTAAGAGGATGGGCATCGGAGCTAATCTCAGTGAAACCCATGCGGATATGGAATTATCTGATATGAGATGTGAACCACAGGTACAGAAGATCACTAGAGGCTCTAAAGATTCCCTTCTTGTTTTTCTTGAAGCGGTTTAGGGAAAGGAAGGTTTCAGCAATGATAACATTCGATTAATCCCACCCGCAACAAACTTGTCTAACCACTATAGCCATAACAGGGTCGAAAGTAACAGATGAGATCGGGAATAACACAAAGCTAAAGAAAGCCAAGACAAAGGCTCTACCAGATTTAGTTCCCTTAGCGGCATGGAGTTTGGGAAATCGATCTAGAAGGAAGGATAGGGAAATTCGTCCAGAATTACTTTTGGCATCTGCTTTGACTTTGTTAAGACTTGTGTCAAGAAATTCAGCTAGTTGACTCAAGGGCTCAAATCCTATGGGAGGCTGAACTAGAAAGTGAGTAAACTCAACTCCAATGGCGGCGCTGTACTCTTCGATAATAGGGGTAACCTCCAGTCCCTCTATGCATAATGTAACGGTGGTAGGATCCCAATAGAGCGTCATGGCTTGGATAAAGGCAGGTGGGCACTCAATCTTCAGCAGCTCCAATAAATACCCCAGTCGTGATTTGGCGTATTTCTGGCTGGCTTCGCCCATGCTATCCCACCATAATAGGAGCTCGGTCCGGGGAACTTTGAACACTTGAATATCATTCTTTCCCATCAAGTCTAAAATATACAAATGATTTTGAAAAGTCAATCGTCAAAAATTACTTTAAACATGTGATTATGCAAATGCCCTGAAATATGCATGGGCTAACTTAATTGCATAGTTCAATTGAAGAAATGGAAATTAGGACCTTTTTCAGATACTGAAGGCCTGACTTAAAGTATAATTTAAATTTCAGGAAAGTGAATTATGCAATTTAGTCAGTTCACTCCAGTGACTAAGGGAAATAACAACGTCACATTCCATCGGTCAATACATCAAATTGGAGTAGAACGGAATGAATCTCTTATTATAACCAGGACGCATAAGGAAAGAAAGGTAAAGAGAGACTTTACAAACAAGAAAGCCATAAAAAGCCGAGGGAATGTGAGGATCTAAACCACACATTCCCAAAGGTCTATTCTTCTTCACAATGATAGTCAGTCGGGAACCCTCCCCCAGTTGAGTGTAAGGGGTCGTCTTCAGTGAATTGATCGAGGCATCTCAACTCCTCTGGCTATTCTCTGGTCCATGGTATAATGACTTCCAGAGTCTTCTCGCATTTCATCTTTTTGAGTATAATGCGTTTCGGTCTTGTCTTGATCGCATGGCGTCTCCTTTTTCCCCAAAGGGTGATCATGGGTATATCTTCATTAGCTTGCTGTTCAACCTTTCGACGAGCGTACGCGTCCCTAGCTAAGCGGTTGCAATGTTGTCTCTTCATTTCCAAGTAATCCTTGAACATTTCGTCTGCTTGTCGCTTAAACCTGAGGTTATTGACATAGTAGCAGGTTTGGCAATCTTCGGCGTATCCAAACTTGAACCCGGTTAGCTCTTGGCCATGCACAAATCTGGTAAAGTGCAGTCTCGTGTTCGGTCCAGGGCGAGTGACTTTCCTTATATATTCGAAGGTTACCAACTCTATTGAGCTTTTAGGAAACAGCGACATCCTACCCCCTTATCATCGTTATTTCAATTAGTCACTTGAGTGATTTTCATGATGAATGCAAATGCATGTGGATGTATATAATGCATGAATCATACTAAGGAACAGGGAATAGTAATGTACATTGAAAGTAAATGCCTTACCAACCAGACTCGGGGAATGTGAAATATTCCCCTGTAACAATGGGTGGTTTTAGGTATACCAACCATCCATAGACATACGCATGAGACGAGTGTGTATACTCTAAAAATCAAAAATCAAGTGAGAAACCTATGGCTCAAGCTCCCACGATCCAAATGAGGCAGACTCCTCTTGAAGGGTACCTACCCAAGAGGGCTAGATATCACCAATTTGGATTGTGAGCGGGAATGAACACGAATGTCACGCCCCGAGTCCTTGCGAGCGCGCAACATCGCCTTACTGCCAAACTGTTCAGTCTCTTACCCAGGATCCAAAATATCGCACTAGCTAAAGAGACTCATATGTACATGCGGAAGCGACATACATAACTCCATGCATAAGACAATAAGATGACTTGGGGAAATAGACACTTAATCATTACACCACAAACTTGCAGTTTTACAAAATACACAAGAATTACTAAAGATCACTAGGGTCAGAGGAAAAGGGTTAGCTTACTCAAAAAAAGAGACATCTACTAAGGAACACGCGTCACTGCCCTACGGGATACTCCAAAAGTCAGAGGTCGCTACAAGGCCTAAAAGACAGGTTCGCTGCTGATGGATCAGGCGACACCGGCCACTGGATGGTACTCTATCCAATCGCCCGACTGAGGCTCCTCTGGGACTTCTGCTTCTGGCTCTGACTCGGAATACACTGGGATGTCTTCCTCCTCCGAATCGGATCCTAAGTCCATGGGCTCGCCCTCGGCGCCTACAATCTCCCACTCGAACCCTGCCTCCTCCATGGGAACGTCGTCGGCATCAGAGGGCTCGACGACCTCGCCATCTGCAACAGGATGTTGTGGTTGCACTGTTGGGAGGCCCACGCCTGGCTCGAGGCCAGTCATCGGATCAAAAATCTCGCCATCGGGTGGGTATGCGATCATCGGGTCCTGCTCCTCAAGGATATCCCGAGGCACGTCAAAAGATCGCAGAGGTCCCCAAGTAGCATCGTCGTCTCGGTACCACCATGCTGCGTACCTATCTGGCCTCCAATGGTCTGTCCCGTCGTCCACCCAGACAGTACTACGTTCATAAATAAAAACCTCATCCTCGCCCACTGGGTACTCAGTAACGTGCTTCTCGGTCATCACTGGCACCCCAAAAGCTGGCGGCGGCATGGTCAAGGTTTGGGGTCTGAAAATGTGGGTCCCACGACGGGGTGAGATAAACTCAATAAGCTAGTCCTAACCCTAAGCTAGGCACTCGGGACTTCCAGACACACCCAGGCACATGCAATGACCAGTCATGCGAAAGCAGACGAATAGGCACATAATAACACAATCGAGGCATGCATTGTCATATAACTCACCAATCTAGACTAGGCTTGGCTTTCGTACCTTGGCACTTAACATCACATAATATAAAGGATAGCTTATATATATACTTATATACACTTATTACGATCGTAATACTCATGGCAGAGCCCGCGTTTAACGCCTCAGGCTTAATAAATCAAGGAACCCGCGTTTAACGCCTCAGGTTTCCGATGCCATGTCATGATCCGCGTTTAACGCCTCAGGTCTATCCCGCGTTTAACGCATCAGGATATCACTAAGCCCCGCGTTTAACGCATCAGGGCAATATATGCACATAGGCTTATAATTCAACCAATTATAGCATAAAACAACCATATGTGCATAACGTCCATACAAGGACCACTTGGCCATTTCAAATCACAATTCCGTACCGTGGCACATCATCACATCACAATCAATCAAGGCCATTACCATACTTCACGATCAAGTCATACCTCACAATATATCGCTCATCGATCATCACTATAAACATTCGGCCGTGCCACAAAGTCATGGGATCAATCAATCGGCAAGGTCACAAAATGCATTAATTAATCTCGCACGGCCGTCAATCATAATCATGGTGCCGTTTTAATCCCGCGATCTCATCCTATAGTCCACGGCCGAACACCAAGAATGGTCAATAGGTTCTTTTTACGCGGTAGGTTGTCGATTAACACCCTTGCCTAGCACTCCTAAGATCAATCAAGTAATTCATGACTTCGATCAAGCTCAACTCACATCTAGCATACCTAGCACAAACATATGAGTATTCGGTTCCTACCTAGGAATGTTCACCACGTACTTCAACCAAGGAATCAACACTACAAGCACTACAAGGTGCAGCCATGCTCGGCTCCTTCCAAGAACATATTCGGTCCTCTAGGGTTTCTTGCCCATTTAGCCATTAAACTCATCAAACAATCACTCACTCGGTCTTTCCATCACGCAAGGTCTTAGCTAGGGGTTAGGATAAGCTTACCTAGTCCAAGAGTCCAAGAAATCGGCGGCAAGTGGCGTGGGAAACGGCGCGGCGCACGGCGGTTCCTCGGCGATCAAAATAGGTTCCTTGAAGATCAACCACAAAATGACCAAGACAAGCATCAATACTTCTTCTAATACATGCCTATAACTCCTTCACATGATTATCTAAGTCTCTAGAGTCACTCACCTCAAGAACTCCTTAAGATCAACCCCAGTTCTCTCTCGGTTTTGGTTCGATCGGCGGCGGCTTGCTCGTCTCCAAGCCGAATGGTGGTTGCTCCACGGTCCTAAGAAGGAGGAGAGTAGGGTGTCTTGGTGATGGCTTGAGGTGGTAGAGTGGCGGTAAGGTGGTGGTCGGCGGCCAGTTCCACCGAGAGGCCAATGGAGCGAGAGAGAGCGAACGAGAGGAAGAGCGTGAGGGAGAGAGAGATGGTCGGGGGAGAGTGATGGCCGAATGAGAAAAATGGAGGAGAGAGAGAGTGTGTGATCTATTAGAAGAGGAAGATTGGAGGGAAGATGAGTAAGTGGGAGTTGGTAGTGGAAGTACAATGAATAGTGACCATGAAAGACCTTTGATGGAAGTAGTTTGAAGGATTTTTGTCAAATCAAATGGTCATTCAAATATCTAATAATTCAAAGGGCTAAAAGACCAAATTGCCCCTCAAATTTCGGCCAAGGGTAGGGAAGGTGGAAATGTCTAAATTACCCTTACATTAACTAATAGAAAATGGTACTAAGCTTAGGGTAAAAAGGGTCGATCTCACTCATCGATCCGAATCTCGCTTTTTCTAACTTATACAGGGCTAATTCTAATCTTAATAACTCTCCGATGAGGCGACGTCCAAATTTACTCCATGCGATCTCCGAATGTCCGGCCTCCAATCTCAAAGTCCAATCCATGACTAAACTCAGTCAATTGTCATTCCAGCGCGTCTCAGACTAACGGGCGGCTCTCAGGAGTTACGCGTATCGACCCGCGACTAATGTCACGTTTAAGAGTTACTCGAGCCACGGCGGCTTTGGTTGTCATGTAATCGCGAGGGTCAATCACTAGTCCCGAAGGTCACGACCGTTAGGAATCGATTTAGGTTAATTCGCAAATCATGTCATGGTCATACGGAATCACCCGTGAACCAATCGCACGACACTAGCAAATCATTCTAAAACCATTCTTAGATCGACCTTTAGCGGTCCTAAACATTCCATCGGCTATCCTTATGGTCAAAGCGTCGACTCGTGGTTAAGTTCTTTGGTCCACGTACTTTAAATCCTATATGGCCATTCCCCATTGGTTAGTCGACTCGAGAGTGATCAATTCTGAGCGAGATTAACTGGAATACATCGATAGACATTCATTCATTAACAAGCTTCGAGATAGGGTCGGAATTCAGAATGTCACAACGAAAGTCTCAAGTGCCATCAAACACGAGATCCTTTCGCATCCTTTCCCTATCTAAGGTAACCTAGAGATGGTCGCAGTCGGGGTTTGACCTCCAGTGTATGAGATGTGTCGTGATCATCACAATGCAGGTCATGCGCAGCAGTTTGTATCAAACACCACTTCAATATGTGCTAAAAATAAACATACAATCTCAACTCCAACCTGCAGGAAAGATGTAAACAATCACTCCACCCCTTATTTCTCCAATCTGCAAAAACATCTAACACAACGGTTAGCGTACGTACGTCGCCTTCGAGAGCATCTGCAGAAAACAATGTCAGATAAACCAATCAACTTTTTAATCGGCTCAAGTCCTCTAAAAATTCTTAACCAGAGATTCTGGTTTGGAATAATTCCCAGCGGAGTCGCCAGTCTGTCGCGACCCTCTCTCGCGACGGGAGGAGGAGGAGGGCTAATGGGCTGCCCGGTCTACGCCTGATCGAACGCAGGCCTCTCCCAAGGTCCATTACCCAAATCGCAACGACTGGATATACGTGGTCGACCTTCGGTGCGGTCTGGTGACATGTAATATGTGTACATGCCAAGGAGTCGCTACCAATTGTTTCGTGGAGGGTACGATCGGAAACCCTATCGAATAGTTGGGAGTGATCTATTCGATTCTGCGAAAACCAGAGAAGTGGGATCGGGGACTTTGTTACGCCAACTGTCAGAGTTGACGCCCTTTCGGCACTTAAGTTGAATGATTTATCTAATCCTAAGATTTCATACAGATGAGTGGGGTACGTATCCTAAATCTAGGAGTTCATGCAGATTGGAATGGCTACCCTATCACTCACAATCAGTAAAAAATAAATGCGCAGATCAATGATCCAAAACATGCGGATAAATCACATGAAAGCAGCATGGCATCCCTAATGAGGCCATATTAGCCTAGAGAAGTATCAATCAAGGCTTAGGAGTGATTTTGACACGATTTACCCATGAGGGGCAAAATCGTAATTTTGAGAAATTTGGGGATAATTTGCCCTGGGAGGGCAAAATCGTCATTTCAGATAAAGTGTGTAGTCAAAAGATGGTGGAAATAGGATTTACAACCAAACCAATCCATTTCCTATTTTTAGGGAATTTCCGAAATTTTTCTGGAATTTAGAAGTAATTTTACCCTTGGAGGGGTAAAATCGTCGTTTTAGACAAAAATAAGAACTGAAAATCTCAAATATTCGAGTTTGTCACCCACCTGACCCAAACCCTAATTTTAAGTAATTTTCAGGACTCGATTGGAGCAAGGAAGACGATTTACCCATTGAGGGGTAAAATCGTCATTTCGAGAAAAGGGACAAGATTCGAAAACCCAAGCCTAAGAATTGGCCGCCTAACCAACCCTAATTTTTATTTTGGCATTATTGACTTGTCTTGCATACACAGCAGATGCGACTTACCCCTAAAGGGTAATGTCGTCAATTCTTGGGAGAACAGATAAGAAACCCCAAAAATAGGATTGACCAGTTGTCTGTGGTCAATCCTCAATTTTTGGGGATTTATGGAGTATCTAGGATTTTCTCACAATTTTCCTATATTTTTTTTGGTTTTCTAGGATTTTCTGGCATTTTTTTAGGATTTTCTAGAATTTTTCCGATTTATTATTATTATTTTTAAATCATTTTATGATTTCTTTATTAAAAGGTGATTCGGACCGGGTTGACCCAACCCACTCAAGTCGGAACCCGGCCCAGACTCGGACCCGCGCGACCCACAGCCCCGAAACGACGCCGTTTCTCCTTTTTTATTTTCTGATTATTTACGCTAAATCCAACGGTTCCTATTGAACCACGTGGCTAATCCACGGCCGCTGGATGATCTAACTGAAATCTATGGCCTAGATTGAACGGAGACTCGACCAGGGCCGTCCGATTTACCTATTAAAATCTACGGTCAATATTAGAACCTAAGACTTGATCTGGGCCGTTCATCCTTACTAACCTAAACGATGTCGCCTACTTACTAACCTAAACGGCACCGTTTCGATTCAATTTGATTTTTCGATTTTAAAACATTTTCGGATATTCCTAATTACTAATCGGACGGCCACCATTTATTAGATTCGATTAACCCTAGCCGTTGGATCTAAACCAACTCCGCCTAACAGACCAACGGCCAAGCTGACTCGACTTCCACGTGGACCAATCACAGGACGACACCTAGACTTTTGACTCGTTGACTCTGCCACGTCAACTTCGTCTTCAACCTCTCGACCCCGGTGGAACGAACGGCTGGGCACCTCCGACGATGATCCGACAGTGGAATCTTAACGAAATCGCGCGAAACTAGCACCAACCAACTCGCCACATTCTCTAGCTTAACATATCTAAGAATCGAGGCATTTCATTCACCAAATCACGATCGCCATGAGAGATGCCGAGTACGGCCATGGAAGCTCAATCGCACAAACCACGCAAAATCAGAGTGATTCTTTCACAGATTAACACGAAAGGAAGTTCAGAACACTTACCTCGAGCTCCGTTCGAGCTCGCACGACCTAGATTGGGCTAGGCAAGAATGAACAGGGCACGACAATGGAGGTTGGATTTGGGGATTCAATTCAAGGTGTTAAGACAAAATCGATGCAAAACAGATATGCGACGATAGTCAGTAATGTCTAAGGAACAAAACGCACACTCTAGATGCAAAAATGGGCAAGAAATGTATGAATCGCCATTGACGCACAAAGAGAAGCTCAGAAACGCATCTCACCTGTTCTGGCGGTTTCAGGCAACGCGGCCGGCGGTGATCGTTTCCTGGAGTTCCAAGCGAGCTTTTTGCAACCTCCTTTGGCTTCGGTTTAGCCGTAAATGGCCCAACCAGTGCCCTCCAATTTCGAGCTCCAACCCTCGACAATGGCGATGGAGGGTGAGCTCTTTCTCTTCCATTCTTTCTCTCTCTCGATTCTGTTTTCCACCACTCAACCGAATCAACCAACCTCCCCCTCTCGCAGGATCAATTGGCTCTTATAGCTCTTTGAATTTTTGGCGCCGAACGGGGGTTGAGCCGGTGACCTTCGCACGTGCAATCACATGTGAAATGGTCACCCGAGACAAATTGGCCACTAATTCTAGTCATCCGGTAATGCCAATTTCACTCAAATTCCACCTGCATTTGGTCCTGCGTTTGGTTTGAAGACAGCCGGTGAGCATTTGGCCTTCGTCGGCACCGTTCCGACAGACCCAGACCATTGGACTGGTCTTGATCGACGGAGAGCTTCTTGGCCAACAAAACACCTCCATTAATTCCACCAATTTAAGCCGATTGATGGTCCAATTTCTCAATTGAAGTTCGCCTTCCAAACCTGCAATTGGCGCGGGAAGCTTTGGGGAAGAAGACACTGTAGCAGACCGGTTCGACCGGTCCGACCGGGCGGTCGAACCGGTTCGAATCGATTCTCATTTGAAATTTTCAAATTAAACCCAAATTGATGGGTAATTTTTGCAATTAAACCTCAGAATCGAACTTAGGGCATGTATTTTATCTAAAAATATGGTTTTGCCCAAAAGTTCATATCAATTTCAACAAAAACCCCAAATTTTCATTTAATTGGAATTAGGCATATCGTGAAATTGAAGGCTCACATGATCAAATTGGACCAAATTACATATGCCAATCGTTTCAAAATGATGAAAACCATTGGGTAGTATTTTTAATTTGTAATGGTAGTCCTTGAATTAAAAGTAATTTCAATTATGCCCAATTTCAATGACTAAAATGCAATTAGGTGTACAATTTTGCCTAATTCGTGCAATTAAGTAATCTTTGCAAACAATTGGGCCAAATTGCAATAAGGGGCAATTAGATTGAATGTCAAGATCCTAAAAAATGCCAAAATTGTAAATTAAAAGACTCAATTGACATTTTTTTACCAAATTCAATCATATGTGTAACAAAAGAACATGTTAAATTGAATTTTATTTTGGACTTTTTGTGAAGTCAAACAGACAAGGGATTTAAAAGAAAAATATTGACTATTTTTTCATATTTTTGTGACCTCAAATGCTATTTTTCTTGAATTTTTAAGTATTTTCTTAATTTCCAAAAATACTAAAAAATACGAAAAATATGAAAAATTATTTTTTTTGTCAAAATGGTTCCTTAGGCTTGGCCAAGGCCACCAAAGTTGCTTTTGCAATTTTTAGACTTTTTATGAATTTTTTTACGAATTTTCTAAGAAATAGCTAGAAAAGACTTGGTCAAAAATCAGGTGTCAAAATCACCGAAGTGAAAGGAATATATGTCGCGAATTTTTAGGCAGTGGTTGATTGACGGTTCCCAGATTACGCCTATAAATACCAACAGGTATCCAATAGCAGCCCCCCAAAAAATAACATACAACAGACAAGCCTTTATCTTTTCAATTAGCTCTTTGCTTAACTGTAGCTTTCAGATTCTCGTCGTCGATTCGATTCCGACGTGTTTCATATCCAGAGTTAGGTGTCGTCAATTCAATTTCGGCGTCTGCTCGCCCAGTCCAATGCCGTTGATTAAATTCTGGTGCTGTGTTGGTCTCTCATCCACCCATCCAGTACCGTTGATTAAATTCCAGTGATGTGTCCTATATTTCCATCCGTCCGGTGTCGTAGATTAAATTCTAGCATCGTGTTCTACAGTAAGGTTCAGGATCGTCGATTCAATTTCGGTGTTGTATCTCGGTTACTATCTTGTCGAAAGCAATTCGACAAGTTTCATCGAAATTGTTTCCAGGCGTTCTATCGAAGTCTTGTACAAAGCTGTCGAAAGACACAATCCTATTAACAATATATCCTGCATTTGACACTCTTCGTCCAAAACTTGCACGGAACCCTTCTTACTTAACGAACTGCTAACGTTCGATAAATGGATTTTTCTGCATCAACAACCCTTTTGGGCTTCAATCTCTTAGGCTGAACCCTGAGAACCGATAATATTCATGCCCATCAATTGTGCAAGATCTCTCCCTCTTTAATTGTAAGGACTTCTCAAGAAGAACTTGTATTTCAATAGTTGTGCCACAGTCACAACTATCAAGAACGTTCTCGACGTACTTTGCGAATCGATCTTTGAAGAAATAGGCAATATCAAGGAAAATCTCCTTTGCATAGTCCTCTTGTCCATCGTAACTTAACTACAAGATCCCTCATTATTATCTTCTTGTTTCTATGCTTATTGAAAAATTCAAGAGCTTCACAATACCATGGGAAGTAAGTGCGATTTTTGTGTATCCCATTAGAAGTTAGCAAATGATGATCTCTCGAAGTAATGATGTTCCTACTTCCTTTACCGAATCACTCATACTTTCTAACTAAAGCATTTTTACATCATTGACATCTTCTATTGCCTTCGGTTTGATCGAAAAGTCAACTCACGATCATTTTTACTAAAGATTGAAAATTAAAAGCCTAACTGATGCAAATAAATCTCGCGATCTCCGTAATATTGCGAAGATTGCGTAATATTACGTTTTTTTTGTTTTAGGCATTTTTGCAATTTTAATGTTTTTAGATATTTTAATTAATTCTAGTGGCTTTTTTGTAATTTTGTGTTTCCTAGGTCAATTAGGTTTAGTATCTTATATAAATATGTTTAGGGTTCGTGGAAGAGCAGTTTATGACAGACATTGATATTTTTCGTTGATTTTGATAAAATCACACTTGATTGAACGGTGGTTCATCGTTCCTCGTTTCGATTATTCTGTTTAGCTTTGCTTTCTATCGCGCTTCGGGATCATTTGGTATCAGAGCATAGGTTGCTTGAAATCAATAGCTGAACGAAATTGAGGTGGTCGAAGACAGCGTGCTCGTGGAGGCCAGGAGCGTGGGATCGTTCCTGATGCAGATGAACAGCCTCGTCTGAGAGACCTGCGAGACATAGAAAACGAAGAGTTACGGAGACGAAAGCAGGATTTGAAGAGACAACTTGCGCAGGTGCTGAGAAGGCGAATCCAGCGATTGGAGCGACGACTTGCGCGAATGGGGTTGGACTTTCAATCCGAAAATTATCTGATCGTTGATGAATATCCGATCGTCGATGAATATCCGATCGTTGATGAAAATCCGATCTTTGATCAAGAACCGATCTTTGATCAAGATTTGATTTTTGATAAATATCCGATTTGTCATGAAAATCCAAATTTTGATACAGATCCAGTCTATGAAAATCCAATCTACGGTGAATATGACGGAAAGCAGGGGGATGCGGATCCTGTCACGACGATAGAAGCCATCATGTCGGCGAAGGGCAGCGAGGTCGTCCCTAGCGATGTTCCCCAGGCAAAAACCAATATGGTTCCTAAAAATGTGCAGAAAATCGATGTTTCAGGGAGCACTGAGGATCAATGTAATCCTGTTCCTGAAAGTGATGATTTTAGGAATTGCAATACCACAAATTTTAGGTATGTGGAAGAAACTTCACATAATTCAACAGGAGATGTTTTGTTCACCAATTGTGACATGCAAGAGGCCCCAGTTGTGGTGGCAATACTTCCAATCGTTCGTGGTGCTAGATATACTGTCGGACTAGGTTATGTTAATTTGATCAACAGGATTCTTGGATTGGCTGAATTTGTTGATGATAGACACTACACAAATTTGGAGTCAGCTTTAGTTGCCTTTGGTTGCAAAGCATGCTTACTGTCTATGGAGGGTAACAAAAGCGATGAAAATAGGGCTTTGCGTGATGCTATTGCCCTCCCTTTTGGTGTTGTTACCTGGTGGTACAAGCAGGGTGACACGGATTTAGTTGTTCACTTCTTGGGTGATACAAAAACGGCTCACAAGGCTGGGGAATTCACCGAAGTCTTCCTAACCGGTTCTAATGGCATCTTCACCGACTTCACCACTGGGTTTGTGAGCCGAACATGGGACTTGAAAGAAGACAAGGGCAATGTGGAAGCAAGTGTGACTGAATTAGATGGTGGATTTTATGGAACTGACTCAGAAGATGATGTTGACCCATCCATTAAATCTGTGGGCACTAATTTTCCTTATGATAAAAGGCAGAAGAAGTTGCCCGATCCTAACGAAAAGAGATTGATGCTGATGAAGATGAAGCAGATTCAAGGACGAATATTTTTCCTAGCAGGGGAGAATGATGCAAATAAATCTCGCGATCTTCGTCATATTGCGAATATTGTGTAATATTGTGTATTTTCTGTTTTAGGCATTTTTGCAATTTTAATGTTTTTAGGTATTTTAATTAATTCTAGTGGCGTTTTTGTAATTTTGTGTTTCCTAGGTCAATTAGGTTTAACATCTTATATAAAGATGTTTAGAGTTCGTGGAAGAGCAGTTTATGACAGACATTGATATTTTTCGTTAATTTTGATCAAATCACACTTGGGTGAACGGTGGTTCCTCGTTTATCATTTCGATTATTCCGTTTAGCCTTATTTTCTACCGTGCTTCGGCATCACTAACTATGCTTTCAAAGAACAAATTACATTATTTTCCACGTATGGTTTTCATAACATATATTAGGAATCATGAAATTTTTGCCATAAATCGTGGGTTTTATTGGAAATCTCGCATTTTATGATATTCTTAAATTCAAATATGTTTATGTCGTGACGAGTAACACTAAGTTTATACATTGTAAAGTATCATGTATTCACAATTCTTATATCGATTCATTCAGATGACCTAAATGAGTAATCACAACTTACTGACATCTTTTTGAAGGATGAGCGATCATCTAAAAAGCCCTTTTGAATAGGTGGGCCTCAATATAGACCCGCACATGGGGGCACAACTAGCCCATTCTATGTCCAGCACGTTTGATTTGATCTATAAGTGTCCATATTTCACAAAAATGAATAATTTGAAAATTATTTTTTTAAAAATGATCTTTTATATCTGTTGAAATAACTAGTTAACAAGAAATGTTTTTATCATCGACAATAGTTTATATTTTGATATTTTCATGGACGTGAAAATATTCTTCGTTTGTTTATTTTTATATACAATAAAAGCAATCATTTTTAGGAAAATATTTTCAAAATAAGTTATTTTTCGTAAAATAAATAGAGTAAAAAATGTTGGGGAATTTGAGCACGGCCTACCTAGAAGCTATGTAGCACCGATACACGTACTTAGAGATTTTTTACGTATCGGATACATTACCGTATCAGATACGCTCGGACACGCTCGGACACGCTCGGATAGACCGCGTGTCCGAGCGTGTCCTCCTAGTCAACAACTGGACACGAGTGTCCCAAGACTTATTTCTGCCCATTTTCATTTTTCAGGCCAAAATCTAGCCCACTTGGCTGCGCCTCGCTCATGGCCGCCCGGCCCAGTTGGACACTTTATCCCCTCGAGGCCTTGTTTTATTAGGTGCCCCTCCGGCCCATCCTCACTTTCTTAGCGATGTGGGACAAGCGGCCGCAAGCCTGCACGCCACCATCCTTCCCCTCTTCTTTTATTAGGAACTTTTTTGTCCCTTCTCAATTTGTTGAGCGGTGTGGGACAAGCGGTCGCTGGGGGTGTCCCCACGGAGGTGGGTAGATTCAGGTGCTCCGTGGACCACAGGAGCTCGCGTCGCTTTCTCCACTTGGATGGCGAGGGGGCTCCGATCCAATGACGTGGCGGGATGGGAACGGTCCATCGTGGGAGGGCACAAGTGGTCAAATGGCTGGAAGGAAACAGAAGTTGTTGACACTTGACTGGAAGGAGTCGCCCCCTGCCTCATTTTAGTATACTGAAAGCCTACTATCAACTTAAAGCGAATCATGATTGGTCCATACACAATTTGGGAAATGCTCTAATTCTTCTTCATCTTTGATTCGTTAATCTACTCCCAGAGGTGGGTCCTGTTAATAAAGTGTTCTCCCAACGTTTGTAAAGAAAGTATAGCAATTTTAGTACACTTGTGGTGACTATACATTATCAAAATGATAATTTAAATAGTTATGATATTTAGATATATATATATATATATGATGTTTATACGCGATTTTGGAGTTCATAAAAATGGTAATTTAAATGTATATATAAAAATATATATTTAATATATAACGTATCACAGCGTATCGGAAATCTCTATTTTTTGAGAAACCACGTATCGGCGTATCGTATCGTATCGTATCGTGTCCCGTATCGCGTATCGTATCGGTGTTACATAGCCTAGAAGTCCAACTGCTTTAAGCTTTCTACATTCTGCGAACGATCATGTTATTGGAGATACCCGGAAGAAAACTACTACTTATTTCTCGAGTTTACGACCTACATTCATGTTTGATGGACTGTGTACCTTACGGTGCAAAGTTGCCTCTTGGTCCGAGGGATTTTGAATAGGGACATAATGGAATCCATAAAGTCCAGGAATTGCCAAACGAGTCAAATGCAAGTGCTCAACTCGAGCTAATATTAATTTTTCTACTCGAGTTCGACTTGATTAAAAATCGAGATATTCAAGTTTAACTCAACTCGATTACAATTAACTTATCAAATCATCGAATCTTTTCATGAGAATACTGAAAGCCGGATTAAGCTAGCAAGTCTATTGAGCTGAGTATTGATAAACTCGAGCTTAACACTCGAGTAGTCATTGAACTGAATGCATAGAAAATTACCACAAAAGTCTTAAACCTATTGTAATTGTGCCAATTCCGTCATAAACTATTTTGGCCGACTCAATCCTAAATCTTTTGCATGTGCTAATTCATTTCATCTGACGACTTTTGGCTGGCTGGCGCTGACGTGAACGTCGGCTAGCCAACGACGTAATATCTTAATTGTTTTTGAATTTTTTTTTCTTTTTTTTAATTTTATCTTCTTTTTTTCCTTTTTTTTTCTTCCACTTTCCTCTTCTTCATCCAGCCGGTCATTGGACCTCGACAACCGGCCACAGGGCGAGACTTGGCCTCTCCTAGCCACAGCGTAGTCGAGTCTCGCCGACCGTCCCTCTGGCCGGTCAACGGAAGAAGAAAAAGGAAGGGGATGCAAAAATAAAATTATATATACACACACACACACATATACATATATGTCGTCAGCTGCCCAAAATTTGTCGAACGGATTGAATTGACACAATTGCAAACGATTTAGGATTAGATTGGCAAAAAAAAACGTTTAGCACTGAATTGGCATAAACACAATGAGTTTAGAACTTTTTTGGTAATTTAATGCGAACTACCTGCAAATAGCTGAACTCTTTTCTCGCTTAATTCCAAGAGAAATGAGAACATCGAAAGAAGGATTTACACAATCCAAATTGATTTGTTTTAGTGAAGTTAATCGGGCTTAATTCCAAAAAAAACCTCAAACTTTGACGTTTGTCCCAAAAATATCCATAACTTTTTTTTGTCTCCTAAAAAACCTTCAACTTTTGATTTTGTCCCAAAAAAACCCTCAAACTTTGGTTTTTGTCCCAAAAATATCCAACAACTTTTTTTGTCTTATAAAAAACCTCCAACTTTTAATTTTGTCCCAAATTTACCACAGTTATTAAAAAAAAAGGAGTGTTTCGCACCCAGTTGAACAGAACCCATGATTGTTCGACAAAGAGCAAAATGTACTTCCAATTGTTTCAAGGAAGAATGTTTGACACATTGCAGCCGCATTCATTCATTTCGAGACATAATTGAGTTACCCGAGATTCACATATAAATTTCAGTGGGAACAAGATATTAACAAATCTTCTTCTTATAGTTCAAATCTTTACTGAAATGATGATCATAAGAAAACATTGGGGGCAGTAGTTTGTCGTCATAGAGGCAGGGTCGGCAGCGGCTTATTGTCATAGATGTAGGGTCGACACGATGGTCCTCGGTGGGAGGCTCGATTGGCATGAGGACTATCAACGAGTAAGGAGCCGATGACGAGGGTGGCTATTGTCTTGGGATAAGGCCACACCATGGGCGACGGTTGAGAATCACTTGGAGTTTTGACAGAAGCTAAACGGCCGACGTCGGGGTCGTCGGGAATTCTACGAGATGGGTTATGATGGTTTTTTTTTTTTATGATTGGACTGGTAGATTTGAGACAAATTCAAAAGTTGAAGGGTTTTTAGGAGACAAAAAAAGTTGTGGATATTTTTGGGACAAATGCCAAAGTATGAGGTATTTTTGGGATTGGATTGGTAGACTTGAGACAAAATCAAAAGTTGGAGGTTTTTTAGGAGACAAAAAAAAGTTGTGGATATTTTTGGGACAAAGGCTAAAGTTTGAGGTTTTTTTTGGGATTGGGCCAAGTTAATCGTGAGTTTTTACTTCGAATTCCTCCAAATACTCTCGGTTACCCTTTCATGAGTTACAAATCCCTTCAAAAGTGGAATAATTCAAAAGGGTGACCGATTTCCTTCTATTACCCTCTGGTGATTACCCAAATCCTTTTTAACAACTCGATCTGTTTTAGGAAAACTTACGCAAAAAATTATCAAATCTATAGCGTTTTGTCAATTCAATCTTAAACCTTTTAATTTTGTCAATAGAGTTCTAAACCTTTTTCATGTTTTTTCCAATTAAGTCCATCTGACAAATTGATCGAAAATCGCTGACGTGAATGCCGGCTGTCCTATTTGATACGACAGGCGCTAACGTGAACAAAAATTAATATTTTTGAAATTTTTTATTTGCCTTTTTTTTCTTTGACGGCCTGGGAGAGTGACGACCGCCCAGGTCGGCAGAGGACGGACTTGTCAAGTAATATCATTTTTAGTTGGTTAATGCAATGATTGTTACATACTAAATGTGTTCAGCAATGTTCTGCTTGCTGGGAATTTGTCATGCTATGCAATTTGGATTATTGGCATCCTTGCTCGTCCTTACAATGTTTACAATTTTTTGGTTGTTTGAGCCGTTGACCCTCTCTCTTCTACTTTCTGATTTCTATCATCCTCCCCGGGGTCACACTATGGGAGCTGAGCATGCCCAAAGCCGTTACCTTAATAGAAGGAGGGAGATGCTGGAGGCAGGGGCTAGCGATTGGAGTGAAGTCGTAACAAGGTAGCCGTACTGAAAACCTAACATCAACTACCGAAAAACATTTTAAAATATTGAAGATTGACATATAATTTTTTTTATAATCTTTCGAAACATAAAATATTTCTTTTCGTTTTCAAATTGTTGGAAGAAAACAAAACACAAGAAAAAGCACTCTTTTTTTTTTTTAAAGTGTAGACCAAATAGACTAGCTTTTGGGTCGAAAGTGCAAATGTGCTATTTGTTTAGTTTGTTTTGCAACAAATGGATGATTTGAAAAATATTTTTTGAGAATCGTCGCATATGTCGCTTGAAATAATTAGTCAATAAAAAAATTAATTATTAATAAATAATTACGTCTAATTATTTTTGTGGAAAATGAAATTATTTTTCGTTAATTCATTTTTGTATGCGATATAAATATTCTTTTTGGAATATTATTTTCTTATTTTTCATAAGACAAACATTTCATTTTTTAAAACAATTTGCAAAATGAAAGGCTTTATTTCTTTAAGTGATTTCAAATATATATTTTAAAAATCACTCATGTCGCTCGAAATAATTAGCCAGTAAAAAATGATTTTATTATTTATAAAATTTATATCTATATATTTTTGTAGAAAAATGTCAAATAAGGGCATGAAGTGGATTTTGTTCAAATAATGGTCTAAAATGCCATCTTTGTTTCAAATAAGAGCCCAACAGAAAGGAAATTTTCTTCTTTACTTTTTTGAATTTTTGTCTTTTTTTTTTAAATTTTGTTTTTCCTCCCCTCCCCTCCCCCAGTTGGGCCAGCCTCACCGCTTGGTCTAATCAGCATCGGGCTGCCCTCGCCTGGCATTGCCGGCATCGGGCAAGGGCGACCTCCACTGTGTGTTCCTCGCTCCCCAAAAACCTTGCCCTAAGCAAGCAAAATCTCAACGGAAGAGACGATTTATAAGCCGATGGACCCAATAATCGGAGAAGCAAGAATAGGAAAGAGAGGAGGGAGATAGATCCAAGAAACAATACCCGGATGGAGGAAACACAGCCAAGAAGGATCTGATGCAGAGGGAAGCGAGAGATGGGTGGTGCGCGTGTGGGCGAGAGAGAAGAGAGATGGAAGTGGTGGAAGCGAAAAGAATGATGGGAGGCGCAAATCGCAGATTTAGCGAGGGCGGCTGTCCCCTGAGTCAGTAACTTTCGCCAGTGGCCCGGGGATGGTCCCAGAAGGGAAGAGGGGAAATAAAAAGAAAAAGAAAAAAAATAGAAAAAAATAAAAAATATGTCATGCCCTTATTTGAAACAATATTTACTCCATGTCCTTATTTGAGAAAATTACGACACTTTAAATCCTTATTTTGGATTTTTCTCTAGTTTCGTTGAGGGGCAGAAACAATTTTTTTTTAACTTTATAAACAATTTAAACTTTCGACCAAAAAAAATGATTTAAACAATTATCTAAAAAAATATAATCAATCATTTTCCAAGAAATAAACCAACATATCATTGTGTTGGGCTTGGCCATGCCACATTTGAAACTTCCAAATCACAAGAGAAGCTTAGGGTGCTCATGGTAATACCTCTGGAAGTGAATTTTTGCTTCAGAAGTAAAATCCGTTTGCTAATTTAATTTATGAAGTAGAAATCCGTTTGGTAAAAGTTTTTATTTCTGAAAGATATTTATACTTCTGAAATGAACATTCACTTCTGAAATTGTATTTCTCCCAATTTCAGAAGTTAAAAAAATAACTTCTTAACCTAAGAAGTACTTCTCGGTGCATCCTCTTTTTGACCACGCTCCGCTCCAACCGTTGTTGACCTTCTCCGCTTCCAACTATCGCGCCCTGCTGCCAACCGCCGACCATCGCCACCGTAGACCACCGCCGGCCATGGCCCATAGCCGAACTCAGCCGGACTCCGCCGACCATCACTCGCCACCGCTCGCCATTGCCACCACTGGCCGACCTGCCCCCCGCTACCAACCACCGCCTACTGTCAACCTCCATTGGCCGCCACCACCTATTACCGCCGTCAATCGTTGATCACTGTCAGTTGCTGCCAACCATCGGCCACTGCCCCACATGCCACCGCAAACCATCGCCTCCGGCCATTGATCATCTCTAACTATCAGTGCCTCCATCGCCGAGTAGCTGTTTCCAATTGCTGGAATGAAAAATAAATAATTTTTTTATTTTTAAAAAACAAATAATATTTTATTATCCTTACAAAAAAAATATTTTATTAATAAAAATTATTTTTTTAAAAAAAATTAAATATTCTGAAAATAAATTTTCATAAAAGATTATTATTAAAAATTTTCAATCATTACTAATAAAATTCTCTAATGGAAAATCAACTTATGGAAAAATTAACTTCTGATTACATTCGTGAAGCAGTGGTGTTACCATGCGCCCCTTAAATAGAAGAAGAGGGAGCGGTAGGGTTTTTGGAAGGCGCAATAGGCTGAAACCCTGGAGACGCTTTGAGTGCTGAACCAATTTCACTCGAGAATCAATGGGTTTCTGGGGTAAGCATGTCTTCTTTCATCTATGATGCTGTTTCGATTACTTCGGAGTTCTCGATACTAACCCAGAAGGTGTTCTTGGGTTCCTTTTTGTTCTTATCAAAGTCAGCTTCTTTGTTCGAGATTTTCGCGATTTTCACTTGCTGGTTTTGCGTTTGAGGGTGGGAGTCATATGGATTGGAGATTGAAATTCTTGAATTAAGACTTGAAACGTCCCGCTCATTTGTGCTTGAATCATGAACAAGACTGATTACTTTTTGGGTCCACGCATTTCATTCATGGTGGAGAAAGGCTCAGTAGGATTTTACACGTTTTGGCCCCTGCTTTTCTTTTTTTCTGGAGTTGGGGGGGGGGGGGGGTGGTGGTGGTGGTGGTTTGGTGGTGTCAAAGGCCCCTACTTTCATGCCGCTATATTGCACTTTTCTTACATCAGTATGACGTTTCTCTGCAGGGATTGAAGTAAAACCAGGGAAAAAAGTGAACCCTTTTCACGAGGATAATCTACAGGGAAGGCTTCACGTAACCCAGGTCATTCTTCTTCTTGTCATTGCTTTTTCTCTTGCTTATTCAAGCATGGTGAGTTTAATTGAAAGGGAACAGGAGGCTTTACTTCTTGAAATGAAACGTAAACTATGGTATAATGTGCCTCCTAGACCCGTACAGATTTCTGTCGATGAATTCAGGCAGCATTGGATATTGCAGTGCATAACATTTGTTTTTTCAAAGATGTTTGATCATTGTTCTCAATGGATGTGTACTTCTTGTGTGAATTGTAGGCAACATTGGGACTTGGCTCATCTTCTGAGAAGAGCATATTGCAATGTTTCAGGGAAGATAAGCCTCCTATTTTTCTATGTACCCTGCTGCCTAATAAGATTGAGTCATGTTCTTTGGATCTTGAATTCGACGATGAAGATTCAGTGTCCTTCTCTGTCACTGGCCCAAAAAGCATCCATCTCTCTGGTTACCTGCTGGCGGATGATGAGGCTGTTGGAGATGAATATGGACAGTATCCTTTCGAGTCCTCATGAACTTGTGAACTTATAATTTTGTAAATGATGATGTAACTCTGTTTGAGTTCTTCTTAACTGAAATTTAAAGTGTTTCTTTTGGAGAGGATGGTCTGGACACGGGGTCCGAGGAATCATCTGAGTTCAATAGTGAGGATGACTACACTGATAACAGTGACAATGAGCTGTTTGCACCCTCTTCTCCTCGGGTCCGCAACAGTGGAGGTGACTTTCTGGAATTTGATTTTACCCCTACCTAAGCATTTTTATTCCTCTCTTTTCTTTTGCATGTTTCTGGTAAACTGAAGGATGTTAATTTGCATTGGCATGTGCTTGTCGGTTGAGTTATTTCTATATTCAGAAACTCGATATGTGTGCATGCATGTTATGGTTTATACTCGTGTCTTGCTCCGTATATAATGGCTATTGATGTTCATCGAGTGTCATATAGGATTCTTCTATCGATTGATGCAGAAGGCCTTTCTTTTACCCTTAGAAACATTTAGTTGTCTTGTGATGTAAAGGAATTTTCTCTTTGTTGATTCTTCCTGTCACATACGCGTCTATGTTTTATAATTTCATTGGAGGGTGTATCTCTGCCGTTAACTCTGGTTATGAGTCTGATGCTTTGGAATTATTTGCTCTTATAACATACTTTTTGGAGATAATATTCCTGCAGTTGTAATTGAGGAGATAACAGAAGATGATAAACCTGCCAATGGGAATCCTTTGTCCAAGAAACAAAAGAAGAATAGACCATGTGATTTGGAAGATAATTCTCAGACTCAACATCAAATTGTTGTTAGGAATACCAGTAGTATCGTGACTGTGGAAAGTGAGGATGAAGATGGCTTTCCATTATCTCTTTCACATGGAGGCAATGCTGCTATCTTGAAGCCTGAAGCAGTTTCAAAACAAAAAAAAGAGAAAATTGGGGAATCGAAAAAGAAAGTCGATGAGTTTCAGGCTAACAACCAAAAGAGAGAGGTAGAAAGTGTCGAGCAAGATAGTCAACCAGATAGGTAAAGTATTTAGTCATCTTTGTTTTTTACTGGAAACAATGGTGCTAACCCAATTCTTGTTAGTGGAACATGTTGACTTTACCTTTCTTAAGTTCATTATCAGTCATTAGTTTAACAAATGTTCATATTGCTGCATCAATTCTTGAGCTTACTGCAATTACTCATAAGTGGGGGTGACTGGACTAGATGGGACTTGTACTAACATACTTCTTGTCATTCTTTCAACTTATTTGAGTTTGTATACTTAATTGGCAGGAAAAGGAAGAGAAAGAAACAGAAAAAACAGAAAGAAATGGATAAAGAAGGTGAAGTTGATGCTGATGTTGATGACAGCAACATTGCTTCATTGATGGATAACGGAAGCAAATCTCATGAGGTGAAGAACAAGGATATGGATCAGGTTACGCTTGAGGAAAACCAGCATGATGATGAACCTTTAAGTAGTCAGTGGGTTATCTTGACTCGACCTTCTCCTTTTAAATTGTCTGTTAGTTCCTTTTTGTTCAGCGTATTGGTCCAAGTTCGATGACCAATGGTGAATATATGCTTAGGTTTAATAGATTGAGTCATTATTAGGAAAGAAAAAAATGTCGTGAGATCAATTTTTTCAACTGATTAAAAAAGATAGTCATTACAGCATCTGGCAGTTTGATTCCAAATGTAATCTGCCAAGGTTTAGGCTTTTCTATAATTATGAGAACAGGAATATAGTGCCTGTAAGGTGGATTGTTTTGATTGACAAAATAGTCGTAATTTGGTGTCTTTTTTTTTTTGGTCCATAGCTCTGAAAAAGGGTAGTTTTTTTAATTAAGTACGTCAGGGAACCTAGTGAAACCTGATATTGTTATCTCGACTGCAAAAAAGAATAGAAAAGTGTCCGTTTGTTTCACGGAAAATGTGTGATTTGGAAAATATTTTCCAAAAAGTAATCGTTTATATCTCTTAAAAAAAGAATAAATGAATTTTTTTTCCATCGCCTATGAAAATAGTTAGGCATAGATTGTTATCAATGATGAAAACATTTTTCATTAATTAATTTTTCTAAACGATATAAGCAATCACTTTTCGGAAAATATTTTCCAAATCGCTCATTTTTCGTAAAACAAACGGAGCCTAAGAATTCCAATGTTTTATATCTTGAAAAGAAGAATTAAACAGAAAATATTATTTATTCTATTTGTTTAATCTTGGTCCAAAATGTACATTATCGCCAGTGAAAATCAACCGGATAAGAAAAAGAAGAAAAAGAAAAAGAAGTCCCAGGAGCCTGCAGCAGCAGCAAACGGGGATCAAGCCATGACAGATGTGAAAGACAGGAGCGCATCTAAGGTTGAGCCAAAAGAACAACAAGGCGACGGCAAGTCCTCACAAGTCAGGACTTTTCCGAATGGCTTAGTAATTGAGGAGCTAGCAATGGGCAAACCAGATGGCAGAAGAGCTGCTCCTGGAAAGCAGGTTTCTCCTGTGCTTCTATATAGGAACTTTCTTGGAACAGTTTAAGATGCTAACTATTTCCATCCTTTTCTCCTTCCTGGTTTTGATTCCGTGGTAAAAGCAATGAAACTTGGCTGAAATCTTTTGAAGCCCTTTTTTAGTAGTTTCGGTTATTTTGATGATTTTTTCTTCCAGGTGTTTTTAACACATTAAGCCCCCCCCTCCAAAAAAAAAAGAAAAACGAGGAGTGATGTTTCATAAATGGACTTCCCGTTATTGTTAAGGGAAAGGAGTAATTAACACTGAGGTTCTTTTCATTAAATGGACCCTGAATGCTGCAAGTTATGTTGATTCACCTAATTAAGTAGGGGTTTCAATGGGCCGGCCCGGCCCGAAGGTAAACAGTACCAAGTTCGGGCCGGGCCGGGCCGGGCCGAATTATTATTTTTTCATTTTTTCGAAATTAAAATTAATTGACAAATTTACCAAATAAAAGAATATAAAAATAAAAAAATTAATTAAATTAAATTAAATTAAAGGGAAAATATGGATTTAAAAACCATCCGGGCATCAGCCCGGCCCGGCCCGCGCTGGCCTGGCCCAAGTACCAATCCCGGGCCGGGTCGGCCCGAAAAGGCCCGAAAATCAACTGAATTTTCGGGCCAGGCCGGCCCACCTGGCCTGGGCCTTTTTGACACCCCTATAATTAAGCCTTCTTCTTAAGTGTTCAAATTAACCTCGACTTGCTTTTAATCCTGATCTGGTGGAGATTTTAATTTTGCTTCAGTAACAAAGTACATAATGCTCTGCAACCCTGTAGATTCACCTGTTTTATCCTCATGAATTTCGATTCAACTTAAATATTCATTTGGACTTGCTTTTTTCTCTTGATAATTGTGGAAAGTCTAGTCTTGTTTCAGTAACGAGTATGTGTTGTTGATTTCAGGTTAGTGTGCACTACATTGGCAAACTGAAAAAGAATGGCAAGATATTTGATTCCAATGTAGGAAGAACACCATTTAAATTCCGATTGGGTAAAAATTGCTGTACATAAACTGTTAATTACTGGAACTTAATCTTTGCCAATCATTTGTTTTAAATTCATTCTGTTGACTGTGCAGGTATTGGACAAGTGATAAAGGGATGGGATGTAGGGGTTAATGGTGAGTGAGAGACTAGCATTTTCAAAGTGATTTAAGCATATACCTTTATTTGTGTCCTCTTGTTTTTGTAATTTTTTTCCTTGTGCAACTCTTAGGAATGCGCATTGGAGATAAAAGAAGGCTCACTATTCCACCTGCAATGGGGTATGCAATTTTTCATTTTACTGTTTACTTGATATGTTCTCTATGATTGATACGTTAAATTTTCCTCCTTTCTTATTTCCTTTTCTTCCTGCTGGTCATGATGTATTGCATTTTCTTGGCCTTGCTTGTGGTGAATTGTGGCCATTCTGGAATGGAAGCTAAGCATATACTAGTATTAATCAGACTTTTAAGTGCTTAATGTGTCAAATAACTTTTCTATATCATGTAAAGTGATAGACTGCTACGCATTCTTCACCTCCTCTTAAGTTGTTGATGCCCTATGTCCAACTCTATAATGCAGTTATGGTGCTCAAGGCGCTGGTGGGAAGATACCGCCAAACTCCTGGCTTGTGTTTGATGTTGAGTTGGTCAATGTTCACTGATTACGATCAATGTCGGTGTGCCTCATGGAATCGCGTTTAGCTGCTTATGCAGCACCAAAGTTTTGTTGTGCTTTTAACTGTGAGAGACAAGATTGCTTTGTTTCTACAGTTACTGAATCAAACAAAATCAATGCAAGTGTTAATTTCTTGGGAGTTATTTTAATCTGATTTTCCTAGTCTTACCGGTGACATGTTGATTTACTTCCTTGGGGCAAATCTATCCTTGTCTTCACTTTTCGTTCCTGTTCTTCCTCAGTATGAGTAGGTTGTGCAACTTAAAGAAGACAAGGCAGTCACCACATGTCAACGAGAGCAAATGAGGGGTGAGGGAAAAAGAGAGAGTGGAGAGCTTAGAGTAAGTTCTCTGTCCAGTTTGTGTATTACGTTTGCGATTAATACACAAATTGGTCAGAGAACTTGCTCTAAAAGGGATTGTGGTTCATTGTAATACAAAATGCGGTGGACCATATGACAGTAAGATTTCCCTGTACGACCATATGCCAGTAAGATCATCCATTGCTTTGTTGAGTAGCTTCTTCACTTGTAGCGTGGCAGCAGAGGGAAATCTGACATGGCAATAGCATAATGTAGTCCAAATATAGCATAACTCCTATAGGATTTACTTGAGATATTCCCATTTGTTAAGGCGGTGAGGGGTTTGAATCCCCATCCTTGGGAAAAGTGGAGTGGGGATGCGTGAGGAGGGAGCATAGTTTCGCAGCCTGCACACGGCACATATCGTACATTGCGTGGGTTGTATACAGCGGTCGGTTATGGGGTTCATGATTATTTTTTTTGTGGGCTTAACCAGGCAGTCCCGGAAGGATGAGTGAAGGCAGCGACCATTGTCCGCTTTTCTGTTTGTGTCACTCGGTGCTCTGCACTTCTTAGCTTCTCATTGCCGATAATCTGCAGAAGCTTACACTCTTAGGCAAATCTTCAATCCTTTCAGGGTCTTAAACGGAGATCTTGTGAGATTAGATTAGAAATGTCAAGAGGGGTGTGATGTGAACCTGCAAAGCATGTCCTATGTTAACCACGAAGGCATCGGGAAGAGGCTGAAGAGCAAGCCACTGTACATCCTTGAGGACTTGAAGCCCATGCACAGGCCCTTAGGTTAACGAGATTTAGATCGTGCGGCAGCGATCCGAGGGTCAAACTCGAATAGGAACAAGGAGGATAGTGGTTGAGACCCATTAGCTGAACTCGGCTCATCTCATTCCGCTCGAAAAATCCGACCGGAGTCCCAAGCCTTCCCCAATCAATTCCAGCAGCACCATCCTCAGCTTCCTTACTTCAACTGAGTACTTCCCCATGAGCTCTCTGCAATGTATAATCAGATCGAAAATGAGAGCACCTTCACTCGCATGGGCTCTTAAAATTACCGCGGATATCTAGTGAAGCACGATGTGTTCAATTCGACGGGCACGAAATCCTTACCTATCCATGTTGAAATAGTGATTCGTGAATGGTTGGTTCACTTATTAGACTTTGCCATCTCTTTCATCAATCACAATTCGATCAAATTGGTTGGAACCAACATGCGCTGTCCTAAAGATAGGATGGAGTTGAGCCGAGCAATGGAAGAAACATGGAAAATGTGTGGACCGTAAAGTCAGTAGGTGAAGTGCTAAAATGTGTATAGGATGTCAACATCGAAAGCGTTTTGCCAAGAATTTGCCTCAACAAGAGAGTCCGATGAGTCGGTTTGCTGTAGATAACAAAGTCTGTCCATCCATAATACCCAGAAATGCAGTTTGGTTCCAAATGTAGTAAATACTGTCAAGGTTTAGATGTTTTTGTAACTGTGGGAACAGGAAATATAGTGCCTGTAAGGTGGATTGTTTTGATTGACACTAGTGGTAATTTGGTGTTCTGTTTCATAGTGGCAATGCTGAGCCCTCGCAACTCTGGAGTTTTCCGAATGGCTAAGTTATTGAGGAGCTAGCAATGGCCGAACAAGATGGCAGTAAGAGCTGCTCCTGGAAAGTAGGTTTCTGCTTTGCTTCTATCTACTAGCTAGGAACTTTCTTGGAACAGGATAAGATGCTAACTATTCCCATCCTTTTAATCCCTTTCTCCTTCCTGGCTTTACTTCCAGGGTAAAAAGCAATAGAAATTGGCTGAAATATTTTGAAGTTCTTTTTTGTATTTTTTTGCTTTTTGGTACGTTCTTCCAGGCGTCTTTCACACATTAAAGCTTATTTTATAAAAAAGAAAAAAAGAAAAAAATCAGGGGTGATGTTTCGTGAATGGACTTCCCGTTATTGTGAAGGGAAAAGAGGAAGTAACGCTGAGGTTTTCTTTCATTAAATGGACTGCAAGTCCTGTTGATCCCATATGGACTCAAATAACTATGTTTTCACTTATTGGGTTTGTATGCGAACATATTATCTAGACTATATTAACAATCTAACAATCCCATCTTATGTTCACCATACAGCACAACTCAATACGGTGGTCAGTGTAATGTTCAAAGAAATATGAATCAGCCACATTCATAAATCTGTTCACAACCAACATATGCATAATAATCAAATATAAATAGGCCAGTCAAAATAGTCCAATGCCTTACAAATATAAGAAACAAGCATAATAATGTTCACAAAATAGAAATAGCAAAATATAATCTCAAGTAAATGGACTCCATCAAAATGGGCAATAGTAGGTGAACTATCAAGTCTCCACACACTCTAAATGATATATTCATTCATCAAGTAGGCCATCATGATCAAGATCCTACTTATTAAGCTCCCCTCCTTTCTGCTATCCCTAGTAGAATGTAAAATATGAATTTCATATTATCATAAATTCAATCATTTGAATAATCTACTAAAAGTGTCTAGTTCTACTAAAAGAACTTAGCATCGTAATATCAAGCAAAGAAGAACATATATTAATATCATAAAGCATCATAATATCATGTTCATAAGCATCAAGCCAGTTTCATAAATTATGAACAAGGTCTAAACAGTTTGATTTACAAAGAGCCATCAACTTAAATTCTTAAATTTGTAAGAGAATAATCATTGTCTAGTTTCAAAAAACATGAGCAATAGTCAAGTCACTTATAACAACATAATCACGTAATATCAAGTTTCAATTAAGAACAAGACCAACAGACTTCTTGTGCAAACAATTATTTATATGTTTTAATTTGAAATGACATAATTACTAATTCCTTAAAATTAAATAATCTAGCATCAAATTTGAAATAAGATCATTTAACCAAAAAGATAGTCCTGTTGTGGCTAGTTTTATCACATAGATGTGGGTGAATATATTATTATAGTGCAATTCAGTATTTATTGCGGAATTCAAATTGCACAGGCGTTATTATTACGTCTTAGATGATTGAAACACAATGTATCACTATGAACGATTCATATACAATTCATTTATCACAAAATATATGATATGCACATAGGGTTTATAGTGGTTCGGCTTTGGTTAAGCCTACGTCCACTTCTTCGGCTATTAGCCAATCGACTGGATTCCACTAGTAAACTGCTTGAGAGGTTACAGCTTAGTAATCTCCTTGAGACGTAAGATACCATATCTAACGCTCAACACTCTTGTGTACACCTCCTCACAATTACAATGGATGAATCAATAAGTGTGTATGAAATGAAGTACTTTCGATCTAAGAATCATGAACATTTTTCTCTCTTAACGCCGATCTCTTTTTTCCCTTCGACTTTGAGATGTCATTTGTACTCATCCGCCTCCAATCTAACTGTTGCAAGGCTTCTAGAATATGTCTCTCCAAAACTTTTCGTTTGGACAAGACAAATACCAAAAGAAGATCTCATAGCCGTTGGGGATCGCCAGGAAAGTCTTCCCCGTTCGGATCAAATCGCCCATACGATTATAATCCTAGGTTTTCATATATGATTTCATTCATTTGTAAAGTCGTGTGTGTCTCTTTAATTTCCTATCCTTGATTTATCTCTATCCCTGAGAATCCTCAAGAATGATCCAGCTCGATTGTATCTGTTGTAACGTTTCAATTAAGTACATTTCGAAGTCCTCTTCAAGTTCTGATTACTGCACGTGAACACTCATCTCAGAGCTTGAGCATCATTCCAACGTCTGAGCTATCCCCGCTTAACTTCTGAGCTCGACACAGCATCTAAGTCCCTTAGAAATCAACATCCGAGTTAAACCTTTTTGTCAGATTCAATCCTGTGCATCCCCGCACCAAAGGACAATCTACAAAACAAGTATTACACGGCAGTATCTCGAAACTTAAGAGTACTTGAATTGTTTTGTCAACTTTAAAATCATCTAGGATTTTTCTCAACAATCTCCCCTTTTTTTATGATGACAAAACTATCCACAAAAGTAACAATTGTTTGAGTAGTAAAGATGAACAACTAGATTCTAGTTACTCTAGGTAAGGTCTTGCTAAAACAAATTTTATCAATCTATCCCTTAGCAAGAATAAGTTATGATGAATAAAAGTTGATATTGCAATATAACAGATAATCTCATAACTTGTTATAACTCTTAAAAATTGAAAATTAAGCACAAATATAGCTTCATAGCATTTAAGAAGTATAGCCACGTGATTATAATTGATTTCATAGAATTTTAATCACATGTATGATAATCTTGAGCAGTATAGTAAGTGAGAGCATAATACTTGTGATTTAGAATTACTGCACAATAGCTTAGAACTTGTAATCTACATGCTCAGATTATAGCGATTGTAGCACTCTTAAGTTAACCTATTTTGGCAAGTATATTACCAAACATATAGATGAATGAAATGCTCAAAGTAAAGAACTTGTTCACCTGTTCGGCTTAAGAAAGAAATGATATTTCTTTTCAGATCTTGTTTCTGCTGAACATGGGAACTTGTGTTCTCATATTTCCAATTTGACAACCTGTGAACCTGTATACACTTCTTCACATGCATCTCATGTTTGTATTTGCAAAGCATGGTTTTCACAGCATAATATTTCTGCTATTGTACCTGATGTAGGATATATGCACATTGTATATGCACAAAATCATAGCATAACATTCATTCACCTCATTCACAGAGTTCAATGCTTTTAAAGTTTTTGTAACTTTTTCCCCGTTTTGTCATCAGCACAAAAGGATCAAATAAATCATGGAGATGAAGTGTTACTCCCCCTGAATTGAATATTCATCCCGTAAATCACAAAGGGTGAAACATATCACTTAATATGAAGAATTACTCCCCCTGGATCGTATATCATTTGTATTGCAATTAAAGTGGAGATCAGTTATGCATGTATTGAAGTTATTTAAAATCTAAATAGTGATCAATATCCAAAGTGATAGTTATTGAAATACACCACCACTAAAATGAATCTCTAGAAGAACAATCACTGCCAAACACAAAAAAGATGAAAAACAGTTGAAAACATGAAAATTCTGTTTAGTCTTGAGGGGTTTGGAAGTTGATGAATATCATGTGGAATAAATATAAGAGACGTCATAGCCAAATCTTTGACAAAATCAAATGTGATAATATTTGCATAAGCAAACTTTATTTAAGAGTAGATAATCTCAGTCGGATATGAATTTTAGATTTAGCTGGAGAAATATTTGGAAGATTCAGAATAGAGCGGAAATACAACATGTTAGACATTTGAGATAGTTTCATATTGAGTTTTTCTTCTATTTTGTCCATATTCTTTTTCAGCCTGTTCAAGCTCTAGACAAGTGAGATGACATTTCTTCCTCATGTCATTATGTAGACTCTGGCTTTTCAGACTCATTTCTTCTTTGAATTGAGTTATGGCAATGCTGAATTCCGTTCTGAATTTTCTCAAATTATCCTTGCATTCTCCTTGTTTGAACAGGATGTCCCACAATCTATTTGTGTCAAAAATTTCTTTCTTCTTGTTTATCTCCCAACAGTCACACATCTCACTTTGTCTCTTATCACTTTCTTTCTTCTTGATTTCTTTGTCTATTTCCTCATTAATCTAGATGGATAGTTTCTCGAGAGCATTCATCCCAAGTAAGATGTGACACCCCAAAATTCAGGGCTAGGTTAAAGCTAGGATTCGGACTAATTACAGACAAAGGCCACAGGCTCAAGAGGAGCCACCAGAGAAGAAAGATCGCCTTTGGTAAGAATCACGGTTTGGTATATAAATCGGTTATGCTTTTGATTAAGGATCGACTGAGTGGAAACCTTAATCAAGCATGGATTGATTATAATTGACCTTGTCTCACTGCAGAACGACCACTGGATCACCCTGAAGTTAACCAGGGACTGAACCGTGGAACGATTTGCAAACGGACAAAGGTCGACAGTTGAACTAGCCGTGAATTCTATGAAGGTCGATTAGAACCCCATACCTGTCATGCTCTAGTCAAGGACTGATCACCCGAGACTATGTGACGTGCTACTGGAATACTACGGATCGAGATGAACCAATCTTGCATCAATCTGAATTGGTCATGAGAGGTGAACTCGATAGCGTTCATTATGCCTCAGTTTAGGAACGGGTGATTCCAACCCTGGACTGAGATGAAAGAAGTGGTTCCTGACTCAATTGGCAACGAGACACGATCTTGAGGGCGCCAAATATGGCTACGCCTCTTGATGTGCTCGGCTATAGGCCGAATTACTTCGGCAAGAAAAAGATGGTCCGATCCTTAGTTTAATTAAGCACCAGGAATAAAGGAAATGTTCAGATGTTCCAAAAGCTTGATATACAGTATTTTTAAAGTCATGGAACAAGGAATAAAAGGTCGATTGCTAGACGACCGTGCCACGTAAATATAATGCCCAAATTGCCATTAGCATTATTTATGTTTGACATCTATAGAATAGAATAAAAGCCTAGAGACCCCATGGTTAGATGATACCAATAATATTGGAATTTATATACTAGATCTTTATTTTAAATGTAAAATGAAATAAAAGAAATAGTTTACATATGTGTATAGTAGGCGTGTAAGGGGAAGAAATGTTCAATCACAAAAGTTGATAAAAGGCAAAAATTTTATATGATTATAGAATAGCTAAAGAAATTAATTGAGAACATGACACGTGACACCTAGAATATTCTTAAGAATATTTAAAATGTTAACTTGGTAAACAAGGAAAGAATATCTAGAATATTCTCTATTATTAAGCAAAATTTAAAAAGAAAAACATGAACTTGGAGAACAAGTTAGCATGTCAAGACAAAATAGCATTAGAAATGTTTGGCTTGGAGAGCAAGCCAACATATGAAGACAAAACCGACTTAGGGAGCAAGTCGGAATAAGAAAACGATACATGGAAAGTACATAAGACAAAATCGACTTGAGGAACAAGTCAATAATAAAATAAGAAATAAAAATAATCTTGGCTTGGGGAATAAGACAAGCACATGAAGACAAAAGAAGATTAGAAAAAGGTAACTTAATGTATTAGAATACTCTAGATTTTCCATGTGACAAAATACAATAGTATGTCTAGAGTATTCTATGTAATAATTTATTTAGAAAAGACAAAAGGAATTGATATTGCAATAATTAATAAAAAAAATTCCTATATAGGCGTAAATTAGAGGAGAATTCTAGAATAGGCTTACATGGCTTAATAGAAAGATGACACATGTGTGAACTTGGAAAACAAGTCAAGATGTAGAAACATGTGACAAAATTAGTGAAGCTTGGACAACAAGTAGCAAGAAATTTGGACGAGTGTCCAATATAGCCTCTTAAATTAGGTAGATGTCAAGATTTTATTAAACCACTTGGACCAATAGCATGCCGCCTCATATTGGCTCCGGAAACGATAAAGATTATGTATAAATGAGAACAAATAAAATGGCGACAAGTGTAAAATGGTGTCTTGAGGAATAAGTCAAGCAAAAAGAAAATGAAAAATAAAATAGAAGATTTTGCCTATAAATAGGCAAGCGTCCTCATTTGATCCTTCATTCTCACAACATAGCTCTCTCTCATTTCTCTCTCAATTTCGCCCCTCTCTTTCCCTCTCCCTCTCACTTTATTTGACCGCCAAGTATTCAAGAAGCACCATCACAAAGCATCCATAGGAATCGACATGCAAAGCAATTCACAAGCTTCTATTTTATTGTCGTCAACAAATGGTAAGTGATATCTAACCCTTATCTAGGCCGTAAAGCTTTAGCTACTCTAATGCTTGCTTGAAAAGTACATGATATGTTGGTCAAGAACTAAGTGCCACACGACGACGCGAGTCTCGTGAGGGCCACCTCTAGAACCTTGGACCGTTATGATGCATACTCTCATTGGTCTTGCTACCCTTGGTGGTGAGATTATATGATACGACATGATATGTAATATGCCTTGTTCGCAAGAATGAGAGGGCCTCGCACAAATATGAATAGGGTGGATCCACATAATATGATATGAAAAGATGTGTACACGCCTCATCCGCAAGGGTGAGAGGGCCTTAAATGTGCGTGATATGATATGAAAAGTGGAGAGGTATGCTTGCATGAAAAGGAATCGGAAATGATTCGTAAATGATATGGTTGCTTGCGTTATGGCTTGTACCTTTAGCTTGCTTCCTATGTTTGGTTTAGATATACGCTTACTGAGATAGTTGTATCTCACCCCCTTATCTTTCCAGACTTGTAGGTAATGGCAAGTATGACATCTTCTTGTTTGGTATAGTCATGTTCATAGAAATTGCTTGTGTTGATATCGTGGAGGAGATTCCTTTTGATAAGAAAGCAATAGCATGAAGATGGATGGTGCACAAACCCTAGGCGACTGATTGGTCTGGAAGAGTTCCTGGAAGCCAAGTACTATTTTAGGGAAGCTCAAGTACTGAAGTAGTCTCCCAAGCCGATGAAGCATACGAGATAGAGGGGGGTTTCTAAAGTCCATGTAAATGTCATAAAGTCCATGTAAATGTTATACGAGGAAATGAAATGAATATGAGGAGCACATGACTTGTGTTAAAAGTTATCCCCGTTCCCCGATAGATCGAAAAAGGTGTAACATGGAATGGCTTCCGCATGTGATTCGTAATAGAGAGAAAACTAAACAGTAATAGTAAAGGAGTGGAAAAAGATTATGGGTCGAATCCAAGGACGGTGTTCCTCGGACACCACATGTCCTCCCCCGCAATGTCACGACTTAAGATTCTCACAAGGTCTCGGAAAAAGTAAACGGCGCAAAGCCGTAGTGCTCTTGGAGGGATTCAAGAGACCGAGAGTCCTGTAGGAGGTTATGCTTCCTATAGCGGATATCGAGGGTCGAGTCGGGGACGTCACAGCTAATTTGGTATCAGAACGGGGTTTATAATACCTGGAGTGATAAGGCGCGATGGGGAAACGGGTTAGATGAATACGAAAGATATCACTATATGCATGTGGTTGATGATTGTGTTCTTTGAGTCGATTTGTTAGTATTTCTATTGCTTTTGATGATATTGATAGTGAATTCATTGACTGTACATTTCTTGCGGTAGACCAATATGAGTAGCTATGTAAGATCGACTCAGAATAACCAACTGAATAGGATTCTGCAAGCTTTAGGAACAATAAATGATTTGATGCAGCAGCAAGCCCCAGGCAAGCTGCTAATGCCTCAGGAAATGTTTCGACGTCCGAAAATTGGAGAGGAAATTAGAGACGTCATATACAGGATTTGATAGAAAAGTTCTTAAAGTTAAAGCCTCCCAAACTTGCTAGTATAGAAAATAAGAAAGAAAGCTCAACTATGGATAGATGACCCTGAAAGGATATTTGCATTCTTAGAATGCCCAAAGCTTGGTTGAATAGCCTTAGCTGAGTATCAGTTACAAGGTAACGCCGATTGTTGGTGGAAGGCTACAAAAAGAATAGTATTTCCCATGGGTGCTAAAGTAACATGGGATGCCTTGTTAAGGCCTTTTTTTTATGAGAAGTATTTCTCTGAAAGTGTACAAGATTGAGAAATGATGGAGTTTATATAGTTACAAAGAATAATATGACAATAGATCAACATGAGGCAAAATTTATTGAGTTGTCTCGGTGCTCGCCCAAGTTGGTTGAGAAACCAGTAGTAAAGACTAAGCGGTTCCTATAAGGGTTGCGACCTAGTATTCAAGACCAAGTAGCACCGTTGAATATTTGGGATTACAATGAGCTATACAAAAAGGCTCAGATGATAGAACGGTATGCCATGGAGCATTCATCGTCAAAGTCAAATCATGAATATACTCTTCCCTGGACGATGAATCGCGACAAAAGGTTCAAGGGGAAAAAGGTCATTTGTCCCAAATAAGAAGAGAAGAGCGCTGGGGGTATTCAAATCGAAGTATATCATCATTACGAGAGGTGACATGGAAATGTCTCTTGCCGATGTTGAGTGAGCATGCTTCCGATGTGGACAACAAGGCCATTGGATGAGAGACTGTCCACAACATCAACCCCAGCTGCAGAATAGGGAACCACCTCAATTGGTGGGACAACGATGAAATATACAGCGACCGCCAATACAAGGATGAATCTACGCGGTAAGACAAGAGGAGACAGAGAATTCTATGACCGTCGTTACAGGTACGGTTCTTATTAATGGTTGCCTAGCATATGTATTATGTGACAGTGAAGTTACGCATTCTTTTATAGCTAGGCATCTTGTGAATCTACTTGAAATAGAAGCTAAACTGTTAGAGGTGCCTTGAGTGTATCCACACCTCTTAAAAAGGAAAGGATTGCCTCGTTGTCATGTGAGGTATGTAGAATTGACGTATGAGGATATGAATGAAGGATAAATTTAGTGGTCCTGGATATGAATGAATTTGATGTCATAATAGAAAGGGATTGGCTTCGCCAACAGCGAGCTCATGTGGATTATCATCAAAGGACAATTTCTCTTAGGCCATTGAGATCTGAAAATAAGTTTGTTGCAAATAGAGGAATATGTTCGAACCTAATGATTTCGGCGATAGAAGCAGCCGAATTTCGTAGTGAGGGATGTCAAGGATATTTGGCGACTGTAGAGGATAAGTCGCAAAATGAACTTAAGTTGGAAGACATCCCTGTGGTTAACGATTTTCTTGATGTTCCAAAGATTTACCAAGATTACATCCGGAAAGGGGAATCGAATTTGCAATTGAGTTAGGTCTCAGATACGGAGTCGATTTCTAAAATTCCCTATTAGATGGCTCAGTCGAAACTAAAGAAGTTAAAGGTGCAGTTACAAGAACTGCTTGATAAGGGGTTGACCCGATCAAGTATCTCGCCTTGGGGAGCACCAGACTTGTTCGTAAAGAAAAATGATGGATCTTTACGACTATGTATAGATTATCGGGAATTGAATCCTGTAACCATTAAGGATAATTATCCATTGCCGAGGATCGACGATTTGTTCGATCAATTTCAAGAAGCATTTATGTTCTCTAAGGTGGATTTAAGGACGAGATACCACCAATTAGGGAATCAGAAAAGATGACAGTCCAAAGACGGCTTTTAGGACGCATTACGGGCATTACGAGTTTACGGTAATGCCATTTGGATAAACAAACGCATTTGCAGCTTTCATGGACCTAATGAATTGGGTGTTTAAGCCGTTTCTGGATCACTTTGTCATCATTTTTATTGGTGGTAGATTGGTGTACTCGAAGAGCAAAAAGGAACACATGCAACATTTAAGAAGGATGTTGCAAACTCTTCGAGAAAATAAGCTATGTGCCAAATTCAGCACGTGTGAATTTTGGCTAAGACCAAGTAATATTCTTGAGTCATATAGTATCGGGTGAAGGTATTACAGTAGACCCAACCAAAATAGAAGTGGCAGTTAATTTGGCCGAGGCTTACAACGGTTACGAAGATTCGTAGTTTTCTTGGCCTAGCGGGATATTATAGAAGGTTCGTTGAAAAGTTCTCCAATATCGTCATTCCTTTAACAAGGCTCACAAGGAAGAACGTTAAGTTCGAATGGACGGAAAAGTGTGAGCAAAGTTTGCAGGAGCTCAAACAAAAATTGACGATCGCTCCTGTTCTAACGATACTATATGGATCAGGCGGATTTGTTGTCCACAGTGACGCATTGCTGAAGGGACTCGATTGCGTCCTAATGCAACATGAAAAAGTGATAGCTTACGCGTCGATACAACTTAAGCCTTACGAGCTTAATTATCTCGTGCATGACTTGGAACTAGCAGCCATTATTTTTGTCTTAAAAATGGAGACATTATCTATACGGAGAAAGGTTCGAAAGTTATACGGACCATCAGAGTCTCAAATACATATTAAAAGGAATTGAATATACGGCAATAAAGGTGGATGGAATGGCTCAAGGACTGTGACTGCGACGGCAAACAAAGCCGCTGATGTTTTAAGTCGTAAGTCCGCTATTGCCGTATTGATGATTACAGAATGGGGTATAGTGGCTGAAGCTTGAGACTCTGAATTTATGTTTAAAGTAGGAGAGTTATGTGGACTATTCGTTACTTTGCGAATCGAATGAGAGATACGACAAAGAATCCAAGAATTGCAAAAGACGGATGCGGAGTTACTGAAAACTCGAAGTAAGGTTGAGGAAGGAAAGGAACCTGACTTCCAAGCAACTGGCAATAGTACATTAATGTTTCGAGGAAGGATATGTGTTCCTAACGATGAGAAACTCAAAAAGGGAATTTTGTCCGAAGCTCATCGTGATCATTATAGTAGCCACCTCGAAAGTATGAAAAAGTGGTAGAACCTCCGTAAGTAATACTGATGGAGTGATATGAAAACTGATATAGCGAAGAACATGGCTAAATGCTTGACTTGCCAATAAGTGAAGGCTCAGCATTGCAAGCCTGGAGGTTTGTTTGTTAAATCCACTGGAAATACTAGAGTGGAAAAGTTGGCCAATCTTTACATGGGCTTTTTTCCAAATTAATTTTTTTTAAAAACATATTTACCAAAATAATAGTAAAAAAAAATTAATTACCGAATTGGGTGCCAATCGATACTTGGGCCGCCGATTGGGGCCTAAATTTATTTTCTTTTATTTTCTTTTATTTTCAATGGATTCGCCTCGAAAAATTATGCGAAATAAAAAAAATTCGTTCCAAACGGACACCCGAGTGATGAGATATGCCCTTTCAAAGTATTATTAATAAAATTTTAATATTATTTTGGTAAAAGTATTATTAATAAAATTTATATATTTTATAAAAGTAAAAAAAAATACTACATAATTCATATTATGTATTATTAATAAAATTTATATATTTTTTTATAAAAGTAAAAAAAAAACTGCATAAAAAATTGACTTTTAATTTATATTTTTTATAAAAGTTTTCAATTAAATAATAAATTAAAATTAAAATTTTATTAATAATTTAGGCATCAATTGAAAACTTTTATAAAAGTATTATTAATAAAATTTTACTATTATTTTGGTAAAAGTATTATTAATAAAATTTTACTATTATTTTGGTAAAATTATTATTAATAAAATTTATATTTTTTTATAAAGGTAAAAAAAAAACTATATAATTCATATTCCATAATTAAAATTGACTTTTAATTTATATTTTTATAAAAGAAAAAAACTACATAATTCATATTCCACCATTAAAATTGAATTTTAATTTATATTTATTATAAAAGTAAAAAAAGCACTACATAATTCATATTCTACCATTAAAATTGACTTTTAATTTATATTATTTATAAAAGTTTTCAATTAAATAATAAATTATACTTTGAAATTTTATTAATAATTTAGGCATCAATTGAAAACTTTTATAAAAAATATAAATTAAAAGTCAATTTTAATGGTGGAATATGAATTATGTAGTGCTTTTATACTTTTATAACAAATATAAATTAAAATTCAATTTTAATGGTGGAATATGAATTATGTAGTTTTTTTTTACTTTTATAAAAATATAAATTAAAAGTCAATTTTAATTGTGGAATATGAATTATATAGTGTTTTTTTACTTTTATAAAAATATAAATTTTATTAATAATACTTTTACCAAAATAATAGTAAAATTTTATTAATAATACTTTTACCAAAATAATAGTAAATTTTATTAATAATACTTTTATAAAAGTTTTCAATTGATGCCTAAATTATTAATAAAATTTAATTTTAATTTATTATTTAATTGAAAACTTTTATAAAAAATATAAATTAAAAGTCAATTTTATTATGTAGTTTTTTTTACTTTTATAAAAAAAATATATTTTATTAATAATACATAATATGAATTATGTAGTATTTTTTTTACTTTTATAAAATATATAAATTTTATTAATAATACTTTTATCAAAATAATATTAAAATTTTATTAATAATACTTTGAAAGGACATATCTCATCGCTCGGGTGTCCGTTTGGAACGATTTTTTTTTTGATTTCGTATAATTTTTCGAGACGAATCCATTGAAAAAATAAATAAAAATAAATAAATTTAGGCCCCAATCAGCGGCCCAAGTGTCGATTGGGTGCCCAATTGCCCCAATCGGCAATTGGGCCACCGATTGGGGCCCAATGGGTGCCAATTGGCGGCCCAAGTGTCGATTGGCACCCAATTCGGTAATTAATATTTTTTTTACTATTATTTTGGTAAATATTTTTTTTAAAAAAAAATTAATTTGGAAAAAAGCCCTCTTTACATCAAGCAGATTGTTTGTTTACATGGAGTATCCAATCTCCCAGATTTACCGCTAAATTTTGGCGGAGTCTCCAAATAGTTCTAGGAACTAAACTCCAATCTAGCACAGCTAACCATCTTTAAAACGATGGTCAAACAGAAAAATTTATACAGACGTTAGAGAATATGTTACGAGCTTGTGCTATTGACTTCAAAGGGAGTTGGGATGAGCATCTGCATCTGGCAGAATTTTCTTATAGTAATAGCTACCAGCAAAGTATTGGGATGGCTCCATTTGAGGCATTATATGATAAAGCTTGCAGAACTCCAATTTATTGGATGAAATACGAAAAAGAAAGCTCACATGTCCAGAAATAGTACAGATAACTTATAGACCATAAGAAATCACCTATGTATAGTACAGAGTAGACATAAAAAGTTATGCCAATAGACAAAGGAAACCATTAGAGTTTCAAATTGGCAATTAGGTGATTTTAAAAGTATCTCCTATGAGAGGCGTATCCCATTTTGGGAAGAAAGGAAAACTCAACCCAAGGTACATTGGACCTTTTGAGATCCTAAAAAGGATTGGGGAATTAATATACAGGTTGGCTTTGCTGCCACGGCTTGCTAACATCCATGATGTGTTTTACGTCTTGATGTTAAGAAAATATGAACCAGATCCGCCACATGTTCTAGATTACGAGACAATAGAGATTGATGACAGAACAATATATGTTGAATAGCTTGTGCGGATCATAGACAGAAAAGAGCAAGTCCGATGAAACAAGATAAGTTCCCCTTGTTAGGGTCCTATAACAGTACCATGGGATAGAAGAGGTAATATGGAAAAGTGAAGAACTAATTAGAAGTGACTATCCTCACTTATTACAAGCACCAGATATGTCTTCAAACCCCGAGGATTAGATTCCAAATTTCGAGGACGAACTTTTATAAAGGGGGGGGGAGAGTTGTAACACCCCAAAATTCAGGGCTAGGTTAAACCTAGGATTCGGACTAATTACAGACAAAGGCCACAGGGTCAAGAGGAGCCACCAGAGAAGAAAGATCGCCTTTGGTAAGAATCACGGTTTGGTATATAAATCGGTTATGCTTCTGATTAAGGATCGACTGAGTGGCAACCTAATCAAGCATGGATTGATTATAATTGACCTCGTCTCACTGCAGAACGACCACAGGATCACCCTGAAGTCGATCGGGGACTGAATCGTGGAACGATTTGCAAACGGAGAAAGGTCGACAGTTGAACTATCCGTGAATTCTATGAAGGTCGATTAGAACCCCGTACCTATCACGCTCTAGTTAATGACTGATCACCCGAGACTATGTGACGTGCTACTGGAATACTACGGAACGAGATGAACCAATCTTGCATCAATCTGAATTGGTCATGAGAGGTGAACTTGATAGCGTTCATTATGCCTTAGTTTAGGAACGAGTGATTCCAACCCTATACTGAGATGAAAGAAGTGGTTCCTGACTCAATTGGCAACGAGACACGATCCTGAGGGTGAAAAATATGGCTATGCGTCTTGATGTGCTCGGCTATAGGCTGAATTACTTCAGCAAGAAAAAGATGGTCCGATCCTTAGTTTAATTAAGCACCAAGAATAAAGGAAATGTTCGATGTTCCAAAAGCTTGATAGACAGTATTTTAAAGTCATGGAACAAGGAATAAAAGGTCGATTACTAGACGACCGTGCCACGTAAATAGAATGCCCAAATTGCCATTAGCATTATTTATGTTTGACATCTATAGAATAGAATAAAAGCCTAGAGACCCCATGGTTAGATGATACCAAGAATATTGGAATTTATATGCTAGATCTTTATTTTAAATGTAAAATGAAATAAAAGAAATAGTTTACATATGTGTATAATAGGCGTGTAAGGGGAAGAAATGTTCAATCACAAAAGTTGATAAAAAGGCGAAAATTTTATATGAATATAGAATAGCTAAAGAAATTAATTGAGAACATGACATGTGGCACCTAGAATATTCTTAAGAATATTTAAAATGTTAGCTTGGTAAACAAGGAAAGAATATCTAGAATATTCTCTATTATTAAGCAAAATTTAAAAAGAAAAACATGAACTTGGAGTACAAGTTAGCATGTCAAGACAAAATAGCTTTAGAAATGTTTGGCTTGGAGAGCAAGCCAACATATGAAGACAAAACCGACTTAGGGAGCAAGTCGGAATAAGAAAGCGACATGTGAAAAGTACATAAGACAAAATCGACTTGAGGAACAAGTCAATAATAAAATAAGCAATAAAAATAATCTTGGCTTGGGGAATAAGACAAGCACATGAAGACAAAAGAAGATTAGAAAAAGGTAACCTAATGTATTAGAATACTCTAGATTTGCCATGTGACAAAATACAATAGTATGTCTAGAGTATTCTATGTAATAATTTATTTAGAAAAGACAAAAGGAATTGATATTGCAATAATTAATAAAAAAATTCCTATATAGGCGTAAATTAGAGGAGAATTCTAGAATAGGCTTACATGGCTTAATAGAAAGATGACACATGTGTGAACTTGGAAAACAAGTCAAGATGTAGAAACATGTGACAAAATTAGTGAAGCTTGGACAACAAGTAGCAAGAAATTTGGACAAGTGTCCAATGTAGCCTCTTAAATTAGGTAGATGTCAAGATTTTATTAAACCACTTGGACCAATAGCATGCCGCCTCATATTGGCTCCGGAAACGATAAAGATTATGTATAAATGAGAACAAATAAAATGGCGACAAGTGTAAAATGGTGTCTTGAGGAATAAGTCAAGCAAAAAGAAAATGAAAAAGAAAATAGAAAATTTTGCCTATAAATAGGCAAGCGTCCTCATTTGATCCTTCATTCTCACAACATAGCTCTCTCTCATTTCTCTCTCAATTTCGCCCCTCTCTTTCCCTCTCCCTCTCACTTTATTCGACCGCCAAGTATTCAAGAAACACCATCACAAAGCATCCATAGGAATCGACATGCAAAGCAATTCACAAGCTTCTATTTTATTGTCGTCAATAAAAGGTAAGTGATATCTAACCCTTATCTAGGCCGTAAAGCTTTAGCTACTCTAATGCTTGCTTGAAAAGTACATGATATGTTGGTCAAGGACTAAGTGCCACACGACGACGCGAGTCTCGTGAGGGCCACCTCTAGAACCTTGGACCGTTATGATGCATACTCTCATTGGTCTTGCTACCCTAAGTGGTGAGATTATATGATACGACATGATATGTAATATGCCTCGTTCGCAAGAATGAGAGGACCTCGCACAGATATGAACAGGGTGGATCCACATAATATGATATGAAAAGATGTGTACACGCCTCATCCGCAAGGGTGAGAGGGCCTTAAATGTGCGTGATATGATATGAAAAGTGGAGAGGTATGCTTGCATGAAAAGGAATCGGAAACGATTCGTTTATGATATGGTTGCTTGCGTTATGGCTTGTACCTTTAGCTTGCTTCCTATGTTTGGTTTAGATATACGCTTTCTGAGATAGTTGTATCTCACCCCTTATCTTTCCAGACTTGTAGGTAATGGCAAGTATGACATCTTCTTGTTTGGTATAGTCATGTTCATAGAAATTGCTTGTGTTGATATCGTGGAGGAGATTCCTTTTGATAAGAAAGCAATAGCATGAAGATGGATGGTGCACAAACCCTAGGCGACTGATTGGTCTGGAAGAGTTCCTAGAATCCAAGTACTATTTTAGGGAAGCTCAAGTACTGAAGTAGTCTCCCAAGCCGATGAAGCATACGAGATAGAAGGGTTTCTAAAGTCCATGTAAATGTCATAAAGTCCATGTAAATGTTATACGAGGAAATTAAATGAATATGAGGAGCACATGACTTGTGTTAAAAGTTGTCTCTGTTCCCCGATAGATCGAAAAAGGTGTAACTTGGAATCGCTTTCGCATGTGGTTCGTAATAGAGAGAAAACTAAACAGTAATATTAAAGGAGTGGAAAAAGATTATGAGTCGAATCCAAGGACGGTGTTCCTGGGACACTACATGTCCTCCCCCGCAATTGAAGTATTAGCGCGATGGAATTGAGAAATGATTGAGTTTCGATGTGATTTTTCCTAAGCGCGTCGAGGGTGCCCTGTTCGGCCATGGAATTGCTGACCTAGGAGGGTCGTTGAGTTGAAATCTCTAGCTTGGCTGGGGAGGTAAGTGTCCCTTAAACCTTTACTCGAACGTTAGGACACTACTGGATGCGTTTGACTGATGAATTGATCAAGTAGTGGATTGATGGAACTATGATTGATGATGGCCGGACATGAGTGTGTGAATTGAGCTTGGCATGCTTATTTTATTGAGAAATTCACATGGAACCTGACTGAATGAATGATGTGGGTAATAGAAAGTCATGTTGGCATGCATGGTTATATGATAGTGACACTAGATTGATAAAGGTGCTCGAATTAGTTGGTTTGAGATTGGTAAGGGAGTGCTTAGTTAATTGATTTCTTTGATTCATGAAAATTGGCTTGGTGCCCTTGTAATATGAATCGGTTTGGTGCCCTTGATTCATAAAAAAATTGGCTCGGTGCCCTTGTCATATGAATCGTCTTGGTGCCCCTGATTCTTGAAAATTGGCTTGGTGCCCTTGTGATATGAATCGGCTTGGTGCCCTTGTAATGATTGCATGGCCAGAGTGCCCTGTTGCAAGTAAAACGGCCAGAGTGCCCTTGTGTGAACGCATGGCCAGAGTGCCCTTATGCGATTGATTTGGCCAGAGAACCCTTGTGATTGAATTGGCCGGAGTGCCCTTGAGAAACACATCGCGGTTCGGGAGCCCTTGCCGATGAGTAATGTGATATCATTGTGATGATCCTGAAGCATATGAGTTTATTGTTATGTGCTAGTGTGGGAAGCTGGTCTCAAGGTGCATGATGTGTTTGATTGTGATTCTTATTCATGCCAGTTACCTTGAGATACTTAATATTTGAATGCCGTGTGCTAATACATTGATGAGCTTCTGCCTGTTGCTTTGTTACATAGTCTGGGGGGACTGGCGGTCAGGTCTAGGTTTAAGGTTCACTTACTGATATTTATATCTCATCTCGTTAGGGATTAACATTTTTCAGGTCTCAGGCGATGGTACATCAAAGGTCATCAAGGTTTGATGTTCGAAGAAGAAATTATAGGATGTAGATTCATATATTGTGTTATTAGGAGGGATTGTATTATGATTTGTGGATATAAGGATCGATCCATTAGTATTTGACCACTTTACAATATTTGTTTTTATGAACCCGAGAAGTGTACTACTTACTGTCCTAAGTCATCTGGATTTTGTATATGTATGGAGATGTCTTCTCGCTCCCGTCTGTTTTTCGGATTTTATGAGTTGTAACCTGAGGGATCCTCGAAGTCAATATAAGGATCAGGGTTCGGGGCGTGACATCCCCGTTTAAGTGGTATCATAGCAAGGTTAGCTCGATCCAATGTGATTGAGGTTTGGAGTGATAAGGCGTGATGACTCGAGGATAATTAGACAGTGAGACCTTTAGGATTAAGCATTGATTATTAAATCTTGAGAATTATAGGCTTGAACTTGTGTGGTATTCTAATGGTCCTAGTGTCAACTTTAATGGATGTTCTTGAGTGATGTTGTGATTGAGGTTCAAGTGGAAGCAAGCTGAAACTAAAGAAACATCAGCGGGGATTTTGAGGTAGCAAATGTACTTGAGTTTGCTAGAGAATTGCTTATGAAAAAAGGGTCAATTGGAGTACATGATTGTGACTGTGGTTTGTCAATGACCCAACTTGAGGAATATGAGTTATAAAGAGACGACTGGTATTAGTGGATTCAGGCTTGAATTGTGTTATATCTTGATGGTTTTAGTTATCGATTGCTATTGACAACCTTGGGTATTATGAGATGAGATGTATACAAAGAATATTTGGATTAAAGGTCAGTTGTGATCGAATGCATATGGATTTGACTTGAATGGCGACTAAACTTGAGGTTTATGGTTGAACGTAGGCGGTTGATCTATGGGATGTAATGGCCATTTGGAGGAATATGAGTCTTTTATGGACAAGGCTTGATGTGGAAAAACGAATGTAATATGACAAGTAGTGAGGACAGTCATATAGTGCATGTGTTGGTGGCCTTGAAATGAAAGTTGATGAGGGTATATGCATGCGTTTATCACTGTCAGACTTAATAAACTGTCGCTTGGTATGGGACGAGTTGATGGGATACCTATAAACCGTAATGAAGCATGTTATGGGATATGTGGAACGGGGCTTCCTCCGTAGAAGTATGACTTGGGACAACCTGTAACAACCAGGTCTGATGAGGGCGGGGAGTGATTGTCGGGATAGAGAGGTCCAGACAAGGAGCGGCTCCTAGCAGGCTTCTAAGATAGCGAAGAGGCAGGGATGACCCAAGTCATAAATTGAAAGGGAAAGCCCAAGTATCGGGTTGAGTCTGATTATGGTTAAGAGATGTATGGCACTGGAGTGATTCTCAAAGTGAATGTTCGAAAGTGGCGTGGGCAATTGTAATGACGCTTGTGATTGGCATGGTTAAAAGCTTCGTGTTTAGCAGTGAGTGTCGTTTGAGAAAGAAGACTGATGTTGTGATTGGCCTGATTGGCATGTTTTGTAATTGGCAGTATGTGATTGTTATGATCAAGGTCTAACTAAGAGATTAGACGGCTTGAGAAGTTTATACTCTATTGATATGATGCCTATTGAGATTAAGATAGCCTGTCGTATTTGTGACAAATGGGCAGATGCCTTATGCTTAATGTATGAGCGTATGACTCATAGAAGTGATGTCTTAAGTGGTTGTTTGATGTTGGCCTAGTTGAGGCTGGCCTAGTATTTGGCTGTTGATTGAGAAGTTGCCTCGTTGAGGTTGGCTGGATATGTGGATGCTGCTTAAGGATGATTTGAAATCCTTGGATAATGAGTAACTAGTTGAGAGTTGTTTAGGAACCACTAGTTGATTGATGGTGAAAGATAATTAGATAAGCAGCCTGAGACTGCTAGACTTGAGTAAATGACTTAAGTCTTTGATTCCTAGAGGGAATCATAATGGTTCAAGTGACATGAGAACCTAATAAGGTTGAAAGACCAAAATACGATCGCTAGAGGAGCATTTGGCTCAAGCATGCGAGATATGAGAAAATCCAAGAACTGAGGCGGATTATGAGAATTGAGTAATGATGAGCGACTTCAGTATGAGTACTGGAAGAGAATATGGCTGGATTTGTTAATTATACGAGACCCAAGGGTAATAAGGGGTCGTGAGAACTTTAAAAGGAAATGAGAAAGACTGATGGATAGGCAAGCTCGAGGAGGAGTTGCCATTGTTACCCAAGTCGCTGAGACGACTAGTGCTGATGCATTAAGTGATGGAAGTCATGAGAAAGGTGACCTTGAGATTACTTATTTCCAAAGTGGAAACATGGAGAAAGTGAGTTTGAAACTGTCTTCTGATAAATTGAGGGTTTTGTGAGAAAACCTTAGAGGTTTTGGGTACACTGAAGAAAGAAAGTGACCCTTGCAGTTACTAGCCTTAAGAGGCTGTCGTTGATTGGTGAAAGGTCACCAAGAGAGGAGTTCCCTCGAAAGCATAGTACCTAATTGGATTGCCTTGTCAACTTGTTTGACGAGAGGTACTTTTCTGATGCTGTTTAAGAACAGAGGTTGCTGGAACTCCGATAACTTGGCAAGGACCTGAGGAAGGTCGATCGATTTGAGACAGAGTTCTCAAGGTTCCCCAAGTGTACTAAAAGTGGTCGAGGACCCTTGAATAAGACAAGTAAATCTCTGAGTGGATTGGCATTTGAAAGCCTTATGGCTAGTTGTTATTCTTGATTCTGAGGAACTGTAATAGACCCTAAGGAAGGAAGTGGATGATCGAAAGAGGAATAAGCAAGAGAATTTCTGTTCATGGATTATGAATATAGAGATTTTCACAGAATGCACCTGCAAGGGATGGTTGTTACCTTGGCGTAAGTCTCGTAATGAGAGACTGACATGTCGTTCCTTCCTGCGTGCGGAAAGTTGAGGAAAAATCAATGTCAGTTGTCTGACATTGATGATTCTATGAGATTGATTGAAGATGAATCGAGACCACTAGATGTGGTATTGTGTGTTATCACACCTAACGAGTAGGGTGTCATTCTTAAAGGGCGATAAGACCATGAGATGGTCGTTAAGGGAAATGAAAGTGAATGGACTTGATAGTCTTGGATGTTCGTAATCCTAATGAATAGTTGAGTAAGCGAAAAGAGTGCTTAAAGTGTAATTACAAAGTGATTCAAGATAGTTGAATTGAGTATTTGATACGTGAATTTATGGAGGCTGAGGAAGAACCTCAACTCCTTGGAACCTTGTCACTTGAGGTGACTAAGTCACTGGAAGGAGAATGTCAGGAATAGGGACATTTGAATCCTGGAATGAAGGTATCGCCGTTGATATAGATTCCAAGATTGACGTCCTATGGAATAGGGAGGACAAGGTGGATTCGAAGTGAGAGAATGCCACTTGTCGCACCCTCTCGACGCGAAGGAGGGGGCTAATGGGCCGTCCGATCGTCGCCTGATCGGACGCGGGCCTCTCCCAAGGTCCATTACCCAAATCGCATCGACTAGATATACGTGGTCGACCTTCAGTGTGGTTTGGTGACATGTGATATGTGTACATGCCAATGAGTCGCCACCAATCGTTTCGTGGAGGGTAAGATCGGAAACCCTATCGAATAGTTGGGAGCAATCTATTCGATTCTGCGGAAACCAGAGAAGTGAGATCGGGGACTTTATTACACCAACTCGCCCTTTCGGCACCTAAGTTGAATGATTTATCTAATCCTAAGATTTCATACAGATGAGTAGGGTACGGATCATAAATCTAAAATTTCATGCAGATAGGAATGGCTACCCTATCACTCACAGTCAGTGAAAATAAATGCGCAAATCAATGATTCAAAGCACACAGATAAATCACATGAAATTAACATGGCATCCTTAATGAGGCCCTATTAGCCTAGAGAAGTATCAATCAAGGCTGAGGAGTGATTTTGACATAGTTCGCCCATTAGGGGCAAAATCGTAATTTTAAAAATTTGGGGACAATTTGCCCCAAAGGGAAAAATTATCATTTCAGATGGAATATACAGTCAAAATATGGTGGAAATGGGATTGGCGATCAAATCCTTCCATTTCCTATTTTTCGGGAATTTCCAAGATTTTTCTGGAATTTAGGAGTGATTTTACCCTCGAATGGGTAAAATCGTCACTTTAGACGAAGATGAGAACTGAAAATCTCAAATATTAGGGTTGGTCACCCATCTGACCCAAACCCTAATTTTAAGCAATTTTCAAGATTCGACTGAAATGGGAAAGACGATTTACCCATTGAGGGGTAAAATCGTCATTTTGAGAAAATGGACAACACTCGAAAACCCAAGCCCAAGAATTGGTCATCTAACCGACCCTAATTCTTACCTTGGCATTATTGACTTTATCTCGCATACACAATAGAGGCGATTTACCCCTAAAGGGTAATATCGTCAATTCTCCGAAGAACGGATAAGAAACCCCAAAAAATAGGATCGACTAGTTGTCTGTGGTCAATCCTCAATTTTTGGGAATTTCTGGAGTATCTAGGATTTTCCCACAATTTTCCTACATTTGTTGGAATTTTCTAGGATTTTCTAGCATTTTTTAGGATTTTCTAGAAATTTTCTGATTTATTTTTATTTTTAAAATCATTTTCTGAATTTTTTATTTAAAAAAATGATTCGGACCTGGTCGACCTGACCCACTCGGGTCGAAACCCCGCCCAGACCCGGACCCGTGTGACCCACGACTCAAAAACGACGCCGTATCAACTTTTTTTATTTTCGGATTATCTAGACTTGATCCGACGGTTCCTGTTGAATAGCGTGGCTAATCCACGGCCGCCGGATCAGATTAATAAAACCTACGGTTTAGATGGAACGGAGACTCGACCAGGGCCGTCTGATCAACCTACTAAAACATACGGTCAGGATTAGAACGCAACACTCAATCTGGACCGTCCACCCTCACTAACCTAAACGACGCCGCACTGCCACTAACCCAAACGGCACCGTTTCAACCCATTTTGATTTTCTGATTTTAAAACATTTTCGAATAAACCTAATTACTAATCGGACGGCCACCAATTATTGGACACGATTAATCCTAGCCGTTGGATCTAATCCAGCTCAGCATAACAGACTAACGGTCATGCTGACTCGACACCTCCGCGGACCAACCATAGGACGACACTTGGGCCTTTGACTCATTGACTCCGCCACGTCAGCTTCGTCTTCAACCTCTCGACCCCGGCGAAACGAACGGCTGAGCACCTCCGATGATGATCTAACGGTGGAACCTTAACTAAATCGCGCGAGACCAGCACCAATCGACTCGCAATCGTCTCTAGTCTAACATACCTAAGAATCAGAGCATCCAATTCACAAAATGGCGAACATCATGCAGAATGCCGAGTACGGCCATGGAAGTTCGATCGCTCGATTCACATCAAACCATAGCAATTCAGTCACAGAATAACATCAATGGAGGTTCAGAAGACTTACCCCGAGCTCCGATCGAGCTCGCACGGCCTAGATTTGGCTAGGCAAGAACGAACATGGACCGGCTATGGAGGCTAATTTTGAAGACTCGATTCGAGGTATTCAAGCGAAGTCGATGCAAAATGAAGATGCAATGATGGTTTAGCCTGAGAAGGCCCAACCCACGCTCTACAAATTCGAGCTCAAACCTTCGACCACCGTGAGGGAAGGCAAGCTCTCTCTCTCTCTCTCTCTCTCTCTCTCTCTCTCTCTCTCTCTCTCTCTCTCTCTCTCTCTCTCTCTCTCTCTCGTTCTCTCTCTCTGTTGATTCTGTTCGCCCTCCTCCAATCGAATCAACCTTTCTCTTCCTCTTTTTTGCTTTCTTTTTTATATTTTTCCCTTTGAAAAACGGTTCGCGCGGTGGAAGAGGGCTGGTGACCTACGCACGTGCAGACACGTCCGAAATGGTCACCGACGACCGGTGATCGACTTGAATCAGATGGCCAGTTCCGTTAGGACCTCTGGTGATCACATTTGGTGTGAATTTGGACGAATTTCATCTGAGTTATGTTGTCGTTGACTTTTGCAGGTACCGCAGCCTTGGCCGGCCAATTACTCTCCGTTTTGGCGACCATTGGTCGTGATTTTGGTTTCGATCGACGGGGAATAACTTGAGGAACAAAACCCCTCCTCAAACTCTTCCAATCGTGGTCGTTTTTACCCTCAATTTCGTCATTGAAATCGAACTTGACACTGTTCATTCATACGGGTTGTTGATGAGGAAGATGACACTGTAGCGAACCGGTTCAACCGGTCTGACCGGGCGGTCTGACTGGTCTGAACCTGTTCCGAATTGCAATTTTTCAAATTAAACCCAAATTAATGGGAAATTTTTGTAATTGGACCTCAGAATCGAATTTAGGGCATGAATTTTATCTAAAAATGTGGTTTTGCCCAAAAGTTCATATCAATTTCAACAAAAACCCCAAATTTTCATTTAATTGGAATTAGGCAAATCATGAAATTGAAGGCTCAAATGATTAAATTGGACCAAATTACCTATGTCAATCGATTCAAAATGGTGAAAAGCATTGGTTAATGATTTTAATTTGTAATGGTAGTCTTTGAATTGAAAGTAATTTCAATTATGCCCAATTTCAAGGACTAAAATACAATTAAGTGTATAATTTTGCCCAATTTATGCAATTAAAAATTCTGTGTGGATAATTGGGTTAAATTGCAATAAGGGAAAATTAGATTGAATGTCAAGATCCTAAAAAATGCCAAAATTGCAAATTAAAAGACTCAATTGATATTTTTTTTACCAAATTCAATCATATGTGTAACAAAGGAACACATAAAATTGAATTTTATTTTGGACTTTTTGTGAGGTCAAAAAGACAAGGGGTTTAAAATAAAAATATTGACTATTTTTTCATATTTTTGTGACCTCAAATGCTATTTGTTTTGAATTTTCAAGTATTTTCCTAATTTCCAAAAATACTAAAAAATACGAAAAATATGAAAAATTATTTTTTTGTCAGAAATGGTTCCTTAGGCTTGGCCAGGGCCACCAAAGTTTATTTTTCAATTTTTTGACTTTTATGAATTTTCTAAAAATAAGCTAAAAAGGTCGATCCAAAATTAGGTGTCAATAGCTGCCCTCTTTGAGAGGTTTCTCTCAAAGACATGTGACACCTTAGCCTTGATTGACTCTACTGGGAAATAAAAAAAATGAATCTTGACATCTAATTTTTCTTGTCCCACTGGTAAATGATTTGCCCTATCTTTGCCGATGTGAGAGGGAGAGGGGCGGAATAGAGATGCTCACCTGTTACTTACCTAGTTGATGCTCGTGCGGCATGCGCGGTGTATAGTGAGCTCAAGTGGATACCTAGGGGCCCGTCTCTTGAGCATCTTAGGGCGGTTAAACTCTAGCCTGTATGGTAGGCTAAACCAGAGTGTGATTCCTATATTTGGCATGAACCAATGAATGATGCACCCATTCTTTTAGGGATTGTCAGAAGTTTTGATCCGTATGGTGGATCAAACCATGAATAGGACTCCTCTCTGCTAGGAACCTATGGATGACGCACCCGTTCTGTAGGGATTGTCGAACATTTTGATCCGTCGGGGGATCAGGCAGTGAATATGACTCCTTTCTGCTAGGAACCTATGGATGACGCACACGTTCTGTAGGGATTGTCGAATATTTTGATCCGTTAGGGGGATCAGGCCATGAATATGACTCATTTCTACTAGGAACATATGGATGACGCACCCGTTCTGTAGGGCTTGTCGAATACTAAGCTGATCCTACACTTAGAGGAATCAACTAGGGCCTATACAAGTGAGATGTGCCTAACTTTTAGGCTTACCAAATGAGCTATTCGGGGTCTATGGATTACCTAGAATCTTACAGAAAGCTGGTTCTAAAAATTGTCCTTTTGACATGTGAGGTGCCATTATGGGATCTATGGACTCTAGGTATCCTGCAGAAAGTTTAAACCTACGAAAACTGAAATCTTGCATAGAGACGATTCCGAAGATTGTCCTTTCGACATGGGAGGTGACATTCTGGGATCTGGGGACTCCAGGCATCTTGTAGAAAGCTCAAATCTACAAAAAATTTGATAAGATTTTTCTGGGATTTAGAGGTTACCTGAAATCTCACAGAAAGACGATTCTGAATATTGTTCTTTCGACATGGGAGGTGACATTCTGGGATCTGGGGACTCTAGGTATCCTGCAGAAAGCTCAAACCTACAAAAACTTTGATAAGATTTTTCTGGGACTTAGGGGTTACCTGAAATTTCACAGAAAGACGATTCTGAATATTGTCATTTCGACATGAGAGGTGACATTCTGGGATCTGGGGACTCCAGGCATCCTGCAGAAAGCTCAAACCTACAAAAACTTTGATAAGATTTTTTTGGGACTGATGGATTACTTGAAATCTCACAGAAAGACGATTCTGAATATTGTCCTTTCGACATGGAAGGTGACATTCTGGGATCTGGGGACTCCAGGCATCCTGCAGAAAGCTCAAACCTACAAAAACTGAAATCTTACAGAGAGGCAATTATGAAGATTGTCATTATGGAGTAAAGTCTACTTCTTGGACATAGGGCTGTCATAAGTCTTATAGAAGCTTAGACTTAAGAGTTCATTCCTCATTTGCAAAGATATTAGTCCTCTTAAGATAATGATAATTATAATGCAGGCAAAGGCTCATTTTAACCTATGCAATTATGCAAAATGACTTAGGATGCCGGAGGTTATCCAAAACATCTTTAAAGCATGCGAGGATGATCAAGAATCCTTGTGAGGAAAATACTTGGATAAAACAATTTGAAGTTTCCAACCAAAGCTTGCTTTCGAGCATTCTAGTGGAATGTCTCTGTCAGAAAGGGCTTCTTATCAATTCTTTGACTTGGTCTTTTCACAACAAGAGCACTCGAATTTCCTAATACCATGTACCCGGGTTTTCGGGACCATTCGCAGCGCATACATTTAGATCAATCGGGAGGTCTTTACGGGACCATAATGTTGGGCTTGGACATGGTTTTCGAAGGGGGACTCACTCTCTGAGTTAGGTTTTTTTTTTGACACAAAATTTTCCTCATCTGCTCCGGGTTTACAAGTCAAGAACCCTGCAAAAATGAGAAAGAAATGATCTTGCTCGAACTTCTTCGAGCTAAACTTAAGCATTAAACCCTATGCTAACGTAAATCCTTTAATCAGAAAAGACTTCGCAAGGTTGTAACGCAGGTAGGATTGGGGACCGAAAAAAAGGTTTATTTTTGGCTCATAATATGTGAAGGGTTTAACATTGGTGATCACTGCAGGTTTGTTGCCGATCTAGTCCCTTGAGGTTCAAAGAGCGCCTTCAGTCTTCGAAGTGCATTGGTTGTCTTTGGAGAACCTCTCTCTCGTGTTAGTGCGGCGTCAACATCTGAATGTGACATAATCTGGGAGTATCTTTCGCAGTACAGCTCCCTTGGGATCTTCTTTTACAACCAGATCTCACTAGTGACCTATAGAAAGGTATCATGCCATCTTTCGGCATTTACAAGGTCAACCAAATGATTCACAAGTGTACAAGTATTTGGAGGGACGTTGGCCTTGCTTTTACCAGGCACTTTGCTTTTTCTTGATGCCAAAGATTGGATTTTTTTCTCTTTTTTCTTTTTCTCATCTTTTGTTGAAATCCCACATTTTCCTTTCTTTTGGGAATTAGGATTTTCAAATAAGTGTGCTAGATGTACAACTTGAATCTCAGCACTCAAACATTAACCCAGGAATTTTTCATAATTCCTATATTTTGAACTCTTCCCCTCTTGAAGTGACGTTGCTTCCACCTTGGAATATTTAATGATCACCAACGAGTTCATGAAACAAATGTACAGGCTCAACTAGGCTGTGCAAAGGGCAAAAGTGTATAGGATAGAGAAACGAATGATTTTCGTCATCTTAAAGCACCTGAATTATCATAGAAGTTAAAATGACAAGCAACACACGAAGATTGATGCAAGTCTGAGCAAGAGAATTTCTAACCATTTATCTCCTGATACTGCTGGACTTACCTCCAGTTGACCCCAATGTGGGGTGGTTCTTGACAGGCGTAAAGAATGCAACCGCCGTTCAAAGGGTTATCAATGGTCACCTGTAGTGTTTAGGATAAAGAAATGAATGCCTCTATCATCTCAATCTATGTAATCGATGGGAATGGCCCTTATATCCTCGGATCTGGGCTTTCCTATCCTCACACTTTTCTCATCTCTCGAGTGTATGTATGACGTGTTTGGATTAGGTTTGCCTTCCATCTGGAGGAATATCCCTGCTAGACAGTCTAAGCAAGCTATTTTTTTTTTGGAAAAATCACTTTATTTTTCTCCAGGCATTTTACTCCGCAGGAGATTTCAATGATGCATCATGTATACTTGGACCGTGCTTGGACAAGCTCCAGTTCTGACAGGTGTGCAGTAAATGTCTGGGATTCATTTTTAAAAAATAATGTTTATTCCTAATTTCGGGCATGTGAATGTTCATTCTCTTACTCTTTTCATTTTACAGGAAGTGAGAGAGACTTTACTGCGTTCTTCTTTTGTTGTCTTCTGTCTTCATCAGACATTCCTGCATGTAGGATAGAATAGACATTCTTGTGAGTGAAAGATGGTTTAACCATTGATGGAACAGATACATATCACATGGTACTTGATGTTGAGGACTCTTTTGTTTAGGGTTCCATTTGGATGAATTCGATTTTGAGTCTGCTTATCGGAATCCTGCAAAACTGAACACATGCTAATGTATGCATGGATGCATGGTATGCTTATGTAATGGCCATTATGGCGATTCGGATCAATTCGAGACAAGCCACATAACCAATATCTGATTTCATTTCAAAGATAATACTTCTTCACAGCATCTGAATTTACAGGGTGCCCCAATTCTTCTCTTTCAGAATTTACAAGAATCAACGCTCCTCCTGTGAGAATCTTCTTGACAATATAGGGGCCTTCGTAATTCGGGGTAAACTTGCCTCCCGGGTGGACATCATTTGGCAGAGTCTTCTTTACCACCAGGTCGTTCACCTCAAAATTTATGGCTCTAACCTTTCGATTAAATGACTTGACCACCCTTTTCTAGTAACCTTGACCATGACAAACTGCTCTAAGACGTTTCTCGTCTATCAGATTCAGCTGTTCATATATGTGTTTGGAGTATTCTGTCTCGAAAAGTTTACCCTCTGACAAGATTTTTAAAGAGGGAACCTTAACTTCTACGGGAAGGACCTCTTCCATCCCGTATACCAGAGCGTAAGGAGTTGTCCCTGTAGAAGTTCTGATCGAAGTTCGATATGCCATTAAGGCAAAGGGTAGCTTTCATGCCAATCCCTATAATTCTCTGCAGTCTAAGCCAAGATCTTTTTGATATTCTTGTTAGCCGCTTCCACTGCTCTATTCATTTACGAGCGGTAAGGGGAAGAGTTAAGATGTCGAACACCAAAGCGGTCTAGTAGATCATCGACAATCTTGTTGTTCAGGTTGGACCCATTATCTATAATGATTGCTTGAGGGGTACCATATCGAGAGATTATGTCTCTCTTAATAAACCTTGCCACACTTCTTGCGGTGACATTCTTGTAAGAATTGGCCTCTATCCACTTTGTGAAGTAATCGATCGCCACCAAGATGAAGCGATGACCATTTGAAGCCGTTGGATTGATAGGTCCTATCATGTCTATCCCCCACATAGAAAAAGGCCAGGTTTTTGACATTTGATGCAGTTCATTCGTGGGCGCATTAATCTTATCGCTGTATATTTGGCACTGGTGGCACGACCGGACATGCTGGCAACAATCTGATTCGATGGTCATCCAATAATATCCGAGCCACATGATTTTCTTGGCGAGGAGGTGGCCGTTCATATGGGGCCCACATATACCTTCACGGATCTCCTTCATGAGAACATTTGCTTCTTTAGCATCTACGTACCTTAACAGAGTGGAGTCAAATGACCTTTTGTACAGAACTTGTCTACTGAGGAAGAACTTGCTGGCCATCCTGGTTATGTATCTCTGGTCTCCTGCCTGGCACCCTTCAGGAAACTCCCCCTTTAAGAGATAATTCTTGATGTCACAGTACCACGGCTCTCCGTCGAATTCTTCTTCTATCATCATACAATAGGCCGATTTCTCGACTATGCCGATCCTTAGTGGTTCTATTTCTAACCCACCAGTTACTTGTAACATTGAGGCCAGTGTGGCTAGTGCATCTGCAAATTGATTATGAGATCTTTGTAGGTATTCAAATGACACCTCTTCAAACTTAAGTGTCAATTCTTCAAGATATTCATGATAAGGGATGAGCTTTGCGTCCTTCGTTTTCCACTCTCCCTGTGTCTGTAAAATGATGAGCATGAAATCTCCATAAACTTGCAGCCTAGGTATTCCCATGGAAATGGCTAACCGTAAGCCTAGAATACACACATCGTATTCTAAGATATTGTTAGTGCAAGGGAAAGTCATCTTTGCCGCAACAAGATAATATTGATCGTCAATGGATATCAGTAATGCCCCAATGCCGACTCTTGATAGATTAACAGCGCCATCGAAATACATGACCCACTTATCCTCTGCCAGGTTCAAAACTTGATCTTCTGTCTTCGTTTTTTGGAAGACTCGCAATTTTGTGAGTTCTCTGCCAACATATCAGCTATGGCTCTCCATTTTATTGATTTTTGTGGAGAACACCTGATGTCAAATTTAGATAACATCACCTGCCATTTTACTAACTTCCCAATCAGAGCGGGCTTCTCCAAGAGGTACTTGACAGGGTCATTTTCTGTTACCAGCTGAATATGGTGATGTAGGGTATACTGTCTTAACCTGCGAAGTATCCATTCAGTTGTTACGCAAGCCCTTTCAACATATATGTATTTTGCTTCAGACGAGGTGAATTTCTTGCTCAAGTAATATATGGCTCTTTCCTTACCATCTATCGGGCTTGTTTGGGCAAGTAAGGCTCCCAAAGATTCCTGCTATATAGTCAAATATAAGGTCAATGAGTGACTTGGGATGGGCAGCACAAGTACTGGTAGAGTGACTAGATAGTTCTTGATCTTCTGGAATGCCTAGCTGCATTCTGCATCTCATGTCACCTTTGCGCCCTTTTTGAGTAGCCTGAAAATTGGTTTAGCCACATCTGATAACTGATTGATGAATCTGGCAATATAGTTCAATCTCCCCAGAAGGCTTCTTACTTCTTTTACTGTGGAGGGAGTTGCTAGATCATGGATAGCTTGAATCTTTGAAGGATCAATCTCAATGCCCCTGTTACTGACCATGAATCCGAGAAGTTTCCCAGATTTTGCCCCAAACACACATTTGTTAGGGTTCAACCTCAACTTGTATTTGCGCAGTCGTTCAAATAGTTTTCTTAACACCTGAATGTGATCATGTCCCTTCCTGGACTTGGCAATCATGTCATCGACATATACTTCGATTTCTTTATGGATCATGTCGTGGAATAATGTGATCATAGCCTTCTGATAGGTGGCTCCAGCGTTCTTCAGTCCGAAGGGCATAACCTTATAGCAAAAGTTTCACCAGGGGGTGGTAAATGCAGTCTTCGGTTTGTCCTCCTGCTTCATGAGGATCTGGCTATATCCGGAGAATCCATCCATGAATGAGAATAGTTCATACCCAGCGGTACTATCCACTAGCACATCAATGTGAGGTAGCGGGAAATCATCTTTCGGACTTGCTCTATTCAAATCTCGATAATCTACGCAGATCCGAACTCTGGCGTCCTTCTTCATGACAGTGACTATGTTTGCAATCCAATCCGAGTATGGGATAGCTTCAATAAAGCCCACCTTGAGAAGCTTCATCACCTCTTCTTTAATTTTATCTTCTAACTCGGCTTTCATTCGTCTGCTGCCTTGCCCGACAGGTTTAACACTAGGATCTGTGGGTAATGCATGTTCCACAATTGTAGGATCCAAACCCGGCATGTCAGCGTAAGACCATGCAAAGACATCCTGCTACTCCCTCAGTAATTTTGTAAACTTGAGCCTTTCATCTCGGGATAAATATCCACCGATCTTGATTTCCTTGATATTCATAGTGTCGCCCAAGTTAATAACAACCGGTTCTTCTGAAGTAGGAGGCATTGACTCCTCGAAGGCACTCCATTCTCTGCGAATAGACGCATAACCTTCATCCTCATCCTCTTCTTCAATATTGTAGGAACAGTCAATGTGGTGATTCGAATCGCATAACAACATGGTATGTATGTTTGAGATGATATGCCTGAAATGTCATGAGCATGGTTAGTCTATACTCCATATAGAAATATCATGTATGGGTGTGGAAAACCTTTTTAAAAGAGATTTCAGAATAAGTGCAAGTATAAATGGAACTAGTCTTCATATCATAGGACATTCTTGTCCCTCAGAAATCCTTTTAGAAATTAGGAATCATAAGGAAAATCAGGCCTCAAGCTTCTGCGTGGAAGACTAGTATCATCATCGGGCTGATTTGTGGTTCCATATGTCCTTAACAAAACTTGTGTAATTTTTTTGAATGCAAAATGGGCCGCATTACAAGCTATGCTGTTTGGACCAACGGCCGGAGATCCAAAGACGTTTTCCTACATTTATTTCAAACAACGAAAATTGAAAGTGCGACGAAATGCATGAAATTCGAATGTAGTATCAAGAGTAAGGAAAATATTTCTTTACTCAGAAGTAGTGGCTTCATCACCCAGCCACTCTATGATGACATTCACGAAGTTATCTCCCAGGAAAGGGTTCACTAGATCTGGTTCTGCCGTTGGAGTTATATCTTCTTCTAACAACCACCTAGAGTTCTTGCTGAAGTACTCGTTTAAAGGGCTGTTGAACATCTTGGATTTGCCCTTCCAAGCTGGAGAACCAATAAATGAATCTCTCTGGTTTTTCTGGCTTCCATGGAGTCCCAGGCTCTTGCCTCGGCCTCGGCCTGTTGTCTTAGGGGCAGACTCGCCCAGGTGATTTTTCTGATACCCCAAGCCCATCCTATGCTCGTTAGATTTCAACTGTAGAGGGGTATTCATTCCTTGACCATATTTGCCCAGACCTTCTCTAGGGTTATATCCATATGGCATCTTAGCTGGTAAAAGGTTGGCTTCAGAAATACAGGGAGTTCTCAATCTTGCCCCCATGGGAGTGTGTACTGCTGCCACCAACTCCAGGGAATGATAACTTGCTTCCACCCTAATTTCGGGTTCGATGTAGGGAATGGTGCTGCTCTGATATGTTTGGAGGTCAACTTCTCCATGCACGGTAATCACCTTCCCATCCACTACAAATCGTACTTTCTAATGTAGGCTTGAAGGTACGGCTCCTGCTACATGAATCCAAGGTCTTCCCAACAGGAATCCGAATGCACTAGGCAAATCCATCACTTGGAAGTTTATAGAGAATTTTGTTGGGCCGATGAGCACATCGAGCTCAATTTCACCTACCTCCGTCTTCTTCATTCCATCAAAGGCTCTCATAGCCGTTTTGGAGGCTTTAACCATCTCTTCTTTGATGGCTAAACTCCTCAAGGTAGCTAAAAGACATATGTTGAAAGCGGATCCGTTGTCAACTAGTACGTGTGCTATTCTTTTTCCATTGCACTGTGTAGTAATATATAAGGCCTTGTTGTGTTATCTCCCTTCCATGGGGAAGTCTTCATCTGAGAAGCTCAATTGATCTTTTAGGAGGGTCGCCCCTACAAAGTCCCCTAACTGCACATCATTAATAGTTTCAGGGACATGCACCTCATTTAGTATCTTCAGCAGTGCATTTTTTGCCTTTCTGAGTTGATGAACAAATCCAGTAGAGATATTTGGGCCGGCATCTTCCTTAACTGCTCTATCACTTCAAACTCACTGGTTTTAATAATGGACATGAGCTTTTCTACGTCTTCCTTCGAGACTTCCTTCTTTTCGGTCTCGCCTTCCCTAGGGGCGTAGAATCGTCCAGACCTCATTATCGCATCTACTTCCTCTGTCCCATAGTCCCAGTGGACTGCCTTAGGATCATACTCTTCTACCGGAGGAACTTTTATGGTTATTGTCGTCGGGCAAGTTGCTTCTAGTTCGGCTATATCGTCCGCTTCCTCTCTTGGCAGTCGAATCACAACAGGTTTGATCAGACAACCTTCTACCTCACTCAAGCTGTCAAAATCTTCCAGTTTGATCACCACAGTTGTAGCGGCTTCAATCATCGACATAGTGTCGCCAAAGTCCTTTGAGAAAATTTTGTTTTCCAGTTGACGATGCCTGTCGTCGTTTCTTAGCTTTGCTGATGTCGCAAATCTCGGGTACTCTCTCCTTCCCTTGAGTAGTTCAACTGAGTCTTGCCGCTGATCCTCCGATCTCTCTATTTCGACAGATTGTTTTGCGTTAAGTTTGGTATCTATCATCTGGTCAAGCGACGGTTCAAACCCTTTCGTAAAAGGCTTTTCCGCCTCCTTCAGGATTTTCGATTGAACGGGATCATCCATACCTCCTCATCCGTCTGGTATGATATTCTCCATTCTCTGATAGAAACTAGGAGGAGCAGAATATTTCACCTTAAAGTTATATCCTCCAGAATCTTCACCCAGGTTGTTTATGATTTCTCCCATTGCTAGTGCGTTAGCCATGAATCTGCGATCTGCTAAACTTCGCCTCTTAGCTTCCAGTTCGTCCTTGTCGAGTTCTTCTTCCGGCTGGATGATCAGCCTGAGATCGCTTACCAGACTCTCGTGTGGGATACTCCACGTGCTTCCCTGCTCAGTTTTAATCACAAAGTGGCTCCATTCCAAGCTTAGAGAGGCCTCGACTCCCTCGAATCTTTCATCGGTAGCATTCGATATTATCCCCAAGCTCATCATCTTAGCGATACACAATTTCTTCATGTCAGCAGAGACCTCCCCTTCTTTCACATATAGTGAAGCGATTGCCAGAATGTTGGTCAGCTTAGGTATGTCCTTCAGCTTAAGGTGGTTTTCCTCCTCGTCAGTGAATATTGCCCCTACTGCATGGTGGTCAGGGAGCGGGTTTTCTTGTACATTCGGAGTCATGTTATCAAACTTCAAAATCTGACTGTCGATCAAAGCTTGTACCTTCAGCTTAAGGATATAGCAATTATCAACGTTATGCCCCCTTTCGCCCATGTGATAGACACAGGTCTGGCTTTTATCAAAGCCATGATATTTAACAAAATTTGCCCTAGGTGGTTCCTGTTAGAGATATGCCCTAAAGCAATTGTGTAATAGTCACATATTGGGTATATCCGTTGCACTTCTAATTTCTTATCAGTGGCAAAGACGTATTTATTCATTTGTCCAAATATAAATGAATAAAATCCATAAGATCAGTTGTAGCCGAACCTATTCTTAAGACGTTGAGAATATGTGTGACAGGTTTACGGTTAGACTGAATCTTTAAAACAGTTCCCGATCAATGGATTATTGAATGGATATCAATTGTCCTATTGAGGTCGGTATGTTCTTAACTTCATAATTAAGTATCATATACTTAAGGGAATGACGAGTCACAAGTCATTGGGTATTGCGATATCCGAGTTAGAACATAGGTGCTTGTATCGGACAAGTTCACTGAACGTGACACATATTGAATGATTAGAGACATGGAAGCTTTTTGCGTGGTCAATGTCTAATCGTTCATGCTTTGGTCTTGTGTAAATAATCCTTAGACCTGAGGTACAGTGTTGACTTGTGTGATAAATGGCTATGGTTCACAAGTGCGCATATTGGCGGGTCGTTGATTCGTCTCTGTACTTGATGGTCGTAGTTCAGGCACATACGAAGTCACATGTGTACGCAATATGGAATCTGTCTCCTTATTAATAAAGGTATGATGTCCTATGTGATCTAATTGTAACAATGCATTGAAATCCTCGGCCGGAGTTATGATTGAGAATGAAATGTTCATGTCTCATATAAATGCATGTCAAGTTAGATTTGTACATATGATCGAATTGGTGGCTTGACAAATATTCCATGGCCTTTGTTCGATCGGGACATAGTTAGACAGAAGGATTGAATTACACTGTAGCCAAAGCTGACAGGTTCATAATGTTCTTAAAAGAATTCACACTGTCTGGGTAGCCATGACATATTGCTAGATGTCACTCATGGTTTGTAGGACCTAGAGGATGATCGGGACAATCAATTCTCTTGGAAGTACTAATGTGTTAGTACATGTCTTACTGCCAGCTCGGTGATGAACCTAGGAATGTCACACACCTTAACCAATACATGACAACGCATTGTGGAAAGACGACATTGCAAATTTGTTTGCAATTATACCAATTAGTTGGGTTGAAATTAAAATTAAATGAGATTTAATTTTATTTCTCTTTTTGGTCACTTGCACGTGTATATACGATGTACACGTATGCTCTACGTATTTATACGTTATACGTATTTTACTGTATGGTAACCTCTTTAACTCCGGTAATAATAATAATGGTTATTATTATTTTTAACACCTTTGTTAGTGCTATTTTTAAATAGCATTTTTGTATTGTAAAATATGAGTGCTAATTATAAATTGTGAGTGCTATTGTTAGATAGCATTTATAATTGTTAGTGCTAATTTTAAATGGCATTTATTTATGATAAATTGTGAGTGCTATTGTTAGATAGCATTTATATTTGTTAGTGCTAATTTGAAATGGCATTTATTTATGATAAATTGTGAGTGCTATTTTTAGATAGCATTTATAATTATTAGTGCTATTTTTAAAATAGCATTTTTGTATTATAAGATGTGAGTGCTATTTATAAATTGTGAGTGCTATTTTTAGAAAGCATTTATTATTTGTTAGTGCTATTTTACAATACAATTTATTGGAAGGTGTTTTTGGCTATAAAAGGATGGCAAGAGTTTTGAGGTTAAGGTTAGCACATTTGTAGAGTGAGCAGATTTTTGAGAGCTTTGAGAGAAGAACACAAACACTCTCTATATTCTCATAATTTGAGTGACCAAAATATACCAAGTTCGGAATATTGATTCCGTAAATTGGTTTGGAATATTGATTCCGCAAATTGCTAGCACAATTGTTGTGGAATTATTAGTCGTCTCCCCGTTCGTCAATTGGTGGTGTGTCTGAACTAGAGGCCCGACACTTGTGGGGCTGAGATCGAAGAACATCGAACCGACACCTCCGTTTCAAGCACGCTACAAGAGGTAGTCTACTTACTCCCTTTGGTGCTTTGTGATTTTCCGATTGAAATGCACGAAGTACGCCTCTGGAGATACATGTATGGGTTGTTATTTATTTCCGCTGCGTTTACTAATTTTTATTTGCCCGTACGTGTTACGTGAATCCCAACAGTGGTATCAGAGCCAATCCTTAGGCGTTTTCGTGCATTTAATTGATTTTTGTTCGTAGTAATTTTTGCAATACCATGGCCAATTTGTATTAACGAATTGTTCGTCTTACATGGCTAATGGAGGTTGATTATTTTATATGATAAATTAATCAACGTAGCAAAAATTGAGACTAAATCAATTTTGAATCGAAAATTTATGGCTATCTTATTTTACGTAAAAATTCTGAATATGATTCAACGTAGAATTTTTATTGTGCCTTCCTAAGTTTTAAATTGTGAATTTATTACTTACATGGAAGGGTGGTGATCATGGAAAAATCCCTAATCAATGTGATTGATGTATATATGAATGTATGGTGATTATTTATATTTTTGGGGTTGTAATTATTAAATGGAGGCTGCGTACTCCTTTTATTTTTCATGTAATCTTTATTTTTAGCATAGTCAATTGTTGATGTAAATGCTACGAGGATTACGTGGAGGAGCCTTTTAAGCCGGCGAGCTCTTTGGGCCCGGTTCTTGAAGAGTTCAAGGAACCAAGAAGAAGTGAAGAGCGGGTCTCCATTATTAAAATATTAATATGATTAAATGTGGTCTCATTGGCTCGAGACCCATTAAATCATAATTCCATGATCACCACGTAGGATAGATGTTTATGTGATTGACATCTATTTATTTATTATGTTTACGTGAGCATGTTAAACCGGTTAATGTGCAAAGTGAGACCTATAAACGACTCAAAATCTCCTTTAATATATATTAAGTCGTGATGGGTTTCGGACTCGTGGCCTTCCATCGTCGTGGTTTGATCCTATATTATAGTGGTTGATTAACCGGTTATGGATACATAGGGGTCAATTGTCATTTATAATTGTGGACCACTCCATTAAGCATATGATGTTGTGGGGTTGAGACCAAACGATTTCCAATAACTGTCAGGTGAGGGGATCGTTTGTGTTTTCAATATTTACATGAGACGATGGGTAAGACTTAACTACGATTATGAAGTCAATAACTGTCAGGTGAGACTTTCATGATCTAGAGGCCAAAGTTATGATTGGGACTCGCATATGATGCGTTGAATAAGCTGATTCACTCACTAAGTTTATAGAACACCAATAACTGTTAGGTGAGGTGGACTATGAGCTCGTGGGACTCCAATCCCCACTAGTAATCTTTACCCAACAAAGATTACCGTTTCCCATTTTAAGGAGTATGGGATCCGTGTATAAATTTAGTGGGAGGATCTATTTCATTTAAAGGCCAAAATGAAATAGTTATTTTGAAAGACAACGGCTAACAATTTATTTTCTGCACAGATATAAATTACTCTGAAAAATGGTGAATACAAACCCGCTCGCTTCAATACTCGACAAGAATTGTTTGACTGGTCCCAATTTCACCGACTGGGTAAGGAATTTGAGAATTGTTCTCAATTCTGAAAAACTCGGGTATGTGCTTGATGAAAATATGCCAGTCTCTTTTCCTGAGGGTGGGACCCAAGAGGAACGTATCACTTATGATAAGTGGCATGACGATGACTTAAAAGTTAGGTCATATATGCTTGCTTCAATGAACAATGATTTTCAGAAAAAATATGAAGCAATGGTAGATGCTAGGTCGATCATATTGCATCTAAAGGAATTCTTTGATGAGAATGGTCGAACCTCAAGATATGAGATATCTAAAGCATTGTACCGCATGAGGATGGCTGAGAAATCATCGGTTAATGATCATGTCTTGAAAATGATCTGGCACATAGAAGAATTGGCTAGGCTAAATCTTGTCATGGACAATGACTTAGCTGTGGATTTGATCCTCCAATCCTTACCTGATTCCTTCTCTAGTTTTGTTCAAAACTTCCACATGCATAATATGGAAAAAACTCTTGCTGAGTTACATAGCATGCTGGTAATTTATGAGAAGGAAATGCACAATACAAGGCCAAATGTTGTGGCTTTGGCTAAGGCTTCTTCTTCAAATAGTAAGACTATTTTGAAGAAAAAGAAATGGAAGAAGCCTATGAAAGCTGTTGTGCAATCAAAACCCAAGATTGAAAAAGGGAAATGTCATTATTGCGGTGTCATGGGGCACTAGAGGAGGAACTGTAAGAAGTACCTCGCAAGCTTGAAGGTCAAGCCAAAGAACCAACCTTGTGAAGGTATGGTGTCTATGATTATTGAAACTAATCTTATGGTTAGTGCTGAATCTAGCTTATGGATTCTAGATTCTGCTGCAACGTCACATATTTGTATGTCTTTGCAGAATCTGGAAATAAGCAGGATGCTGGGGCAAAATGAGATTGTCCTGACATTTGCAAATGGGGCAAAAGTTGCTGCATGAGCTATAGGGACTTTTCGTTTATGTTTGCCTTCAGGACATGTTTTGGTTTTAAAGAACTGTTTGCATTATAAGAATGCTATACAAAACATCATTTCTATACCTCGTATGGGCAAAGAAAATTATGAATTTTCTTTTGCTGATGATGTATATTCTATTTATTATAATAGAATGTGTGTTGGTTCTGGATTATTAATGAATAATCTCTATACCATTACAATGTCCGGTAATACGATTACCAATAAGCAAAATAATCATGATGTAAATGCCATAACCAATAAACGCCCTAGAGATACTCCAAATCCAAAGTATGTTTGGCATCTCCGATTAGGTCATATTGGAGAAGATAGGATTAACAAGTTGAGTAATGATGGATATATCGATCCAATTGGTTTTGAACCATACTCGACTTGTAATGCTTGTCTTCTAGGAAAAATGACCAAAGCGCCCTTTGTAGGACATAGTGCGCGAGCTGCTGACATACTAGGATTGATACATATAGATGTATGTGGACCAATTAATGAAACTGCTAGGGGTGGTTATTCTTACTTCATTACCTTTACCGATGATTGTTTACGGTATGGCTATTTGTACTTAATGAAGTATAAATCTGAATCCTTTGAAAAGTTCAAGGAATTTAGGTATGAAGTTGAGAAACAAACAGGAAAAAGTATTAAGGCTCTTCGATCTGATCGAGGAGGTGAATACCTTAGTACTGAATTCTTGGATTATCTTAAAGATAATGGCATTTTATCACAATGGACACCTCTTGCAACTCCAGAGCATAATGGTGTATCTGAAAGAAGAAATCGTACTTTATTAGATATGGTGCGATCTATGATCAGCTTCACCGATTTGCCTATGTCCCTTTGGGGATATGCCCTTGAGACAGCTGCATATTTACTGAATAGAGTGCCATCCAAATCTGTTCCAACTACGCCTTATGAGATATGGCATAGTAGGAAACCAAGTCTTAATCATATCAAGATTTGGGGTTGTCCAGCTTTTGTCAAGAAGCTGAGAACAGAAAAATTGGAGGCAAGGTCTGAACATGGTCGCTTCATTGGATATCCAAAAGAAACTCTTGGATATTATTTCTATTTTCACTCTGACCAAAAAGTTTCGGTCAGCAGGCACGCTTCTTTTCTGGAGAACCAGTTCGTTCAGGAAGGTGGTGCTGGGCGGAAAATAGTCTTACAAGAAGATAATAATGAAGTATCAAATAACCAAGTTCAGACACCAATCTCTGATTCAGTGGGAGCTTCTGATACACAACCTCTTAGGAAAAGTGCGAGAACGTCTCGTATACCTATTCGTTATGGACACTCGGTTGAAAATATTGAGTCACTATTCATTATGAATGATAGTAATCAATTGAGTGATCCGAGCACCTATGAGGAGGCGATGTTGGACATCGATTCTGGTAAATGGCTAGAAGCCATGCAAACCGAAATGGATTCAATGTATTCCAACGATGTTTGAACTCTAGTTGGTCTGCCTGATGGTATTGTACCAATTGGATGTAAATGGATCTTCAAGAGGAAGATAAACGCTGATGGTCAGGTTGGAACTTACAAAGCACGACTGGTGGCGAAAGGGTATCGTCAAAAAGAAGAGATCGATTATGACGAAACTTTCTCACCTGTAGCCATGCTAAAATCTATTCGGATTATGTTGGCTATAGCTGCGCACCTTGATTATGAGATATTCCAAATGGATGTCAAAACGGCTTTTCTAAATGGTTTCCTCGAGGAGGATATCTATATGGAACAACCACGGGGTTTTGAATCTTGTGGTGAAAGTCGAAAGGTGTGTAAGCTTATGAGATCCATTTATGGACTCAAACAAGCATCCAGAAGTTGGAACATCCGTTTTGATGAAGTAATCAAATCGTTTGGCTTCATTAAAAATCCGGATGAATCATGTGTATATAAGAAGGTCAGTGGAAGCGCAATTGCGTTTCTAGTTTTGTACGTCGATGATATACTCTTGATCGGGAATGATGTACCGATGATATCATCGATCAAACTATTCTTGTCATAGAAATTCTCCATGAAAGATTTAGGAGAGGCAACCTATATTTTAGGTATCAAGATCTATAGAGATAGATCGAGACGATTGATTGGCCTCTCACAATCTACGTATATAGATAAAGTGTTAACACGGTTTAACATGCAATGTTCCAAAAGAGGATTATTGCCTTTTAGGCATGGAATAAGTCTTTCCAAGGAGATGTGTCCCAACACTCCTGAAGAAAGACAGCGGATGGCAAATATACCTTACGCATCCGCTGTTGGAAGCATAATGTATGCTATGCTATGTACGCGACTTGATATCGCGCATGCTGTAAGTGTTACTAGCAGATATCAGTCTGATCCAGGGGAAGAGCACTGGATAGCAGTCAAGAATATCCTGAAGTACTTGCGAAGGACTAAGGATTTATTCTTGATATACGGAGAATGAGAGTTTAAAGTTGAAGCGTATACTGATTCTGATTTTCAATCAGATCCGAATGACTTTAAGTCTACATCTGGGTTTGTTTTTACACTCAATGGTGGTGCAGTTAGTTGGAAGAGTTCCAAACAAAGCACAACTGCTGATTCCACTACTGAGGCAGAGTATGTAGCTGCTTCTGAAGCGGCGAAGGAAGCTGTTTGGATGAAGAAGTTCATTTCTGAACTTGGAGTAGTTCCTTCCATTGAGCAGCCGATTACATTGTTTTGTGACAACAATGGGGCTATAGCTCAAGCTAAGGAACCACGGTCTCATCAGAAATCCAAGCACATTGAGAGACGCTTCCATCTCATCAGAGAAATAGTTGGGAGAGGTGATATCGCCTTGCAGAAAATTGCCTCAGCGGAAAACGTGGCAGATCCCTTTACTAAAGCAATACCTCAGTCTTTATTTGAAAGACACCTTGATAAAATGGGTTTGAGGTACCAAACTAGTTGGCTTTAGTGCAAGTGGGAGATTGTTAGAGATATGCCCTAAAGCAATTGTGTAATAGTCACATATTGGGTATATCCGTTGCACTTCTAATTTCTTATCAGTGGCAAAGACGTATTTATTCATTTGTCCAAATATAAATGAATAAAATCCATAAGATCAGTTGTAGCCGAACCTATTCTTAAGACGTTGAGAATATGTGTGACAGGTTTACGGTTAGACTGAATCTTTAAAACAGTTCCCGATCAATGGATTATTGAATGGATATCAATTGTCCTATTGAGGTCGGTATGTTCTTAACTTCATAATTAAGTATCATATACTTAAGGGAATGACGAGTCACAAGTCATTGGGTATTGCGATATCCGAGTTAGAACATAGGTGCTTGTATCGGACAAGTTCACTGAACGTGACACATATTGAATGATTAGCGACATGGAAGCTTTTTGCGTGGTCAATGTCTAATCGTTCATGCTTTGGTCTTGTGTAAATAATCCTTAGACCTGAGGTACAGTGTTGACTTGTGTGATAAATGGCTATGGTTCACAAGTGCGCATATTGGCGGGTCGTTGATTCGTCTCTGTACTTGATGGTCGTAGTTCAGGCACATACGAAGTCACATGTGTACGCAATATGGAATCTGTCTCCTTATTAATAAAGGTATGATGTCCTATGTGATCTAATTGTAACAATGCATTGAAATCCTCGGCCGGAGTTATGATTGAGAATGAAATGTTCATGTCTCATATAAATGCATGTCAAGTTAGATTTGTACATATGATCGAATTGGTGGCTTGACAAATATTCCATGGCCTTTGTTCGATCGGGACATAGTTAGACAGAAGGATTGAATTACACTGTAGCCAAAGCTGACAGGTTCATAATGTTCTTAAAAGAATTCACACTGTCTGGGTAGCCATGACATATTGCTAGATGTCACTCATGGTTTGTAGGACCTAGAGGATGATCGGGACAATCAATTCTCTTGGAAGTACTAATGTGTTAGTACATGTCTTACTGCCAGCTCGGTGATGAACCTAGGAATGTCACACACCTTAACCAATACATGACAACGCATTGTGGAAAGACGACATTGCAAATTTGTTTGCAATTATACTAATTAGTTGGGTTGAAATTAAAATTAAATGAGATTTAATTTTATTTCTCTTTTTGGTCACTTGCACGTGTATATACGATGTACACGTATGCTCTACGTATTTGTACATTATACGTATTTTACTGTATGGTAACCTCTTTAACTCCGGTAATAATAATAATGGTTATTATTATTTTTAACACCTTTGTTAGTGCTATTTTTAAATAGCATTTTTGTATTGTAAAATATGAGTGCTAATTATAAATTGTGAGTGCTATTGTTAGATAGCATTTATAATTGTTAGTGCTAATTTTAAATGGCATTTATTTATGATAAATTGTGAGTGCTATTGTTATATAGCATTTATATTTGTTAGTGCTAATTTTAAATTGCATTTATTTATGATAAATTGTGAGTGCTATTTTTAGATAGCATTTATAATTATTAGTGCTATTTTTAAAATAGCATTTTTGTATTATAAGATGTGAGTGCTATTTATAAATTGTGAGTGCTATTGTTAGTGCTATTTTTATATGGCATTTATTTATCATAAATTGTGAGTGCTATTTTTAGAAAGCATTTATTATTTGTTAGTGCTATTTTACAATGCAATTTATTGGAAGGTGTTTTTGGCTATAAAAGGATGGCAAGAGTTTTGAGGTTAAGGTTAGCACATTTGTAGAGTGAGCAGATTTTTGAGAGCTTTGAGAGAAGAACACAAACACTCTCTATATTCTCATAATTTGAGTGACCAAAATATACTAAGTTCGGAATATTGATTCCGTAAATTGGTTTGGAATATTGATTCCGCAAATTGCTAGCACAATCGTTGTGGAATTATTAGTCGTCTCCCCGTTCGTCAATTGGTGGTGTGTCTGAACTAGAGGCCCGACACTTGTGGGGCTGAGATCGAAGAACATCGAACCGACACCTCCGTTTCAAGCACGCTACAAGAGGTAGTCTACTTACTCCCTTTGGTGCTTTGTGATTTTCCGATTGAAATGCACGAAGTACGCCTCTGGAGATACATGTATGGGTTGTTATTTATTTCCGCTGCGTTTACTAATTTTTATTTGCCCGTACGTGTTACGTGAATCCCAACAGTTCCTTCGCCACCAAGTGTTGTTCTAGCAGCATTGTGAGCAACTTAGACAAAGGCCTCGGGAGCTGAGAGAACTGTTTTGAGGTTGCCTTTTTCTAGGCTATTGCCCTTTTGGTGCTGACCACGACGATCCTCCCTTGGTCTGATTAGAATTGTTAAACACCTTGGGCTTATGGGGGTCCGGTATGAAGACTATGTCGAGCCCAGCCTCTCTCTCCTTTTTCAGGTGATATTGCTTTCTGGTAGAAGTTTCATGCGGGCTCCTTTCTCTTAAGACCCACTCGAGCCTTTCGGCCACCTTTATCAAATGTGTAAAGGTTTGACATCCTGAGGTGTTCAATCTGTCGAAGTATTTGTAGGGGAGTGCTTTTAGGAACAAGTCAATCAGCTGTTCTTCTGGGATTGACGGTTTTACTTGGGTCGCCAAAGCTCGCCACCTCTGGGCGTATGTTCTGATCAATTCACCCCTCGCTTTTGAGGTTCGTAGCAAGTCTTCTCTCGTCGGGGCCGTAGCTGTGTTGAACTTATACTGCCTGAGGAAGTCTTCTACAAGATCTTCCCACCCATCATAGTCATCCAGGTCCAACTCGATGAACCAAGCCAGAGCGGCGCCAGCCAAACTCTCCTGGAACGTATTCATCAGCAGTGGAACATAGTCTGAAAATTGCGCCATCTTACGCAGGTAATATTTGAGGTGAGCGAGGGGACAGCCTGTCCCATTATACTTTCTCACGAAGTCTGGTTCCTTGTAGTCAAGAGGAGTCTCCACCTTGGCAAAATGAGATATCTTGTCGAAACGGGCCAACTCATAACCCTGGCTGCTTAAACATTCCTCGATCTTGGCTATTCTCTTAGCCTCTGCTTCAGTTTTCATGGTCTGCTTCCCCTTTTCATCTTTCTCAATGTTGATGACAACAAGGGCTGGTTTTTGCTGCGACTGGTTGTTCGGCATACGGACATCTTCCTCTGCATGTTGGGTATCTTCTGCCGTCTCTTTATCAGCCATATCGGGCGCAAATGGTGGACTTGAGTTGTTCTGGTTAGGAGCCACCGCATGTCTGGCGTGGGAGGCTTCTAGCATTGCCTTAATATTAGCCATCATGGTCGCCATAGCAGTCATCTGAGTCTCCAGCATGCCTACACGCGGGGTCAACTCCTGTTGTTCTATTCTTATCTTAAGCCGAGTGCAAAAACGATGAGTTGGTAATTTCGTGATGAGAGTGCACCTATTTTTCAAAAGGAATTCCAGTGAGTATTTCTTCATATTGACAAAAGGAGGTACTTGATTCTTCTAATTGCATATTTTCTGTTGGCGAACGAGAAAAAGGAATACATTGTGAGCCTTAGTCTTATGTGAGCAGTTCTTTTAATCATTCTCCAAAAAGAATTCATGAAATTAAAAGAAGCGTAATTTTTTACGATAATTTTTATGCATTTGTAAAACATGTCCACAATCATGCATATGCATTCAAAGTAATATTCAGTACAAGTGAGTATGCATGAAAAGGCATCATAATGTTTGCTTATTTTACACTTGACAGAATAGCCTATTTAAGCCTATGACGCTTGAGGTCTAAGGTGTCCTCATCCTCCCGATATGGATCCATCTCTTCAGTCTGGGACTCTTCATCTTCTAAATATGACGGCGATCCCATATCTTTGGGTATGTACGGCTCCACTCCAGACACGTACGGTATGATATATTCAGGTACATAAGGCTCGACAAGACTGCGTCTGGTCGCCTCAAAGTGCGAGTCATGTTTTCTGGCCAACTTATATCTTCAGCCTGAGAGTTCTTCAAGGAGCGTATAATAAATTTCACTTTAGCTTCAATCTGTTTCTTTTCTTCTCCTGTAAGGGTCTCTTTTGGTATATCAAATGAGAAGATATCAGGCCGCGGTGGAGAAGGGATTTCCTGTAATGACCCGAATTGTCGGATAACCCTCTTTGGATAATATGCGGTAGCGCTTGTGAATCCTAGCAAAGGGACTGGGTCTTCGCCATTACATGCGAGCCTGACTTTGCCCAGTGTTGGCAATCTAAACCGCCATCGGAGCTGTTCTGGTTTCAGATTTTCAAGGAATTTTTTCCATTCTATGAAGTTGAACTTAGGAATACGTGTATGAGTTCTAACAAAGGTTTTAAGAGGATGGGTATCAGAGCTAATCTCAGTGAAACCCATGCGGATATGGAATTGTCTGATATGAGATGTGAACCATAAATGCAAAAGATCACTAGATGCTCTAAAGATTCCCTTCTTATTTTTCTTGAAATGATTTAGGGAAAGGAATGTTTCAACAAGGATAATGTTCGAGTAATCCCACCCACAACAAACTTGTCTGACTACTACAGCCATAATAGGGTCGAAGGTAACATACGAGATTAGGAATAGCACAAAGCTAAAGAAGGACAAGACAAAGGCTCTACCAAATTTAGTCACTTTAGCGGCAGGGAGGTTGGGGAATCGATCTAGGAGGAAAGATAGTGAAATTCGTCCAGAATTACTTTTGGCATCTTCTTTGACTTCGTTGAGGCTTGTGTCAAGGAATTCAGCTAGTTGACTCAAGGGCTCAAATCCTATGGGAGGTTGAACTAGTAAGTGGGTAAACTCAACTCCGATGGCGGCGCTGTACTCTTCAAGAGTAGGGGTAACTTCCAGCCCTTCCATGCAGAATGGAGCGGTGGTAGGATCCCAATAGAGTGCCATGGCTTGAATAAAGGCAGGTGGGCACTCAATCTTCAGCAAGTCCGCTAGATACCCCAGTCGTGATATGGCGTATTTCTGGCTGGCCTCACCCATGCTATCCCACCATGATAGGAGCTCGGTTCGAGGAACTTTGAACACTTGAATATCATTCTTTCCCATCAAGTCTAAAATATGCAAATGATTTTGAAAAGTCAATCGTCAAAAATTACTTTAAACATGTGACTATGCAAATGCCATGAAGCATGCATGGGCTAACTTAATTGCATAGTTCAATTAAAGAAATGGAAATTAGAACCTTTTTCAAGTACTGAAGGCCTGACTTAAAGTCTAACTTGAATTTCAGGGAAGTAAATTATGCAATTTAGTCAGGTTCACTCCAGTGACTAAAGGAAACAACAACGTCACATTCCATTGGTCAATACATCAAATGGGAGTAGAGCGGAATGAATCCCCTATTACAACCAGGACGCCTATCGAAAGAAAGATAAAGAGAGACTCTACAAACAAGAAAGCCATAAAAGGCCGATGGAATGTGAGGATCTAAACCACCCTTTCCAAAAGGTCTACTCTTCTTTACAATGATAGTCAGTCGGGAACCGTCCCCCAGTTGAGTGTAATGGGTCGTCTTTAGTGGATTGATCGAGGCATGTCAGCTCTTCTGGCCATTCTCTGGTCCACGGTATAATAACTTCCGAAGTCTTCTCGCGTTTCGTTTTTTTGAGTACAATGTGTTTCGGCCTTGTCTTGATTGCAGGGCGTCTGCTTTTTCCCCAAAGGGTGATCATGGGTATATCTTCATTAGCTTGCTGTTCAGCCTTTCGACGAGCATACGCATCCCTAGCTAAGCGGTTACAATGTTGTCTCTTCATTTCCAAGTAATCCTTGAGCATTTCGTCTGTTTGTCGCTTAAACTTGAGGTTATCGACGTAGTAGCGGGTTTGGAAATCTTCGGCGTATCCCAACTTGCGTCCAGTTAGCTCTCGGCCATGCACAAATCTGGTAAAGTGCAACCTCGTGTTCGGTCCAGGGCGAGTGACTTTCCTTAGGCATTCGAAGGTTACCAACTCTGTTGAACTTCTAGGGAACAGCGACATCCTACCCCCTTATCATCGTTATTTAATTAGTCACTTGAGTGATTTTCACGATGCATGCAAATGTATGAGTCATACTATGAATAGGGAATAGTAATGTACATTGAAAATAAATGCCTTACCAACCAAACTCGGGGAATGTGAAGTGTTCCCTTGTAACAATGGGCGATTTTAGGTATACCAACCATCCATAGACATGCACATGAGACAAGTGGGTATACTCTAAGAATAAAAAATCAGGTGAGGAACCTACGGCTCAGGCTCCCACGATCCAAATGAGGCAGACTCCTCCTCAAGGGTACCCACCCAAGAGGGCTAGATATCGCCAATTTGGATTGTGAGCGGGAACGAACACGAAAGTCTCAAGTGCCATCAAACACAAGATCCTTTCGCATCTTTTCCCTATCTAAGGTAACCTATAGGTGGTTGCAGTCGGGGTTTGACCGCCAATGTGTGCGATGTATCGTGATCATCACAATGCAAGTCATGTACAGCAGTTTGTATCAAACACCGCTTCAATAGGTGCGCAAGATAAACATATATTCCAAACTCCAACCTGCAGGAAAGACGTCAGCAATCACTACACCCCTTATTTCTCCAATCTGCAAAAACATCTAACACAATGGTTAGCGTACGTACCTCACCTTCAAGAGCATCTACAGAAAACAATGTCAGATAAACCAACCAACTTTTTAATCGGCTCAAGTCCTCTGGAATTCTTAACCAGAGATTCTGGTTTGGAATAGTCCCCAGTGGAGTCGCCAGTCTGTCGCGGCCCTCTTGACGCGGAGGCTCTCAAGGGGGCTAATGGGCTCCCGATCGTCGCCTGATCGGACGCGAGCCTCTCCCAAGGTCCATTACCCAAATCGCAACGGCTGAATATACGTGGTCGACCTTTAGTGTGGTCTGGTGACATGTGATATGTGTACATGCCAAGGAGTCGCCACCAATCGTTTCGTGGAGGGTACGATCGAAAACCCTATCGAATAGTTGTGAGCGATCTATTCGATTCTGCGGAAACCAGAGAAGTGGGATCGGGGACTTTGTTACGCCAAATGTCAGAGTTGACGCCCTTTTGGCACCTAAGTTGAATGATTTATCTAATCCTAAGATTTCATACATATGAGTGGGGTACGGATTATAAATCTAGAATTTCATGCAGATAGGAATTGCTACCCTATCACTCACAGTCAGTGAAAATAAATGCGCAAATCAAGGATCCAAAGCATACGGATAAACCACATGAAATCAACATGGCATCCCTAATGAGGCTCTATTAGCCTAGAGAAGTATCAATCAAGGCTTAGGAGTGATTTTGACATAATTCGCCCATGAGGGGCAAAATTGTAATTTTGAAAATTTGGGGACAATTTACCCCAAAAGGGAAAAATTGTCATTTCAGATGGAATATACAGTCAAAAGATGGTGAAAATCGGATTGGCGATCAAATCCTTCCATTTCCTATTTTTCGAGAATTTCCAGGATTTTTTTGGAATTTAGGAGTGATTTTACCCTCGGAGGGGTAAAATAGTCATTTTAGACGAAGATGAGAACTGGAAATCTCAAATATTGGGGTTGGTCACCCATCTGACCAAAATCCTACTTTTAAGCAATTTTCAGGACTCGACTAAAATGGGAAAGACGATTTACCCATTGAGGGTAAAATCGTCATTTTGAGAAAAGGGACTAGACTCGAAAACCCAAGCCTAAGAATTGATCGTCTAACCGACCCAAATTCTTACCTTGGCATTATCGACTTTATCTCGCATACACAACAGAGGCGATTTACCCCTAAAGGGTAATATCGTCAATTCTCGGAAGAACGGATAAGAAACCCCACCACGACTCAAAAACGACGCCGTATCAACTTTTTTTATTTTCAGATTATCTAGACTTGATTCGACGGTTCCTATTGAACTGCGTGGCTAATCCACGGCCGCCGGATCAGATTACTAAAACCTACGGTCTAGATGGAACGAAGACTCGACCAGTGCCGTCTGATCAACCTACTAAAACCTACGGTCAGGATTAGAACGCAAGACTCGATCTGGACCGTCCACCCTCACTAACCTAAACGACGCCGCACTGCCACTAACCCAAACGGCACCATTTCAACCCATTTTGATTTTCTGATTTTAAAACATTTTTTAATAAACCTAATTACTAATCGGACGGCCACCAATTATTGGGCACGATTAATCCTAGCCGTTGGATCAAATCCAACTCAGCCTAACAGACTAACGGTCATGTTGACTCGACACCTCCGCGGACCAACCACAGGACGACACCTGGGCCTTTGACTCATTGACTCCGCCACGTCAGCTTCGCCTTCAACCTCTCGACCCCGGCGAAATGAACGGCTGAGCACCTCCGACGACGATCCAACGGTGGAACGCAAACTGACACCTAATTCCCGTCTTTGACAGGGGATCGCCATCAAGGCGAAACAGGTTTTCACACCCCATGTATTACCCATTGGAGTACACGACCAAGGGTAAGATGTATCGTTCTAATTTTTTGAAAAATTCGTGAACGTACAATAACATGTTTCTTCCGCATTTTCAGGGATCTCCAGCCGCGGGGGACAGGTAAGTATCCCTTTCCCCAATCCATTGAAGATGTTGAATAAAAAACTGAGAAAAAAAGAAAAGCGTTCAGAATCTAATGTCTAGAAAAGACATAGAATTCAAACTTCATTGGCATTCATGTTTTGAAATAGGAGGTTGTCTGAACATGAATAAGAACGTGCATGGTGCATCATAAAATCCCATTGATGGATAAAATTTTTGGAGAAAAGGAAATGAATTTTTTCAAATATGATTTTTTTTCAAACCATTCAAAGGAAGTTTCCTCAAAAGAGAAGAGAGCCCAGTCCAAACACGTCCTATACACACTTGAGAGAGAAGTGGAGCGGATCAGATAGCAAAATCTGGACCTACGGAAGTAGGGATTATTCGCAGCAATTACATGGATTGGGATGACGGAGGCATTTGTTTCATATTCCCAAATACTACAGGTGACCATTGACAACTCATTCGAATGGCGGTTTTCATTCTTAACCCTGTCAAGAACGACTCCACATCGGGGCAAAATGGAGGTGAGTCCAGCAGCATCAGGAGAAAATGGTTAGAAATTTTCTTGCTCTGACTAACATCAATCTTTGTGTGTTGTTTATATGGTAATCCAAGTGCCATAGGATGACGAGAAGCATTCATTTCTCTATCCCACACACCATATCCTTTGTACAGCCAACTTGAGCCTGCAAATTCATTTCATAAATCCGTTGGTGATCATTGCAAATTCCAAGACAAAGGCAGATCACTTCAGAAACGGAAGAGCTCAAGACTAAGGGATTACAAAGAAATTCCTGGGTTTATGGTTAAAGCATGTTTAAACTTTCGATCATATGTCTAAAGTGATCTCCTGAAGATGAGAAAAATGGGATTTCAAAAGAAAAATGATAAAAAAAAAAGCGAAGTGCCTGGTAAAAGCAAGGCCGATGCTCGTGCAAGCTGTTTGCTTGATCCCCAATGAAGCCTAGTTGGGAAGAGAGAAAGACCCCTAAAAGAGTCAGATCAAAAAGACTACTCCCCAAATGGTGTCAAGCGCAGAACAAAGATATAGAGAGAGTCAGTCTCTGAATGCAACAAGAGACGCTCTTTAAAGAGCTGGTGCACATCGCAAGATAGGTTGCGCGCCTCAAAGGCTAAAGATGCAGAAAAGAAAGGACAGGTGGCAAATCAGCAATGATCACCAATGTCAATCCCCTCATAAATTCTGGGCCAAAAACAAGCCTTTTTCGGTCCCCAATCCTACCAACATCATAACCCTGAAACAGTCTTCTCTGACTAAGACACTTGGGTTAACATATAGCTTAGCTCGAAGAAGTACGAGCAAGACTATTTCTTTCTCATTTTGCAGGGTTCTTGACTTGTAAACCCGAAGCAGATGGTGAAAACTTTCATACAATGGACTTGACTCAAAAGTGAGTCCCCCTTGAAGATCAATAACCAAGCCCAACATTACGGTCCTGTGGAAGACCTCCCGACCGATCAAAATGTATGCGCTGCGAATGAGCCTAAAACCTAGGCACGGGTTAGTAGGGAATCGAGTGCATCCCCTATAAAAAACCACTATCGCAAAACAGGTGAGAAGACCTCATTGTCGAGAAATATTCCGATTGATGTTTTGAACAAACTCTTTTTGGAATTTTCAAACTGTTGATCCAGATTTTCCGTGCAAGGGATTTGTGATCACATTTGCATGTTGTAAGAATGCTTTGGATAACCTCCAGCATCAAAATGCACATCTCACGATTAAAACTTAAGTCATACGGGTTTTGTCAAATGGACAGCCGTGGTCTTCCCAAAGATTACTAACGTTTTCTTGGTGAAGAAAAATCTTTCAGGCTCAAACTTCTGCAGGATACCTGGAAAACCCAGCTCCCAGAACGTCGCCTCAACAGACCCAAGTGAAGCTTCGTCAAGATAAAATCTTTCACTGCTTCAAAATTGAATTCCCGGCAAATTTCGGGATCTTTCAAAAGAAGGGGTGAGGATAGAACCCTTTTTCAAAAGAAGTCAGCAAACTGTCCCAGCAGACGTGGAGAACCCTCGTCCTAGGACACCCTTTTCAAAAATATCAAACAGTCTCATCGGACGTGGAGAACCCTCGTCTTGAGACCCCCTTTTCAAAATTCAGGCAGTCTCATCGGACGTGGAGAACCCTCGTCATGAGACCCCCTTTTCAAAATTTAGGCAGTCTCATCGGACGTGGAGAACCCTCGTCATGAGATCCCTTTTCAAAATTTAGACAGTCTCATCGGACGTAGAGAACCCTCGTCATGAGACCCATTTTCAAAAAAATTTAGGCAGTCTCGTCGGACGTGGAGAACCCTCGTTATGAGACTCATTTTCAAAATTTAGGCAGTCTCATCGGACGTGGAGAACCCTCGTCATGAGACCCCTTTTTAAAAGCAAACCAAGGTAGAAACCGCCTGAAGGGTCAACTCAAGGTAGAAACCGCCTGAAGGGTCAACTCAAGGTAGAAACCGCCTGAAGGGTCAACCAAAGGTAGAAATCGCCTAAAGGGTCAACCAACGGTAGAAACCGCCATAAGGGTCAATTCATTGGTAAACACAAGGGTCTGATCTACCATACGGATCAAAATCCTTGGCAAATCCCAAAGCGTGGGATACGCCTTCCTTAGGTTCCTACCAGTTAGGAATCTCATAATGGTATGACCTACCTTAATCTCACTAGGACATTCTGAATGACAAATCCTAGGTACCTTCTTGAAAGTCGTCACAAGCGGCAGCATCCGACAGGTGAGCTTCAGGTAAGCCTCTCTCACTCCGGCCCATGTTCAAATTGTCAGAGCAAACCGGGAATTAATTTGAGCATTCATCAAAAGGCTTAGGAATCCAATGTCATAGCATTCCTTCTCCCCAGTCGAGTCAGTCAAGATTCACGTGTCATTTTGTCTTTGAAAGCAACCTCTGACGAGCTCACTCTCAAAGAGGGGCAGCTGTTGACACATGGATTTTGATTAGTCTTTTCTAATTTATTTTCGAAAATAATTCATTAAAAACCCATAAAAATTAAAATATATATATGTATATATATATATATATATATATTTTATTTTATTTTCTTTTATTTTATTTGAATTCGCCGAATGGCAAGCGTCATCTCTACCCTTGAATCCTCACGATCAAAGTGTTCCGCACTTCAGAAATCCTTTTGCAAAGTCACTAAAGGGAAGTTGAGGGCGCGGCGCGATAAAGAAAGGGAAAGGTGACGATGTTGTTATGGGGATGGGATCATGGGGAGATGTAATAAAAAAAGGGGGAAAAAGCAGAGGATAGCAGGAGTCTGTCCTCCACCATGCAATAAAAAAAATTACAAAAGAAGGGGAGGAGACAAAGGATATTCGGACAGGCAGAATTAAAAAGGATGATTCCAAGACCGTGGAAGAAAAAAAAAAGGTCTCTTAAAGAGTGAGTTCGATTGGTCCAAAAAAAAGGAGGGTTGTGGTTGTCGCAACCAGAGAGAGAGTGGGAAGAGCTCGGGCCTTCATCGAAGAAAAGAAAAAAAAGAGGGATTCCTCTCTCAGCTGAGGTTTTCGACTAAAAAATGAGTGAGGACGAGAGAGGGAGGAGCCTGATGACGATTTGAGCTCCTCCAGTGTCCACACCACCACCCCATCGTCGTCGCAACGCCAGCGCAGCCGCCGAAAAGCAACCGAGACCAGTTCGAGCAGCCCTACCCTGTTTCAAGCCGGGACTGCTGTTGTTGGGGTTCCGCCTCTACCGCCTCAAGCCACCACCACACCACTACTCTGAGCCCCTCCGACCGTCGAAGACCGCCGCGAACCAGCTCCGAACCACCTCAGCCTTATAGCTTTGCACTCCTTTCGGCTCATCCTCAGGTCCCCTCAGGACAAGGCTACTCTAGCCATGGAAACCCACATTGACAAGGTTGTCAATGGTGGTGGATCTGAGATGTTCCCTCCTTGACGAGACCAAGACGATCTGAATGCCTTTGGCCTTGATCACATTGAAAAGTTTGGGCGAGTGCTCCAAAGATGGTGCCTTTGCCTTGCCCATCCACTCCTCTAAAGAAGTCACGTTCAACTTCTCTCCTGCATGTTGATGTTTCTTATAGTAAGGCATAGTAGACAGCAAAGTGTCATCGATATCGAAGATCCATGCATCCCTTCCGTCCCTCTGCAAGCTGTAGCCGGTGCTGAGATACACCATGCACTCCTCGATCGCCCGCTCCAAGTTGACCCTGTACTGGGTCGACCTCATGTACTTGCCTACGTAGTCGACGCATTCCTCAGGCATCGCCTCGAACTCCCTGATGTTGTGGAGCTCCACGTGCATCCTCCAACCCTCGCAGTAGTTCTTCAAGCTGAGCTCGACCCCATTCCTTGTTCTCTGGCCGCTCAAGATATCCCAATCTGCAGAGCAAAGGGAGGCGAGAATGCCCAGCGTGAGGGACACGGAGAGGGCTTCGGCCGCATGTTCAGCTCATGTCCCCTATTCTGGAGTCTGTTACAGCTGCTGGTCGAGGCTGTTCCCCCTCCCGCCGGCCATCACGAGCTACCCACAGCTCTCTCTGATTGCCACCTCTAACCGTTTCGTTGCCCCCGTCGAGCTCGTCGTCACCGCGGCTCATCACTCCGCCTCCTAACCTCGACAGCCGCCCGAGCTCGCGCCAGCCATCACTCCACCACCCCTCCAGCCGTAGATCTGGAGCCACAAGGCCTACGAAGACAGAGAACCTCCCAACCATCATCCCGTAGCTCGAGCGAGTGGTCTGAATGTGCAGGACCGGAAGCTAGTGGAGTTTTCGTCAGGATGCAGCTCAAGACCGCCGCAGAAGTTTAACTCGTTGCCGTCGACCCCATCTCCGTAGCTGAATGTGGTGGTAACGTGAGCTCGTTCGAGCTTTTTCACTCAGGCTCGTCCATAGCTCGACGGTCATCGCCATCGCAGCCCGTGGTTAAAGGCCACTCGGGTAAGCTTCTCGATCTTCATTAATAGTGGTTGCATGCTCGGAGTTGGAAGGCCGAACAAGGAAATGAACAAGAATAATCAGCGGCCAAGATGCGCGCGAGTGTGGCAATGGTTATTTCGGTTTGGCTTCTGTGAGTTGGGGAGAAGACGACGAAAACTACAAATCCAAGAAATAATAAAGAAACAAAAGTTGAGGGCAACTAAGGGAGTGGCGCGGCATTTTTTTTGTATTGAGCACGTGGGCTGCTTTCAGGATTGGGCCACTAGTGGAACTTACGGTCTGGGCCTCTAATAGAAAGAATTGAAAGAAATTGGGCCACGTCTAAATTTAAGTCAAATAGATCTTTGCAAAAAAAAAAAAAAAAGAATGGGCCTTTCTCATTTTAGGTTTTATTTGGGCTTTTGGTTGGCATGTGGTTATGAAAGGAGTTGGGTTTAGAGGTCCAAATCAGACCAATATTTTCGAAATTAAAAAAAAAATTAATTAAAAAAAATTATTATTAGAAAAATCCCCAAAAAATGAAAAATCATAAAAAAAATTCAGAAAATTCAAAAAAAATTCTAACAAATTCCAGAAAATAGGAAATAGCCACAATCAACTGGCCAAGGCTCATCCCGGGTGTTTTGAACCCCGACTCTTCTAAAATGACGATTTCGCCCTTTGGGCGAATTGTCCTCCAAAAAAATTCGGAAAAATCAAGAAATTCCAAAAAATTCTCAAAATTGGGAAATGGCCATAATCAACTGGCCATGGAGTATTTTGGGTAATTCGGTATCCAAATCTTCCAAAAATTGACGATTTTGCCCTTCGGGCTAATCCTTCCCAAATCTTCCCATTTCGCCCCTGGTCATAAATCACGCCTCCCCAAAGCCCTTATGGCTACGTTAGGAAGCCGTTGATTTGAATTGGTGTGCATTGATGTGATTTATTTATGCACTTGATTGCGCTTTCATTTAAATTGATTGTGATTGATAGGAATAGTCTTCCAATCTGCATGAAACCCTGAATCAACCTACCTCACCCAAAATTGCGCCTGCATGAATTCTTAGCTAGGAAAATCACTCGCGTTAGGTACCGAAAGGGCGTTGGTAATGACACCAGCGTAACCAAGTCCCCGAACCCAAAATCTCTGGTTCCGCAGAACTGATCGATCTCTCACAATCGGTTAGTAAGGTTTACGGTCTACCCTCCAAGAAAGACCGGTGGCGACTCCAAATGCATGCACAAGTAGCACATGCCACCACGACCACACTAAGGTCGAAAGAGATCGACTCTTATCGTCGAATCCCTTTGAAAATACTCCCGCCGCGATTTGGTATGGGCCTGGGAGGGCTCGCGCTGATCCAAAGCCCGCGATCCGTACCCTTGTGTGAGGGAAGGCCCGCGATCGGTAATCCATTAGCCGCGTTCGCTTTCGGACGGGTCGCGACAGGTGGTGATTTTATTGAGGTTCATAAGGAAGCAATCAGAAATTGAGGAGCCATAAGCATGGATTTGAGGTTGTAAAGGTGCTTGAGGTTAATAGAGGATTGCTTATGAGCAAAGGGTCATTGGATTTTATGATCGTCATTGTGAACTTGAGGTACATAGTGAACATAGGCAATTGATTTGTGAGATGGATGGTCATTTGTGGAATTAGAAGTCCTCTATGAATAAGAATTGATCGGGAAACGACTGCGATGTGACGAGCAATGAGTACGATCATGCACTGCATGTGTTTATGGCGTCAGAATAAAAGTTGAGGAATGGGCATGCATGAGCATATCATTATCGGACTTGATAAACCATCGCTTGGTATGGGACAAGCTGATGGGATACCTATAAATCGTAATGAAGCATGTTATGGGACGTGTGGAACGGGACTCTCCTCGTAGGTGTATGACTTAGGACAACCTGCAAAGACCAGGTCTGATGAGGGCGGCGAGTGTACGCAGGGACGTAGAAGTTCGGACAAGGAGCGGCTTCTGGCAGGCTTCTAAGACAGAAAGGGAGGCAGGAATGACCTCAACCATACATCGAAAGGGATGGGTCTAGGTATCGGGCTAAGTCTGATTCTTTTACCAAAAGATTTATTGCATTAAAACCGATCCTCAAGATGAAATTTCAAACATTGCATGGCATTTGATATGGCGCATGTGAATGGCACTATTGATTTGCATCGTCGTAGGCAATTAGAGGTCCTAGAGCTTCGTACTTAGCACTAAGCGTTGTTTGCTGAGTGTTTGGTTGGACAGCTGATTGTGGTTGTGCTAACGGGGAGATGCATCTAGGCTTGAGGTACGAATGAGAACTTCTTGGTATATGCCTCTGATTGCTTGATCTATGATTGGCTTACTTGGCACTGAGTTGTTGTTTGACTGAGGCTTATTTGAGAACTGAATAGCATGTTGTAATTTGCTAAGTCGCAGGTGCGACAGGACTTAAGGTACGAGGAATTATCTCATTGAATTGATGCCATGAGTGTTTACTTCATGTTTGCCTAGTTGAGACTTGTTTGATGATTGACTCCTGACTGAATGTTGCTTGTAATTACTTGGTAATTAGTAGCTGGCTTATGGTTACCGTTGTGGTGAGCAGTTTAGGACTGTTAGACTTGAGTAAATGGCTTAGGTCTTTGAATCCTTTGGTGGAACTGTAGTGGCTCTTGTGATGTTAGAGCCTAGTGGGAATGAGCAGTCGAGATAAAGGTGTTAGAGGAGCGCCTGACTCCAGACCACAAGTTGTGAGAGATGCAAGAGTTGATAAGGTCGAGAGAACCTTAAAAGAAATTGAGAATTTGATGAGTAGGTAAGCTTGAGGTTGGACTGCCATTGTTACCTAGCCAGCTGAGACTGTCACGGTTATGATTATTAGAGCAAATGCTGGTGATCGGAAGGATGATCTTGGAGACACGAATAGGAGTCGACATAGGTGTTAGCTGGTGGAATAGGTTGTGAAGTCAAAGTCGACGGAGTTGGCAGGTAATGTGTATGAGATTACTCCTATTTGGAATAAGGATTTGTAAGGGAGCCTTAGAGGCGTGGGTATATTGAGGAGAAAATGACCATAACGATTAACATTCCAAGGTACTGCTAATGATTGGTGAATGGTCACCAAAGGAAGAACTTTCCTCGAAGGCGTAGCACTTAATCGGATTTGCTTTCATCTAGTTGATAAATGAGGAATACATTACTGAGATTGCTGAGGAGTGAAAGGGTTAGGATCCCTGAAGTTTGTGAGAATCTGAGGAGGATCTACCGTTGTAAGGTAAAGTTCTCAAGATTGTCTAAGCATCCCCAAGGATGGTTAGGAACCCTTTGGATAAGACAGGGAGGTTCAAGAATGAATCGAAATTCGAAGCAGTGTGGCTGGTTGGTACTCTCAAACCTGAAGTATTATGATGAACATTATCTCGAAGAGCTAAATGACTAGAGGGACCATGAGTAAAGAGGGTTTCGCCTCATAGGACGTAAAATGTACCTGTAAGAAATGATTGACGCTTGGGCATAGGACTCATGGATGGAAATTGGCGATATGTATCTCTCGTCATGGGAAGTATTAAGGAAGAATCGACATCCTAGTTTACCTGAGTTCGACGATTCTATGAGGTTGGTTGAGAGTGAACCAAACCATTGGAAATAGAATTCTAAGTTGTTGGCCCTAAAGGATAGGGCGCTGTTCTAAAGGACGATTAGACCATGGGATGGTCGTTGGCAAGAAAGAAGCGAGTGAACATGATAGTCTTGGCTACTTGTGATTTTAACGGATAGGCGGGTAAGCAGGAAAGAGGCGCTTAGATTATGATCGCGAAGTGAACTGAATTAATCAATTTGAATACCCAAGGTGTGGATTTGTGGAGACCAAGGAGGAATCTCGATCCCTTGGAACCTTGTCGTTTGAGGTGGCAAAGTTATTGAAAGGAGAATGTCAAGCATGGTGACACTGAGTCCCGGAATGAAGGTACCGCTGTTGGCGCAGGCTCTAAGATTGACATTGTATGGAACGAGGAAGACAATGTGGATTCGAAACAGGAGAATACCACAGAAGTGCATGGTCTCCCTCATAGGGTAAGAGACCCTAGTATAGAAAGAAGAGGAGTTCTATTCGTCTGAATGTTAAGAGCGAACGTTACCAGGTAGTGTCTGAAGAACTATAGGCTTGAATCCTTGTTGCATTCTGATGGTTTTAGTATCAACTTTAATTGATGAACTTTACGGTTATTCGTGGTTATAGTCCAGAGATCGATAGTGGATTAGACAATACGTCGGAATGGAAACTGCTGACTGATAAGCATCATTTGTGAATATGAGTTATAAAGATACGATTGATATTAATGGGTTTAGGCTTGGATTACGTTACATCTTGATGGTTTTAGTCATCAATTGCTATTGACGGCCTTAGACAGTGCGAGACGAGATGTATGCAAGGAAGTGGACAAGGGATATTTGGATCAAAGGCCAGTTGTAATCGAATGCATATGGATTCGTCTTAAATGGCGACTAGACTTGAGGTTATAGATTTACGTTAGGCCATTGATTTTTGAGATGTGATAGCTGCCTGTGGAATTAGAAACGTTCGATTGATAGGAATTGACCAGAATCAGAAGTCATAAGGAGCGTGAACGACCTTGAGAGGATATTCCATGGATCCTAAGAGGACGCCCGCTGTATGCAGAATGTAAAAGCGAGAGGTTCAAGTCTATTGAGGCGAAGTTCTTGGTCATAAGGTTTATGAGAAATAGAATTCATTTGGAACCCTTAAGGATTAGCATAAGTAATGAATTGTCTGAAATTAACATGGATTACTGGAGTTTGAAATTGCTGAAATTGATGGCTTGTAATTGACGAATTATGGCAAGAACCGTCCTAATAAGGAAATGGACGACAGACGAGGTGCGGCGCGAATGGGCGAGCGAAAATGAAAGGAGTTTTCAAGGGCCTAAATCTAGTTGGTGACCACGTCGACATTGGTGTTTCCATTAGAGTAGAAACGTTGAGAGAGTTACGGTGATGTGTCATGAAATGATTATGGTTCATGGTAATGCAACGTGGAAGGATTACTACCTATGTGTTGTGATAGTAGACATAACGAGATAAATGCCCCGATTGGTAATTCAGAGCTGACAGCTGCGTCCTTATGTTGGAAATTTAGAGATATCACTTAAGTAGTGAAGAAGATTTCAGATCGATGAGGATCATTGGAACTTGAAGCACCTATTGTCTCAAAGAGGAATTGAATGTGTGGGGCAACGTGGATGGATGAAGTTGCGTCAGGAATTAGAGTATGATGCCATACGCTACCTTGGGAAAGAAAAAGGATAGGAGGATTCTTGTGGTTGAGAGTCGAACCCCACGAGATTGGTGGGTAAAGGACGTACTTCGCTCAAGGAAATAAGAGATTCAACTTCTAAATTGAAAATTATCGAAGGCAAGTCAGACGGCTACTTGGAGCGTCAAGCCTGGAAGTCAGAAGAGCCCAAAGCATTGCAACTTACAGATCCTGATGTCCGGAAGATCGTGGAAGTGAATATGACAAGGAGAAAATCGTGACTTTTAAGTACCCAAGGATGGAAAACTCAAAGCTTCATGGACGTGTGCACATATCCAATGATGGAAGACTTAAAGGGAAAGATCGTGTCGGAAACTCATCGTGATGATTATTGTGTCCGTTGGATTGTACAAGGAAAGTACTGGGACGTGTGTTGATACTAGTGATGGAATAGAATGAAAATAGAACCGATCGAGCTCGTGGCTAAGAATCGGGCGTGCCAACAAGGGAAGCATGACTTGGATAGTTTGGCGAGTTGCTCTAGTCGTGGGAAACTATCGAATGGAACCAAGAATGGATTGTTATGGATTTGGCCATGGGATTATCTGAAAAGACAAGAGGGCCATGAGTCAAATTGTATAATCATGAGTACGCTGAATTGCTTAGGCATGGAATCTCGGTGACTACTGTGCCGAATAGAGATCCTAAGTCCACCATAACTTTTGGAAGAGTCTTTAAGACGTCATGAGGACGAAGTCGTGATATAACGCACCCTATTTCACGTAGACAGGTGGACAACCTGAGAGGTCGGATCAGGCAATTGAGAGTATGGTGCAAACGGGTACTACGAGCTTTAAAGGAAGCAGGAATGAATAGCTACACCTGGTGGAGTTGCCTGCAGTGACAATTGCCTGCAAAGAGACTTGATGACTGGTTAGTGATTAGTCCATACCTTAGTCAAGATTACTTGAGTGAGGACTTTTTGAATGATCTACCTCGATTTAAAATGACTTCATTAAAGACTGGCATATGATGGCATCGGACTGTGTTAAGCCTTTTGAGTAGCATGGAATGGGTCCTTAGAGTACCTTGTGGACCAAATTGCTTGAATTTGTGTTTAGGTCGTCACGTAATGCCCTGAAGCATGTAGACGCGGGGATTTGTGCCCTTCTTGATGCGTTACTGCGCGAGATGTTAAACTAAAGCGTTGAGACCCGGGTTTTAGAAAAGTGTACGGATCTGAGGCGTGTTACACGGATCCTGGACAAGTTTGACGGCCGGTGCGCCATTACGAAGTCCTTGGCATCGACACAGGAATTAAATAGGCAGACGGTATAGATCTTTAGAACTTCAAGTGAGAGATTATGTTTCTCCTTAAGGTATCACTCATGCGAGGCTTGTCCGATTTGGAAAATCGAGTCCGAAAGGTGTAGACCTATTTGGGGATTTTGACAATATAAGAGGACCGCCGAGGTAGATGAAGTAGTGATGAAGCGTTATCACCCAGTTGTTAAGCATGTCGGGATTTATGATAAATTTCGAGGACGAAATTTTTATAAGGAGGGAAGAGTTGTGATATTCTGAAATCCGACCCCCATTTCGAAGAAAGATTTGCCACGAATTGGACTTCGGAATTGGGCATCGGGTATTCAAGGATTCCAACAGGAATAAATTGAACGTCGCCTCGTCAAGGACGGTTAAGGTTAGTTTCCGCCCGTTATCGATTAGAAAAGTAAAATTCGGACTGACGATTGGAAATTACCTTTTACTCTTAGATGAATGCCCTTTCCTTTAGAAATAAGTAAGGGCAATTTGGACAATTGCTACACCCCCATTCTTGGCTGAAAACCTAAGGGTAGTATGGTCATTTGACCACTAAATTTTTAAGAGTGGATTTGACCAATTGACTTGACATTTTCCCCTTAACCTACTCCTACCAACTTGTCACTCAAGCCTACTATTCATGTCATTCAACCTACCAACCACCCCACTAAACCTTTCCCTCTCATATTTGGATATCTTCTTTCTCTCCCCCTCACTCCATCATTCTCTCATTTTTTTTCCCTCTTCCCCATCAAGCTCTCTCCCCCTTCCTCTCGGCTCCCTCACGGCCACGCCTTCACCGACACCACCGTCATCACCTCTCCTCCTTGGTCCGTGAAAGAGCCTCCAACCAAGCCCGGAGTCGCACGATCACCCTTGATCCGAACCGAACCGTGGGGAACCGAGGGTTGTTCTTGGTTGTTCTTGAGGTAAGCGACCGTCGAGGTTTTGATGATCATGTCAAAGGATTAGAGGTTGTCCTAGGAGTGTCGTCGATGCTTATTCTTGACTAATTTGTGGTTGAACTTCAAGGATCCAAGCTTGCTCCTCGCCGGACCCGTTTGCCCAAGCCTCCCGTCGCCATTATCGCCGGCTTTTCCTTGGACTTTTGGACAAGGTAAGCTTGTCATAACCTTTAGTTAGTACCTTGTGTATGGAAGGACCAAGTGAGGTTAGGTTAAATGGATTTTATGGGCCGGTCAATGTAGAACAACTAGGGACCGAAAGTGTGATCCTAGGACAAGTTGTGATAGTCCTTTTGTAACGCTTGAAAGGTTGGAACCATGTTGGAAACTAGACTAGAGGATATGTGCATGTGTGGGACGAATGCTTGTGTGTGCCTATGATGTAAGTGAAGAATGTTTTGAACTCGATTAAGTTGATGGATACTTATTTGTACCTAAGTATATTCGGTCTTGATGAGATTTAATGTGGATTATTTGACACGTGGAATATTTACGTGGATTAATTGGCACGTAGATTATTTGGTATGTGGATTATTTGATACGTGGAATATTTACGTGGATTAATTGGCATGTAGATTAATTGTTATGTGGATGATTTGACACGTGGAATATTTATGTGGATTATTTGGCAAATGACTATATTAATATGATAATGACCACGTGACGAAAATATTGATTGATGCCTTGAATGGTTAAATTGCTCAATCGATTTTACTCAGTCGTACTTGTTTTTAAGCATGAGCTTATTGGATGAGAAATCCTGAGGTGCCTATATGACGCGGGATTGAGTTATGATTAATTCCTGATGCGCCTAAATGACGCGGGCATGACTGAGGAGAAGTGCCTGAGGCGCCTTTACGATGAGGGCTAAGTGATGAGAAATGCCTAAGGCGCCTTTATGACGCGGGCTAAGTAATGAGAAATACCTGATGCGCCTATATGACGCTGGTTAATCATTGAGGAATACCTGATGCGCCTATATGACGCGGGCCTAGTCATGGAAATTATGGTGATATCAAGTGTGAGCACGCTGTTTACGATATAAGTCATTTAGTGCCAAAGTACGAAGTCCAGTCTGGATTTGAAATTGCTGCTAATGCTTTGCTTACTTGAGTCGTTTTATGCCAATTGCTGCATTCTGGATTTATTAGTCATTGCATGTGTAGGTTAGTGTCTGGAAGTACTAAATGCCTAGCCTAGGGTTAGGATTAGCTTATTGAGATTTATCTCACCCCGTCGTGGGACCCATTTTTCAGACCCCAAGCCTTGACCCCGATGGACATCTGGAGAATCCCGATGCTGAACTTGAAGCTGGAGAGTTTGGACTAAATTCGATGGATGTTGTCAAACCAGAGGCGTAGGAGTAGTCGTACCACTTCTTTTCGGATGTTTCCTAGAAATAAACAGTTTGAAGTTTAGGACCGACCTAGTCATGTTTTGTGAGTTCAAGCTGAATATTGTAAACCGGCATGTTATAATTGTGTAGATTACATCCTAAGTCATCTTGTCGTAGTTTTATGTATGGAGTCTATTATCGCTTCTGCATGTGCATTTCATTTCGCGAGTATATTGATAGACGATTCGATCCTTGGGGCTTCTCGCGAAGGACGAGCAGGAAGGGATGTTCGCGCGCCATGAAGGACGCGGGGCGTGACATTTTTGGTGAGATCTTCTACACTCATAATATTGGAGTTGGATGAGCTGTGGTTGCAAGTTTAGATGGGTTAAGATGGGTTTTCATGGCTATTTTGTGATGGTTTCCTTGAGACAGAATCTGACCGCCTGCGCATCGAAGGGAATCGGATAGATTGGAAGTCCTTAAGGTGTTATCTTGCTTCAAAATCTTTGGTGAGCTTCCTAAACTTTTAGATTGAGATTATAGCAAGCCGGTTTTATGGTGAATGAAAGTTTAAAGATGAATTAAGGGTTGTTTGAGGCGCAAAACGTGATATGTCATCCAATCTGTCCTCAACACGCACTAATTTTGAAATTGGTTGTTTTAAGTCGTCCGGTGTCCAAATTGAGCTTCATTTTCGCCCACGCGTCCGTAAGACATTGACGTATAAGATTATAAAATTTGATTTCATAAAAAGTCGATGGATCAATGTCAGTTTATATGTGATTGAATCTGGCCGTGGAGCCTAGAAAAGGGGCAGATTTGGTGGAATAAGATTTATGATGACTTACCTTCATAGGACGACACTTTTTATGCTTAGGACCATCAAATTAACACTGTAATGACTTGAGAATAAGGTGTTGTCAGTGTTATTGAAGTATTGGCGCGATAGAATTGAGAAATGATTGAATTTCGATGTGGTTTTTCCTAGGTGCGTCGTGGGTGCCCTGTTCGGCCATGGAATTGCTGACCTAGGAGGGTCGTTGAATTGAAATCTCTAGCTGGGTTGGGGAGGTAATTGTCCCTTAAACCTTTACTCGAACGTTAGGACACTACTAGATGCGTTTGACTGATGAATTGATCAAGTAGTGGATTGATGGAACTATGATTGATGATGGTCGGACATGAGTGTGTGAATTGAGCTTGGCATGCTTGTTTTATTGAGAAATTCACATGGAACATGACTGAATGAATGATGTGGGTAATGGAAAGTCATGTTAGCGTGCATGGTTATATGGTAGTGACACTTGATTGATAAAGGTGCTCGAATTAGTAGGCCTGAGATTGACAAGGGAGTGCTTAGTTAATTGATTTCTTTGATTCATGAAAATTGGCTTGGTGCCATTGTAATATGAATCGGCTTGGTGCCCTTGATTCATAAAAAATTGGCTGGGTGCCCTTGTGATATGAATCGACTTGCTGCCCTTGTGATATGAATTGGCTTGGTGCCCTTGTAATGATTGCATGGCCAGAGTGCCCTGATGCAAGTAAAACGGCCAGAGTGCCCTTGTGTGAACGCATGAACAAAGTGCCATTATGCGATTGATTTGGTCAGAGAGCCCTTGTGATTGAATTGGCCAGAGTGCCCTTGAGAAACACATCGCGGCCTGGGAGTCCTTGGCGATGAGTAATGTGATATCATTGTGATGATCCTGAAGCATATGAGTTTATTGTTATGTACTAGTGTGGGAAGCTGGTCTCAAGGTGAATGATGTGTTTGATTGTGATTCTTATTCATGCCAGTTTACCTTGAGATACTTAATATTTGAATGTCGTGTGCTAATACGTTAATGAGCTTCTATCTGTTGCTTCGTTGCATAGTCTGGGGCGACTGGCGATCAGGTCTAGGTTTAGGGTTCACTTACTGAGATTTATATCTCACTCCATTGGGGATTAACATTTTTCAGGTCCCAAGCGATGGTACATCAAGGTCATCAAGGTTTGATGTTCGAAGAAGAAATTATAGGATGTGGATTCATATATTGGGTTATTAGGAGGAATTGTATTCTGATTTGTGGATATAAGGATCGATCCATTAGTATTTGACCACTTCGCAAGATTTGTTTTTATGAACCCGAGAAGTGTACTACTTTCTATCCTAAGTCATCTGGATTTTGTATATGTATGGAGATGTCTTCTCGCTCCCGTCTGTTTGTCGGATTTTATGAGTTGTAACCCGAGGGATCCTGGGAGTCAATATAAGGATCAGGGTTCGGGGCATGACAGTGGATGGCTTATGTTCTAATGCGTAGTCACATACCCAAAGGAGATGATTATATATCATTGCATAGAGGGATACATGTACATCATATGGTTGAGGATCGACTAATCCAAATGTTTTCATATACCCAAAGGTGATGAATTAGTGAAGATTAAAATATATTTTCATTACAACTACATGTCATGTATTTTACCCAAAGGTGAATATATGACGGTCTCTCGAGATAAATGTGCACATTATGCTAGTTGTATACATTGATTATTTTTCAATTACTTATTTTGTGAACAAGAACTCTATAGCTATGAAGATACTTATTTATTCAAATTTTGAGAAATAGAGAGAGAATTTTCTGTTTAGTAGGGAACTAGCATGTGTTCATATTACTCTTACTGAGGATATGCCGACCACTCTTACTAATGCTAGTATGAAACCTGAGAAAGCACGCTTTGCTGATTGGGAAAAGAACAATATGATCTGCTTATCGTCTATGAAGTGGTCCATACATGAACATCTAAGGAGTGATTTGCCAACTAATTACATTGCTAGGGCTATGATGGAGGCCTTGGTGGCCAGGAATCATGTCTCCTCTACTGTTGAGATTGGGACACATCTGCAAGGACTATTCAGCATGAAGTATGATGGCTCTGCTAGGGTTATGGACCATGTCCTAAGGATGGTGGATCTGTATACAAAGCTCAAGGGGCTTAATGTTACAATTCTTGATGCTTGTGTTGTACATCGAGCACTGAACACCCTTTCGCTTGAATTTGAGATTATCCAAATGCAGAATTATACCCAAGATCAAACATGGTTAATTAATGACTTGATTGCAATGGTAGTTTTAGAGGAAGAAAAACTGAAGAAAGGTAAAGGGAACTTTTCCATGTATGTTGCTTCTAGTTCTGGTGTTAAGAAGGCTAAGATGCCTAAAAATCATACTTATAAAGTAACTTAGTCAACCGTTAGTCCTTCTAACAACTTGGGTCCAAAGAAACCAACCTTCAAGAAGGATGGTAACGAAGGTAAGAATGGTCTCTGCTTCTTCTATAAAAGGAAATAGCAAATAAAGAAAGACTACAATAGATATAAAACTTGATTTCTAACCGTGAGCCTAAAGGTATTGATTCTTTGGCATTCATTTGTGAATCTGATCAATCAGATGTCCCATCATGTTCGTGGTCACTAAATAGTGATGCAACTAATCATATTATGTTTACCATACAGAGATTCATAAATCAGATGAAGCCAAATAATGAAGAATCAAAGCTTACCGTAGGAAACAACAATAAAGTTGACGTTGAGTTTGTCGAAGATGTTACGTTAATTCTAGTGATTTTTTTTTGTCGAAATTCTAGTGATGCTGAGGAATACATTTTATGTGCCTTTTTTAGACGGAATGTAATTTTCCTATCTAGTTTGGGCATATGTGGTTACTCATTTGAAATTAGAAACAATGCTATTTTTATATTTTTTTTAATTCAAATAAAGTTGGGCACAGCTATATGTCCAATGGATTGTACAAATTATGTTTAAATCTCAACTATATATACATCACTCATATAATTGAAAAAGTTATTTCCAAAAGATATCTACCTAAGGAATGACAGTCTTTTATTATGACATAAATATCTTGGTCACATCTCTAAGGAAAGAGTGAAAAAGCTGATAAATGTAAATATTCTGCCCACTCTTAAAAGTGACTTAGACACATATATAAACAATTGTAGAGTTAAGATGATTAAGATAAATAAGAAAACAATAGTCCGTAGTTCTGACCTATTTGAGATCATTCACATTGATATAATTGAGCCTACACGGCAACATTAGATGAAATTTTTTATTTCATCACATTCATTGATGATTATTCCCCATGTAATAATCTATACATGATTAAGAAAAAGTTTGAATCTATTGACACGTTCAAAATTTTTCAGACTGAGATCGAGAAACAGCTAGAAAAATCATAAAAGTTGTCAAATCTGACCGCGGTGGGTTGATGTAGCATCCCCATTCAATTTGGATATAATGTTGTCCCAATACAACTTATCTTACAAATAATTTCACTTGCTCATCTCCTGTGTCGTAGAGCCTGAGAATCTATATAGTTAACTAATGTATAGCGCGCAAAATTATTTTGTATACCCATTTTATTTTATTTATTGTCATTATTATTTTGTTTGAGCTTGCCTAGATTTTATTGAAACAGAAGCCACGCAATGTTGAGGTTTATCAGAACAGATGTACACCTTAACTTCAATAGCTTTAGTTTGGAGTTACAAACTTTGACGAACACACATGGGTTAGACCTTACGGCAACGACACCGCCAGCTTCATTATCAACATTCGACATCGTTCGTAGTAGTATTTCAACATCCAAAACGTTCATTACATGGCACCAAAACAGAACACTAGTTTGTTAATACATGGATTCTCGTCCCCGTTAATCGGCGCCATGTCCAAAATGCCACGACCCTTACTGTACTTTCGTGGTCTTGCAAAAAACTACTTAACGAATATGGCCATTTAGCCTAAACCGAATTTTCTAACATGTCCGGCCATAATCAAATCTACCTAAACACCCTATCGACTAACCAACTAATCCTAGGCGCAATTAGCGCCCTAACCAAGGATTAGGGTTAATTCACTATCTAACGAGCACGAGCGTCGGCAATGAAAGGTGACGCGACGGCGACGGGCGGTTCTCGGTTCCATTACGAAACCTCGGCTCCTTGGTTCCTCGAGCGGCTACCTGACCTGACAACGGCTGGGACACGACACGGAGGTCCGGCAAGGGGGATGATGGAGCCGGTGGAGCTCCGGTGAGCGGCGATCGGCTGAAAACGGAGCGAGTCAGAAGTGGAAACAAGGAAACTAGGGTTGTTTTGGGGTGGTTTTCGACCTCATGGACTGAAGAGACGCCAGGAACGACTAGAGGGCTCACCAGGCGACTGGGGACGACCTCTGGGATGGACGGAAGGTAGTAGAACTGGTCGAAGTAGGTCAAAACAGCGACGGCAGCGGCAGACCTGAAAATAGAGAACCCCGGGCGGCTGGCTGGGGCTATTTCGAGGCTCTATAGGCAGCGATTGGCTTTCAGTGGCTTTGAGGGACGACAAGAGATCTAGGGTGGTCGCCGGCGGTGACCTGAGAGCGGTGAAGGGCGGCGGAAAGGCTTCGGGCCTTCAAAACAGGGATAGTCGACTTCTACAGCCATTCAAGGGCTAAGCAATGTCTGTTGACGGTCGTGCGGCGGCCTGGGGGTTGGAGGGAGGTCTGTAGGTTGGTGGGTGGTGGTCGGAAGTGACGGCGAGCGGCGAAGTGGCGCGAACAATCCACAGAACCCGAACCAGGGCAATGCGTCGCAAGGGCTTTCCCAACAGTTCTCTGGTGGTCTGCGGCGACCGGGACAGTGGCGATGGGGTCACAGCGACGCAAAGAGGTGGTCTGAGGTGGTGGCCTGTGGCGGTGGCACCCAAGGAAGAAGGAAGGAGGAGGAATGGTGTTCGACCGTGAAGGGTGTCTTCCTTACGCAATGCGAGAGAGAGAGAGAGAGAGAGAGAGAGAGAGAGAGAATAAAAGGAGAGATGTGATTGGTGGGTGGGGATTTGACTTGGCATGGGAAGGATGAAAAGTGGGGTCTACCTTTGGTGTTTGAATTTTCTTGTCCTATATGCATAATTGGAGGGGGCAGAATGGTCTTTGGATAAATCGGGACTGGACGAAATTTGGTACATTGGACGAATGTTATTTTGGTCTTTTCACTAGCTAGGCTTGGTCAAGATTAGGCTCGCGCGCAAGGATTTGAATTCTAAATCGCGGCGACCAAGATTTTCGAAACCTAACCTAAACTGACCGACGTCTTAGGAAATCGTTCAAATATCGTCACTTAAGTTTTTAAGATCCAAAATATTTTACGGACTGAAATTCAGTTTAATTTCTTTTTATTGAATTCAAGCAATTTATAAGAGTTGAATTTCCAGGGTGTCACAAGTCTCCTCACATTTCGTCCCTGAAATTACAGTACAGCCATAACTACTCAAAAAGATAAGGGTAACTAATCTTCATGACTTCATCGTTCTTCCAGGTAGCTTTTTCGGTACTTTGGTGTTGCCAAATCACCTTGACCAATGGAAATGCCTTGTTCCTGAGCACTTACTCTTTTCTATTCACGACCCTAACTGGGCGCTCCACTTACGACGCTCGCGCATCCAGCTCGATTTCCCTATAACTCAGCATATGAGCGGGGTCCGACTCGTACTTCTTAATGTCGACACGTTGAGTACAATATGCACTTGAACAAGTGTCAGCGACAACACAAGTCGATATGTTAGAATTCCAATCCACTCCAAAATCTTGAACGGCCCAAACTACCTCGGCTCGACTTTCTTTTTTTGTCAAAACGAAATGTCCTTCTCATATGCGATACCTTCAAAAAGACATGATCTTCCACTTGAAACTCCAAAGATTTGTTTGTTAGTGGTGGCCAATCATGGTTCTGGGAACTATATTTATAACGAAACCCAGGGGGTTTAGTTGGGTGACCATGCCTGAGAAGCATTTTATTTCCTAAGAAATGGCAGTCGATGCTTTGGTGGTAAATGACAGATTAATTAACAATTCAGATCAATAATAATGTCCAGCGAATCACGCTCGAGTTATTCTGTCAGCGAATCACGCTTGAGTTGCATATTTTATGTTGACATGCTCCGCAATTTAGTCGACCCAACTCAACTATTCAAGACTCGATAGCATAGCTTGACGGTGTACAATGCTTTATAGGGCGGGTGACTTAATTATCATAAAGCAATACTAGCTAAACTTGATGTGGAATTGGAGCTTGTGCTTGACTTTCTACTTCTCCAAGTATCATTTTACTCTTACAAAGAAAAATCCAGTGTTTATGCTTCTTGCAGGTTTAAACAACATCAAACATATAAAGATCAAACTTATGAGCTACTCAACCCTAGATAGCCCAAGGCCAGGGGTCCCTCACCCGAGGGCAGCAGCCTCCACCAGCCATCGACTAGGCCGGGCGATGGCCAATGGAGGGAAAAGGGGGGGGAAAGAAGAAAAAATGTTCGAAAGGAATAACGAAAAAAAAAAAAAAAAAGAGTACTGGTAACTTGAACTTGGAAAAGAATCCAACCAAAACAAAAACTTGGAAAAAGAACGATCTAAATAGCGTTTCACTTTGACCCCAACAAAAAAAGTGTATCCAAATCTTCCAATCGAGCAATGGTGATCAGGCCTGTCAAAAGAATGGGTCGGGTTGAAAATAGTCCGACCTAAATTGATACATTGATACACAACGCAAATTGAATAGCTCAGACCCTACTCGACTTGTACCAAACTCATAGCAACAATAAAAAAGAAGGGGTGGCTCTATGGGCCGGTTTCATATTTAATTTGGGTTGAATGCAGACAACTAACTGACCCATTAACACCAATTTTTTTGGGTTTTATCTTTCGAAACCCATTTATGATCCATATTTTGAGTTTAAGCTGACCCATACATAATCCAATTAAGTAAAGGTGGGTTAGCATTTGAGTTTGACAGCTCTATTGGTGAGTAACTCTGGCACTAAACATCATTATGGGCTTGGTAGCCTGCTGGCTCGCCCAAGCCAATCTAACAACCGGGCTTGGCTGAGAAAATAGGGCTGATTGAGTGGGCCTAGCTAACTTTTTTAGGTCTTTATATTTTCTAGGCAGGGCCTGGGGATGAGTCCTTAGGCCTGAGCTCATTGTAATGGTCCATAGTTTCCAAGAGAGCCCATTGGAAAACTGTTTAAATTGCATTAGTTACCGTCACAATTAAATTCAACTTTTCCTATTCGACCCCCAAAAAAAAAAACATTTCTTCCAGAGTAAAAAAAAATTGCAATGAACGACATGGGTTGTTGATGGTAATCTAAATGAAGTAATCTACTAGTGACCCCGTGCAGTTAGTCAAAATATATTTCATATGATCGTCACACCATTTGACGGTAATACTCAATATGACGAGCTTATGAAAAGGAAGTGATCATTAAATTTAGGTATCAAATAAGACGAAAAGCTTATTACCACACGTAATATGATTGATCGGTCACACCATGTTGATATATCAACATGTAAAAATATTCTTTTTTTCCCAGTTAGGCGAAGACTAGTTTTGGTACAAATACCCTAAATTAAGAGAAATTAACAACACTTACCCCTCCACTTTACCTCTAGCCCCATCTCTATTGCGCTCAACTTGGCTTTAACGGAGATCCGCCAAATGCAATGCCACCATTGGTGCTTGATCCCCGTCGCATCCACCTGTCCGTAGCTTCACAAAAAGTCCAGAGGCCCGTTAAACAACTTGCTGGGAAATGGTTAAATACAGGCCTTTTGCTTATATTGGTGGCCCTAAACCAAAGTAATTTGCATACAGTTATGCACGGATTAACCTATTTTGGAGTCGAAACTCATTAGATGCCGTCCCCCTCCTCCTCTATCTCCATATCCGAATGAAGCCACGAAGACTCACGTGGTGGTGGTGACCACTGTGTGACCTAGTCGCCTATCGAGTACATTAGACCGTGCGATTGCTTTGAACACACATTGATAGAATACTTCAATGTTGAATCACACATTCTCCATCAACTTAAGGTTTTAGAATAATTGACAGTGACACGACAAAATTTCATATGCTATCAAAACAAGAAGTCTTGTATTCAAATCTTTTGAGATCCCATTTACCTCCCCAAATAATATTTGCACGCCCAGTAACTAAACAAAAAGAAAAAAAAAAAGGACCAAACTAATCATGATGGGGAGTAGTAGACCATTTAAATTTTAAATTAGAGTAACTCGTATAGTATTATATGAGGAGATTCTCAGTTCGAATTTTTTCAAGTCACTATTTACCTTCCTAGATATTTATATGCATGCTTAGAACTAGGAAAAAAAATCAAACGAGGAATGTAAGATGGAGTGGGTCGCAATGTGGGAAGAAGGGCCGTAGAAAAATGAAGAAAAGGAAAGAAAAATACAACAATAGTTTAGTCATCGTATATGTCATTCTCTCCAAAGGAGTGAATCGAAAACGAAAATTTAATCTATCCAATTTCTTTTCGGCAAATATAATATGAAGTTATGAACATCGAGTTTTACGCAATACACTAAAATAACTTCAGGGACAGACAATCTGCAATTCCAAGACGATGATCGTGGTGAACGAGGCGTGTTCATCTATCTTGGTATAGAATTTATGCCACGTGCCGTTGTCATTGATCATAATTTCAATTTTTTGTTAATACAAACTAATAATAGAATTGTATATTCTGAACATGGATTCAAGCAAGAGGGCGGCCAGCCAGATAATAAGGGGGGCGCGCATGGTAATACTTTTGTTTCAGAAACCAACTCCTAATCAGAAATTGATTTTTTTTCTACTTCTTCTCGGAAGCAGAAGTTGATTTTTCCACTTCTGCTTCAAAAGTTATTTCTGATAAGAAAAATTCGTTTGGCAACGATTAAAATCTACTTCTGGAACATTATTAACACAAAATCTTCAATGAAAAATTATTATCAATGATCAAAAAACTTCTACTTCATTTTTTAACTTTTTAAATTTCTTTAAAAATGATTTTTTTATTAAAATATTATTTACTTTTTAAAAATAAAAATTTATTATTTATGTTTTTACTTCGGCGACTAAAGACGGCGACTTGATGGCAGCGGCCAGCGCGGTGGTCAATGGTTGGCGGCAAGGGGAGCGGTTGGTAACGGTCGCGACCGGTGAAGATCGGGGGTTGGCGGCGATCGCGGCAACCAAATTTGTTGGCGGCCGGTGGGTGGCGGCGACGGTCATGAGCGACGGTGGGCGGCGGGTGGTCGACGGGTGGCGATGGTGGGCGGCGGCCAGTGGAGGTCTACAATGGGTGAGGACAAGCAACGGCTGGCGTTGCTCGTGGGCGGTGGCCGATGGAGACGACTGGTAGAGGTTAACGAAGATAGGCATGATTGAAAAGAGGGTGAGGCGAGAAGTACTTTTTTAGTTAGAGAAACTATTTTTTTAACTTCTCAAAACAGGAAAAAAAAAAACAACTTAAAAAGTGAAAATTTCTTTTATAAGTAAAAAATTTTATCAAACGAATTTCTGCTTCAGAAGTTACATTACTAAATGGATTTCTGCTTCAGAAACACTTCTCGAACAAAAATGCACTTCCAGAAGTGTTAACATGCGCAAACTAAGGAAACTTTAGTTCTCATCATCCCATAATGTTCTTTTTGACCGACCGATCTTCAATTAGCTCGGAAAATGAAACTATGGATCACGTCAACTTCCTTGACAAATTTGCCACATGATTATATTTTGCATTGACTAAGATAATCACTTTCTATGTTTCATTTGGGTTTGATTAATAAGATTGCATGCTACATAGGACGGTCAACATTCACCGCTAGCAATTTTCGATCAATAAGACTCAATTAACAAAAAGTGAAAAGGTTTATATCACGGTCTTCCACGTGTTGTGGTTTCGATTAATTAGTGCAAATGGAAGAAAATTCATGCTAGTTTCACATTGAGCATAATACCTTCATTCATTGAGATCATACTCAAGCCATAATCGTAGCATGTTCTACTGTCCGAGGCATACAATGAACGATCTAGCATATCTAGTAGGGGTATCAAATGTACCCGCGCCGGGCCGGCCGGCCCAACCTGGCCCGAAAATTTTCTTGAATTTTCGGGTTGGGTCTAGTACTCGGGCCCGGCCGGCACGCCACCCAACTTTTTCTAATATCCATTTTTTATTTTAAATTTATTTTATTTTTATATTATTTCATTTGATGGGTTTGTTAATTGATTTTGATAAATAAATATATATATATGTATAAATGAAAGAAAAAATAATTCGGCCTGAATCCGGCCCGGCCCAGTTTGGGGTGGCCCGAGCACGGTATTTCTCAGTTCGGGTCGGGCCGAGACCCAGCCCATTGACACCCTTACTATCTAGTGAGGGGTAAATAAGCAGGTTCCTACTCCCTTCAATCAGGTCATCTCAATAAAATTTGTGCAGTACATATGAACACTACACTCCGTATGCCTAAATATACATTGATACGTACATATGTATCTATTGCCTAGCACTCTACGACCTCCCCTGGATCGCCCTCTAGTCCGTCTCCATCTTCGTCGTTGCTGTTGTCAGCTATGATCGGAGGTCCCAACACACAATCGCCTTGACTAAAATAGCAGGCGATAAATTTAAAAGTAACAACAGGCAGATATCCCGTGTTGACAAATAAGAAGTTCATGTATTTAACAAAAACAATAAGTGAATCAGGGAAAACCACATCCTCATGCCAAGCTAGAATATGAAATGTGTGACATTCTGAATTTCCGCCCCTCGAGGCTTGAGATATGAAATGAAAGCTCGAATTGACAATTGGAAATGAAGAATTTCAAAATTGGAAAAGGATTTGACGTCGCATCGCTAATGGTCACTTAAAGTGAGAAAAATGAAGTTTCGGACGAAAAATGCCAAATGACCGTTTTACCCCTCGCCCATTTGCCTTTGTCTTAAGGATAATTGAAGGTCAAAATGGTCATTTTCCCCTCCCCATGAGCTGCCGAAACTTGGAGTGCAAGAAGTCAATGGAAGTCAATGGCATTATTGGTCCATGCCACATATCTCTCAATGAAGACCCTTGGCATTAATTACCCATACCTAATCCATCTTATCAATTTGATCTCAATAATTTGTGGATATCCTCTCCTAGCAGCCGCAAAAACCGTGCAAGCCTATCCCATCCTCCATGTTCATCATTTTCCTCTTCATCTTCACCCAACCGAAAACTGCCTAGAAAGACAGTTTCTGAGCCTTATGTTCGGTCCGTACGACCGGCCTCTTCCGTCGTTGCCTCGCCACCGTCGATGACCACAGGTTAGTTTAAGATGTCCTTGACAATTTCCAATTGGTTTCACGATTTTTGGAGGTCCGATTAATTTATGAAAATATTTGGAAGAAAAGCGGACGGATTCTGAGCTAACTGAGAGAAGGCCATGGTTCACCCTCTTAGAAATTCCAAATGACCTCAAAATTTTTGTGAGAGCTTCATAACATCTAATACTCATGTCGGATGAGCTTTGGTCGCAAGTTTGGTGGTGTTAAAATTGGTTTTCATGGCTGATTGTGGGTGGTTAAAATCGGACAGATTTTGACCGTGGAGAGTCGTGAAGAAACCGAGCTGTTCGAGGGTTTGGTGGAGTTATTTCGCAACGAAACTCTTAGTGAGCTTCCTAAACTTGTATATTGAGGTTATGGCAAGTTGATTTTGTGAGGAATTGGAGTTTAGAAATGATTAAGGGTTGTTTGAATTGAAAAACGTGATAAGCCGACCAATCTGTCTTTAACGCGCACTGATTTTGAATTGGGTCGTTCTAAGTCGTCCGGTATCCAAATTGAGCTCCGTTTTTGTCCACGCGTCTGTAAGATCTTGAAGTTTAAGACCATTTAATTTTTTTCCCAAAAATTCAGTGTAAAAAGTATAATGTTCGTGAGAATGAACCTGGTTGTAGGGCTCAAATTGGATTAGTTACCGTCACAAGTAAATTCAACTTTTCCTATTCGACCTCCAAGAAAAAACATTTCTTCCAGAGGAAAAAAAGTTGCAATGAACGACATGGGTTGTTGATGGTAATCTAAATGAAGTAATCTACTAGTGACCCCGTGCGGTTAGTCAAAATATATTTCATATTAGCGTCACACCATCTGACGGTAATACTGAGCTTATGAAAAGGAAGTGATCATTAAATTTAGGTATCAAATAAGGCGAAAAGCTTATTACGACACATAATATGATTGATCGGTCACACCATGTTGATATATCAACATGGAAAAATATTCTTTTTTTTCCCAGTTAGGCGAAGACTAGTTTTGGTACAATTACCCTAAATTAAGAGAAATTAACAACACTTACCCCTCCACTTTACCTCTAGCCCCATCTCTATTGCGCTCAACTTGGCTTTAACGGAGATCCGCCAAATGCAATGCCACCATTGGTGCTTGATCCCCGTCGCATCCACCTGTCCGTAGCTTCACAAAAAGTCCAGAGGCCCGTTAAACAACTTGCTGGGAAATGGTTAAATACAGGCCTTTTGCTTATATTGGTGGCCCTAAACCAAAGTAATTTGCATACAGTTATGCACGGATTAACCTATTTTGGAGTCGAAACTCATTAGATGCCGTCCCCCTCCTCCTCTATCTCCATATCCGAATGAAGCCACGAAGACTCACGTGGTGGTGGTGACCACTGTGTGACCTAGTCGCCTATCGAGTACATTAGACCGTGCGATTGCTTTGAACACACATTGATAGAATACTTCAATGTTGAATCACACATTCTCCATCAACTTAAGGTTTTAGAATAATTGACAGTGACACGACAAAATTTCATATGCTATCAAAACAAGAAGTCTTGTATTCAAATCTTTTGAGATCCCATTTACCTCCCCAAATAATATTTGCACGCCCAGTAACTAAACAAAAAGAAAAAAAAAAGACCAAACTAATCATGATGGGAAGTAGTAGACCATTTAAATTTTAAATTAGAGTAACTCGTATAGTATTATATGAGGAGATTCTCAGTTCGAATTTTTCCAAGTCACTATTTACCTTCCTAGATATTTATATGCATGCTTAGAACTAGGAAAAAAAATCAAACGAGGAATGATAGATGGAGTGGGTCGCAATGTGGGAAGAAGGGCCGTAGAAAAATGAAGAAAAGGAAAGAAAAATACAACAATAGTTTAGTCATCGTATATGTCATTCTCTCCAAAGGAGTGAATCGAAAACGAAAATTTAATCTATCCAATTTCTTTTCGGCAAATATAATATGAAGTTATGAACTCATCGAGTTTTACGCAATACACTAAAATAACTACAGGGACAGACAATCTGCAATTCCAAGACGATGATCGTGGTGAACGAGGCGTGTTCATCTATCTTGGTATAGAATTTATGCCACGTGCCGTTGTCATAATTTCAATTTTTATTTAATACAAACTAATAGAATTGTATATTCTGAGCATGGATTCAGGCAAGAGGGCGGCCAGCCAGATAATAAAGGGGGGCGTGCGTGGTAATACTTTTGTTTCAGAAACCAACTCCTAATCAGAAATTGATTTTTTTTCTATTTCTTCTCGGAAGCAGAACTTGATTTTTCCACTTCTGCTGCAAAAGTTATTTCTGATAAGAAAAATTCGTTTGGCAACGATTAAAATCTACTTCTGGAACATTATTAACACAAAATCTTCAATGAAAAATTATTATCAATGATCAAAAAACTTCTACTTCATTTTTTAACTTTTTAAATTTCTTTAAAAATGATTTTTTTTATTAAAATATTATTTACATTTTAAAAATAAAAATTTATTATTTATGTTTTTACTTCGGCGACTAAAGACGGCGACTTGATGGCAGCGGCCAGCGCGGTGGTCAATGGTTGGCGGCAAGGGGAGCGGTTGGTAACGGTCGCGACCGGTGAAGATCGGGGGTTGGCGGCGATCGCGGCAACCAAATTTGTTGGCGGCCGGTGGGTGGCGGCGATGGTCGTGAGCGACGGTGGGCGGCGGGTGGTCGACGGGTGGCGATGGTGGGCGGCGGCCAGCAGAGGTCTACAATGGGTGAGGACAAGCAACGGCCGGCGTTGCTCGTGGGCGGTGGCCGATGGAGACGACTGGTAGAGGTTAGCGAAGATAGGCATGATTGAAAAGAGGGTGAGGCGAGAAATACTTTTTTAGTTAGAGAAACTATTTTTTTAACTTCTCAAAACAGGAAAAAAAAAACAACTTAAAAAGTGAAAATTTCTTTTATAAGTAAAAAATTTTATCAAACGAATTTCTGCTTCAGAAGTTACATTACTAAATGGATTTCTGCTTCAGAAACACTTCTCGAACAAAAATGCACTTCCAGAAGTGTTAACATGCGCAAACTAAGGAAACTTTAGTTCTCATCATCCCATAATGTTCTTTTTGACCGACCGATCTTCAATTAGCTCGGAAAATGAAACTATGGATCACGTCAACTTCCTTGACAAATTTGCCACATGATTATATTTTGCATTGACTAAGATAATCACTTTCTATGTTTCATTTGGGTTTGATTAATAAGATTGCATGCTACATAGGACGGTCAACATTCACCGTTAGCAATTTTCGATCAATAAGACTCAATTAGCAAAAAGTGAAAAGGTTTATATCACGGTCTTCCACGTGTTGTGGTTTCGATTAATTAGTGCAAATGGAAGAAAATTCATGCTAGTTTCACATTGAGCATAATACCTTCATTCATTGAGATCATACTCAAGCCATAATCGTAGCATGTTCTACTGTCCGAGGCATACAATGAACGATCTAGCATATCTAGTAGGGGTATCAAATGTACCCGCGCCGGGCCGGCCGGCCCAACCTTGCCTGAAAATTTTCTTGAATTTTCGGGTTGGGTCTGGTACTCGGGCCCGGCCGGTACGCCACCCAACTTTTTCTAATATCCATTTTTTATTTTAAATTTATTTTATTTTTATATTATTTCATTTGATGGGTTTGTTAATTGATTTTGATAAATATATATATATATATATATATATATAAATGAAAGAAAAAATAATTCGGCCTGAATCCGGCCCGGCCCAGTTTGGGGTGGCCCGAGCACGGTATTTCTCAGTTCGGGTCGGGCCGAGACCCAGCCCATTGACACCCCTACTATATAGTGAGGGGTAAATAAGCAGGATCCTACTCCCTTCAATCAGGTCATCTCAATAAAATTTGTGCAGTACATATGAACACTACACTCCGTATGCCTAAATATACATTGATACGTACATATGTATCTATTGCCTAGCACTCTACGACCTCCCCTGGATCGCCCTCTAGTCCGTCTCCATCTTCGTCGTTGCTGTTGTCAGCTATGATCGGAGGTCCCAACACACAATCGCCTTGACTAAAATAGCAGGCAATAAATTTAAAAGTAACAACAGGCAGATATCCCGTGTTGACAAATAAGAAGTTCATGTATTTAACGAAAACAATAAGTGAATCAGGGAAAACCACATCCTCATGCCAAGCTCGAATATGAAATGTGTGACATTCTAAATTTCCGCCCCTCGAGGCTTGAGATATGAAATGAAAGCTCGAATTGACAATTGGAAATGAAGAATTTCAAAATTGGAAAAGGATTTGACGTCGCATCGCTAATGGTCACTTAAAGTGAGAAAAATGAAGTTTCGGACGAAAAATGCCAAATGACCGTTTTACCCCTCGCCCATTTGCCTTTGTCTTAAGGATAATTGAAGGTCAAAATGGTCATTTTCCCCTCCCCATGAGCTGCCGAAACTTGGAGTGCAAGAATTCAATGGAAGTCAATGGCATTATTGGTCCATGCCACATATCTCTCAATGAAGGCCCTTGGCATTAATTACCCATACCTAATCCATCTTATCAATTTGATCTCAATAATTTGTGGATATCCTCTCCTAGCAGCCGCAAAAAACGTGCAAGCCTATCCCCTCCTCCATGTTCATCATTTTCCTCTTCATCTTCACCCAACCGAAAACTGCCTAGAAAGACAGTTTCTGAGCCTTATGTTCGGTCCGTACGACCGGCCTCTTTCGTCGTTGCCTCGCCACCGTCGATGACCACAGGTTAGTTTAAGATGTCCTTGACAATTTCCAATTGGTTTCACGATTTTTGGAGGTCCGGTTAATTTATGAAAATTTTTGGAAGAAAAGCGGACGGATTCTGAGCTAACTGAGAGAAGGCCATGGTTCACCCTCTTAGAAATTCCAAATAACCTCAAAATTTTTGTGAGAGCTTCATAACATCTAATACTCATGTCGGATGAGCTTTGGTCTCAACTTTGGTGGTGTTAAAATTGGTTTTCATGGCTGATTGTGGGTGGTTAAAATCGGACAGATTTTGACCGTGGAGAGTCGTGAAGAAACCGAGCTGTTCGAAGGTTTGGTGGAGTTATTTCGCAACGAAACTCTTAGTGAGCTTCCTAAACTTGTATATTGAGGTTATGGCAAGTTGATTTTGTGAGGAATTGGAGTTTAGAAATGATTAAGGGTTGTTTGAATTGAAAAACGTGATAAGCCGACCAATCTGTCTTTAACGCGCACTGATTTTGAATTTGGTCGTTCTAAGTCGTCCGGTATCCAAATTGAGCTTCGTTTTTGTCCACGCGTCTGTAAGATCTTGAAGTTTAAGACCATTTAATTTTTTTCCCAAAAATTCAGTGTAAAAAGTATAATGTTCGTGAGAATGAACCTGGTTGTAGGGCTCAAATTGGATTAGTTACCGTCACAAGTAAATTCAACTTTTCCTATTCGACCTCCAAAAAAAAAACATTTCTTCCAGAGGAAAAAAAGTTGCAATGAACGACATGGGTTGTTGATGGTAATCTAAATGAAGTAATCTACTAGTGACCCCGTGCGGTTAGTCAAAATATATTTCATATTATCGTCACACCATCTGACGGTAATACTGAGCTTATGAAAAGGAAGTGATCATTAAATTTAGGTATCAAATAAGGCGAAAAGCTTATTACGACACATAATATGATTGATCGGTCACACCATGTTGATATATCAACATGCAAAAATATTCTTTTTTTTCCCAGTTAGGCGAAGACTAGTTTTGGTACAATTACCCTAAATTAAGAGAAATTAACAACACTTACCCCTCCACTTTACCTCTAGCCCCATCTCTATTGCGCTCAACTTGGCTTTAACGGAGATCCGCCAAATGCAATGCCACCATTGGTGCTTGATCCCCGTCGCATCCACCTGTCCGTAGCTTCACAAAAAGTCCAGAGGCCCGTTAAACAACTTGCTGGGAAATGGTTAAATACAGGCCTTTTGCTTATATTGGTGGCCCTAAACCAAAGTAATTTGCATACAGTTATGCACGGATTAACCTATTTTGGAGTCGAAACTCATTAGATACCGTCCCCCTCCTCCTCTATCTCCATATCCGAATGAAGCCACGAAGACTCACGTGGTGGTGGTGACCACTGTGTGACCTAATCGCCTATCGAGTACATTAGACCGTGCGATTGCTTTGAACACACATTGATAGAATACTTCAATGTTGAATCACACATTCTCCATCAACTTAAGGTTTTAGAATAATTGACAATGACACGACAAAATTTCATATGCTATCAAAACAAGAAGTCTTGTATTCAAATCTTTTGAGATCCCATTTACCTCCCCAAATAATATTTGCACACCCAGTAACTAAACAAAAAGAAAAAAAAAGGACCAAACTAATCATGATGGGGAGTAGTAGACCATTTAAATTTTAAATTAGAGTAACTCGTATAGTATTATATGAGGAGATTCTCAGTTCGAATTTTTCCAAGTCACTATTTACCTTCCTAGATATTCATATGCATGCTTAGAACTAGGAAAAAAAATCAAACGAGAAATGATAGATGGAGCGGGTCGCAATGTGGGAAGAAGGGCCGTAGAAAAATGAAGAAAAGGAAAGAAAAATACAACAATAGTTTAGTCATCGTATATGTCATTCTCTCCAAAGGTGTGAATCGAAAACGAAAATTTAATCTATCCAATTTCTTTTCGGCAAATATAATATGAAGTTATGAACTCATCGAGTTTTACGCAATACACTAAAATAACTTCAGGAACAGACAATCTGCAATTCCAAGACGATGATCGTGGTGAACGAGGCGTGTTCATCTATCTTGGTATAGAATTTATGCCACGTTGCGTTGTCATTGATCATAATTTCAATTTTTATTTAATACAAACTAATAGAATTGTATATTCTGAGCATGGATTCAGGCAAGAGGGCGGCCAGCCAGATAATAAGGGGGGCGTGCATGATAATACTTTTGTTTCAGAAACCAACTCTTAATTAGAAATTGATTTTTTTTTCTACTTCTTCTCGAGAGCAGAAGTTGATTTTTCCACTTCTGCTTCAAAAGTTATTTCTGATAAGAAAAATTCTTTTGGCAACGATTAAAATCTACTTCTGGAACATTATTAACACAAAATCTTTAATGAAAAATTATTATCAATGATCAAAAAATTTCTACTTCATTTTTTAACTTTTTAAAATTCTTTAAAAATGATTTTTTTATTAAAATATTATTTACTTTTTAAAAATAAAAAATTATTATTTATGTTTTTACTCCGGCGACTAAAGACGGCGACTTGATGGCAGCGGCCAGCGCGGTGGTCAGTGGTTGGCGGCAAGGGGAGCGGTTGGTAACGGTCGCGACCGGTGAAGATCGGGGGTTGGCGGCGATCGCGGCAACCAAATTTGTTGGCGGCCGGTGGGTGGCGGCGATGGTCGTGAGCGACGGTGGGCGGCGGGTGGTCGACGGGTGGCGATGGTGGGCGGCGGCCAGTGGAGGTCTGCAATGGGTGAGGACAAGCAACGGCCGGCGTTGGTCGTGGGCGGTGGCCGATGGAGACGACTGGTAGAGGTCAGCGAAGATAGGCATGATTGAAAAAAGGGTGAGGCGAGAAGTACTTTTTTAGTTAGAGAAACTATTTTCTTAACTTCTCAAAACAAGAAAAAAAAACAACTTAAAAAGTGAAAATTTCTTTCATAAGTAAAAAATTTTATCAAACGAATTTCTGCTTCAGAAGTTACATTACTAAATGGATTTTTGCTTCAGAAACACTTCTCGAACAAAAATGCACTTCCAGAAGTGTTAACATGCGCAAACTAAGGAAACTTTAGTTCTCATCATCTCATAATGTTCTTTTTGACCGACCGATCTTCAATTAGCTCGGAAAATGAAACTATGGATCACGTCAACTTCCTTGACAAATTTGCCACATGATTATATTTTGCATTGACTAAGATAATCACTTTCTATGTTTCATTTGGGTTTGATTAATAAGATTGCATGCTACATAGGACGGTCAACATTCACCGTTAGCAATTTTCGATCAATAAGACTCAATTAGTAAAAAGTGAAAAGGTTTATATCATGGTCTTCCACGTGTTGTGGTTTCGATTAATTAGTGCAAATGGAAGAAAATTCATGCTAGTTTCACATTGAGCATAATACCTTCATTCATTGAGATCATACTCAAGCCATAATCGTAGCATGTTCTACTCTCCGAGGCATACAATGAACGATCTAGCATATCTAGTAGGGGTATCAAATGTACCCGCGCTGGGCCGGCCGGCCCAACCTTGCCCGAAAATTTTCTTGAATTTTCGGGTTGGGTCTGGTACTCGGGCCCGGCCGGCACGCCACCCAACTTTTTCTAAATATCCATTTTTTATTTTAAATTTATTTTATTTTTATATTATTTCATTTGATGGGTTTGTTAATTGATTTTGATTATATATATATATATATAAATGAAAGAAAAAATAATTCGGCCTGAATCCGGCCCGGCCCAGTTTGGGGTGGCCCGAGCACTGTATTTCTCAGTTCGGGTCGGGCCGAGACCCAACCCATTGACACCCCTACTATCTAGTGAGGGGTAAATAAGCAGGATCCTACTCCCTTCAATCAGGTCATCTCAATAAAATTTGTGCAGTACATATGAACACTACACTCCGTATGCCTAAATATACATTGATACGTACATATGTATCTATTGCCTAGCACTCTACGACCTCCCCTGGATCGCCCTCTAGTCCGTCTCCATCTTCGTCGTTGCTGTTGTCAGCTATGATCGGAGGTCCCAACACACAATCGCCTTGACTAAAATGGCAGGCGATAAATTTAAAAGTAACAACAGGCAGATATCCCGTGTTGACAAATACGAAGTTCATGTATTTAACGAAAACAATAAGTGAATCAGGGAAAACCACATCCTCATGCCAAGCTCGAATATGAAATGTGTGACATTCTGAATTTCCGCCCCTCGAGGCTTGAGATATGAAATGAAAGCTCGAATTGACAATTGGAAATGAAGAATTTCAAAATTGGAAAAGGATTTGACGTCACATCGCTAATGGTCACTTAAAGTGAGAAAAATGAAGTTTCGGACGAAAAATGCCAAATGACCGTTTTACCCCTCGCCCATTTGCCTTTGTCTTAAGGATAATTGAAGGTCAAAATGGTCATTTTCCCCTCCCCATGAGCTGCCGAAAATTGGAGTGCAAGAAGTCAATGGAAGTCAATGGCATTATTGGTCCATGCCACATATCTCTCAATGAAGGCCCTTGGCATTAATTGCCCATACCTAATCCATCTTATCAATTTGATCTCAATAATTTGTGGATATCCTCTCCTAGCAGCCGCAAAAACCGTGCAAGCCTATCCCCTCCTCCATGTTCTTCATTTTCCTCTTCATCTTCACCCAACCGAAAACTGCCTAGAAAGACAGTTTCTGAGCCTTATGTTCGGTCCGTACGACCGGCCTCTTCAGTCGTTGCTGTCGCGACCCGTCCGGAAGCGGACGCGGCTAATGGATTACCGATCGCGGGCCCTTTGATCGGCGCGGGCTCTCCCAGGCCCATACCAAATCGCGACGGGAGTATTTTTCAGAAGGATTCGACAATAAGAGTCGATCGCTTTCGACCTTCGGTGTGGTCGTGGTGGCATGTGCAACTTGTGCATGCATTTGGAGTCGCCACCGGTCTTTCTTGGAGGGTAGACCGGAAACCTTACTGACCGATTGGGAGAGGTCGATCAGTTCTGCGGAACCAGAGATTTTGGGTTCGGGGACTTGGTTACGTCGGTGTCATTACCAACGCCCTTTCGGTACCCTACGCGAGTGATTTTCCTAGCTAAGAGTTCATGCAGGCGCAATTTTAGGTGAGGTAGGCTTAATTCAGGATTTCATACAGATTGGAAGACTGTCCCTATCAATCACAATCAATTTAAATGAAAGCGCAATCAAGTACATAAATAAATCACTTCAATGCACACCAATTCACATCACATGGCCTCCTAGTATAGCCATAAGGGTTTAGGGAAGGCGTGATTTAGGACCGAGGTAAAATGGGAAGATTTGGAGGCGATTTAGCCCGAAGGGCAAAATCGTCAATTTTTGGAAGACGGTTCGCCCAAAGGGCGAAATCGTCATTTTTAAGAATGATCGGGTTCAAAACACCCGGGATGAGTCTTGGCCAATTGATTGTGGCCATTTCCTATTTTTTTGGGATTTTTCTAGAATTTTTAGAATTTTTTTGGAAGACGGTTTGCCGGAAGGGCAAAACCGTCATTTTTGGAAAGACCGGGGGTCGAAAGACCCGAAACAGGTCATGGCCAGTTGAATGTGACCATTTCCTATTTTTTGGGATTTTTCTAGAATTTTTAGAATTTTTTGGAAGACGGTTTGCCGGAAGGGCAAAACCGTCATTTTTGGAAAGACCGGGGGTCGAAAGACCCGAAACAGGTCATGGCCAGTTGAATGTGACCATTTCCTATTTTCTGGAATTTTTTATAATTTTTCTGAATTTTCCGAATTTTTTTGAATTTTTTATGATTTTCCATTTTTTATTGAATTTATTGATTTTTTTTATTATTATTACTGATTTTATTTATTTATTTATTTTTTTAAAAGAATAAATTATCCGGACCGGGTCGGATGACCCGGCCCACGCCCAGATCCGCGACCCACGAACCGACCCGCCTCCTCCACGATCAAAACGGCGTCGTTTCACGGACTGAGAATGGACGTATCAGATCGAGCCACGTGGCATCTTCTAGACCGTCGGATTATTATGACCGTTGACAGTTGACCGTTGACCGTTTGACCGTTGACCGTTTGACCGCCGGCGACTTCGCCGGAGAAGACGATGAACAGTGTTTTCTCCGGCCAAAGTCGCCGGAACCTCGCCGGAGGACCTCAAACCGACGTGAAAATAACCATTTTAAATCCCGATTTCGATACCTTTCAACCCCTCACAAACTCTACATCGATATTTGACGAAAATATGTCGAAAACGACGTCGGGAACATGCCGGAGAAATACCCACAGGTCCGGCACCGGCGACGATTTACAGATTTTTTATTTTCCGTTCAAGCTCAACTTCAAACACTCAAAGGGCATCTAATGGCTACTAGGAAACTTACTTGAGGTCTCCTGGTGCTCGACTACCGCTCGGAATCCCCCGTCGGAGCCCTGATCCAAGTCACGGCCGGTGGAGCTCCGAACGCCATTTCATCGCATTTCACGGTTCGGGGGTTGTCAAGGGCAGACGAAGCTCCGGTAGCAATTCCTGAAGCTCGAGGATCCTCCATTTTCGCCTACCTCCCTCTCGAAAACCACCCTTTTTTTCTCATGCCGAACTCCTCCCCTGTTTCAGCTTTCTTCGCCCCCCACCATCAACACTGAGCTCCTTCCTTTTTGCCATGGCCGACCGCCTTTCCGCCTTCTTCGACCACCCCCCTTTGTCCCCCATGTTCGACATCTATTTAACAAAGTAGACGCCCCCACCTTCGATGCCATCCCCTCTCTGTTTTCCCCCCTTTTTTTTGTTTTTGGTCTGTGTGCGTGCGGGTCTGCAACTGAGTTGCAGACCCGGTTCGGACCGGGTCGGGCGGGTCTGACCCGACCGGCCCGGTTCGACTCTCCTCATCTAATTGAGCCCCAAATTAACATATTTTCATGAAATTGATGGCAAAATCGGACTCCTTGACATGTTTTCTATCAAATAAGCGTATTTTCGCGAATCAATTGATTGAAATTTAGTGAAAACCCCAAATTGTCCCTAGGATCCGAAATTGATTTTTGTTAAATTGAGGGCCCAAACGACTGAATTAGTCAAAATTGAGGCCACCAATGTATTTGTCATGATGAAAAATATAGGGTGGAGGTGTTTAATTTGAATGGGTATGCCCGCATGCAATTTAATTTCGAAAATTGTGAAACCGGGGACTAAATTGAAAGATTTTTGTGCAATTAAGCCCTTTTGTTCAAAATTGATCAAATTGGAGGGCAAATTGACCCAATTGCACTTCGAGACTTTAGAATTCAACGTCATAGCTTATGAAAAGTGAGAATTGAAAATTAAAAGACTCGAAAAGGAAATTTTTTTACTCGGTTCGGGTTTATGTTTGTGAAGGAACATAGTGACCCGAGCCGAATTTTCAAGATTTAAGGTGACACACTTGAAGAGGAAATTAAAACAAAATTATTAAATATTTTTGTGTATTTTTATGACCACGAATGGTATTTTTCTGATTTTTTTTGGGTATTTTTATAATTAAATAAATTCGAAAAATTATTAAAAATTACGAAAAATATTTTTTGTTCAAAATTGGTTCCTAAGGCTAGGCCAAGGCTTCCAAAGTTGATTTTATGATTTTATGACCTTTTTTTTGATATTTTTAATTAATTTAAAAGAAAAAAAATCACAATAATAAATGGTCAAAAATCAGGTGTCAACAGCTGCCCCTCTTTGAGAGGAATCTCGTTAGAGGTTTCTCTCAAAGATAAGGTGGCACCTGATTCTTAACCGACTCAACTGGGAAAACGAGAGAAGAAATGCTATGATATTGAATTCTTAAGGCTCTTTGATGAAAGCTCCAATTAATCCCTGGTTTGCTCTAACAATTTGAACATGGGCCGGGACGAGAGAGACTTACCTGAAGCTCACCTGTCGGATGCTGCCGGTTGTGATGACTTTCAAGAAGATGCCTAGGACTCGTCATTGAGAATATCCTAGGGAGATTAAGCTCTGACCTGTATGGTAGGCCATACCATTATGGGATTCCTAACTGGTAGGAACCTGAGGAAGGCGCATCCCCACGCTTTGGGATTTGACAAGGATTTTGATCCGTATGGTGGATTAGACCGTAAGCGGTTCGCCTACAGTAAGGCTTACCTAGGAAAATAACTTCTTTAACAATTGAAATTAGTCAAAGTTTTGATCCGTATGGGGGATCGGACCATTGGGTTGATCCTTATGGTGGTATCTACCTTTGAGCTGACCCTTCAGGCGGTTTCTACCTTTGATTGACCCTTTAGGCGGTTTCTACCTTTGTTTTGACCCTTCAGGCGGTATCTACCTTTGTTTTGACCCTTCAGGCGGTTTCTACCTTTGTTTGACCCTTCAGGCGGTGTCTACCATCAGTTTTGACTTTGAAAATGGGTCTCATGACGAGGGTTCTCCACGTCCGATGAGACTGCCTAAATGAAAAGGGGTCTCATGACGAGGGTTCTCTACGTCTGATGAGACTGCCTAAATTTTTGAAAATGGGTCACATCCTCACCCCTTCTTTTGGAGGATCCCGAAACTTGTCGGGAATTCTGAAGCAGTGAAAGATTTTATCTTGACAAAGCTTCACTTGAGTCTGTTGAGGTTACATTCTGGGAGCTGGGTTCTCCAGATATCCTGCAGAAGTTTGGGCCTGAAAGATTTTTCTTCACCAAGAAAACGTTAGTAATCTTTGGGAAGACCACGGCTGTCCATTTTGACAAAACCGTATGATTTAAGTTTTAATCGTGAAACGTGCATTTTGATGCTGGAGGTTATCCAAAGCATTCTTGCAATATGCAAATGTGATCACAAATCCCTTGCATGGAAAATCTGGATCAACAGTTTGAAAATTTCCAAAAAGAGTTTGCTCAAAACATCAATTGGAATATTTCTCGACAAGGAGGCCATCTCACCTGTTTTGAGGTGATGATTTTTAGGGGATGCACTCAATTCCCTACTGACCTGTGCCTAGGTTTTAGGCTCATTCGCAGCGCATACATTTTGATCAGTCGGGAGGTCTTCCACGGGACCGTAATGTTGGGCTTGGATATTGGTTTTCAAGGGGGACCCGCTTTGGAGTCGAGGCCATCGAATGAAAATCTTCACCATCTGCTCCGGGTTTACAAGTCAAGAACCCTGCAAAATGAGAAAGAAAGAGTCTTGCTCGTACTTCTTCGAGCTAAGCTATATGTTAACCCAAGTGTCTTAGTCAGAGAAGACTGTTTCAGGGTTGTAACATTGGTAGGATTGGGGACCGAAAAAAAAAAGCTTGTTTTTGGCCCAGAAATCATGAGGGGTTTGACATTGGTGATCATTGCAAAGTTATCACATGTTTTTTCCATTTTGCATCTTCAATTTTTGAGGCATGCAACCGCTTTTGACAACTCTGTCTGCGTCTTCCACGCTTGACATCATTTGGAGGAGTAGTCTTTTTGATCTGACTCCATTAGGGATTTCCTCTTTTCCCATCCAGCTTCATTGTGGATTAATCAAACAACTTACACGAGCATCGGCCTTGCTTTTACCAGGCACTTTGCTTTTTCTCGATGCCGTGGATTTTCTTATTTTTGAAATCCCACTTTTCTCATCTTCATGGGATTGTGTTAGACCTACGATCAAATGTCTAACAAGGTTAAGCATTAACTTAGGAATTTTTTTGCAAACCCTGAGTCTTGAACTCCTTCGTTTCTGAAGTGATGCTGCATCCGTCTTGGAATGTGCAATGATCACCAACGGGCTTATGAAATGATTTTGCAGGCTCAACTTGGCTATGCAAAGGATTCAGTGTGTGGGATAGAGAAATGAATGCTTCTCATCATCCTATGGCGCTTGGATTACCATATAAACAACACACAAAGATTAATGTTAGTCCGAGCAAGAAAATTTCTAACCATTTTCTTCTGATGCTGCTGGACTCACCTCCATTTTGCCCCGGTGTGGGGTGGCTCTTGACAGGGCTAAGAATGAAAACCGTCGTTCAAAGGGGTTATCAACGGTCACCTGTAGTGTTTAGGGGATATGAAACGAATGCCTTCGTCGTCCCAACCCATGTAATCGCTGCGAATGGTCCATACTTCCGTAGGTCCAGATTTTGCTATCTGATCCGCTCCACTTCTCTCTTAAATGTGTATAGGACGTGTTTTGACTAGGCTTGCCTCTCTTTTGAGTAAACTTCCTTTTGAATGATTTGACAAATAATCATATTTGGAAAAATTCATTTCTTTCTTTCCCAAAATTTATCCATCGAGGGGATTTTGTGATGTATCGTGCATGTCTTATTCATGCTTTGGGCAACCTCCCGATTTAAATAATGAACATCGATGCATTGGATAATTTTCATGACGGTTGAAAGTATTTTAACATTTTTTTGTCTCCAGCTAACTGGGAAAGGGATACTTACCTACCTGTCGTGGCTGCAGACCCCTGAAAATGTAAAAGAAGCATATCATTGCATGTTCACGAATTTTTCAAAAATCGAAACGATACATCCTACCCTTGGTCATGTACTCTAACGAGTAATACATGGGATGTAAAAACCTGTTCGTCTGTAAGGCGATTCCCCTGTCAAGGATAAATAACGAGTATCAATTCATATTCTCAAATTCAAGACAAATTGGAACGATACAACTTTACTCTTGGTTCTCATCCCGTTCTGATGTTGCGTATTGATATGAACAACATCTATCAAATCCGCCTATCCATTCTTGGAGTGTTTGCAACATCAATGGTTCATCTGCCCCCCAGTTAGGCAACGTCTGTTCTGTTATTCGAACAAATGGCTCCTTGAGTGATTTATCCACGTTTATCACCTGAGAAGGGAAAGAAAGGAGACATTACTTCGGTATTCGATTGAAGATCGTTTAGGAACGATACATCGTTTTACCAAATAGGTGGCTTCGCGGCCAAACGTATTTCGTATTGCAGGGGTAGATCTCATTATACTCCGCGGGTGATAGTCATTGTTCGGGGAACTTGCTCCACGGATTAAGCGATTAATCCACGGCCCTCGGCTTGAAGATGCTCAAAGGGTGATGTTGACACTCACGCGCAATTAGTTCTAGACATTAATGAAAGATGTTCCCGTGGGAACCTTACAGTGCGATCAACAACATATTCAATAGGAGTGTTCCACCCCTTTCGTCTAAGCATTTTTCATCGAGTAATCATGCCTTGCATCAGACGTTTGGTCATCTGCCTTGCGTCACCACTGTGATGGCCCTCCGGCTCCAAATTGATCGAGCCAAAGATTGAACTCATCGCCAAGGAAATTGCTCGGGTCTTCGGGCCATTGATGTTCAAGTTGGGTATCAACAATTGTTGGGAGCAGATTTCTTTCATCGCCTTCATTGTGAGGGACTGGAGTCTTTGAGCTGGAACCTTCATCATTGCCATGTTGGGGTCGAGACATACATTCCTGAAGAGTATTGATCCAAGTGTCCAGCTCCTTATCAAGGAAATCGCCTGTTCTTTCTAGCCCTTGGTGCCCATATTGGGTGTCGTCGACTGCAGGTGAGGGATTCCTCTCTTTGCTCTCGCCGTGAGCAATTTGATCCCTCGAATTGGGACTTCCTCCGATGACCGGCAGGTTTATATGTGCACTTTCTACCAATGCCAGATCTGCTTCAGGGACAGCATTAATGACTGATTCGCGCTCAAACTGAGGAATCTCTATGTGCTGGAACTGTGGCATATACTCTTGAGGAGTATTGAGATAGCTCGGCGGAGCATTCTGATTTGGGTTAGAGGAGTCGCTGACACGACTGCTAGTCCCGTCATTGCTGAAACACGGTTGGGTGCTCTTGGCTCTCCAATCATCATGGTTGTAACTCTGCCCAGCACTTGAGCTCCAACTGGCTTTATGATGGTTTAACGCTATCCTTCCATCCCTTAGCAATCTCCTATAGTACTTGAGGTGAGACTCAACGTTAATTCTAGAGAGCCCCGGCACATTCATAATCTCGAGTATGCGTAGTGGGCTAGCCGAATCAACTCCCAGTTCTCGAATTGCATCAACAAATTTGGTGTGAAGTTCATAGGTCCAGTAAAACCTTGTTCTCTTATCACCCAAAATATCGTCAATACTTCGGTAGCTATTCTCTACGGGATCTAGTCGTTTCAAAAGTTGTCCAGGGAGGGACTCACCGACTTTGGATTGGCTGGCTGCGACAGCGAGTTCGTCATTGAGAGAACTCCCCCTGTGATGATTCATATCCCATTTCTCAGAGGATGTTGGTGTTGATCCTATGGTGTTGACTTGCTCATGCAGATCTCCGGCGGTATCTGGCTGTGTCGGAAAATGTTGTGGAGAATACGGTAACAGCTGAGTGTTATTCGTCAACAGGGATGGTTCATCGAGGAACACCTCGCCGAGGACAACAGGATTACCACAATTAAGGCAGATGGCCTTGGTCAGAGCTTCCTTATATCTCGCGCTTTCAGCTTGAAGCTTCTCATTCTCCTCCTTCAGGACCAGTAACTCATGGTCTGCGTATTGCTGTTTCACCCGGGTTCGTTTGTTGGCGAACCAAAACTTGACCTTCGAAAGCTCCAATCCTATCTTTCGGCTCAATTCCATTTTCTGTTGTCTGCTTGGAGTGGGGCATTCATTGAAGAAAGCTTCGAGCTCTCGGATTTGGCCTGGAGTGTGGCGTTGTAGTTGCTTCCTTTTCCGACTCCGGTCATCATTGTATACTCCTTCTTCGTAGCTGAAACCTAGAATTTCATCGCTAGAGGAGTCAGTCTCCATGGCTTTCTGGTAGTATTCAGCTCCAGGATCTTCAAAGTCTCCCAGCAGTTCGTGCTCAGAAATGTCCAGGTCGAGCGTTTCTAGCAGATGGGAATAGCTTTTAAACATGATGGATCGGAGTATCTCGGGCTGATCTAGTTCACTCAGCTTTCTCTATTTGCTCTTACGTGTTTGCTCACTCTAGAAATTTTCTCAAGTGATTGTGCGTGTCCTAGAACCCTCCTTCAGGCTGCATATGAAGGCCAGCAAGCAAGCGCTCCTCCCGAGACCTTGTAATTACTCATCGTCTGTATTCCCCTTTCTTTTTCCTCGTGATAGGATCACAAACTCTTTTGCATTGATTCGGTTTCATCAAGTATTGCGCTCATCCCCTAGTTCAGTCTTCAAAGTGGTGGGTCTACAATCTTTCGGCGCCTTTTATGATTTGCTAGGCCCGAGAACGTGGGGAGCAGCGGTGGACCCGCAATTAATGACTCCGTTTAATTCATTTAGCTCCATTAACGCTATGATCTTCTCTCAAGCCCTTTTCATCGTTCAAACGAAAGTGGCATTTTCCCTGTGCATGCTGTTACTCTTCATTTCAGCATCCCGGGCGCTTGGTGAGGAAGGAGTCCGTGGCCACTCAAAATTTTAAAGACCGTCTCTGGTTTCAGACTTAATCTAACAAGGGATCATCACAACTGAGCATGACGATGTTCGTCGATAGCGTTGGTTTTAATATAGAATTAACTATAGTCATTAAAGAAAAATGTTCCCGTAGGAACTTTACAACGGATAAAATGAGTGATCTACTCGTGAACATGTTCTTCTTCCTATGGGTGTTCGTAGTGACCGACCCATCGTGCCCCGAGCCAGGCGCTAGATCACGGCTGTCCAAGCATGCCAGCTTCCCACTGATTGAACAAGGCATCGAGCCCCTCATCGAAGAAATCGTCTGTCGTGGGTTGACCAGCGGCAGGCAGAGCACCAGCCGACTGTTGCTCGAATGGAGGAGTGCGCACTCGCTGTACTTGTGACACGCGCTCTTGAGAAGTGTTGAAATGGCCTCTTGATGCCTGAGCATTACAATGGCGGTTCCCCCTAGCTTTTGAGCTCGAGACGGATTCCTCCCGGTTTAGCTCCGCTCGACGTTGTTTTAATAGCTTTCTGTAGGCAGCAAGGTGATTCCTGACCAGCTCCTTACTAAGCCCCGGTACATTCATGGCCTTAAATATGCGCGTCGGAGTTGCTGAGTCGATCCCCATTTGGTGAACCACGCCTAGGAATCTGGAATGCAGTTCAGGGGGCCAAGCGAACCTCCTCTTATCGTGGCCCAAAAGTGCATCGATGGCTTGACGACTGATTAACTCATCTCCAGCAGGACCCGACCCTATCGAAAATTGTTGTGCATGAGGCTGATATGCTTTGAGCTGGTCGGCGGTAACGTCCAGCTCCTTGAAACTATAACTCCAATCAAAGCGACGCAAATCCCATCCCCCAGGAGGCATTTGTATCATCTTTGTAGGATCATCCTGCTCATGCGTGACTCCGGCAAAATCTGGTTGAGCAGGAGATGCCCCGAGGGAGTAGGGTGGTAAATGAACGTCTTCAATCATCGCGTGAGGCTTATCGGGGAATATCTTATCGAGGGCGACGAGGTTATCGCAATGAGGGCAAACGGTAATATTGAGAGCTTTTTCATACCTCATGTTTTCTGTTCGCAGCTTTTGGTTTTCTTCCTTTAAAATCTCGACCACCTGACGTTTGCGTTGAGCCCTCGATTTGGATCTCCTATTTTGAAACCAAAACTGGATCCTCGACTGATTAATCCCCAACTCCCGACTCAATTCGATTCTCCACTTCTTTTTCATGTAATGGCTTTTACTGAAAAGGGTTTCCAGCATTTGGGTTTCCTCCTGAGAGTATTGGTGATGACGTCTTCTTTTCCCGAGTTGAGCATTGTGGATGTCGTTGTCGTCGTCGCTGTGATCTTGATTTCCGTTGCCAGAAGTGTTGGGCTCCATGGTTTTGGCGTTAGACTTGATCTTGGAATCTTCGAGATCCCTCTGTGGTTCAATTTCTGAGATTTTTGAGTCAGTCGCCTCTAGCAGCTGACAGTAACCTCTTAAATATGTTGGATTGAGAAATGTTTGATTGGTTCTTGCCCACTCAGATCTCTACTCTTTCTTGTATGTTCACTCCCTATAAAGTTTTCTTCGAGTGACTTTGCATGTTCAGGAGACGCTCCTCAAGCATCATTAGGCAAACGTTCCCCCTCAAGACCTTGAATTTCTCGCTTAGCTTTTCAACGTGATGGGACTGCCAAACCCTGTTAGGGCTCTCTTCGATAGTTGCGCTTCCCTCCCACCTAACTCTAATAATGGTGATCCCGACAAATCTTTTACATCTTTTAATTGATGAGCCGAAAATCGCGGACCGAAACGAATCCAATGGTTCTCGTGAGGGGACCTCCTGCTTTACCCCATAACTGGGCTCCACCAGCATCATTACTGAGACCCTTCATCATCCTCGAGTTGCTATAAAATGAGGAATTAATGTATGGAAGGTTAACGTTTTCGCATAATCAGCTTCTTCCTTCTAATCTCTCTGTTAAACTCGTCTTATTCTCAAGCCAACCCAACGCAAATGGCCTCCTCTCCCGTACGCACTTTTTCAACTGATGTCTTGGCCCAGTGGGAAAAGCTTTATAACCTACTGGGTCGCGGTTACGCGCACATAACCGATCATTCTGCAACCGCGGATGAAATCCGTGTCCTGCTCGAGGACTTAGATACCACTTCCCTCGAAGGTACTACGCTGGGGAGGGAATATAGAACTTTCCCGACCCTCTTTGCACACTCCTTAGAGGCCTACCGTGTTGCTGATCGGGAGGTTCTCGTGGCTCGCGTCTTGCGGGCTCGTTACCAGGATCGGTCTGATCATTTGGTGCTGACCAACTATTTGGCCGATAGTCACAAAAAGGCCGTCGAGTTTGCCAATGAGAGGGTCGCGACGTTGCTTCGCGAGAGGAGAAAACTGGTGGATTAATTGGCCCTATCCCTGACCGCTGGCGAGCACGACCGCCACAATGTCCTATTGAGGCTGCAAAGCGACTGGCAGGAAGAACGGCTTGACAAAATAACCGCAGACATAGCTCACGGGAATGGATTAGTTCGGGACTTGGAAATAATCACCGAAGAACACGAGGTCAAGGTCACTGAGGTTAAGGGAGAATGCAGAAACCTTTTCCTCAAGCTCGCGGACCAGGACATGCGGAGTCGTGAGTACGGGCAGAGCATTAACAACATGGAGGGTCAGTTGGGCTCCTTTGTGTCGTTAATTAGGGCTCACTTTGGCTTTACTTTTCCGCCCCGAATTGTATGACCTGCTTCTGAAAACCCTCCGCTGAGCAAAATAAATGAAAGTTCTTGTGTGTGTGTTTTAACTTCTGTATGGTTCATTTCTTCGAGCATCCGAACATCTTCGACTTGGGTGAGCCGAACCATAATATCAATAAGCCGAGCAAATATGTCCTGATTTTATAACTCGCTCATGATCAGATGAGATAATAGCCTTAGACTTGTCCAGGAAAAGATTTCTCTCTATTACCTATTTTTTTACCTGCAAATAAAAAGACAGAATCAGAAGGGATAATTTGAAAAAGAAATCAAAAACCCCTTTCAATCCTATGCTTGCCCATGATTAATAAGGACAAGAACTTTTACAAGGGTTTTAATCTTGCGCGAAAATTTTTTATCAATATTCCTCGAAAGAAAGCATACTATTGAAAGGAATGTAATTCACAATAATCGCTTTTGATCAATTTCGAGAGGAACGAATTACTCAAAAGTGCGAGGCATAATAACGTGTTTTAAATTTAATTGAAGATACGGCATCCAAATCAAGGCCGTTTTGTTAAGAACGCGAGTAATTTGGACATCTATCTCGTCATTAAATTCAAAACAACGCCGATGTTCGTGGATTACCAGCGACGTAAAACATGCATGGACCAATTCAAGTGTATAATTCCTTCTAGCGAAATTGGGGTTGGATTACCCTACACGACCAAAAAGGTCGTGCAGGATTTCCAATTTTAATTTCCTCTAAAGGAATTATAAACTTGACTTGGGAGTATTCGAATGATTAGAAAAAATGCCACTATCACATTCCCATGACCTGTCAAAAGAAAAGCAACCAAGTTCCATCTAAATGTATACACCAATAGATCCCTAATACAATCACTCTAAGGGGTGAGATAGAGAAAGCCTCGATAAAAATAAACCCTATACAAGAGGACTAGTAATGGAAAATTAAACAAAGGAATGTGATCCTAACGTTTAAGGATGCCCCAAGCTCGATCTGTGACTTCCGGATCACTTGCCCCAACTCGTCATCTTCATTGGACGATATCTCAATAATGTCCATAGTAGGCTCCTTTGTTGCTCACTCGGTGCTTGTCATGGGATATCATCCTCTTCGTCTTCTATCAAGGACGTTTGGGAAAAACACACACATCTATCCTTGAAATGGCATTTAATCTAATCACCAGAATGCAATGAATGAAATGCCTATATTTATATGAACTGTAATAGATTCGAGGTATAGAGAGTCTTACCAACCAAACTCGTCGACTTATGTGCGGTTTTAGGTGTACCAACCGCCCAAAGACATGCGCATGAAACAAGTGATGGTAAACTTCTAAAAATCAGAGGGTTTGGCACCTAAGGTTAAGGTTCCCACCTCGAGTTCTGGGAAGAGCCGATTCCATTGCACAGCTATCGTTGCGTTGGGACTCGATCCATAGTTCGAAGTGAGCGGAATTGAAAAGTGGATTACCCCGTGTTTTTCCTCACGGAGATTCCATTTTCAATTCCTTCTATTGTGTTCCTAAAGGCGGCGCCCGGGGTTTTAGGCGCGGTTGTGTGTGTCCATGTGTCGTGATCATCGCGATGCAAGTCATGCACAACAGTTTATCAATCAGCGCTTCAAATCATCCACACAACATACATTCCTACGCCAACCTGCATAAGACAATGTTAATCACGGACTACACCCCTTGTCACTCCAATCTGCAAAAACATATAACACCTATCATAAGCGGACTTACCTCACCTTCAAGAGCGCCTGCATGGTTAGAAAAATCACTCAGCGTTTTAATTACGGCCTAAGTCCACTTGAGGTCTAGAACCATAGGTTCCAGAACAAAGTCCCCAGCGGAGTCGCCAGCTGTCGCGACCCGTCCGGAAGCGGACGCGGCTAATGGATTACCGATCGCGGGCCCTTTGATCGGCGCGGGCTCTCCCAGGCCCATACCAAATCGCGACGGGAGTATTTTTCAGAAGGATTCGACAATAAGAGTCGATCGCTTTCGACCTTCGGTGTGGTCGTGGTGGCATGTGCAACTTGTGCATGCATTTGGAGTCGCCACCGGTCTTTCTTGGAGGGTAGACCGGAAACCTTACTGACCGATTGGGAGAGGTCGATCAGTTCTGCGGAACCAGAGATTTTGGGTTCGGGGACTTGGTTACGTCGGTGTCATTACCAACGCCCTTTCGGTACCCTACGCGAGTGATTTTCCTAGCTAAGAGTTCATGCAGGCGCAATTTTAGGTGAGGTAGGCTTAATTCAGGATTTCATACAGATTGGAAGACTGTCCCTATCAATCACAATCAATTTAAATGAAAGCGCAATCAAGTACATAAATAAATCACTTCAATGCACACCAATTCACATCACATGGCCTCCTAGTATAGCCATAAGGGTTTAGGGAAGGCGTGATTTAGGACCGAGGTAAAATGGGAAGATTTGGAGGCGATTTAGCCCGAAGGGCAAAATCGTCAATTTTTGGAAGACGGTTCGCCCAAAGGGCGAAATCGTCATTTTTAAGAATGATCGGGTTCAAAACACCCGGGATGAGTCTTGGCCAATTGATTGTGGCCATTTCCTATTTTTTTGGGATTTTTCTAGAATTTTTAGAATTTTTTTGGAAGACGGTTTGCCGGAAGGGCAAAACCGTCATTTTTGGAAAGACCGGGGGTCGAAAGACCCGAAACAGGTCATGGCCAGTTGAATGTGACCATTTCCTATTTTTTGGGATTTTTCTAGAATTTTTAGAATTTTTTGGAAGACGGTTTGCCGGAAGGGCAAAACCGTCATTTTTGGAAAGACCGGGGGTCGAAAGACCCGAAACAGGTCATGGCCAGTTGAATGTGACCATTTCCTATTTTCTGGAATTTTTTATAATTTTTCTGAATTTTCCGAATTTTTTTGAATTTTTTATGATTTTCCATTTTTTATTGAATTTATTGATTTTTTTTATTATTATTACTGATTTTATTTATTTATTTATTTTTTTAAAAGAATAAATTATCCGGACCGGGTCGGATGACCCGGCCCACGCCCAGATCCGCGACCCACGAACCGACCCGCCTCCTCCACGATCAAAACGGCGTCGTTTCACGGACTGAGAATGGACGTATCAGATCGAGCCACGTGGCATCTTCTAGACCGTCGGATTATTATGACCGTTGACAGTTGACCGTTGACCGTTTGACCGTTGACCGTTTGACCGCCGGCGACTTCGCCGGAGAAGACGATGAACAGTGTTTTCTCCGGCCAAAGTCGCCGGAACCTCGCCGGAGGACCTCAAACCGACGTGAAAATAACCATTTTAAATCCCGATTTCGATACCTTTCAACCCCTCACAAACTCTACATCGATATTTGACGAAAATATGTCGAAAACGACGTCGGGAACATGCCGGAGAAATACCCACAGGTCCGGCACCGGCGACGATTTACAGATTTTTTATTTTCCGTTCAAGCTCAACTTCAAACACTCAAAGGGCATCTAATGGCTACTAGGAAACTTACTTGAGGTCTCCTGGTGCTCGACTACCGCTCGGAATCCCCCGTCGGAGCCCTGATCCAAGTCACGGCCGGTGGAGCTCCGAACGCCATTTCATCGCATTTCACGGTTCGGGGGTTGTCAAGGGCAGACGAAGCTCCGGTAGCAATTCCTGAAGCTCGAGGATCCTCCATTTTCGCCTACCTCCCTCTCGAAAACCACCCTTTTTTTCTCATGCCGAACTCCTCCCCTGTTTCAGCTTTCTTCGCCCCCCACCATCAACACTGAGCTCCTTCCTTTTTGCCATGGCCGACCGCCTTTCCGCCTTCTTCGACCACCCCCCTTTGTCCCCCATGTTCGACATCTATTTAACAAAGTAGACGCCCCCACCTTCGATGCCATCCCCTCTCTGTTTTCCCCCCTTTTTTTTGTTTTTGGTCTGTGTGCGTGCGGGTCTGCAACTGAGTTGCAGACCCGGTTCGGACCGGGTCGGGCGGGTCTGACCCGACCGGCCCGGTTCGACTCTCCTCATCTAATTGAGCCCCAAATTAACATATTTTCATGAAATTGATGGCAAAATCGGACTCCTTGACATGTTTTCTATCAAATAAGCGTATTTTCGCGAATCAATTGATTGAAATTTAGTGAAAACCCCAAATTGTCCCTAGGATCCGAAATTGATTTTTGTTAAATTGAGGGCCCAAACGACTGAATTAGTCAAAATTGAGGCCACCAATGTATTTGTCATGATGAAAAATATAGGGTGGAGGTGTTTAATTTGAATGGGTATGCCCGCATGCAATTTAATTTCGAAAATTGTGAAACCGGGGACTAAATTGAAAGATTTTTGTGCAATTAAGCCCTTTTGTTCAAAATTGATCAAATTGGAGGGCAAATTGACCCAATTGCACTTCGAGACTTTAGAATTCAACGTCATAGCTTATGAAAAGTGAGAATTGAAAATTAAAAGACTCGAAAATGAAATTTTTTTACTCGGTTCGGGTTTATGTTTGTGAAGGAACATAGTGACCCGAGCCGAATTTTCAAGATTTAAGGTGACACACTTGAAGAGGAAATTAAAACAAAATTATTAAATATTTTTGTGTATTTTTATGACCACGAATGGTATTTTTCTGATTTTTTTTGGGTATTTTTATAATTAAATAAATTCGAAAAATTATTAAAAATTACGAAAAATATTTTTTGTTCAAAATTGGTTCCTAAGGCTAGGCCAAGGCTTCCAAAGTTGATTTTATGATTTTATGACCTTTTTTTTGATATTTTTAATTAATTTAAAAGAAAAAAAAATCACAATAATAAATGGTCAAAAATCAGGTGTCAACAGTTGCCTCGCCACCGTCGATGACCACAGGTTAGTTTAAGATGTCCTTGAAAATTTCCAATTGGTTTCACGATTTTTGGAGGTCCGGTTAATTTATGAAAATTTTTGGAAGAAAAGCGGACGGATTCTGAGCTAACTGAGAGAAGGCCATGGTTCACCCTCTTAGAAATTCCAAATAACCTCAAAATTTTTGTGAGAGCTTCATAACATCTAATACTCATGTCGGATGAGCTTTGGTCTCAACTTTGGTGGTGTTAAAATTGGTTTTCATGGCTGATTGTGGGTGGTTAAAATCGGACAGATTTTGACCGTGGAGAGTCGTGAAGAAACCGAGCTGTTCGAAGGTTTGGTGGAGTTATTTCGCAACGAAACTCTTAGTGAGCTTCCTAAACTTGTATATTGAGGTAATGGCAAGTTGATTTTGTGAGGAATTGGAGTTTAGAAATGATTAAGGGTTGTTTGAAGTGAAAAACGTGATAAGCCGACCAATCTGTCTTTAACGCGCACTGATTTTGAATTGGGTCCTTCTAAGTCGTCCAGTATCCAAATTGAGCTCCGTTTTTGTCCACGCGTCTGTAAGATCTTGAAGTTTAAGACCATTTAATTTTTTTCCCAAAAATTCAGTGTAAAAAGTATAATTTTCTTGAGAATGAACCTGGTTGTGGGGGCTCAAATTGGGCATTTTTGGTAAATTGAGACTCTGGATGACTTGCCTTGATAGAACGACAATTGACATGATTAGGAGCATCAAATTAACACTGTGATGACCTAAGAATAAGGTTTTATCGGTGTTGTTAAGGAATTGACGCGATAGGAATGAGAAATAATCGAGTTTCGATGTGGTTTTCCCGGGCACGCCGTGAGAGCCATGTTTGGCCGTGAGTTTGCTGAGCTAGGTAGCTCATTGAGATGGAATATGCTAGCTTGCTTCATGAGGTAAGTGTCCATTAAACCTCTACTATGACGTTAGGACACTATTGGATGTGTTTGATTGATGATTTAATCAATGAATGGATTGACTGAACTTTGATTTATGATGACCGAATATGAGTGTGTGATGATTTGGCTAGAATGCCTACATGATTTCGGTTGTGGTGAGGATTGACTTGGTTGTGTGATGTCTTCAATATAATTGCCTATGTTTTATGAATGGGCTATAGTGCCCCAGCGATCAATTGGCTTGGTGCCCCAGAGATCGCATTGGCTTGATGCCCTGAGATATCAATTGGCTTGAATGCCCTGTGTGAATGCATCGTAATTGGCCAGAGTGCCCTAATGCTGTTGAATTGGCCAGAGAGCCCTTGTGAACTTGAAATGGCCAGAGAGCCCTTGTGCATCGTAATTGGCCAGAGAGCCCTTGTGCATCGTAATTGGCCAGAGTGCCCTGATGTTGTGAATCAATATGGCCAGAGAGCCCCTGTGAACTTAAAAAGGCTAGAGAGCCCTTGTGCATCGTAATTGGCCAGAGAGCCCTGATGCAAATAATTGGTCAGAGTGCCCCTGAGAAATACATCGCGGCCTAGGAGCCCTTGGCGATGAGTGCATTATGTGTCATTGAGATGACTTCTGAAGTTGTGTGTTTAATTATATGCTAAGGTGTGGAGCTTGATTCCATTAAGTTGTGTTATGTGATATTTGAATGCCATTACAATGCTTTGTTGAGATTCTGTATTTACTTCATGGTGTGATCTGGGAGGACTGGCGGTCTGGTCTAGGTTTAGGGTTTACTTACAGAGATTTATATCACCCCGTTGGAGATTAACATTTTTCAGGTCCCAAGCGATGAGACGACAAGTTTGTCAGGTTGAGTATTCGAAGATGGAATTACAGGATATGGATTCACATTTTGTAATATTAAAGATTGTCCTTTTGATTTATGGATTAGGAATTGAACTTGGTATTTGATTAATGTGACCTTGATGTACCATGTTCCTGTCCCAAGTCATCTTGTTGTATTGATGAGGGGAGTTGTTTCTCGCTTCCATAGTTTTAATGATTTGTGAAGCTTGATGGCCGATGAGTCCTGGGCAGCTGTAATTGAGATGGCAAGGCCTTGGTGGGATGTTCGCGGACTAATCAAGTTCGGGGTGTGACAAAATGGCACTACATAGAAGTGGTGACATAACTAGGGATATAAAGTAGGGTTTAAGGGAGACAAGGGACTTAATCAAAAAGACATATCTAGTTCAGTCACGACACACCTATCCTAAAGGGTGTCCCAAAAGTTAGGTGCTACAGTTACACCTAAAGGTCAAGCTCACTATCTGTCGAGAAATTCTCGTCAGCTACAGGGTTGTACTCTACAGAAGCATCTGACTCTAAGTCCACGAGAAACTCTTCATCAGGGACAGATTCTGTATCCACTGGCGCATCGAACTCATCCGCACTCATCTCCGGCTCGGACTCGGAGTCCAATGGGGCTTCAAGCTCTTCTTCCAGCTCTCGTTCCAACTCAGACTCAGTAGGTTCTACAGTTCTTCAGCATCGGAGGGCTCTACAACCTCGGTAGGCTCCGGATGCTCTCAGGCTTGGCTTCCGGATGGAATACTTCGCCATCAGGGGGTGTGGCGTTGCACCATCCAGGGATCACGCTCCGGGGTACATCGAAGCTCCTCAATGGTCTGTACGTCACATCCACATTCCGATAGAACCATGCCTCAAAATAGTGCGACTCCCAATCGTCATCTCCCTCGTCCACCCATACTATGTTCCCATTCCTAATGTAGGCCCTACTTGGACCTACAGGGTACTCGGTAACCGACTTCTGGATATCCATCGACTCCCCAAAACGTTTCGGTGGCATAGGTTTGGGGTCTGAAAAAGTTGAGCCGACAACGTGATGAGAATAAATCTCAATAAGCTAATCATAAACCCAAATTAGGCCATTAGTATCTCCAGACGCTTTTGAAAACATGTGGTATCCAAATAATAGAATTTTAAGGCAATTGTCACATTATGAACTAGTTAAGGCATATATTGCATACAATTCTCAATTCAATGCTAAACTTCGTACTTTGGCACTTAATAACTCATGACATAAATGATAGCTTTATACTCATTGTAATTTTCCACTTTCAAAGGCTAGGCCCGCGTATCGACGCCTCAGGCTTGATCAATTAACGAACCCGCGTTATCACGCCTCAGGTTTTTAATGCCATCTTTTTAAGACTCGCGTTAGTACGCCTCAAGTCGATCCCGCGTCTAACACCTCAGGATAGGTTTTAAACCTCGCGTCTACGCATCGGGATATGGTGTTATCACCAATTTCACCAAATAACCCAAAAATGAATAGCCTTGGCCGAATAGCTTTAGGATTTAAACTCAATCATTCAATGAAGTTTGGTACTTTGATTAGTCACGGCCAAACATAACCTCCCATAACAATCAATCCCACTACTTAATCCACAACTCCAAATTATAACCAAGAGGTATTAGGGGACAATCAACATTTAGTAAGCAAGTCACATACACTTGTCATGGTCGAACACTCATAGGGTTCAATTAGGAATTTTATCAACTCAATCGAGTGATTTCAAGCTATACAACACTTCTAGGCAATTCGGCCCCCAAGGGTCAATCTCAAACGAACCCTTGACATCACAAATCATCATAGGTTTAATAATTTCATGCTCTAGGACATACAAATCATAACCGGTCCTCAAAGTCAGATTCGGCCTTTAAGAATTCTTCGGAGGTTCAACCATGAAAGTCATTCAATAACGCTTCAAACTCATCCTTCAATATCTTAACTTCCTAGGAAAGGTTTAGAACTAACTTACCAAGCCAAAGTGCTAGTGTAACCGATTGAGGAAGCGACGCAAGGTCACGGTTCGGTCTGGTCCGGGGAGAATGGCTTCGGTTCATGCAAGAACATGCCAAGTCAGCCATGGTTTCCTCTTCAAACTACTCTAAACTTCCTTCAATAACTAAATGACACATAGGTTCAGATCTAAAGGAGGCTTACCAAGGAAAATGAGCTAGTGAAGCTCACCAATCAAGCTCGAAGATCGGCGATGGAGCGGCGTAGAAGGACGGCGTCGTCGGTGGCCGAGAGAGAGAAAAGAGAGAATTTGAGAGAAGGAGAAGGGGAGAGGGTGGTCTGGTGGTGTTGGCCGAAAATGAGGGGGAGGAAGGGAAGAAGAAGGTCTTGAGTTGTCCCCAAAAATTCAAACCCAATGGGGACCCCTACCTATGCAAGTTAGACTAGGTTTATGGTTAAGTGATTTAAGGAGGATGTCTTTTGTTCTAAACCTCTCAAATGGACCCCTGCCCATTTTTGTCTCTTTCCCATAATTGAAGAGGTTAAATGACAACAATGCCCTTGCATTTTCGGCTGAAGATGGGGATGGCAAAAATCCATTTTGCCCTTGCTTATTTCTAAAGGAACTAATAGAATCCTAAGGGTAAAAGGGTAATTTCCACTTTCCTAATTTCCTACGGGGCGAAACATAATCTTATTGGTTCTCGATGAGGTGACGTCCAATTAATTACTATTGGAATCCTCGAATGTCCGACCTCCAATCTCGAGATCCAATTCATGGCCAAATTCAGTCGTTTGTCAATCCAGCGTATCTCAAACTAACAGGCGGCTCTTAGAAGTTACGCGTATCGACCCACGATTAATGTCACGTTAAGAGTTATTTAAGCCATGGCGACTTTGGTTGTCATGTAATTGCGAGAGTCAATCACTAGTTCCGAAGGTTGCGATCGTTAGGAATCGATTTAGGTTAATTCGCAAATCATGATATGGTCATATGGAATCACCCATGAACCAATAGCATGATGCTAGCAAATTGTTCTAGAACCATTCTTAGATCGACCTTTAGTGGTCCAAAATATTTCCTCGGCAATCCTTATGGTAAAAGTACCGACTCATGGTCGAGTTCTTTAGTCCACGTACTTAAATCATATTTAGTTATTCCCCTTTGGTTAGTCGACTCAAGATAGATCAGTTCTGAGTGAGCTTTACTGAAATACATTGATATGCATTCATTCATTCATTCATTCATAAGCTTCGAGATAGGGTCGGAATTCATAATGTTACATCCATGCAAAATTACACAATACAAGTATCAGAAAGATACTTTTAGATATCTATGATCAATATTGCAAAAGAGGGAGAGATTAATGAGGATGTAAGCCATAAAATCAGAGCAAGTTGGATAAAATGGCATAGTGCATCAGGATTTTTGTGTGATCGCAAAATTCCTCTTAGGTTAAAAGGTAAATTTTATAAAACAGCAGTATGACCTGCCATGTTATACGAAGCTGAATGTTGGCTAGCACAAAGGCAACATGAGCATAAAATGGGAGTAGCAAAAATGAGAATGTTAAGGTGGATGTGTGGTCATACAAGAATGGATAAAATAAGGAATAAATATACTCGACGAATAATTGAAGTGGAGCCAGTGGCAGAAAAGATGAGAGAACATAGATTGAGATGGTTTGGACATATTCTCCAAAGGCCCCTAGATGCTCCGGTAAGAATAGAAGTTTGCTACCAAGAGTATAACATGAAGAAAGGAAGTGGTTGGCTAAAACTTACTTGGGAGAAAGTAATAAAACAAGATTTAATGAAGTGGGAAATATATTGACGTACGGTTTGTCTTAGGACGGAATGGATGAAGGCTATTAGTATTGTAAATGAGCGGAATTCCCATGTTCCTGATTGTCTTTTTAAGTTATTTCCCTATGTGTGTGTGTATTTATCTTTGTTTATTTACTTGTACATATTTATCATTTTTTCCTTGATTGGTCTTACTTTTATTTTGTGAATTTTTGGGATTTATCGACTGTCGACCCCAACTAGTTTGAGATAAATGTGTTGTTGATATTGATATTGACAATTCACATGTTTCCTGACTAAAATTCATTTAAGATATGATCTTCTAATAAATTACGTGAATTGATTGTTTAATTTCAAAAGGTTTTGTTATTATTACCATTACAACGCTACTTTTAAGGATTGAACCTCGGTCGTCTATGGATCCTTTTCATTCCCTATACCACCACGTCGAGGCGCTGACAGTGTCATATAGTGTTCTTTCTTTTTATTTATCTTACCTAGCACATCATTTTATCTTTGTTATATTGCCATTTGAGATTATGGACACCTGATTTTTTATTAATCTTTTTCCTTTTATTTTTGAAAAATTCATAAAAAAATCCATAAAAATTTGAAAAAATTATAAAATCAACTTTGATAGCCTTGGCCAAGTCTAAAGAACCATTTTGACTAAAAATAATTTTTCATATTTTTCGTATTTTTTAGTATTTTTGGAAAATAGAAAAATATAAGGAAAATCTAGAAAAATCTAGAAAAATAGCTGGAAGTCACAAAAATATAGAAAAAATATATTTTTTTTTTATTTTAATTTTATTTTAATTTTGACCTCATGAAAAGTCAAAATTCAAGTTTAATTTTGTGTGTTCATTTGTTACACATAGGGTTGAATTTGGCAAAAAAAATGTTGTGAGTCTTTTAATTTGTAATGTCTGCATTTTTAGATTCTTGACATTCAAATTGATTGCCATGCATTGCAACTTAGTCCAATTGTTCACTAAAATTGCATGATTGCATGAATTGGATAAAATTACACACTTTTATTGCAATTTAGTCCATGTATTTGAAATTACTTTTAATATAAGGATTGACGTGAGGAAGTAAGACCTCTCCCTTATGTTTTTCACCTCTCTGGATCGATTAATGGGGTTAGTTTGGTCCAGTTTGGCCATTTAGGGCTTCAATTTGGAGAAATTCATAATCGGATCTTTAGATCAATGTGGGGTTTTCATGCAATTCCAATCGCGTTTTTCATGAAAAATACATTTCTAAAGAGAAGTCATATTGAGAAAGCCATTGGTAAGTTCAATTTAGAGTTTTACGTGATCAAAAATATAATTTATGATAAATTTATATCAATTTAGTGTTTTTTATGATATTAACCTTTTTGACATCATGTTAGACTTGGAGAGGGATTTTTGAAAGTTTTTGTACTACAATGGGATGAGACTGCCCTTCAGATAAACACTCACCTCCATATTCTTTAGGGCAAGTGATGAGTGTAAACTAAAATAAAAATAAATAATGGAAAAAGATTGAACACGTATATCTAGGAAATGTCGATATGCGTCCATCATTTTGCAGCTCAGGGATCTTTAACAGTGACATACATGGATATCTTCAAGGAAAGATAATTGAAATTTTTATAACGAGCAATATCAATCGTACTGTGAAATTCATGGCGGAGTCGATTATATTATAATGTACTTTCTCTACTATAATCATTTTGATCGCACTCATCCCATCGGTGTGAAATTAAACCTACGGAAGATTTCTCAATCTTGTCTTGAACAATCATCTTCTGAAACATGGTTTTTGAGAAAAAAGGCGTCAAAATAGCAAACAATCAAATGAAAATCGAATCGAATCGAGTGACTCAGTGCCTCATAGCAAATATTTGGCAACAACTTACATCTTTATGCATTTGGTACTTTTCCCATACTCGCTTCAAACTCTCAGCAAAATCTCAACCCCATCATCAATCGTTAATCCCTCTTTTCAAGCACTCTCTCTCCGCAAGAATTTACCAAACAGAGAGCATCAACACCAACCTTGAGGCCACCTATTCCGAGGGTCCCATCGGGGCAACCACCTCTTCTTCTTCTGGTTACTGCTCTCATTAGCACCACCATTTGATCCCAAGCGAATCTCGGCCTTCGGATCCTTCCTCGGCCCAATCATAAGCTTTGACAAGAGCCCCCGGCGGGCCGCCCTTCGCAGGCCAGGGTGACCGGGCGGGTACTCTTGGCCTGCCATCAATCCGATAGGCCGAGGGAGATAGCTGAAGATGTCGCCATCCTCGTCGCGGCCCACGACCGGGAAGATCTCATCGCGGGAGCGGATCGAGTTGAGATTCAAGTACTTCTGCTCGAGGGACTGCTTGGGCACATTCCTTGCCAACAGTGGAGATGCTCCGCCCCAGTTGTTGGTGCCGAGCGATGGGTGCTGCGGTGTTCTAAACTCTCCCAATTCCAATTGGTGATGCCTCATCTCTCTCTCTCTCTCTCTCTCTCTCTCTCTCTCTCTCTCTAAGATGGTATTAGAGAATGGTTGGGTTGAAATTGTTGGTTGGAGTGTTTCGTTTGTGGAATTGGAAGCGTGATGAATCAAGAATATAATGATTGAAAAAGATTCATTGGAATTGGCTTCATATAGTTTGAAACCTTATGTTAAAATTAAATAATCTTTTTGGTGGTTTTCTTTTATCATAGAACAAGAGTTGTGGTTTCTTGGGGGTGTCACAATAATTAAATAACATACGATACTAGGGATGTAAAATGTGACCGATGTAGACATAAACACTTTTTTCAAGGAAGAAGTGTCAAAAAAGTCCAAAACCTATTGCATTAGTATCAATTTAGTCATAAACATTTTCTTGTGTCAATTCAGTCCTAAACCTTTTGCATTGGTGCCAGTTAAATCATAAACATTTTATTGATGCTAATTCAATCTTAAACATTTTGCATTGGTGCCAATTTAGTCCTAAATCATTTATATTAATGCCAATTGAATTAATCCAGCTAATTTTGATAAAAAAAAATGACTGATGTGGACATCAATTGTCTTACGTGGCACGACAAACACTGACTTGGATATATTTTTAATATTATTCTACCACGTTAGCTCAAGCCGTGCCACGTAGAACAATTGATGTTCGCGCTAACGATTTTCGGATTGATCGAATTGACTCAATTGGCATAAATACAAAATACTTAGGACTAAATTGGCACTAATGCAAGAGGTTTAGGACTGAATTGACATCAATAAAAGATTTATGACTAAATTGACACAAATACAAAAGGTTTATGATTGAATTGACATCAAAAAAAGGTTTAAGATTGAATTGACACTAATGCAATATGTTTAGGACTTTTTTGACACTTTTCCTTGTTTTAAAATGTTTATATGGTCTTATAGGTTTGCGAAAACCCAAAATTTTTCACCAGATCTAGCCACAATTTCTGCGGTCCTTTAGGGAATTTGGAAAGCAAGAAATAAAGCTGTTTTCAAGAACAAGAAGCCTGATCCCGATGCTATTGTGGAGAAAGCATTAATTACCTTACATTGTTTTCAAAAATGGAGCTCACCAGTTTCTGAATCGAAATCAAGAGAAGGAATACCATCGACTACCTAGAAGGCTTTTAAAAACCAAACCTTTAAGGTCAACGTTGATGGAGCTTTCTTACCCGATTCAAGGGAAGGTTCTGTTGCTTGGCTATGTCGCGATTCAACGGGCCGGTTGCTAAACGGAGGGGCGAAGACGGTGGCTGCATCGTCGACTCTCATGGTAGAAGCCTTCACCTTTAGTCGAAGCTATGAGGTGCAACCTCTCTCTCCAATATGACGAAGTCGAAGCCCCAAATTTTGCAGGTCTGTCGCAGTTTGATGAAGTAGAGATACAGATAGACTGTAAGGTCCTTGTGGAAGCTCTTTCATGCTCATTTACAATCTCATGGGAAATTCACGTGCCAGTTAAAATATGCAAGGATATTTTAGGTCTTTTCTCAAATGTCGGGTAACCTATGTATCGAGAGAAACCAACCAGATTGCAGATTAGGTAGCCAAAACTCATAGTAAAAATGTATCACCTCATGGTTGGGTTTCCTCTCCCCCTTTTGCTCTTTGGGATTTACTCTGTACTGAAGCCCATCTCTCCGGCTTGACTGCTTTGAGTTAGCTTGAAAAGTTTATTATGGCAAAAAAAAAAAGGGTTCATATGGTCTCAAAATCTGGAGAAATTTATTTATTAATGGTGAGTTTAAAACCACGACATATCTACTTTCTTGGTTGGCGCCTTTCGTATCGTGGATAAAAGCGTCTAAATTGACTGTTGCATTTAATTTTTTTTTTTGCATAGTCACAATTCTGCGACTCGAAGTTTCTCTCTAGACATCGAAAGAATACAGCGAAGTGGAATATTTGTATGATCTCATTGAACTGTTCGTAAGGGAACCTTTTTTTAACTTTCTCGTTCTGTGGAAGGGCCAACATTGAAAAAGAAAGCAAATTCATTAAATGTTTGTGCCATATAAGATTGAAGGGATCAGAATTCGACCGAGGTTGTCAAATGATTCTGACTATTCAGGAAAATCAGTAGGAATCTTTAGACAGAAAGGGAAGTCAAATTATACAGTGACTCGATGATTGGTAAAGATAATGATTAGAGGCTATAATCATTAGGTGTCCGTTTATTTCGAAAAAAAAAACGATTTAAAAAATATTTTTCTTAAAAATTGTCGTTTGTCTCACTGAAAATAAATAGCCCATTGTGTTTTCATTATCAACAATAATTTATGACTAAATATTTTTCATGGACAATAATTTTTTTTTGTTTATTCATTTAATAAGCGATATAATATATTGTTTTTAGAAAAATGTTTGTAAATCCATTCTTTTTCGCGAATTAGTAGAACATCGTGCTATAGCAAGGAAAAATCTATATATATATGGTGATTCCATGATATAGGATGTTATTGGATTGACTTGCTAATATGAAAACTTTTAAATCATCCATAGTTGGAATTTAAATCACTGTACAACAGCCAAATATCTCGTCCCAATAAGGCAATAAATTACCTTGAGACTTTGTAGTGATGTACGAGACAAAAAATATGGATACATGCATATATACCATTTTCGTTAGAATTATGTTGAAAAGTTTTGGTGTTATTTTGAGGCCTAATACAAAAAAAAACCTCCAACTTTAGCAGTCGTGACAATTATATCCAAAACTTTTTTTATCTCATAAAAAACCTCAAACTTTTACAATTATCCTAATTATGCCCCAAACTTTTACTTTGTCTCAATTTTACAAGTCTAGTATAAAAAAAACTCTTAACTTTAACATATGTCCCAATTATATCCAGAACTTTTTTTTGTCTCATAAAAAACTTCAAAACTTTTACTTTTATCCAAATTCTACCACCGTTAGTCTTTAATCCATAATCACCATTAGTTAATCCTATGTGGCTCGAGCTTTCTCTCCAAAATTTTCAATGAATCTTCGCAATTTAGAAACAATAGATTTCAGGGACAACGAGATTTTAGATCGTTAGTCCAAATATCTCCATATCATGCAATTTTTGGGGCTGTTGAATGCCTAAAAGAAAATGAAACGTGCCTTTTTGAGTGACTCTGTATCTCCCGGCAATATGTAGGGGAAGCAAACAACAGAAGAGAAGGTCAGGGATTTTTTCATGTCAGTTTTGCTAAGATATAATTCATTAACAACGTGAAAATGCCATGTAGGTTTAATTAACGGTAATTATGAACGGAAGGCTAACGGTGGTAGAATTGAGACAAAAGTAACAGTTGGAGGTTTTTTATGAGACAAAAAAAGTTTTGAATATAATTGAGACATTTTAAAGTTGATGTTTTTTTTATACTAGACTGGTAAAATTGGGACAAAAATAAAAGTTTTGTATAGAATTGGGGTAAATATAAAAGTTTGAGGTTTTTTATGAGACAAAAAAAAGTTTTGATTAAAAAAAATGGATATAATTATCACAAATGCTAAAGTTTTTTTTGTTTTTTTTTCAAATTGGACCGTAATTTTGATAGAATCGTGAGATTATGTGATATAGTGTTGCATCAGTTTCATTATAACTAGAAAAGCTAACGTGGTATAATAGGGCCTTTTTTTTTTCCCGCGGGGGGGGGGGGGGGGGGGGGTCAAAATAATATGCCTATTTTAGTTACAATTTTTTATAGGAAAATAATGGAAAAAATTATCAAAAAAAGTCATAAACTTATTGATGCCAATTCAGTCCTAAATATTTTTTATGCCAATTCAGTCATAAATCTTTTATATTTATGCCAATTCATACCATTTGATAGGCCTAAACTAACGTGGCAAATTTTTAATATTGTTTAATTATTTTTAATGATTTTTTTCTATCATTTTTCTATTTTTTCCGATTTGGGCCTTCGCGCTAATCTGGGGAAAAGTGTCAAAAAAGTTCTAAACCCACTGCTTTAGTGTCAATTTAGTCATAAACCTTTTATTGGTGCCAATTCAGTCCTAAACCTTTTGCATTAATGCCAATTTAATCCTAAATATTTTGTATTTATGTCAATTGAGTTAATTCAATCAATTTTAATCTGAAATCGTTGGCGTGGACGTCAATTCTCCTACGTGGTACGGCTGGTGCTAACATTGATATTTTTTTGAAATTTTAAAAATATTTTTTTAAAAAACCAAAAAAATCCTTAAAATTTATTTAAAATATTAAAATAATATTAAAAATTATCCAAGTCAGCACTAAATGTGCCACGTAGGAAAATTGACGTCCACGCCAGCGATTTTCGACCAAAATTGACTGAATTGATTCAATTGGTATAAATACAAAATATTTAGGACTAAATTGGCACTAATGCAAAAGGTTTATGACTGAATTGGCACAAATAAAATGTTTAGGATTGTATTGGCACCGCCTTAGGATTAAATTAACACCAAAAAATGTTTATGACTAAATTGGCACTAATGCAATAGGTTTAGGCTTTTTTACACTTATCCCCGCTAATTTGGGCGAGGGTTGCGGGCCCTTGCCCAACAGCCACTCCCTATGGATTAGGAGAGGTCGCTAGCCAAAACCTAAAAGAAAGAAAGAAAAATAATAATTAAAAATAACTACTAACAATAAAGTATTATTTAAAATTTGCCACGCCATCATCGACAACATCATGTCATCTTCGGCCTATAAAATGGACTGAATTAACACAATTGCAATAAGTTTAGTACTTTATTGGTAATTTTTCCGTATGCAATAGCTGAGTTTTGCTGCTATCGTACTCTCTAAAAAGATATTATGAGGATGTTATTTCTATTATGTATACGAAATTAAATTAATTATCATGCCTTGGGATGCAATAATATTTAATAGGTTACATTAACAATTGAGTAAAGGAAAAAACATAAAATAAGTCAGCGGTTGAAGTATTTTCCCACCAAAAGAAAAGCATTTTTCCACGAAGATGATATGTCGTTTTTTTAGCAAACGAACAAAGAAGTTCCGTGAAAGAAAAAGATGATGACTTTTTAGGAACCCCTTTTCACGAGTGCGAACGAAACAAAAAAATGAAGGATAATCCGTACTTCATTAAATCTCATCCAGCTCTATAAAACCAAACCTTTAGGCTTTATAGGCGCCTTGATTTGCAAAATCAAATTTCTACCATCCTATTTGAGATAAATTACTTAGGCACTCAGAATCAATTTCATTTCACTTTTGTAAAAAAAAATCGGGGGATCCAACCTTTTCCGTGTAAAATTATTGAATTAGAGATTATACAGCTAAATATGTCTCGAGTTTAAATCCACGATCGAAATCCGATCAGACACTCGGCCATATGATTTTAATTAAGAAAATTTTGATTAGACTTTTGGTGGATGGAACATGTGAAGCAACAATAAATCCTTGTTGGAGTTGAATACCTAATTGGAGCCGGATAAAAGAGGTTTCTTGTTTTGAATACAAAAATTACATAAGAGGTGTATTATAGCTTTAGCCCACTGGTGTAAGGGATAATCATTAAAAAAAATATTAAAGGTGCTGTGCAAAGGACAATTTATCCTAAACCTTTTAATTTTATCAATTGATTCCTCAACAATTTGATGATCTGTCAATGTAATTCTACCGATCGCTTTTGATCGGAAATTGCTGCTACGAAATGTCGATAGCCCTACCTGACATGGCCGATTTGACAATTTAAATTTATTTAAAATTTTGGAAATTGCTGCTAGCGACCCTCGTCGGATTTGGTAGGAAAAAAGATAGAAAAAAAAATAAAAACAAGAAAAAATCCAAAATTTATAAATAGAAGACAAAATATTTTTGAAAAGTCTGCATCGGTCGTGCCACGCAGGACGCCCGGCATTCATGTGAACAATTGCTAGTCAAAATTAGCGGAAAAGACTATATTGACAAGTCGTTAAAATATTTGAGACTAAATTAAAATGTTTATGAATGAATTGGCAAACGGAAAATTACATTTAGGATTTTTTTGGTAATTGTCTAAAAAATTGGAATATTATAAATTTTTTTTTCCTGTGAGTTTTCAGAAGGGATGTGGAAGATTGTAAGACAACCATGTTGGTTTGCCTTAGCTATAATTTAGGATTAGCAAACACTTAAAACTCTTGAGTGATTGTAAAATTCCATACTCTCGGTGAATTTCTTAGTGGTCGGTTCTCCTTCTGGAGTCTGTATCAAGTAAGCTACATTGTCATTCGAACCGTTCCACGTAAACCTCTAGTGTTCTTAAGCATTTCTCGTTGACTTCTCCGATAATTTCTTCTTTACGCTTTAAACTTGATGCACAAGATCCGTTAGCTTCCGTGTCATTCCGCAACACACACCGTTTCTTGTTCATGCTGCGCCCGAAATTTGATTGTGTACTAGTGTATCTCGACATGACTTTGCACCGTAAAAAAGCAGTTCCCAATCCAAAGATAAGCCGAAACGAGAACACGGCAGCCAAGTCGAGCCTTTTCGTTTTGAGGTTGCCTGCTTTCCTCTTCAGCAGAATGTAGAGTGGTCCAGTCTATTGAGGCCCCCTCTATGCCATGGAGGTCGCCTCTCAATGAAAGTACTTTTGCACAACTACTTTTTCTTAAAAAAGTTGCGGTAAATCAGCTGTTTCATTCAATATATTCGTTATTGCAGGATCGAGATTCACTAAGTACATATATTTGTTACGAATTGCAATCCGTGGATTGCAAATCAAGAATTGAATCGAACCGAATTGTAAGGTTCATCAAAATGCATAGATTTAATTTTGTTTGTCATAGATATAGATTAAGTAAAAAATATTACAAATATGAAGTTCTAAGTAAGATCCGTTGTCTATGGCAAGAACATCTTCCGAATAACATATTATTAAGACGGGAGTATTATAAGTCTGTTTGTGTCATTTTATTTATGATGGAACCTTCCAAATACAAAAATGAGTTTATATTGTTTCTGTACCTAGCAAAATGTGACGAGCACGATGAATCATAGAATTTGCTATGGAAAAATATAGTAGCTTATGAATAGGAGTAGATTGTTATCATATCAAAGAATATTTGGTGAATAAATTGATTCTTTTGTGATTAGTAAATTATAGATAGATTTACGTAATCGATACATATCGTTCTAGTCATAAATTGAATAGTTAAATTCAAGTGGAGAATGACCGATTCTAATAAGTATTAGAACGTTTTTGAATTAGCACACAAATTTTTGAAAAAAGCATCACACTGGAGTTCTTGTAGATAAAATCGGTGAAACTCCTATAACTTCTAGTTAACTTTATCACATTGAAATTTCGATGGGTTGAAAAGATGACATGATCGTATTTTAATTATAGGCATAATACGATGTGTGGTGGCTAGCACGTGTCGCCCCGAGGATTATTCGGACTCCACCCGGTTGATCCCCCGGTTTGAGACCCGGTTCGCCGGTTGATCCCGCCGGGTTGAGACCCGGTTAGCCGTGAGCTCGGACACCTCGGTTATTAAAAAAAAAAAAGAGCGATAAAAAGTTATAACACTAGAAGTTAGAACAACGCTAAGTCAACATGTTGCTCGTTATTTTAGTAAGTCGATCATTTTTAATTGTACGAAGCTAGCTACTTATAATAAGAATTAATATCATGAAAAATTTCAAATTGGTATACATATGAAAATTTTAATAAAACTTAATTTTTTGAACATGAAAAATTTCAAACTGGTGCAAGTGGTGATGAATATACCACAAATTAACTTTTTTACCACAAAAAAATTCAAATTGACACATATGTGATAAATTTACCAGTTGTTAGCTTTTATTAATTTAAGTTTATCCTATGGAAAGCCCCAAACTAGTAGATTTGCGACAAACGAAGAGTAAAAACTCAAAATCGGTATTTAACTCAATAATTTATCGATAAAATTTAACAAAAATCAACGAAGGGCAAGCTTGTCACATGTGTACCGGTTTGAAATTTTCGGTGGTCAAAAAAATTAGTTTGAGATTTAATCTGTCATAGTATATAAATTTGAAGTTTTTTTGTGAAGTATTTTTGTGCATTTTAAGGTGTATAAAAAATAATCTACAATCTCTCTCTCTCTCTCTCTCTAAATTACGTCGGGCCACATGAAGTTGGAAACGAGAAGCAAAGCAAAGAGAGGAACAACAGCGAAGAGGTTTCGTCTTGACCCATCTCCACGTCTCCACCTTCAATTAAAAGACGACAATCGCTTCTAGGAGAAGGAGAGGAGACACAGGTAAAAGACCCAAAACGTTGGAAAATAAATTTAATAAATAATAAAATAAAACCCCCTGGCCCTTTCCTTCCTTTTGTTCCTCTGCTGTATCTCTCTGATTTTCCCTCAGTTTAATTATTCGTCCGAACAATTCCGCTTCGTCCCACGCAATCGAACCTCTGCCCCTCCTCCCTCCCTCCGTCTTCCTCCTCGTTCAATCAATCCGATTCAGTTTCTTCCTTCGACCCTCTCGAATCCGTCCTCAGTCCCCCTTTTGTCTGCCGGCTCTTCAATTGCTTTGGACTTGCCTTTTGCTGGTGTTCTTCTGGGGGGTTTTCCGCTCTTGGGCATTCGGTAGAATCCCAGCTGGAACCGACTTCTGGGTTCGTCGACTTCGATTGACTTGGAAAGGCCTAGTCTTTGGTGGGTTCACGGGTGATTCTTTTTTTTTTTTTTTTCGCTTTTGTTGCCCTTTTGTTTTTTTAGCTTCGATTTCTGAAGCTATAGTCTGAAATAGGGGAACCCTTTAGTTTATTTCAATCTTTCTTAGTTAAATTTGCGATTCTTACAAGTTATTTTCAGTATCTGATGTTTAGTTATATACGGCGCGTGTTGTATTTGATTCCTGTGTCAGCAGAGTTTACCTCTATTGTTGAATGGTCTTGTTTGTGTGTGGGTATTTGAGACAGTGACATGGGATTTTGCTAAATTTTGCTGAGAGTAAAGTTGAGGTTTACGTGCTTGACTGATATACCAACGCTTATGGATGAATCTCTGGAGTCGCATCTATCCCAATTAGTTGGTTTCAATCTGATAATTTGAATGTGTGTTTTTGATTGTTGGACAGGATCTGATTGTGTTCGAGGGTCCTGCTGTTGGAGGATATTGTGATTTCTTGTTCCATCAAATTTCTATGCCATGTTGGCCAAGGTTAGCTTAAAAAGAACCTTTTAGCTTTATATCTCTTCCTTGTTGAGATGGGCATTCCTCTACCCCCTTTGATTATCAAAGAAGTCGCAATCTCTTTTTGCGCTGCGTTATTTTGTTGGCCAGGAAGTAACTAATTCAATGTGCCTAAGTAAATGAAGTGTGCCTCTGATCACTAGCACTATAGTTAAATATTCATTTTTACGTCTTGGAGATGCCTCAGCATCATCTCTAATCCTCTGTAGCTTCCATGGCCTTTCATGACATTTTGATCTAGTCGAGAACTTTGGTATTGTCACTGCAATGCCAAAACATGGTCATGTTGTAAACTGTTAGGCACAGACACACACCAATGAAGGCATAGGTGAGCGATATTATATCTCATCATGAAATTAAGGATAGCAAATATTCCTGAAGCTGGCCAAAACGTTTAATCTTTCTTTTTCTCAGAAAATAGGGACTGATATTGTATGCAGTCATTTGTAGTTAGGCATTTACTGGATTTGTGTTCCTAAATCATGGTTTAAACTTTAGTGAAAGGACATCTTTTGGAAAAATGAAACTGTTTACTTTTGACTGACTCTAATTAAGTGCCACGTCTCTGTATGTTTGGAAGCTCTTACAGCGGGAACTAAAGATACGCGACTCTCTTACTTGATGGATTCCAGAGATATGGAGGGAGAAAATCAAATGCCGTTTTGGCAGGAAGAAAAATAAAGAGAATTGGAACCTAACAGATATTTAGGAGACAAGATAGCCTTAGTCATACCTGTTTTTGTTCTGGGAAAAATTAATACTCATGGTGACCAATAAGCCTTTATGTTGTTCCATTTTATCTATAGAGACAAGAAATTTTTGTTAATATAAAGGGATTGAAAATTTTTATGTACAAGTTCTAGCATTTACATAATGATACATTTACTTCCCTTTTGCTGAGATAATTCAATACAGCTCGTAGACCACTCAAGGGGCGAAATGCTGATGTCTAGCTTTTTCTACGCATTGGCAGAATAAACTCAACAGTGAACTACCTCCAATTGCAACACACATGAGAAAGCCTTTTCTTTTCCCATGATTGGAAGGCCCTTAAATGAGCAAGCTTTTTCTTTTCTCATCATAGAAAAGCCCCTTGGGAGCCTAGTGCACTGTTGGACTATTTCACAGTTTTGTTGCAAAATTTGAGTTCCAAAGCTTGATTTTTTCGTGCAGACACATGAAATGTGACAGGCATACCTTCTATAATTTTCAGAATTGAGATCCTCGAATAGGATCATTTTAACGTCATCGAAAAGCGGGTTGTAAGATCACATCAAGGATTGTAAGATACTTATGAAATATTTGTCATTTTATACTTCTAACGATAGAAAATATATTTCATCCATTCACCTACATATGCACTCTAAATTAACTACTAATGAAGCTCGAAGATAGAGATTTCATTTAAAGGAAGTCTAGGAGATGACGGACAAAAAGTAATATTCTAAAGCAGCACCCCAGTGGAACACACAGTCTAAGTGTGTCATTTACAAATTGAAGAAAATCTAACTCACTTTCATAAAACACGATTAGTCTGGTCATCAATGGTGGATTACACATGTTTACATGGACATTCCATCCTAATTGTGTTCGGCCATGTTCTGCATGTTAAGAAATCGTGATATCGTGCAATTTACATTGCTGGTGCATTTGCATATGGTTAGAGAATAGTAGAGGACCAGAGGTTCTTTTTGTTGTTTGTTTTTCATCCCAAGTTATCCATCTCGTGTCATCCTTATAATTGTTACCGATTTTCTTTCGCTGGTTTTAATTGTTTAGCTTTCTGTCTTGTAAGTTCTGTCATCCTTTCTCTCTTATACTCTCTGTCATGCTTTCTCTTTCAATTTTTGTCATCCTGCACTGATTGTTCTGTTCTAAGTTTGAATGACCATATGAGTTACTAATTGAACAACTGACATGTTTTCCTTTTTCTTTTAGATCCTTATCTCAACCATCTGATTCGTTTGGGGAATGGATTGGCTGTGTTTGCCTACTGGTAGTGCTTGTTAATAATGTTCGGTAGTCGAAAGGGCGGAAATGCTCTGGGCAGATTTAAATCGAAGTGGCAGCGTGAATCTTCTCTTACTACAGGCTTGCTTGAGGATGTACCTCCTGAGATTGAATTGTCTGAATATGGAAGAGTGCCGAGTCCTGGCAGCGAGAGTCCATCAGCTCTTTTGAATGGAGAAAGTCTGAATTTGGAACCAATTACTGATTTAGACCTGTTCTTCGAGAGACTTTACAGTTACTATTGCGAAAAAGGCCTCTGGTGCATCATCATAAAATGGATAGTTGAGCTCTTGAGCTTGGGTTTTACGATATGTTTCTCAGGATTTTTCCTATTATATGTCGATTGGAATGGACTTCGGAATGCCAAGTGTGGGATGGATGCTGTGGAATCCGGAATTAAGCCCTGTGATCTAGCTAAGGAAGCTCTGCACGAGCACCCGTTAACTCCATTAACGGTTTCTAAGGCTGTAATTGTTGGATATCTAGGAATATTTTCCATCTACTGGATCTTCTGCTTTTTACGGTTTTTTGCTCAACTTAAAGACATCCTTGCGACCCGCCATTTCTATTATGACAGGTAAGTTCAGATTTATCTGGTCATACTCCTTTTCTTTATGTATGGCACGGTTGTATCACATAGTGAGCACGGTGTGACTGTCTCCATTCTGCAGCCTTCATGTCACGGACAACGAACTTCAGACCATCCCTTGGGCGACTATTCTCGAGAAAGTTGTCCAGTTGCAGAATTCACAACAACTGTGCATTGTTAAGTATCTTTCTGCTCATGACATCGTGATGCGACTAATGCGGAAGGAGAACTACTTGATTGGAATGCTCAATAAAGGAGTCCTTGCTTTCCCAATCTCTATGTGGGTCCCGGGTGCAGGTCCTGATGTCAAAATAGGCACGGGCCTCGTACAACATCGTCTTATCCTCACTAAGACCCTTGAGTGGACCTTGAATTGGTGTATTCTCCAGAGCATGTTTGACAGGTATTGTGTTCATGCACGAAAATCTGATCAGGTTCTGGTTTACTTCTTCAATGTGGCTGAAAGCCTGTCTGTTTAGACTTTTTAAATCAACCAAAATTAACGATATTGTCCAAATTTCTGAAAGTTATGGAAAGATTATATGTGAATCTACGTGCCAACATTTGTATAACCTGAAAATTTTGGGTTTTTTGGGCTATGACAAAGTCAAAGTGCATCCGCCGCAAGATTTAAATTAAGTAAAAGGTAAAATGTAAAAGTCTATCCAAGACACCCCAAAACTGGACTGTCAATACTTTCAAAACATCTCTTGAGCCAAGAATTTGTGGATTCTTCAAAGTTTGACACCATGCATTTGCAAGGGTTATTCTGAGAGCGATGTTTAGAAAGTGACAATCTTGATGGTACTTGTACTTATTTATTGGTCATTTTATCGTTTGGATATTGGATCACTGTCCCTTTTGTGGTGATAGATCAGCAGTTGGATTTAATGCTTTGCACTTCGCTTATAAAGCTCTATTTCTTGATTCATCTCAGTTGGTTCTAACTTCGAAACAACCTTTTAGCCATTTTTAAATGGTTGAAGCTGTCATCTGATAATCTCAGTTTTTAAATGGGCTTTGAATCTACTTATATGAATATCTCGGGCTAGACTATGTTTGAGTTGGCTAATCGTGGTACTTTTCTTATGTCATTTATATGCGAAGAATGCTTTCGAGCTTATATCTAGGAGTTATGTTCGGTAGAATCCTTAAGCATATTAGAGCGATCTTAACTTTTGTCTTTGTAGTTCTTTTGTTGGGTATTACTCTCCCACTTTGTTTGCGTCAGGTGGAGGATTCTGGTGCTATTCATTTATTTCGTAATTGCCTAGTTGGATGATGTAATAAAATTGTTCTACTCCATGACGATTTGGAGCAATGTCGGCTGTCTACAGCCAGACTTGTGATCTTCTGAGATGAATGTCTTTTTTATGCAGAAACTTTTGTGTTAGAAGGGACTTTATCTCTACCCCTAAGACACTAAAGAGGAGGCTGATGCTAGTTGGGCTCGTGATGCTCCTTCTTTCTCCTTTCCTTGTCATATTCATGCTGGTCTACCTCTTTCTGAGGCATGCTGAGCAGTTCTATAATCATCCAAGCACTGCATCATCACGAAGATGGTCGAATTTGTCTAAATGGATTTTTAGGGAGTACAATGAGGTATTTCTAAGATTCTTGCACTATACAATTTAGTTCAGCTGGCGTTTTGGTGCACAAAGAGATTTGTATAATCTTGGATTAGTTTTGTCTTCTTTTAGTATTCACTTAATTCCAAGCAAAGTAAGTGGAAAACTGTTTAGGAAATGTCCTGGTTTTTGCAACATCCTTACATATTAGATAATAGAAGCTGACATTTCGTCCATGGCTGAGGTAATTATGCATCCTCTCCATATGCTTATAGCCCTTCACAGATGGAGTCAGAATGACTAGGAATTTAGCTAAATTGTGAGTTCTTAATGCAATTTTTCTATGAAATTTTTTTTATGTAAAAGATCAACGTTGTACATGAAATTCGAGGATTGGACAGAATCATATTATTCAAATTCAAATTTCGTTGGATAATTCTTGTTTCTTGTTTCAGTGAGATAACCAGTGCGTATATGGAGATTTAGTATGTAAAAATAGTAGCTAGGAGACAAAGACCTTTTGTTCGGGGAAAGGGTTTTTCTATCTCTTGTTTGTTGAAGAAGCCTTTTTTAGAGCCTACAGAGGATCTAATAGAGAGAGAATCGAGCAATGCCGTAGTAAGATTCATATAGCCGAAACACCTTAGTGGGATAAGATTCATTTATGCGTATATTAGTTGTACTATTTTGCCCCTTTTATGCTTTGTAATCACGTATTTACCTAAAGACAAAGGCTTCACAGTATTACTGTTTGTGTGTCAGGTTGACCATTTGTTCAAGCATCGGATAAATAGCAGCATAATACATGCTTCTGATTATCTAAGACAATTCCCATGTCCTATAATTTCGATCATCGCAAAATTTATTTCCTTTGTGTCTGGTGGCTTTGCTGCTGTTCTCCTGATAATTGCATTTCTTGAAGAGTCTCTGCTGGAGGGCCATGTGAGATGTCTTACTCTGTTCTGCTTCAGTTTTTTTTTTTTTTTCATTGTTATTTCCTTTATGCTTATTTTTCATCTTTGCATGCGCAGATATTTGGACGCAATTTATTCTGGTATGCTGCTGTTTTTGGCACAATTACTGCTATTAGCCGTGCCGCAATTGCAGATGAACTTCTGGTTCTTGATCCAGAGGGAACGATGGCTATGGTGGTCCAGCATACTCATTATATGCCAAAAAGATGGCGTGGAAAAGAAAATACTGAGGTAGTTAGGTTAGAGTTTGAAACTCTTTTCCAGGTAATCCTGAAAATGTCATTGCATTTGCTCCTTTGGTTACATAATTGACAGCATCTGAACAATGCAATGAGAAAAAGTGATGGATAATGTAGCGCTTGTTTTATTGAATTATTTGGGGAATTTCCCCAATTAACGGCTTCTTCTTCTTCTTCTGCTGCTGCTGCTTCTTCTCCATCATCATCTTCTTCTTCTTCGACTTTTTGTACTTTTTGAAAGTTTTAGGACTCAATTGCACTTTCTTGACAAAGCTGTAGGACTTGATTGGACTTTTTAAAAGTTTTAGGACTCTATTCAACTTTCGTGATAAATTTTAAGACTTCCAATGTATTTTTCCCTTCTATTTTTGAGTCCCATAATATTAGAAAGTTCTTTGTGTTCCTGATGAGGGCCTTTCTTTTTGTGTGCAGTATACTGGAATGATGTTACTGGAAGAGATGGCTTCGATATTCCTAACTCCATATTTACTTCTGTTCATTGTCCCAAAGGTACCGGTTTCATTTTGGTTGCTCTCTCATGCTGTTGTATGATCTCACAGTGGTAAACCTGGTTGAAATTTGGCAGCGCGTGGATGACATCTTGCAGTTTATTGCTGATTTCACAGTGCATGTTGAAGGTGTTGGTCACGTTTGCAGGTCAGTACGTTCGCTTCTTTTTTTAAGAAGCACTACTTAGCCGGTTTTTGCTTGTTCTTCGTTAAACTTTTACAGCAATGAATATATTCCTAAGTTCCACCGTTGACAATCTGCAAATTGGTTTGTCCTCTCACTTTTTGTGTGCTTCTGCTTTATGTTCTGGCAGTTTTAGTGTGTTTGATTTTCAAAACCATGGAAATACCAATTATGGTTCGCCAGACAATGCGCCTCACGCTAAGAGGAGCTCTCAGGGTAAAATGGAGAAATCATTTTTGAGGTACGATGCTGATTTGTTGATTGGGTCTCTTTTCCCATTTATCTTGACATGAAAGTAGCTGTCCTTTCCAAACCCACCATACTAAACAAATACTGCTTACGGACATAGGCTGTCTAATGTTTCTTTTGGGTGATTCATCTGCAAGAAGGCAGAGTCTTTTATGTGTAGAATCAATGGAAGCATTCGAGATGAAGTAGGAAAAATACTGCAGTTTATGATAAATACGATTGTATCATCAAGGATGCTGGGCCAGAACGAGCTGATTTCCTAGTGAAACCTTTGAGATTGTAAGCATTGAGCATTGAGATATTGTGATTTGAAGGAGATAGTCCTCCTGTAGATGAATTTAGATCAAAATTAAGTAGTGAAAATGATGGGCAGCATATCTTTGACGCAAGGGAAGGCAATAACAAAGTTATTGAATGAGTACCAGTTTTGGTTTAATGGGAATTAAATATAATTTACATTAGATGGATGTGGAAATTATTAGGACAGAGTGGAAGAGAGCCATTAGTATTGTGGAGGGGTAGTGTGTGTGTGTTGATGTTGGATGTGGAAATTATTCCGATCAGCTGTATTTGTTGTGTCATGTGGCTTCTCAGTTCTTGGGTTGACTCTTATTTGTTTCAGCTTCCAAAGCAGCTATCTTTCGTGGGAGCCTGATACCAAGGGGAAGCAGTTCATTTCGAATCTCAGAACCTTCAGGGACCGGATGTGGCGAGGAGAGGAGGCCCGACATGCTAATTCGCCTAACTGGACGTGGCGAGCGAACCCCAATGTTGGAATACATGGAGGAGAAAGGAACAGCCTTGTCTCCAGGGAAATGCCATACGCATTGACAGGTCATGGCTTCAATTTGACCTCTCACTGGTTGATTGACGAAGAGCAGAGGAACCACCCATATATTCTTGATTGCTATTACATCCTCCGTCGGCAGAGCACAAGCTTTGCCGGGTTTGGCGAAGGTGGCCCTGCAGTCACTTCTGAGGTGCGCTTGAAGGCGCCTGGAGATATCTGGGCACCATTTAGCTTTGGGCGACATGAGGATAGACACAAACATAGCTGGGAGCATCATGATTACGGAGGCCGATCAAATTCCCATCTCGAGGCGTCCACCTCCACTCCTCTATTTCGAGAAAGCGTGTTTAATCCTCACAACTCTGGAAACAACTCGGGGCACAATGGTAGGAGTCACTGGTGGGCCAGAAGTGGCCCACACGATACTCAGGTTCAGGCGAGTTTTATTGATCCTCCCGATTTCCACCGGTATGCTCAAGACAATCATCAGGATGGATACTCAGACCGAAGTTTGGATCTGGAGGAAGGCTTGGACTGGAGGATACCTCAGAGGTTGGACCGCACGACGTATGGGGACGACTTCGAGGAAGCAGGAGATGTCAGTCTTCATTTTGATGACATTTATAGCAGACCTCCTGATACTCCACCGGGGAACTTAGAGCGGACGAGTTTTATGTGAAGCTTTTCCATACCCGGTGGGGGTAGTTCTTCAACTGTGAATAGATGTGGGTTTCCGCAATGTATCGACATTGACATTTACTTCGACGGCAGGAGTCTTCTATTCTTTGCTGTACATAACATTCTGAATTTCCTCCACTTGATTTTAGGAGGAGGTGGATGACTGTCCGAGGAGAAGGGGAAACCCATGTCAGTTAACTATATGAAGATTCGATAGCTACTCATGATTTTAGATTTTGTTCATATGAATCCATAATCGTATAAGCCAGGGAGGTAGCGTCGCAAAAGTGCTGCCGAGATGCGAACTCTGCGGATAATCCGTAAGAGGCAATCCAGCGGTTGATGTCGAGAGAGGTTCTAACTTCTAAGCTTTATATATGTCGTCATGATTATATGGGCTATTGCGTCTGTAGCAAAATAGTATCGATTATCATTGAGTAAGGTGAATAATCATTTTCTTCATTATTTGAGTATGTGTCTACTTAGCAAAATAGTATGCGTCACTAGGAGCAATGTTTGTTAAGTAAGATGCCCACAGATACACAGCTTCAGATTTGGATCCCCTGCCTTAGTAAGGTAGAGAGATCCTCACCCTTCATTTAATAATAAAAAACTTCTCCCCCTATAAAAAGGGGATGGAGGGTGGGGATCCCCTGCCTTGGGATCCAAATCTCACAGTTTCGAGCATTCAATTTCTTCTTGTTGGGAGCAGATATCAATCCATGGTTCAATTTTCTCAAGAGTAGTCCTCAATCCCCATTGATTTTGCAATTGGATGTTGGACTCCCGAAGAAATATAATTAGGTAGCATCGTCGATCATTATTATTATTTTGAATATTTGGTTTCTCATGTTATGTTTTGTTTGAATTAGTGATACTAACTAAGTAGAACCGATACTGATACCGACATGCGGATACGACACGACACGATAAGTCGATACGTCATTTCTCAAAAATAGAAAAATCCGATACGTCGGGGATACATTGTATTAAATATATATATATTTTTAAATATAAAAAATAAATAAAGCTAACAAATATATTAATGAACCTAATGACCATTTTGTCCTTAAGATATTATCGGTAGAAGACAAAAATTCATATTTGAGTGACCTGTGGGCCCCACTAAAGTCCTATAACCTCCCCTCCCCCCTCCTCTTTTATGCTTGCCCCCACGCGACCTAAAGTCCTATCACCCCCCTCTCTCTCTCTCTCTCTCTCTCTCTCTCTCTCTCTCTCTCTCTCTCTCTCTCTCTCTCTCTCTCTCTCTCTCTCTCTCGCTTGCCCCCATGCGACCCCACCTCTCTCTCTCCCTCCCATCTTCTTCTTCTTCTTCTTCTTCTTCTTCTTCTGCTGGTCTTTCCTCTCTCTCTTCATCTTTTTTTCTTCGGCTGGTCTTGGTCGACTCCAGCGGCCCAGCCTCTCTCTGCTCACGCCGGCGCCACCACCGCCCTCACATTGTTTGGCCGTCGTTCCATCCGCTGCCGCACCACCAGCCCGACTTCCAGCTCCACGAGGCCTGAGCCCCTTCATCCCCGTTGTTCAGCCGTGCCCCGCGACCCACTCCTCCGCTTCATCAGTCCGAGATGGACGCGATTTCTCCTCTGCGTCATCCGTCCGAGAGGGGAGAGGCTTGTTGCGGTCGGTGAATCTGGTGTAGTTCTCCAGGAACGAGAATCGCTCCCCCCAGAACTCCTTCCACCCTTCCCAATGCTTTCTGAAGAAAGACGATTCCGCCATTTTCTCGTCGATTGCTCGAGAGGAACGAATTGGAGCAGAGAGCGACCGTCGATGAGGCCAAACCTCACTCAGATTCCGTATCCGATACGTATCCAGAACGTGTCCTTGGCATTGACCCTGTGTCAGACTTTCGATACGCGTTGACAGCGTATCGGATGCGTATCTGTATCCGATATGTATCCGACACCGACGCGTCAACCTCCATGGAGTATCGGTGCTACATAGGATACTAAGCTCGATGGGAGGGCAAAAAAGTGCATGTTCCGAAGCTATGCATAAGGTGAATGAGATTATCAGTTATGTGCCCGGAGTTAAATTCACCTATTATTAGAAGAAAAGTTACATTTGACGAGTCTCCAATACTTCCAACTATGAGTGATTATAGCAGTTTTTATACGGGTCTGGACAATGTTCATCTTAAGGCGGATTTGCAATCATGAACTTTTGACGTAGCGGATATTAGCGAAATAATCGATACAAGATGGTGTTTGTAGCAAGTTAGAGCCTATAGAGTTGCTGTAATTGTTGATATTGACAAGGTATTTGTTTGATCTCTTAACAGATATGGATGTATTGATGGTTTTGCTTTATCTGTGCTAGAGGAGCTTGTGTCAGTATTATTGAAAGATTTGATGGAACCACTTGCCAACTGCTCTAAAAACTTAAACTGTTAAAAGGATGCGTGGTTTAATATTTATATATTCCAACAATTATTGGGAGAGTAGTAGCGAAGTTTGAATTTCCAGCAAAGCGATTGTGACTTGACTCAAACATCTAGCCAATATGAAGATTGTTAGAATATGTCTCGAATTTGAGTTCGAAGCGAAAATCAGAATTATGAAAATTAAAGGAAAGTTAGATATTCGGATATTTTGTCGAAAATTGTTTCTTGATTGGCGGTGGTGGAATTCTGAATTTTGGAATTACCGTGGAAAGCAAAGTTGGATTCATTTTCCCATTTGCAGTGGAAGTCACGGTCAAACTTGGAAAGTCCAATATGGACTTGAAAACCTGGACTTCAAAACCATGATCGGCCAATATATATGCTTGCTGCAAGTTGGAATTCGATCAGAGATAAGAATAAAGGAAATAAAAGCCTCTAAATTATTCCATGGAGAATTCGGTACCGTAGGGCAGAGTACATATTTATTCCATATGTACTTGTGGATAGTTTCAGTTGGTCGCAAAAGAGAATTATTGAACTGTCGTTCTTCCACGAGTGCTTGACGGTGGATATTCTCGTACAATTATAATAAGTGTGCAAGCAGATTGGATCTTATCGTAAAATTTGCATTTAATTCCTTCATGAGATTGATAAATTATTTCGTAAAGAATTGTGTGGCTAAATACTTGTAGGTTATTTGATGAAATTCGAGCTGAGAAATACTAAAAGGGTTTGAGTGACTCAAGCTTGGTTTGTAATCTCCGTTGGATCGCTTGTTTTATAGTGGAATTCGTTACTGCTCTTCCCGTTGATGTATGTCTTCACGATCGAACCACATAAATCTGATGTCCTCTTTATTTTCTTGTTCTGTTTATTTTATTGTTCGATCGCTTACTTCCGCAACATAAATGATACTCTACGGGATGTTCTTTACTCGTATCTTCTACGCTTTCGATGTTGATAAGTCGGAATTGAGTTTGTTTTCCTATAAATAATGTAGCCCATTGTCTTGGACTTGCGTACACACAAGTGCTTGTAAATATTCACCTTGCTGATCAACTTCATATGAGATAAATTGCTTGTAAAAATAATCAACATTACTTGTAGCCTTGTAGTTGTAGGGGAGTGTTGGCTCCAGTGAGACTTGAAATACAGCGGCATAAGCATGACTCTCAAATTGGTCTCATGAAGTAAATTAGGCATCAATTTGGATATTCTTACGCATGCCGAGTGCTTGTACGAATTTTACGCATACATAGCATTTACTATGCACGAATAATAACATATGTTACAGAAATATTCTGTTAATCAATAAAAATCATAACAAAAATCAATGGTCAAATACATTGATTAATCTCAAATCACACATCGATGGTCCATCCATCGACAAATCTCAGATCACATGTCAATAGTCCATTCCATTGACCAAACTGGTGCTCAAATCTAACCATGGTCATATATAACGCCTCGTGACAAGGCAACCAAGATTCCCCTCTTGGTAAGGTCTCTACCTATATCAACCGGTGGTTCGGCCCCAAAGGATATTCTAACTAGTATGTGCATACTCAAAAACCATTCGTTCACAGCGATATTGAGCATCAAAACCAACGTTTGCAAATAATCCACAAATCCAATCCAGAAACCATTTTGCAAACCAGAATATATTCCACAACCATTTCTGATAAACTAGGTTCACAAATCGAGCACATATTTCACAATTCATTTCGTAACACATTTCTCGAATAGTTCACAAGTATCGAAACGCAGTAATTGCCCAATCCAGATTTTGATGCAACAAATATACCTTTAGCATTCATAGTATATCAAATATGTACTGTTTTCAAGAAATGACTTTATAAATTCATAGAAAAGATAAGCACCACTCACCTGATATAGCCTAAGTCAGATCTCGATAACTAATTCAGACTCTCGAACTCAACTCCTATCAATTTAGCGAAAATCGGTATCACAGTCAAGTAAAAATGCTATCGTAACTACGAATCGATTAAGATAAGCTTATTCACTAATCAAACTATTTTCACGAGTTAACAAAACGCTAATCCTAATTGCATAATCTAAACTATCCGTAACGCGAAGCTTAAGCGTGGCGTAACTTCGAAAACTATTTCGATGATATGAACAAGGGGCTCGAATTCTTACTAGACGCTGAAGAACGCAATTGATTTGACTTGATTCTTGACCCACTCCTCCTCCTCCTCCTCCTCCTCCTCTTCTTCTTCTTCTTCTTCTTTTATGTGTTTTCCCCATTTCTGTTCGAACAAATGAAGCACTCTCTCTTTTTAATACTCTCGGCCGCGTATTGATGCCTGAGGCGGTGATGGTGTTGATTTCTTTTTTTTCTTTCTTTTTTTAAATCAGTCAATTGGTCAACAGACCACATGGCACCACAAGGCTAAAGCAAAGCCAGATGTCCATCGCATAATATCGCTGCATATTACATGGGGTCTGACTGCAAGGTCTTGCTGGTGGACGCTGTACTTGAACGGGATTTAATCCCGTGGGAGATTGAGATGGTTATACTTGAGGCCCGAGCCCATCTTCAAAGCTATACAAACCTTATCGTGGCCCATTGTGGGAGATCAACAAATCAGGTTGCCGATTGGATTTCTAAGGCTCTTCGCTTGAACTATGTTTCTGCTTTATGTTTGTGTAAACACACTCACCCAAACTTGCCCTCGTGTTGGGCTTGTCTTCCTTGAACCCTTGCTGATAAATAAAGGAAGCTCATTATCTGAAACCCCTCACAAACAAAATACAAAACAAAAGAAGTACCGATGGCGGGCAAAGCGATATCAATGTACATCTATATGTCATGAACTCTAGCAAAACAATTGAGCAGTAGACAACTAAACTGACTGAAATAATGATAATTTTGGGTAGGATGTTACTTGCCAATCCATGTGATGATAGTACTTTGGTTGGATTGTCAAGAGCTGTGGACCTAACCTTGTAATTGAGAGTACGCTAAAAGAGATGGATGACCATCCCTGATGTTTCAAAATCTGAAGTCAATGTCGACGACATGTAAAATTGAAGAAATATATGTGAAGCTATGACAACCATCACAATAATCATTTCAAGAATCCATAAGATCAATGTTTCGAGAACGTCAAAACAAAATATGATTCCGCTACTGTCAAACAAACAATCACTATTATCTATATTTAACCAGCAAAAGAACAAACACTAAATTCTGCATATTTCGAAAACAATGTCAAAGATGTCAGAATACTCATATTCAGAGTTGTGCACATGAACAAGATCTTGGTCAAGGAGGGAAAATCAGTCAAGATACACTTCAATGCCAATGCCACTGTCAACCGCTCTTAATTTTTCTTCAAACTTGCGCACGTTTCTTGGAGCATAGGAAGCCGCGACACGTCAGCTTCCCTAGCCTGGTCCGCCAAAATCCGGCAAGCAGCCAAATGCGGCGGCATGTTTAAATGAGAATTGTGACGGAACTTCAAGGACACGTGCTAACTTGGATTCTTGGACTTCTTCCCCTTTCTGTAAGTGTATTTCCGGTCATTGTCATCTTCCAAATAGTCTTCAACTCCAAAGAAACTTCTTGGTGCTAAATGAGGCTGTTTAAACAAATGGAACAAGTGTCAAGCTTACCACCGGCGCTATCTTAGTACATGAAGACTCGGGAGATTTTGCATCTAATGCCCTATTAAAAACATATAGAACCAACTCTCTTCCTTTTGTCATCGGGTTCAGGGAGACATGACTAGGTACGCAGATTTACCTGATTTACTGAATTTGGTGTGGATCTTTCAAGTCGGTAAGGTTCGGATGGTGGAATTAAGGTCGCCCTCCCAACGCCCTTCATCATCTTTGGAGGAGAGGAGTACTATATCTAGGTTTGGTGTCTTCAAAGCACCCTTGCAGAATATATTCATTTTGGGGCAATGCTTCACGACAATACGCACCAATGATGGAAACCTGAAGGCGCAATTCAAGGGGGAGAAGCTCTCAATGCTTGGTAAACCTTCGAGTATAAGCTCTTGAAGCTTGGCGAAACAGATCTCCTCTATTGCATTTCCATCATCCATCACCACGTCTTTCATTGCACCACAGTTGCTAAGGATTAGCCTAGTAAGGTTCACCAGACTCGTCACTGCTGAGCAAGTTCCCATATGAACTAAACTAGCGCAATCCTGCACTACTAATTGCGTCAATCTCTGGAATGAAATCGGCGATGGAAGCACGATTGATAAACTTGGGCATTCTGAAATGAACAGAAATTTGATTTGTTTAAGGATTTCAGCCATTAAGGATCCATCTTTCCAGACTAACCTCAGGTTACACAGCTTATACAGGTCAAGTCGCTTCAAATTTCCAAGTGTCTTGAGAAGTTTTTCCACGTCATTTACTTCTCCACAGGGAGTGGCTCCCCCATGTCCGGACGCATCTTCAGGAAATATCTCCTCGAAGGAACTACAGAGCACTTGAAGTGCTTCTAGATTGGGGAATCTCTGGAGAAGGAAGTTGGAAGGAAAAACGACATTTTCATCGTGGTAGCATGACAAAGCCAGCTTTCTGAAATTGCCAAAGATGTAATGTTGATGCATCACAACATCCTCCCTTGTCAATGTCGATCCCTCCAAGTGTGGAATGACCTGTGGGAATCCCGTTTAATTAGGCCACCAGAAGTGGCCCAATGACAAAAATGTCATTTCCATTTTAGGGAAAAGGATGCCCAATTCAATCAAATTATGTTTCGCGAATTTAGACTTAACAAATGATTAGCAATAACACGTCAGATACCAACACACCAACCAAAAGTACATAACGCCAAATAAATTAAGGACGATACCTTTTCAAAACAAAAGAGTGCTGGTTGGTTCTCCCTCGTGGTCGTACCTTGACAGCTTTGGAATTCACAAGAGGATGAGAATGACCTTATCTTGTCGCAGTGTCTCACTCGCAATTCCTTCAAGGGTGGCCATGCTGAAGTATGACTATTTCTGTAGAAGCTCCTTAGTTGCGGCAACTCAAATAATCTCAGGTCGGTTAAATGCGGAAAGAAGAGATCACCTAGACTCTTCCATACTCCGTCTCCCTCTGCAACAATTTCCTCCACCCCAGAGTCTCGTACGAAAAGTTGTTCGAGTTGTGTCATACTTTCTGCCACCGAGCTTGGAAATAAACTTTTAAGACTCTCACACTTGTCGACCATCATGTATCGTAAGCATCCAAAGGTAAGACCTTCTTGAGGAAGTCCACTCCATATGTGCTTCATTTTCGGGAGCCGCGTCAATACTAATTCTCTCAATTGAAATGTGCTAGGAGAGCAAGTTTCGTTAAAATCGAACTCTTGGACGTGAAATACCACTTCCAAGGAACCACAATCGGTCACATTTATCTTTTCTAGGTTTTGAAATCTTGTGAGCATGGTATAAGATGAAAATATGGATGAAAGTTTCGGACAATACTCCACCACTAGTGTCTTGAGTTTGCTGAAGGCATGGGAAGCAAGATCAGCAGGCCATATCTTCTCCATTTTACCCATGTGCGAGATCTTCATCGACTCCATATTAGGAAACTCAACCTGTTATTTTTCAATTTAACTACTTAGAGCCAACTGTCTGTTCCCCTAAAAAAAACAGAAAACTCTAATTTCAAGAACAAGGAAAATCATCAGATAAACATCATTGACAGAATAGAAAGAGGGGGAAAAAAAACTGACGCGCGTTATTTTCTTTTTAGCAGGTGCCACCTCCTAAAATCTATTCTCCTGTCATATTATTGTTGATAGAATGTATATATTCATCTTAGGTATATCAATCATTATGTTTGAGCAGTGGCATTACCCCCAACCATCTTAGTTAGATAAACACAATTATTTCGTGCGATCTACTCTCCTATTTCTTTAATTCCACTCATCACAACACGCACAAACACAATACCAATGTACTCGCTTGCTTCTTTGAACCATTTAACAAATATAGCTTCTGCACAAATCAATGCTTCATGGATCTGGCACTTCAAAGAGAAAAGTTTATTAGATTAACTTTAGTCACAAAAAGGAAATAAAGGTGCATTGAAAGTCCTAAATCGTATGTATGAGATGTAGTCAAGTCCTAAACCGGTTGCTCAAGTTTAAATATTTAATTATGAAAAAGCGAAATCAAGTATCTCTAGTGCACAAGAACTTAAAATGTCTATGTGGCAACCTCAAATTGCAATTGTTTGTATTCATTTAGGACATAAATACACAAACTGAAAGATTTAAGACTCGATTGCATTGTTTTCATAAGGGTTTAGGACTTGATGCACCAATTGAATGACTCAATTGCGTAAGTACGTTTTAGGACTTGTGGAAGGACTTTCCCGTCGCAATCTTTATAATTGATTTTAATAATAATGACAGAAAGAGTCCTACAAACTACACCGGTTTGGCATGTTTAAGAACTAAATTTTTTTTTTTTTTGGGGGGGGGGGGGGGGGCGGGGGTGGGTTTGTTTAGTCTTCAGCATTTACTCTTTTCATTGGCCAAACTAGTTTCAAAAGGATGGGAAGCATATATGGCATTTTGTTTATTAATTTTTCATTTTTGTTTTGTAAATATGAGGCCCTAATGTGTTAATGCCACATTAAAAAAATGACAAACATTTAAAATATCAATATGAGAAAACAAGAAGAGAAAAGATGCAGATTTTATCTACAAAAATTGGGACGAACTTATCAAGTCCTGAAGTGAAATGCCTATATTGTACAAATATTACAACTTAAATGTACGTTAAGAAATTTAGAACTTAAGTGTCAAACACAAGTTTTTGGGGGAAGAAACTACGAGTTCCAAAAGTTATGTATGGTACTTATTTTAGTAAGGTTCAAAAGCTTTGGACGGCTATGTCACTGTTGTCTGATTCACTCACCATGCTAAGCGAGTCGCCGTAAAGGCCTAGCCTAATTTATTCTTTTGGGCTCTATCAATTTTTTTTATATTACTTAAGTGCCAATTTTTTTTTGAAAAACGATCATTTTAAGTGCCAACTCCGATCTGCTTGGCAGGAATTTGAATTGACATTTATTTATTTATTTATATATGAACCTAATGTGGTACGTTGGAGGTCCGGTTAACATTTAAGGCATAAAATGACATCATTTAATGCATTGCCCAAGCATTTTTTATTTTTATTTTATCAAAATCATATATATATATATATATATATATATATATATATATATATATATATATATATTTCCTCCCTTCTTCGTTTAGTCGATTGATCGCCAGAGGGAGGGCCATCAAGGTCGACCTCGCCCTGTCTCTGGCCAGAGACAGAAGGTGATAAAAAAAATAATGGCAAATGCCGCATGTCACTTAAAAAATAAGAAAAATAAATTAAAATGACATGTCACTTAAACTTTTTAACTACAAATGCCACATATTTTTTTCGCTAGAATTTCTAGCCGGAGGCACTTAAATGATCATCTTTTTTTTTTCTTTTCAATTTGGCATTTAAGTGAGCCGGCAAAAACTTTTGATATTAAAATGAGCGTTGTGCACAACTTTTGACACTTGTGTTCTTCTCCCCAAGTTTTTGGACTAATAGTTTCATTAACCCTTGACCTTTCCTGGAATAAGATTAATAATTGAGCCAACATCTTTAAAAATGATCTAACCTCTAGATTAATTAAAAGTTATTAATTGAAGCTTAGCCTTTCATTAATATTTGCACTTCAGCTACAACATTCAGAAACTTCACATTAGTCTAAAAAATTAAAAAGGAAAGGAAAAAAATATCAAGTTCTTGAAACTTATGAAAAAAATTTGCTATACATTTCATGTTTTTTTATTAAAGACTTAGCTTTGAGATATTTCTCATTTAAGGTCCAAGATTTGTAAAAGAATATGATAAGTTACATAAATGACCCACAGACCCTTAAATTGCCTAGCTCAAATCATCTAGGGCAACAAACTAGATATGTCATTTAAGAAGAACGAATGCAAACCTTTTCCATGAATAAAAGCGGTTGCTGTCTTGAAACGTTGTCCTTTAATTTTCTACAACTGGTATCCGCTAGAATCACCTCTACAGCTCTGCAATCTTCAATAGTAAACTCTTTCAAGGAGGGCCACTCTAAAATATGCTTCCCTTGGCAAAAACTTCTGAGTTTTGGCATGTTGTGAAGATATAAAGTGACGAGTCGAGGAATTACAATTCTGTCGGATGCTTCTTCAGGTTTATCTTCTTCTCTGGCAATAATGCACTCCATCTCTCCACAACCATTGAGACCAAGATATTGGAGTTGTCCCAGACTTTTTGCCATCGACGTTGTAAAAAGGTTTCTCAAACGTGGGCACTTCTCAACTATCAATGACTCCATACAATGAAGCAGCCTCTTCCACATATATGAAGGAAACACATTCATTAGGTTGTGACATTGTTTCACCTCAAGAACCTTTAGACGGCAAAAGGACTCCACAAGGATATTATCGTTCCATAGTTGTTCTTGTTGAATGCCCTTGATGTGTAGCTCTTCTAACATGGGAAATGCAAGCTACAAATGTATTTACATAAAGCCAAAGAATCATAAATTGCTTAGGGCCGAAGCATAAAAAGGAGAGTAAAATAACAAATGAGATAATTCGGGATATGATACCTTCTTATCAAATAGAGGATGTAACCCATTACTAGCATCACTCGCTGAGCGGAAACTAATAAAATTCTCAAGGTCACCAAGCTTGAGTGTGCTTAATTGACGTAACTTTACTGTCTCTATGGTTTTCCCTTTTCCTTCTTCCATCGCAATTATGCCTCGCATGTTATTGCAACAGGAAACATCAAGCACCACAAGTTTGTCAAGAATTTTGGCCGTGGCACTTGAGAACAGATGTGACAAACTATGACAACGCCTCACGTTCACTTCCATCAGACTAGGAAGTGCCAAGTTTACTTTGCAGTTACTCTTCAAAATGTCTCTCAGCCTTGGTAGATTCAACAACTTCAATATTTTTAATGCGCGGAGAACCAGCGGCTTTTGCCTTTTCTCAGAGCTAAGACTTACTGGTTCAAATAATGCTTCCATGGAGGGACATCTGACCACCTTAATTTCATTCAGGCTATGCAACCTATCCAATGAATTCGATGGAAAAACATATAATAGATTTTCACAGTGTCCAACGGTGAGGGATTGGAGTTTGCAGAAGGATTGTCCGAGGAGTTGATTGGGCCATATCCTCTTCATTTCACACATGAAGGAAAGCTCTAATTCCTCCAAGCTTGGAAAGTTAACCTGCATAAAAACATTGCCCGTTTGGTAAAAAAATTTATCATCCCGAAAACTTGGGGACATCTTCGTGACTGGACAATAACTTAATTTTTCCACCGCAAACTGTTGAACTTTTGGTATAGAATAAAGATCCAGTTTCTTTAAAATGCTTCACTAAAAACCTACATGGCAATCATTCTGATTTTCTGGTTCTGATCCCGAAAATTTAAAAAAAGAAGATGAGAATCATGTTTGGTAACAAATTGATTTTGATTTTGATTCTGTTCCCGAAAGTAGTTTTGGAGCAAAAACAAGAACAAAAAAAAAACGATTTTAGAACAAAGAATCATTTTTTAGAATCACGAAACAAAATAAAGTGCCACATCTCTTACTTTTCCTTTTCAGTTATCTCGTCAATTTTCTCTCAACCTAAAACAAAACGAGGTCTCATTTTCAAAGAAAAATATTTAAGATAATAAAAAAAGTAAAAAAAAAAATGAAAGAATTTGGAAAAATTATAAAAAAAATTCAGAAAATCCCCAAAAGAAGAAGAAGGTTAGATTAGGTTAGTTTGATCTTATTTTCATAAATATGTGCCTAGATTCCTTAGATTTCATAGATTTTTTTCTTTATCAGTAAAATCATAAACACATTTGCAATTAAACTCGAACCACATTTCTTTAACCTCTTAAGCCTTCATTAGGGTTTTATTATGCGACTAATCAATGCCATGATTCCTTGATTGCGCACTTGATTTCATTTGTTTTGATTTGCCTAGGTTTATATACTTTAAACTTATTCTAGTTTTAGAAAATTTTGGAAAAAGACAAAAATAACCATCGTGAACACTTGGCAAGCTCTCGTTCTTAAGTTTTCGATGAATTAAGACTGAGATTTGATTTTCTAGAATAAAAAACGCACACCAATGTAGGGTAGTATAATGCATTTTTCTTGTAGAAACGAGGGTGTCGCTTGTGTCAATTATCCACTAGTTCAAAAGAGTTCAATAAAACCCCCGCAATAAATGACGAAATGACTCGTGATGATTCTTGATATTTATTTTTTCATTTCGATATGCAATATGTTGTGTAAAAGAATCAATATAAATTAATCTACTACTTAAATACTTGAGTTAGATGAAAAAAATTGGGAAGAGCAATTGTTCTCGGGGATAGACATTTTATGCAGTTATCAAACGTGTTCTAATTCTCTAAAACTCATCGATGGAACAAAATCATAAAAAGTCATTTTAATCAGAATCACTTTTTTTGGATCAGAATGGTTGTCATGCATGCCCTAACTAAAACTAGAAGAATGGTTAACAAAAAATCACTGTAGATGCTTACTTACCATTTCATTGAAGAAGACAGGCGAGGACAAGCTAGAGTTGACATGACCAAATGCTTGTTGTAAACCAGTATCAGCTGTCATCGACTGTTGCTTTCCTTTGAATGAAGAGAATATCATCATTTTGTGACATCTAGATATCTTTAGTCTTGTTAAGGATGGACAATGAATACAATGCTTTCCAGAAAAGAATGTCCTAAGATTTGGCAATTCGTCAAGAGACAAGGAGGTTAACAAGGGGAACTCTAAAGGGTGAGTGGTTGCAGCTTCCTCCAATTCTTCTTCTTCCATATAAATAATTTCCTCCATAAGTTTACAGCTCACTATTTCTATTTCTTTTATTTTCCCTAATGCTTTAGTCATGGAAGAAGAAAAAAGAAACCTCAGGTTCTCACAATTTTGGACCTTTAGTGACCTTAAGTTTCGGAAACACAATGTTCTTCGTGGATTTTTGTTCCATATGTGACACAAATTTGATAAGTCACTCAAGGTTAATTCTGTCAATCGTGATAGAATCTCGACTTCCCCACTGGCTACCGATACTTCCAAGTCAAATACTCCTCGTATTAGTCGGCAACTTTCAATGGTTATGGCTTCCAAAATCTGTAGCTTTATTAGCTGCAAAGGGTGAATAAACACACATTATCTCATAATAATGTTTGTAACATGTGAAATAATAGTATAGGAAATAATCTAATACAATAGATTTAAAGATAATTGAAGAAAAAGAGGAATTTTGATTTTTAAATATTAACTTATTCTTCTTCAAAATTGATCAACTTTACACCTTACTAATCATTTAGCTATCATCTACTTGGACTCCAGTGAATATGCAGTTCTAAGACAGAATCCATAGTCTCCGAGTTATTGAGGTTATTAAATTTGCCTTTACAGTTTGTGCTTTCTACTTAAATTTTTTAAATTCATGGCATAGGTAGGCTCAATTAATTTTTTCATCAATGAATTTGATTTTTAATACCCCAAACGAATTATTTTTTTACCATATAGGCCATAAGCACCTGAACTGACCCCAACATCTTATGGACATCAAAGTCAATTTTTACCTACATAAGAACCTAAGATGCGCTTCCTTGTCAAAAAGCTAATCTACTTGAAAAATTTTGTTTTTGTAGCCAAGAAAATGAATTGCTTAACTCGGCAAATGATTTTAATCGAGCATCATGCTTTTGCGGTTTAGCGCACATGATAAAAATAATTTGAGGAAAAGGGTTTTCATTCTTTTATTTTATGCTGACAGAACACTTAAAGCCATTGTTAAACCATAGGGATAGTGCACAAATGACTGTTAACTGTGATTCTAATTCATACTTTAAGCAATATATTATAACCAAAAAAGACATTGAAGCATATTGATCAGAACAAAGATTACTCATAGATTTGATCATCCCGAACGGTTCAATAGCTTACATGGATTAGAACAAAAAGATTGATTATCCTCCAAATATTTCATTGATGTACCAAGGTTACAAAAGCAATGTGTCCTATCAATATCATGTTTGATTTTTCATTTGTAGTCATAGACTATATCCGTCATTTATGGGATAAGGCGTACAATCGAACTTTCTGTCGAACCGCAATTCCTACAGGCGTACAATCGAACTCTTTGCAATCATTGTGGAAAGAAAAAAAAAAACTTAATCATCTCTGCTACTCTAACGCTAATGTTACAATTGAAATTGCTACTATATAATTCATTAAATTGGACGTTGTATGGTGGAAAAAAATTGGATGTTATATGACCTATAGTCACGGTAGTTAAATTCACCTATTGATTTTTCTTTTAGTTATTTCTTTCGCTTTAATCAATCAGATAAAATAGAATGCTACATATGTCCATTCATTAAAGGTCATAAAAGTCATATAGGTCGTATATACCTCCTTCAACTTATGAATATATCCATGAATGTTTAGGTATACATATACGATTTTACCATTAAGCAATGATAAACTTCTAAAATTATTTAAAAAAGTCTATACATTGTACAATGCCTCCTTAACTATGTTGATGACATAACACAAATAAAGTGGCATGTAATTAACTGATGTATAAATGTTTTCATGTATTCGCATCTCATATAGAAATTCCATTTAAAAAAAATTAAATTATTATTTGTCTTGATTATTCTGGAAAACAAGATCTCAAAACTAAATCATCTATCCAAATGTTCTACATCCTATTATACTCTTACATATATTATCTACACACAAAATATAAAAAACAAATTAAATACCTGTTGCCCGTCAAAGAAATCAACCGAATCGTCTCCGGTTTTACGGAAGCTCGTCATCTCTGGCAAGTTTCGTAACGTCAGCTTACGCAAATTGCATGACTTCACATTGGTATCATCATCTATTTCATCTCCTTCTTCTGCTTCAGCAAGTGCAACAATTTGTTGCATCAAGTGGCATCTGTTTATTTCAATTTCTTCGAGCTGCGATAATATTCTCGACATGGACAAAGGAAACAAATGTTTGATTTCACGACAGTTATCCACCTTCACAATCTTTAATTTGCTGAATGATTCTAGGGCAAGACAGCCGCGAGAAATCTTCTCCAAGTTGTTCAGATTCTCGAGAAAAAAGGATTCCAATCTTGTAAATGCGGTGCATTGGATATTTTCTATGGAGCAAAGAACGTATTGAAATGAGGGGCTATTTTGTACATGAAGATGCTTCAATTCCTGAAATCCTTCGACGCACAATTCGTGAATGCTATTATTACCCTCTTGCAATCCATCCAAGTGGAAGTCTTGCGTTCTCTTCAAACATCTCTGTGCCCACTCTTCAAGAAGAAGATTGCCTGAATCCAGCTTAAGCTTTAAAGTTCTAGATTCCTTGTATTCGCCCAACCAATCCCAAACTTCTCCAATTTGGATTTTATACTTGTTCAGTTTCTCAAATGGCAAGTCTCTTGAAAGATTGACAGAATGAGGAATGGAAATTGATAGGGTGCTCAGTTTCTTCATGTTCTTCAACTCAACAAGGCTAGCGTTGCTTGGCGTTGCTTCATTCTCGGCCTCCCACTTATCAAAACTGTTTTCCATATGCAATTCTTCTAAATTAACCAAGCTTCCAAGCACACCATGTTCGATGACTTTAAGCCTGGTACACCCTGTCAAGTCCAAAAATCTCAACTTTGCTAGTCCTCCTATTGCTTTGGGCAGCCGAGCGATTGTGGATCCGTGAAAACTTAGGAATTGCAATCCTTTCAGCTTCCCAAGAATAGCCACATCCTCAAGATGGCAGAAGTCGAGACATAGAGAACAGAGGTTTTCAAGGAACTCAATCGAGGAAGGCAGAGAGGTGAAAGATAAGCTAGTCAAGTCCAAGACTTGGAGCTTCTCTGTAGATTCAAAAAATGACTCGGGAATTCTGAATGCCGGGTTGCTTTCGGCCAATAAAAGCATCCTCAAATTTGGGCAATCCAATGTTTGAGGAAGCTCATCAATGCCAACAAAAATGATGGATATCGCGGTGCATTTCCCAAGCTCATCCTTTGACCATTCTTTAAACCCAAAATCCTTCCTCCCGACCAAGGCCTTCCACTCGGTGGAAGTAATAGAGATGGCCACGTCACCAAATATGTCATGCATTCTGAGCTGTTCCATGTCATCGCTGTCTAGTAACAGAGAAGAGTCCTGCAGGCAACGTAAATCCATAATCAACCTATCTCGAACATTTTCGAGGGTCTTGCTGAATTCTTTATATAAACCCAAGCCCGTACAGTAGGCAAGGATACACCTCATGAGAATAATCCTGGAGTCTAGAGCACATACTAAGAACAATTGTCTCATCCTCTCATCTTCTAAGTCATTGTAATTTAGTTCCACTATTGACTTTACATCTGACACGTTTATATGGGTCGAAGAATTCCTCCATGCAGCTAAGTCTCCGTGTTTCAACCTTTTCCCCAACGAAACAATCAAGAGTGGCAAGCCTCCACAATTCTTGATCACTCCATCGACCCAGGGTTTAAAATCAAGATCATTAACTCTGTCCCCCACTGTCCTTTCAAAAAGTCTTCGTGCTTCTCCGTCCTCTAACTCATTGAGTCGAAATTCTCGGTCAGAGCCCATGTCTGTGCGCAAAACTTCTCTATTTCTAGACGTTAGCAACAGCTTGCAGCCTCTTACTTTATTATCATATCCGCAGGGGATTCCAACTTCGGTCAACTCTAACTTCTTCCACAGATTATCTAGAATTATGAGAATATTTTTCTTAGACTCACTCTCTAACCTCTTGCACAAGAGATCTGCTCTCCCACGGGCAGTTTCCTCATCCATTATCTTCAGACCCAATGCATAAGCAATTTCTCCCTGGATTCTTCTTAGATCTGGATTGCGTGATACATTTGCCATGGCAATCACATCGAATAGCTTCTCTTCCTTTGCTCGCCTTTCGATGTCCACCAAAAGCTTGGACTTGCCAACTCCACCTGGTCCGTACACCCCAATCACACAGACCGTGTCATCAGCTATAGCCTGAATTACATCCTCTGTGAGTGAAGCCCGCGACTCCAGGACATCTTCTTTCTTGTCAACAGATCTTAGAGTGGAAGTGGTAGCAGGGATAATTCCTATTGGAGTATTCTCATAGTAGACCTTCTGAAAGTTACTTTTCGTGCTTTCATCATGGAGTCCCTGAATGACTGGAGTCATCTTCTTCACCTTCCTACCAATTGGATGGCTCACCATGGGGTTGGGAAGCCACCCAAGAAAGCAAGCATTTTTTGCACTTTTGCCATGTTCTATCAGGATTAGTGCTTCCTTAGTCATACTCTCCACACTCTCCAGCCATATCTTAACATCAGTTTCGATGAGTTTTCCGTTATTCTCGGCTTCTTCAACAGAGTGCTGCACCCTTTCCCTCGCAGTCTCCAGCTTCTCAACTCCATTCTGGAGATCTTCCACGTAGCTCTTGTAGCACAGCACGTACCCGAATTGGCGTCCAATGGGCGCAAACAGGTACTCACCAAGTTTCGACACAAGTTTTGATGCAACGGAGGTAGCAAACGCCTCGGCCATAATTCCTGCTTTAATATTCAGAAATTGCTTTTTGTCCCCACTTTTGTTTCTTTTGTTGTTGCCTCCTATGATTAATTGCTTAAACAAATCTGTGCGAAGGAAACTGAACAGGAGAATAGAAGAAGTAATCACTTAATGAATGAAAAGAAAGAAAGGAAGAGGAAAGTGATAAAACAATGAGAACAGAGAGAGAAAAAAAAAAAACCAAAGATGAGAGAGAGAGAGAGAGAGAGAGAGAGAGAAGCACAACGCATGCAAAAAAGAATGTACAATTTCACCCATTTTTGTTTCTTCTTCCTTTTCTTCTTCTTCTTCTTGTTTTCATGCTTTTTTGGGTTTAATCAATTGGACCAGATTACCAAACAAAGAGGGTGTGCATGAAACAAGCGGCGACAGCACATGAAAAGTAGATTTATAATGAAGCACATACCGGGAGTGGCTTCAACTGTAAGGACGCAAGAGGAACTGAGATTTCTTTGGCTGCTGACTTGCCTACGAGATGGATGAAGAGGAACGCAGGCCTAAACCAGTCCTGGCTGATAACGCCAGAATATAAGCTGCACAGATCAGCACAACGCGAAACCTAAGTGTAGACTGTGTGGGGGAAGAAAACAGCAGAGAAATGAAAATTCATTTAAGAGAAAACGTAATGGAGGAAGATGTTTCAATGCCTTCAGCTTCAATTTGGGAAGGATGGAGGCATTCTTTGATGAGTTGTTGCAATAGGCCAACGAGAGAGAGAGAGAGTGATGAGGACAAATTCATCGCTGTTGTTCTGTCCAACTTGCGCACATAAAATAACTGCCAATGACCATTGGACAAAGACAAATAGGAGGAGGCAACAAAGTAAATTCACAACTTTATCAACACACAACTTGCAATTAAGAAATTAATTAGTTGAGAAACAGTGAAAATGACGGTGGTCATCTTGTTCCTCAATTAGGAGTACGTGCTTTCTTGTTTAAACACATTTGTGTGAATCAGGACTTACCAAATACTCTTTTAATAGTGTCATCGTGGGAAGAGAATAGGAAAATTCTTGTTTATGGTTTCTAAAAGTTGAACAAATGTGGAGTGCAATTTTTCAGGGTCAAATGTGAAAAAAAAGCTTAATTTCTCGTGACACTTTGAAGTATATCTTTGCAATCGGAACGTTTCGTCAAGCAAGGAGATATGAAGCAAAACCAAGTGAAGAAATCACAATATCTTTGCTGTTGTCACTCGAAGGAGAGCAAATTGGACAGCATAAGGGAAACTTCGGAATAATTAATGCTATGGTCAACCTTCACCGAAAGAGAGAAACAATCATGGTTTTCTAATAGACGCTCCCGACGAATCGATACTAACGTTAGAGTCCAGATGTTCATACTGGAAACTAATTTTTACATCAAGTTATTCTTTAAGAGCCACGTAATCATCAACAAGAGAAACAAAACAAGGCAACAATTATGGTGGGGGTGTTGTTCCTTCAACTCAGCTGTTTCCTCGAAACCTTCCCGTCTAATAAGGACAAGCTTCGATTAGTAAGCAATAATTCAAATAAGATTCCTCTTTGTCCCTTTCAAATTTGTGGAAAGAGACTAATAATTCTTTTTTTATGCGATCATTAATACAAGACAAAACATAACACAAGGGCCTTTGTAATATTCTCTTCATGACCATACACATGTTCTCCCACGCTAGGGTGCACAATAAACTAAATTTATTAATTGCTTACTTTATGCTTGAAAATGTCTAGGTCATGGACGGCTCGCGTGCTTGTAATTGATAACAAGCCTAATTTATTTAACCGTGTGGACTCATGTGAAATTTATGTTAGTTAATTTGGCCCTTCTCACAAGCCATGAATTGATGGGAATCGTTCCCCAATTCTAGAAAAAATAATCCAAACAAACAATCTCCATTAGCAAAATATAATAATAAAAAAAGAATTAGAAAGATCACACTAGAAAATTTGTTATCGAAGATCACCCAAACTTGGGCTATGTCTCCGCGTAAAGGCACTTTACGAATCCACTAGTTTTCGAGAAAAGTAGGAATACAATTGATGATCTTCTCGCAAAATTAGGATAAAAAAAAAAAGAATACTCAAGAATGCCGTCACGGCCTCTCTTTTTTTCTCTCTCTATTCACAACTTTGCGTTTTTTTTTAGCTTAAGTACACCCCCAAGTGCCATAAGTTGTGTACGGTGCTCACTTTAGCGCCAAAACTTTCAAATCGATCACTTTAGTGCTAAGTTTTTTTAACTTCGATCACTTAAGTGCCAACTTCTTTTAAAAACGATCACTTTAATGCCACCTTCGATTAAAGCTGACGTGATTCGCCGAAAATTCGACATGTGTATTTTATTATTATTACTTAAGCTGACGTGGCTCACCAGACTTGGCACTGAAGTAATCATTTTTAAAAGAAAATGGCACTTAAGTGATCGAAATTATAAAAACTTAGTACTAAAGTGATCGATTTGAAAGTTTTGGCACTGAAGTAATCGAAGTTACAAAAACTTAGCACTAAAGTAATCGATTTGAAAGTTTTGGCACTAAAGTGAGCGCCGTACACAACTTATGGCACTTGAGGTATACTTAACCTTTTTTTTTTATCTTATGACGGTTACTACCTATATATTCCTAATACCTGAGATATAGCTTTTAACCTAGAAGCAAAAAAATGACAAAGGAGAAGAAAGCCCTTAATGAAATATTTGGCTTCACATGCCAACAATCTCCCACTTGAAGACAAATATATTTGATGCACCAAGCAACTTTGCATCCACCCTCTTTAAAAACTAGTAATTGGAACTTGTGTCTCAGCGATACTCCTTATCAATTAACATGGATTAATGTTAATAGTAGTAGTATAGAAAGTACGATTCTCTCTATCTACTACCTTGGTTTTACATATTAGCTGAATTCTTTGAGCCATCAATCTTTTATAGCTTTAACTCGTTATCTTTTAATGCTGACTTGATGAATTGATAACGCTTCTTGATATAGTTCTTGAGTGATAAGCTGCATTCTTTGCTAAGAGCACTACACTTTGACTATCACTCCATAATGTGGTCACTGGCTGCTTTCGATGTAGCCCCTCTAGATAATCTTGTAACCACATGATTTCTTTAGAGGCTTCTGTGATCGCTACTTACTCTGCTTCTGTCGTCGATAGAGCTACTATTTTCTGTAGTTGAGATACCTAAGTCACTATTGTACCTACAACTATAAAGACATATTCAGTGGTACTCTTACCACTATCGAAATCGGGATCGCCCTGTCAAGGGTCTATTCAGATTCAGAGGTGGCCAGGAACCGAAACCGCTGGTTCATGAATCGAAACAGGCGGTTCCAGAACCGTGGCCACGCCTATGACGAGACATCGGTACGGAGGCGACAGTGCACGGTTGGACGTCGAGTGGTTAACGGTCTCAGAGGGTGTACGGAAGCAGAGTAACGACGTTCTAACGATCGTATAACGAATAAATTGATTGCCGAGGTATATATAGGGGAAGCAGCTAAAGGCCAGTTAGCTTAAGCCAGCGAGCTTGCAATCAATAGCTTATAGCAAAACTAGATGATGACAAGTGGCACCGCCTTGCCACATGCTAACACGTGGCCCTCCACTTGTCCATGTATGGTCCTCTCCTATCCTTGGTTATCCCAATTTTTCACATGTTTGACCCGATGGGACCCTAATTGAATACATGGTATCCCTAAAAATATTACCATATCTATAATAATTCCTTAAAAATTCCACTGAATCCAAATAAAAATCTCTAATAGCTTATTCAATAATCCGAACTCATTGAACACTAATTCACTCTTAAGGAGTGAGGATTTTCAAGTTATCACATATATGTTTAAGACATCTCAGCCAGGTTGACCGAGCGAAATCATTCTCTTTGCACCCGTGGAATTGATTTTTATTTAAAAAAGCCATGTCACTAAATTATTTAAATAAAATGCCATGTTTTTATTTTGGTCGAAATTTCTTGCCGTTAGCACCTAAATGATCTTTTTCTCCAATTTGACGCTTATGTGAGCCGATGAAAAATTTTGGCACTAAAGTGAGCGCGTACACAAATATTACAACTTAAGATATCATTCTACCCTAATCAGGGAGTTGTGGAGGAGATGGACAGACGCCAACAAGAAGTCTCGTCACAACGAGAAGTCGCATCGCCAGGGTCACACGACCTTGATTACCTATCACATAGCTCATGTGATGTTGGATTCTGGATCTATGTCAGGCCTGCTCAATGCTGAAATCCAAAGAGGCACGCTTAAGGTTGGGCCAACGCTTAAAGGCAAGATTGTGGAGAGACCGTAGCCGTTGCGAGGCTCCAAATTTGAGGACGACAAGCTTCGTTCAGCTTTGAACGGCTAGATTTGCTCCCACAAGGATCGTCGATCGAAGCTCTCCTGGGCGAAGGTCACTTCTAGTCGCAACTGATTTTTGCCGGTGGTCGCTGAGGCGAAGCTCGCTCACTCCCTATCTCCTCTACCAATGCTCGGCCTTGTCTGACTTGAGAAGATGAGAATTAAAGCTATTCACGAGTCCCACATCGGCGGTGAGGGAGAGAGACAAATATGAAGTCTCTTTAAGAAGATTGGGATGAGACTTGGAGGCTTACAAGTTAAAGGAAGGAGTCTTACATTGGTTGCTTAGTGAGGATAACAAGTAAGATGGCTCTTTAAGATCTCAAGGATGAGACGCAAAGGTTTAAGTTTCTCGGCTATTTGGCTAAGATGAAGCGTAGTTTAAATTAAAAAATTTAGTGTAAAAGCTCTTTAATATGCCCGACATGTGTTGATTGCGTGTCAGTGTCAACACTGATGTGCACACCCCCAAAGGGTGTCGGCTTCTTAGCTTATTACACACCAATTGAAAGGGTGATTAAAGGAAGTTTCCCCCCAAAGGGTGTCGGCTTCTTAGCTTATTACACACTAATTGAAAGGGTGATTAAAGGAAGTTCCCCCGACAAATAGCATTGTTGCTCTAACCTTTCCTTAAAGTACACTACAAGTGTTGAAACTTGTGTACAACGCTCACTTTAATGCTTGAACTTTCAAAACGATCACTTAAGTCTAATTTAAAAAAAAAAATGCTCACTTCAGTACCAACTCCAATTTGAGTTGGCTGGCTCGTCGGAAATCTGACATGGCCTATTTTTTTTTTTTTATTAATGTTTGAGCTAATGTGACTCACTGAAATTGGCACTGAAGTGTGCTTTAAAAAAAATTTGGCACCTAAGTGATCGTTTTGAAAGTTTTAATACTAAAGTGAACGCTAAACATAAGTTTTGGTACTTAGAGTCTACTTTAGCTTTTTTGTTGGAGATGCATTCATAGCTAGGGGGCATTTTGACATTAAGGAAAGGTTAGAGCAGCTGTGCTATTTGTGAACATTGCGGGGAAGAGGAAGCAATTATCAATGTGCTGAGGGAGCGTATGATAGCCGCGGAGTTGTGGAATAAAGCAAAAATTCTAACCGAGCTCGAAACGGACCATCCCGAAAAATGTGGAAACATGGTGGAAGTGCGATAATGCCGATCAAACGATTCCTTGGAGGATTCTCTACCTCATGGAAATCCTAAGCTTTTGGCTTCGGAGGAATAAGATGCTTAATGCTTCTTCCAATGCTGCAGGTTTTGTTGCCATCACTAAGGAGAAGAAGAAGAAGAAGAAGAGGACCTCAGAGATTACAGTATCGGTTGGAAGAAACCGTGTTCTGACTGTCACGAATCAAATGTGAATGGTACAGTAGTTTGAAGATCATGGAAGAGCTAAAACTGGTTGTACGATCTGCGATTGCCGCGGAAACTGAGTTTAAGGGGTCAAGCTTCTACGGTCCTGGCAGAAGCTTCTACGCTAAGGGATGGATTTAGAATTGCCATAAGATTGTAATCCAAGTTTGCTTCAGATAGAAACCGACTCGAGCCTGGGAGAATATCACTCGTCCCATGTTCTGAAATATCCGAGTAGAATAAAGCTTGAATTCGTAGGACACCCTAAGCCTAATTTAGGAAAGATCACCACATATTTGACGACGGCTAAATGAGATTCCTAAGTAAACAGACTGGAATCTTATGCACATGCATAAAGTAAATAATATGGCTGGACATGATGCTGTTAAGGGCGTGCATGGTAACACTTCTCTACCATAAGTTGATTTCTCTATTTCTCCTCAAAAGCAGAAGTTGATTTTTCTATTTCTACTCCAGATTGATTCTGATCAGAGAAATTCGTTTGATAACGGTTGAAAATTTCTACTTTTGAAACATTATTAACAAAATCTTCGGCGGCGGTAGTCGGCAGGCGACGATTGTCGGTGATCGGCGACCATTGGCAGTTGGCGACGGCGGCGACAATGGCTGGCGGTCGGCGGCGGTGGTGGTGGTGTTCTGCAGCAGCTACGGTCGGTGGCCGACGGTGGCGGTGGAGGTTGTTAGTCGGCGATGGCGGCGAGCCGATGGGCTGCGGCCAGCGTCGGGGGACGGTCGACGGCCACGAAGGCGGTGGGTGGGCTGTGGCGGCGGTGGCCGTGATTGGCGGAGGCGGGTGTGGTCCAAAAAGTGATTCTGGAACCAAAAAGTTAAATCTTTTTACTTTTCAAAATTGGCAAAAAATTCCTATCATAAGTGAAAAATCATACCATAAGTCAATTTTTTTACCAAACGGATTTCTACTGCTTTTATCAAACGGATTTCTTTGCCAGATTGACTTCTAACAAAGAAATTGACTTCTGGAAGTGTTATCATGCAGGCCCTAAATGTAATTGAGATCCTCTTCTCGTTCTTGTCAAGCTTAATAGATAGAAGCATGAGAGTTTCGGTTTTCTTGCAATTTTCATGCAAGTTCTTTAGCATATTTCTCTTGATATATTATGAGGGTGCCACTTGAAGTCTTGTTTCGCCTGTAATCCTAAAAAGAAATTCAGTTCGCCCATGATGCTTTTGTCAAATGCGCTCCGCATGACTTTGGCAACTTCCTTGCACATTGGTTGATTAGATGATTCAAAAACAAAAGATTTCATCTGCATAAACTTGAATAAATAAAATATCTTTACCTTTTTGTGAAGAAATAAAGCTGTATTAACTTTACCCTTTTCAAATAACTCATCAATTAGGAATTTGCCGAGTCAAGTGTACCATGATCTTCAAAACCTCGATACTGCTCTACATACGATCTTTTCTTGATGTACCTATACAAGAATTCATTCTTTATATGCGTATGGTATATTTTGACATCATAGTGACAAGCATAGGCAAGTGAAAATCTGATTGCTCCTAATCTGGCCATGTGAGCATACGTTTCATCATAGCTAATACCTTCCTTTTGAGAGTAACTATTGTCTACTAACTTGGTTTTGTTGCGACTTTACCTTTGTCATCAAGTTTGTTCCGAAACACCATTCGATTTTCATGATTGGATGATTTTTTGGTCTTGGAACGAGTTCCCAAATTTCATTTACCGTGAACTGAAGTAGTTCTTTTTGCATAGAGCTTCTTTGTAGTTTTCATCCGTCAAAGCTTCATCGGTCCCTTTAGGTTCTATCTCAAAGATCAGTGCCGATGTATTCAAGCTTTGAATGATGATCTTAATACCTTTATTCACATTTCCTAGAACCCACTCTTGAGGATGGCTTGACTTGTATTTCCAATCCCTTGGTAGGTTAGAATTAGGAGTGTTGAAAATTTGGGCTCCCGCGATACCCAATTCAAACCGAAACATTTAGGTATGTTTATCTTTGGACCTGAACCGAATCTGACCAGACCGAAAATATGGCTCGGTCCTCATATATATAGATATAAACTCTCGCCTCTGCTTGCTTCACCCCTTTTCACTGCGTCCGAGTTAATCCAATCTCTTACCATAAAAAATAAATAAATAAATAAATTTAATCCAATCTAAATTGAATGGAGAGAACATATCGCTAGGAATAGGGCCTTTTTTTTTTAAAATAATACAAAAAAAATTCATATTTACAAAAATAATACTAAAAAAAAAATATTACAAACTTAGGTCTCCCTCGGCGGGTGAACCGCCGAGGGAGACCTTTGGAGCCCACCGGAGGGCCCCCTCCCTCTCCCTCGGAGCTGGGGGCCCGCCGGGGGACCCCCTCCCCTTCCCTCGGCAACTCAGTTGCCGAGGGAAGGAAGGGCCTGCAGTTTTTTGCTGCAGGCCCACGTGGGGGGCCCCACCCCACCCCACCCCACCCCACCCACCCCCCCCTCCCCTCCCCTCCCCTCCCCTCACGTCACGCCCCCCTCTCCCTTCCCTTGATTTTTGTTTTTTTGTTTTATTTTTTTAATATATTTTTATTTTCTTTTAATAATTTTTTTAGTTGTTTTATATTTGATGAAACCGCAAAGGATCAACATTTACGTAAAAAAATATTTAGGCGTCTTAATTCCGAGAAAAGTGAACGAACGAACAAGGCGATGACGTTTACTCGCTGGGCCCCAGAACGATCACATTTACGTAAAAAAAATATTAACGCGCCTCATCTCGTAGGAAAGCCAACGAATGAGCGAGGAAACTGCGTTCGCTCGCGAGACGATTATATTTACGTAAAAAAATATTTATATGTCTCGACTCCAAGAAAAGTGAGCGAGGCGACGCTCGCGGAGCGATCATATTTATGTAAAAAATATATTAATGCGCTCGTCTTCGAAGAAAGCGAGCGAACGAGCGAGGCCATGACATTCGCTCACGTTGCTGCGGAGCAATCATATTTATGTAAAAAAAATATTTTCTCGGAATCGAGGGGCGTTAAATATTTTTTTTACGTAAATATGATCGCTTCGCGGCATCGTGAGCGAATGTCATGGCCTCGCTCGCTTTCTTCGAAGACGAGCGCGTTAATATATTTTTTACATAAATATGATCGCTCCGCGAGCGTCACCTCGCTCACTTTTCTTGGAGTCGATACGTATAAATATTTTTTTATGTAAATATAATCGTCTCGCGAGCGAACGCAGTTTTCTCGTTCATTCGTTCGCTTTCCTACGAGACGAGGCGTGTTAATATTTTTTTACGTAAATGTGATCGTTCTGGGGCCCAGCAAGTAAACGTCATCGCCTTGTTCGTTCGTTCACTTTTCTCAGAATTAAGACGCCTGAATATTTTTTTACGTAAATGTTGATCCTTTGCGGTTTCATCAAATATAAAACAACTAAAAAAATTATTAAAAGAAAATAAAAACATATTAAAAAAATAAAACAAAAAAAACAAAAATCAAGGGGAGGGAGAGGAGGGTGGGGTGGGGTGGGGTGGGGGTGGGGCCCCCCACATGGGCCTGCAGCAAAAAGCTGCAGGCCCTTCCTTCCCTCGGCAACTCAGTTGCCGAGGGAAGGGGAGGGGGTCCCCCGGCGGGCCCCCAGCTTCGAGGGAGAGAGAGGGGGCCCGCCGGTGGGCCCCAAGGTCTCTCTCGGCGGGTACCGCCGAGGGAGACCTAAATTTATAATATTTTTTTTTAGTATTATTTTTGTAAATATGATTTTTTTTTGTATTATTTTAAAAAAAAAAAGCTCCCAGGAACAAGTCCCAACTCGCAGTTGTCTTTGTCGTTTAGATTGGCTCTGTTCTCATTTTCAAGCATGTGAGGAAATGTGAAACATGTGGAAACATTACATGTTTCAATTGGGTTCGGGTCTTTCGGGTTGTGACCCGCACCAAAACCACGACAATATCCAAATGACTAAGTCATTACCCGAACCGAACAAGAACCAACCTGAAAATACCTGCAACTTTCAGTTCGGGTCGAGTTGGTTCAGGCTCCTCTTTTTTTTTTTTTTTTAACACCCCTTGTGGGGTATAGCCTTTCTTGGCATGAACTTCCCCAATCTTGACCACATCCAGAATTCCTGTGGCCAAAGCCACAATCCAAGTATGATATCAACCTATTCTTCCAAAAAAAAGGAGTACGAATATGATGTCAACCTTACATTTTGATGAACAGTGGAAGTTACCAGAAATTCAGAATACACAATTAAAGCTGGGATTATAAAGCACGAGTATTCAAGACAACAGAAGAAAAATGTAGAGCATAAGCATTCTTCAGGGATTATAGGGTGAAAAAAAAAAAAAAAAAACCTCCTGAACAAAAAGCCTTGAGCGTTCTATAATACAGATTCGCACTTAGTCACTGACTATAAAAAAGATTAGCAGAAAAATTTATTGCGAGACTTCTTTTGGCATGATCTACCGAAGATGGGTCAGTCATTGTCATCATCACTTAGCACAATGACATTGGGTGGTGAACAAGATTTAGCATCCTTTGCCATTAATTTCCCAAGTGCCGGTTTGCCAAAAGAAGGTGATTTCTTCACAGTTGAAGTGGGACTGTCAACAATGCTTTGTTTGGTGGATGCCATCTCATTATTTGATTCTGCAGCTTTTACCCCAGAATGGGATACAAAATTAGTTATCTCCACTTCAGAGTCTGAGGAGACTGACGCACTTTCAGATGGAACACCCATAATATGCCTGCAAGAATGCGATGAGCTTTCTGCTTTCCCAGGATCATTGTTCACTTCACCCCTCAATCCATCGGAAGACATATTTTTAATCAAACGTTCCTTCAGTTCAGGCTTCATGTGTGCTCTAGAGGTGATGCTTCCACTTGTGCTATCTTTTTGTCCCGAATCAGTTGGTTCAGCATCTGCAGTGCACTTGCTTGCAAGAACAGAATTCGCCGGTAGATCTTCCGTGGAAGACTTAAAATCAAGCCCAAGAACTTCGGCCCATTTGTACACAGCGCTAAGATTCCCTTCCAAAGCTTCAACAAGGAGGTTCAGCTCACTAACTTCATAGAGCATTAACAAAACTTTATCGGTCCAAGCACAAGAGCAAATTTGTGTAGCATGATCTAGACATGAATATCTGTCCCTTGAACATTTGCAGAAAACTGCAGAAAGATGCAAATCGAAGTGACATATGCTGCATTCTCTCTTACTAGAAGCATCAAAGTTCTGGTCCATTTTCTTTGACTGTGAAGAGTTGCAAAGATATTGTCTCCTTAGACTCTCCCATTTAATTCGTGACTAGGGTAAAGAAAGAAAAAGGAAGATAAATTAAAATCTGATAAGAAAAATCAAAAGCACATTGTCTTTGTTAAAAAATAAATCAAGTGCACCACAGAAGTTAAGACAAAAGAAGTTGGCTACTACCTAGACAAACAAATGCCCACACAACCCTTGAGAATTAATAATTCTTGCATTACACAGGTAGCTCTTAATTCTTGGTATGTGATGTTTTCTTCCAAGTTGACCTCTGCTCCCAATTCTTGGGAGGTAATTTTGTAATTTCAGTTGACTTCCAACAGTGCCATTAGCACAATCCCACGTAGTTAAAGACTCCAGATTAATGGCCTCATTAGCATTGTCTTCAATATTCCTCCTCATTCATAATACTTTCAAATAAGCTGGATATGCTTCAGTTTGAGGAAAAGCATCAGAGAGTATTTAGTGCCATCGAGATATTTTTTATTGATTGAATAAGTTCAAGGTATTGTTGTTGAGTTGTAAAGTTGTTTGAAACTTTGTAATTTTATACCTAACTTAGGTGAGTCAATACCTAAATTAGGTTTCTTGCCTAACTAGGGTATCATTTCTCTTGTATATATATTGACCTTGTAATTACTCAAGAAGAAATAAGGAAATACAGATTTTTTCCTTCATGGTATCAGAGCTTTAGGCTCAATTTTTCTGGGATAGTGTTACAGTCCAGCCTTCATTGCTGGTTCTGTTTTCCCGCAGCCTTCATTGCTGCATTTTCAAGGCTGGTTCTGTTTTTTGCAGCTTTCATTGCTGCATTTTCAAACCTTTATAGCTTAAGTACGACTCGTACTCTTGCTAATATTCTCTTGGTACAATGACCACATCCGAAACCACACCCAAAGTCATAAATTTTCCCTCTCCAACCACAAACCAATCGGAGGAGGTTGCCTCGTCAAACATGATCGGCGACCTTCAGAATATTAGGCCAGCCTATAGACTGAATGAGAAAAATTATCTCAAATGGTCACAATTCATCAAGACGTACCTGAAGGGCAAAGGAAAACTCAGCCATCTACTGGGGACAGGACCCAAGCAAGGAGACCCCAATTTCGATGCGTGGGATGAAGCGGATTCCATGATCATGTCATGGCTATGGAATTCCATGGAATCGGCCATAAGCGATACTTGCATGTTTCTACCAACCGCAAAGGGGATTTGGGATTCCATCCAACGGACGTACTCTAAGGCCCGTGATGCAGCCCAGGTGTACGAAATTAAGGTGAAAACCAGTGGGACAAAACAGGGAGGTAAGACTGTTACTGAGTATGCTAACTTTTTGCAGAACTTATGGCACGAACTCGATCATTATCGAGTATTCCACATGCGGTGTCCAGAAGATGCAGCCATTTTGAAGAATTTTATTGAAAAAGATCGAGTCTACGACTTCTTAGCTGGGCTTAATTCTGAATTTGACCAAGTTAGAATTCAAATACTTGGCAAGGAAGATGTTCCATCATTGGAGGAGACGATTTCCTTGATCCGGGCAGAAGAAAGTCGTCGATCCGTCATGCTTGAACCACGAGCAATAGAAGGGTCAGCCTTGACAGTCGGAAAGGTTGATGAGAAGGGTGCTCTACCAAGAAGAGACCACCGGGACAACTTGTGGTGTACTTATTGCAGGAAGCCGAGACATACAAAGGAGAAATGCTGGAAATTGAATGGAAAACCAACCACTTCAAGTCGAGAGTGGGTGAACCGGGAAATGCAATCGAGGCCCCGGGCCCACCTAATTGAGCAAGCTGATTATGAAGCAGAACAAGGGAAAGCGACATTCAATAGTGAAGAAATTGAGAAAATAAGAGGTTTGTTAGGGTCTCTTAATAAACCCTCTGGTGCATGCACAATGGCACTCTCAGGTAATTCTTGGGTTATTGATTCAGGGGCGACTGATCATATGACTCATATCTCATCACATTTCAGGACCTATACACCTTGTCCTAGTAATAGGAAGATTATTGTGGCAAATGGGTCTCTTGCTACTGTTGCAGGGGTTGGAGATGTCCCTATCACACCAAACCTTGTCCTTAAAAATGTCCTACATGTCCCTAAACTGTCTTCCAATCTTATCTCCATACAAAAACTCACTAAAGACCTCAATTGTCAAGCTGTTTTTTACTCATCTTACTGTGTTTTTCAGGATCGGGGCTCGGAGAGGAGGATTGGACTCGCTAAGGAACAAGGTGGACTGTACTATCTTGAGACACCCCTCACCACGAGAAGAATCATGAATAATTCATCTTCATCCTTTCTTAGTATTTCAAATAAAGAAGCTATTTGGCTTCATCATTTTCGTTTTGGTCATCCATCCTTTCAAGTCTTGAGTGTGATGTTTCCAGCCCTGTTCAATGGTTTGAATATTCAAGATCTCCATTGTGATGTTTGCGAGTTAGCCAAGCATAACCGTGTATCATTTCCAATTAGCAATCATCGTAGCTCTAATCCTTTTGATTTGGTACACAGTGACATTTGGGGCCCTTCCACGGTTCCAAACATCTCTGGAGATCGTTGGTTTGTCACTTTAATTGATGATTGCTCTCGGGCCACTTGGACCTTCTTACTCAAACATAAATCTGATGTGAGTAGCATTATTCCTTCTTTTCATTCCATGATTCAAACACAATTTGGGGTCAAAATCAAGGTCTTTAGATCAGATAATGCTAGAGATTACTTCAATCAAACATTGTCCTCTTATTTTCAAAAGGAAGGTGTTATCCACGAGTCATCTTGTGTGAATACACCCCAACAAAATGGGATTGCTGAAAGGAAAAACGGTCATCTTCTTAAAACAACTCGTGCTTTGTTGTTTCACGGAAATGTTCCTAAAACGTATTGGGGGGAAGCTGTTCTTACAGCTACATATCTGATCAATAGGCTACCATCACGTACATTAGACCACAAGACCCCTATGGAAATTCTTTCTCAGTTCTATCCTCACTTTCGTACATCTAACGGCCTTACGCCTCGAGTCTTTGGTTGTAGTTCCTTTGTCCACATTCATTATCATCAACGAGGAAAACTAGATCCTCGTGCCATCAAATGCATCTTTCTTGGTTACTCACAAACACAAAAGGGCTATAAATGTTATCACCCACCTTCAAAAAAATTCTATCTCTCTGCAGATGTCACTTTTGTTGAGAATAAACCATATTTTTCAAAACCTTATCTTCAGGGGGAGATTTCACTCATGGAAGATAAGGAAGATGATGCTCTTGGTGTTATTGATAAACTGGATATATCATCCAATGTTTTCGCGAATCCAAACCCGACCACCGTAACTCATGAACCTACCTTGACTCCTACCTCTAGTCCACCATCTGTTGTTGTTCCCACTAGTCCTACTCCCACTTGTCCAACTCACTTTCATGATTCTATGAGATATTCTCAGGTGTACTCAAGGAGGACAGCCGTTCCAACAATCGAGCAAGTCCAATCTACCACTCCGGGTACTGCTAATGAGAGCATGGTAAGTCCTGAACTTTCTGTGAATGAGCAGCCCAGTGATATACTAGAGACGGATCTTGATCGGCCTATTGCTATTAGAAAAGGGATAAGAGAATGTACCAAGAAACCAATTTATCCACTTTCAAATTATGTGTCCCTTGATAGATTATCATCACCATTCCGAAACTTTATTGTGAGTTTAAACACTATTGCCATCCCTAACACCTTCTCTGAAGCGATGTCAAAAGAGGAATGGAGGAATGCCATGAAAGAAGAAATGACGGCACTAGAAAAGAATAAAACGTGGGAAATTGTTGACAGACCAAGAGGGAAAAATCTAGTAGGCTGCAAGTGGGTATTCACTGTGAAGTACAAGACTGATGGCTCCTTGGAGAGGTACAAAGCGAGATTGGTTGCAAAGGGTTACACTCAAACATATGGAGTGGATTACCAAGAGACTTTTGCACCGGTGGCTAAAATGAACACTGTAAGAATTTTGCTATCTTTAGCTGCTCATTTTGATTGGGAACTTCAACAGTATGACGTGAAGAACGCATTTTTACATGGAGAGTTGAAAGAGGAAATCTACATGAACATGCCACCTGGTTTCGAAGGAAAAGAAACAACCGAAAAGGTTTGTAGACTAAAAAAGGCGTTATACGGACTCAAGCAATCACCTAGAGCTTGGTTTGGACGATTTGCTAGAGTTATGAAGGCATCTGGGTATAAACAGAGTCAGGGAGATCATACTCTGTTCATAAAACACTCGGATGCAGGGGAAGTTACAGCATTGTTGGTTTATGTTGATGACATAATAGTCACGGGCAATGATGAAAGGGAGAAACAACGGCTAAAACAGAACTTGATCAGAGAGTTTGAGATAAAGGAGTTAGGAAAGCTACGGTATTTTCTAGGAATTGAGGTTTCATACTCAAAACAAGGGATCTTTATTTCACAACGGAAGTATGTGACGGATCTTTTGGAGGAAACTGGGAAGCTTGGTTGCAAACCAGCAGTCACTCCGATTGAGCCGAACCAAAGACTAGCAGAAGCCAAAGAAGAGGCGGCAGTGGATCGAGAAATGTATCAACGATTGGTAGGAAAGCTGATTTATCTTGCTCATACTCGACCCGATATCTCCTATGCAGTAAATTTGATTAGCCAATTCATGCATAATCCAAAGGAATCACATCTACAAGCTGCTTTTCGAGTCTTACATTACTTGAAAGGGAACCCAGGAAAAGGAATATTATTCAGAAAGAGTCCAGACCTCAAGATTGAAGCTTATACAGATGCAGATTATGCTGGATCAATGGTTGATAGGAGGTCTACAACTGGTTATTGTACCTTCATTGGAGGTAACTTGGTAACTTGGAGAAGTAAAAAACAGAATGTGGTGGCAAGATCTAGTGCAGAATCTGAGTTTCGGGCATCAGCTCAAGGAATATGTGAGCTGTTATGGCTCAAGATCATTCTTGATGACTTGAAGGTTAAGTGGCAGAGTCCTATGAAGTTGTACTGTGATAATAAATCTGCAATTAATATTGCCCACAATCCTGTGCAGCATGACAGGACAAAGCATATTGAGATTGATAGACACTTCATCAAGGAGAAACTTGAGGAAGGACTAATTTGCTTATCGTATGTCCCCTCAGGACAGCAAGTGGCAGATGTCTTAACCAAAGGGCTCAATGGTGGAAATTTTCACGAGCTAACTACCAAGCTGGGAATGGAAGATATCTATTCACCAGCTTGAGGGGGAGTGTTGAGTTGTAAAGTTGTTTGAAACTTTGTAATTTTATACCTAACTTAGGTGAGTCTATACCTAACTTAGGTTTCTTACCTAAACTTAGGTAAGTCTATACCTAACTTAGGTTTCTTACCTAAACTTAGGTGAGTCAATACCTAAATTAGGTTTCTTGCCTAACTAGGGTATCCTTTCTCTTGTATATATATTGACCTTGTAATTACTCAAGAAGAAATAAGGAAATACAGATTTTTTCCTTCAATTGTACTTAGATATTTAGGTATGAAGTAGATTGTCACTCTAAGTTTTATATACAGAGCATCTATGTAATCGTAAACTATGCAAGTGGAGTAAAGATAGCGCCTTTTGGGTTTTATCTTTCCCTCCCTCTTGTGATCCCCAAAATTTTCTTAATAGTTCACTTCCCTCATACAAGAGGGGTTGAACCATTCATTATTGAGAATTTGTACCAAGCATGATAACCTCTGGTCAACATCACAATCCATTTATCACATAATAATCAAAGGCTAGCATAGTGAAATGAACCTTCAGACTTATGTAGCAACAATTCCAGGAACTATACCTTGAGTGCCTTGACAAGGATCCCATCTTTTCCACATGCATTTTTCCACCTTAAGTTATCTGCAGTCTCCTTTTTCAACAGCAAAAGTTCCCATTGTGCCCTCAAAGCTTCCCTAGCTCCTCCAAGCAACAGCTTATCATGGGAAATCATTGTCTTCCTCCTTTTCTCACGATAAAGTTCAACAGCATTCTGTCCATGAGATAACCAATCAAGGGGAGCGACATTAACGGCTTCCACACAGTTAAATCCACAGGCAAATCCTGAATTATATGCCCCCGGAAAAATAACAACAAACTCTCCTGGATTCTGAACACAACGGTAGACAGGTATACCCTGGCTTTTCAGTGTTGATGGGGATAAACGAGAAAACTGCATCCAATATTACAAATTTACACATCAATCAAACATTTTGTTAGGTTGTAGGATTGTAACTATACACATCTCTCCAATGTAGAACCAACATTTAGAAGAATGAAATAAATGTTAAAGGAAATAGCAAAATATGCACTCTAACTTCCCACAAGCATAATTAGGATAAAAACTTTTAACACCACAAAATGTGTTCCGAGAGTCACTTCACTATTTTTGTGAAGTTCTTTACAATTTCATGACAATATCAAAATGAGCAGCACATGAAATTTTTAGTTGATAAGTCATTGCTCTGATGCTAAAAGGTTTTCAGAGTAGATGAAAGCATGTCGCAACAATGAGAGAATATACATATCGCAAAAGAAGTGCAGATGGAGGACTTAAAAAATAGATTAAAAAATAATAGTAAGATTCAAAATCAAGAGAACTTAAAACTCTTCAAGAGTAGATGAGATCTTCAACCTGATTCTGACAAACTGGTAAACATATAGGAGCTAAGCAATCTTATTACAGTTGCTGATTCATAGGCAAAAAGTTTAGCCAAAAAGTCGAGAGGTATTGACCAATGGTGGAAATAGAAGCACAGTATCTACAATATTAAGTACCCAGTAACTTCCATAATAGGTCATTCAACTTTAGGGCACCATGGAATTCAATTGCATGGCAGCAATCATCTATTTTGCTCATTCAGAGGCAAAAGTTTAGACAAAAAGTCAAGGTATTGGCCGATGGTGGAAATAGAAGAACAGTATCTACAATACAAATACCCAGTAACTTCCATGATAGGGCATTCAAATTTAGGTCATTTTTTCTTGTCACCATGAAATTCAATTGTAAGGCAGCGATCATCACCATACATTCGAAAATCATTCAATTGTCACCAATCTGTTGTGTATGATAGCGATCACTGCTCTGCTTTTTTTTTTTTTTTAGTTATCTTTTTTTTAGGTATCCGCAACTAGTTTGGGATAAAGGTGTTGTTGATGTTGGCGTTGATGTATCTTTTTTAGGTATGAGGCAGATGAAGCGCCAATTGACAACGACAGCAGCACCACATATCATCTACAAAGAAAATATCTGTAGGTGGGACATGTCAGCATTTAGCTTGAAAATAAACCAAAGAGAGACCAAAGGGCATCAATTGAAAATCATTTCGATATTTATATTCATTGGACAGCAATATTAGTGACCCAGTGATACTGGTTACCAAACATAAGAAATAACCGCCAATTTCTAATACTTATTAGGTACTCACCATGTTCAACTCATGCCGATACTTCTTAACGATAGCTTCAAACTTAACACGATATCTGCCCGGGATGCAGTACCAAATTGTGCGAGCGCCAATATGCGAATAGCATACCGAATATAAGCAGTGTGCTTCACATTTCTGCTTCCAACATTAGCGGCAAAGTCAGGCTATAAACAAATCATTAAAGAAATGGATAAATTAGCATGAAAGACGAGTCAACAATAAGATTAGCTGAGAAATAAATGTGCAAAACCGAGCAACGCACACCAAGAAAGCAAAACCTATGAGTAGAAAAACCCATATAAGTTTAGAAGCTATAATATAACTAAAGCAATATTGCATAAGCGAGAATGAACAAAAATGAATTACCATGCACTAAGATGCTTCAAGATCTTACCCAGAGACGTGTTGCAAAGCACATACCCACATGTAGCTTAGGTGCCAAAATACTACATGTACTGAAGCTCTCGAAAGAAAGAAGTGAACCAGAGAGCCTTGGTAAATCACTCAGATTCCACCCTGAATTAAATGTAGAAGAGAATCCACTGCCAAAAGTTCTAGAATCCAAATCATCGCTGCATAACACCTACAAGAGCATAAGAGACCAGTTTGTAGCAAGCAAAACAAAGAAGTTAACAGAATCACCATCTCCCCTTTACCTCAATTTCATCAGTAGGATTCTCACGGATCCGTCTATATTCACACTCAATATTCTGCACACTGTCATCTGACTTCATATCATAATCTTTTTTCAGGAAATAGTTTTCCTGAAAATCATTGGCATATTTCTTGAAGGTTTCAAGAGTATATTCTGGACCATGTTCCCAGTGAATGCCTTCAGTACCAAGGCACCCATCTTCACAAAGGTAAAAGTCGCATTTTTTTTGGACCCCATCATCAGAGGCCAATGTCAAGATATTTTGGTTTTTACAGTGTGCACTTCCATTACATTTAACTGCTTCCCTTGGCAAACAGGTATTTAGCAAATCAATTCGTTGTATTTGAGTCCTGAATGTTGCACTTCCCCATATGTTTTCCTCAGTTAATTGGCACGAAGGCTTCCAAGAGGGGGGAGGAACAACACGACAGATACCATACGCTTCTGCTCTCTGGTGTAAGCTTGTCAGGTACTTAAGGGGGTCACCGAATTCCTGGCAATCAAATTCCGAAAAATCTAATTGGCCTGAATTTCATATTGGGTTAAACAGGGGAACCTAGTGGTCCCCTTGACTATAATTGTTTACACAGACCTTTCCTGTAATCAACCCAGAAGTTTATTAGAAGGATTACCTCTTCAGTTGGTCGAAAAACAGGAGTATCCTCAAGGATACAAGTTGTTGCATTTTCAGAATTCCCTCCAGCTTGTACCTGCTCTAGAAAAGCAAGACAGGAAACTAAACTAGTTTCAGACTCTCCGAGTCAAATAGTGCAAAGTAAGCAAACATGTAGAAAAATAGACAAACTCGTAAATGCATTCAATTGAAGAAATTAAAGGGTGAGATGAAAAGAATATGAAGATAGAAATCCATTGTTCTCAGGAGAAAATACCAATTCGAATTAGTGGAAATTTTTCTATCTGCGTGATTGAATTCGAATGTGCATCGACTCCCGAAAAGATTCACAACCTAGCATCATATTAACTTCTCTGGAGTCTGGCCTATTGAAAAGTCAATGTTCAAATTTGAACTTTACTTGAAAATCACCTTCTGAGAGAAAACAAACAGGTTCAAATATTCAGCTGCCTTAACTTCAAATGAAAGTCGGTAAACATCAAGAATCTGAAACCTGTAACAGATTACAGGTTTCCAACAATGAAAAAGAACCAGCTAGAGCAAAGGCCTCAAGGATGGTGCAACAGTTTCCTCATTTGAACCACACAAGTAGTGAACTTCTAGATTCACGTTGATCTAAATTACATGACAATTCATAGTCTATGCGGGTTCGCAGTAGCTTATTCAGGTAAAATAGCAACAAGACTGCTTTACGGCAACCTTGCTTCATCGAGATATATGTGAACAACTTCTTTCCACACCAAGTACCTCTACTATTTTGAGACCAGTATAATTAGTCAAACGTGACTGGTATGATGCCTCAACCAAAAGAAAGGCCTTGTTGGTTCACTTCGGAAATGGCTGATAAACCATACTTCTAATTGGCAACATTTTATACTAGGAACAAGATTACTAAAGTAATAAGGTTTCAAAAAGCCCCGGAATCCCATTACCTAGCCAATGGAGGTAATCATATTATTTATCCCATGGAATCATCTATGTCACTTGTTCTGCCTCAGTAAATGAGCTCTTTCCGAGTTCCCATCATTGCTCATGCCCTCATTATGAGTGAAATCTCTCTCTCTCTCTCTCTCTCTCTCTCTCTCTCTCTCTCTCTCTCACGCCCCTCCCTTTCACCTATCAAAAAACAAGAAGTACACACTGACGCGCACAATATCCCAGAAAAACTTACTTGCACGGCAAATTCTGCATATCAAGACGGCTAATTTGTTGTAATCGCAGTAGTGTTCTGCGATTGCATCATCTACAGCCAGACACATACAAAGAAGGGTTGGGGAAACCATTCCACTTTACTTGAATAATATGCCAAGTACAGGTAGGTAACGACATGCTGAATTCACTTGAGCACTGCACTCCACGTGCTTGATAAAATGTTTCAGTGGTCTACGAAAGTAAAACAAACGACAGACTACAATGCTAAGGGATTCGACCACGTGAAATGTGGTTCCCCTATCCGCATCCCATTCCCACTCCAAGCACAAGGCCTAAGGGGCAACGAAAACTTACCGCAACCGCATCGCGCTTTGCCGAGTCGGAATCTGGCGCGCTGTGACCGGCTCCGCCATCACGGTGAAGCACCCAAGGTCTGCGATTGGCGGCGAAGTCTGCGACGGCAGGCTCAGCATTCGCCTCTTCGACTCTCTTGAGAATGAAGGAGGTGAGAGACGCGAAACCCGGCGGCACGGACGGGTCCTTCGTCGTCTCTTCCTCTGCCACTTCGGGATTCGGACGTTTCGTTCCCATCTGCCATTGATGCGTATCTCAATCTCAGACACAGAAGGGGAAAAAAAAAACAAAAAACAAAACAAAACTCACCACAAAAACCAGCACAGATTCACGAACTAGCTAAAATCCGTACTCATACTTGTAAACTGGGGTCAAAAGAAAAAAAGGAAGCAAAACAGTACAGGCGGGAGCACAGCACAGCCCGCGATTACGAGCTTCCAACAGATGAAGTGTGACGTACCTTTCCAGAGGCTCCGCCTGCTGCAGAAAGGCAGACTCCCAAAAGAGAAGTATCAAAAAATAATTTGAAAAATAATCTTTTTAAAATACGATAATAATTAATTAATATTACTTCTATAATCGATAATGAAAATATTTTTCGTTTATTTATTTTTAAAAACTAACATAACATAACTTCCTAAATTTTGGATAAAATTAGTTTAATCCTAAATTAGATTAAGATCAATTCTTCATGTAATCAAGTGCAAAAAAAATTATGTGTGAATCATTCATTTAGATTTGATCACGTCTTACTTGATTCACCAGGTTAGCGCAATTATATTATGAGTTGATTAACGTCTTTCTCTTCACCGAAGGGGGAAAAAAAATCGAGAGGAGAGGGAAGAATTGCATGGGCCAGGGAAAAAGCACAAATGATATGTGGTTAGTAGGAGAAAATGAAAAAGAAATAGAAGAACACCCCTTTCAAACTTTGCGACGGGTGCTCCATTTTAGGAAATTCGAGATTGGTCGGGTCGGGTCGGGTATCAGCCCAACTCAAGCCAGCTCGAAATTGAACAATACCTAACTCGCCCAACCCGAGCCAACCCGACCCAAACCCAAATTACATATGCTCCAACTCTTCGGCGGGTCAGGGCGGTCGATTTCTTTGTTTCTTTTCTTTTTTTTTTAAATCAAAATCACTTGACAAGCTCGTCGAACGAAAGAATATAAAAAATAAAAAATAAATTAAATTAAATTAAAATAGAAAGAAATCGTGGGTGCAAAAAAAAAAAATCGGAACCGGGCCGACCCAATCCGTACTCGAATAGTACCAAGCCCGGCTCGAATAGGCCCGAAAATTAGGTGAATTTTCCGATCGGTCCGAATCGGGTCGAATCGGACCGGCGCGGGCTTTTTTGACACCCCTAACGATAGCCAAAGAAAGCAACTGCATGAGCAATCCCCATTATGTCTAAGGTCACCAATGACTCTCAAACAGCTAGCTGGCCATCCTTGAAGATCTCCGACGGATAGATTGAAAACTATACTTCGCCCTCTTTACTTACTTACTAGAATCACTCACACTGACTTGATTGTGATATCATCTGGAGTTTTGGTTGATTGATATTCCGTAAGAAAATTTATAGTATCATCACTCAATCTATTCGACTCCTTTCTAGGTTGCATTGTTAGCCCCAATAGGCTTCTCTTTTTTACTCCTTTTTCAATCTCAACCTTGCTAGAAGAAATCCCAGCCTCCTTAAGAAGGATGTCCCTTAATTCAAGGCTTAGTCGAAATCTCCACTTCCACATCTTGCTTGCAAACGTCTTCGAAGGACCAATATGACTGAAGCTCAATGAAATCGGCAATAGTCTCTCTCCTTCCTCCAAGGAAGCGAGCAATAAGTATGCTCTTGCGTCTCTGGTACGTTGCACCTCATTAGGAGTTGTGTGAACTCTGATATACTCCTCAATAGTCATTCCACGTTGTTTGAGAGAGAGTTTGGCCTTTGAAACAAGTCTTATTCTACAGTTGTCCGTCTAGAACCTCATCTTCACAAGCTTCTTTAGTTTTGGCCATGACTTGAACCCACATTTTATTTTTTTCAGGTTCTACGAGTCAAAATGAATCTGTCGCCAGCCAAAGGTAAGGAACTTATAAGGTTTATCTCAACAACAACAAAAAAAATGTTACGAAGATCCAAATTGGAAGGAAGTGGCTCACTTCAAGGAGGTATTAAACACGAATTTGGATTCCACAATGGAGATTGCACCACTTATTTGAAGTACTGATTATGCAACATTAAGGAAATGGGGAATAGGAAACATTATAGACATACAGCTGTGCATGGTGGTATCGGCATTTACTCTTCAAATTCAAAACCTCCATCTCGGACGGGACCCGTTGGATCACGTTATGCTCCTTGGATGGATCAAGTCTACTCTCTTTGCTTAGTGGGGCTTGTGAGTTAATTGTCCTCGATGGATTTTCCAAGCTGTGACGCTCCTGCTTCACCTATGAATGAATCGACAAAGAATACCAAGAGTTCTTTGTTGACCTTGGACAAGATAGTAAATGACCAGTAATTTAAAGGTGCGAAAATAAGAGACAATCGTTACCTCTTCCTAAAGCGGACAATTCAAAGATGGGAGAGAGAATATAGCATAATGAACTATTTTTGGAGATCATTTGTCGCCATATAATCTCTCTGTAAAACCCAACTATCACTCACGAAATTCACGTCGGAGAAGATGATGTCAGAATTGTTGCCTCACGATGAGGATCGTTTCAAATGATGCAACATCTCCCGCAATCATGAACACTGGAGTAGATATCTTGGAAACAAATATATTAACGCAATTTAGTTAAGCCATTAGTCTGTAAGATGATTGAAACCAGAGACTCACGACATAGATGGACGCAACACTTAAAAAGAAAGCGTAAGGATATCGAAAGTGTCAAAATTTGTGTACGACAATCATTTTAGTATTAAAATTTTTTGCCGGCTCACTTAAGTGTCAAATTGAAAAAAAATATATTTTAGTGCAACGGAGAGAGATTCTAGCCAAACTAATTACGTGACATTTATTATTATCTTTCTGGCCAAACTAATTACGTGACATTTATTATTAATTTTTTAATATTATTGGGCGGTTTTTTTTTTAAAAAAAAAGTCTGTCCACATGACAAATTTTTTTAAAAATCAGTTTGTGGTAATGGATATTGTCCCATCAGGCATGCCAAAAGATGTTTCATTAAAAAGTGTCGATATTGGAATGAGTAAATCGACAAATAATATGAAGTGTCCTTTGTTGATTTTGGACAGGGAAGTAAATGACAATTAATTTAAAGGCACGAAAAATGGAAACAATCGTGTCCAACCTCGTAATTGCATGAAGATAAAGGTGAAGTATAATTTTGCAAGAACATTGAGTTCTTGGATTGATTGAGGGGCTTTTACAAAGGGGGCTATTTATAGCACACAATCGACCGTTACAACTAGTTATTGAATTTAAAAAGACAACTTTCTAATCATATCTTCAGAAAAAATAACTTCCTAATCTTATTTGTTGTAACAAAAATTATATTATCCATAATCCCTTATTATCAATGTACATTTATCTAGTAGAAGTTACATATCCGAAAATATCACCAAAGTTACATGTTGGCATGATAACTTCATCCCTAGCGAAGGTTCTCATCGATAACTGATGATTGTCATCGATAGCTTCCTTTGTATTTTTATCAATGATTTATGTTGTTCACAAACTTTGCTATTATCGGCCAACTCTATCACTTGTCGATTATAATCAACAGTTGACCATTTTTTTGGTGTCAACAGCTCCTGCATCACTTGAACTGTTAAACTACGTAGTTTAGATTCCTATTATTATGATAGTATCAACATTATGTACCCAACAAAAGTATATTGTTGGGGAATCAGTATTAAAATAACAATTCCGTTTTATAAAAATGGATGATACTTAAAATTCGAATGGCAATAGTAAATGTAAGCAAACTGCCTCAACCATACAAACACTGAGTTGGCAGTAATACAAAATCTGAGTCGGCAGAAGCACAAAGTCTGAGGGGTCAGAAGCACAAAGTCTGAGCCTTCAAAAGCACAAAGTCTGAGCCCTTCAGAAACACAAAATCTAAACCCTTCAAAAATACAAAGTCTGAGCCCGTTAGAAGCACAAAATCTTAGGCGGTTAGAAGCACAAAATTTGAACCCGTCAAAAGCACTGAATCTGAACCCGTCAGAAGCAGTGAATCTGAACCATCAGAAGGACAAAAGCTAAACCTTCAGATGAACAAAATTCTGAACGGAAACACAACAGTATTTGAAGAAATTGAATTAATAAAAAATACTGAGGCCTGTGTTCGACACAGTTTCCTTAAAACAGATTCGTCCCCTCCAATACGTGCTTTGAGGTTTCGTGAACATCTGTCTCCTAGGATGCAACGAGTAAGCAGCGATAGAGGCAAGCACAGCACTCCAAAACTTTCAGCGAACTTGAACTCAACGTAAACACTATCGAAAATAATGCAGATGCAGACAATTGAAAAAAGAGGGAGAAGAGAACTTCGTGATCTTGTTTTCTGTCCCTTCTTTTTTGTTGTCTTAAAACAGAATGGGAAGCCACTTATTTATAGGTTAAGTGAGGCATTGTGGAAATAAAGAATAATGGCTAAATAACTCTACCGTTTAGAACCGTTATGTATTTAATTTTGTAACCACAGAATTATAATAGCCGTTACTTAGTTAATACCATTAACATGCCGGTATATAACTTAAGAACGGTTACATTGTGACGGCTTGAGTTGGGAAAAATTAAAACAGAAGGCAAAAATGGGCTTGTCGCGAGGCCCACTTTTCGGTCCTGCATTCGTGTACACAGGTCGTGCGCTTGCGCCCAAGTTTCAACTTGTCGAGCCTCCATCGAGATCCGGGATTTGCACCCCCTACGCATGCGTGCGTGGCATATTACTTGTGTTATGATAGTTACCACTCAAATGGAGTGTAGTCACATATAAAACACTTTAAGGCCTTCCTCCTTTCCAATGTGGGACTAGTGCTTTGCCAATTCCCACTTCCAACTCAAGGGGTGATATTTGAGAAACAATTTCTCATTCACCCACACATCAAAATATCTCATATTTTCCAACAATCCCCCTCATGAATGAAAATTGTTTTGGTTTCCAACAATCCCCCCATAGGTAGGTGTCACCCTTTGAACCTTCCATTGTGAAAGCATATTTAATTTACCAACTGTCCAGTAGACATGATGTCTTTGAACTGTTCTGCTTTCTTAGTAAATGACCCATACACCTCACATAGGAATCATCTAAACGTTTATTCAGTTCTCATGAGTATGTTCGTTTTGGCCATGAACATCGTCCTGGTTCTGGGAGAGTTTCTAAAGAATTCAGCCCTCAATAATCCTCCTTTGAAGCGGCCTCACTTCTCTCTCACATAGGTGATTACTTAATTTTAAGTAATTGATTTACTCCACTTAAAAATCATTAAAGCATAATTGCTATCATTTTCCTAATAAACCCCCACAATAATTGGGAATATCAAATCACTGATATTTTATAGAAATGGTTGAGGGATAAACCCCCATAATGATATCATTCAGTTCATATGATTGGGTTATCCATTTAAACCTACATCTTGGGATCTCCAATCAACTAGGTTGGGTTTTCCTTTATATCAACTTTCTTGTAATGGGTTTCAATTCCATTCATATTGTCAACTTTTCAACTAACTCTCTGTTTAACCCTTTAGTTAGCAGATTCGCAATATTATCTTTTGACTTTACGTAGTCAATAAAGATAATTCTAGTTGAGAGTAGTTGTCTAATGGTATTATGTCTACGACGTATATGTCTAGACTTACCATTATATATGTTATTATGTGCTCTTCCAATCACAGATTGACAATCGCAATGTATACAGATTGGTGGCACATGTTTTTATCATTTTGGAAGATCCTCTAAAAAGTGACGTAGCCATTCACCCTTTTAACCACATTTATCCAAATCTATAAACTCAGATTCCATTGTGGATCTGGTTATAACAGTTTGTTTACAGGATTTCCAAGATACAGCTGCACCTGCCAATGTGAATACATATCCACTAATAGATTTTGGATCAACCATTTTTGCAAGACACCTCCCACACTTGTAATCATTTGTAGGATGTTCTCCTACCTTTTAATAGCTCATAAGGGGTTTTATCATTTTTCTTTCAAGGTATTGCATTATTCTCACCTTAGGAAGGAAATAAATTTTATAATGCTTCACAAGGTCGACAAATGATTTGTTATTATCCTAATTCATGAAATCGTCAATCATATAGGTTGGGTTACCATCACTGTTGATTTTCTGCAACTGGATAAATCTCATTTCCCTTGAGGAATAGTCAAAGGATCGACCGAATCCATTTCTGACTTCATATTATAGATGGACATAATTCCATTTCCAAGCAATTGCTTTATCACATCACACCTCAAGCGGACATGTCGCGGACATGTCTCTTTCTACCATTGAAAGTTTCATTCTTGCAATGACTATTGCCACTTGGCAATCACAATAAAGTGTCGATTTCATTTTCTTGAGCAATCCTCAAGTTATTAAAATATTTCCGTCTTCTTCTCCTACTAAAGTATAGGAGGATAAACCTTATATTTTCACAAATATGCTTAGTAGCATCTAGGTTTATCACCTATTATTTCCGTTTAGAGTCTCTGTTGAACTCTTTACGTTCACAGCCTCTATTGAACTCTTTGCGTTCACAGCCTCGATCGAACTCTTTGCATTTAAAGTCTCTGTTATACCTTATTTTTGTTCAAGACGTCGCACACGTTTTAAGCAATCTCCTCCGCATAGGAGGGGAAGAATTTCTTTTCGAAACTCAGCCTCAGATGTCTCCCATGTCTTGATATGGTTGGCCTTATCGTTGCTCCCGGTGCATCACCACAGCAACAAATTTTCCAAATACTAGGGTATGGTGTTTACACACACCTTGTCATCCTGAGCTTCTTGCGTTTCAATCAGCTTGAATTTCTTACAAGATCACTTGAATTTCTTGCACTTGACTGATTACAGTCTTAGAATCCACTATCATATAATCAAGGAATCGTCCAACAATAAATTTCTTTGCTTCGGCATCCTCTGTTTTATATTTCCGATCCAAGGATTTTCATAATTCCTTTGGCGTCCTTATTGCACAATAGACATTGTACAAGGAGTCTTGTAAGCCATTCATGACAAAGTTCCTACATAGGAAGTCAGAATGTTTCTAAGCCTCAACAATATTGAAGGCTTGCTTATCTGTTTCTCCATTGGATACCTTAGGAGGTTCCTCAGTCAAGAATCTTGCAAGATTCAAAGTTGTTAAATTAAACAACATATTTTGCTGCCACATTTTAAAGTTTAATACATTGAACTTTTCAAGTTTCTCACCATGGTTGAAAGAAACCGCAGCAGAAGTCGCATGTCATCAGCAGACACATCAACAACTTCTTTTCCAATAGCCATTCGAATTGTAAATATCGAATCGAATAAAGACTATTTTAAGATTGTTGGGGAATCAGTATTAAAATAACAATTATGTTTTATAAAAATAGAGAATACTTAAAATTTGAATGGCAATAGTAAATGTAGGCAAACTGCCTCAAACATACAAACACTGAGTTGGCAGTAGTACAAAATCTGAGTTGTCAGAAGCACAAAATATGAGGGGTCAGAAGCACAAAGTCTGAGCTTTCAACAGCACAAATTCTGAGTCGACAGAAGCACAAAGTCTGAAGGGTTAGAGACACAAAGTCTGAGCCTTCAAAAGCACAAAGTTTGAGCCCTTCAGAAGCACAAAATCTGAGTCCATTAGAAGCATAAAGTCTGAGGCGGTCAGAAGCACAAAATTTGAACCCGTCAAAAGCACTAAATCTGAACCCATCAGAAGTAGTGAATCTGAACCCTCAGAAGGACAAAAGCTGAACCTTCAGATAAACAAAATTCTGAACGGAAACACAACGGTATTGGAAGAAATTGAATTAATAAAAAATACCGAGGCCTGTGTTCGACATAGTTTCCTTAAAACAGATTCGTCCCCTCTAGTACGTGCTTTGAGGTTTCGTGAACGTCTGTCTCATAGGATACAATGGTTAAGCAGCAATATAGGCAAGCACAGCACTCCAAAGCTTTCGACGAACTTGAACTCAACGTGAACACTATCGAAAACAATGTAGATGCAGACAATTGAAAAAAGAGGAAGAAGAGATTTTCGTGGTCTTGTTTTATGTCCCTTCTTTTTCGTTGTCTTAAAACAGAACGGGAAGCCACCTTTATAAGCTAAGCGGAGTATTGCGGAAATAAAGAATAACGGCTAAATAACTCTGCCGTTTAGAGCCGTTATGTATTTAATTCTGTAATCACATAATTATAATAGTCGTTACTTAGTTAATACCATCAACATGCCAGTATTTAACTTAAGAACGGTTACATTGTAATGGCTTGAGTTGGAAAAAATTAAAACAGAAGGCAAAAATGGGCTTGTCGCGAGGCCCACTTTTTGGTCCTGCATTCTCGTACGCAGGTCGTACGCTCGCGCTCAAGTTTCAACTTGTCGGGCCTCCGTCGGGGTCCGGGATTTGCACCCCATGTGCGTGCGCGCGAGGCATAGTACTTGTGTTATGATAGTTACCACTCAAAGGGAGTGTAACCACATATAAAGCATTTCAAGGCCTTCCTCCTTTCCAATGTGGGACTAGTGCTTTGCCAATTCTCACTTCCAACTCAAGGGGTGATCTTTGAGAAACAATTTCTAATTCACTTAACCATCAAAAGATCTCATATTTTCCAACATATACTTCATCTCATACAATAGAGAAAGTTAAACAAAAGTACGCTTTTAGTGCCAAAAATTTTGTACAGAGATCACTTGGTGCTAAAAGTTTCAATCGGATCACTTTAGTGCCAAAAGTTATAAAAAAAGGATCATTTTCGTGCCAAGTCCCATTTGCTCCACCAGAAATCTGACACGGTACTTTTTTATGAATATTTTCGGCTGATGTGGCTCGCCAGCGGCCCACTGTGGCAATTTTTTAAAATTTTGAATTTTTTATTTAAAATAATTTGAGAAATAGATGAAATTTTTTTTAAAAAAAAAATTGAAGGCAGGCGGTGAGGCTGTAACCCTCGCCAGGGTAGGGCATGGCCGCCCGAAGCTCGGCGACCCCCGCCGGCCTCAGGCGAGGGCCTGCAGAACCTCGGCCAGATCTGGACAAGGATCACCGGTCCTCGCCCAGGTCTGGCGAAGGGTCGCCACCAATGGGGTTGGCCGCTAGTGGCGGCCCTCTGCCAGACTTGGACGAGGATCGGCGACCCTTGCCCAGATTTGGCTAAGGGCCGCGACCCTAGCCCAAATTTGGGCGAGGGTCTGCAGGCCCCCGTCGGCCATGCTCCACCCTTGCCGGCCATTGCCAGCGAGCGGTGAGGGTTGAGCAACCCTCGCCGCCGCCTGCCATTTTTTTAATTTTTTTTTAAAATTTTCAACTTATTTTAAATAAAGTTTTTATTTTAAATATTTTCTATTTTTTTATTTTTTATTCTATTATTTTTATTGTTTCCTAAATTTGGAAGTCCACATGGAGCAACGTGGATTTTTTTTTTATTTATAAATGCCAATTAAAATTAAAAATAATTAAAAAAAACCACGTGATAGTTTTGGTCGGAATTTTTGGCCGGAGGCATCAAAGTGATTTTTGTTTATAACTTTTGACACTAAAGTAATCCGATTGAAATTTTTGGTACCAAAGTGATTTCTGTACACAACTTTTGACACTAAAAGTGTACTTTTGCCGAGAAATTTACGTACTTTGTGACCAATGTAGCAAACGCAATTTTCACTCTTCGAAAAGAATTACCTTAGCTATCACTGTAGTTAGCAATGAGAGTTCAGCCTACTTCTTTATTCAACGACCAACTACGACATGATAAGAAAATTAATCACCGCCACTGTTGCTTGATTTAGTCTCAGATTTTAGTCACGACAAGAAGAATTCAAAGTCAAGAAAGGCCCCCAGTCATATATAATAAAGAATTACAAGATCATCCAATGCATCTATTGCCTATAAATTTGCCAAGCGTTTGCGCTTACCGCTTCACAAAACAGACACGACAAAGATAGGAGAGAGAATATAGCAGAATGCACACGAAATCTAAACTAATTGTTGCCTCTCCGATCCGCAATCTCATAAAAATTAGAGGCGTCAAAGAGGTGAGTCGCATTGGATTTTGGTCGGTCGAATATGGTCCGACTCATATTGACTCATTTAATCTGTTTTGACCCATATTCATCCAATGTAAATTTAATGACAAATATACGACCCATATTTCTAAAATATTTCTATAATTAACCAAATCATATAATACTTGTTTCTTATAATTTGATTAAAAAATGATATTTAATCAAATCATATGATACAAATTTTATGAATGTTTTTCTACTATTATATTTTTCAATATTTTTCAATTTTTATGAAGTATTTTAATTTTATTTTATTTTATTTTCTCTTTTTTTTTCTTTTTTCCTCCTCCCTCCTCCCTCGACAACCTCCGCCCGCCGGTATTCAAGGCTTCAGCCAAGGCAGGAAGGCGTTTCCTCTACAACCTCCGTCCGCAAGCCCCAGGCTTGGTATATCTAGGCGATCTCAAACTTGCCTGATTCCGACTGGCAAGCCCGAGTCCAAATCCCGACGAGCCCCAATCTGGCTCGAGGCCAGCGAACTTGAGGCTCGCCCAATCCCGGCGGGCAAACTTGAGGCCAGATTCCAACAAGCCCCCAGCTCACCTAGGCTCGTCCTCTTAGGGCAAGCTCGAGCTCGTATAGATCAACCGAGCCTCAAGCTCGCCGGTGCTCGGCCGAGCCTCAAGGTTTGTCAGAGCTTGTTCGTTCTCGGCAAGCGGAGCTTGCCCTAGGCTAGCTGGTGGCCGTCGCCGGCCAGTAGCGACCAAGAAAAGGCAACGGTCAAGGTGAGAGAAAAAATAAGAATAGAAAGAAAAAAGAAAAAAAAGAAAAAAATTAATGTTATAATAAATAATAATAAAAATTAAAAAAAAAATCGAATCTTACTCTCTAGTTGTCTTGCCTAACCCATGTATGACCCATTTAGAACCCATTAGATTTCTAAGTAACCTATTCATGACCCACTTAAGCACTTAAGCTAATTCATTTTTGACCCACCACCATCAAATATGGGTTGAATATGGGTTTTAGACCCATTTTGTCACCTCTAATAAAAATGAAAAAAATCCCATAAAAAATCTCAAATTTTTTAAGCGAGACCATAATACCTTAATTTTTTTTGCTGGCAAAAGTACAGCGGGAATGCCAATATTTGTGTACGGAGATCACTTTAGTGCCAATATTTTTTTTATCACTTAAGTGCCAAATTTAGAAAAAAAAAACAATCAGTTAAGTGCCAACTCCGGTGAAGTTGCCGAAATTGGCACTAAATGGATCCTTTTTTCGCCTAAATTGGCACTTAAATGATCCAAAAAAAGATCACTTTAGCGCCAATTTTTTTTTAAGGATCATTTAAGTGCCAATTCCGGCGACTTCACTGGAGTTGGCACTTAAGTGATCGTTTTCTCTCCGATTTGGTACTTAAGTGATCCAAAAAAAATGTTGGCACTAAAGTGATCTCCGTACACAAATATTGACATTTCTATTGTACTTCTACCGTTTTTCTCGCCTTACCAATTATCTCCATGCTTGTATTAGTTACTCAAAAATACCTTTCTGTCTAATTTCATCCATCTTGAACAATGTTATAAGTCACATAATTTATTTTTGGTAGGTGTATCACGAGAAAATGTTTAGGATAATCACAGCATAAGAACTATTTTGGTGCCAAAAGTTGTATATGAAGATCACTTTGGGCCTTGCCACATTGTCCCGGCCATTATTGGTCGATGGTGGGGCGGCGATGGGTGTCACGCCCTGAACCCGACAAGCCGTGAACATCCCACTGGCCAAAAACAAACTGCGACATCCAGGATCGTTCGGCCCTCAACAAAACAATCGTATGTCTGCGGAAGCAAGGGGCTACTCTGTGCACAATCAAAGTCAAGATGACTTAGGACAGAGAAATAGTACACTTCAGTTCTCATGGATGATCAAAACTAAAGATTTGACTTCTACATCCACCTCATTATATACAATCTCTAATGATCATCCAATGTCTTAGATACATTTGATCACCTATTTCCTCCACCAGCCACATCTTTATCCAAATCGGGCTTCCTTCGCCTGGAACCTGAAAAAGTTAAGCCCTCACTGGGGTGAGATATAAATCTCAGCGAGCTATCCTAACCCTAAATTAGGCCAGTCGTTCCTCTGAACCAAAATATTTACAGCAACATGCAATCATTAGTTGAAACAGGGCAATGCATTTTCTCAAGGCATCGAGTCATGTTAAAACGAGAATCTCAATCAAATGTAAACATGACATCAAGTAACCAAGCTTCCATACTAGTATCAGAAAATTCATAATAACATAAGAATCATAAGGTGATTCTACTTCACTTCACATTTCCAGAGACTAGCCCGTGTTTAGATGCCTCAGACTATCCCGATCAATAAATTCGCGTTCAGAAGCATCAGGTTTAGCAGCTTATCACCAAGCTCGTGTCCACAGGTAAAATTCTTATCCCGCGTTCAAACGCCTCAGGATGGACTTTCGACCACAACCCCGCGTTCACATCGCCTCAGGGTGTGTCTCATCTTCAACCCCGCGATTAGATCGCCTCAGGGTGCATTTCATTTCTCGACCCCGCGATTAGATCGCCTCAGGGTGTATCTCGTTCCTCAACCCCGCGATTAGTTCGCCTCATGGTATGTTTCATATTTCTCGACCCCGCGATTACATCGCATCAGGGTATATCATATTTCCTCATGAGGAATTATAGGCAGTAGAACATAACTCAAGGTTTGCCAAAAATAAATGTACTTTATCACAAACACGATTTAAGATTCGAGCACAAGGCAACCTTCCAAACAAATAAGGGGCTACGACAAGCACGTCGTTAATTCAATCATGGGACCAAGAATTCCATAGCCATCAAGCACTCATGGTCTATGCTTCAACGGGACCATTCGGCTCCCACTCAACTAAGCACCAAAAAAGAATATCAATCAACTCAGCGATTCCTCAAAGAATCCATTCAGTCGCAACCAAATGTCCTAATAAAAGGTTAGGGGTCACTCACCTCTTCATTTAAATAGCAACCTCCAATCACCATGCTTCTCCAAGATTAGCAAATTTCAAGGTCGAACAGGGCATCCACGGCGCGCCTAGGAAACCACATCGAAACTTAGTCATTTCTCACTTCCATCGTGCCAATACTTTAATAGCACACACAACCCCTTATCCTCATGTCATCACAGCGCCGATTCAATGGCCCTGAACATACCAATAGCCGTTCTATCAAGGCAAATCATCAAAAATATAATTCCACCCAAAACTATCCTATTTAGGCTCCACGTCCAGCTTCATTCATAAATCAACTGACATTGATCCTTTGAATTTTTATGAAGTCAGCTTTCAGAATATTAAACTTCAATGTCTTATGGACGTGTGGGTGAAAACGGAGCTCAATTCGGATATCGGACGACTTAGAACGACTCATTTCAAATTTGGTGCGCGCCCGAGACAGATTATGCGGCATCACGCGTTTTTACTTCCATCAACCCTTAATTTCACTTCTAAACTTCGATCCAATTCACATACTTCCCATTAACACCATAATTAATATCCTAGTATGCCTTGACGATCAATTAGAAGCATGGCGACACCAAGAAAAACCCCAAACAGAACCGGTTTACTCAGAATTGGAACAGGGCAGAATCGGTTCAGTTTAATCCCACACTAAACAACTCACTAATCATCCATAAGCTTCAATTTATCATAAATCTCTCTTAATAAAATCTTAATCTACCAGTTATAGAGCCTCACCGAAGATTTTGGAGCGAAACGATTTCCGAAAGTTCACGAACAACTCTGGTTTCTTCGAGCCTGCTGCCGGTCAGACTCTGCTCAAAGGAGACAACGCCGTTTCGACATCAAAACTCCACCAATTTCAGACCAACTTGTTACCTCAGCTCAGAATACAAGTGTACTACGTGCCTACAGACTCCTGCTGAAAATTTGAAGCAAAACGAAGTCTTATGGATACCAAACGACGACTTACCCTCTGCTGCGTCGAAATCTGTCGGCTTTCGGGGAAACGCTTAGCCGGAGCTCCACTGGCGTCCAATGGCCGAACTTCCACTTGGAGGTTGTTGGCAAGAGGTTGAGGGTCAGGTGGGTGGTCGGTGCGAGGCAAGGTGGCGGCCGGAAGGGCTGCTCGTGGTGGACGAAACTGGCGATCAGTGCTGGTCGTGCAGGAGCTGCTCTTGTTCTTGAAGAAAAACGAAGAAAACTTGATGAGGGAGGGGGTGGTATCGTGAAAGAAGCTAAAGGGGAAAAGAGAAGAAGCCATACTCCACTTGCTTGGTCAACATGGAAGAATGGTAGGTTAAAAGTGGGATATTTAATGATAATGCTCCAACTATTGACACATGTCCTCTTGTCAATCAATTTTTCATCCAATGGCCGATATTACTCCTAATTTTCGGTAGCCAAGGGGGGTGGTCAATGACCAAAATGTCCTCATTCACTTATTAAGGCAAGGTTAACTCACTAGGGGCAAAATGGTCTTTTCTCGCCTTTCGTCCGAAAATCCATTTTTCCGTCAAATTTCATTCTTGATTAGGCGTCGTCTATTCCAGATTGATTGTTATAAATTCTTCATCTCCATTTACCAATTCTGAGATCACATTCTATGCCTCAAGCCTTGTGGGCGAAAATTTCGGAATGTCACAACGAGGCTGCAGCCCTCGCCGCCTGGTTATCCCCTTTTTTAATTTTTAATTTTTAGACTTTTTTTTAAATCAGCTTATTTTTCAAATTATTTTAAATAAAAAATTAAATGTAATTAAAAAAATGCCATTGTGGACTTTCGATGAGCCACGTCAGCGTCATATATTAATAAAAGTGCTACGTCAGATTTCCGGCAAAGAATATCGGAGTTGATACTTAGAATTAAAGTGATCCGACGGAAACTTTTGGCACCAAAGTTGTGACATTCCGAATTCCAACCCATCGGGGCTATGGACTTGAGATGGGGTCTCGAAATTGGAAGGAATTCCAACTTTGAAAATGAATTAGACGTCGCCTCATCGAAGGTAATTTAAATTGGAAAAGTGAAAATTCGGACGGTAAGTGCAAAATTACCATTTTGCCCATCTACCCTTACCCTTGCCCTTGCCTTAAAGGAATTTGGAAGGACATTTTGGTCATTTAGCCTTCCCCTTGGTGCTACCGAAAATGAGGAGAAGAATTGGTCAATGGAAGTCAATGAAACTTGGATAATTATTAAGTGGAAGACAAGTGTTAAGTTTTTGTGGATTAACATTAAATGCTTGATTTTAACCTACCATTCTTTGAGTTGACCAAGCCAAGCCTTCTTCTTCCTCTTCTCTCTCCACCTTGCACGGCCACCTCCTCCTTTCTCTCCATTTTCTTCTTTTCCTCTTCCATTTCCTCTCAGCCGAACTAGACCTGCACGACTAGCACCGACTACCTTCCTTCCTCCTGCCATAACTTTTTCGTCCGGTGTTGGATTGAAGTGAAACTACCGCCAATAGAAAGCTTATCGTTTTATCTTTCTAGGGACATATCGTGAGCTCAATTTGGTCCAGCCGCTTTCCCCGTAGATCTGTTTGAATGGGCAATGGTCAGATTGAGCCAGAATCTGACCGGTTTTGGAGAAGGACCAGTTTCGTGGGCTTCGATACTCCAAATGGCTCCAAACTTTCGGTGAGATATTCTACACTCATAGTACTAGGGTTTGCTGAGCTGTGGTTGCAAGTTTATTTGAGATTTGAGGAGTTTCCATGGTTGATTTGAGGTGATTTCTTGAGGGCAGATTCTGACCGCCTACACGCCGAGGGAAACAGAGCCAATTGAGGAACGTTGGAGCGTCGTTGAGCCTTGAAACTTTCGGTAAGACCTCTATGGATGTTGTATGATGTGTTAACAAGAATATTTTGCAGAGAATTGGAGTCTAGAAGTGATTGAGGGCTGTTTTTGGCGTGAGAAATGCTAGAGACCTGAGATGCCGTGCAATCTGTCCTTAACGCGCACCAATTTTGATTTGAGTCATTCTTAGTTGTTCGGTATCCGAATTGAGCTCCGTTTTCGCCCACGCGTCCGTCAGACATTGAAGTTTAAGATTCTGAGATTCGATTTTGTAAAAATTCGATAGATCAATGTCAGTTTACCTGTGAATGAATCTGGTCATGGAGCCTAAGAAATGGCAGATTTGGTGGAATGAAATTTATGATGACTTGCCTTGATAGAACGGCACTTGGCATGCTTAGGAGCATTGAATTAACACTGTGACGACTGGAGATTAAGGTGTTGTGTGTGTAATAAAGTTGGAAGTATTTTAATGGGCGATTTTGGAATTTCTTAGGGTCGTACACTTGCCCTATTCTGGCCGGTTGAAGACCGAGTTTGGTGGTGGATTTTGAGTGAAGTTGCTAGCTTAATTGAAGAGGTAAATGTCTCTTAAACCTTTACTTGAAAGTTAGGACACTACTGGATGGATTGAGTTGATGAATTACTTGGTTGATGAATTCTATAAGTTAAATGGCATAGTGTGATGGTTGTGATGAGGATTGGCATGGTCACGTATTAATTGCATTGTAATTGCCTTATGTATTGTAATTGGCTAGAGTGCATATTGTGTAAGGAGATGGCCAAAGTGCCTATGAGATTTATGGCTATAGTGCCTATGAGATTTGTATGGTTGTATTGCCTATGAAAATGAATTGGCTATAATGCCCCAGTATAATGCATGGCTATTATGCCCTTATGTAAATGATATGGCTATAGTGCCCCAGTTATCGAAATGACTATAGTGCCCCAGTATAATGCATGGCTATTATACCCTTATGCAAATGATATGGCTATAGTGCCCCAGTTATCGAAATGGCTATAGTGCCCCAATATAATACATGGCTATTATGCCCTTATGCAAATGATACGGCTATAGTGTCTCAGTTATCGAAATGGCTATAGCGCCCCAGTATGATTGCATGACTATTATGCCCTTATGCAAATGATATGGCTATAGTACCCTTGTATGATTACATGACTATAGTGCCCTATTGTGAAAGCATGGCCAGAGTGCCCTTATGCTATTGATTTGGCCAGAGTGCCCTGATACTTCGTGAATGGCTAGTGAGCCCTTGATTAATGAGAAATGGCGGTACACTTGTTGTAGCTCTAAAGATGAAGCTTAGTCTCATATTGCCATGTGCACCTTATATCGAGATATTTGTTATTTGAATGATATGTGTTAATGCCTTGATGAGCTTCTGCGTATTGCTTTGTCGTATGTTCTGGGGGGACTGGCGGTCTGGTCTAGGTTTAGGGTTCACTTGCTGATATTTATATCTCACCCCGTTAGGGATTAACTTTTTCAAGTCTCAGGCGATGAAGCACCAAGTTTGCCGAGGATTGGTATTCGAGGAGGTAGTTGGTCGAATAATATAAAACCTTTTGTGGCCCTAGGGATTGTATATGGTTTTGTGGATATTGAATTGAACCATTGGTATTGGATCGCTGTATCAATTCAAGTGTAATATTTAGGTATGTGAAGTGTATCAAATTGTCCTAAGTCATTTTTTTGTATCTGAGGAAGGAGATGTCTGTCGCTTCCGCTTGTATATTGATTTTATGAGTTGTGGCCGAAAGAATCCTGGGAGACAATCGAATTAGGAATCGCCTGGTGGGATGTTCGCGAGCTCGTCGGGTTCAGGGCGTGACAAAAGTGATCTCCGTACGAAAGGAAAATTACCAAAAAAATTTTAAACCTATTGCAATTATGTCGACTCAATCCTAAACTTTTTTTTCTTGCTAATTCATTCCTAAACCTTTCATAATTGTGTCATTTCAGTCCGTCCGGTGAATTTTGGCCAGCTGGTGCTGACGTGGACGCTGACCGAATATTTTAATATTTCTTTAATTATTTTATGTTTTTTTCTTTTTTTCCTTTTTTCCTTTCCCCTCCCCTGCCCCACCCCACCTACGTCCAGCCGTTAGCCCATCCCGGTGACCGGCCAAAGCGTGGTCGGAGAGGCCGAGCCTCGCGCGGCCATGGCGAGGCTGCGACGGCGAGGTCGGGCCCCGCCATGGCCAAGCGAGGCTCGACCTCACAAGCCCAGATTTGGGCCGGTGAGGTCGCGCCTCGCGCAGCCATGGCTGGCCGCGACCTCGCAATCCAGAAGGGCAGAGACTTCTTGCGTTAGAGCTCGAGCCAGCATTTAATAGAGTAGGCGAAGGACTGTGGAAGCGAAGCGCCATCTCCATCTTCTTCTTCTGCTGTTGCTTCTCTCTCTCTCACTCTCTCTGCAATTGCAGGGTGCCGCGCCCAAATCTAGGTTGCAAGATCTAGTCTCGTCCGGCCGTGGCGAGGCTCGACCTCACTGTCGCCACCTCGCTCTGGCCGGGCGAGGTCGCACCTAGCCGCGCGACCTCGCCGGCCCAGATCTGGGCTTGCGAGGTCGAACCTCGCCTGGCCATGGTGGGGCCCGACCTCGCTGTCACAGCCTCGCCCTTGCCATGGCTGCGCTCGGCTCTCCGGCCGCGCTTTGGCCGGTGGGCCAACGGCTGGACGTAGGGTGGGGTGGGGCAGGCGAGGGGAGTGGAGGGGAAAAGAAAAAAGAAAAAAAGAAAAAAATTAAAATATTCTATCGGCGTCCACGTTAGCGTTGACAGGCAAAAATTTGCTGGATGGACTGAAATGGCACAATTGTAAAAGGTTTAGAACTGAATCGGCAAGTAAAAAAAAAAATTATGATTGAATCGACACAATTGCAATAGATTTAAGACTTTTTTGGTAATTTTTCCTCGGTACGTAATTTTTTACACTAGAAGTCTCCTTCGCCGGATAATCTCACAGGAAAAGTAACATTACAATATTGTTTTCCGGCGGCTTACGTCACTCTTTTCTCGATTGTCTACGTGGGTCTTAAAGTTGCTGACGGATGCACCAATAGTATGGTCTATCGAGTGGGATGGGATAGAGTACGTATATTTATAAAATCACGTGGTTTAAAACGGCTCTATATTAACGACTTCGATAATGACTTCGATAATCACTGTTTTCCAATTAATCATTACATAATATCTCCACCTGCTTTTCCTTTGAAGATATCACCATTTGTCGCCCAATAATTTGTCTTTACGACCCAATCATCACTCAAGAATCTACATCAGATCATCACGACGATGATGGTTCCTAAGGCCTTATGATGTTTCGCTGGTCGAGGATGACGTAAAATCTCCGTTGAATGAACCCCGTTGCATAACGATTGATTAACCTAGTCACTAATGAAGTGATGTTTGGTTTTGGGAATAACTTATTGGTGATGATTGGAATCAGAAATTCACATGGATAGAATTTCCCCTAGATTGAACCCCGGCTAGACTAGCCCCAACAAGAAAAGAGCTCTTCTACAAATTCACCTAGATTAAACTAAAAAAAAAAAGTTCAGGATTTATTATTGTGTTACCAAAAAAAGTACCAAAAAAGTCCTAAAGCTATTACATTAATGTCAATTCAGTTCTAAACTTTTCAATTATGTTAATTTAGTCCTAACTCTATTGCATTTGTGTCAATTGGGTCATTTCGACCAATTTTGATTGAAAATTGCTGACGTTGATATTTTTTAAATTATTTTTATACACATTTTCAATTATATTTTTTTCTTTTTTTCTTTCTCTTTTTAGATGTCGACCCTCGCCAGATCTACGCTAGAGTAGCCTTGGCCATCCTGACCTCGCTGGCTTTCGGTGAGGTGGCCCTTGCGAGGGGCCAAAGAGGGTTTGCGAGGCCCTCTTTCAGCGGCTGGCGAGGGTCGCCGGCAACCTTTGCCGACTAGCAGGGGCAAGGAAAGAAGAGAGGTCGTGGCTGAAACTAATGAGCTTGCAGATGAGGGGAGGTAAGGCGAGGGAGCGGAAATGGCGTCATTTAGGTGTGGAAAGGCCATTCCATAGTCCATGTTGGATTTGTTTCTTCTTCTTCTTCTTCTTTTATATAAAAGAGCCACGTATGAATTGACATTTTATTAAATGAGTCACATAGGACTCTTCACCTGATTTGTCGCTAGAAGCACTTAAGTGATCGTTTTTTTCCTCAATTTAGCATGTTTTAACATCAAAGTGAGCATGCTGGGAAGTAAAGCTAGTATACATATTTTGTCATACCAAGGGAACCATTTGCCAAAAAGAAAATCATGCGAACAGTTGTCTCTAAACTTTGCAAGTTCTCGTACCATTGTCCCATTACATGTTTGAGCAGCTATGCTACTCTTAAAAGAGTTTAGTTCCGCACTTACTTTTTTTTTTTTATGACCCTCAATTCAATATATTTTCATTTGCATCTAAAACAAAGGCAGAGGCGTTTCTTTTAAGTGCTAAATTCAGGGCGTCATCAAGTGAGATAATCAAATGTTGACCTATGTTGCATTAATCGCTACCAAAAAGTTGAAACCCTAATGGTGACGTAAGCACTCTGGCGCCTGTGAGACATCATAATCACGTGCTTAATTATCCCCACTTTCAAATCCTCCTAAGATCCTATATCCTCTGAAGAATCCAAGCACCTTCATTGCCGACGCAATAGAGACGACGTAAGACAGACGCAATCCCATGACCTCACACAAGAACTTGCGGTATTAACATAACCCAAAAGCTGAATTCGGAAAAAAATATTAGGTTAAATACAACTATGATGCAAGAGTATCCGATTACGTCACCAATGATACACCTGAACTTAATGAGCAATCTTCGATTCCATCCACAAATTCTGCACAATCATTGTTCTTTCAGATTAAGGCTGATTTTGATCACAACTTGATTCGATGGACCCTATGCCGAAATGAAGACTATCGACTAGGATTCTTGATCCACCGTTTGAATCTCCAACAATTATTCCAAACCACTGCATTCCATGATTCATTGGTAAATCCCCTTTTAAGATCAAATAATTCCATCGAAATTGAATGACCAGGCCCGAACGACTTTTTACCAAAATGTATTGACTATTTCTCTTACCGATAATATTGATGATTTCATAGCGATTCACTAGATTGATAGCTGATTCCATGGCATATTCAAGATATAATCTTGCCATATTGATTGTCGATTTAACGCCGTAGTCAAGATATATCATTCCTGTGTAGTTGCTGATTTGAGGCCAAATCGAAGACATATCAATGAGAGGCTAATTAGAGTTATTTCCTTTGAAATTAGCAAATCTTTAAATATTGTTATTAGCATGATAGGCCAAATCGAAGACATATCAATGAGAGGCTGGTGAAGGAAATTATTGTTTTTTATTACTTTTTTCTATTTCTTTTATCTTAGTCCTTCTATTAATTGAGGAGTGCTTTCCATTGTAAGACAAATCTGAGTAAATGAATGAAAATTCGTCTCTTGAGTTGAATTGCTTATTATCGGTTTCTTAGCCTTGGAAATTGGATTTTTTCTCGGTGGTGGTGAACCAAAAGTCCTTTATCATTGGTCGGTGGTTATCCTTTAAACTTCGGTGGTGAGCTTCTAACCCGAGTCCTAATCTTTATCCTTGGCCGGCAGCGTGTCCTTTAAGCCTTGATGGTGGTCGTGTTTTATCCTTGCATTTGCATTTATCCTTCGATTTCCACCCTTTAAACTCTGGTCTATCTATACTTCCTTCCATAAACACTCAAAACGCATTCGTCCACCTCATGAATGCAACAAACAAAAAACTCCAAATTATGCCCATCATGACATAAATACCGCATATTTTAATACGCCATTATGGCACAAATACTCTCAACTTTTTTCATGTCATTACGGCATAGTTTAGAATTTTTGTGACACAAAAAATTCATGACATTTATGTCACAACGGGCATAATTTGAAATTTTTCATCGTCCTAACCCAATTATTATAAGACATTCTCTAAGATATACGTAAAATACTTTAAACTCCAAGATGCGCTAAGCTAATGACAACGTTGGCAAGATGACAGCAACAACGTAAGCCCAAATGACGTCACTCCTCCAGCAAATTTTCCAGGAACGAATTTCAAAAAATAATGAAATTAAGTTAACTCACTGTGGGGGCCCGAAACTGAAAGCCATCGAACCAGATCATCCATGCATGCACTTCAACTCTTTCAATTGCATCACACTGAACAGTCCCTCGGCACGTTGAAAATTTCCCGCAAGTCACAAGAATTTTTAAGAATTCTTCGATCCCTTTTGGTCAATGTCGTGCTTCGGTTCTGCCCAATGGATTCCAAGCTTCCCCAGGCCCGCTATAAATCTGGGGAGAACAGGGAAGAGGTGGTCGCTGAGCATGGACGAAGACCCCAAAGGCAAGGCAAAGGATAAAATGGGAGGAGGGAGCGACAGGGGAGTGAGGAGGAGGCCGTGGGGCAAGTACGCTGCGGAGATCCGCGACTCCACAAGGCATGGGGTCCGTGTCTGGCTCGGCACCTTCAGCACCCCGGAGGAGGCTGCAAGGGCGTACGACCGGGCTGCCTACTCGATGAGGGGCACGCTCGCTATCCTCAATTTCCCTGGTGAGTATCCCTCGGCCAGCGGCGGCGATTCTTCTGCCGCTACGTCGTTGACCACGTCCTCGGGATTGGCACCATCCGCAGCCCTCGGCAGCAGCGGTGGGGATAGGCCGGAGCAGGGGAGGGAAGTCTTCGAGATCGAGTGCCTAGGGGATGAGGTGTTGGAAGCTCTGCTCAATTTCTCGGACAAATCGAAAGATAAGTGAACTTCGAGCGAAGTGAATATTACCAATCACAGTTAAACGGGATGTGGTTGATGTAAATCATCATAGGGGGACCCTGAAATTTGGTTATGGAAGGTGATATGAGTGAGTTGGGCAGTAGGCTCTGTTTTTCCATTTTCTGATGCTCTGTTTTTCTTTCTTCTTCCCTCCTCCTTTCTGCGGTCAATGGCTCCTACGCCGAGTTGGCCTTTGACTTTCTCGGTACATGATGATTTGGCAAATCATCGGTCCCACCAAAGAGAGGCTGCTAGTCGGTTTCTGTGCCTAATGAGGAGGGTCCGAATCGCCTAACCTCTGGTTAGGAGGTTAGGATCCGAATCCCCTTGGGAGGTTAGGGGATTCGGATCCTAATGAGGAGGCTTCTGCATTTATTTTCAACTCCCATAACTTTTGAGGTCAGGGTTTACCGTTTCAGGAGTTGCTTTTTTGAATCAACGAGATTAAAGGTCCATGGTCGAACCTCATTTCGATGCCGAATTGGTTAGGATTCGACACCAGGCTATATGTCAGAAAGCATCGTCATAAGATCGAGTCTATCCGTATGTTAATTTCGCAATTTTGTTGCAAAGGAGTAGACTGCGGTGACGCGACATGAGAAGAGGTCAATTAAGCGGGTGCGCCGGACATTCAACCTTTATTTTAAAATGGGAAGAAAAAGGGAAAGACGGGTCACGGTCAAGGCACACAAAAAATTGTAAAGAAGAAGGAGCGGAACCGCTTGCTAAAGACTGGAGAATTCAGGTCTACATCAAGAACAGTTCTTCAAAGTTGTCGGTCGCCTTTTTCCATCCCGTCTTATTAAAAGAAAGGAACCACGATAATTTCTGGATATATTAAAATTTTGTTTCAGCTTCGAAGCGCCCAAATCACTAAAAATCAAGAACATTTTGTTTATCAATTGCACCTAAAAAAACAAATGCAAAACCCTAGCTCACCCTGGTTTTACATCAACCTGTCCTCGAATACAGAGAAGCTCTTCCGGAGTAGATGCTACCAAACGATTTCGGAAACTGTATCTGGGTATTTTAACATTAGAAACATAAGATATACTGCAACAGTTTATTGTAATGAAATAACTATAGCATCCCAGAAATCTGTAGTTTTATGAATTCTACTGCTTTAAATTGAGCGAAAGAACTCAGAGAAGCTACTACCAAAACCAAAAAGAAAAAAAGAAAGAAAGAATACAGTCTTGAAGAATGCCAAATGTAATTTATTCAACCAAAACATGCATAAACCCTGCAAAGGGAACGCCACTCCATCTCTTTCAACAAGTGAAATCTCTCTCACCCACGAAGACGACAGAAGCACAACGATTTGCTGTTATGAAACTTTCGGAAACCCTAAATATGCACTCACCCACCTGCATTGCATTCACCTTACATGTCGCTGGGCGACTTCAGAAGTTCCTCCAACAACTTATCGTCTAGATACTCCAACTCGATTGCATCTCTGGATGGCCCGGCGGGAGCTGACACCGTGGATGATGACGAACCCGCTGAAGAGAACGATGACGACAATGGCGACGGGGACGGGGAGAAAGAACTGTGGTGGCTGGAGACATTGTGGTCATTCTGAGCATAGTATCGCTGATCATTTGGGAAGTTGAGAATGGCCAAATGGCCCCGGAAGGCAAAGGCAGCCCGGTCGTAGGCTCGAGCAGCCTCCTCCGCAGTCTCAAAGGTCCCGAGCCAGAGACGGGCGCCGTTCCTCGAAGGGTCCCGGATCTCGGCAGCGAACTTGCCCCAAGGGCGCTTCCGGATCCCCCGGTACCGGGGTGGATCCCTCCTGTTTCCGGTCTCTTCGTTGTTCTCATTGCTCCGATTCCCTCTCGAAGAAGACCCTTCCATGGCGAGATGAGTTATACCAAATGAGGAAGTGAAGAGTATGATGATCTGCGGGCAAGCTTCTTCGGTAAGCTTGAAGAAGTAAGATATCAAATTCGGTGGCAACAAGCAAACGTTGGAGGTCGGGGGGGTATATATAGGGTTTGGTCAGATGAGACCGGAGGAGATGAAAAGTTCGGGGAGGTCGTATCTGGCGGTGGAGGCTTTGTGCTTTTTTTTTTTTATGTCCTTCTGTGAGAAAGTCTGAGAGAGAGAGAGGCAAAAAGAATTTGAGCAACTTGAGGCCGAGGTGGCCTTTTGGAATTCGGATTTGACGAACCCCGCGCGATGGTGGCGTTGGATTCCAAGCTGTATGTTATTACCATGTTCCTCACCTGGTTTTTTGCCTTGTGGGGCTGCCTTAGATACGTGTGCATGAACGTGCATGAGTCGCGCGATGAGGTAGCAATGTTCGAAGCGAATTTGTAGAGTGGATCTGATTTTCCTCTTTATTTGAGGTGTGGTAATAAATAAATATGCATCTAACTTTTGAATTAGGAATACTTCATGTACATACATGCGAGACTCATTAGCGCAATTGACCTCGATTTGTCATTTTTAATCCTCATAAAATCATCTTTCACCCGCTTAAGTTGCCCCGCATTTTGCATCAAAATATACTAGTCGTCTCACTTCTCTTATTGCCTCCGAGACAATCTTCTCAGCTACCGCACGAACATCCGAAACCCCACTTTCTTGTGCGGAATCCTATCCTTTTTCTTACAAAACCTCTATGCACGTTTTCCCAAAGACGCCCACAAAGGAAGATTTCCCAAGTAAGAACCATTGGATCATCACTTATCCAATGAATAGATATAATGACTAAACATCCAAAGAAATTTTTGTGCTTTCTTTAAAAGGGGGCGAAATTTTTGAAAAATCTTGTACCTGAATCGATGACTCATCTTTCCCAAATAATAGGAAAGAGGATTGAAACATGCCATCGAAAAACTCTAATGAGACAAAAAATGGGCTGTCAAGAACATTAGAAGAGATAGGATGGACAGTTGGTCAGATCTAGTATGGACAATACATGGACGGTAGTTGGAGCCGACCGCTCTCTTGGGGTTCCATCATATAGGATCCATGGGAAAGAGGATTAAGTTGGTCCTTACGAACAGTTTGATGCACTTTCGATTTGCATTTTTCTCCAACTTAATCCTGATATTAGGAAGAGTAACTTGTACATCAGCTCGAGGATGACGCAGGTCTTATCCATCCTGACGTCACGGTCCATGTCAACCCATTTTGGGAGAGGACCTAAGGCACACGAATGGCCGACTAATTAGAGTTTCTCCATGGACTCACGTGGGACCATTTTCAACACCCTTTTCCTAGCATACAAGTATATGTTCCATCGTTCGGTAAAGCCGAAAAGCCATTGACGTCATCGCTCGTCACTGATGACCTGGCACCCCCCTGCTTGTCACTCATGACGTGGCACCCGAGAACGTGATGGAATCATTTATGTCACTCCCTCTTTCACTGCATCCAGCTGAGCTGCTCCCCAGGCAAACAATTTTCCTAAAGTACGGTCGGGGATCCCCACCCTTCACATAAGCGCCGCACCTAAATAAAGGGTGGGGATCACCCTGCCTTACAAAAAGTAAGTCAGGTGATCCTTGCATTTATTTAACTTTCCTAACTTTTGAGGTCAAGATTTTACCTAATTAGTCAATTTTTTTTTTTTTGCATGAACGAGATAAAAGGTCACGGTCCAACTCATTCCATAGTGTACTTAGAAATTTCACTATGGATCAAATGGTTCGGTCCATAATGTACTGAAAAATTGATATTTCTGACGACTCAAATCATTTGAATTGAGGTGTGAAAGATTGAGGCTAGGCAATAAATTATATAAAAGGTCACTGTTCAACTCATTGCATAATGTACTTAAAAATTTTACTATAGATCCAATGATTCGGTCCATAATGTACTTAAAAATTAATATTTCTGACAACTCAAATCATTTGAATTGAGGCGTAAATTGAGGCTAGGCAACAATTTATATGGTTCAGGGCCTCTTTTGGGGTAATAAGATTAAATGTTTTGGAACGTTTACACGATGGCTTTAGCTATTGTACAATGTCAACTCAATCAATAATGAACCTAAAAACAAACAAACAAACAAATCTCCAATGCAACATTTGTTCCCTCGGGATCAGTGGTGATGCTAAGAAACTTTGGGTGTGAATCGTCTAACCTTGGACCTTTCGAACCTTTTCATCCCAAACATCCATTTTTTTTTCTTTTTAAAACCTTTCCCCCCTATAAAAAGGGGGAAGGGCCAAGATTCCCCTAACCTTCTGTGCGAAGGTTAGGGGATTCGGATCCAGAAACTTTGTCTCTGCATTCGTTAAATCTCAACCACGCCTTTTCTTCCCAGCAGGAAAACAACAAAAAGGGGGTGGGCGGTGCAAAGAGCAGAAAAATTAGAAAGTTCGTTAATTACAGAATAAGTTGACGTCTCGAATCAAATTGTCCTCCATCCCCTCTCTCTCTCTACTGCGTCCCTTCCGTTTTGCCAAGCAGCCATCAATCACCATCGCAACCCTTACCTTTGGTGGCCACGAGCAGTTGATATTGATGCATAACGAGGATTTTGAAAATAGGAGTTTTGTTTCTACAAATTTGCAATTGCTGATTTTGTTTTTCTATTTATGTTTTTTTTTATCTATTACCTTTTTTTTTGGCACGATTTTTACCTATTACTCACCAAGGGAAAATCAAACACGAATTCGAGCGAAATGATCGTCTGCCCTTCCCTTAAAAGGGCATGCTCTGCCTTTTGAATCCGGATCATCTGTGTTATGATTGGATGGCCCGAATTATTACTAAATAAAATAAAATAAAAAATTTAAAAAGTTGCTCCTTAAAAATAAGAGATCTAGGCCGCCCGTTTAAAAACGGATGGCCCGGATCCCAAGGGCAGGTGCCTGCCCTTTTATGGGAAGGACAGACGATCCGGATCCAGAATTCGAGGCTTTCGAGCTATACTGTGTGGGACCGTGGGAGTAGGGAAATCAAGCACAAATGTCTCATTGGCCGTATCTAACGACTATAAAAAACATAAGCGCAGAGGATGACGAAAGTCCTGTCCATGATCACGCGGTCCTTCTTGTCCAGCCATTTTGGGAGACGGCCTGAACGCACACGAATGCTGACTTTGGGTCCCACGCGCGGCCAATTTCAATGAACCTTTTTCTCGAACACAATATATGTTTTTTTTTTTGGGTCAATCGAACACGAGTACATGTTTCAAATACATTTTTATTAGTATCATCGAAAATCATATTAAATGTGCGTTTGTTACCGAAGACGTTTTCCGATTATGGATTACATTTAAAAAATAATTTCAATCTCATAACTTTATTTGAGACTCAAAATAAATTCAAATTTATTTCTTATCTTTTCCTTTTCTTTCGTTTTTCTTCTCCTTTCTTTCTCTACTGCCACTGGCGAGCCTTGAGGCCGCTAGATCTACCCTATGCTGCCAGATCCAATGGCTTCAAGGCTCGTCGGGATTGGGCGAGCCTCAAACTCACCAGCTAGTCGAGTTGAGGGATGAAGGAAAACAAAAAGAAAAGGAAAAGAAGAAGAAGAAAATAATATTAAAATGTTAAAATACATTATTAAAAATTAAAGAAGAGTAATTTTGAAAAGTATTTTCACCTCTTCAGATTGGGGAATTTGTTTTACTTGTGCGTAAACTTTTCATTGACTAAATCATTTTGCGGTGAAACAAACATGTAAAAGTCTGGAACACTAATTCCAAAAAAAAAACACTTTTCTTGAAACAAACATATTTAGGGTTTGTTTATTTGAAGGAAAGAGGATTAATTTTACATGCCTTCACCCATTTGGTTCGCTGAAAATAACTTAATCAATGGAAAATACTTTCTGGTCAGCAAAAAATTCATGCACAAAATTACGAAAGTGAATTCCTAAATCTAAAGAGATGAAAATACTTTTCAAAATTGCTCATCTCGAATTTTCGAATTTTCATTATTTTATTTTTTATTTTTTAAATATTTTCCGCAATTTAATATACATATATATATATATATATATATATATATATGTATTAATCTTTTATTTTTCCTTTTTCTTGCTTCTTTCATGACTGATGGTCGGCCACGATTGGCAAGCAGCCACAAGCGAGGACGAGGTCAATGCAAGCTCAACTCATTTAAAATTTTACGATTCGCTGAGGCAAACAGATGTGATTAAGGTCATTGCCAATTTCAGATTGTGTCAGATTTTGAATAGCTCGGATAAGGATCAATTTCGATTTCAGTGATTTTGAGTTGATTATCAAAACACATATCATATTACGTAATAGATATATGTTATGTATACATTCTAACCTGCATTCGTGTCAATTCTTTCAACTAAATTTTCTGCATACTATATCTTCTTTGAATATCGAAGTTAGTTCTCAATGATTATCGGTCCGACTTCTTACTTCGTGATACCCAAATTAGAATATTAAATTAGATGTAAGAGATTGAAGCTTGAACTTTCACGTATATGAAACACGTATGCACCAAAGATACTACATGGCCTCGTCGGATTCAAGTTCACTTAACATTTGAGCTCAAATTTCATCGAATTTAGAAAATGAAAAATCTTGTAATTCATGGTTCCCGATTAAATTTTTATGATATAAAGGGAGCAAAATGAAATTGGAATCAAGGGAATGCCAATGACTATTTTTCCATATTTTTATGATCGCAAATGCTATTTTTCTTATTTTTGGGGTATTTATCTATAAATATAAATGTTGAAAATTTCGAAAATTTTTAGAAAAATATTTTTTGCTCAAAATTGGATCTCTAGGCTTTGCCGAGATTTCCAAAATTGATTTTGTAACTTTATGAATTTATTATTATTATTTATTATTAATTTTTTAAAAATAAAATGACTAAATTAGGTGTCAACATGTGGCTAGCAGTTTCATCTGGTTCTCAATATTTTCGACTTTTGTTCTCAAAATCGAATTCTTCGAATTTCGGGTTATTAATTTATGGGTTAATATCACGAAAAACCCCAAGCTGGTACACATGTGACAAATTTACTCTATGTTAATTTTTGTTATATTTAAGTATTAAATTGCTAAGTTTGAAACACATGTCAGTTGACGGGTATATTACTTTGGGTTTTTACTCTCTATTTGCCACATGTTTATCAGTTTGTGATTTCTTTTGATATTAACTCAATTTAACAGAGGGTAAATTTATCACAGATGTATCGGTTTGGGTATTTCGTGGTCAAAAGAATTAGTTTAGGGTAAATTTGTCACATATATACCAGTTTAGGATTTTTGGTGGTCAAAAAAATAGTTTGGAGTAAATTTGTCACAGATGTACTAGTTTGAGATTTTTTGGCGTTAAAAAATAATTTAGGGTAAAATTGTCACGGGTGTATCAATTTAGAATTTTTCATGGTATTAACCCTTAATTTATTGGACACGTGGGTTATATTGACTTTTCTTATTCTTCAATTCGAGCTGGGATTGACCAGCTATTAGATGGGTTGGACGGGTGTTTCGGATTGGTCGGAAGAAATTCAAAATGCTCCATTACTTTTGCACATAAAAGTCAAACAATCTTCCACATTTTAAATACCACCGATCGACGGCTCTCTATCTCTTTCTGTCAATGCCTAGAATTTGCGATGTTTATGTTTAAATGACTCAAGTCAAACTTTTCCTGAATCCTTTGCAAGCCTAAAAAGGAAAAAAAAAGTATGATCTATTGGATTTACTAGTCGATAATAGAAAGAAAAAAAAACTTTTGGAAATTATTCACGATTCTTTCCATTACATAGAACAAGATGGGCTCAATTCCATAAAAAAACATCAACTTTATGTCCAATCTCAAATTTGGCCCGAACTTTATTTTGTCTCAAAAAAAGTCACCAATTTCTACTTGTATCCCAAATCTGGCCCCATTAACTCTGCACTCATGTTTGCCGTTAGTCATCCGACCTGGCCTTTCCATGTCATAGTTTATACACCTCAAAAAGCCCACGTGGATTTAAAGGCAAAAACCACACCTCTGCAACGTCTTCACATCTTCATCTTCTCAAGCACGACTTATGTTCTGGATGGGTTTTTTCTCGCGCTCTGTTTTTGTTCCTTCTCAGCTTCCGATCGACTCATCGAGGGACAGCAAAACAAAGTTACCTTTCGTTTGGGGCAAATTTTAATGGAGAAAACAACAGTGTCTGCTGTTGAAGTTTGTTTCTAAAACAAACAAAATGTTGCCTTTTATACATCCCACATAGAATAAAAGGTAGAGAGCAATTCACTTTATTAGTTAGAAGGCTAATATTGTCTTTCAAAGAAAGAAGCGGGCTAATGGGCTACACCCCATTATACCCGCGTGCGGGTGTGCGTGCGATTGCGCGATTTTGACGCGATTATTAGACGCACTTAGCACTTTGCGTGGTCGCGGTGCTGTTGACACCTGATTTTTGACCATCTATCATTGTGATTTTTATTCTTTAAAATTAATTAAGAATATAAAAAAAATCATAAAATTGCAAAATCAACTTTGGAAACCTTGGCCTAGCCTCAAGAGCCAATTTTGAACAAAAAATATTTTTCGTAATTTTTAATAATTTTTTGGATTTATTTAATTATTAAAAATACCAAAAAATCATAAAAATACCATTCGTGGTCAGAAAAATACAAAAAAATATTCAATAATTTTATTTTAATTTCCTCTTCAAGTGTGTTACTTTAAATCTTGAGAACTAGGCTTGGGTCGCTATGTTCCTTCACAAACATAAACCCGAGTCGGGCATAAAAAATCCTTTTCGAGTCTTTTAATTTTCAATTCTCACTTTTTATAAGCTATGACATTGGATCCTAAAGTCTTGAAGTGCACTTAGGTCAATTTGCCCTCCAATTTGATCAATTTTAACCAAAAAGGCTTAATTGCATAATTTTCTTTCAATTTAGCCCCCGGTTTCACCAATTTCGAAATTAAATTTCACACGGGCATACCCATTCAAATTAAACACCTCTACCATATATTTTTCATCATACTGAATCCATTGGTGGCCTCAATTTTGACTAATTTGGACGTTTGGGCCCTCGATTAAGCAAAAATGAATTTCGGATCTTAGGGACAATTTGGGGTTTTCACTAAATTTCAATCAATTGATTCACGAAAATACCCCTATTTGATAGAAAACATGTCAAGGAGTTCGATTTTGCCATCAATTTCATGAAAATGGGTCGATTTGGGACATAATTGGACAAAATTGGTCGAACCGGGCCGGTCGGGACAGACCCGACCCGACCCGGTCCGACCGGGTCTGCAACTTAGTTGCAGACCCAGCGGCCGAAACAGGGGAGAACAGGGGAAAGCTTGCGAGGTGGAGCCGCGGCATTTTTTTAATGAAAAGGGCGTTGGATGTGGGAGACATGTCCACAGGTGGGTGCTCGCCAGCGGCAAAAAAGGTGGTGGCCGCGAAAAGGGCGGTCGGCCATGTGAAAAGGAGGAGGAGCCGACGGACGCTTTCTTAAGGGAGAGGGACAATCTCTCGTGGGGGGGGGGGGGGGGGGCAGCCTGGCCGAGGCCCTCAAGGCACAGCCACCACCACCTCCGATCATGAACCATCTCCTTAGGTCCCCATTGATTGCCACAGCACTACCGTTACCGCCGTACGCCGCCAAAATCGCCGGAAACAGTCTCGAAGCTCGTTTGCTCTGTTTTGCGCCAGTCTCGGGTTTGCTTCTGCCTAGCCCTCTCCGGCGCCTCTCAGCCTCAACCACCGCCACCACACCATTCCTCTGGTGTCCCTCAACCTCCTACGGCTGCCTCACGCCGCTTGCAACAGCCACGGCATCGCCGGAGACCCTCAAATCGAGGCTCTGTTTTCGGTACTCTGTTTTTGCGCCGGTTCTGTTCGGGCTGAGCCTCGTCCTTCCGCCGCCTTCCTCCGCCCATCTCTAACCACGAACATGACCCTCGGATCCCCACAGGCTTCTGTTCGAGGCGGCTGACGACTCCTCCGACCGCCATCATCCTCCTCCGACCTCCTCAGACAACCACCAGCGTCCCTAAAGTCGACCACCACCCGTGGCCATCGGAAACAGTCCCGACCAGCTACATCTTCCCCTGTTTTGGCCAAGTGTGCCTCGTTTTGAGCCTGGGCCGAATCTGTTGGGCCCATTTCATGGGCTGCCGAATTGGGCCGAGACCCAAGCTGAGTTGGACCGCGTCTATAGTAATGGGGGTTGTGTTATTGAGCCTAGTGGTTTGAGGAATTGGGCCGTAGTTCGTGATATCGAGCCCGTCGTCCATTAGAGTTTGGAGTTCACTTCAAAGGATTTTTCGAGGATCATTGTCAATCCCAACTCGCATATTTGACGATGACGCACACGGAGATGGTGGCACGTTGGGGCTGGGCAATTGAAGACTAGTCTCAAATCAGGTATATTTCGCGTATCCTATTATATATCAGATTTATTTTTCTAAAATATTGCCTTTATAAGCCTGGTTTGCATGCATTTGTTTCCGTCTAGTGGTTAGTTTATTTATCTGGCTGAGTGTTATCCATTGTCAAAGACATGTTTTTTTTTATTAATATATTTTTCGAAAATATTAAAAAAATAATAAAAAATTCAAAAATCAATAAAAAAAATAAAAAATCATAAAAAACTCAAAAAAATTCGGAAAATTCAGAAAAATTCTAAAAAATTCCAGAAAATAGGAAATGGCCATATTCAACTGGCCACAACCTGTTTCGGGTCTTTCGGACCTCGCTCTTTTCAAAAATGACGGTTTTGCCCTTCCGGCAAACCGTCTTCCAAAACAAATTCTAAAAATTCTAGAAAAATCCCAAAAAATAGGAAATGGCCACAAACAACTGGCCAAGACTCATTCCGGGTGTTTTGAACCCCGACCCTTCTTAAAATGACGATTTCGCCCTTTGGGCGAATCGTCTTCCAAAAAATTGATTGTGATTGATAGGAATAGTCGTCCAATCAGCATGAAACCCTGAATCAAACCTACCCCTCCCAGAATTGCGCCTGCATGAATTCTTAGCTAGGAAAATCACTCGCGTTAGGTACCGAAAGGGCGTTGGTAATGACACCAGCGTAACCAAGTCCCCGAACCCAAAATCTCTGGTTCCGCAGAATTGACCGATCTCTCCCAATCGGTCAATAATGTTTCCGGCCTACCCTCCAAGAAAGACCGGTGGCGACTCCAAATGCATGCACAAGTTGCACATGCCACCACGACCACACTATGGTCGAAAGCGATCGACTGTTATTGTCGAATCCCTTTGAAAAATACTCCCGCCGCGATTTGGTATGGGCCTGGGAGGGCCCGCGCCGATCCAAAGCCCACGAGGCCCGCGATCGGTAATCCATTAGCCGTGTCCGCTTCCGGACGGGTCGCGACAGCTGGCGACTCCACTGGGGACTGTGTTCTAGAACCTTTGGTTCGAGATCCCAAGTGGACTTAGGCCGTAATTAAAACGCTGAGTGATTTTTCTAACCCTGCAGGCGCTCTTGAAGGTGAGGTAAGTCCGCTTATGGTAGGTGTTATATGTTTTTGCAGATTGGAGAAATAAGGGGTGTAGTCCGTGATTAACATTGTCTTATGCAGGTTGGGCGTAGGAATGTATGTTGTGTGGATGATTTGAAGTGCTGATTGATAAACTGCTGTGCATGAATTGCATTGTGATGATCACAACACGTGGACACACACAACCGCGCCTAAAACCCCGGGCGCCGCCTTTAAGAACACAATAGAAGGAATTGAAAATGGAATCTCCGTGAGGAAAAACGCGGGGTAATCCACTTTTCAATTCCGCTCGCTTCGAACTATGGATCGAGTCCCAATGCAACGATAGCTGTGCAATGGAATCGGCTCTTTCTAGAACTCGAAGTGGGAACCTTAACCTTAGGTGTCAAACCCTCTGATTTTTAGAAGTTCACCATCACTTGTCTCATGCGCATGTCTTTGGGCGGTTGGTACACCTAAAACCGCACATAAGTCGACGAGTTTGGTTGGTAAGACTCTCTATCCCTCAAATCTATTACAGTTCATATAAATATAGGCATTTCATTCATTGCATTCTGGTGATTAGATTAAATTCCATTTCAAGGATAGATGTGTGTGTTTTTCCCAAACGTCCTTGATAGAAGACGAAGAGGATGATATCCCATGACAAGCACCGAGTGAGCAACAAAGGAGCCTACTATGGACATTATTGAGATATCGTCCAATGAAGATGACGAGTTGGGGCAAGTGATCCGGAAGGCACAGATCAAAACTGGGGCATCCTTAAACGTTAGGATCACATTCCTTTATGTCATTTTCCATTACTAGTCCTCTTGTATAGGGTTTATTTTTACTGAGGTTTTCTCTATCTCACCCCTTAGAGCGATTGTATTAGGGATCTATTGGTGTATACATTCAGATGGAACTTGGTTGTATTTCTTTTAACGGGTCATTGGAATGTGATAGTGGCATTTTTTCTAAACATCCGAATACTCCCAAGTCAAGTTTATAATTCCTTTAGAGGAAATTAAAATTGGAAGTCTTGCACGACCTTTTGGTCGTGTGAGGTAATCCAACCCCAATTTCGCTAGAAGGAACTACACACTTGAATTGGTTCATGCATGTTGTACACCACTAGTAATTCACGATAATTGATCAAGAATATCAGCGTAGTTTCAAATTTAATGACGAGATAGATGTCCAAACTACTTTCGTTCTTAGCGAACGAGCTTAATTTGGATGCCATATCTTCAACTGAATTTAAAACACGTTATTATGTCTTGCACTTTTGAGTAATTCATTCCTCTCGAAATTAATCAAAAGCGATTATCGTGAATTACATTCCTTTCAATAGTACGCTTTCTTTCGAAGAATATCGATAAAAACTTTTCGCACAAGATTAAAACCCTTGTAAAAGTTCTTGTCCTTATTAATCACGAGCAAGCATAAGATTGAAAGGGGTCTATGCTTTCTTTTTCAGATTATTCCTTCTGACTCGGTCTTTTCATTTGCAGGTGAAAAACAAGTAATATATAGAAATCTTTTCTTGGACAAATCTGCGACTATTCTTCCATCTGATCATGAGCGAGTTATAAAATCAGGACGTATTTGCTCGGCTTATTGATATTATGGTTCGGCTCACCCAAGTTGAAGATGTTTGGATGCTCGAAGAAATGAACCATACAGAAGTTAAAACACACACACGAGAACTTTCATTTATTTTGCTCAGCGGAGGGTTTTCAGAAGCAGGTCATACAATTCGGGGTGGAAAAGTAAAGCCAAAGTGAGCCTTAATTAACGACACAAAGGATCCCAACTGACCCTCCATGTTATTAATGCTCTGCTCATACTCCCAACTCCGCATGTTGTGGTCGGCAAGCCTGATGAGAAGACTTCTGCATTCTCCCTTAACTTCGGCGACCTTGGCCTCGTGTTCTTCGGTGACTACTTCCAGGTCCCGAACCAGTCCATTCCCGCGAGCTATGTCCGCGGTTATCTTGTCGAGCCGTTCTTCCTGCCAGTCGCTCTGAAGCCTCAACAGGACGTTGCGGCGGTCATGCTCGCCGGTGGTCAGGGATATGGCCAATTGATCCACCAGATTTCTCCTCTCGCGAAGCAACGTCGCGACCTGCTCATTAGCAAACTTGACGGCTTTTTTGTAACTATCAACCAGATAGTTGGTCAGCACCAAATGATCAGATCGATCCTCATAACGAGCCCGCAAGACGCGAGCCACGAGAACCTCCCGATTAGCAACACGATAGGCCTCTAAGGAGTGTGCAAAGAGAGTCGGGAAAGTTCTATATTCCCTCCCCAGTGTAGTACCTTCGAGAGAAGTGGTATCAAGGTCCTCGAGCAGGACACAGATTGCATCCTCGGTTGTAGAATAATCGGTTATGTGCGCGTAACCGCGACCCAGTAGGTTATAAAGCTTTTTCCACTGGGCCAAGACATCAGTTGAAAAAGTGCGTACGGGAGAGGAGGCCATTTGCGTTGGGTTGGCTTGAGAATAAGACGAGTTTAACAGAGAGATTAGAAGGAAGAAGCTGATTATGCGAGAACGTTAACCTTCCATACATTAATTCCTCATTTTATAGCAACTGGAGGATGATGAAGGGTCTCAGTAATAATGCTGGTGGAGCCCAGTTAGGGGGTAAAGCAGGAGGTCCCCTCACGAGAACCATTGGATTCGTTTCGGTCCGCGATTTCCGGCTCATCAATTAAAAGATGTAAAAGATTTGTCGGGATCACCATTATTAGAGTTAGGTGGGAGGTAAGCGCAACTATCGAAGAGAGCCCTAACAGGATTTGGCAGTCCCATCACGTTGAAAAGCTAAGCGAGAAATTCAAGGTCTTGAGGGGGAACGTTTGCCTAATGATGCTTGAAGAGCGTCTCCTGAACATGCAAAGTCACTCGAAGAAAACTTTATAGGGAGTGAGCATACAGGAGAGAGTGGAGAACTCTGAGTGGGCAAGAACCAATCAAACATTTCTCAATCCAACATATTTAAGAGGTTACTGTCAGCTGCTAGAGGCGACTGACTCAAAAATCTCAGAAATTGAACCACAGAGGGATCTCGAAGATTCCAAGATCAAGTCTAACGCCAAAACCATGGAGCCCAACACTTCTGGCAACGGAAATCAAGATCACGGCGACGACGACAACGACATCCACGATGCTCAACTCGGGAAAAGAAGACGTCCTCACCAATACTCTCAGGAGGAAACCCAAATGCTGGAAACCCTTTTCAGTAAAAGCCATTACATGAAAAAGAAGTGGAGAATTGAATTGAGCAGGGAGTTGGGGATTAATCAGTCGAGGATCCAGTTTTGGTTTCAAAATAGGAGATCCAAATCGAAGGCTCAACGCAAACGTCAGGTGGTCGAGATTTTAAAGGAAGAAAACCAAAAGCTGCGAACAGAAAACTTGAGGTATGAAAAAGCTCTCAATATTACCGTTTGCCCTCATTGCGATAACCTCATCGCCCGCGGTATGATATTCCCCGATAAGCCTCACGCAATGATTGAAGACGTTCACTTACCACCCTACTCCCTCGGGGCATCTCCTGCTCACCCAGATTTTGCCGGAGTCACGCATGAGCAGGATGATCCCACGAAGACGATACAAATGCCTCCTGGGGGATGGGATTTGCATCACTTTGATTGGAGTTACAGTTTCAAGGAGCTGGATGTTACCGCCGACCAGCTCAAAGCATATCAGCCTCATGCACAACAATTTTCGATAGGGTCGGGTCCCGCTGGAGATGAGTTAATCAGTCGTCAAGCCATCGATGCAATTTTGGGCCACGATAAGAGGAGGTTCGCTTGGCCCCCTGAACTGCATTCCAGATTCCTAGACGTGGTTCACCAAATGGGGATCGATTCAGCAACTCCGACGCGCATATTTAAGGCCATGAATGTACCGGGGCTTAGTAAGGAACTGGTCAGGAATCACCTTGCTGCCTACAGAAAGCTATTAAAACAACGTCGAGCGGAGCTAAACCGGGAGGAATCCGTCTCGAGCTCAAAAGCTAGGGGCGACCGCCATTGTAATGCTCAGGCATCAAGAGATACCCGGCCAAATCTAAGCATCAATCAAGCTAGCAACCCGACCACCGGCAAACTGAAAGCTGATCAGAATGCCCTCCCGGGCCATTTCAACACTTCTCAAGAGCGCGTGTCACAAGTATAGCGAGTGCGCACTCCACCATTCGAGCAGCAGTCGGCTGGTGCTCTTCCTGCCGCTGGTCAACCCACGACAGACGATTTCTTTGATGAGGGGCTCGATGCCTTGTTCAATCAGTGGGAAGCTGGCATGCTTGGACAGCCATGATCTAGCACTTGACTCGGGGCACGATGGGTCGGTCACCACGAACACCCATAGAAAGAAGAACATGTTCACGAGTAGATCACTCATTTTATCCGTTGTAAAGTTCCTACGGGAACATTTTTCTTTAATGACTATAGTTAATTCTATATTAAAACCAACGTTATCGACGAACATCGTCATGCTCAGTTGTGATGATCCCTTGTTAGATTAAGTCTGAAACCAGAGACGGTCTTTAAAATTTTGAGTGGCCACGAACTCATTCCTCACCAAGCGCCCGGGATGCTGAAATGAAGAGTAACAGCATGCACAGGGAAAATGCCACTTTCGTTTGAACGATGAAAAGGGGTTGAGAGAAGATCATAGCGTTAATTCCCATGGAGCTAAATGAATTAAACGGAGTCATTAATTGCGGGTCCACCGCTGCTCCCCACGTTCTCGGGCCTAGCAAATCATAAAAGGCGCCGAAAGATTGTAGACCCACCACTTTGAAGACTGAACTAGGGGACGAGCGCAATACTCGATGAAACCGAATCAATGCAAGAGAGTTTGTGATCCTATCACGAGGAAAAAGAAAGGGGAATACAGACGATGAGTAATTACAGGGTCTCGGGAGGAGCGCTTGCTTGCTGGCCTTCATATGCAGCCTGAAGGATGGTTCCAGGACACGCACAATCACTTGAGAAAATTTCTAGAGTGAGCAAACACGTAAGAGCGAATTGAGAAAGCTGAGTGAACTAGATCAGCCCGAGATACTCCGATCCATCATGTTTAAAAGCTATTCCCATCTGCTAGAAACGTCCGACCTGGACATTTCTGAGCACGAACTGCTGGGAGACTTCGAAGATCCTGGAGCTGAATACTGCCCGAAAGCCATGGAGACTGACTCCTCTAGCGATGAAATTCCAGGTTTCAGCTACGAAGAAGGAGTATACAATGATGACCGGAGTCGGAAAAGGAAGCAACTACAACGCCACACTCTAGGCCAAATCCGAGAGCTCGAAGCTTTCTTCAATGAATGCCCCACTCCAAGCAGACAACAGAAAATGGAGTTGAGCCGAAAGATAGGATTGGAGCTTTCGAAGGTCAAGTTTTGGTTCGCCAACAAACGAACCCGGGTGAAACAGCAATACGCAGACCATGAGTTACTGGTCCTGAAGGAGGAGAATGAGAAGCTTCAAGTTGAAAGCGCGAGATATAAGGAAGCTCTGACCAAGGCCACCTGCCTTAATTGTGGTAATCCTGTCGTCCTTGGTGAGGTGTTCCTCGATGAACCATCCCTGTTGACGAATAACGCTCAGCTGTTACCGTATTCTCCACAGCATTTTCTGACACAGCCAGATACCGCCGGAGATCTGCATGAGCAAGTCAACACCATAGGATCAACACCAACATCCTCTGAGAAATGGGATATGAATCATCACAGGGGGAGTTCTCTCAATGACGAACTCGCTGTCGCAGCCAGCCAATCCAAAGTCGGTGAGTCCCTCCCTGGACAACTTTTGAAACGACTAGATCCCGTAGAGAATAGCTACCGAAGTATTGGCGATATTTTGGGTGATAAGAGAACAAGATTTTACTGGACCTATGAACTTCACACCAAATTTGTTGATGCAATTCGAGAGCTGGGAGTTGATTCGGCTAGCCCACTACGCATACTCGAGATTATGAATGTGCCGGGGCTCTCTAGAATTAACGTCGAGTCTCACCTCAAGTACTATAGGAGATTGCTAAGGGATGGAATGATAGCGTTAAACCATCATAAAGCCAGTTGGAGCTCAAGTGCCGGGCAGAGTTACAACCACGATGATTGGAGAGCCGAGAGCACCCAACCGTGTTTCAGCAATGACGGGACCAGCAGTCGTGTCAGCGACTCCTCTAACCCAAATCAGAATGCTCCGCTGAGCTATCTCAATACTCCTCAAGAGTATATACCACAGTTCCAGCACATAGGGATTCCTCAGTTTGAGCGCGATTCGGTCATTAATGCTGTCCCTGAAGCGGATCTGGCATTGGTAGAGAGTGCACATATAAACCTGCCGGTCATTGGAGGAAGTTCCAATTCGAGGGGTCAAGTTGCTCACGGCGAGAGCAAAGAGAGGAATCCCTCGCCTGCAGTCGACGACAGCCAATCTGGGCACCAAGGGCTAGAAAGAACAGGTGATTTCCTTGAGGAGGAGCTGGACACTTGGATCAATACTCTTCAGGAATGTATGTCTCGACCCCAACAGGGCAATGATGAAGGTTCCAGCTCAAAGACTCCAGTCCCTCACAATGAAGGCGATGAAGGAAATCTGCCCCCAACAATTGTTGATACCCAACTTGAACATCAATGGCTCGAAGACCCGAGCAATTTCCTTGGCGATGAGTTCAATCTTTGGCTCGATCAATTTGGAGCCGGAGGGCCATCGCAGTGGTGACGCAAGGCAGGTGACCAAACGTCTGATGCAAGGCATGGTTACTCGATGAAAAATGCTTAGACGAAAGGGGTGGAACACTCCTATTGAATATGTTGTTGATCGCACTGTAAGGTTCCCACAGGAACATCTTTCATTAATGTCTAGAACTAATTGCGCGTGAGTGTCAACATCACCCTTTGAGCATCTTCAAGCCGAGGGCCGTGGATTAATCGCTTAATCCGGGGAGCAAGTTCCCCGAACAATGACTATCACCCGCGGAGTATAATGGGATCTACCCCTTCAATACGAAATACGTTTGGCCGCGAAGCCACCTATTTGGTAAAACGATGTATCGTTCCTAAACGATCTTCAATCGAATACCGAAGTAATGTCTCCTTTCTTTCCCTTCTCAGGTGATAAACGTGGATAAATCACTCAAGGAGCCATTTGTTCGAATAACAGAACAGACGTTGCCTAACTGGGGGCAGATGAACCATTGATGTTGCAAACACTCCAAGAATGGATAGGCGGATTTGATAGATGTTGTTCATATCAATACGCAATATCAGAACGGGATGAGAACCAAGAGTAAAGTTGTATCGTTCCAATTTGTCTTGAATTTGAGAATATGAATTGATACTCGTTATTTATCCTTGACAGGGGAATCGCCTTATAGACGAACAGGTTTTTACATCCCATGTACTACTCGTTAGAGTACATGACCAAGGGTAGGATGTATCGTTTCGATTTTTGAAAAATTCATGAACATGCAATGATATGCTTCTTTTACATTTTCAGGGGTCTGCAGCCAAGACAGGTAGGTAAGTATCCCTTTCCCAGTTAGCTGGAGATAAAAAAATGTTAAAATCCTTTCAGCCGGCATAAAGATTTTCCAATGCATCGATATTCATGATTTAAATCGGGAGGTTGCCCAAAGCATGAATAAAACATGCACGATACATCACAAAATCCCCTCGATGGATAAATTTTGGGAAAGAAAGAAATGAATTTTTCCAAATATGATTATTTGTCACATCATTCAAAAGGAAGTTTACTCAAAAGAGAGGCGAGCCCAGTCCAAACACATCCTACATACACTTGAGAGACGAGGGAAGTGAATCGGATAGCAAAATCTGTACCTACGGAGGTAGGGACCATTCGCAGCGATTACATGGATTGGGACGACGGAGGCGTTCGTTTCATATTCCCAAATACTACAGGTGACCATTGATAACCCCTTCGAACGGCGGTTTTCATTCTTAACCCTGTCAAGAATCACCCCACATCGGGGCAAAATAGAGGTGAGTCCAGCAGCATCAGGAGAAAATGGTTAGAAATTTTCTTGCTCGGACTAACATTAATCTTTGTGTGTTGTTTATATGGTAATCCAAGTGCCATAGGATGATGAGAAGCATTCATTTTTCTATCCCACACACCGAATCCTTCGCATAGCCAAGTTGAGCTTGCAAAATCATTTCATAAACCCGTTGGTGATCATTGCACAATCCAAGACGGATGCAGCATCACTTCAGAAACGAAGGAGTTCAAGACTTAGGGTCTGCAGAAAATTCCTAAGTTAATGCTTAACCTTGTTAGACCTTTGATCGTAGGTCTAACACGATCCCATGAAGATGAGAAAAAGTGGGATTTCAAAAATGAATGAAAAAAAATCCCAGCATCGGAAAAGAAAAAGCAAAGTGCCTGGTAAAAGCAAGGCCGATGCTTACATAAATTGTTTGAGTGATCCCCAATGAAACCTAGTTGGGAAGAGAAAATTTCTAAAGGAGTCAGATCAAAAAGACCGCTCCTCCAAATGATGTCAAGCGTGGAAGAAAGACACAGACAGAGTTGTCAATCCCTTAATGCAACCAGAGACGCTCTCTAAAGAATTCGTGCACACCTCAAAAGCTGTTGCACGCCTCAAAAATCGAAGATACAGAGAGGAAAGGGCAGGTGGTAAATTTGCAATGATCACCAATGTCAAACCCCTCATGAATTCTGAGCCAAAAACAAGCTTTTTTCGGTCCCCAATCCTACCAATGTTACAACCCCGAAACAGTCTTTTCTGACTAAGACACTTGGGTTAACATATAGCTTAGCTCGAAGAAGTACGAGCAAGACTATTTCTTTCTCATTTTGCAGGGTTCTTGACTTATAAACCCGGAGCAGATGGTGAAGATTTTCATTCAATAGCCTCGACTCCAAAGCGAGTCCCCCTTGAAAGCCAATATCCAAGCCTAACATTACGGTCCCGTGGAAGACCTCCCGACCGATCAAAATGTATGCGCTGCGAATGAGCCTAAAACCTAGGCACAGGTTAGTAGGGAATTGAGTGCGTCCCCTATAAAAAAAACCACTATCGCAAAATAGGTGAGAAGACCTCCTTGTCGAGAAATATTCCAATTGATGTTTTGAACAAACTCTTTTTGGAATTTTCAAACTGTTGATCCAGATTTTCCATGCAAGGGATTTGTGATCACATTTGCATGCTGCAAGAATGCTTTGGATAACCTCCAGCATCAAACTTAAGTCATAAAATTTTGTCAATTGGACAATTGCTGTCTTCTCAAAGATTACCAATATTTTCTTGGGGAAGAGAAACCCTTTAAAAAAAAAAAAATTCCTAGCATGACGTGGAGAACCCTTGTCCTAGGATCCCTTTTCAAAAATATCAAACAGGTCCTATCGGACGTGGAGAACCCTCGTCTCGGGACCCCTTTTAAACAAAATCAAGCAGTCTCATCGGACGTGGAGAACCCTCGTCATGAGACCCCTTTTCAAAATTCAAGCAGTCTCATCGGACGTGGAGAACCCTCGTCATGAGACCCCTTTTCAAAGCAAAACAAGAGGTAGATACCGCCCGAAGGGTCAACTCAAGGTAGAAACCGCCTAAAGGGTCAAACCAAAGGTAGATACCGCCTGAAGGGTCAACACAAGGTAGATACCGCCTGAATGGTCAAACAAGAGGTAGATACCGCCTGAAGGGTCAACTCATGGTAGAAACCGCCTAAAGGGTCAAACAAAGGTAGAAACCACCTAAAGGGTCAAACAATGGTAGAAACCGCCTGAAGGGTCAACCCAATAGTAAAAATCACTTAAATTGTCAACTCAATGGTCCAATCCACCATACGGATCAAAATCATTGGCAAATCCCGAAGCGTGGGATGCGCCCTCCTCAGGTTCCTACAGTTAGGAATCCTATGATGGTATGACCTACCATACAGGTCAGAGCTTAATCTCCCTAGGATATTCTGAATGACGAGTCCTAGGCATCTTCTTGAAAGTCGTCGCAACCGGCATCATCTGACAGATGAGCTTCAGGTAAGCCTCTCTCACTCCAACCCATGTTCGAATTGCAAGAGTAAACCGGTGATTAATTTGAGCATTCATCAAAAGACTTAAGGATCCGATGTCATAGCATTTCTTTTCCCCAGTCGAGTCGGTTAAGATTCAGGTGTCATTTTGTCTTTGAAAGCAACCTCTGACGAGCTCACTCTCAAAGAGGGGCAACTGTTGACACCTGATTTTTGACTATCTATCATTGTGATTTTTATTCTTTAAAATTAATTAAGAATATAAAAAAAATCATAAAATTGAAAAATCAACTTTGGAAACCTTGGCCTAGCCTCAAGAGCCAATTTTGAACAAAAAATATTTTTCGTAATTTTTAATAATTTTTTGGATTTATTTAAGTATTAAAAATACCAAAAAATCATAAAAATACCATTCGTGGTCAGAAAAATACAAACAAATATTCAATAATTTTATTTTAATTTCCTCTTCAAGTGTGTCACTTTAAATCTTGAGAACTAGGCTTGGGTCGCTATGTTCCTTCACAAACATAAACCCGAGTCGGGCATAAAAAATCCTTTTCGAGTCTTTTAATTTTCAATTCTCACTTTTTATAAGCTATGACATTGGATCCTAAAGTCTTGAAGTGCACTTAGGTCAATTTGCCCTCCAATTTGATCAATTTTAACCAAAAAGGCTTAATTGCATAATTTTCTTTCAATTTAGCCCCCGGTTTCACCAATTTCGAAATTAAATTTCACACGGGCATACCCATTCAAATTAAACACCTCTACCATATATTTTTCATCATGCTGAATCCATTGGTGGCCTCAATTTTGACTAATTTGGACGTTTGGGCCCTCGATTAAGCAAAAATGAATTTCGGATCTTAGGGACAATTTGGGGTTTTCACTAAATTTCAATCAATTGATTCACGAAAATACCCCTATTTGATAGAAAACATGTCAAGGAGTCCGATTTTACCATCAATTTCATGAAAATGGGTCGATTTGGGACCTAATTGGACAAAATTGGTCGAACCGGGCCGGTCGGGACAGACCCGACCCGACCCGACCCGGTCCGACCGGGTCTGCAACTTAGTTGCAGACCCAGCGGCCGAAACAGGGGAGAACAGGGGAAAGCTTACGAGGTGGAGCCGCGGCATTTTTTTAATGAAAAGGGCGTTGGATGTGGGAGACATGTCCACAGGTGGGTGCTCGCCAGCGGCAAAAAAGGTGGTGGCCGCGAAAAGGGCGGTCGGCCATGTGAAAAGGAGGAGGAGCCGACGGACGCTTTTTTAAGGGAGAGGGACAATCTTTCGTGGGGGGGGGGGGGGGGCAGCCTGGCCGAGGCCCTCACGGCACAGCCACCACCACCTCCGATCATGAACCATCTCCTTAGGTCCCCATTGATTGCCACAGCACTACCGTTACCGCCGTACGCCGCCAAAATCGCCGGAAACAGTCTCGGAGCTCGTTTGCTCTGTTTTGCGCCAGTCTCGGGTTTGCTTCTGCCTAGCCCTCTCCGGCGCCTCTCAGCCTCAACCACCGCCACCACACCATTCCTCTGGTGTCCCTCAACCTCCTACGGCTGCCTCACGCCGCTTGCAACAGCCACGGCATCGCCGGAGACCCTCAAATCGAGGCTCTGTTTTCGGTACTCTGTTTTTGCGCCGGTTCTGTTCGGGCTGAGCCTCGTCCTTCCGCCGCCTTCCTCCGCCCATCTCTAACCACGAACATGACCCTCGGATCCCCACAGATCTCCACCCTCAGCCACCCGAAGCTCCAACACCGCTGAGCCGCGGATAGACCCCAAACCGAAGCTGGCCTGGCTCCCTTGTTCTGCCGACGCCCATGTTTTGTGTTGTTTCGCTTCTGTTCGAGGCGGCTGACGACTCCTCCGACCGCCATCATCCTCCTCTGACCTCCTCAGACAACCACCAGCGTCCCTAAAGTCGACCACCACCCGTGGCCATCGGAAACAGTCCCGACCAGCTACATCTTCCCCTGTTTTGGCCAAGTGTGCCTCGTTTTGAGCCTGGGCCGAATCTGTTGGGCCCATTTCATGGGCTGCCGAATTGGGCCGAGACCCAAGCTGAGTTGGACCGCGTCTATAGTAATGGGGGTTGTGTTATTGAGCCTAGTGGTTTGAGGAATTGGGCCGTAGTTCGTGATATCGAGCCCGTCGTCCATTAGAGTTTGGAGTTCACTTCAAAGGATTTTTCGAGGATCATTGTCAATCCCAACTCGCATATTTGACGATGACGCACACGGAGATGGTGGCACGTTGGGGCTGGGCAATTGAAGACTAGTCTCAAATCAGGTATATTTCGCGTATCCTATTATATATCAGATTTATTTTTCTAAAATATTGCCTTTATAAGCCTGGTTTGCATGCATTTGTTTCCGTCTAGTGGTTAGTTTATTTATCTGGCTGAGTGTTATCCATTGTCAAAGACATGTTTTTTTTATTAATATATTTTTCGAAAATATTAAAAAAAATAATAAAAAATAATAAAAAATTCAAAAATCAATAAAAAAAAAATAAAAAATCATAAAAAATTAAAAAAAATTCGGAAAATTCAGAAAAATTCTAAAAAATTCCAGAAAATAGGAAATGGCCATATTCAACTGGCCACAACCTGTTTCGGGTCTTTCGGACCTCGGTCTTTTCAAAAATGACGATTTTGCCCTTCCGGCAAACCGTCTTCCAAAACAAATTCTAAAAATTCTAGAAAAATCCCAAAAAATAGGAAATGGCCACAAACAACTGGCCAAGACTCATTCCGGGTGTTTTGAACCCCGACCCTTCTTAAAATGATGATTTCGCCCTTTGGGCGAATCGTCTTCCAAAAAATTGATTGTGATTGATAGGAATAGTCGTCCAATCAGCATGAAACCCTGAATCAAACCTACCCCTCCCAGAATTGCGCCTGCATGAATTCTTAGCTAGGAAAATCACTCGCGTTAGGTACCGAAAGGGCGTTGGTAATGACACCAGCGTAACCAAGTCCCCGAACCCAAAATCTCTGGTTCCGCAGAATTGACCGATCTCTCCCAATCGGTCAATAAGGTTTCCGGTCTACCCTCCAAGAAAGACCGGTGGCGACTCCAAATGCATGCACAAGTTGCACATGCCACCACGACCACACTAAGGTCGAAAGCGATCGACTGTTATTGTCGAATCCCTTTGAAAAATACTCCCGCCGCGATTTGGTATGGGCCTGGGAGGGCCCGCGCCGATCCAAAGCCCACGAGGCCCGCGATCGGTAATCCATTAGCCGCGTCCGCTTCCGGACGGGTCGCGACAGGTGCGGAATTGGCTCTATTCAACAATTATTTTTATTTTCGCAATAATTTATTTTATAAATGAATTTCGTGACTCATTGGAACAGTGTGACTGTTCGTGGATATAAGACACTGTTACATCCTTTGGAAGGTTTATGTCTGTTTGGACATAACTACCAAAAGAACAGTCTTGTGACCTTTGGAGTGCTTGTGTCCCTTCGGTAATAACTACCGATTAAGACACGAAAAGGTGTGTCTGAACTATTTGTTATAAGACACGAATAGTTGCAATTTTTCGTACAAAAGATTGTCTTCGGAAAATTCTGAAAAGGTGTGTTTAATAAAATATTTTGAACACGAAGAGTTGCATGAGAATTATCACTTTTCGGACGCGAAAAGGTGTGTTCATTTCTCATTATATATTCAAGTGTTCTGCTCATTTTAACTTACTTCACTTTCAATTTTCTTTCAAAACTCGAGAGATACAGCCTTCCTTTCTGATTGTTTCCCAGAGAGTTCTTGGAGATTTATTAGAATTGCTATCTAATAATCTCGTTTGAGACTCTGTTGTATCCTGGAGGATCTTTTCCAGTAACCATTAGCAACGTTGTGGGGCAAATAATTCCTTAAAGAGAGTGCTATCACGCCTCAGAGTCTGATTCCTTTGTTCATCCATCATATTTTCCAACATCTGCAATTTTCATGCCTCTGTTTTGCCTTTTCTCTTTTCTGGGTTTACCTAATCGGCATTGAAGTGGCAAAAGGATGAGGGAACATGTAACAACACCAGCTATTATTAGCAAGAAAACAGAGGGGCAAGAACAGAGAACAAGATCTTCAACTGGACATGAAAAAGAAGAAGAAAACACCGTATAGATGATGCAATGATTCTTCCGAGTGTAGCCACTTAGTCGGAACTCAACCACATATTCCTGAGGCTATAACATTTCCTCAATTAGAAAAATCAGCAGTAAATCAACGACAAATTCCCTCCAAATCCTTCATTAATTATGCAAAAAGTCTCCAGTCTCCAGTTTCCCAAAATCATCCAAAAAAAAGAATCATTTTCTGCAGATAATTCACAAATTCAAGAACCCCTTCGAATTCATAAAAGAGGAAATCAAAATGGGAATTTTTAAGTGGAGAGAAGCTGCTATTGGCCCTCACCCTCCCGAGCCACCAACCCCTTCAGCAACGGAGGCCAGCTTCTGCAGGTTCAGCTTCACCACGGTGTCAGCAAAGAGGCGGGTGTCCTCCTCGGTGTTCCCCTTCGGCAAGTCCACGACGTACGACTCCAGGACGACGGTCCAGATCCTGCCCTCATGCGCCACCTCGTGCATCGTCGTCACCGACTGGTAGGTCCTCAGCCGGTGCTCTCAGCTGCCGATGGTGAACCCGGTGAGAGAATCTGCTATTGGCCCTCACCCTTCCGAGCCACCAACCCTTCACTCTTCAGCAACGGAGGCCAGCATCTGCAGGTTCAGCTTCACCACGGTGTTGGCAAAGAGGCGGGTGCCTTCCTCGGTGTTTGCCTTTGGCAAGTCCACGACGTACGACTCCAGGACGATGGTCCAGATCCTGCCCTCATCCGCTACCTCGTGCATCGTCGTCACCGACCGGTAGTTCCTCAGCCGGTGCTACCGCTGATGGTAGACCCGGTGACGAACAGATCGTCGTCCAGCACGTTCAGCCTCTCTTCGCTCGTGGCCGCCAGGAAAGAATTTGGAGGTCGACGTTCGCCCTCGATGAGTCGATCGAAGGCTGAGAAAGAGCGAAAATCGAGCGCGAGAAAAAACCTAGCGAGAACATAAATTGTGCTTGAGGAGATGAAGATTTTTTTTTTTAAACCAAAGAAGATGAAGATGTTAACGCGTGGGCTTTTGAGGTGTATAAATTACTGATGTGGAAATGCCAGGTCGGATGACTAACAGCCAGTGTGAGTGCATAGTTAACCGGGGCCAGATTTGGGATATAAGTGGAAATCGGTGACTTTTTTTGAGACAAAATAAAGTTTAGGCCAGATTTGGGATTGGACATAAAATTTGTGCTTTTTTAAGGAATTGGGCCGAACAAGATGTGGCGTGGCTTTTGCTGCTGTGGGATGCCGGTTCAGTTAGAGTCGAATCAATATAATGAAATGGGTATGCCAAAATATTCTCCGTAGATCAAAAGTGGCGCAAAGTGGCTTTTTATTTAAATTGCGACGTTTGTGGCATCTTTGTGAGGTGGATGCTGTTTTTGGTTCAACTTTTGAAGAAAGTTTTGAGAAAATGCATATCACTTTAAGTTAAAAGGTTTTTTTTTAAAAAAAAGTGTCTGATAAATTATAATTAAAAAATACATTTTGAATTAAATTTACTTTAAATGGTGTTCAGATTAAAAAGCACACTCCGTAAAGGACTTTTTTTTTTTTTCTATTTTTCTCTTTAAAAAGGCCTTAAAGATGGTGAATAACTCAATGGCTCGGGCGATTTGAGGTCACGCAACCTCAGGCAAGGTTGCCGAGACCAAATTTGTCCTCACCGGCTGCCTTAGCCCTTCGCCAATGACATCGTACGAGGTGTGGTCATTTACAGAATTATAAAAGTTTGGCGGATGAAAAGTTGAAAAAAGAGAGTATGTATTTTCGTGTATTTAGGGAGCGAAAAATAAGTGGTCAAAAAAATATTTTCCCGTCAGCGGAAAATATCTTTTTTAAAATTGAGGAAAATGATTTCCGATTCTGAGGAATGGAAATCATTTTCCTATCTCACGCGTCCTCCCATCCTCTCCCTCAACACTGAAATCCCTCCTTCCACTCTCTCTCTCTCTCCAAAATCCCCTCACCTTCACTTTCTCTCTCTCAAACCACAAAACAATCACACTTCCCTCCTCCTCCAACCTACGCTCCGACTTCTTTGATCTCGTCGATTGTGAACCCCGGTCTCTCCACCGACCTCCCGCTCCGTCAATCGCCGGATCGTCTGCGGGAAGCTCATCCCTCTCACCAATAATTAATTCAGAGATCGCCACTCAAGCCAAAAGAGCACAAGCGGAAGGGCCTGATCGTGGACGATCCGAATGGGGAAGTGCCGATATTACATGATGCACCGAGACAGATGAGGACGAGGCGAAGCCGCAACGTCGAGAAGAGGGAATCGTGCGACGGCGGCGGAGAGCTTGTGAGGAGCGGCGGTTGCAGAAACGAGAATTTGGTTTGGAATGTTTAACTGTATATGGAAAATTAAAAAAGAAAAGAGATATACGAATGGAGCTACCGGATCATAGTATCTATAGTCTTTTGTCTCATGGATGGAATGAACCAAAAAAAAAAAATTAAATTTAATTCGTTCCAAACACTAATAAATATTTTTCATTTCCTTTTTAGATTTCAAACAAACGAAAAATATGATCATTTTCCTGAAAATAACTTCCTGAAAATTATTTTCCAAAACTGTAATATTTCCTGCGTAACAAACGGAGCCTTAGCATTCTAGAAATAACCAAACCACAAAGCACTTTCAAATCTGCTTTAGACTAAAGGCCTTGGAAATGCACTTATATATTTTCAAAGCTCTCAGAAATTTTTTTTTTTTTGTTGCCAAACACCATTTTCCTTGGATCAAAGGCCTTTGGCTTTCCATTGCCAAATGCAACCGTAGTCATGCTACTCCCTCATCCGATCTTTCCTCCAATGACCACCAACAATTGATCTCTAAATCTAATGATAACTCCGAAAATAGGAATTTGTTTCTTAAGTATATGCAACAGATACCTCTGTATGTAAGTTTTTATGTACAACTCACCAACGGTAAAATTTTTAGTTATAAATTGCTGTTGACAATAACTAAATAAAAAAAAATATTTTTATCACCTTCCAAAATAGTTAGCCATAAATTATTGTCGATTCTAGAACTATTTATCGTTGATTAATTTTTTTTTAAGTGAGCTAACAAATTATTCTTCAAAAAATATTATTTGGAGCACAACTTAACTGGTGAAGCCTTTGACATGATCGCCCACCACTCATGACGGACACCCGAGAAGTGTCGGACTCAACTACCCTCAAGCAAACAATGTTCACCGAAAACGAAAGATGACTGGGCTACTTTTAGCTGTTGATGTGCATTTTGTGTAAAGTAACTCACCAGAAAATATCGATCAAAATGGGATGAAACTAAATTAGACTTTGAGGCGTGATAATACTCTATTTAAGGATTTATTTGCTCCACAACATTGTTAATAATTTTTTGCAAATGTCTTCTAGGATACAATAAAGTCCCGATGAGAACAACAGACAACAATTCTGATAATTCTCCAGAATCTCTCTAAGGAAATGATTGAAAATAAAGACTGTATTTCTCTTGTTTTGAAAAAATGGAAATTGAAAGTAGATGAAATGAGTTCTAAAATCTAAAAGAAGTTAATTCTCATATAACTCTTTGTGTCCGAAAATAGTTTATTCGGACACAACATTTCATTGTCTGAAAAGCAGTTTATTCTGACATAACTATTCATTGTCCAAAACATTTATTTCTAAAAAATCGCAACATTTCGAAAGCCATTAGATACTAACATAAAATTTAAAATTAATGGTAATAAAAAAATGACCGAAAACTCCTACATGAATATCCGCACTGTTTCGTTAGGACATTATAGTTAAACTATCATTTTAATTTCAAAAATAAAAAAAAGATAGTTATTTATTTGTGCCGTTTCTTACCTGCAAAATGTGCCTAATAATCGCACACCCGGGTATAGTAAGCATAAAAAGGCACTTTTGCTACTTTGAAAGATTAGATAGCCTCTAATTAAAAAAGTATCATTTACACTCCCATGTGAGATTAAGAAAAAGGGCAACAATCCCCCATTACGTAGTAAAACCCAAGAATTCACTTGAATTTTCATATATGATGACCACCAAAGAAAAGCTTTTAATTAATAAAGTTTCTTGCACTCTCTCATATTTTCTATGTGAAATAAAGAAAAAAAGCACTTTTCTTTATTTTACAAACAAACTTCAACAATCCCCCACTATGTAATAAAACCCAAGAATTCACGTGAATTTTGATCAAACGTCTGATGACCACCAAAGAAAAGCACAAGCAGAAAAGTAATCCATCATCAATCTGAAATCCTACAAAGATATTAAGTGTTCATCAGTTCAACTATTAATCATTGTTCTCCACACAACCAACCATTCAACAATCACAATAACTACTAAGCTCGCGACAACAGTCTCAAATTCTGTTCGCTCGTTTTGCAACAAGGAAAATCTTTCACCGAAACTCATTCTTCGATTTTTATTAAGAAAGTTATGTGGCTCAATCCTCAAAGAAATATACGGCGGAGAACAAATCACGCAAAGGAGATGTGGATATGGATGAAAATATATGGATTGATAGTGGGTTTGAGATCAACAAAGGGACCAGACTAAGCTACAATACTTCTAGGAAAGCTGTAAATGACTGAGAAGTAAACTGGTTTGCAGGAAGTAAAAGCACAGGAAATATAAAGGACAACGAAAGATAAATTGCAAAGGAAATAAGATGTTTTTGGATGTGTTGTTGATCTATCCTCTTCTTCTTTCTTCTGAGTATTTGTATCTTCTTACCCCTTGCAACTGCTCAGACGGTTACCATTTTTGAATTTTGAAATCCGACGCCTTCTATGACCACCCTTTTTGCCCATGTTCTCCATGAGTTTTGTCCACCAAAATTGATCCTCAACTGCTCCCATGATTTTAATTTTAAACCTCTTGAATAACTTCCCATGATATGTTCGTGCCTATTACTTTCGCTCCTTACTTATAACTTCCCTAAGACGTGGCTGACTGGATCAATCCATTGCATATCGTGACGCTTCTTCATTTTGCTTTATTCGGGAAGTTACCGATTCACGGCTACTTACCGATCTTCAGGAATAAATAGCATTTGTAGTTCTCAGCGCATCGCAGCTGACTTGCCGAATCTCCAGTAAATCCTTTGTCATTTTTACCGAATCAAGATTGAATCGGGACTTAATAACCTCAATGCCTACTCGGTATTTGTGTTTATTATTTGGTGTCAACATATGCCCCATTTAATTTAAAAGCCAAGAGCGTCATGGGGTTCCTGATATTTGCTTATAAATAGCACGACTTATACCAAATAGGTTTTCACCTGAATACCTTTGCCTTGACTTCACAAGTAAATCTTTCTTCAACCATGACGACGCCTTCTTTATCATCTTCTCCTCTCAACCACGAATTCACCGCTCTCTGGTAAGAGATCATTTCCCTCCTTAGTTGCACCTACATCGTACTGATAGTAAAGCCTAAAGCTCTCGAGAAGCTAACTGCCTTGCTTCAATGCGTTACACCATCGGACCACCCTGTCGAGAATCCTTTTAGAGCATATTATGATGAGTTCGTCACCACATTTAACTATGGGCTCGAAAGATTTCGACAAAACATGGAGGCAATCTCCAGGCATGACCTCACTAAGCATGAATTGTGGTGCAAGATTGAAGAAATCGAAAATTAGGAAAGCTGTAAATGACTGAGAAGTCAGGAAGTAAAAGCGCAGGAAATATAAAGGACAACGAAAGATAAATTGCAAAGGAAATAAGATGTTTTTGGATGTGTTGTTGATCTATCCTCTTCTTCTTTCTTATGAGTATTTGTATCTTCTTACCCCTTGCAACTGCTCATACGGTTACCATTTTTGAATTTTGAAATCCGACGCCTTCTATGACCACCCTTTTTGCCCATGTTCTCCATGAGTTTTGTCCACCAAAATTGATCCTCAACTGCTCCCATGATTTTAATTTTGAACCTCTTGAATAACTTCCCATGATCTGTTCGTGCCTATTACTTTCGCTCCTCACTTATAACTTCCCTAAGTCGTGGCTGACTGGATCAATCCATTGCATATCGTGACCCTTCTTCATTTTGCTTTATTCGGGAAGTTACCGATTCACGGCTACTTACCGATCTTCGGGAATAAATAGCATTTGTAGTTCTCAGCGCATCGCAGCTGACTTGTCGAATCTCCGGTAAATCCTTTGTCATTTTTACCGAATCAAGATTGAATCGGGACTTAATAACCTCAATGCCTACTTGGTATTTGTGTTTATTATTTGGTGTCAACATATGCCCCATTTAATTTAAAAGCCAAGAGTGTCATGGGGCTCCTGATATTTGCTTATAAATAGCACGACTTATACCAAATAGGTTTACACCTGAATACCTTTGCCTTGACTTCACAAGTAAATCTTTCTTCAACCATGACGACGCCTTCTTTATCATCTTTTCCTTTCAACCGCGAATTCACCGCTCTCTGGTAAGAGATCATTTCCCTCCTTAGTTGCACCTACATCGTACTGATAGTAAAGCCTAAAGCTCTCGAGAAGCTAACTGCCTTGCTTCAATGCGTTACACCATCGGACCACCCTGTCGAGAATCCTTTTAGAGCATATTATGATGAGTTCGTCACCACATTTAACTATAGGCTCGAAAGATTTCGACAAAACATGGAGGCAATCTCCAGGCATGACCTCACTAAGCATGAATTGTGGTGCAAGATTGAAGAAATCGAAAATGGAGAAGCGGCATATAAGGAACTTTGCAATGCCCAAGTGGCCCTTCATGCTTCATACTGCAGCGTTCTCCAACTCCGAGGAAAGGAATTTCTGACACAGACAGACTGTGAGACATCCTGTTCAAACGAGGAGAATGCAATGATAATTTGAGAAAGTTTAGAATGGAGTTTAGCATTGCTATAACTCAATTCAAAGAAGAAATGAGTCTGAAAAGTCATAGTCTACATGATGACGAGGGAAGATGTGACATTCTGAAATCCGACCCTTTTCGAAGCATGATTTCATGAGACATCTTGTCAGTGCGTTTCAGTTAAACCTCGCTCAGAGTTGGCCACTCTTGAGAAGACTAACCGATGGGGAAAGGCTAAGTAGGACTTAAGTACGTGGACCAAAGAACTCGATCATGGATTGGTACCTTGACCATAAGGATTGCCGAGGGAATATTTTGAGCCATGATAGGCCGGTCTAAATTGGTCTTGGAACGATTTGCTAGTGCTATACAATTGGATCACGGGTGATTCCGTTTGACCATCGTATAATTTGCAAATTAACCTAGATCGATTCCTGACGATCGCGTCCTTTGGAACTAGTGATTGACCCTCGCAATTACATGACAACCAAGGTTACCATGACTCGAATAACTCTTAAACATGACATTAGTCACGGGTCGATACGCGTGACTCCCAAGAGCCGCTCGTTAGTTTGAGATACACTGGAATCGCCATTGACAGATTTTAGCCACGAATTGGACTTCGAAATTGGACGTCGGGTATTCGAGAATTCCAACGATAATAAATTGGACGTCGCCTCATCGGGGACCGTTAGGACTAGAATTCGTCCTTAGTATTTAGAAAAGTGAATTTTGGATCGACGGTTAAGGAATTTCCTTTATACCCTTAGGTTAGTGAATTTCCTATAAGAACAAGCAAGGGCAATTTGGACTTTTGCCAACCTTCACTCTTGGCTGATCATTGAAGGGCTTTATGGTCATTTGCCTATTGATTTTGTGAGTTGACAAGAGTTGTTTGGAAGAGACTTGATGGATTGACCCTTGACCAACCCCTTGACCTACTCTCTTACAAGGGTCATTCTAGTTTACTATTCCTTGTACTTCCCCAACCACTCCAATCAATCTTTTCTCTCTTGGATTTTTGAAATGGATGAAGCCACCATTCTCTTTCCCTTCTTCCCCATTCGGCCAAACCATCACCCTCTCACTCTCTCATTTTTCTCTCATTCTCTCTTCTTCTCAATCTCTCACTCTCCCTTTTTCCTCTCACGCCGTCGACGCCACCTCCACCGCCGGCCTTCAGGCTAAGTTCGTGAGCTCCTCAAGCTCATTTTCCGTGGTAAGTCTCCCTAAGACTAGATCCTATGTGTTGTTTGGTTAGTAAATGAGGTTTAGTGCAATTTTGGGAAGAAATCCATGGCTAATCCGTAGAGTTGATGTTCGGACCTCCTTGGACAGATTTGAACCGCGGGTTCCGTTGCCACTTCCGCCGGTTTTCCTTAGTTCTTGGATTTGGTAAGTTATCCCTAACCCTTTATTAGGATGTTAGGTTACTAATAGATGTTTTATGGTTGGATTGGTAGAGTTTAAGGGCTGTTTTTGTAGGAAAAATGTCAAAGACCCGAGAGCCCGTCTAACCCCGTTTTCAGCGTGCGTCGAAAATGAAATGGGTCGTTCTAAGTCGTCCGGAGTCCAAATTGAGCTCCGTTTTCGCCCACGCGACCGTAAGATCATGAAGAACAAGGTTCTAAAGTTATATTTCTAAAAAAAATAAACAGATTTATGTCAGTTTTTCTGAGAGTAAGCCTGGTCATGGAAAAACCGAACCTGCCATGAAATGGATGAACTGCACTTGGTCGTTTCTTGGATTAAAAATGGCAAAATTGAGTTTATATGATGAAATCTTATTCTGGTCATGAATGACCTTAGGGTCTTGAGCATGTGTTGAAGTCATTTTTAACTTAATTTGAGCAAGTGAAGTGGTTTAATAGACTAAACCGGAGTTTGAATGGGAAGTGTAAAATAATCGAATGCTCATGGATGACCTATGATCGTGGCTATGTGCCTTGATGGTTAATTGCTTGACTGCGTGATCTTGAGTGCAATTGGCCGCTGGAATGAGATGTATGAGTACTAAATCACATATTAACCTATTAAGGTTAAAGCATGACCCGAGAGCCGTTTTTAAGGGGGGTCCTGGTAAACATATAATAGCCTGGGCGTTACGACGAGGGCGTTTACCGAATACAAGCATGACCCGAGAGCCGTTTTTACGGGGGGTCCTGGTAAACATATAATAGCCTGGGTGTTACGACGAGGGCTTTTACCAAATGCAAGTATGACCTAAGAGCCGTTTTTACGGGGGGTCCAGGCAGATGAATTTATTAGACCTGGGCATTATGACGAGGGTCCTGCCTAATACAATGTGATTATTAAGCTATGTCCCGAGCGCTACGGTGAGGGCTGAATAGCTAGAATCGAGTTATTAATGGATTGCCTTATTCGAGTAGTGGATTGTTTAAATGCCTAAAGTACGAAGCTTAGCTTTGATCGTGAAATCACATCTTGAATTGGATTGAATTGAGTGTCTATTTGTTGTACTTCTATGTATTGTCTTAAATGCCATGATTATGCTTTTTATTAGAATTGTTTATTTTTAGGTGTAGGAGGTACTAATGGCCTAGTTTAGGGTTAGGAATGACTTGCTGAGATTTATTCTCACCCCGTTGTGGGACAACATTTTCAGGTCCCGAATGACGAGGTCCCTTGAATACTATGGACTGACTTTTGAAGATACCCTTTTGAAGTAGATGAACCGTTAACCTTACCCGACTATATTTCCTTTTTAAGACTTAGGGAGCTATTTTCTTATTTTGGGTTGTTCACACCTATATAGCTCTGTAGGGTTAAACTTCATCTACTGTTGTTTTATTAAAGGAAGTTGTATTTTGGGAGATGGCAAGTTGTAACCCTGTTGTGTATTTGACGCTTTTAAGGAATGTATGAAGTAAGTTTTAAATCTCTCTTTTTCATCCCGAGTCATTGTGTTCGGAAAGAAAATTTTTGTAAAGGAGATGGTTCGTCGCTTCCGCATGTACATTTGTTATTGCACTTAAGTCGTTCGCCGTTGATCCTGGGAACTACTCAATGAAAACGGTCGTGGCGGGATGTTAGCGAGCCCGAGAAGGGCACGAGGCGTTACAGAAGAAATGTCATCTCACTTGTCTAGAGCTTGAGCAGGCTGAAAAGAAGATGGACAAAATAGAAGAAGAACTCAATATGAATCTATCTCAAATGTCCAACACTGCTGTATTTCAGCTCTATTCTGAATCTTCCAAATATTTCTCTAGCTAAATCCACAATTCATATCCGATTGAGATTATCTGCTCGTAAATAAAGTTTGCTTATATAAAAATTATCACATTTGATTTTGTCAAGGGTTTGGCTATAATCTCTCTTATATTTATTCTACGCGATATTTCATCAACTTCACACCTAGTCCAAACTTCTCAAGACTAAAAAGATTTTTCATGTTTTTCAAATATTTTTAATCTTTTTGGTGTTTGACAATGATTGTTACTCTGGAAATTCATTTTGGTGCTATAATTGACTTTCTATTACTTTGTATATTGATCTTTATTTGGATATTTGCATCCATAACAATTCTACACTTTAGCTGCAATATTCAAATGATATACAATTCAAGGGGAGTAATTCTCCATATTATGTGATATGCTTCACATTCTTTTGTGCTTTATTGGATGAATAATCAATTCAGGGGAGTAACACTCCATGCTTAATTGGTTATGCTTGCCCTTATAAGTCATTCATTTGATCCTTGTGTATTGATGACAAAAAGGGCGAGAAGTTACAAAAGCTTTGAAAGCGTTGAACTCTGTGAATGATGTGAATGAATGTTATGCTATGATTTTGTACATATACACTATGTATATATCCTATATTAGGTACAACAGCACAACAACAGAAATATTGTGCTGTGAAAACCATGCTTTGCAAGTATAAACAGGATATGCATGTGAAGAAGTGTATACCGGTTCACAGGTTATCAAATTAGAAATATGAGAACACAAGTTTCCATGTTCAACAGAAACAAGATCTGAAAAGAAATATCATTTCTTTCTTAAGCCGAACAGGTGAACAAGTTCCTTACTCTCAGCATTTCATTAATCTGTATGTTTGGTAATGTACTTGCCAAAACAGGTTAACTTAAGAGTGCTACAATTGCTATAATCTGAGCATGTTGATTACAAGTTTTGAGCTAATGTGTAGTAATTCTAAATCACAAGTATTGTGCTCTCACTTACTATATTGCTCAAGATTATCATACATGTGATTAAATTTCTATGAAATCAATTAGAATCACATGGCTATACTTCTTAAATGCTCTGAAGCTATACTTGTGCTCAATTTTCAAATTTTAAGAGTTATAACAAGTTTTGAGATTATATGTTATATTGCAATATCAACTTATGTTCATCAGAACTTATTCATGCTAAGGATCAGATCGATAAAATTTATTTTAAGCAAGACCTTACCTAGAGTAACTAGACTCTAGTTGCTCATCTTTACTATTCAAACAATTTTTACTTTTGTGGATAGTTTTGTCATCATGAAAAAGGGAGAAATTGTTGAGAAAAATCCTAGATAATTTTGAAGTTGACAAAACAATCCAAGTTCTCTTAAGTTTCGAGATAATGCCGTAGAATACTTATTTTGCAGATTGTCATTTGGTGCGGGGATGCACATGATTAAATATGACAAAAACGTTTAGCTCAGATGTTGATTTTTGAAGGACTTAGATGTGTGTCGAGCTCAGACGTTGAGCGGGGATAGCTCAAACGTTGGAATGATGCTCAAGCTCTGAAAGGAGTATTCACGTGCAATAATCAAAACTTGAAGAGGATTTCGAAATGTACTTCATTGATACATTACAACGGATACAATCGAGCTGGATCATTCTTAAGGATTCTCAGAGATAGAGATCAATCAATGATACGAAATCAAGGAGACACATACGATGTTCCAAATGAATGAAATCATTTATGGAAACCTAGGATCATAATTGTATGGGCGATTTAATCCAAATAGGGAAGACTTTCCTTTGGCGATCCCCAACGGCTACGAGATCTTCTTTCAGTATTTGTCTTGTCCAAACGTGAAGTTTTGGAGAGACCTCTTCTGGAAGCCTTGCAATGGTTAGATTGGGGTCGGAGGAGTATAAAAGACATCTCAAGGTCGGAGGGAAACAAGATCGGCTTTAAGAGGGAAAATTGTTCATAATTCTTAGACGAGAGTTTTTCATTTCATACACACTTTTTGATTCATCCATTGTAATTGTGAGGAAGTGTACACAAGAGTGTTGAGCGTTAGGTGGGTTATCCTACGTCTCAAGGAGATAACTAAGTTGTAACTTCTCAAGCAGTTTACTAGTGGAATCCAGCCGATTGACTGATAGCCGAAGAAGTGGACGTAAGCTTGACCAAAGTCGAACCACTATAAACCCGCTATGCTGTCTTCTCTATCCCTTACTCTGATTATATCATATATCTTGTGATAGATGAACTGCATATGAATCGTTCATAGTGATACACTATATTTCAATCATCTAAGACGTCGTAATAACGCACGTACAATTTGAATTCCGCGATAAATACTGAAATGGCACTATAATCAACTATTCACCCCTCTAGGTGATAAAGCTGCCCACAACAAAATCTTATCACGGAACGCCCCACCAAGCGTGCCAAAAAGATGTTAGCTCGTTTTGCAATAAGAAAAATCTTTCATCGATATTCGTTATTCGATTTTTATTAAGAAGGTTCTGTGGCTCAATCCTCAAAGAAATATACGGTGGAGAACAAAACACGCAAAGGAGATGTGGATATGGATGAAAATGTATGGATTGATAGTGGATTTGAGATCAACAAAGGGACCAGACTAAGTTACAATACTCCTAGGAAAGTTGTAAATAACTGAGAAGTAAACTGGTTTGCAGGAAGTAGAAGTGCATGAAATATAAAGGACAACGAAAGATAAATTGCAAAAGAAATTGGATATTTTTGGATGTGTTGTTGATCTATCCTCTTCTTTTTTCTTTTGAGTATTTGTATCTCCTTACCCCTTTTAACTACTCAGGCGATTACCATTTTTGAATTTCGAAATCCAATGCCTTTAATAACCACCCTTTTTGCCCATGTTCTCCATGGATTTTGTCCGCCAAAATTGATCTTTAACTGCTCCCATGAGTTTAATTTTGAAGTAACTTCTCATGATCTGTTCATGCCCATTACTTTTGCTCCTTCCTCATAACTTCCCCAAGACGTGGTTGTCTAGGTCGATCCATTGCATGATCGTGACCCTTCTTCATTTTGCATTATTCGGGAAGTTACCAATTCACAGCTGCTTATCGATCTTCGGGAGTAAATAACATTTGTAGTTCTCACGCATCGCAGCCGACTTGCCGAATCTTCGGTAAATCCTTTGTCATTTTTACGGAATCAAGACTGAATCGAGACTTAATAACCTCAATGCTCGCTCAGTACTAGTGGTTATTATTTGGTGCCAACAAATTCAAAGCAAAATCTCTCCCAAACAAAAGCCAAACAAGAGACAGCTTCATCAAGAAAACCCGCTGCAAGTTTCGATTTACGGAGACTGTTATAGTTAATTATAATATGATCCCATATCAGTGAAATACTGACATTTAATTTCATTAGCAATATATAACGCACATTAATTTTATGTGATAACTGTCTAGCTCAATAACCATATTGATAGGATGTTGACACCTAAATTTTAATTTTTTAGAAATTCATTTATTCATTCATCAAATGAGAATTAACCATAATTCTCGCAAAAAGATAAATTCACATGCATAGCATATTTAGTTTTCTGTCATGCATCGGCATTCAGTCGAGGGCGAGTTGATGAGCTTAATTTAACAGGCGACAAACCCGAAATTAATTTGGAATTTTCGGCAGAAGAGGGATGGGCTCAATTCAAAGTCAATTCGGTCCACTTTAATTTTTCTTAAGAGAAAAGCTTTTACTTAATTACCTATTTAATTAATTAAAGCCCGGTTAGGCCCTAAATTCACGTGGATAAGCCCATTAAAAGAGGAATTTTCAGCCAAAGCCTTCTATCCCCCATAGTGGCTGAATTTTTGGATATCCTAGCCCAATAGGATTCCTCAAAAATCAGAAATTGCAATCCTACGATTGATAGCTCGTCTGAAATCTTTAGAGTTAATGGTTAGGATTGAATCTTGTACCAAAGACCTAATATCCTCTATATATACATCACATGCACTTAGGGTAAGGGGGGACGAAAAAAAAATTCCGCACTCATTCTTCCACACACTCTCTCTCCCTCGCACCTATCTTCCTCTCCTTAGTCTCTCTCTCGGCGTCACATTCTCACTCACTCGCCGATCACCGCTACCGCCGTGCCTCAGCCTCCTCCTGTTGCATGCCACCACTGTCGCCCGAAGAACCTTCATTGCCGCTGCTTTTCCGCCGCTGTTCTGTTTGGTTGCCTCTGCCTCGCCTATGTCCCATCACACCGTTGCCGCCGTTGCTCCAGTTCTGGCGTCGAAAGCCGCCGTCCCTGCCGAGAACCATCGCGCTGCTACTGTCATTGCTCTGCTTCTGCTTAGCACGACTCCTGCTCGTTTAACTCCTCGGTGCAGCCGCTGCTCGACCGCACGAGGACGCCGTTGCTTTGCTCCAGCTCTCGTCGCCGCCTCTGCTTTGTCCCTGTACGAACTAGCTTGTTTCGTTTTCCCTTTGCAAGTCAAGGTAACGCTCTTAACCTTTGAGGATTAATTCAAGTATGTTCGTTGGGGTAATATATTGCTATTTACGTGTTGTTTTTGTGTCATTGACATGCTGATTTTGTCCAAAAGAAAAGCTATTCTCACATGTTTAGATGCCGACACTAGGCGAAGCGCAACTTTTTTTCCAAGAATTCAAAGAACCACTTTTTTTTTTAATCTAAACCTTAAAGCCTAATTTTTGTCAAGAAATTTTGGATTTAGTCAATCTGACCTATCACCGTTTAGGTCCGATTCTCTATCTTCAGAAAATTCGATATCAAACATGGAATGCTGAATTTTTTGGAAAAAAAAAATCAAAAGGGGTAGGTCGTGGTCTCGTTGATTTGTTTATGGATATGTTTTCTTGATTTGATTTGCTATATCCTGAAAATTCCTAAATTTTTTTAGTAAGAAATCATATCTATTTGATTTTTTTAAGGAAGATAAGGTCATTAAACTTTAGGCAAATACATCAAGATAACAAAATCTTAGAGATATCGCTCACATGGCTGAAAATTTCAAAAAGGGAAAGAACCAAAATTCACATCCGTGCATATTTTATCATTTTGCATAACATATCATGCATATCCCACATTTTAGAACATATCCATGGCATATTTTCGTGCATCATCTATTGCATCCCATCTTTTCCCAAATATTCTGACATATCTCATCGCCGAAAATTTTAAAATAGTAAGACGAGAATCTGCTCATTCATTCTTTTGTTTGAAGTTGCCTATTCATGCATCTCATATCATTAATATCCGAAAATGCATGAAAATGCCAAAAAAATGTCATTCGCATTGCATATTATATAGTTGCATGTCATATTTTCGACGTCATCCATATTCGCGACGTTATTATGCCACGTCATGCATTTTGCCATGTCATCTTATCACTTCATACAAGCATAGTTCGTATTAGTTTGCAATTGCCATGTCATCCTTTTATGTCATTGTATTTCACATGTCATGTAGTTAATTTGCATTAGCATTGCATTAATAAAAAAAATCCAAAAAAATCAAGTCACATAAACCAATCAGAAAAGACATTTTCATGAAATTGGTACCAAAAGGGCGTTAATTTTTAATTAATGTAACCAAGTCCCCAAACTCATTATCTCTGGTTCGTAGAAGTAAAATGGTTCTCCCACTGTTTTACTTAGATTTCTAATCAACCTACCCAAAATGATTAGTGGCGGCTCCAAATCTTAATTCACTTCCTAGTTAATCTAAGTTGCGATTTGGTAAGGCTTGGGAGAGTCCGTACTAGGTTAGTTAATTCATCTAATTAACCTAATAATCCATTAGCCTAATTTTAGGTCGCGACAGCTTGGCGTCTCCGCTGGGGAATTGTAATTTTTAATGTGCTCGAAAATTTTAAAGGGTGAATAGAATTAGTTAGTCAATTTTTGGAAATCAAGTTTCAATTTTCAAAATTCCCTAATTCACTTTTAATTTTCGAAAAAAATTTAAAAAAATTTGTGGACTTAGGTCATGGATTTCATGTCATATGTCTTGATTGGTGGTTTGTAACTGTTTCTGGCCATTGGATCGACTTTTTTGGGCCGAAAAGCCTTTGGTTCGATTGTACGGAATTCGCCGGATAGGTGGTAAATGAGCCCAAACCTGGTGGGCCAAAGGAAAACGGCCTTTTGATCAATTTTCGCCTCTTTTGGCCGCGAGGCGCGATGGATTTTCGCGATCTGAGGTCATCTTGATGGGTTTTCAGGCTTTTTTTTTTTGTATTTTCGGAATGTTTTTTAAAATTTTCAATTTTTTATTTTTTGTTTCAAATTTTTGTGATTGGATGAATCTCACCATTAAGGTGTTATATGTTCTTGCAGACTTGGAGTGATAAGGGATGGAGTGTTTTGCCAACCCATTCCTGCAAATTGGAGTAGGAATGTATGTTTTGAAGGTTATATTGAAGCGTTGTTTTGATGTAAACTCTTGTGCATGTCTTTACTATTTTTGTATTTACACATAGCACACACAACTCGCCATTGGACCTGAATGGCTAGGTTTAGGATGGTATTTGATTAGGGACACTCTGGCTATCACCATCAGGCCTAAGTCTCCCTCTTTAAGTCCTGAACTCTTCAAAATTAGTGCCAAGATTCATCACCCCTATCATTTTCCATGTGATGCATGTCGATACTTGGCTGAGCCGGATGTCTAGGGGGATTTGATTCAATCGCAAGCCAAGGTTATTCAATCTGAGTATCCCTGGGGCTCCACCTTTGTCAAGCCTTATTAGATAGAAATCGAACCTCACGTTGCATCTCATGCGTACGTCTATGTGATTGTTTATTTTAGATATCTGATGGCGGTCTTCTCTTCATCCTTTTTTCCTCCTACTTACTTATATTTTCGGGTCGGTCCATGACAGTTTTTAGGTGAGTCACAGTCTCGAGCTGTAGATTATGGGGGAGATTCGAGTCATAACTCCGGCGAAGCATCAACTGAAGTAGTGGTGGAACGAGTTGCATGAAGACGACCGAGAGATAGTCAGATTTCGCATTGGTCGAATGCTCCCGTTGATTCACATCCGAATGCGATTCGGCCTCATCCATGCATTGGTACAGTTTTGGAGCCAACAAGCTACTACCTTCATATTCGGTAACCACGAGCTAACTCCAACTCTAGAAGAGTATTGCGTTCTCGTTGGAAAGTCACTGGACTCGGGGTTAGTCACTCCGCCAATTGACGAAGATCCAATCTTGGTTTTCTCTGAATATCTAAATGTCAATCGAGATGAAGTGGCTAAAGTTTTGAAAGGAAACCGGGGAAGTTGTTCCATTTCATTCCTGGAAATATGTTTTACAAAGGCTCCTTTCGCCTATGATAAGGCCAAGATTTTTATCCTGTTGTTCTTTGGCTCAGTCATTTTCCCACATAAACGAAACTCTATCAACCGCATGACAGCTTTTTTTGCAAGACAAGTGAACAATGGAAAGAACTATGTTAATGCCATCTTGGCAGAAACCTTCATCTCGCTTAACAAGTTTAAAATTGATCAGGATAGAACACTTCGAGCTTCCCCTGAAATTCTCCATGTTTGGTTCCTTTCTCACTTTTTTGAATTTGGAAAATAACTTGAAATACCAAAAATCTCAAAACTCGAGCATCGTCTCTTAAAGTTTAAGAATGAATAAAACCATGTTCCTGAGTATCACTATTCTCGATTGCTAGTCTTGTTAGCGAATACTACTCCCGTGACTTTCCTATGGCATGTTCTTGGTTCAAAGTGGAGGAAGCTAGAATCATGGGTCGAGATGATGCACCTGTCCCTCTTCTAGGAATTTTCGGCATTACAAAGTATTATCTAGTCAGAGTTATTCGGAAATATGGCGTTATATAGTCGATTCCCCCGAAACTGAAGAGTGTGGAGATTTGCATACACTTTGACTTGAAAAACCAAAGATTTGAGGAGCACACCGCCCTTGCTCACGCCATGTGGGAGTGGTGCCGGTGAACTAAGCTAGCATTTCCCAAGGGGATTCTTGTGGGGAACGTCAAGTCATATCATGCCACGGTCAGCTACATCTAGGGGCATGTCATCCCGAAGGAATGACTTCCGGTAATACCTCGAGTGGTCGTTTAAGACACCAAGCGTTTCGAGATCAATCCCCTCAAGCAGAAGCTCGCCAAAGCTAAAGAAGAAGCCCAGAAGAACGAGGAGAAGTATAAGAAGCTCAAGGCTCGCGTTGTCCCCCAGAAGTCTATGGCTCGAGATAGCTAAAGTCCTTATTTGCATGTTTTATTCATTGTTTCATTTGAATAATGTTCTGGTTGTTACTATTTCTGGACGGACACTTCTCATAATCTGCTTTTTAAGGGTTTTTTCTAGTCATTTTTGAATTCTGGTGTCTAAATGAAAAATACTCAAAACATCTTGGGCTATCATCTGTAAAATTTTGAGAATGATCCGTAGTGTTTTCCATTTATTGAAGAATTTTCATTGAGAATAGTGTAAGCTGGAATTTCAGCAGTTTTCTGGTACACATATTGTTTTGCGGATTGCTACTCTAAAATAGCTATATCGCCAAATCATGAAAAATGAAAGTTGTAGGTTGACATTTCAACTAGTAACCTGCAAAATTCCAGACCTTAGTTCACAATTTAAAGAAGTCTTTCTCTCTTTTAACGAAAACCGGACGAAACAGTTTTCTGGATAAAAATTTCCTAAAGATGCAATGAACTGTATTGATCAATCCATTTTCAACCCTAAATCCAAAGCGAAAGTCGTTCATCATTGTGTCCCGTATCAGCTCGTAAAATTTGAAAATTATTCGATCAACTTGCAAATTATGACTAATTTTATCGTAAAGGGCGACGAAACTGAAAAATTGCCCGATTCAATTCTCTCATTATATCTGTTTTGTTCGTCAAGTCTAGAGGGTTGTTGTCACGCCCGGAACCCGACGAGCACGTGAACGTCCCTCCACGGCCGTTCTTCTTGTCGATGATACCCAGGATCCTTCGGCCAACCACTCTAGATTTCTCATAGCGACATATGCGTACGAAAGCGAGAAAACAACTCCATGCAAGATTTGATACAAGATGACTCAGGACAAAAAGGGTGCGTCTTCTCATAAACACCTATTGCAGGTTCAGAGGTTACAATTCTAACTTCAAGATAATATGAAATCCCTAAGGTCACAAAAGGGTAAATCCATTTCTTACAATTACTTCCTCGAGTACTCATCCTCGGCAAGCTCGGGTTTCCATCATTTGGGACTTGAAAAATGTGATCCCACGATGGGGTGCGATACAAAATCTCAGTAAGTTAAACCTAACCTTAAACTAGGCTGCCAGTACCTCTAGATACTTTTGAAAAATGGGTATTTTGGGATAAAATCTTTGGTATGGCAAAAACAAGGTATCGTTTAAAATATGGCATATCAATATTAAAAAAAAAAAAGACTCATTTCCGTTACAAAAGTTCATGAGTAAAACTGAGCTTCGTACTATGGCAGGGTTTTCAATAGAAACACACACACTTGATGACTTTTCAAGCATGAGGCAAATTTCAAATCTCAAATCTCAAATCATGAGGCATTTTCAAACTCGTGAGGCAACTTTCATACTCGAGGCAAATTTCCAAAACACGAGGCATTTCCAATTTCTCAAAATTTTCTTCTTTGACCTTTCCAGAAAATAAGTCTTTCCATTTCCGCCCATCCTGGGCCGCCCATTTTGGGCTGCGACATGATTCAGTCAATCATATGACCCGTCGGTCTATATGATATTCTCGCGTTCGGACCTAGAGATGATTCAGTCACCACACGACTCTCGACGCCCATTTTCAATCGAGATGAATCGTGTCAGTATGGACTCTCTAGCCGCACGACCTCGTCAGGTCCAATGGGAGTAACTCCCTCCCAATTCGTTGGCTAATTACATAAGTCCTTGGCGATCTCACACGCCAGTGCACATATAAATTTTCCCGGCGATCCCACAAGCCCTTGGCGATCCCACATGCATGTGCACTTATAATTTCCTTGGCGATCCCACACGCCATTTATTCATAAAAACCAGTTGTATAAATAGCCTCAATTTTTCATTTTAAACAAACTCATGCCTCGTTTTTTCAATCGAAGATCAACTCATGCAAAATCCAGCATTTCATCGCCCAAATCAGGCCATTCATTTCCAACATCCCTCAACTGGACAAAATATATTCCACATCATAAAAATTTCTCAGTCAAGCATGTGAAATTTCAAGTAAAGCCTCAAACAATTTAATGGACCCGATCAATTCATAATTCAAAGCTTGACAATTCTTTCGATGAAAACTTTAGGCTTTTCAACTCCATGATCAACTGGCCATTTAAAACATTCGTTCACGATCAAGTGGGACTCCTCAAGCACATGATTTTCAAACAAGAACAAGCCAATCAATACCAATTCTCAAATCAGGACAGATTTGGGTTCCTCTCGCCTCTCACAAAAATTAGCCCATATAACCACTCCAATCAAGTCCAAACTTCATCTATTAGTAACATAACATCATAATAAAGGTTTAGGATCAACTTACCGGCAATCTAAGCTAGAGATGTCCATGAAACAAGCGGCGCAAGTCCTCCTCCAAATCTGACCAAAATCGACTCCTAGGTGCTCCACAAAGTTTCAGCCGTTAAACTCCCTTAAATCACCTCCAATTTCAACTACAAGCTGCCCTAACATGTCAAGAGAGGTCCTAAGAGGCTTACCAATGATTTGTGTCACGGAAATTGATCAAAGGAGCCGCACGAGACTCGCGGTTCACTATAGTCTTCGGGCGGACATATTCTATCCATGTGTGATTCAAGCCAAGGTTTAGCTATAAAACAACTTTTAAACTAAGCCAAATTCATCCACAAGATAAATAACACTTAGGTCTAAGTTTCGTGATGGCTGACCGATGCTTTTCAAGCCAAACGACGCCTCGATGGACCTCAAAGTGCTACGTTCCAACCTTGACCGGCGGAGATAGATTCTATCCAATTGGGAATCACTCGAAGTTTAGCTACCAAACTACTTCTAAACTACACCAAACTTAACCACAAGCTAATAAACCCTTAGGTCTAAGTTCTAGGATGGCTTACTGGTGGAATCCAAGCAAGGCGATGCCTCAAAGATCCTAAAAAATTATGGTTCCCCTGTTGGTCAGCGACGATAAGTTTTTGTCCAAATAGAACCACACGCAATCAGCCCTTAAATCTCACTATAATCCATTCTAAAACCCACAAACACAATTCTACATGTCCTAACAAGTCTTGAGAGGTGATCTTACCAAGAATCAAGCCAAAATAAGCCCGGAATTCCAAAATAAAGCTCCTCGGGTCGAAACAGGGTTGGGCAGCGACATTTGCTCACTCAAACGGCTCTACAGGATAAACGGCTGGGTGGATTTGGGCGTATAATACTTGTTGGAACGGAAAGAGAAAGAGTTTTCTAATGGAGGGTGGCTAGTCTCCATTCGATAAGGGACAAAGAAGTTATGGCCGGAACAATGAAGGGTGTCGTGGCTGGGCGCCGAGCTGGGCAACGAGAGAGAGAGAGAGAGAGTTTGAGGGGGAAATGGTGGCTGGCCATGGAAAATGAGAGAGAGAGAGAGAGAGAGAGAGAGAGAGAGAGAGAGAGAGAGAGAGGGAGAGAGAGAGAGGCTTCCTTAATCCATGGGAGAAAGAGTGGAAGAGACTTTGGTAGGTTAGATAAGACTAGCATTTAATGACTAACTAGGGGCCTAACCTAAGGCTAATAGGTTGTCTTGCCTTCATCATAAAAATCAAGAGGCCAAATGACTATCTTACCCTCCCATTTTCGGTCACAAGAAGAGAAGGGAAATTGACCAAGATGCCCTCGACTTATTCTTAAGGAAAAAGCATTGTCCTAGGGGTAAAATGGTAATTTTCACTTGTAGTCCAACATTTCACTTCTTCGCATTCTTATGGGGCGAACCATGATCTTATTTGTCCTCGATGATGCGGCGTCTAATTCCTTCCAAATGTTGGAATTCCTCAATATCCGATACCCACTTTCGAGGTCCAATTCATGTCAAATCCCGTTGACTGTAATCCCAGTTTATCTCAAGCTAACGGGCGACTCTTGCAGGCGCTACGTGTATCGACCTTAGGATTACTCAAGCTTTGGCGAATTTGGTTGTCTTGTAATTGCGAGGATTTATCGCTAGTTCCTGCGGTCCTGATCGTCGAAATTCGATTTAGGAAATTTTTGCAAACTATACATTGGATAGGCGGAATCACCCGCTCCCGACGTATAACGTTAGCAAGGCATTCCGTGATCGTTTCCTAGATCGATCTCTACTGGCCCAAAATATTCCCTCGACAATCGAGTTCCCAGGTCCACGTACTTAGCTCTGCATTTGCCTTTCCCTTCTTGTCAGTTGACTCGAGAGTGACCAGCTCCGAGCGAGATACAACTGAAATACCTCGATGAACTTCTTTTCATTTACTAGCCTCGAAAAGGGCCAGAATTCGGAATGTCACAACTTTTCCCCTAAAAGAAATTTCGTCCTCGAAATTTGCAACCTTCCAATCATTCAATCTTACGGGGTACTGACGCCTCCTCGCTGCCTCACTTTCTTAGGTAACTCATGATGTTTCTAGGTCGTCTTTTATTAACAATAGCTCTCATGTTCATAACTCGTTTTCTTCTATCCTCAATCCATACTTGCCTTTCTATTAACTACACCTTATCGTCCACCATTATAACTTCACTTCCTAAGATTAGGGTTGGTCCGACTTGTACCTCTTTAGCACGGTCACCTTGGGTTCCGTTCTCTTTTTCTTTCAAGTTGAAATGGTTCTCTCCCTACCGACACCTTGTAATATCTGTGATTTTTCCCTCATTGAACTCTCAAAATCCTTGTCGCTTGTCCACTTGTTTCTTTTGAGCATTCTCAAACCTTTCCTCCTTTATTGAATACGTACACTCGTCCATGAAACTCCAAAGTTTCTACCCTCAAGTACTTGAAGGTCTGGATCTTTTCCCTGTTATGTTTATTTTCATAATCCATTGGATATCAGGGTCCATTCATCGCTACGTCTTAATTCCTTCTTGACCTTTTGAGTTTGACGCTCAAGGTAGTCACCAAACTAGCCAATTGTCAAACTTCCAATTTAGGAGTTGAATCTCTTACTTTCTTGAGCGAAGTCAATCCTTTATCCGCCAATTGCGCGATGCTCAATTTCCCATTATACACATCCGTTACTTAGTTCGTCTTTCCTAAGTTACCATGCACGCCCTTAACAGCATCATGTCCAGCCATATTATTTACTTTATGTATGTGCATAAGATTCCAGTTTGATACTTAGGAATCTCATTTAGCCGTCGTCAAATATGTGGTGATCTTTCCTAAATTAGGCTTAGGGTGTCCTAAGAATTCAAGCTTTATTCTACCCGGATATTTCAGAACATGGGACGAGTGATATTCTCCCGGGCTCGAGTCGGTTTCTATCTGAAGCAAACTTGGATTACAATCTTAAGGCAATTCTAAATCCTCCATCCCTCAGCACAGAAGCTTCTGCAAGGACCGTAGAAGCTTGACCCCTTAAACTCAGTTTCTGCGGCAATCGCAGATCGCACAACCACTTCCAGCTCTTCCATGATCTTCAACAACGGTACCATTCACATTTGATTCGTGACACTGTAATATCTGAGGTCCTCTTCTTCTTCTTCTTTTCTTCCTATCAATGATGGCAACAAAACCTGCAGCCTGGAAGAAGCATTAAGCATCTTTTTCCTCCGAAGCCAGAAGCTCAGGATTGCCATGAGGTAGATAATCCTCCAAGGAATCGTTTGATCGGCATTATCGCACTTCCACCATGTTTCCACATTTTTCGAGACGGTCCGTTTTGAGCTCGGTTAGAATTTTTGCTTTATTCCACAACTCCGCGGCTATCATACGCTCCCTTAGCACATTGATAATTGCTTCCTCTTCCCCGCAATGTTCACAAATAGCACAGCTGCTCTAACCTTTCCTTAATGTCAAAATGCCCCCTAGCTATGAATGCATCTCCAACAAAAAAGCTAAAGTAGACGCTAAGTACCAAAACTTATGTTTAGCATTCACTTTAGTATTAAAACTTTCAAAACAATCACTTAAATGTCAATTTTTTTAAAAATGATTATTTCAGTGCCAAAACTTTCAAAACAATCACTTAGGTACGAATTTTTTTTTAAAGCACACTTCAGTGCCAATTTTAGTGAGTCACATTAGCTCAAACATTAATAAAAAAAAATATGCCACGTCAGATTTCCGATGAGCCAGCCAACTCAAATTGGAGTTGGTACTTAAGTGAGCATTTTTTTTTAAATGGGGCTTATGTAATCGTTTTGAAAGTTCAAGCATAAAAGTGAGCGTTGTACACAAGTTTCAACACTTGTAGTGTACTTTAAGGAAAGGTTAGAGCAACAATGCTATTTGTCAAGGGAACTTCCTTTAATCACCCTTTCAATTGGTGTGTAATAAGCTAAGAAGCTGACACCCTTTGGGGGTGTGCACATCGGTGCTGACACTGACACGCAATCAACACATGTCGGGCATATTAAAAAGCTTTTACACTAAAATTTTTTAATTTAAACCACACTTCATCTTAGCCAAATAGCCGAGAAACTTAAACCTCTGCATTTCATCCTTGAGATCTTAAAGAGCCATCTTACTTGTTATCCTCACTAAGCAACCAATGTAAGACTCATTCCTTTAACTTGTAAGCCTCCAAGTTTCCTTCCTTTAACTTGTAAGCCTCCAAGTCTTATCCCTATCTTCTTAAAGAGACTTCATATTTGTCTCTCTCCCTTACCACCGATGTGGGACTCGTGAATAGCTTTAATTCTCATCTTCTCAAGTCAGACAAGGCCGAGCATTGGTAGAGGAGATAGGGAGTGAGCGAGCTTTGCCTCGATGACCACCGGCAAAAATCAGTGGCGACCAGAAGTGACCTTCGCCTAGGCGAGCTTCGATCGATGATCCTTGTGGGAGCAAATCTAGCTGTTCAAAGCTGAACGAAGCTTGTCGTCCTCAAATTTGGAGCCTCGTAACGGCCACAGTCTCTCCTCAATCTTGCCTTTAAGCGTTGGCCCAACCTTAAGCGTGCCTCTTTGGATTTCGGCATTGAGCAGGCCCGACATAGATCCAGAATCCAACATCACATGAGCTAGGTGATAGGTAATCAAGGTCGTGTGACCCCGGCGATGCGACTTCTTGTTGGCGTCTGTCCATCTCCTCCACAACTCCCTGATTTGGGTAGAATGATATCTTAAGTTGTAATATTTGTGTACGTGCTCACTTTAGTGCCAAAATTTTTCATTGGCTCACTTAAGCGTCAAATTGGAGAAAAAGATCATTTTGATGCTAAGGGAAAGAAATTTCGACCAAAATAAATACGTGGCATTTTATTTAAATAGTTTAGTGACATGGAATTTTTAATTCAAACAATTTAGTGACATGGCTTTTTTAAATAAAAATCAATTCCACGGGTGCAAAGAGAATGATTTCGCTCGGTCGACCTGGCTGAGATGTCTTAAACATATATGTGATGACTCAAAAATCCTCACTCCTTAAGAGTGAATTAGTGTTCAATGAGTTCGGATTATTGAATAAGCTATTAGAGAATTTTATCTGGATTTAGTGGAATTTTTAAGGAATTATTATAGATATGGTAATATTTTTAGGGATACCATGTATTTAATTAGGGTCATATCGGGTCAAACATGTGAAAAATTGGGATAACCAAGGATAGGATAGGATAGGACCATACGTGGACAAGTGGAGGGCCACGTGTTAGCATGTGGCAAGGCGGTGCCACTTGTCATCATGTAGTTTTGCTATAAGCTGCTGATTGCAAGCTCGCTGGCTTAAGCTAACTAGCCTTTAGCTGCTTCCCCTATATATACCTCGGCAATCATTTTATTCGTTATACGATCGTTAGAACGTTGTCACTCTGCTTCCGTACACCCTCTGAGACCGCTGACCACCCGACGTCCAATCGTGCATTGTCGCCTTCATACCGACGCCTCGTCATAGACGTGGCCATGGTTCTGGAACCGCCTGTTTCGATTCATGAACCAGTGGTTTCGGTTCGTGGCCACCTCTGAATCGGAACCGACCCTTGACAGGGTGATCCCGGTTCCGATAGTGGTAAGAGTACCACTGAATATGTCTTTACAGTTGTAGGTACAATAGTGAGTTGGGTATCTCAGCTACAGAAAATAATAGCTCTATCGACGACAAAACAACAGTATGTAGCGATCACAGAAGCCTCTAAAGAAATCATGTGGTTACAGAATTATCTAGAGGAGCTACATCGAAAGCAGCCAGTGACCACATTATGGAGTGATAATCAAAGTGTAGTGCTCTTAGCAAAGAATGCAGCTTATCACTCAAGAACTATATCAAGAAGCGTTATCAATTCATCAAGTAAGCATTAAAAGATAACGAGTTAAATCTATAGAAGATTGATGGCTCAAAGAATTCAGCTGATATGTTTACCAATGTAGTAGATAGAGAGAATCATACTTTCTGTACTACTACTATTGACATTACTCCATGTTAATTGATAAGGAGTATCGCAGAGGCACAAGTTCCAGTTACTAGTTTTTAAAGAGGATCGATGCAAAGTTGCTTGGTGCATCAGATATATTTGTCTTCAAGTGGGAGATTGTTGGCATGTAAAGCCAAATATTTCATTAAGGGCTTTCTTCTCCATTGTCATTTTTTTTGCTTCTAGGTTAAAAGCTATACCTCATGTATTAGGGATATATAGGTAGTAACCATCATAAGATAAAAAAAAAAGAGAGTTAAGTATACTTCAAGTGCCATAAGTTGCGTACGGCGCTCACTTTAGTGCTAAAATTTTCAAATCGATCACTTTAGTGCTAAGTTTTTGTAACTTCGATTACTTCAGTGCCAAAACTTTCAAATCGATCACTTTAGTACTAAGTTTTTATAATTTTGATCACTTAAGCGCCAATTTCTTTTAAAAAAGATCACTTCAGTACCAAGTCTGATGAGCCACGTCAGCTTAAATAATAATAATAATAAAAAAATACACATGTCGGATTTTCGGCGAACCACGTCAGCTTTAATCGAAGGTGGCATTAAAGTGATCATTTTTAAAAGAAGTTGGCACTTAAGTGATCGAAGTTACAAAAACTAGCACTAGAGTGATCGATTTGAAAGTTTTGGCGCTAAAGTGAGCCCCGTACACAATTTATGGCACTTGGGGTGTACTTAAGCAAAAAAAAAAATACAAAGTTGTGAATTGACAGAAAAAAAGAGAGAGGCCGTGACGGCATTCTTGAGTGTTCTCGTTTTCTTTTTATCCTGATTTTGCGAGAAGATCATCAGTTGTATTCCTACTTTTCTCTAAAATTAGTGGATTCGCAGAGTGCCTTTGCGCGGAGACATAGCCCAAGTTTGGGTGATCTTCGATAATAAATTTTCTAGTGTGATCTTTCTAATTCTTTTTTTATTATTATATTTTGCTAATGGAGATTGTTTGCTTGGGTTATTTTTTCTAGAATTGGGAAACTATTCCCACCAATTCATGACTTGTGAGAAGGGCCAAATTAACTAACATAAATTTCACATGAATCAACACGGTTAAATAAATTAGGCTTGTTATCAATTACAACCGCGCGGGCAATCCACTACTTTTCTAAAAAATTAATGGATGCGCAGAGTGCCTTTGCGTTGAGACGTAGCCCAAATTTGTGTGAACTTCAATAATAAATTTTGCTAATGGAGATTGTTTGCTTGGATTATTTTTTCTACAATTGGGGAACGATTCCCATCAATTCATGGCTTGTGAGAAGGGCCAAATTAACTAACATAAATTTCACATGAGTCCACACGGTTAAATAAATTAGGCTTGTTATCAATTACAAACACGCGAGCCGTCCATGACCTAGACATTTTCAAGCATAAAGTAAGCAATTAATAAATTTAGTTTATTGTGCACCCTAGCGTGGGAGAACATGTGTATGGTCATGAAGAGATAATTACATAAAAAAAGAATTATTAGTCTCTTTCCACAAATTTGAAAGGGACAAAGAGGAATCTTATTTGAATTATTGCTTACTAATCGAAGCTTGTCCTTATTAGACGGGAAGGTTTCGAGGAAACAGCTGAGTTGAAGGAACAACACCCCCACCATAATTGTTGCCTTGTTTTGTTTCTCTTGTTGATGATTACGTGGCTCTTAAAGAATAACTTGATGTAAAAGTTAGTTTCCAGTATGAACATCTGGACTCTAACGTTAGTATCGATTCGTCGGGAACGTCTATTAGAAAACCATGATTGTTTCTCTCTTTCGGTGAAGGTTGACCATAGCATTAATTATTCCGAAGTTTCCCTTATGCTGTCCAATTTGCTCTCCTTCGAGTTCCAATAGCAAAGATATTGTGATTTCTTCACTTGGTTTTGCGTCATATCTCCTTGCTTGACGAAACGTTCCGATTGCAAAGATATACTTCAAAGTGTTCTCATTGTTTTATCACTTTCCTCTTCCTTTCTTTCTTTTCATTCATTAAGTGATTACTTCTTCTGTTCTCCTGTTCAGTTTCCTTCGCACAGATTTGTTTAAGCAATTAATCATAGGAGGCAACAACAAAAGAAACAAAAGTGGGGACAAAAAGCAATTTCTGAATATTAAAGCAGGAATTATGGCCGAGGCATTTGCTACCTCCGTTGCATCAAAACTTGTGTCGAAACTTGGTGAGTACCTGTTTGCGCCCATTGGACGCCAATTCGGGTACGTGCTGTGCTACAAGAGCTACGTGGAAGATCTCCAGAATGGAGTTGAGAAGCTGGAGACTGCGAGGGAAAGGGTGCAGCACTCTGTTGAAGAAGCCGAGAATAACGGAAAACTCATCGAAACTGATGTTAAGATATGGCTGGAGAGTGTGGAGAGTATGACTAAGGAAGCACTAATCCTGATAGAGCATGACAAAAGTGCAAAAAATGCTTGCTTTCTTGGGTGGCTTCCCAACCCCATGGTGAGCCATCCAATTGGTAGGAAGGTGAAGAAGATGACTCCAGTCATTCAGGGACTCCATGATGAAAGCACGAAAAGTAACTTTCAGAAGGTCTACTATGAGAATACTCCAATAGGAATTATCCCTGCTACCACTTCCACTCTAAGATCTGTTGACAAGAAAGAAGATGTCCTGGAGTCGCGGGCTTCACTCACAGAGGATGTAATTCAGGCTATAGCTGATGACACGGTCTGTGTGATTGGGGTGTATGGACCAGGTGGAGTTGGCAAGTCCAAGCTTTTGGTGGACATCGAAAGGCGAGCAAAGGAAGAGAAGCTATTCGATGTGATTGCCATGGCAAATGTATCACGCAATCCAGATCTAAGAAGAATCCAGGGAGAAATTGCTTATGCATTGGGTCTGAAGATAATGGATGAGGAAACTGCCCGTGGGAGAGCAAATCTCTTGTGCAAGAGGTTAGAGAGTGAGTCTAAGAAAAATATTCTCATAATTCTAGATAATCTGTGGAAGAAGTTAGAGTTGAACGAAGTTGGAATCCCCTGCGGATATGATAATAAAGTAAGAGGCTGCAAGCTGTTGCTAACGTCTAGAAATAGAGAAGTTTTGCGCACAGACATGGGCTCTGACCGAGAATTTCGACTCAATGAGTTAGAGGACGGAGAAGAACGAAGACTTTTTGAAAGGACAGTGGGGGACAGAGTTAATGATCTTGATTTTAAACCCTGGGTCGATGGAGTGATCAAGATTTGTGGAGGCTTGCCACTCTTGATTGTTTCGTTGGGGAAAAGGTTGAAACACGGAGACTTAGCTGCATGGAGGAATTCTTCGACCCATATAAACGTGTCAGATGTAAAGTCAATAGTGGAACTAAATTACAATGACTTAGAAGATGAGAGGATGAGACGATTGTTCTTAGTATGTGCTCTAGACTCCAGGATTATTCTCATGAGGTGTATCCTTGCCTACTGTCCGGGCTTGGGTTTATATAAAGAATTCAGCAAGACCCTCGAAAATGTTCGAGATAGGTTGATTATGGATTTACGTTGCCTGCAGGACTCTTCTCTGTTACTAGACAGCGATGACACGGAAAAGCTCAGAATGCATGACATATTTGGTGACGTGGCCATCTCTATTACTTCCACCGAGTGGAAGGCCTTGGTCGGGAGGAAGGATTTTGGGTTTAAAGAATGGTCAAAGGATGAGCTTGGGAAATGCACCGCGATATCCATCATTTTTGTTGGCATTGATGAGCTTCCTCAAACATTGGATTGCCCAAATTTGAGGATGCTTTTATTGGCCGAAAGCAACCCGGCATTCAGAATTCCCGAGTCATTTTTTGAATCTACAGAGAAGCTCCAAGTCTTGGACTTGACTAGCTTATCTTTCACCTCTCTGCCTTCCTCGATTGAGTTCCTTGAAAACCTCTGTTCTCTATGTCTCGACTTCTGCCATCTTGAGGATGTGGCTATTCTTGGGAAGCTGAAAGGATTGCAATTCCTAAGTTTTCACGGATCCACAATCGCTCGGCTGCCCAAAGCAATAGGAGGACTAGCAAAATTGAGATTTTTGGACTTGACAAGGTGTACCAGGCTTAAAGTCATCGAACATGGTTGTCGCGACCCTCTCGCGGCGCGGAGGCGGGGAGCGGGCTAATGGGCCGCCCAATCGCTGGCTTGATCGGACGCGGGCCTCTCCCAAGGCCCATTGCCCAAATTGCAACTGCTGGATGTACGTGGTCGACCTTCAGTGTGGTCTAGTGACATGTGATGAGTGTACATGTAAAGGAGTCGCCACCAATCGTTTTGCGGAGGGTACGATCGGAAACCCTATCGAATAGTTAAGAGTGGTCTATTCGATTCTGCGGAAACCAGAGAAGTGGGTTCGGGGACTTAGTTACGCCAACTATCAGAGTTGACGCCCTTTCGGTACCTAAGCTGAATGGTTTATCTGATCTTAGGATTTCATACAGATGAGTGAGGTACAGATCCTAAATCTAGGAGTTCATGCAGATGGGAATTACTACCCTATCACTCACAATCAATAGAAATAAGTGCGCAAATCGAGGATCCAGTACATGCGGATAAAACACATGAAATCAGCATGGCATCCCTAATGAGGCCCTATTAGCCAAGAGAAATATCAATCAAGGCACAAGAATGATTTTGGCATGATTCGCCCATGAGGGGCAGAATCGTAATTTTGAACAATTCGGGGAAAATTTACCTTTAAAAGGGTAAATCTATCATTTTAGACAAATTGGGAAGTCAAAAGACAGTGGAAATAGGATTGGCCATCAATCCAATCCATTTCCTATTTTTCGGGATTTTCCAGAATTTTTCTGGAATTTAAAAGTGATTTTACCCTCAGAAGGGTAAAATTGTCATTTTAGACAAAGATGAGAACTGAAAATCTCAAATATTAGGATTGGTCGTCCACCTGACCCAAACCCTAATTTTAAGCAAATTTCAGAACTCGATTGAGACAAGAAAGACGATTTTCCCATTGAAGGGAAAAATCGTCATTTCGAGAAAAGGGACGGAGTTCGAAAATCTCAACCTAAGAATTGGTCGCCTAATCGACCCTGATTCTTTCCTTGGCATTGTCGGTCTTATCTTGCATACACAGCAGAGGCGATTTATCCTTAAAAGGTAATGTCGTCGAGTCTTGGAAAATCGGATAAGAAACCCCAAAAATAGGGTTGACCAGTTGTCTGTGGTCAATCCTCGATTTTTGGGGATTTCTGAATGTCTAGGATTTTTCCCTAATTTTTCCACATTGTTTTGGAATTTTCTGGAATTTTCTAGCATTTTTTAGGATTTTCTGAAATTTTTCGATTTTTTTTTCATTTTTTAAAATCATTTTTTGATTTTTTTTATTTAAAAAAGAATGTTATTCGGGCCGGGTCGACCCGACCCACTCGGGTCGGAACCCGACCCACGGCCCACGGCGACCGACCCGGCCCGGATCCGGGCCCGCGCGACCCGAAACGACGCCGCTTCACCTTCTCCCGCTCGGATTTTTTTTTAAATTCCCGCCCAAACGAACCAACGCTCTTGATTGCGCCATGTGGCGACTGATGGACGGTCTGATCTTCATAATGAACCAACGGCCTAGATTGAAACACCCAATCGAACTACGGCCGTCCGATCTAAGGGATTTTTAATTTTCGAAAACTATTTTTTATTTCCGAAAAAAGCAAGATCTCGACACGTTGACTCGTTGACCACTCCACGTCAACTTCATCTTCTTCCCGAGAACATGACTGAACGGACGGTCGAGGTTTCTCCGCCGTTGATCAGCAGCGAAACTTCGTCCAAAAGACTCAAGACCTAAACCATTCAACTCGGCTCGACTTGCAGTTTCGTATTTATGGAAATCAGGCAAGATTATCTATGGAATCAAACACAGGCGAGCTCGTACCAGTACGGCCATGGTGACTTCGATCATACGATTTATGGAATTTCATGGCAATTCCTTTGCACTGAAGCACCAAAAAGAGTTTAGGAAGCTTACCTCGAGCTCTGATTGAGCTCGCAATGGCGAGAATAGCCTGGCCAGTGATCGACCAGACCAAGCTGAGTTGGGGGTTCGACTCGGGGTTTTCAGGCGAAATTGATGCAAAAAATAAAGAACTGAGGAGGGTCACTAATGCTCCAGGAGTAAAACGCATACTCGAATTTCACAAACGATCATGAGATAGGCAATTTGCCATGAACGCACAGTAAGGAATTTGACTCTGCAACTCACCTATTTTCGGGGTCTCCGGTGGTGCGAGCAGGCGCGATCGCTTCCTACAGACTCGGGTGAGCTTCCGGTGATGATCGTCAAGTTCGGTTTGGCCTGGATTGGCCTAACCGGTGATGCTCAATTCTCCGACGACGCTTTGACAATGGCGTCGTACAGGCTCTCTCTAACTCTATTCCTCTCTCTCTCTCTCGCTCTCTCTTTCTCTGTTTCTCCACCGCGAGCGCTCTGCCTCTCGCTTACTCTCTCTACCGCCTGCTCGAGCTCGCTCTCTCTCTTGCTCGCTCTCTCTGAGCTCCTTCTCCCTCTCTTCCTCTGCATTCTGTTGCGCGAGAAAAACTCTCTCTTTCTTTTCGCTCCGTTTCTTTTTTGTTGCGCCCACTAACTCCTTTGCCAACTGATTTCCCCCAGCCCCAACTGATTCTCGCCCTCTTCGTTCTGTTCGTTCTATTGGCCAACGCCCCCTCTCCAACTGACTGACTTCTCCCATTCTCTTTTTGTTCTTGCGCGAAGGAGCAGAAGGTATTCTGCTTATGACCAAGACTGGTCAACGGGTTGACTGGGTCGGTCAACCCGACCCAGTTGACCCGGTTTTAAATTTTCTGTTCAAATTGGATACCCTGATGTACCAATATCACAAAATTGACATCAAAATTAGACTCTATGGCACAGACTCCACCTAGAAATGTGATTTTCGTGACAAGTTCCTTTTGAATTGATTGAAAACCCCAAATGTAGAGTAGGATCCGAATTTGATTTTTTGCCAAATTGAGGGTCCTAATGGACGAATCGGCCCCAATTGAACTGACCGCTAGATTAAGTGGGTCAAAAACTATAAGGAGGAAGCATTGGAGTTCTATGGGTGTCCCTCAGAAAATTTTAATTTCAGAATTAGCACTATAGGGACTAAAATTAAAACATTTTATGCGATTAGGTCCCTAAGGCCAAAAATTGATCAAATTAGCGCATAATTGAACCAAATTGAAATGTGGGGCAATCAATTCGAATGTCAAGATTCGGAAAACGCAAAAGATCGCAAATAGAAAGACTCAAAACATATTTTTTGACAAATTTAACCCTGTGCATTACAAAGAAACACACAAAATTAAACTTGAATTTCGACTCTTGATGAGGTCAAAATGGCAAGGGATTTAAAAGAAAAATATTGACTATTTTCCTATATTTTTGTGACCTCAAATTCTATTTTTGTTGATTTTTCTAGTATTTTCCTATTTTCTAAAAATACTAAAAAATATGAAAAATATGAAAAATTATTTTTTGGTCAAGAATGGTTCCTTGGGCCTGGCCAAGGCCACCAAAGTTGATTTTGTAATTTTTTGACTTTTTATGAATTTGTTTATGATTTTTCAAAAATAAAACTAAAAAAGACTTGGTCAAAAATCAGGTGTCAACAGCTGCCCCTCTTTGAGAGGAATCTCGTGAGAGGTTTCGCTCAAAGACAGGTGACACCTGAGTCTAGACCGACTCGACTGGGGAAACGAATCTTGACATTCAATCTTTCTTGTCCCACTAATGAATGCTCTGCTTCTCATTCCTTTGCTGACGTGAGAGAAAAAGTAGAGGGACCCACCTGTTACTTACCTGTTGATCACCTGCCTGATGCTCGTACGGCATGCGCGGTGTATAGCGGGTTCAAGTGAATACCTAGGGACTCGTCTTTTGAGTATCCTAGGGCGGTTAAACTCTAGCCTGTATGGTAGGCCGTACCAGAATGGGATTCCTATACTTGACAAGAACCTGTGAATGACGCGCTCAGTCTCTTAGGGATTGTTGGGGTTTTGATCCGTATGGTGGATCAGACCATGAATAGGACTCCTCTCTACTAGGAACCTATGGATGACGCACCCAGTCTCTTAGGGATTGTCAGGGATTTTGATCCGTATGGTGGATCAGACCATGCATAGGACTCCTTTCTGTTAGGAACCTATGGATGACGCACCCAGTCTCTTAGGGATTGTCAGGGATTTTGATCCGTATGGTGGATCAGACCATGAATAGGACTCCTTTCTGCTAGGAACCTATAGATGACGCACCCAGTCTCTTAGGGATTGTCAGGGATTTTGATCCGTATGGTGGATCAGACCATGAATAGGACTCCTTTGACGCACCCAGTCTCTTAGGGATTGTCGGGGTTTTGATCCGTATGGTGGATCAGACCATGAATAGGACTCCTTTCTGCTAGGAACCTATGGATGACGCACCCAGTCTCTTAGGGATTGTCAGGGATTTTGATCCGTATGGTGGATCAGACCATGAATAGGACTCCTCTCTGTTAGGAACCTATGGATGCCGCACCCAGTCTCTTAGGGATTGTCGGGGTTTTGATTCGTATGGTGGATCAGACCATGAATAAGACTCCTCTCTGTTAGGAACCTATGGATGACGCACCCAGTCTCTTAGGGATTGTCGGGGTTTTGATCCGTATGGTGGATCAGACTATGAATAGGACTCCTTTCTGTTAGGAACCTATGGATGACGCACCCAGTCTCTTAGGGATTGTCAGGGATTTTGATCCGTATGTTGGATCAGACCATGAATAGGACTCCTTTCTGTTAGGAACCTATGGATGACGCACCCAGTCTCTTAGGGATTGTTAGGGATTTTGATCCGTATGGTGGATCAGACCATGAATAGGACTCCTTTCTGCTAGGAACCTATGGATGACGCACCCAGTCTCTTAGGGATTGTCGAACATTTTAATCCGTCAGGGGGATCAGGCCGAGAATAGGATTCCTTTCTGCTAGGAACCTATGGATGACGCACCCAGTCTCTTAGGGATTGTCGAACATTTTAATCCGTCAGGGGGATCAGGCCGAGAATAGGATTCCTTTCTGCTAGGAACCTATGGATGACGCACCCAGTCTCTTAGGGATTGTCGAACATTTTAATCCGTCAGGGGGATCAGGCCGAGAATAGGATTCCTTTCTGCTAGGAACCTATGGATGACGCACCCAGTCTCTTAGGGATTGTCGAATATTTTGATCCTATATTCTAAGGAATTAACTAGGATTTATACAAATGAGGTGTGCCTGACCTTGAGGCTTTACCAAATGGGCTATTCTGGGTTTAGGGGTTACCTAGAACCTCATAGAAAGCTGATTCTGAAAATTGTCCTTTCGACACGCAAGGCGTTATTCTGGGATTTGGGGATTCCAAGTATCCTGCAGAGAATTTAAAGCTGCAAAAATTTTGATAAGATTATTCTGGGATCTAGGGGCTACTTGAGATCTCGCAGAAAGACTGTCTTGAATGTTGTCCTTTCGACATTGAAGGTGACATTCTGGGATCTGGGAGCTCCAGGTGTCCAAGAGAGGTTGTGTTCTTCTGAGATCTGGACTCGCCAGGAATTCTGCAGAAGCTTAGACATGTGAATCGTTTCTCACCAAGAGTGATACAAGCTGTTTTAGGAGCCGAAGTCATCAGAAATCTTGCAGAAGCTCCAACTTGAAAGTTTTCTTACCAAAGGCACATCAATGGTCTTTGAGCACTTTACGACTTATACTATGGTCATGAAAAATTTCAATGAATGCATTATGATGCTGGAGGTTATCCAAAACACCTTGCAACATACGGAAGTGATCAAAAATTCCTTGTGGGGAAAGTTTGAAACAAACAATCTGAAATTACCAAAAGAGTTTGGTTAAAATGTCCAACGGAGTATTCTCATCAAAGAGGACTTCTCACCGCTTTGAGATAATGGTCTTTTACCAAGAATGCGCTCGAACTTCCTATCAAACCTGTGCCTAGGGTTCAGGATCATTCGCAGTGAATACACTTCGATCGATCAGGAGGACTTCCAAGGGACCGTAATGTTGGGCTTGGTCAACGGTTTTCAAAGGGGACTTGCGTGCAAGTCAAGGCTTTCGAAGAGAAGTCTTCAATATCTGCTCCAGGTTTACAAGTCAAGAAACCTGCAAAATGAGAAAGAAATAATCTTGCTCGAACTTCTTCGAGCTAAGCTTAGACATTAAACCCTATGTCAATCCAAGTGCCTTAATCAGAAAAGGCTTTTCAGGGTTGTAACGTAGGTAGAATTGGGGACCAAAAAAGGCTTGTTTTTGGCTCAGAATATGCGAATGGTCTAACATTGGTGATCACTGCCGGTTTGCCGCCGATCTTGTCTCTTCTGGTTCAAAGAGCGTCTTCAGTCTTTGAAGTGCATATTTGTCTTTAGAGAATATCTCTTTTGTGTTGAGACGGCGTCAACATCTTGTCTACGCTTTCATCATCTGAACGTGACATAATCTGGGAGTATCCTTTGCTGTCCAGATCCCTTGGGATTTTCTTTTACAATCAGATCTCACTAGTGACTTATACAAAGGTATTATGCCATCTTTTGGCATTTACAAGATCAAACACTTGATTCACAAGTGTACAAATATTTGGATGGGCATTGGCCTTGCTTTTACCAGGCACTTTGCTTTTTCTTGATGCCCAGGATCGGATTTTTTTCTCTTTTTTTCTTTTTCTCATCTTTTGTCGAGATCCCACCTTTTCTTTTCTTTTGGGGATCAGAATTTTCAAATGAGTGTGCTAGATGTACAACTTGAATCTCAGCACTCAAACATTAATCTAGGAATTTTTCACAAATCCTGTGTTTTGAACTTTTCCGCTCTTGAAGTGACGTCGCTTCTGTCTTGGAATATGCAATGATCACCAACGGGTTTGCGAAACGAACGTATAGGCTCAACTGGGCCGTGCAAAGGGTAAAAGTGTATAGGATAGAGAAACGAATGCTTTTCGTCATCCTAAAGCACCTGAATTACCATAGAAGTTAAAATGGCAAGCAACACACGAAGATTGATGCAAGTCTGAGCAAGAGAACTTCTAACCATTTATCTCCTGATACCGCTGGACGTACCTCCAGTTTACCCCAGTGTGGGGTGGTTCTTGACAGGGGTAAAGAATGAAACCGCCGTTCAAAGGGTTATCAATGGCCACCTGTAGTGTTTATGATAGAGAAACGAATGCCTCCGTCGTCTCAATCCATGTAATCACCGCGAATAACCCCTACGTCCGTAGGTCAAGGTCTCGCTGTCCTTACCACTCCACTTATCTCTCAAGTGTATATGGGACGTGTTTGGACCAGGCTAGCCTCTTGTCTGAGGAAACATCCTTTTGAACGGTCTAAACAACTTTTGTTGGGAAAGTTCATTTCTCTTTTCTCCAAAACTTACCCTCCAAGGAGATTTATGATGCATAATGCATATTTCAATCATGTTCAGATAACCTCCAAGTTTAAACATGAATGCCAATGATATGACTGTGAGAATTTTGCGTCTTTCTAGACATGAGATTTGAATGCATGCTGGATTCCAAGAAGCCTTCAAATTCTATCAATAAGGATTCTGACAGTCTTGTAAACCTAAAAGATTGGGAAATGAATACTTACCTGCCCCGCGTGGCTAGGGATTCCTGAAAAACATAAAAGGAATATGTCGGTGTATGCTCTCGAATTTCATAAAATTAGAACGATACATCTTACCTTTGATCATGCACTCCAATGAAAGTGGATAGATTCGTGAAAATCTGCATTTTTCTTAACAATACAAGATGATTAAGTGTTCTAAAATTTCTTGAAATTTTCAGTCTTTAAAAAGAAAGGACGTGCACCTGACCATCATAACAGTAAGTCTTCTTGATCATGCATTCCAATCTATCGCGAACCTGCTCCCTTGGGTCCTGCAATATTGAACACATACTAATGTATGCATGGATGCGTGACATTCTTATGCAAAGACTATCATGAAGAGTAGGCTCAATTCGAGGCAGGGCATATGACCGGAATCTGATTTTATTTCAAGGGTAATATTTCTTCACAGCATCTGAATTCACAGGGTGCCCCAGTTCTTCTCCCTCGGAGTTTACAAGAATTAATGCTCCTCTCGTGAGGATCTTCTTAACAATGTATGGGCCTTTGTAATTCGGAGTGAATTTTCCCCCGGGATGGGTAGTACTCGGCAAAACTTTTCTAATTACCAAGTCATTTACTTCGAAGTTTCTGGTTTTGACCTTTCGATTGAACGCCCTGGCTACTCTCTTCTGGTAAATTTGTCCATGGCAAATGGCTTTAAGACGTTTCTTGTCTATTAAATTCAGCTGTTCATATCTGTGCTTGAAATACTCTGACTCAGAGAGTTTATCTTCGGATAGGATTCTCAAAGAGGGAATCTTAACTTCTACTGGTAGAACTGCTTCTGTCCCATACACCAGACTATAGGGAGTTGCCCCTGTAGAAGTCCTGATTGACGTTCGGTAAGCCATCAAGGCGAAGGGCAGCCTTTCGTGCCAGTCCCTGTAGTTTTCTGCTGTTTTAGCCAAGATTCTCTTGATGTTTTTGTTGGCTGCTTCCACTGCCCCATTCATTTGTGGACGGTAAGGAGATGAGTTCAGATGTCGAATGCTAAAGTGATCTAGCAGATCATCGACAATCTTGTTGTTCAGGTTGGACCCATTATCTGTGATGATCGCTTGAGGGGTACCATACCGGGATATGATATCTCTTTTGACGAATCTTGCCACATTTCTTGCAATGACATTCTTGTAAGAGCTGGCTTCTACCCACTTTGTGAAGTAATCAATCGCTACCAAGATGAAGCGATGACCATTCGAAGCCACAGGATTAATAGGCCCTATCATGTCTATGCCCCACATAGAGAAAGGCCAAACTTCAGACATTTGGTGCAGTTCGCTTGGGGGTGCATTGATCTTATCCCCGTATATTTGGCATTGGTGGCATGACCGGACGTGCTGACAGCAGTCTGATTCGATGGTCATCCAATAATAGCCAAGCCGCATGATCTTCCGGGCGAGGAGGTGGCCGTTCATGTGAGGCCCACACACACCTTCATGGATCTCTTTTATGAGGACATTTGCTTCTTTGGCATCTACACATCTTAATAGAGTAGAATCAAACGATCTCTTATACAGGATTTGTCCATTGAGGAAGAACTTGCTAGCCATCTTGGTTATGTATTTTCGGTCTCCTGACTAGCATCCTTCAGGGAATTCCCCTTTCAAGAGGTAATTCCTGATGTCATAGTACCATGGCTCTCCATCAGATTCTTCTTCGATTAGCATACAATAAGCCGACTTTTCAACAATGCCGATCCTCAGAGGTTCTACATCCAACCCTTCAGTCATTTGTAACATCGAGGCTAGGGTGGCTAACGCATCGGCAAATTGATTGTGAGATCTTGACAGGTATTCGAATGACACCTCTTCGAACTTGAGTATCAATTCTTCAAGGTATTCGTGATAATGGATGAGCTTTGCATCTTTCGTCTTCCACTCCCCCTGTGTCTGTAGAATAATGAGCATGGAGTCTCCAAAGACTTGTAACCTAGGTATCTCCATAGAAAGGGCCAGTCGTAGGCCCAGAATGCATGCCTCATATTCTGAAATGTTGTTGGTACAAGGAAAAGTTATCTTTGCCGCGACAGGGTAATGTTGACCATCCGGGGATATCAGTACTGCCCCAGTACCTGCCCCTGATAGATTGACAGCACCATCGAAATACATGATCCACTTGTCTTCTGCTAAGTTCAGAATTTGACCTCGAGTGTTTATTACTTCAGGGGATTTAACGCTTGACGGGTTTTCTGCCAGCATGTCTGCTATAGCTCTTCCTTTTACCGACTTCTGTGGAGAACACTTGATGTCAAATTCAGACAACATCACTTGCCATTTTGCCAATTTCCCAATTAAAGCGGGCTTCTCCAGGAGGTATTTGACAGGATCATTCTTTGTTATGAGCTGGATATGGTGGTGTAGGGTATACTACCTCAGTCTGCGAAGTACCCATACCGTTGCTACGCAGGCCCTTTCAACTGGTATATATTTTGCTTCAGATGGCGTGAATTTCTTACTCAGGTAATAAATGGCCCTCTCTTTTCCATCTATCGGGCTTGTTTGGGCAAGTAAGGCTCACAAGGACTCTTGTCGTATGGTCAGGTATAAGGTCAATGGGTGACCAGGAATTGGTGGTACAAGCACCGGTGGTGTGATCAAATAGTTTTTGATCATTTGGAATGCCTTGCAGCACTCGGCGTCCCATGTTATTTTCGCGCCTTTCTTAAGCAATTTGAAGATTGGCTTAGCCACATCAGACAGCTGATTGATGAACCTGGCAATATAGTTCAATCTCCCTAGAAGGCTTCTCACTTCTTTTACTGTGGATGGAGTTGATAAATCGTGGATGGCTTGGATTTTTTAGGGATCAATTTCAATGCCTCTGTTGCTGACTATGAACCCAAGGAGTTTCCCGGATCTTGCCCCAAACACGCATTTGTTAGGGTTCAACTTTAACTTGTATTTGCGCAGGCGCTCAAATAGTTTTCTTAATACCCGTATGTGATCTTGTCCTTTCTTGGATTTAGCGATCATGTCATCAACATATATTTCAATCTCTTTGTGGATCATATCATGGAATAACGTGACCATAGCCTTCTGGTAGGTAGCCCCGGCGTTTTTCAATCCAAAGGGCATGACTTTGTAGCAAAAATTTCCCCATGGTGTGGTAAATGCAGTCTTGGGTTTGTCTTCTTGTTTCATGAAGATTTGGTTGTATCCCGAGAATCCGTCCATGAATGAGAATAATTCATAACCCGCCGTACTATCCACCAATACATCAATGTGGGGGAGTGGAAAATCATCTTTTGGGCTTGCTCTATTCAGATCTCGGTAATCTACGCAGATCCGAACTTTTCCGTCTTTCTTCATGACGGGGACTATATTTGCAATCCAGTCCGAGTATGGGATAGCTTCAATGAAGCCTACCCTAAGAAGTTTCATAACTTCTTCCTTAATCTTGTCTTCTAACTCGGCTTTCATCCGCCTGCTGCCTTGTTTGACTGGTTTGATGCCGGGATCTGTGGGCAATGCATGTTCCACGATTTTAGGATCAAGTCCTGGCATATCCGCGTAAGACCATGCGAAGATGTCTTGATATTCTTTTAGTAGCTTGGTGAATTCGAGCCTTTCATCTCGGGATAGGTGTCCGCCGATCTTGACCTCTTTGACGTTCGCGGTGTCTCCCAAATTAATAACGACTGGTTCTTCTGAGGTAGGAGGCTTTGATTCTTCAAAGGTGTTCCAATCTCTTCGGATAGATGCATAATCACCGTCTTCCTCTTCCTCGATGTTATAGGAGTGGTTAATGGAGGGATCTGAATTTTGTAACAACCTGGTATGTATGTTTGAGATGATATGCCTGAAATGTCATGAGTATGGTTAGTTCGTGCTAAGTAAAAATGACATGCATGATCATGTAAAGTCTTTTTGAAAAAGTTTTCGAAACAGGTATAGGTACCAATGGGACTAGTCCTCATGTCATTGGACATCCCGGCCCCATGGAAATCTTTTGAAAATTAGGAAACATATGGCAAATCAGGCCTCAAGCTTCTATATGGAAGACTATTATCATCATTGGGCTGATTCGTGGTTCCATATGTCCTTAACAAAACATGCGTAGTTTTATTGAATGCGAAATGGGCCGCGTTACAAGATGTGCTATTTGGACCAACGGCCGGAGATCCAAAGGTGTTTTCCTATGCGCACAATAAGGAAAGAAAATACAATGAAATGCAGAAAGTTTTAAACGCAGTATTTAAAGATAAAGGAAGAGTTTCTTTACTCAGAGGAAGTGGCTTCATTGTTCAACCACTCCACGATGACATTCACAGAGTCATCTTCAAGAAAAGGATTTGTCAGATCTGGTTCCATCGGCGAAGTGATATCCTCTTCAGATAGCCATTTTGAGTTCTGGTTGAAGTAGGCATTTAAGGGATTCCTGAACATCCGAAACCTGCCCTTCCAGGTGGGAGAACCGATGAATGAGTTATTCGGGCTGTTTTTGCCTCCCTGGCGTCCCAGGCTTTTGCCTCGGCCTCGGCCAGTTGCTTTTGGGATAGATTCATTCGTGGGATATTTCTGGTACCCCAAGCCCATTCTATGTGGATTAGCCTTTAACTGTAACGAGGTATTTATACCATGATTATGTTTGCCTAGGCCTTTTTTGGGATTGAACCCGTATGCCAGCAGCATCTTAGCTGGTAGAAGACTGGCTTCTGAGATGTAGGGGGTTCTCAACTTCGTCCCGGCTGGGGTATGAACTGTTGCCACCAATTCTAGGGAATGATAGCTTGCTTCTGTTTTCTCTTCAGGCTCAACATAGGGAATGGCACTATTCTGGTATGCCTGGAGGTCGACTTCCCCATGTACGGTAATTACCTTCCCATCTACAACGAAACGCACTTTTTGGTGCAAGCTCGAAGGGATAGCTCCCGCTGTATGGATCCAAGGTCTTCCTAGTAAGAACCCAAATGCACTGAGCAGATCCATTACTTGAAAGTTTATAGAGAACTTTGTTGGGCCGATAAATACGTCAAGCTCGATCTCACCCTCTACCGTCTTCTTCATGCCATCGAATGCTCTTACAGCTGTCTTGGATGCCTTGATCATCTCTTCATTGATTCCCAGCCTCCTTATGGTAGCCAAAGGGCAGATGTTAAAGGCTGATCCATTATCGATCAATACGTGTGCCACTCTTTTGCCGTTACATTGGGCTGAGATGTATAAGGCCTTATTGTGCCCTCTTCCTTCCATGGGGAAGTCCTCGTCAGAGAAGCTTAATTGGTCTTTCAAAAGAATTGCTCCTACAAAGTCCCCTAGTTGTACCTCATTAATTGTTTCAGGGACATGTACTTCGTTGAGCACCTTCAACAGCGCGTTCTTGTGCTTTTCTGAATTGATGAATAGGTTTAATAGGGATATCTGAGCGGGAATCTTCCTTAGCTGCTCTATTACTTCAAACTCACTGGTTTTGATGATTGATACGAGCTTTTCGGCATCTTCCTTTGAGACCTCCTTTTTTTCGGATTCACCCTCTCTGGGGGCATAAAATCTTCCAGACCTCATTACTGCATCTACTTGTGTGGTCCCATAGTCCCAATGGACTGCTTTAGGATCATACTCTTCTACTGGGGGGACTTTTATCGTTACGGTTGTCTGATGAGGTATCTCTTGTCCTGACGTGTTGCTTTCTTCCTCCTGAGGCAATTGAATTACGACAGGCCTAACTGGGCAATCTTCCACCTTGTTCAGGTTATCCAGTTCATCCAATCTAATCACCACGGTCGTGGCTACTTCGACCATTGATATAGTGTTGTCGAGTTCTTCTATGCCCTTCGAGGACTCTGGTTGAGAGAGATCATCCATATCTCCCCAACCGTCTGGTATGATGTCTTCAATCTTTTGATAAAAGCTGGGAGGAGCTGAATATTTCACTTTGAAATTGTACCCTCAAGAATCTTGACCCAGATTGTCTATAATTTCGCCTTTTTCCAACGCATTGGCCATAAACCTGAGGTCTGCTAGACTTCGCCTCTTGGCTTCTAGTTCTTCCTCTTTGAATTCTTCCTCTGATTGAGTGACTGGCCCAAGACTGTTTGCCAGATTCTCATGTGAGGTGCCACAGGTGCAATTCTGCTCAGTTGTGATCAAGAAGTGGTTCCCCTCTAAAGATAGAGAAGCTTCAATCCCTTCGAATTCTTTATCAGTGATATCGGACATTATCCCCAAGCTCATCATCTTGGCGATACATAACTTCTTTTGGTCAGTTGAGATCTCCCCTGCTTTCGGGCATGATGAAGCAGTTGTTAGCAGGTCGGTCAGCTTGGGTACGTCTACCTTCAACTTCAGGTAGTCTTCTTCCACTTCAGAGAATATTGCCCCTACTGCTTGATGATCTGGAAGTGGGTTTTCTTGTACATTTGGGGCCGCGTGGTCAAATTTTAGAATCTGACTATCAATCAGGGCTTGCACTTTCAGCTTAAGGGTATAGCAGTTATCCACATTATGCCCTCTTTCGCCCATATGATAGGTACAGGTCTGGCTCTCATCAAAGCCAGGATATCTTGCAGGGTTTGCCCTAGGTGGTTCTTTCGCCACCAGGTGTTGCTCCAGCAGCATCGGGAGCAGCTTGGATAAAGGTCTTGGGAGCTGAGAGAATTGCCTCTAGGGTTGCTTTCTTCTAGGCTCTTGTACTTTCGGTGCCGACCAGGATGACCCTCCTTTGATCTGGTTAGAGTTGCTGAACGACTTGAGCTTATGGGGATCTGGTATGAATACTATGTCGAGCCTGGCTTCTCTCTCTTTTTTAAAGGGATACTGTTTCCTAGTAGGTGCTTCGTGAGGCTTTCTTTCTCTCAAGGCCCACTCCAGCCTTTCAGCAACCTTTATCAGGTGTGCAAATGTTTGACATCCAGAAGTGTTCAGCTTGTCAAAGTACTCATAGGGGAGTGCTTTCAGGAATAAGTCGATCAGCTCCTCTTCTGGGATTGAAGGCTTTACTTGGGTAGCCAAGGCTCGCCACCTCTGAGCATATGTCCTGATCGATTCGCCCCTTGCTTTTGAAGTTCGTAGAAGGTCTTCTCTTGTTGGGGCTGTAGTCGTGTTAAATTTGTACTGCCTGAGGAAGTCTTCTGCGAGATCTTCCCATCCGTCGTAATCTTCCAAATCTAGTTCAATGAACCAGGCCAGAGCGGCGCCAGCCAAGCTCTCTTGGAATGTGTTCATTAACAGTGGAATGTAATCTGAATAGTGCGCCATCTTGCGCAGGTAGTACTTGAGGTGGGCACGGGGACAATCTGTCCCATTGTATTTCCTTACGAACTCTGGTTCTTTATAGTCAGGAGGAGTCTCCACTTTAGCAAAAGGAGATATCTTGTCGAAGCGGGCTAACTCGTAACCTTGGCTGCTCAGGCATTCTTCGATCTTAGCCAATCTCTTAGCCTCTACCTCTGTTTTCACGGTTTGTTTTCCCTTCTCCTCTTTTTCAAGGTTGATAACAACAGGCGAGACTTTTTGTTGTGACCGGCTATTTGGTTCATGAACGTCCTCCTCTGTACGCTGTGTATCTCTCGTCAACTCTTTATCTGTCGTATCAGGTATGAAAGAAGTACCAGCGTTGTTCTGGTTGTGAGTCGTCGTCTGTTTAGCTTGGGATGTCTCTAGCATGGCCTTAATGTCAACCATCATAGTTGCTAGGGCAGTCATCTGATTCCAGCATGCCTACGCGCGGAGTCAACTCTTGCTGCTCCATTCTTGTCTTAAGGCGAGTTCGGAAGCGATGTGTGGGAAATTCCGTGATGAGAGCGTACCTGATTCAAAAGATTTCCAGTGAGTACTTCTTTTATTTTAGTAAAAAGGAGCGGCTAATTCTTTCAGTTGCATGCTTCTTGTCAGTAGATGAGGAAAAGGGCTACCTTATGAACCTTAGCCTCACGTAAGTAGTTCTTTTAATCATTTCTTGACAAGAATTTATGGAATTGAAAGAAGCGTAATTTCTGACGATAGTTTTTATGCATTTACAAAACATGTTCACATTCATGCTCATGTGTCCAAGATAGTATTCCACAGAAGTGAGAATGTATGAAAAAGCATCATAATGTTTGCTTATTTTACACTTGACGGAATAGCCTATTCAAGTCTAGGACGTTTGAGGTCTAAGGTATCCTCATCATCCCAGCATGGATTCCCCTCTTCAGCCTGGGGCTCCTCATCTTCTGAACACGACAGTGGTCCCATGTCTTCGGGTATGTAAGGCTCTATTCCCGGTACGTACGGCACGATGTATTCGGGTATGTAGGGCTCGACAAGGCTTCGTCGGATCGCTTTGAAGCGTTGAATGTATTCAGTGGTAGCTCTATGGATGTTCTCTTCACGAGTCATGTCTTCTGGTCAACTTATTCCTTCAGCCTGGGAATTCTTCAGAGAGCGTATGATGGATGCCACCTCGGCTTCAAACTGTCTCTTCTCCTCTTCTGTGAGGGTCTTGCTCGGTATGTCAAAGGAAAAGGTATCAGGTCGCGGTGGAGAAGGGATCTCTTGTAGTGCTCCAAACTGCCGAATTACCCTCCTTGGGTAGTATGCAGTAGCGCCTGTGAATCCTAGCAGGGGGACTGGACTCCCGTCATCGCAGGTCAATCTGACCTTGTTCAGCGTCGGCAACCTTAGCCGCCATCGGAGTTGCTCGGGTTTTAGGACTTTGAGGAAGTTCTTCCATTCTACAAAGTTGAACTTAGGAACACGTGTATGGGTTCTAGCAAACGTTTTAAGAGGGTGTGCATTGGGGCTGATTTCAGTGAAACCCATGCGGATGTGGAATTGTCTGATATGGGATGTGAACCACAGATACAGAAGATCAATAGAAGCTCTAAAGATTCCCTTTTTGTTTTTCTTGAAACGATTTAGGGAGAGGAAGGTTTCGGCAAGGAGGATGTTTGAGTAATCCCACCCACAACAGACTTGCCTAGCTACTATAGCCATGATAGGGTCGAAGGTGACAGTTGAGATTAGGAATAGCACAAAGCTAAAGAATGCCAAGATAAAGGCTCTACCAGATTTGGTTCCTTTAGAAGCAGGAAGGCGGGAAAATCGGTCTATAAGGAAAGACAGGGAAACTCGTCCAGAATTGTTTTTCGCATCTGCTTTGACTTCATTTAGGTTTGTGTCAAGGAATTCAGCCACCTGACTTAGGGGTTCAAGTCCTATAGGGGGTCGGACGAGCGTAGGGGTGAATTCAACTCCGATGACAGCGCCATATTCCTCGATAGTGGGAGTGATCTCTAATCCTTCCATGCAAAATGTAGCGGTGGTAGGATCCCAGTAGAGCGCCATGGCTTGAATAAAGGCAGGTGGGCACTCAATCTTTAGTAGGTCCAGTAGGTACCCTAGTCGTGACTCTGCATACTTCTGGCTGGCTTCACCCGTGCCATCCCACCATGATTGGAGTTCAGCTCGGGGGATCTTGAACACTTGAATATCATTCTTTCCCATCAAGTCTAAAATATGCAAATGATTTTAAAAGGTCAATCGCCAGAAATTACTTTAAATGTATGAATATGCAGATGTCATGAAGCATGCATGAGCTAACTTGATTGCATAGTTCAATTTGAAGAAATGGAGATTAGGACCCTTTTTCAGGTCTTGAAAGCCTGACTCAAAGCCTAATTTGCATTTCAGGGAAGTGAATTATGCAATTTAGTTAGGTTTACTCAGTGACTAAAGGGAACAGCAATGTCACATTCCATTGGTCAACACATCAAAGGAACAAAGTGAGATGTACTTTTATTACAGTCAAGATGTCTAATAGAAGAACGGTAAAGAAAGGTTTTTCAAACAAGAAAGCCATAAAAGACAATGGAACGTGAGGATCTAGATCACTCTTTCTTCAGAAGTCTACCCAAATGACAGTCGGTCAGGAACTCTCCCTTAATCTAGGGTAGGGGAGTTATCTTCAGTGGTTTGGTCGAGAGGTTGTAGATCGTCCGGCCACTCTCTAGTCCAGGGTACGATGACTTCGGGAGCTTTCTCGGGTTTCACTTTTTTGAGTGTGATACGCCTTGGCTTGGTCTTGATCGCAGGGCGTCTCTTCCTACCCCAATAAGTAATCATGGGTATGTTCTCTTTGGCCAGCAATTCAGCCTTCCTGCGGGCGTACGCTTCCCTAGCTAGCTTGTTGCGACGTTGTCTCTTCATCTCCAGATAATCCTTCATCATTTCGTCTGCTTGTCGCTTGAATCTGAGGTTATCAGCGTAGTAGCGGGTTTGACAGTCCTCAGCATACCCCAGCTTACGTCCAGTCAGTTCCCGACCATACACGAATCTAGTAAAGTGTAGCCTCGTGTTTGGTCCGGGGCGAGTAACTTTTCTCAAGTACTTGAAGGTCACCAACTCTGTCGAGCTCTTAGGGAACAGCGACATCCTACCCCATAATCATTGTTGTTCTCATTAGTCACTTGAGTAATCTTCATGATGTGAATGCATATGGATGTATGCAATGTATGAGTCATATCACGGAGCAGGAGATAAAGTACGTTTAGAAATAAATGCCTTACCAACCACACTTTGGGGGATGTGGAATGCCCCCTGTATCCTGGGTGGTTTTAGGTATACCAACCATCCATAGACATGCGCATGAGACAAGTGGGTATACTCTAAAGAATCAAAAATCAGGTGAGGAACTTAGGGCTCAGGCTCCCACGATCCACACGAGGCAGATTCCTCCCCAAGGGTACCTACCCAAGAGGGCTAGATATCGCCAATGCAGATGGTAGGCGGGAACGAATACGAAAGTCTCAAGTGCCATCAAACACAAGATCCTTTTCGCATCCTTTCCCTATCTAAGGTAACCTAAAGGTGGTTGCAGTCGGGGTTTGACCGCCAGTGTGTGCGATGTGTCGTGATCATCACAATGCAAAGTCATGCACAGCAGTTTGTATCAAACACCGCTTTAGTAAATGCATAAAGTAAACATACATTCCCAACTCCAACCTGCAGGAAAAATGTCAACAATCACTCCACCCCCTTATTTCTCCAATCTGCAAAAACATTTAACACAATGGTTAGTGTACGTACCTCACATTCGAGAGCATCTGCAGAAAATAAGGTCAGATAAACCAAACAACTTTTTAATCGGCTCAAGTCCTCTGGAATTCGTAACCAGAGATTCTGGTTTTAGAATAATCCCCAGTGGAGTCGCCAGTCTGTCGCGACCCTCTCGCGGCGCGGAGGCGGGGAGCGGGCTAATGGGCCTCCCGATCGCTGGCTTGATCGGACGCGGGCCTCTCCCAAGGCCCATTGCCCAAATCGCAACTGCTGGATGTACGTGGTCGACCTTCAGTGTGGTCTAGTGACATGTGATGAGTGTACATGTCAAGGAGTCGCCACCAATCGTTTTGCGGAGGGTACGATCGGAAACCCTGTCGAATAGTTGGGAGTGGTCTATTCGATTCTGCGGAAACCAGAGAAGTGGGTTCGGGGACTTAGTTACGCCAACTATCAGAGTTGACGCCCTTTCGGTACCTAAGCTGAATGGTTTATCTGATCTTAGGATTTCATACAGATGAGTGAGGTACAGATCATAAATCTAGGAGTTCATGCAGATGGGAATTACTATCCTATCACTCACAATCAATAGAAATAAGTGCGCAAATCGAGGATCCAGTACATGCGGATAAAACACATGAAATCAGCATGGCATCCCTAATGAGGCCCTATTAGCCAAGAGAAATATCAATCAAGGCTCAAGAATGATTTTGGCATGATTCGCCCATGAGGGGCAGAATCGTAATTTTGAACAATTCGGGGAAAATTTACCTTTAAAAGGGTAAATCTATCATTTTAGACAAATTGGGAAGTCAAAAGACAGTGGAAATAGGATTGGCCATCAATCCAATCCATTTCCTATTTTTCGGGATTTTCCAGAATTTTTCTGGAATTTAAAAGTGATTTTACCCTCAGAAGGGTAAAATCGTCATTTTAGACAAAGATGAGAACTGAAAATCTCAAATATTAGGATTGGTCGTCCACCTGACCCAAACCCTAATTTTAAGCAATTTTCAGAACTCGATTGAGACAAGAAAGACGATTTTCCCATTGAAGGGCAAAATCGTCATTTCGAGAAAAGGGACGGAGTTCGAAAATCTCAACCTAAGAATTGGTCGCCTAATCGACCCTGATTCTTTCCTTGGCATTGTCGGTCTTATCTTGCATACACAGCAGAGGCGAGTTACCCTTAAAAGGTAATGTCGTCGAGTCTTGGAAAATCGGATAAGAAACCCCAAAAATAGGGTTGACCAGTTGTCTGTGGTCAATCCTCGATTTTTGGGGATTTCTGAATGTCTAGGATTTTTCCCTAATTTTTCCACATTGTTTTGGAATTTTCTGGAATTTTCTAGCATTTTTTAGGATTTTCTGAAATTTTTCGATTTTTTTTTCATTTTTTAAAATCATTTTCTGATTTTTTTTATTTAAAAAAGAATGTTATTCGGGCCGGGTCGACCCGACCCACTCGGGTCGGAACCCGACCCACGGCCCACGGCGACCGACCCGGCCCGGATCCGGGCCCGCGCGACCCGAAACGACGCCGCTTCACCTTCTCCCGCTCGGATTTTTTTTAAATTCCCCCCCAAACGAACCAACGCTCTTGATTGCGCCATGTGGCGACTGATGGACGGTCTGATCTTCATAATGAACCAACGGCCTAGATTGAAACACCCGATCGAACTACAGCCGTCCGATCTAAGGGATTTTTAATTTTCGAAAACTATTTTTTATTTCTGAAAAAAGCAAGATCTCGACACGTGGCATAATAACCACCGTCGGATCAATATTTGTTATTCGGTTATTCGCGAATGGCTGACGTGGCTGCCACGTGGGCGCCACGTCAGCGCCACGTGGCCGTTGACTCGTTGACCACTCCACGTCAACTTCATCTTCTTCCCGAGAACATGACTGAACGGACGACCGAGGTTTCTCCGCCGTTGATCAGCAGCAAAACTTCGTCCAAAAGACTCAAGACCTAAACCATTCAACTCGGCTCGACTTGCAGTTTCGTATATATGGAAATCAGGCAAGATTATCTATGGAATCAAACACAGGCGAGCTCGTACCAGTACGGCCATGGTGACTTCGATCATACGATTTATGGAATTTTATGGCAATTCCTTTGCACTGAAGCACCAAAAAGAGTTTAGGAAGCTTACCTCGAGCTCTGATTGAGCTCGCAATGCCGAGAATAGCCTGGCCAGTGATCGACCAGACCAAGCTGAGTTGGGGGTTCGACTCGGGGTTTTCAGGCGAAATTGATGCAAAAAAAAAGAACCGAGGAAGGTCACTAATGCTCCAGGAGTAAAACGCATACTCGAATTTCACAAACGATCATGAGATAGGCAATTTGCCATGAACGCACAATAAGGAATTTGGCTCTGCAACTCACCTATTTTCGGGGTCTCCGGTGGTGCGAGCAGGCGCGATCGCTTCCTACAGACTCAGGTGAGCTTCCGGTGATGATCGTCAAGTTCGGTTTGGCCTGGATTGGCCTAACCGGTGATGCTCAATTCTCCGACGACGCTTTGACAATGGCGTCGTACAGGCTCTCTCTAACTCTATTCCTCTCTCTCTCTCTCGCTCTCTCTTTCTCTGTTTCTCCACCGCGAGCGCTCTGCCTCTCGCTTACTCTCTCTACCGCCTACTCGAGCTCGCTCTCTCTCTCGCTCGCTCTCTCTGAGCTCCTTCTCCCTCTCTTCCTCTGCCTTCTGTTGCGCGAGAAAAACTCTCTCTTTCTTTTCGCTCCGTTTCCTTTTTGTTGCGCCCACTAACTCCTTTGCCAACTGATTTCCCCCAGCCCCAACTGATTCTCGCCCTCTTCGTTCTGTTCGTTTTGTTGGCCAACGCCCCCTCTCCAACTGACTGACTTCTCCCATTCTCTTTTTGTTCTTGCGCGAAGGAGCAGAGGGTATTCTGCTTATGACCAAGACTGGTCAACGGGTTGACTGGGTCGGTCAACCCGACCCAGTTGACCCGGTTTTAAATTTTCTGTTCAAATTGGATACCCTGATGTACCAATATCACAAAATTGACATCAAAATTAGACTCTATGGCACAGACTCCACCTAGAAATGTGATTTTCGTGACAAGTTCCTTTTGAATTGATTGAAAACCCCAAATGTAGAGTAGGATCCGAATTTGATTTTTTGCCAAATTGAGGGTCCTAATGGACGAATCGGCCCCAATTGAACTGACCGCTAGATTCAGTGGGTCAAAAACTATAAGGAGGAAGCATTGGAGTTCTATGGGTGTCCATCAGAAAATTTTAATTTCAGAATTAGCACTATAGGGACTAAAATTAAAACATTTTTATGCGATTAGGTCCCTAAGGCCAAAAATTGATCAAATTAGCGCATAATTGAACCAAATTGAAATGTGGGGCAATCAATTCGAATGTCAAGATTCGGAAAACGCAAAAGATCGCAAATAGAAAGACTCAAAACATATTTTTTGACAAATTTAACCCTGTGCGTTACAAAGAAACACACAAAATTAAACTTGAATTTCGACTCTTGATGAGGTCAAAATGGCAAGGGATTTAAAAGAAAAATATTGACTATTTTCCTATATTTTTGTGACCTCAAATTCTATTTTTGTTGATTTTTCTAGTATTTTCCTATTTTCTAAAAATACTAAAAAATATGAAAAATATGAAAAATTATTTTTTGGTCAAGAATGGTTCCTTGGGCCTGGCTAAGGCCACCAAAGTTGATTTTGTAATTTTTTGACTTTTTATGAATTTTTTTATGATTTTTCAAAAATAAAACTGAAAAAGACTTGGTCAAAAATCAGGTGTCAACAATGGTGTGCTTGGAAGCTTGGTTAATTTAGAAGAATTGCATATGGAAAATAGTTTTGATAAGTGGGAGGCCGAGAATGAAGCAACGCCAAGCAACGCTAGCCTTGTTGAGTTGAAGAACATGAAGAAACTGAGCATCCTATCAATTTCCATTCCACATTCTGTCAATCTTTCAAGAGACTTGCCATTTGAGAAATTGAACAAGTATAAAATCCAAATTGGAGAAGTTTGGGATTGGTTGGGCGAATACAAGGAATCCAGAACTTTAAAGCTTAAGCTGGATTCAGGCAATCTTCTTCTTGAAGAGTGGGCACAGAGATGTTTGAAGAGAACGCAAGGCTTCCACTTGGATGGATTGCAAGAGGGTAATAATAGCATTCACGAATTGTGCGTCGAAGGATTTCAGGAATTGAAGCATCTTCATGTACAAAATAGCCCCTCATTTCAGTACGTTCTTTGCTCCATAGAAAATATCCAATGCACCGCATTTACAAGATTGGAATCCTTTTTTCTCGAGAATCTGAACAACTTGGAGAAGATTTCTCGCGGCTATCTTGCCCTAGAATCATTCAGCAAATTAAAGATTGTGAAGGTGGATAACTGTCGTGAAATCAAACATTTGTTTCCTTTGTCCATGTCGAGAATATTATCGCAGCTCGAAGAAATTGAAATAAACCGATGCCACTTGATGCAACAAATTGTTGCACTTGCTGAAGCTGAAGAAGGAGATGAAATAGATGATGATACCAATGTGAAGTCATGCAATTTGCGTAAGCTGACATTACGAAACTTGCCAGAGATGACGAGCTTCCGTAAAACCACAGGCCATTCGGTTGATTTCTTTGACGGGCAACAGGTATGTAATTTATTTTTTATATTTTGTGTGTAGATAATATATGTAAGAGTATAAGAGGATGTAGAACATTTGGATAGATGATTTAGTTTTGAGATCTTGTTTTTCAGAATAATCAAGACAAATAATAATTTAATTTTTTTTAAAATGGAATTTCTATATGAGATGCGATACATGAAAACATTTATACATTAGTTAATTACATGCCACTTTATTTGTGTTATGTCATCAACATAGTTAAGGAGGCATTGTACAATGTATAGACTTTTTTAAATAATTTTAGAAGTTTATCATTGCTTAATGGTAAAATCGTATATGTATACCTAAACATTCATGGATATATTCATAAGTTGAAGGAGGTATATACGACCTATATGACTTTTATGACCTTTAATGAATGGACATATGTAGCATTCTATTGTATCTGATTGATTAAAGCGAAAGAAATAACTAAAAGAAAAATCAATAGGAGAATTTAACTACCGTGACTATATGTCATATAACATCCAATTTTTTTCCACCATACAACGTCCAATTTAATGAATTATATAGTAGCAATTTCAATTGTAACATTAGCGTTAGAGTAGCAGAGATGATTAAGTTTCTTTTTTCTTTCCACAATGATTGCAAAGAGTTGTGGTAGGTGAATGGACCTTTGTGGAATTGCGGTTCGACAGAAAGTTCGATTGTACGCCTTATCCCATAAATGACGGATATAGTCTGTGACTACAAATGAAAAATCAAACATGATATTGATAGGACACATTGCTTTTGTAACCTTGGTACATCAATGAAATATTTGGAGGATAATCAATCTTTTTGTTCTAATCCATGTAAGCTATTGAACCGTTCGGGATGATCAAATCTATGAGTAATCTTTGTTCTGATCAATATGCTTCAATGTCTTTTTTGGTTATAATATATTGCTTAAAGTATGAATTAGAATCACAGTTAACAGTCATTTGTGCACTATCCCTATGGTTTAACAATGGCTTTAAGTGTTCTGTCAGCATAAAATAAAAGAATGAAAACCCTTTTCCTCAAATTATTTTTATCATGTGCGCTAAACCGCAAAAGCATGATGCTCGATTAAAATCATTTCCCGAGTTAAGCAATTCATTTTCTTGGCTACAAAAACAAAATTTTTCAAGTAGATTAGCTTTTTGACAAGGAAGCGCATCTTAGGTTCTTATGTCTATCTCGAGGTATCGGGCGATTTCTCTAGTCACTCAAATGGAAAATAGCAATCTCGAAATACATATCACTTAAGATGACACTGGAATCCGTTATGATTTTGCAAGGCCGTCACATCAACTTGCGAAGATTTATATCTGAGATTGATTACGTTAATTTCTTCTTCTTCTTTTCTACTGAGATGCTCTTGTATGCACACCTTAAGGCAGAGAGAAAAATTACAATTCGTGATGGACAAGAAGCTTGATTAAATTGGGCTTGGCTTCAGGAGAAAATCGGAGTCTGGTCTCAATGGTTGTGGAGAGATGGAGTGCATTATTGCCAGAGAAGAGGATAAACCTGAAGAAGCATCCGACAGAATTGTAATTCCTCGACTCGTCACTTTATATCTTCACAACATGCCAAAACTCAGAAGTTTTTGCCCAGGGAAGCATATTTTAGAGTGGCCCTCCTAGAAAGAGTTTATTGTTGAAGATTGCAGAGCTGTAGAGGTGATTCTAGCGGATACCAGTTGTAGAAAATTAAAGGACAACGTTTCAAGACAGCAACCGTTTTTATTCATGGAAAAGGTTTGCATTTGTTCTTCTTAAATGACATATCTAGTTTGTTGCCCTAGATGATTTGAGCTAGGCAATTTAAGGGTCTGTGGGTGATTTATGTAACTTATCATATTCTTTTACAAATCTTGGACCTTAAATGAGAAATATCTCAAAGCTAAGTCTTTAATAAAAAAACATGAAATGTATAGCACATTTTTTTCATAAGTTTCAAGAACTTAATATTTTTTTCCTTTCCTTTTTAATTTTTTAGACTAATGTGAAGTTTCTGAATGTTGTAGCTGAAGTACAAATATTAATGAAAGGCTAAGCTTCAATTGACAACTTTTAATTAATCTAGAGGTTAGATCATTTTTAAAGATGTCGGCTCAATTATTAATCTTATTCCAGGAAAGGTCAAGGGTTAATGAAACTATGAGTCCAGAAACTTGGGGAGAAGAACACAAGTGTCAAAAGTTGTGCACAACGCTCATTTTAATGCCAAATCGGAAAAAAAAAATGAGATGATCATTTAAGTGCCTCCGGCTAGAAATTCTAGCCAAAAAAATATGTGGCATTTGTAGTTAAAAAGTTTAAGTGACATGTCATTTTAATTTATTTTTCTTATTTTTTAAGTGAGATGCGGCATTTGCCATTATTTTTTTTTATCACCTTCTATCTCTGGCCAGAGACAAGGTGAGGTCGACCTCGCTGGCCCTCCCTCTGGCGATCAATCGACTAAACGAAGAAGGGAGGGAAAAAAAGAAAAAAAATATGATTTTCATAAAATAAAAATAAAAAATGCTAGGGAAATGCATTAAATGACGTTATTTTATGCCTTAAATGTTAACCGGACCTCCAACGTACCACGTTAGGTTCATATATAAATAAATAACTAAAGGTCACTTCAGATTCCTACCAATCAGATTGGAGTTGGCACTTAAAATGATCGTTTTAAAAAAAAAATTGACACTTAAGTAATACAAAAAAAAAAATGGCAGAGCCTAAAAGAATAAATTAGGCTAGGCCTTTACGACGACTCACTTAGCATGGTGAGTGAATCAGAAGCAGTGACATAGCCGTCCAAAACGTTTGAACCTCACTAAAAAAAGTACCGTACATAACTTTTGGCACTAAAATGAGTACCATACATGACTTTTGGAACTCATAGTTTCTTCCCCCAAAAACTTGTGTTTGACACTTAAGTTCTAAATTTCTTATCGTACATTTAAGTTGTAATATTTGTACAAGATAGGCATTTCACCTCAGGACTTGCTAAGTTCGTCCCAATTTTTGTAGATAAAATCTGCATCTTTTCTCTTCTTGTTTTCTCATATTGATATTTTAAATGTTTGTCATTTTTTTAATGTGGCATTAACACATTAGGGCCACATATTTACAAAACAAAAATGAAAAATTAATAAACAAAATGCCATATATGCTTCCCATTTAGTTCTTAAACATGCCAAAAAAAAAAAAAACATGCCAAACCGGTGTAGTTTGTAGGACTCTTTCTGTCATTATTATTAAAATCAATTATAAAGATTGCGATGGGAAAGTCCTTCCACAAGTCCTAAAACGTACTTACGCAATTGAGTCATTCAATTGGTGCATCAAGTCCTAAACCCTTATGAAAACAATGCAATCAAGTCTCTTAAATCTTTCGGTTGGTGTATTTATGTCCCAAATGAATACAAACAATTGCAATTTGAGGTTGCCACATAGACATTTTAAGTTCTTGTGCACTAGAGATACTTGATTTCGCTTTTTCATAGTTAAATATGTAAAACTTGAGCAATAGGTTTATGACTTGACTACATCTCGTACATACGATTTAGGACTTTCAATGCACCTTTTATTTCCTTTTTGTGACTAAGGTTAATCTAATAAACTTTTCTCTTTGAAGTGCCAGATCCATGAAGCATTGGTTTGTGCACAAGCTATATTTGTTAAATGGTTCAAAGAAGGAAGAGAGTACATTGGTATTGTGTCTGTGCGTGTTGTGATGAGTGGAATTAAAGAAATAGGAGAGTAGATCGCACGAAATAATTGTGCTTATCTAACTAAGGTGGTTGGGGGTAATGCCACTGCTCAAACATAATGATTGATATACCTAAGATGAATATATACATTCTATCAACAATAATATGACAGGAGAAAAGATTTTAGGAGGTGGCACCTGCTAAAAAGAAAATAACGCGCATCAGTTTTTTTTTTCCTCTTTCTATTCTGTCAATGATGTTTATCTGATGATTTTCCTTGTTCTTGAAATTAGAGTTTTCTGTTTTTTGAGGGGAACAGACAGTTGGCTCTAAGTAGTTAAATTGAAAAATAACAGGTTGAGTTTCCTAATATGGAGTCGATGAAGATCTCGCACATGGGTAAAATGGAGAAGATATGGCCTGCTGATCTTGCTTCCCATGCCTTCAGCAAACTCAAGACACTAGTGGTGGAGTATTGTCTGAAACTTTCATCCATATTTTCATCTTATACCATGCTCACAAGATTTCAAAAACTAGAAAAGATAAATGTGACCAATTGTGGGTCCTTGAAAGTGATATTTCACGTCCAAGAGTTCGATTTTAACGAAACTTGCTCTCCTAGCACGTTTCAATTGAGAGAATTAGTTTTGACGCGGCTCCCGAAAATGAAGCACATATGGAGTGGACTTCCTCAAGAAGGTCTTACCTTTGGATGCTTACGATACATGATGATTGACATGTGTGAGAGTCTTAAAAGTTTATTTCCACGCTCGGTGGCAGAAAGTATGACACAACTCGAACAACTTTTCGTACGAGACTCTAGGGTGGAGGAAATTGTTGCAAAGGGAGACGAAGTATGGAAGAGTCTAGGTGATCTCTTCTTTCCGCGTTTAACCGACCTGAGATTATTTGAGTTGTCGGAACTAAGGAGCTTCTACAGAAATAGTCATATTTCAGCATGGCCACTCTTGAAGGAATTGCGAGTGAGACACTGCGACAAGATAAGGTCATTCTCATCCTCTTGTGAATTCCAAAGCTGTCAAGGTACGACCACGAGGGAGAACCAACCTGCACTCTTTTGTTTTGAAAAGGTATCGTCCTTAATTTATTTGGCGTTATGTACTTTTGGTTGGTGTGTTGGTATCTGACGTGTTATTGCTAATCATTTGTTAAGTCTAAATTCGCGAAACATAATTTGATTGAATTGGGCATCCTTTTCCCTAAAATGGAAATGACATTTTTGTCATTGGGCCACTTCTGGTGGCCTAATTAAACGGGATTCCCACAGGTCATTCCACACTTGGAGGGATCGACATTGACAAGGGAGGATGTTGTGATGCATCAACATTACATCTTTGGCAATTTCAGGAAGCTGGCTTTGTCATGCTACCACGATGAAAACGTCGTTTTTCCTTCCAACTTCCTTCTCCAGAGATTCCCCAATCTAGAAGCACTTCAAGTGCTCTGTAGTTCCTTCGAGGAGATATTTCCCGAAGATGCGTCCGGACATGGGGGAGCCACTCCCTGTGGAGAAGTAAATGACGTGGAAAAACTTCTCAAGACACTTGGAAATTTGAAGCGACTTGACCTGTATAAGCTGTGTAACCTGAGGTTAGTCTGGAAAGATGGATCCTTGATAGCTGAAATCCTTAAACAAATCAAATTTCTGTTCATTTCAGAATGCCCAAGTTTATCAATCGTACTTCCATCGCCGATTTCATTCCAGAGATTGACGCAATTAGGAGTGCAGGATTGCGCTAGTTTAGTTCATATGGGAACTAGCTCAGCAGTGACGAGTCTGGTGAACCTTACTAGGCTAATCCTTAGCAACTGTGGTGCGATGAAAGACGTGGTGATGGATGATGGAAATGCAACAGAGGAGATCTGTTTCGCCAAGCTTCAAGAGCTTATATTCGAAGGTTTAGCAAGCATTGAGAGCTTCTCCCCCTTGAATTGCGCCTTCAGGTTTCCATCATTGGTGCGTGTTGTCGTGAAGCATTGCCCCAAAATGAATATATTCTGCAAGGGTGCTTTGAAGACACCAAACCTAGATATAGTACTCCTCTCCTCCAAAGATGATGAAGGGCGTTGGGAGGGCGACCTTAATTCCACCATCCGAAACTTACCGACTCGAAAGATCCACACCAAATTCAGTAAATCAGGTAAATCTGCGTACCTAGTCATGTCTCCCTGAACCCGATGACAAAAGGAAGAGAGTTGGTTCTATATGTTTTTAATAGGGCATTAGATGCAAAATCTCCCAAGTCTTTATGTACTAAGATAGCGCCGGTGGTAAGCTTGACACTTGTTCCATTTGTTTAAACAGCCTCATTTAGCACCAAGAAGTTTCTTTGGAGTTGAAGACTATTTGGAAGATGACAATGACCGGAAATACACTTATAGAAAGGGGAAGAAGTCCAAGAATCCAAGTAAGCACGTGTCCTTGAAGTTCCGTCACAATTCTCTTCTAAACATGCCGCCGCATTTGGCCGCTTGCCGGATTTTGGCGGACCAGGCTAGGGAAGCTGACGTGTCGCCGCTTCCTATGCTCCAAGAAACATGCGCAAGTTTGAAGAAAAATTAAGAGCGGTTGACAGTGGCATTGGCATTGAAGTGTATCTTGACTGATTTTCCCTCCTTGACCAAGATCTTGTTCATGTGCACAACTCTGAATATGAGTATTCTGACATCTTTGACATTGTTTTCGAAATATGCAGAATTTAGTGTTGGTTCTTTTGCTGGTTAAATATAGATAATAGTGATTGTTTGTTTGACAGTAGCGGAATCATATTTTGTTTTGACGTTCTCAAAACATTGATCTTATGGATTCTTGAATGATTATTGTGATGGTTGTCATAGCTTCACATATATTTCTTCAATTTTACATGTCGTCGACATTGACTTCAGCTTTTGAAAATTTATAATGATATATAACAATCCTCAACCTCAATTTACCTGACTCCAAAAAGAACAATCTTCAACGCGAATTGCACTGACATCCACTAATGATGTCGTCCTCCTACATGACCTCATGTTCCGCAATCAGGTGCTCTCCATCGATGGGCGGGTCTGGTGTTGTAACGATGAGAACGAGTATCCGGAGGACAGGACGTGTAGATGACAAAAGCATATGTTGTGATGGTTCATGAATCTGTAATGGTGATGCATCATCAAAGTCTAAAAATATGTCACGCCCAGACTGTGCATAACCTACTGTAGGATGGGCTTGAAAATAAGGAGGGAAATCGAATCCCCATGAAGCCGGAGAAGTAGCTGGCGTATGCGGCTCTTTGATTATCATCACATTGAAAAGTAGAACCCCCATGAGATGGGCCAGCAAACTGGGCGAACCGTGTATAGAAATTTGTCTGGCCAAACATTGGAGTGAAATCTGATTTATGATATTCCAAGGTGTGTGGGACAAAATTACCACCTGGATGAGCTCGAGTGATCCCCCGGGTCGGCTAAACAGTCTCAGGTGGGTCATTATCGTGTGGCCCAACTGGTTCTGCTGTAGTTGCTGGCTGGGGTGGTGGCATCATTATTATCCGCATCTCCTCATGCTAGGCATATAACGTTGTCTTAAGTATCTTTTGTACTTCTCTCATGGTCTGACAAGATGGATTGATGATGTCCAAAATATATAAGTTCACCTTTTTACTTATAAATGGGTGGATATGATCTAGAGCAGTTTGCACGTAGTTTGTGATACTTGAATGGATAACTTTCAACTTTCGGAAATCTCTGACTTCCCAACTAATTGCACCAAACTTAAATTATTATATGAAAGAAGATGATGGAGATACATGGAAAAAAAAAATTAAGGACTTAAGGAAGATGACTATTTTGATTCTTGATGTGGACGTGAACTGAATCATAGAGTTTGTGGACAAATCAAGACTAGGTATTGTTAATAAATTTAATGAACAGAAATGATAATCAGAGGCAATCCATTTTCCGTCTCCCATTGAATATGACCCGCGCAAAACCTGATTGCCCCGGAAGTAATGTAACAACACAAAACAGATAGGACCAAAGATGCCCAAAACAGAATTGTATTTACCGTAGTTCCGTCACCGTTTCTTGCTACGGTTGAGGTAAAATATTATGGGACAAAATTCAAAATTTCACCCTTTTTTTTTCCTCAAGAAAATTACAATTCTTTCTGCATTTTTCCCACCCAAACATTAAAAGGGGGTAACTCTACCATCACTAGATTTATGGTGAATATGAAAAGAGATGAAGTCGGAAATAGATTAGGTGTAGACTCAAAGGTAGATTGGTGTGACCATGTTAACTCATGTTAGGCACTTCTGCTGGTCATAATCCAGCATGTTTCTTTCATGTAACATCAAATACCAAATTAAAGGAACGTAACCCAAAAAGATTTATCAGGCCGCTGTTGTCTAAAAAATTCAATGTATGCAAAAATATATTGGAAATGTATGCGTAAAGTGTTGTTCCAGGCTAGGCTATACACCTAGAGGGGGTGAATAGGTGTATCAATCGAATTTTGATGAATAATGCAGAATTGATAAAATAATCGAAATTAACATAACACAAGTGATATTCCTGGATCTTCTCATATCTTACATAATCGAGCCAAGTGCTCTTCTAGCGATCATACTTTGGTCGTTCAGCCTTATTAGGTTCTCACGTCACTTGAACTACTATGATTCTCCTCTAGGAATCAAAGACTTAAGTCATCTACTCAAGTCTAGCAGTCTCAAGCTGCTCATCTCTTCATTCATCATTAACAATCAACTATCTAGTGGTTCCCAAACAACTCTCAACTAGTTGTCCATTATCTAAGGATTCCAGATCCTCATTAGGCAATGACTATTCAACAGGCCAGCCTCAACAAGGCGATTGCTCAGTTAACATCCAATTTCTAGGCAAGCCTCAACTAAGCCAACATCAAATAATCACTTAAGGCATCACTTCAGTAAGTCAATTACTCATGCTTTAAATCTAGAGGCATCTGTCACTCTAGCATAATCACAACAGGCTATCTCAATCTCAATAGGCATCAGTTCAACGGGCATAAACTCTCCACACGCTGTCTAATCTCTCAGTTAGACCTCGGCCATAAAAATCACATGATGCCAATTACAAAACATGTCAATCAGGCCAATTACAACATCCCTTTTCTTTTTCAAACGGCATCCTCTACCAAGCACAAAGTTCTCAATCATGCCAATCATATGCATCATTACATACGCCATGCCACTTCGAACATTCACTTGAGAATCAACCCCGTGACATACATCTCTTAACCATAATCAGACTCAACCCGATACCTAAACTTCCCTTTTCAATTTATGGCTTGAGTTATTCCTGCCTCCTCGCTATCTTAGAAGCCTACCAGGAGCCGCTCCTTGTCCGGACCTCTCTGTCCCGACGATCACTCCACGCCCTCATCAGACCTGGTCGTTGCAGGTTGTCCCAAGTCATACATCTACAAAGGAAGCCCCGCTCCATACGTCCCATAACATGTTTCATTACGATTTATAGATATCCCATCAACTCGTCCCATACCAAGCGACAGTTTATTAAGTTTGATAGTGATAAGTTCATACATACACTCACATCAATTTTCATTTCATAGCCACAAACACATGCACAACATGTTTGTTCTCTCTACCTGTCATACCACAATCATTTTCAAATCGATTCTTATCCATCGAAGATTTCTAATTCCACCAATGACCGTTACATCTCAAGGATAGATTACCTATATTCAATCATATATCTCATCTCATATCATCCAAAGTTGTCAATATCAATCGACAACTAAAACCATCAAGATATAACACAATGCAAGTCTGAATCTACGAATACTAGTCGCCTCTTTATAACTTATTTTCCTCAAGTTGGGTCATTGACAAACCACAATCACAATCATGTAATCCAATTGACCCATCATTCATAATTAATTTTCTACTAACCTCAAGCACAATTACTACCTCAAAATCCATGCTTATGTCTCTTTAATTTCAGCTTTCTTCCACTTGAACCTCAATCACAACATCACTCAAGATCATTCATAAAAATCGATTCAAGAACCATCGGAATACAACACAAGTTCAATCCTATAATCCTCAAGATTTAATAATCAATACCTAGTCCGAGGGTCTTACTATCTAGTCATCCTCAAGTCATCACTCCTTATCACTCCAAACCTCAATCAAATTGGATCAAGCTGACCTTGCTCTAATACGACTTAAACGGGGATGTCACGCCCCAAACCCGTCGAGCTAGCGAACATCACCCAAGTCCGTTCCACAAGTTGAATCTCCCAAGATCCTTCGAATGATCATCTTCCAAAAACTCCAATTCATTGCAGGCACGCGAAAGAGATAAAAACATCTCCGTACAAATATTATACATGATGACTCAGGACAGAAAGGGTACACTTCTTGTATCTACATAATACACCTTAGGAGTTACGGCGGTCAAATACCCATGGTCCAATTCCAAATCCACAAAACAAATTACAATCCCTAAGGCCACAAAAGGTTCTATAATCGATCGCATAATCTACCACCACCAATACCAATCCTCGGTAAACTTGGTGATCCATCGCCTAGGACCTGGAAAATATTAATCCCCAACGGGGTGAGATATAAATCTCAGCAAGTGAACCCTAAACCTAAACCAGACGGCTAGTCCCCCCAGACTATGCAACAAAGCAATAGGCAGAAGCTCATAAAAAATAATTAGCACATAGCATTCACATGTCAAATGTCTCAATACAATTGATGTGACATTCTGAAATCTGACCCTTTTCGAAGTATGATTGGATGATATTTCTCGTCAGTGCGCTCCAGTTAAATCTCACTCAGAGTTGGCCACTCTTGAGAAGACTAACCGATGGGGAAAGGCTAAGTAGGATTTAAGTATGTGGACCAAAGTACTCGACCATGGGTTGGTACCTTGACATAAGGATTGCCGAGGGAATATTTTGAGCCATTATAGGTTGGTCTGAGATTGATCATAGAACGATTTGCTAGTGTTATACAATTGGATCACGGGTGATTCCGTTTGACCATCGTATAATTTGTAAATTAACCTAAACCAATTCTTGACGATCGCGTCCTTTGGAACTAGCGATTGACCCTCGCAATTACATGACAACCAAGGTCGCCATGATTCGAATAACTCTTAAATGTGACATTAGTCACGGGTCGATACGCGTAACTCCTAAGAGCCGCTCGTTAGTTTGAGATACACTGAAATCACCATTGACGGATTTTAGTCATGAATTGGACTTCGGGATCGAGCGTCGGATATTTGAGAATTCCAACGGTAATAAATTGGACGTCGCCCCATTGGGGACCATTAAGTTTAGAATTCGCTCGTTATCGATTAGAAAAGTGAAATTCGGACCGACACTTGAAGATTACCCTTTTTATTCTTAGGTTAATGCCTTTTCCCTTAGATTTAAGCAAGGGCATTATAATGTTTTGGTGTAGACTCTCCTTGGCCGAAAATTGAAGGGTAGCTTGATCATTTGACCCTTGATTTATGAGATGACATGATGAGACAAGATTAGACTTGATGGACATGACTCCTTCCCCATGAACCACTCCCCACCAACTAGTCATTCTAGAGAACTATTCATTGTTATAAACCCCTTCAACTACCCCATTCATCTTTCCCTCCCTTTTCCTTATTTTTCAATGGTTGAAGAACACTCTTCACTCTCCCTTTTATTCTCTATTCGGCCGACCACCCTCATTTCCCCCTCACTCTAATTTTCTCTATCGTTCTCTCTTCCTCCCTCTCGCTCTCTCGTTCGCTCTCTCGGTGGACCACCGGTGCCGACCACCACCTCAAGCCGCCTCTAGCTGACCTCCTCTTCATCGTGTGCTAAAGGATAGCCACATTTGAAGCCTAGAACCACACAAACACCCCCCGACTAGAACCGAACCGTGTGAGAACCAAGGGCTGTTCTTGGGGAGTTCTTGTTCAATCTTAAGATAAGTGGCTCTAGAAACTTTAAGGATCATGTTAAGAGGTTAGAGGCTTGTACTAGGAGTGGTATTGATGTTTGTTCTTGGCCATTTTGTGGTTGAACTCCTAGGAGCCGAACCTGTTCGCCGGGGACCGGAATTGCGCCGCGCCATCCTCAGCAACCTTAAACGGTTTTCCTTAGCTTTTGGACTTGGTAAGTTAGTTCTAACCCTTTGTTAGGACCTTAGATTATTGAAGGACCGAGTGAGGGATGGTTTTTAGAGTAATTTGTGAGTTATTCTAAGTGAAACTCTTTGATACCCGAATCTACAATTTTAGAGATTTAATGTGGAAATAGTTTATAGTACTTGAAATGGTGAGATCATGGTTGAGCTAGGTTAAGGGATGTGCTCTTGAGTGAGCCGAATGCCTCCTTGTGCCATAGGGAATGCTAGAACTTGTTTGAGCTTGATTGAGTTAATGTGACCTCTTGATTGAATCCTTGTGCATTCGGCCATGGTAGGGAGTGGCGGTACCTTGCATGAAAATGTTCTAATAATCCTTAATAAAATGTTGGCCGCGAGCTAGATGTGGGATTAAATGAATGGGATGACACAACACCTAGTGCAATTCGGCCATGAGTGCCAATTAGTGCATTTGATGCTTAAATTGATAAATCAATCCTAATGCTTGAGAAATGGCCGAATCGTGATGATGGTGAATGATGATTTCCCCTAATCGAATTATATTCGATCATGAAGTACGAAAATGGTGCCACCTTGTGTAAACTTTATAATGTGGTTCCGTGGCATGAGATTGGGAATTTGATGGTCAATTGGTGCCTTGAATTGATGAAGTGTTCAATTGCTTGTGTATAGCCATAATTAATGAATTATGAGCTTATGTGAATATGGTATCCTAAGGCGCCTATATGACGCGGGCTTGACTGAGGAGAAATACCTGATGCGCCTATATGACGCGGGTTAAGTGATGAGAAGTGCCTAATGCGCCTATATGACGCGGGCTTGACTGAGGAGAAATACCTGATGCGCCTATATGACGCGGGCTTGACTGAGGAGAAATACCTGATGCGCCTATATGACGCGGGTTAAGTAATGAGAAGTGCCTGATGCGCCTATATGATGCGGGCTTGACTGAGGAGAAATACCCGATGCACCTATATGACGCGGGTTAAGTGATGAGAATGCCTGATGCACCTAGGATGACGCGGGTTTATTGATTGGGGTAGCCTGAGGCGTTGTGACGCGAGCCATGATATTGAACAATAAGTTACTAATTGACTAATAACCTTAAATGGATATGTGGATTTGTGAATTGCCTTAGTACGAAGCTTAGACCTGGTTATGAAGTGATGATTAGAGTAGAATTGAATTTGAGGCACCTAACTGTCATGCATGTTTCCTTGTTCTTGTTGTCATGCCATTTAGAGTCATTGCCATGTTGTTTGTTCTGGAAATAGAATTGCATGTTTTAGGGAGTGCCTAGATGTACTAAGTGCCATGCTTAGGGTTAGGATTAGATTATTGAGATTTATCTCATCCCGTCGTGTGACCCATTTTTCAGACCCCAATCCTTGACCCCAGTCACTATGTCACACCATTTCGGAGTTTCGAAGGAATTTGAGACCTGGGATTCAAAGTTTACCACTAGCGAGGGTAAGGTGTATATTAAGACGACGAGTGTGATTTGGACCGACGAAGGCGGCCAATACTTATTCCCCTATACTTTCGAGGCTTGAACGTTTCAAGATGGAGACACCCTGGTCGGGCCATTAGACGAGAGTGATGTACCTGTCGACACACTTTGGGTTGCTGACCACCCACCTGACATTCCCGACGATACACTAGGAGATCTTGATGCTGGACTTGAAGATGAAGAACCTGAACCAAGGTCGATGGATGTCGACAAACCAGATGCGTAGAGTTAGTCGTACCATTTCCTTTTGAACGTTCCCCTGAGATAGGTAGTTTGGGATTTAGGAACGACCCAGTTATGTTTTGTGTACGAAGTTAAGTGTTGTAAACTGATTGTGTTATAATGGTGTTGTATGCATTCTAAGTCATCTTGTCGAAGTTTTATGTATGGAGTTTATTTATCGCTTCCACATGTACCTTTCATTCCGCGAGTGTATTGTTAGATGATTCGATCTTTGGGACTTATCACGAAGTAAGAGCGGGAAGGGATGTTCGCGCGCCATCAAGGACGCGGGGCGTGACAATTGACATTAGTAAGGATCATAGTCAAGTACAACACACACTATGAAATCAAACTTCATGCACTAGCACAGAATGAACTCACAATTTTAGAATTATCACAATGGTATCACATCTCTCATCGCCAAGGGCTCCGGGGCCAATTCAATCACAAGAGCTCTTTGGCCATTTGATATAACATGGGCTCTCTGGCCATTTTATTTGCATCAGGGCACTCTGGCCATGCAAAGCATCAGGGCACTTTGGCCAATTACGATGCAAATATCACACAACCATACCTATCCTCATCACAACCGAAATCATACTATGCCATTTAACTCATAGAATTCGTCAATCAAGTAATTCATCAACTCAATCCATCCAATAGTGTCCTAGCTTTCAAGTAAAGGTTTAAGTGACACTTACTTCTTTAATTGAGCTAGCACTTCCACTCAAAATCCCCCACCAAGCTCATTCTTCAATCAGCTAGAATAGGGCAAGTGCACGGCCTTAAGAAATTCCACAAATCGTCCATTAAAATTCTTTCAACTTCACTATACACACAAAATCTTATCCTCAAGTCGTCACAGTGCTAATTTAATGCTCCTAAGCATGCCAAGTGTCGTTCTATCAAGGCAAGTCATCATAAATTTCATTCCACCAAAATTGTCCTTTCTAGGCTCGACGACCAGGTTCATTCACAGGTAAACTGACATTGCTCCATCAAAGTTTTAAGAAATCAAATCTCAGAATCTTAAACTTCAATGTCTTACAGACGCATGGGTGAAAATGGATTTCAATCCGGATACCGGATGACTTAAAACGACTCAATTCAAAATTGTCACGTGTTAAGGACAGATTGGTCGGCACCTCATGCATCCAACGTGTTCTTCCCCAAACAGCCCTTAAAACTCTTTAAATCTCTATTCCACTAAGTGTACACCCTACCAACATATCAATTAACGTCCCAAGGTGCCTTAACAGTGAATTTATAGCAAGGCAACACTTTCCTTAGCCTTCAAGAGTTTCGGTTTACTCAATTACAACACAGAGCAGAATCAGTTCTGCACTCAATCATCTAACCAGCCCATAAATCAATTATAAGCTCCATTTTACCATGAAACAAACTTGCTAACACCTTAATCCACATGTTTAGGAAGCTTACCGAAGATTTCGAGGCAAAATAACATCTTAACGACTCACAATCGGCTCGGTTCCTGTCGGTGTGTAAGCGGTCAGAATCCGCCTTATAAAAACCACATCAAATCAGCCATGGAAACCCAACAAAACTCAACTAAAATTGCAACCACAGTTCAGCCAACTTGAGTACAACATGTTATGAAAATCTCACCGAAAGGTTGGAGTCATTTGAAGTCTTGAAGCCCACAAAATAGATCTTTCTCCCAAATCGGTCAGATTCTGCCTCTATCCTGACCTTTTCCCATTCAAACAGACCTAAGGGACAAATGACTGGGCCAATTTGAGCTCACGACATGTCCCTAGAAAGATAAGATGATAAGCTTTCTATTGGCATTGGAATTACCTCAATCGGATGTCGAACGAAGAAGTTATGGCCAGAACAGTGGGGGCGTTGGTGCAGGGCAACGACTAGTTGACGAGCTCTCTCGGCCATGGAAGGAGAAAATGAAGAAGAAGGAGATGATGGAGGAGTGGGCTGCCGAAAATGGAAGAGAGAAAGAGAAAGAAAAATCTTCTTCAATCCCTCAAAGTCAAGGTTGAATGGTAGGTGGCATAGTAACTTAATTAATGCCAATTAGTCTTGTGATGACACTTGTCCATTGTCAAATAATATCTTAGATCTTAGCTCCAATTACTCTTATGCCCTCCTCATTTTCAGCCACCAAGGGGATTGGTAAAAGACCAAAATGCCCTTAGTTCATTCTTATCGCAAGGCTAAATCTCGAGGGCAAAATAGTAATTTCGCATTCTCCGTCTGAAATTTCACTTTTTGAGTCTAAATTACCTTCGATGAGGCGACGTCCAATTCCTACCAAACATTGAAATTCTTCATTATTCAATATCCGATTTCAAGACCCCATTCCATGTCTTAAGCCTCGAGGGGTCGGAATTCGGAATGTCACAATATTTGCATGTAGTTTTCTCATAATATTAGTCCAATCATTGATTTTGTATTTAGTAATGAAAAAGTATACGAACCCTTTAGTTTCTTATTAATGAATTGTTCTAGTTATTGAAGCCATAACTAAAAGGAGATTTCAACTGTTTGACCCTGAAAGTGTCCAAACTTTTTGCTGAACTTTGACAATGAGAAGAGTGTAACTTGCCCTTAAGGAAATTGTTCGGTATCTTTCTAGTTATTTTACCGATTGAACTTCTCCTTTAAAGATCTTTTTACCTGACCTGTAAGGGCTTTATAAATTTTTGGTGGGAATTGCTAACTTGTTGGCTTTTGAAAGGGAACATTCTTTACTCATGTCTCCTGCAGAAAATATAGAGTATGAAAGGTGCCACTGCAAACTTCTTAGACACTCCATATCGTATACTTGAAAGTGTTATGTACTTTTGGCATAGCTACATTTTTCTCGACTTGTTAATTTTGCCATTTTATTTTTCACAACTTAGGGTATATTTTTTTGTCCAAAAAAAAAACTTAAGGTCTATTTGGCAACGATTTTGATTCTTTGATTATGTTTTCCGAATTAAAAAAGGATAAAAATTTCTTACCCAAAAAAAAATGATAGAAAAACATGTTTTTTTGTCAGAATAAAAAAAACTTGTTTAGTAATGTAAATGATTCTAATTCTGATTTTGTTCCCGAAAACAGTTTTGGAGCAAAAACAACAAAAAAATTGATTCTGAAAAAAAAGAATCACTTTTGAGAATCACAAAAAAGAATAATGTTCTTTTAAAAAGATTAAATCCACGCAAACTTCCACGTGAACTTATGAACTATAAAAAGATTAAAATTAGATCTGAAGATTTACTAGTTTTTTTAAATAATTATAAAAAAGGTTAAAAAATTTTAAAGGGGGGAAATAAAAAATATGAAAAATTCAACAAATTTAAAAAGTGAAAAATTTTAAAAAATAAAAATGGGGTTAATTTAAGTGTAAAAAAATGTAAAAATAATTAAAAATGAAATTAAAAAATAATTCTTGCCACATGGTTGTTTTCGGAAATAGAAATTTTGTATAGTTACTAAACGCGTTTTTATTTGAGAAGAGACATTTTGTATAGTTACCAAATGCGCTCTGATCCTCTAATCATCTAGGAATAAAATCAGAAAATGTAATTTTAATCAGAATCACTATTTGGATCAAAATCGTTGCGAAACAGGCCCTTAGTAACTTTTCTACTTGAAGTAGATGTGTCCACGAGCCTAGAACCGCCTGTTCCTAAACAGGAACCGGCGGTCCCGGTTTTGGGGCGGTTCCTATTCCGGGCTGGTTCCGGTTCCATTTTTTTAATTTAATTTTTAAAATAATAAATAATGAAATAAAAATAAAAAATTATCAATTATAAATTATAATCAAATTGTACATTGTAATAAAATTTGGGGGGAAAAAGATGATAAATGAGTTTGAACTTAATGAATTATCAACAGCTCTTTCCCCAATTATATATATATATATAATTATATATATTAATATATATATATATATATATAATTATATATATTAATATATATATATATATGTAAATATATTATATATTTTTAAAATTTATGGTTTGGAACCGGCCCGGAATAGGAGGTCTGGTTCTGGTTCCGAACCGCGGGCCCCGTCAACGGGCCGATTCCAGGCCCACGGTTCATTTTGGCCTTGTCTAACTTCAAGTCTTCAACCGTACGTTTCTTCTTAGCAATCCTTGTTTGTTAGGCTTCATTGCCTCTTCCATGTCCAACCATCCTGTTGAAATGAATACCCTAATTAAAGCTTGGACTTTTTTTGTTCTGAGGCCAATTTGATGCAGGAAAAACACTAACAGAGGCTGTGACACCAAATCGATGTAGTCAGATGAGCAAAAAGGTAGTAAAAAGAACAAAAATATGGCTAAAATAGAGTTGAATTGAAGATGGAACAGAGAAAGGGTATTCTAAGGTCTATAACAAGAGGAGAAATCCAGTGACAAAGGAGATTTAAAACCCGTTTATTCAAGGGTTACATACATAAGTACGATCTCAACCCTTAACCTAAAATAACACCTAATCTCAATCATCCAACCTAATTAAAAAGTCACATGACTATCTCGTGATTAGTTACTAACCTAGTAGATAGGAAAAGACTAAATATAGAAGAAAAACTATTAAAATAGGATTACACTTATGTATCTCCCCATTGAAGCACGTAGATTCGTATATGATCTTTTTTATCTTACGACTTTTCATGTAAAGAACCATTTTCACTAGCAATTACTTAACAAAGCCAGAAAACATGTGTTTTTCATTTAGTCTATCTTATTGTATGCTTTAATTACAGCTAGCAACTTGGAGCAACCATATTGCTAAGGTCTGTTTTCTGTTGTTTAACCTTTACGAGTGGGACACATCTTTTTGGATAGCAATTTTCATCCTAGTTGTGCAATCCATCCAGACACTTGCTGAAACACGGTGACTATCCTTTTTGCTCAAGGAGTTTTCAGTTCATATATGTTTGAGATTGGTGGTTGAGTGTGTACGTATTTGCTGAAGAAAGAAGATTCCCGAATAAAACGGTGACGATGTTCAAATTTGGAATGTTCTTGTCCTTTTGCTTTGTCATGCACCTGCTATTAATCGGAAAGTTTTCTCAATCTGTTTCCAGTATAAAAGATTATGCAAACTGCGAAATTATTTTTTGTTTGCTTTGTTTTTTCCCCCAAAAAATTAATGATCGTTATCAACAATTGGTGGGAAAGTTGAAATGATTTGTGATGAAATGATGTAGATGTCTAATTTCCTTTGCTAGTTGGCCATAGTGTTGATGCAGTATAAACCTTTCGTCAGTTACTTTTTTTGAAATTTATAAGTGGTCACTTAAGAATGTACTATTATACATTTGTGCATCTGTAATTAGCTCTTGATAGCAAGATCCATACAAAGGTTGCTAACTTTTGAATGCGTTATTTGAGAAAATTAAGCTGTTGAGGGGAAAAATTATCTAGGGATTTAACCCTGAAGGGCAATGGACTATTCTGAATAAAAAGTTTTCACTCATTTTACCCTTAGATATATTGAGTAGATTATGTAATATAGATTGATAGGAGGAATTATACTGTAATATAGATGGCGAAAGCATCACATTCCACATGTCAGCAGCTCAACTTTTTGAACATGACTGGTATTTCTAGATCTGGGAATACGAAAATGACAGGAACAAGGTAAGCAAAAATTAGTACAAATGAACAATAGGTGGAACATTTACTACCCCACAAATTAGGGGAAATAAGATGTAGCAACCATGGTTATTAAAAATCGACATCCTGCTTAGGACTGTTAGGCTGCGTTTGGTAGTGAGGATAAAATTTAGGATAGGACAAAATTTATCATATCTTATGTTTGGTGCTTGCTTAGGAAAGGATAAAGTGAGATATAATGAGGATATGGCATGGATAAAATTATCCCATGAGGGAGGTGGGATAAAGGCGCATAGGATTTCTAATAATCCTAATGCATAAGTTATTTTTTCTGAATGACAATTTTCTCAAACTAATAAAATTAAAATAGCATTAGAATATAAATAATATTTGATTTCCACTATAAAAAAATAAAAATAAAGAAAAAAATAAAAAATAATTTCATAATTATTTATTTCGATTTTTATTTTTGTATTCGAATTTATTTCTATCTTATAATAAAAATTCTGCATATATATAAAACTTATATATTAATTACGTATTTTAGACATTTTAGTAATTTAGGATTATTAGTATAGTTTATTGTTTAGTAAAATTTTATTTGATTTCTACCATAAAAAATCCAAAATAACGAAAAAAATAAAAATAGTTTCATTATTATTTATTCCTATTTTTATTTTGTATTCAAATTTATTTCTATCGAATAATAAAAATTCTGCATATATATAAAAATTTTATATTAACTAGAATATACATAATATTTGATTTCTACTATAAAAAAAATTCAAAATAGCGAAAAAAAATAAAAATAATTTCATTATTATTTATTCCCATTTTTTTATTTTTGTATTCGAATTTATTTCTATCTTATAATATAAATGCTGCATATATATAAAAATTAGATATTAATTACATATTTTGGGCATTTTAATAATTTAGGAATATTAGTATAGTTTACTGTTTAGTAAAGTGCTATTAGAGACTAATGGAAGGGAAAAATAATTAAAAAAGAAAAAAATATTAAGAAAAATTAGCAATAAAAATGAAGTAGGCAAGGGTGTTACGAGGGATTCTTATTATTTTTGTTTGTGCAACATTTAGGTTCGTTTACACTAATATGTCATTCATAACAAACAATAGACAAAATATGTAAAAATATTCGGCTTTATTACTACTAGTTGTCAAACAATGGACATGATATAGCAAAATCTCTGGATTATATATCATATCCTATCTAGTCCATTGGTGTCTAGAAATCTTGATAACCAAACGTAGGGTTAACTGAATGATCAGATCTTAAAAGGAAGAAGGACAGTAGAAGTGCCAATATTTATGTACGGCGCTCACTTTAGTGCCAATATTTTTTTTTGGATCGCTTCAGTGCCAACTTTTGTCAAAAATGATCATTTAAGTGCCAAATCCGACGTGGCTTGCCGGAAATCATGACACATGTCCCAATGTGATCTAACGTGGCTTGTCGAAAATATGACACGTGTACTGTTGGCACTGAAATGATCGTTTTTGACAAAAATTGGCACTGAAGTGATTCAAAAAAAATATTGGCATTAAAGTGAGCGCCGTACACAAATATTGACACTTCTAGTGTTCTTCTGCCGATCTTAAAATAGACCTCCTACTTAAGATACTTATACTCACATTTTTCTGTCACGCTTTGCGCAACCCAAAACCCATCCTTCTAGGAGGTCTACCAGCAAAGGAAAGTACACTTGTTTCTCCAGTTGCCTGTGCTAGACATGAAAAAATCTCTATTAGCGTAGCCCAAAGTATTTTCCGAGATATTCCCATTTTTTCCCTCCTTGTATTATAATTAGAGAGGAAAGCTTTTTTTTTTTTTTTTTGCTTTTTTGCCCCGAAAGCGCACAAACACATTAGGGTACTTACCATAGCACCACTGTTCTCCTAACTCACTTCCCCACATAAAAAGGGATCATTCGCAAAATTTAAGTGAAAGAGAAAAACCCACCTAAAATCTTAAATTGACACATTTGCCAAAAAAAAAAAAATTGATACATAAAACCCTAAATTTGTAACCGTGTGCCACATTTATGCCAACTTTTTCTTCCGATACCAAAAACCCAAACTTGTAACACATTTACCCTGAATTATTTTTGTGACACAAAAATACCCCAATTTAAAGATTTACGTGACACGTTTCCTCGAATTTAAGGTAAATGCATTACACGGATACAAATTTAGGATTTTTAGTGTTACAAGAAATAATTAGGGTAAATATGTTACACTAGCAGAAAATTGGGATAAATGTATTGATCAATGGGGCGTTGGTTGAGTTGGTAAGATCCTTGGGCCTTAGATAATTAAACTGATGAGGTCTCAGATTCAAATCTCCCTAGCCACTTCTTGGAGCAACCGGTGGTATTGATCTTGTACCCCACCACCACAAGAATTTAGTCCATTGCACGTGGGGAAACCTCGGTTATAAAATATATATATATATATATATATATATATCGTGTTGATACAAGTTCAGAATTTTTTGTGTCACAAGAAAAAGGTTTGGGTTATTAGGATTTCTGGTCACTCTTTTCCAAGAAATTATGGCAGAAAAAATGTATCGCGTTGATACAAGTTCGGGATTTTTTTGTGTCACAAGAAAAAAGTTTGGGTTATTAAAACAACCAATAAAACATAAACTAACAATATGCCTATTAAATTGTGCATATCATGTATAAATCTCTCCACCTTCTCATCAATATTCTCGAGTTTGTCTTTCATATACTGAAATAAATACTCAATATTTCTCATGTTGTCTTTAAGTATTGTAGGTGGATCCTTCGTGATAGGATGATGTACATCTCTTATAGGCAAACACCAAGAAAAGAAGTCACATGTTCTATTCACACAATGATAGTAGAGCTTACCTGTATTTTTTGTTGATTCCGATATTTTCATGGTAGCACGCTTACCACACTTACACCTTTTCTTTTGAAAAGTGAATCCACTCCAAGCAGTCTCATTCACACTAGATGAAACATCATACTTGCAAGACAACGCATTATTTTTCTTTTGAAGAATCAGTTTGACTATATGATAATACAAGTACAACTAAGGCAAATGTGATAACATGGAGTAAGAAAAGAGAATCATGCGCCGAAAAATAGCTAAGGACAGAGATAATAAAAGAATCATACACATCATAGCAGAAATTGAAGAACTAAAATGAACACACCCCTCCCCCCCCCCAAAAAAACAAATCCTGAACTATCATTAACTACCTTTTGACGTAGTAATAGCAAAAATTAGAGAAAGTCGTGGGGATGAACGCGGGGCGATGATTTGAACTCAATCCCGAACTATCATTGATCAAGAACTTCCTCATTAAATGTTTAAGCGGAAATATACTTTTCTACATAAAAATTGTATGTAGACAATCTACTTTTTTTCTTTTCTACGTAAACATTTGTATGCAAACAATCTACTTAGGTACGAAGTTTTCAAGAATGACTATTGGTTTGTCGAGAGACCATAGGAAACCCCAACATTTGTATGCAAACAATCTACTTTTCTACGTAAAGACTAAGCAACTACACAAGCACATTTTGAGCAGGCCAACATCTTGCTGCGAGAGGTGTCAATAACCACCTCATTTGGAGCTTTTCATCCCCATCTCCTCCCAAAATGTCCATCATACACATCCTTAAAAAGCCCTCTCAAGGACAAGGGCATGTGCTAGTTTTATGCAGCTCGAAAGAAAAATGATTAGGCATAACATCAACAACGACAGAGCATGAACCAAGATAATTATAGGGAAGATGGCAAAATCATAACTCAAACTTACACCAAGAGACAGGAAGAATAAGACGAATGAGCCAAAAAAATCATCTTTTTATGTTGAAAGATTCCACCTTTTTTTTTCTAGCCAAAGAAAATGATCGGGCATAACAAAAACAAAGTATGAAACCAAGATAGTTACAGGGAAGAGGGCAAAAATTATAACTTAGACTTAGTTACACCGGAGACAAGAAGAATAACACGAACGAGCCAAAAAAATCATCTTTTTCTAATGAAAGATTTCACCTTCTCCATGCTACACGAAGGAGCACAAACTTATTTCCACAAATAGGACAATGCAGCACGCATATCAAGCAGGAGGCAAACCTTTTCTCCGATGGGATTTTAGAGAGAGAGAGAGAGAGAGAGAGAGAGAGAGAGAGAGAGAGCAGAGCTGGATTCCAAAATATTTTCAAGTTGGCGCTGAGCAGTCATTGCAGTCGTCCGAAAGAGAAGAGGCAGAGAGAGAAAAAAGGGGAGAGTTAACGGGAGTAACGGAGACCGAAGATTTTGTGCGTTTCAAAATTTTGCTTCGTGTGGAGTTCGCTTTGCCACGTGGCGTACTTTGAATGGCCTGACTCAAAGATGCCCTGGCGCTCAAGGAACACCCAATATTTTCTCATCTTGTTTGTGCTTTTTTAGAATGGTCAACAGTCCCAATAGATGTCAAACTATTATACAAATATATATATATATATATATATATATATATATATAATGTATATGTGTGTGTGTCAAAATTAATATTTGAGAAAAAAGAAGTGCCGATCATGACATACAGGACAGTCTATTGTCCAAGTTAAAATTGAGAGGATCTAAGTGTTGAAGGTGAATAAATTGACAGAATTGCCATGTTTCGATGGAATGCTGCAGATTAAGTTAACGTCATAAACGGGATGGACAGTAAAGAAGGTACGAGAAAATGGATACTAAGTACTAAGTGGAAAAGTCGGATGGGTGTTGCCATTTTTGACTAATTAGATTTTTTGACTAATTAGATGGAGTGTCAAGCAAGTTCAGCAAACCTTCATGGACGGCTTAAGCAGAACTAGGGATGTGCAAACTGGATCGGACTGGCCCCAATCAGAAGGGGACCGAATCGGATCGACCGGGTTGGTTCGGTCCCCGATTCCATGTGCTAGGACCAGACCGGCCCAGCCTGAATCGGACTGCCTATAATATATAGTTATTTATATATATAAATCTATACAATTAGAAAAAAGAAATATAAATATTTGAAAACAATACAGAACAATGATTTAAAAAAAAAGTTACCCGCCTTTTCATTCAACCGAAGTTATAAATTGTAAATTAACATGCAATCAAAGCATATTTTATTCTAAGGGCTAGATCTTTATAAGCAGCTGGTTGCTGTTAGTGGTTCTATTAGGCCGTGACTAGGACCAGACCGTATTGTTGGTCCCGATCACGAGTCTCGAAAATATAGGGGCCAGGACTACTTGTCCAGTCCTCGGTTCCATGGCCCGGACCATGCACACCCCTAAGCAGAACGAGTTAGAAATTGTGTAAACAGTCTAATACATATAGGGATTACATCCATATGCTTCTCCTCACATAATTCTTTCAATTGTGCATTCCTAACGTTATACGTCTGCGAAAAGTAATATTTGACACGCAACACAATCCTTCATCATCCAATATTTGCAAACGGGATGTAATCCTTCATCCAATATTTGCACATCGGATGAAGCACCTAGGTTTTTGTCAAACCCTTTAGAGGGCAGGAAGAGTTATTTATCCAACTATGCTTCTTCCTTCCAAAAACACAACAGCCTAATCCTTTTTTATCAACTTCAAGAGTTCAGATTCTATCAGATGTTCTGCCTTAACTTGCTGACAAGTGAAGCATCTCGCAACGTATTCAACAATATCTCTCTTCATACCATTCCACCAGTACTGTGATCGAAGATTTCGATACATTTTTGTACTTTGAGGGTGAATACTATAATTACTTCGATGGGCGTCTCTCAAAATTTCCTTTCTCAATTTTTTGTCTTCAGGAACACATAGACGTCCTTGAAACTTTAGCACTCATTCTTCGGATATTGCGAAATTCGGTCTCTTGCCTTCTCTTTTCTCATCTCAAAGTTTCAAGATTTCAGGGTCTTGGTTCTGCAACTCTTTAATTTCTTGTACCAATCTAGATTCAATTCTGAGTGTAGCAAGTACACCTGCTAATTTGTCCACTTCAACTTTAAAGTCCGAATTGGAGATTTCACTCAAATTTTCCCATTCCTTACTCATCATGCTGGCCACTTGTAAAACAGTTTTCCGACTCAAGGCATCTGCCACCTTGTTAGCCTTGCCAGGATGATAAAGGATCTCACAATCATAATCCTTGAGCAATTCCATCCACCTCCTTTGTCTCACATTCAATTCCTTTTGTGAGAAAAGGTATTTTAAACTCTTATGATCCGTAAAAATTTGAAACTTTTCTCCGTATAGGCAATGTCTCCACATCTTCAAAGTAAAAATCACAGCAGTTAATTCCAAGTCATGTGTCGGATAGTTTAGCTCATAAGGTCGTGACTGTCTTGAAGCATACGCGACCACTTTTCCATGCTACATTAAAACACAACCTACGCCTTTGTGTGATGCGTCACTATAAACTACAAATCCTCCAGGTCCTGATGGTATAGTCAGCATAGGAGCCGTAGTCAATTTTCTCTTGAGTTCTTGGAAAGCTTGCTCGCATTTCTCCATCCATTGGAATTTAACTCCTTTCCGTGTCAATTGAGTTATTGGACCCGCATTTTTGAAAATCCTTCCACGAATCTTCTATAGTAACCTGCGAGACCAAGAAAACTTCGTATCTCAGTAAATGTAGTAGGTCGTGGCCAATTTATGACGGCTTCAATCTTAGCAGGGTCGACTGAGATTCCTTTCCCTGTGACCATATGTCCAAGGAAAATAACTCTATCCAATCAGAATTCGCGCTTGCTAAACTTAGCATGTAGCTTATGCTCCCTCAATGTCTGTAGTGCCCTCCTTAGATGTTCTGCGTGCTCCTTGGGTCCTTTGGAGTAGACTAAAATATCATCTATGAATACTATTACAAACTGATCCAAATACGACTTGAACACCCTGTTCATTAAATCCATGAATGCCGCAGGTGCATTCGTAAGTCCAAATGGCATTACCACGAATTCATAGTGTCCATATCGCGTTCAGAATGCAGTCTTGGGGATATCCTCTTCTTTGACTCCCAATTGATGATATCTTGATCTCAGATCAATCTTGGAGAAAACTGAAGCTCCTTGTAATTGATCGAACATGTCGTTTATTCTTGGCAAGGGATACCTATTCTTGACAGTCACTTGATTTAACTGTCTATAGTCAATACAAAGGCGGAGGGATCCATCTTTCTTTTTAACAAACAAAACTGGGGCTCCCCATGGTGAAGTACTTGGCCTAATAAAACCCTTATCCAATAATTCTTGTAATTGCGCCTTCAATTCTTTGAGTTCTGTCGATGCCATTCTATAAGGAGCTTTAGAAATAGGTTCAATCTCAGGGGCCAATTCGATAGTAAACTCTACCTCCCTTTTTGACGGTAATCCCGGTAGTTCCTCTGGAAACACATCCAAGAATTCTTGAACTACCGGAATCTCATCTATCTGAGTTTCTTTCTTAGTCAAATCCTTTACACAAGCTAAGAAACGTTGACACCCATTGTCTAATAACTTATGAGCCTCCATTGCAGAAAGAAGAGGTGGGAGTTTACTTGTCCCACTTCCTAGAAATTCAAAACTATCTCCATCGGGAGGACTAAAGTGGATTACTTTTTCAAAGCAATCCACATTGGCTCGTAAATCTTGCAGCCAATCCATGCCAATGATCACATCAAAGTTAGAAAGACTCATGACTGTCAAGTCAATTTCTCGACATTGACCATCTATAACTACATTGCATCCTTTACAAACTAGAGTAGTCATTACTCTATTCTTCAGCGGTGTAGATATACTAAGAGGTGCTTCAAGTGACTCAGGCTTCAAACCACACAATTCAGCAAACCTTGTAGGGATAAAAGAATGCGTTGCTCCAGTATCAAACAACACGTAGGCATCCTTATTACATATCGGAACCATACATGTTATGGTAGTCCTAGAAGCTTATGCTTCCTCTCAAGTCATAGCTTGTATCTTGCCTCGTGCTGGGGGTCTCTGCTGAGCTCCAGCGGGTTTGACACCACTACCCTGGCCTTGTTGATATTGCGGTCCTTTTTGTGGACAATCTTTCACCAAATGTCCAACTCGCCCACATCCATAGCATTCTCTTCCAGTATTGCATAGCACATTGCCATGAGCTCGACCACATCGATTTCAAGTCCTATTGCGATTTTGAGCTTGTCCGGATGCTTGGTTTCTTCTTGCTCCGAGGAAATTCCCATATCCACGCCTCTTATTAAAGATCTCATGAGGCTTACCAAACCATCTAGGCCTTTTATTATCTCTCCCTTGGTTATCTTGAAACACCTGACGACTTGCTCCAGCTTTCTGTTCCATTTCTTTCCTTTCTTTGGCTAATACTTGCTCCACAAGCTAAGCTCTTTCGTACAACTCAGGATAATCCCTAATCCTCAGAGGTGCTAGTTGTTTCTGTATCTCAGTCTTGAGACCATTCTGAAATCTTTTACACCTTCGTTCCTGGGTATCAATCAAATGAAGAGCAAACTTGGAGAGTTCTGAAAATTTCGCTTCATACTGCACCACTGTCTTGTCGCCTTGAACTAGATTCATAAACTCAAGGATCTTTTGATCCTTTGCACAATTTGAAAAATACTATCCATAAAAAGCGTTAACAAATGCTTCCCAGGTTACTGTCATTCCCTGCGGAAACACTACATCTTTATTTACTTCCCACCAATGCTGGGCATTATCCTCCAGCTGGTATTCTGCCAAAATGACCCTATCCACGTGATTGTAGTTTAATACCCTAAAAATTTTCTCCATACTTTTTATCCATTTCTCAACCTCATGGGGTTCTCCCAATCCAGTAAATTGTGGCGGCTTCAAATTCGTGAACCGCTCTACCAACTTTTACAGATGTTCCTTACCTGTCTCATTCTCATTTCCAGCTTGAGCTTGTCGAGGTTGGGCTCCTATTGCCGCCCCTATATTGACTAAGGCTTGCAGAATTTCATCAGTCCGATCACCATTTCCCTCGTTCCTATCACTTGGTCCTGCATCTCCACCTCCTCCAAATGACGATGCCCTAGTCCTCCTCATGGCGAACTACTGATCCTGCACATTGATCCATGAATGTTTAGGATTAATATAGTTAAACCTACTATCAATAGTGTCGAATCCTATGAGTAGTCATTAACCACTTATTACACATAAATCAAAGCAATCACAAGCATAAGGTTCTAACACATGTGTCCTAGCATTCCATTTTCTAGCGCACCGTATCACTCCATGTAAAACTTATGCTCTGATACCAATTCAACAGAGCTGTGGCGTCCCAGGTCGCCACGCTAACGACTAAGGTCTCTATTAATATAATAGCTTAGATAAGCCTAATAACACACGATAGTTTATAGGCTATAACCCACCACTTCAGCATAGACCCATCATAAAACCAATAGCGCATGATCACGGAAGCATGGAAAGGCAGGCAAGAACTAAAACAAGCTTTTATTTATATAACATATTGAAATGACCACGTAAGTAGTTCACATGCATAGTCAGTGACTACGGTCATCGATATATAGGCGATACTGGGATGGTCAGAAGGGAAACTACTACTCCATCAAAAGTCGCCTATACCAAGAAGCCCTCCAAAAAGTGTCAGCCAACGACTCTAGTCCTCACTCCTCCTCTGAGTGATCGGTGAGGAGTAACTCAGTCTCCAAGTCTTAGTCCTCATCCAAAGACTCTGGTGGTGGAACGTACAACTCCATCTCATCGGCAACAGGCTCCAAGGCAGCAGCAGGCTCGGTTGGTGCAGGTGGCGGCTGAGAAATCTCAAGTACAGGGATCTCAGGAAGTTCAGGAGCTATAGGTACTACAGGCTTGGAAGGCACATCAAATGCATCATCAGGAAATGGACCAACTAACCGATCGCCAACGCGGACATAGATAGAATACCAACTATACATGACAACTCCATGAGGAACTCCTTCATCAATCCAAACACTATAGATATGCATCATAAGTCTAAGGTGGGGTACATCCATATGAACATAATCACGATAAATAGACACATAATCAAGCGGAACTCCAAAGCGTCTGGCAACAGGAGGCATGGTACTAATCTGAAAATGTTTCCACAAATGTCGGTTAGTGCGACGGCTAGCAAGAAAACCACTCAATCCCACCATAGGGGTCCTAGATTGACGTGCTTGCAATCTAGGACAACTATGGTGGGATGTTAATAATTCAAATTAAGATCATGAAAAAGCAATGATATCACGAAATGAATATGCCACTGCAGTATGAGATGGCGTGCTTCTTCGCTCATTTACACCATTGCAAAGCGTTCCACCTTGCAATCCCACTCTCTGGGGCTCCGTGACGCAAGGCACGACTCTAACCAGCATGCAGCACAGGGTCCTCAAGTACGTACAAATCCCCGCACACAGCCCAAGGGTGTCGACTCAATTCAGTGCACTGAAGAGCAAATACTCCACATGTCTCATCCATAACATTTCATGTACGTGACAATGAACCTCACGATTCATAATTTCAAGTCTTCACGAAAATATTCCAATTGAAATGCCATCATACCAAATGTTCCAATCTAGGATGAGTTCATGAAGCATTTAAAGCATAGAATTCATTCAAGCATAACAATATGATCGAACTCCAAGGACCAAGGAAACTCTTAATTCTTCTTCTTATGACTAGTCGTTCGACCTTATAAGTAGTGTTAACATAGTCCTCTTGCATCTAGATCAATTGAACATAATATGGTTCAGTTTTAATACCAAAACAGAAATAAAACAACATCGATGACAGAATAGTTCTGTCCTAGTTCGAATCCAGTTTCTATTATATGTTAATCCAAAATTGTGTATCATTTTAACTCGTCATTCAACCCTTACTAGCATTAGCACCTTTCTACAATATCTAGAGCAAAGGAACCTGATCTAACACGGTTAGCACGACGAGAACAGCACATAAAACAGAACTAGTCCGATTCAGTATCGAAACGGCTCCTAACTTCAAAATCATTCAAATTTTCTCCCTCAACTTAACCAACTATTCGAACATCACTTGGTACCACATAGTCCTATGATATTCAGGGCAAAAGAACAAAATGTGGATTGATTTTAGCAAAATAACGACACACGAACAAAATAGATCCTATTTTGAGAACCGAACACCAATTTGGCTCTAACTTGCAGCTCAGCCTCTACTTGCTTCACTTCATCTAACCATTTAACTATCATAGAGTTCTAGTTTGGTTCTTTAATTACTCAGCTAAAGTTCACAAAATGTAGCTCAAAATATCACTTCATTTCCACACATAAATTAGAACCGAACAGCAACAAGATCATCTCAGTCCATAGAACAAGTTTTCTATCCTAAATACTTAGATCGAGCTCCACATCTTAACAACTACACAAAAACCTCTAGTCCATGATAGAATTGAATGAGTTCCTTGCCTTCCTTGAAGCTTGAACTTGCTCGAATGCACTTGACTTCTTCGGCTCCTTAGTGAAGCACACGACCGGCTCTCCTTCTCTTTCCCTATCCTCTCGGTAGAACTAGGGATGAAATGAGCAGAAAACTCTTCTTGTTCATCATCAAGTCTGTTATTTATACTAGAAGGGAGAGAGATTGAGGGGTGGTTTCATAAAACAAGTGGCGACCACCTCCTTGATATTCCTATAATTTCAATCCAAATGTCATCTTGCATACACATACAACATTCTGATCTTGACACTTGTGGATCGTCCCCTAATATAAAGATCTCTCATGCCATATGTTCCAATTTCTCATTGAACCAACGCCACTTGGCGATACCCCCAATGGTCAGTTATCTCATGTGAGATCTTGAGATGACAATGAGCCAATGATTTAATCATTCCTTTTTTGCCATTTCCCTAGGCTTATCCGGCCACTCACTCTTTATGCACATAAGAGGATTTCTGCCACATGTCCTTGCCCTAAATGGCCGGCTATCATTGGCAAGATGTTGAAGACATTTTGGACCAATGGCTACTCACTTGCTCTTTTTCATTCCCCATGGTACTCGGCCAATGATAATTCATGACCAAGAATGACCTTGCCAAATGCTCCTACCCTAAGTGGCTGAACATTTGCTTGTGCTCCAAGGCCATGAAGAAAATTTCCCTAAAGTCAAGTTCATTCCTATTTCCATAGGCCCTTGTTTGATCGACCAATGCCTTAATCCCTTGGTCACCAAGTTTGATCCATTGGTGGCATGTTTCCTCATATTTTCGGTCAAGAATTCATTCCAACATATTATTCCAATTTCCTCATAAATTTCACTTCATAATAAATTGATCGTGGAGCCTTAATATCCGACCAATGTACCACGATTTCTCACATCCAAAATTCTCCAATTGATCCTTCTAAAGTACTCAATCATTCAACTCTAAATTTCTGTCCATAACATTCATCAAAGTACTTGGCCGATCCTTGTATTGTCATGTGAGCCTCATTGAATCAAAAGTTTACAATCCCTTGGTAATTCCCTAGCTCACTTCCACATGTGTCGTGTTGGCATATTTTGACCTCATAGTTAATCCAATATAGTGTGGTCTCTAATTCCTGCTTTTAAAATAAGCTTCAAAACCCATTTCGGGTTTACTCGATCATTAGAAATCTACTAAACGGGGATGCCACAGTCTGCCTACCCATCTATTTTCTCATTTTCACTTAAGTTCTCATGACCCCTTAATACACTTGGGTCTCGCACGATTAACAAAATCATGCCATGTTCTCTTGTCACTTTAACTACTATGATTCCCTCAAGAAATCTAAGACTTAAGTCATCTACTCAAGTCTAGCAGTCTCAGGCTGCTCATCTCATTATCTTTCACTATCAACTGGTTGCTCAGGCTGCGTTTGGTAACGTTTCTGTTGTTGGGAACATATTTGGAATAGAAACATTTTTTTGTGTTTCTGTCCCGGGCTACAATTTTTGGGAACAGAAACACATCTTTGATAAGTTAAAAGAAAAAAAAAATACTTTTCTCGCCAAAAGGAGGGATCGACGGCGGCGGCGGCGACCAGCGGCGGCGGCGACGACCGACTGCAACCGACGGTGACGCTGGAGATGGCGATAGGCGGCGGCGTTGACGACCTGTGGCGGCGGCGACCAGCGACAGTGGCAGCGGTGGCGGGGGCAACCGGAAGCAGCCGCAGCAGCGGCGGTGGCGGCGGTGGCAGGAGACCGTAGGCGAAGGGCGGCAGTGGCGACGGCGACTGGCGGCGGAGGGCGGCGGTGACCGGCGGAGCGTTAGGACCAAAAGTGTTTTAGAAATAAAAAAGCATCTTTTTTTTTGTTTCTTTTTTTTAGGACCAAAAATGTTCTTTTTTTTTTAGTGTTCTTCGGAACACTTTTGGAACATTTTTTTGCCAAATGCGTTTCTGTTCCAAAAGTGTTATGGGAACAGAAACACATTCCAGGGAGTGTTACCAAACGCAGCCTCATTATCCGTGGATTCCAAATCATCCTTAAGTAGCAACCACGTAACAAGCTAGCCTCAACGAGGCAACTTCTCACTTAACAGCCAATTACTAGGCAAGCCTCAACTAGGCCAACATCAAACAACCACTTAAGGCATCACTTCCATGAGTCACACGCTCATACATTAAGCATAAGACATCTGCCACTTTGTCACATATACGATAGGCTATCTCAATCTCAACAGGCATCGGTTCAATGGGTATGAACCCCACATGCCGTCTAATTTGTTAGTTAGACTTTGGTTAAGACAATCACATGATGCCATTTACAAAACATGCCAACTAGGCCAATTATGAACATCAGTTTTCTTTTTCAAACGGCACTCACTACTAAATACAAGGCTCTCAGCCATGCCTATCACAGGCGCCATTACGAATGCCATGCCACTTTCGAACCTTTGCTTTAAGAATCACTCTCATGCCATACGTCTCTTAACCACAATCAGACTCAACCTGATACCTAGGTTTTTCCTTTCAATTTATGACTTGGGTCATTCCTGCCTCCTTGCTATCTTAGAAGCATGTCAGGAGCCATTCCTTGTCCGGACCTCTCTGTCCCTGTGATCACTCCCTGCCCTCATCACATCTGGTCGTTGCAAGTTGTCCCAAGTTATACATCTACGGAGGAAGCCCCGTTCCACACGTCCCATAACATGATTCATTACGATTTATAGGTATCCCATTAACTCGTCCCCTACCAAGCGACAATTTATTAAGTCTGATAATGATAAGCGCATGCATACACCCTCATCAACTTTCATTTTAATGCCACAAACACGTGCACATCATGACTGTCCTCACTACTTGTCATACCACAATCGCCTTCAGTTCAATTCTTATCCATCGAAGGTTTCTAATTCCACTAATGACCGTCACATCACATGGATCAATTGCCTACATCCACCCATGCACCTCAAGTTTAATCGCCATTCAAGTAAAATCCATATGCATTCGATCATAACTGACCTTTAATCCAAATACTCCTTGTATATTTCTCATCTCATATCATCCAAAGTTGTCAACCACCATCGATAACTAAAACCATCAAGGTATAACACAATTCAAGCGTGAATCCTCTAATACCAATCGTCTCTTTATAACTCACATTCCTCAAGTTAGGTCATTGACAAACCACAATCATAATCATATACTTAAATTGATCCTTTAATCATAAGCAATTCTCTACTGACCTCCAACACAATTACCACCTCAAAATCCATGCTTAAGTCTCTTTAGTTTCAGCATGCTTCCACTTAAACCTCAATCACCACATCACTCAAAGTCATCCATTAAAGTCAACACTAGGACCATTAGAGTGTACACAAGTGCATGCCTATAATCCTCAAGATTCAATGACCAACGCTTAATCCTATATGTCTCACTATCTAATTGTCCTCAAGTCATCACTCCGCATCACTCCAAACCTCAATCACATTGGATCAAGTTAACCTTGCTCTGATACCACTTAAACGGGGATGTCACGCCCCGAACCCGTTTGGTCCGCGTGAATCCCACCTAGGCCTTACCATTCATTAGGTGCTACCCATGATTCATCGGCCTTCAATCATCACTATTCATTAAACCTATGGAAGCGAGAATCAACTCTACTTTTAACAACAACAAGATGACTTGGGATAAGAACATGGTACACTCCTCATATGAATAAATGTACATCAGGGGTTACAGTAGTCAAATACCCAGGATTCAATTCCTAATCCACAAAAACAATTACAATCCCTAACTTCATAGAATATGTGACATTCCAAAATCCGACCCTTTTCTGAAGTATGATTTAATGAGATATCTCGCCAGTGCGCTTCAGTTAAATCTCGCTCAGAGTTGGCCACTCTTGAGAAGACTAACCGAAAGGGAAAGGCTAAGTAGGATTTAAGTACGTGGACCAAAGTACTCGACCATGGATCTGTACCTTGACCATAAGGATTGCCGAGGGAATATTTTGAGCCATTAGAGGCCGGTCTAGGATTGGCCACAGAACGATTTGCTAGTGTTATACAATTAGATCACGGGTGATTCCGTTTGACCCTCGTATAATTTGCGAATCAACCTAAACCAATTCTTGACGATCGCGCCATTTGGAACTAGCAATTGATCCTCGCAATCACATGACAACCAAGGTTGCCATGACTCGAATAACTCTTAAACGTGACATTAGTCACGGGTCGATACGCGTAACTCCTAAGAGCCGCTCGTTAGTTTGAGATACACGAGAGCCGCCATTGACGGATTTTAGCCACGGATTGAACTTCGGAATTGGGCGTCGAGTATTCGAGAACTCCAACAGTTATAAATGGGACGTTGCCTCATCAAGAACCATTAAGGTTACGGTTCACCCCGTATCGATTAGAAAAGTGAAATTCGGACCGACGATGTGAAGTTACCCCTTTTACCCCTAAGTTGGTACCCTTCTCTTTGGAAATGGCAAGGGCAAAATAGACAATTCCGCCCTAGTTGCAGCCGAAAATCCAAGGGTAAGAAGGTCATTTGACCCTTGAGATATTTGAATGGTGGAATGACAAGTTGACTAGACAAATTCCCCTTAAACTACTCCCATCAAATTGTCATTCAAGATCACTATTTATGGTCATTCACTCTTCAACCACTCCACGATCATCTTTCCCTCCAAAACTCTCTTCTTCTTATCTCTCTCTCTCTTAGATAATGGAAGCAAGCATTGGAAGAGCCACTTCACTCTTTCTCTCTCTCGGTTTCACTCTCAACCGATGCCATCTTCTTCTTCTTCCTCTTGTGCCGACGCTACCCATCACCACCACCCCTTGAAGCCCCAAGAGCCGCGAACCACGCTTGGCGTCGCCATGAGCCGTGGGAGATCGGGAAGCCACAAACCCTCCTGATCTGATCACGCCATTTTAGGGGCTGACTTAGGCGTTTTTCTTGACTTGTTCAAAGGTAAGAACCACTTAAACCTAGCTTGGTATGTTAGGAAGCTAGTGGTTGAAGTTAAGAGTGGATTTGAGGTAGTTAATGGTTGATTCTTTGGGTGAGGTTGCTAGAAGCAATCAGATGATCTATGAACCTCCGGCGACCAGAATTGATTATAGACTTGCGCCGCTCGTTTGATGGTTTTCCTCGGTTTCATTAAGTGGTAAGTTACTCTTAAACTTAGCCTAGGACTCTAGTTACTAATGGATGGTTTAGAGTTGGATTTGGTAGAGTTTAAAGGCTATTTTTGTGTGAAAAACGTGCAAGATCCGAGAGCCTCTAAATCCCTTTTTTTCAGCGTGCACTAAAAGTAAAATGGCTCGTTCTAAGTCGTCCGAAGTCCGAATTGAGCTCGATTTTCTGCCACGCAACCGTAAGACCCTGAAGAATATGATTCTAAGCTTGGATTGCTCAAGAAGTAAATAGGATGAAGTCAGTTTTACTAAGAATGGTTCTGATCATGGAAACCGAATCTGCCATTTTTGAGGACCGATTGTGCTTGAGGTGTTCTTGGACAAAAATTGTGTTACCTTGGTTAACCTGATGAGTCTAATGCTGGTCATGAGGAATTAGAGAATATTCAGCATAAATTTATGGTTATTTTGTGGACTTAACGGTAGGAATTGTCGTGAGTGATCTTGGGGACCGATTGGTGCAAGCTTGGGTCATGATTGGAATGAATGATTAAATTGGCTAATCATGTTTCTTATGTTTAGCCATAATGAGTTGTTGTAAATTGAGTTGTTAAGTCGAGCGAAATGACTATACCGTTAATTAAGTGGCTAGCCGGGATGAAGACTTACCAATTATGCCTATATGTGTTCGGCCTTGGGTAGCCATTGTGAGATAAATGGCTAGATTGATTGCTTACCTTTGTTATGTTTGGCTGTGTGAAGTATGGAAGGTTCGATTGGTTGAATTGTAAAGTAGAGGCCGAACCATGATTGCCTCTTAATGATTGTGCACCTCAATTTCTTCTTGGCCACTCGATGATAAGCATAATTATTCGAGATCACACATTAACCAATGAGGGTTAAAGCACGACCTGGGAGCCGTGAGAGCGGGAGGTCGACCTGGGAACCGTGAGAGCGGGATGTCAGTGTGATAGACCGACCTGGGAGCCGTGAGAGCGGGAGGTCAGTGTGATAGCACGACCTGAGAGCCGTGAGAGCGGGAGGTCAGTGTGATAGCCCAATGCGTATGACGTGGGCCTTGATATATTGAACTAAGATTTACCATATGATATGCTCTATACGAGTATGAGATTTGTGAAGTGCCTAGAGTACGAAACTTGACCCTACCTTACTGAATCATGACTTGAATTGCGAACGTCTGAAGTGTAATTGCAATGAGTTGTCGTCTTCTTCTTGTTTAGCTTTTCGTCCCATTTGATGGATAGAAATGTATGGTAGGACTCGACCTGAAAGATGGCATCGATGGATAAATTAGCTTGATAGGAATGGATCTGAAGGATGGCCTTGATGATTAGAATTATGAGATAAGAGATGATCTGACAATTGATCTAGAATGTAGGAACTACATGGTTAGGATTCGTCCGGAGGTACTATGGGCCTAGTCTAGGTTTAGGAGTTTACTTGCTGAGATTTATTCTCACCCCGTCGTAGGATAACATTTTCAGGTCCGAATTGGTGAAGCTCCATGGATGCCATCAAAGAAGTCTTTTGAAGCAGTTGAACTTGTAACCTTGTACTCCCTTATGTAGTTGTTGAGGTTAAAACAAGTCTGCCTTCGGTTTATGGATGATTGTTGTAACTTTTGGAATCTACATTATGTTTTATAAAGATGTTGGTTGTATTAAGGAAATCTCTTTTGTTCATCCTGAGTCATCGTGGTGTTCTAGAGTTTGGAGATTGGTTCTCGCTTTCGCATATGCGTGTCACTTCTCGCTAAAGTTCGTGGCCATTGGTTCCTGGGAAGTAATTGCAATAGTCGGCCTTGGAGGATGTTCGTGTGCCTGAAGGACGCGGGACATGACATCCCCATTTAAGTGGTATCAGAGCAAGGTCAGCTCGATCAAGTGTGATTGAGGTTTGGAGTGATAAGGAGTGATGACTTGAGGACAATTAGATAGTGAGACCTATAGGATTAGGCTTTGATTGCTGAACCTCGAGGATTATAGGCTTGAACTTGCGTCATGTTCTGATGGTTATAGTACCGATTTTGATTGATGATCTTAGGTGAATATATGATTGAGGATTAGATATGATTGAGGTTAATAGGGGATTGCTTATGAGCAAAGGGTCATTGGATTTTGTGATCGTCATTGTGAACTTGAGGTACATAGTGAACGTAGGCAATTGATTCGTGAGATGGATTGTCATTTGTGGAATTAGATGTCTTATATGGATAAGAATTAGTTTGGAGAAAACTGCGATATGACGGGCAATAAGGACGAGCATGCACTGCATGTGTTTATGACATCAAAATAAAAGTTGAGGAATGTACATGCATGGACATATCATTATCGGACATGATAAACCATCGCTTGGTATGGGACAAGCTGATGGGATACCTATAAACCGTAATGAAGTATGTTATGGGACATGTGGAACGGGACTCTCCTCGTAGCTGTATGACTTAGGACAACCTGCAAAGACCAGGTCTGATGAGGGCGGGGAGTGTACACCGGGACATAGAAGTTCGGACAAGGAGCGGCTCCTAGCAGGCTTCTAAGACAGAAAGGGAGGCAGGAATGACCTAAGCCATACATTGAAAGGGATGGGTCTAGGTATCGGGCTAAGTCTAATTCTTTTATCAAAAGATTTATTGCATTAAAGCTGATCCTCAAGATGAAATTTCAAACATTGCATGGCATTTGATATGGCCCATGTGAATGACACTATTGGTTTGCATCGCCGTAGGCGATTAGAGGTCCTAGAGCTTCGTACTTGGCACTAAGCGTTGTTTGCTGAGTGTTTGGTTGGATAGCTGGTTGTGGTTGTGCTAGTGACAGATACATCTAGGCTTGAGGTACGAGTGAGAACTTCTTGATATATGCCTCTGATTGCTTGAATTATGATTGGCTCACTTAGCGTCAAGTTGTTGGTTGGCTACGGCTTGTTTAAGAAGCTAAATAGCATGTTGTAATTTGGCTAAGTCGCAGGTGCGACAGGACTAAAGGTATGAGTAAGTGCCTCACTGAGTTAATGCCTTGAGTGTTTGCTTGATGTTTGCCTAGTTGAGGCCTACTTGATAATAGACCTCTGGTTGAGTATGGCTTGTGATTGCTTGATAGTTAGTGGCTGGCTTATGATTACCGTTGTGGTGAGCAGTTTAGGACTGCTAGACTTATGAAGGTAGCTTGGGTCTTTAAATTCCTGGGTAGGATTGTAGTGGCTCATGTTATGTTAGAGCCTAGTAAGGGTGAGCAACCGAGGCAAGAGTGTCAGAGGAGCGCCTAGCTCGAGACCGCAAGTTGTGAAGGCTCAAGAGTTGAAGCCTTAGGAGAAATTGAGAATTTGTAGGTAAGCTTGAGGTTGGACTGCCATTGTTACCTAGCCAGCTGAGACTGGCACGGCTGTGACTATTGGAGCTAATAGTGGCAATCGAAGGAATGATACTGGAGACACGAATAAGAATCGACAGATGGGCTAGCTTGTGAAATAGTTGTGAGGTCGAAGTTGACTGAGTTGACAGGAAACGCAATTTTAAGATTACACCTATCTGGAATGAGGATTTGTAAGGGAGCCTTAGAAACATGGGTATATTGAGGAGAAAATGACCATAGCGATTAACGTCCCAAGGTAATGCTAATGCTTGGTGAAAGACTACCCAAGGAAGGATTTCCCTATGGGCATAGCGCTTAATTGGATTTCCTTCGTCTAATTGATCAATGAAAATACATTACCGTGATTGTTAAGGAGCAAGAGTGTTAGGACCCCTGACGGTTGTGAGAACCAGAGATGGATCTGCCATTGCATGGTAGAGTTACTGAGATTGCCTAAGCATGTCCAAAAGTTGTCAGAGACCCTTTGGATAAGACAAGGAAGTTCAAGAATGAATCGAAAATTGAAGCATCGTGATGAGTTGGTATCCTTGAACATGAAGTGTTATGATGAACTTCATCTCGAAGGGCTAAATGACCAGAGAAACCATGAGTAAAGAGGGTTTCCGCTCATTGGGTTTAGAATGTACCTGTAAGGAACGGTTGGTACCTGAGTGCAAGACCTAGAAAGGAAATTTGTGGTCCGTCTCTCTTGTCATGGGAAGTGTTAAAGGAAATCGGCATGCTAGCCTACCTGAGTTCAATGATTCTATGAGATTAGCTGAGATTAAATTAGACCATCAGAAATGGAATTTTAAGTTGTTATTCCCTAGGTGATAGGACGTTGTTTTAAAGGACGATAGGACCATGAGGTGGTCGTTGATGAGAAGGAAAGTAGATGAACTCGATAATCGTAGCCACTCGTGATTTTAATGGACGGACGAGTATGTGAAAAGAGATGTTTGAATTATGGCCGCAAAGTGATTTGAATTAACTGACTTGAATATCCAAGGTATGGATGTGTGGAAACCCAGGGAGGAATCTTGACTCCTTAGAACATTGTGGTTTTAGGTGATAGAGTTATTAGAAGGAGAATGCCGAGTATGATTACATCTGAATCCGGGATAAAGGTACAGCTATTGGCGCATGCTCCAAGATTGACGTCCTATGAAACGAGGAAGACAAGTTGAATTCCAGACAAGAAAACGTCACCAAGGTGTGTAGTCGCCCCCATAGAGTAAGAGACCCTAGTATTGGAGGAAGAGGAATTCTACTTGTCTTAGTGTTAAGTGTGAACGTCACCGGGTAGTGTCCCAAGGGCTATAGGCTTGAACTTTTGTTGCATTCAGATGGTTTTAGTGTCGACCTTAATTGATAACCTTTGTAGCTATCTGGAGTTATAATCTAAGAGATCGACAGTAGACTAGACAATACGTCGAAATGGAAACGATTGATCGATAAGCTTCATTTGCAAAAATAGTTATAAAGAGACGGCAGGTATGAATGGATTTATGCTTGAATTGCGTTTTATCTTGATGACTTAGGTTATCTATTGATACTGACGACCTTAGGTGGTGTGAGATGAGAAGCAAGAAAGTGGACAAGGGATACTTGGATTAAAGGCCTGTTGTAATCAGATGCATATGGGTTCGACTTGAATGGCAACTAGATTTGAGGTTATAGATTTATGTTAGGCCATTGATTTTTGAGATGTGATAGCCGCTTGTAGAATTAGAAACGTTCGATTAGTGGGAATTGATCAGAATGAAGAAGTCATAAGGAGCGTGAACGACCTTGAGAAGATATTCCATGGATCCTAAGAGGACGCCCGCTGTATGCGGAATGTAAAAGCGGGAGATTTGGGTCTATTAAGGCAAATTCCTTGGTCATAAGGTTTCTGAGAAATAGAATTCATTTAGTAGCATGGATTGTTGGAGTTCGAAGTTGCTGAAATTGATGGCTCGCAATTGAGGAATTATGCCAAGAGCCGTCCTAACAATGAAACAGACTACAGATGAGATGTGGCGCGAATGGACGAACGAAAACGAAAGGAGTTTTCAAGGGCTTAAACCTAGTTGGTGACCACGCCGACATTGGTGTCCATTGGGAGTTGAAACGTTGTGAGAGTTACAGTGTTGTGTCATGAAAGGATTAAGGTTCATGATAATGCAACGTGGAAGGGTTACTACCTATGTGTTGTGAGGGTAGACATAGCGAGATGAATGCCCCAACTGGTAATTCAAAATTGTCAGCTATCGTCCTTACATTGGAAATTTGGGGGTATTCCCTTGTGTGGTGAGAAAGATGCCAAATTGATGAGGATCATCAGAACTTGAAGCATCTATTGTCTCCAAGAGGAATTGAATGCGTAAAGCAATGGAGACGGATGAAGTTGCTTCAGGAGTTGGAATATGATGTCCTACCCTACTTTAAGGAAGAATAAGGATAACGGATGCATATAGTGGTGAATCGAACGCTACGCAATTGGTAGATAAAGGACGGACTTCGCTCAAGGAAATAAGAGATTCAACTTCTAAGTTGGGAATTTGTTGATAAATTAGTCGGATGGCAACCATGAACGTCGAACCTGAAAGTTAGAAAGGGGCTAAAGCATTACAACCTACGGACCCTAAAATCTAGAAGATCATGTTGGAAGCTCATCGTGATGACTATAGTGTCCAATGGTTTGTACCAAGAAGTCCCAGGACTTATGTCGGTACTAGTGATGGAATAGAATAAAGATGGAAATAGTCAAGCTCGTGGCTAAGGATCAGATGCGTTAACAAGGAAGGCACGACTCATTAAGTTGAAGAGTTGCCCTAGTCGTGGGAAGTTATCGAATGGAATTGGGAACGAATTATTACGGATTTGGCCATGGGGTCACCTGAAAGGTCAAGAGGACCATGAGATAGATTTGATAATCGATTGGTGACCGGTACGTACCTTTATCAAGAATGTATGAGTGGGGACCTATTGCGAATGACTTCATGAGAGACTGACTGGAGGTGGCACTGGACTGTATTAAGCCTTTTGGGAAGCATGGGTGGGTCCTAAGATAATCTTGTGGATCAAGTTACTTGGAGTTATGTTTGGGTCGTCACGTATTACCCTGGAGCGTGTTGACGCAGGGATTTGTGCCCATCTTGATGAGTTAATACGCGAGATGTTAACCTGAAGCGTTATGGCGCGGGTTTCTCGAAAGTATGCTGATCTGAGGCGTGTTACGCGGACCCTGGATGAGTTCGATGGCCGAGCCACCATTACGAAAACCTTGGCATCGGATAAGGAACTAAAGGGACAGACAACATACATCTTTAGAACTTCAAGCAAGAGATATTGTTTTCCGTAAAGTATCACCCACGTAAGGCTTGCCCGATTCGAAAAGTCGAGTCCGAGGTGTGTAGTAGACCTGTTTAGAGATTTTGGCGATAAGAGGGGATCGCCAAAGGCGAAGTAACGATGAGGCGTCAGCCCTAGTTGTTGAGAATGGTGGGATTTATGGTAAATTTCGGGGACGAAATTTTTATAAGGAGGGAAGAGTTGTGACATTCCGAAATCCGACCCTTTTCCGAAGTATGGTTTCATGAGATATCTCGCCAGTGCGCTTCAGTTAAATCTCGCTCAGAGTTGGCCACTCTTGAGAAGACTAACCGAAAGGGAAAGGCTAAGTAGGATTTAAGTACGTGGACCAAAGTACTCGACCATGGATCTGTACCTTGACCATAAGGATTGCAGAGGGAATATTTTGAGCCATTAGAGGCCGGTCTAGGATTGGCCACAGAACGATTTGCTAGTGTTATACAATTGGATCACGGGTGATTCCGTTTGACCCTCGTATAATTTGCGAATCAACCTAAACCAATTCCTGACGATCGCGCCCTTTGGAACTAGCAATTGATCCTCGCAATTACATGACAACCAAGGTTGCCATGAGTCGAATAACTCTTAAACGTGACATTAGTCACGGGTCGATACGCGTAACTCCTAAGAGCCGCCCGTTAGTTTGAGATACACGGGAGTCGCCATTGACGGATTTTAGCCACGGATTGAACTTCGGAATTGGGTGTCAAGTATTCGAGAACTCCAACAGTCATAAATTGGACGTTGCCTCATCAAGAACCATTAAGGTTACGGTTCGCCCCGTATCGATTAGAAAAGTGAAATTCGGACCGATGATGGGAAGTTACCCCTTTTACCCCTAACTTGGTACCCTTCTCTTAGGAAATGGCAAGGGCAAAATAGACAATTACCCCCCTAGTTGCATCCGAAAATCCAAGGGTAAGAAGGTCATTTGACCCTTGAGATATTTGAATGATGGAATGACAAGTTGACTAGACAAATTCCCCTTAAACTACTCCCATCAAATTGTCATTCAAGATCACTATTCATGGTCATTCACTCTTCAACCACTCCACTATCATCTTTCCCTCCAAAACTCTCTTCTTCTTATCTCTCTCTCTCTTAGATAATGGAAGCAAGCATTGGAAGAGCCACTTCACTCTTTCTCCCTCTCGGTTTCACTCTCAACCGACGCCATCTTCTTCTTCCTTCCTCTTGTGCCGACGCTACCCATCACCACCACCCCTTGAAGCCCCAAGAGCCGCGAACCACCCTTGGCGTCGCCATGAGCCACGGGAGATCGGGAAGCCACCGACCCTCCTGATCTGATCACGCCATTTTGGGGGCTGACTTAGGCGTTTTTCTTGACTTGTTCAAAGATAAAAACCTCTTAAACCAGCTTGGTATGTTAGGAAGCTAGTGGTTGAAGTTAAGAGTGGATTTGAGGTAGTTAATGGTTGATTCTTTGGGTGAACTTGCTAGAAGAAATCGGATGATCTTTGAACCTCCGGCGACCAGAATTGATTGTAGACTTGCGCCACTCGTTTGGTGGTTTTCCTCGGTTTCATTAAGTGGTAAGTTACTTTTAAACTTAGCCTAGGACTCTAGTTACTAATGGATGGTTTAGAGTTGGATTTGGTAGAGTTTAAAGGCTGTTTTTGTGTGAAAAACGTGCAAGATCCGAGAGCCTCTAAATCCCATTTTTTCAGCGCGCACTAAAAGTAAAATGACTCGTTCTAAGTCGTCCGAAGTCCGAATTGAGCTCGATTTTCTGCCACGCGACCGTAAGACCCTGAAGAATATTATTCTAAGCTTGGATTGCTCAAGAAGTAAATAGGATGAAGTCAGTTTTACTAAGAATGGTTCTGATCATGGAAACCGAATCTGCCATTTTTGAGGACCGATTGTGCTTGAGGTGTTCTTGGACAAAAATTGTGTTACCTTGGTTAACCTGATGAGTCTAATGCTGGTCATGAGGAATTAGAGGATATTGAGCATAAATTTATGGTTATTTTGTGGACTTAACGGTAGGAATTGTCGTGAGTGATCTTGGGGACCGATTGGTGCAAGCTTGGGTCATGATTGGAATGAATGATTAAATTGGCTAATCATGTTTCTTATGTTCGGCCATAATGAGTTGTTGTAAATTGAGTTGTTAAGTCGAGCGAAATGACTATACCGTTAATTAAGTGGCTAGCCGAGATGAAGACTTACCAATTATGCCTATATGTGTTCGGCCTTGGGTAGCCATTGTGAGATAAATGGCTAGATTGATTGCTTACCTTTGTTATGTTTGGCCGTGTGAAGTATAGAAGGTTCGATTGGTTGAATTGTAAAGTAGAGGCCGAACCATGATTGCCTCTTAATGATTGTGCACCTTAATTTCTTCTTGGCCACTCGATGATAAGCATAATTATACGAGATCACACATTAACCAATGAGGGTTAAAGCACGACCTGGGAGCCGTGAGAGTGGGAGGTCAACCTGGGAGTCGTGAGAGCGGGAGGTTTGGGTGATAGCACGACCTGGGAGCCGTGAGAGCGGGAGGTCAACCTGGGAGCCGTGAGAGTGGGAGGTCAGTGTGATAGACCGACCTGGGAGCCGTGAGAGCGGGAGGTCAGTGTGATAGCACGACCTGAGAGCCGTGAGAGTGGGAGGTCAGTGTGATAGCCCAATGCGTATGACGTGGGCCTTGATATATTGAACTGAGATTTACCATATGATATGCTCTATATGACTATGAGATTTGTGAAGTGCCTAGAGTACGAAGCTTGACCCTACCTTACTGAATCATGACTTGAATTGTGAACGTCTGAAGTGTAATTGCAATGAGTTGTTGTCTTCTTCTTGTTTAGCATATCGTCCCATTTGATGGATAGAAATGTATGGTAGGACTCGACCTGAAAGATGGCCTCGATGGATAAATTAGCTTGATAGGAATGGATCTGAAGGATGGCCTTGATGATTAGAATTACGAGATAAGAGATGATCTGACAATTGATCTAGAATGTGGGAACTACATGGTTAGGATTTGTCCGGAGGTACTATTGGCCTAGTCTAGGTTTAGGAGTTTACTTGCTGAGATTTATTCTTACCTCGTCGTGGGATAACATTTTAAGGTCCGAATTGGTGAAGCTCCATGGATGCCATCAAAGAAGTCTTTTGAAGCAGTTGAACTTGTAACCTTGTACTCCCTTATGTAGTTGTTGAGGTTAAAACAAGTCTGCCTTCAGTTTATGGATGACTGTTGTAACTTTTGGAATCTATATGATGTTTTATAAAGATGTTGGTTGTATTAAGGAAATCTCTTTTGTTCATCTTGAGTCATCGTGGTGTTCTAGAGTTTGGAGATTGGTTCTCGCTTTCGCATATGCGTGTCACTTCTCACTAAAGTTAGTGGCCATTGGTTCCTGGGAAGTAATTGAAATAGCCGGCCTTGGAGGATGTTCGTGCGCCTGAAGGACGCGGGACGTGACAGAATATCTTATAATCATTCACTAATTACTCCCTCGAATGCCAATCCTTGGCAAACTGATGCTCCATCGCCTGAGACTTGAAAAATGTTAATCCCCAATGGGGTGAGATATAAATCTCAGTAAGTAAACCCTAAACCTAGACCAGACCACCAGTCCCTCCAGATTATGTCACAAAGCAACATACATAAGTATAGCATTCAAATATCAAATATCTCAAGGTAATTGGCATGAATAAGAATTACAGTCAAGCACATCATGCACCTTGAGACCAGCTTCACACACTAGCACATAATAAACTCATATGCTTCAGAATTACCACAATGATATCACATTTCTCATCGTCAAGGGCTCCCGGGCCGCAATGTATTTCTTAAGGGCACTGTGGTCAATTCATTTGCATCAGGGCACTCTGGCCATGCAATCACAGGGGCACTTTGGCCATTTAAAGATCAATGGGGCTCTCTAGCCATTTTGTTTCACAGGGGCTCTCTGGCCAATTACAAAACATCAGGGCACTCTGGCCAATTACGATGTACAAGGGCGTTCTGGCCAATTACGATGCATTAGGGCACTCTGGCCAATTACAATGCATAAGGGCTCTATGGCCAATTACAAAGTATCAGGGCACTCTGGCCAATTACGATGCACAAGGGCTCTCTAGCCATTTTAAATTCACAAGGGCATCATAGCCAATTAAATCACACAGGTAATTATTGTGATATTCTGAATTCCTGCCATTTTAAGATTATGGAATGAGAACTATCTATCGATGTATTTCAGTTTTATCTCGATCGGACCTGATCAATTCGAGTTAACTGATCAGAAAGGGAAAGGCTAAGGCATGACAAGTACGTGGACCTAGGAAACTCGAAAAAGGAAATGACGCTTTGACCATAAGGATTGCCGAGGAAATATTTAAAACCATTAAAGGCCGATCAAATAACGATTAAGGAATTCATTGCTAGCGTTATACGATTGGAGCGTGGGTGATGCCGTTTAACCAATGTATAATTTGCAAAATTTTCCTAAATCAAACTATGACGATCAAGACCGTTGGAACTAGCAATGAACCCTCGCAATTACATAACAACCAAAGCCGTCGTAACTTGAGTCGTTCTAAGTGTGACGAGAGTCACAGAGTCGATACGCGTAACGTCTGCAAAATCGCCCGTTAGTTCGAGATAAACTGAAGATACAATTGACAAAAGATCGATCATGCAACGGAAGCTCGAAATTGGTAAATGAAAATGAAGAATTCTAACATTAGAAAAGAATTTGGACGTTGCCTCATCGACGGTAATTTATATTGAGAAAACGAAAATTTGGACTGGAAGTGAAAAATTACCCTTTTGCCCCTCAAAGGACATTCATTTCTTTAGAATCAAGCGAGGGCATTTTAGTCCTTCGTCTTCCCTTGTGGTGGCCGAATTTTTAGAGGGTAGATTAGTCAATTTAGGTCAAGATTTTTATGTTAATGGGACAAGTGTCATTATGTGAGGTGATGTGTACAATTAGGCTAGATTAGAGCCCTAGGGTGGCATTAATTTGATATCACTTCCCCACCTACTCTCTCTCTCTCTCTCTTCTTGACTTATGGATAAAGTCAAGACTCTCTCATCTCCCTCAAGCTTCAGTCGACCATCTCCCCTCTCTCTTTTCTCTCTTTCTTTTGCTCTCTCTCATGGAACACCTCTCGGCCAGCTCGACCGCCGCCCGTTTGTCCTCTTCGTTGCCGGCTTCCGGCCACCATCCGACTCGACGCCGACCACCACAACGACCCTTAGTCTCTCCTCTACAACCTCCAAGTGACCGATCGGCCATTCATTACCCTATTTGACCCGTGGAGTCGCCGAAACCCGCGTAGGTCAGAATTGAAGCAAACCAGACCGTGAGCTCCTTTGGACAGACTTTGGGTGATTGTCTTACTTCCAAATCAAGGTGAAACCTCTTTAAGATATAGTATTAAGGTTTAGTAAGTTTAGTTTGAAGTTTGGTTGAAGAAAGATAGGTTTTAATGAATGAACTTGGATGGAATTCCTCTGGGACATAATCTGTCCTCTTCGACGGGTTTGGGAACCAAGCACTTTTGAAGGTCGTGGAAGCATCGCCTTGCCTCGAAACTTGTTGGTAAGACACCCTAAAACATGATACTACATGTTAGCAAAGGATAGGTGAGTTAGATTGAAGTTTTGATGGCCGATTTGCATGGATTTTCCTAGGAACAGAATCTGTCCTGCGCCGGACAGATTAGGACTCGAAGTTTGTTGCGATTCTTGGAGGAGTTTGTTGCTTAAAATAGCTTGGTAAGGTGATTCTAAACCTTTGTTAGGATATTGGGTTACTAAAGGGTGGATCTTTGGTGAAATTGAAAGAGGTTTTAAACGCTGTTTTGGTGAGAAACACGTGAGAGACCGAAACGCCCAAATCTGTTTTCAGCGCACACCAATTTTGAAATGGCCCGTTTTAATTCATCCGATATCCAAATTGAGTACCGTTTTTGTCCACATGTCCGCAAGATCTTGAAGAACAAGATACTGGAAATTATTTTCTCAAATAGCCAATAGAAAAATGTCATTTTTCTTGAGAACGAACCTGGTCGTGGGTGGGCAGTTTGTGAATTGAGATTTTTATGACTTATCCTTGATTGAGTACCATGTTTTCATGCCTAGGAAGGAATGAATTAAAGCTGTGAATGCTTGGTGATGATATACCGTGTGTGAATTTAGGCATGTGATGATTAAAGGGGTTCAATTGAGGGCTTTAATGCTCGGTTTTGCACTCGATGTCGCATGAGGCTTAATGTAATGATATGCATATGCATGATGGCCGAATGATGTGCTTGAAATGCTGAATTGGTTGTGATCGAATCATCTCGCGGCCCAAGGAGGGCGGCCCTTGATGGTCGTAAGGAAGATAAAAGACTGAAACATGATCGTGATGTGTTTCTGAGTCTATATGTTTGAAAAGTTTGAATTGGCTGGAATGCCTGAGATGCCTGGAGTGCATGGAATGCTCGATATGCCTATATGGCTGGTGAAGTGTGAATTGAGAAAGTGAATTTGTGAATGACATGAGTCTATGAATGCCTGACATGTCATGTCTTGCCAATTGCTTGAATGTCATGTGTGAAAAGCTTGTCTCAAAACTTGCACATTTTCAAACGTACCTAGAGGTACCAATAGTCTAGCTTAGGGTTAGGGTTAACTTACTGAGATTATTATCTCACCTTGTCGTGGGACCAACATTTTCAGACCCAAATCCTTGAAGAATGCCTCGGAGGTGATGAAGAAGGAAAAAAGGAGGAAGATGGAGACGAGTTTGTCTAGTTTGTGGATTTCTTTTTGAAGTTCTTCTTTTGTGGCCCTATAATGCCTTCCTCTGAACCCTTCGGTCTTTTGTTGTACTAGACCCCTTTTATTTGAAAGACGATGTGTGTTTGTTTTTAATCCTATGTTACCATGTATGTTTTTATGTCTGGGGTTTGTTTTCATTTCTGCATGTGGTTCTCATATCGGGCTTTGTAAGTTGAGTCGTCGGATCCTGGGTTATCTTATTTGTACTGACGGCTGTGTGGGATGTTGGCGTGCCCGTCGAGGCCAGGGCGTGACATCTCCATTTAAGTGGTATCAGAGCAAGGTTAGCTTGATCAAATCTTATCGATGTCTGGAGTGATAATGAGTGGTGACTATAGGATGGTTGGGTAGTGCGACTCTAGGGGAATTCGCTAGAGTTAGGCACGAAATGCATGACATATGAATTGACGCTTGTGAATGGCATTGTGTACAGGCATGATTGGTTGTGACTTGTTTATATGCTTGAAAGCTGGTTACGATTTTACTAATACGTAGATGCGTCTGGACCTAAGGTATGAGTGAAATCTCCCTATTGTGATGCCTCTGATTGTTTGAGTTGTGATGAATGGCGAGTTGAGATTATTGATGTGATAAGTAGCCTAGAGTTGTTAAACTTAATTTTGTAATTTCGGTCTCTAATTCCTGAATGGAATTATAGTGGTCCAGGTGTTATGGAAGCTAGCGAGATGAGCAATCGAGGTAGGAACACTAGAGGAGCGTCTAGCTCGAGAGCACCAGCGGTCGAGGATCCAAGAGTTGATGGAGTCGTAAGGGCGCTGGAGCAAATTGGAGAGATAATGGGAAAGGAAGCCCAAGATAGGGTTGTTGCGGCCCTTCGACACGCCCAAGATAGAGCTGAGATAATAGCCCAAGTTGCTGAAGCTGTAGTGGCAGCTGTGAACCTAGCGAATGGAAATAATGGCCAATGAATTGGAGGTGGAAATGTGCAAGGTCCTAAGAACCGCGTGATTGGACAGTTGATGGAGCAATTTCTGAAGCTGAAGCCGTCGAAGTTTGATGGCAGAGGAGACCCTGAGTTAGCTTCCAGATGGATTGAGGAGCTAGAGAAAGTATTTTACGGTGTTAGGGTGCACTTAAGCTGAGAAGGTGACCCTAGCGACTTACCAGCTCCAAGGAACTGCGAATGATTGGTGGAAGGCTACCTGTCGCGACCTTCTCGCGGGTTGCATGTCGGAGGGTGTTAATGGGTCGCCCGATAGTCGCCTGATCGGACGCGGGCCTCTCCCAAGGTCCATTCCCAAATCACAATGGCTGGATATACGTAGTCGACCTTCGGTGCGATCTGGTGACATGTGATATGTGTACATGCCAAGGAGTCGCCACCAATCGTTTCGTGGAGGGTACGATCGGAAACCCTATCAAATAGTTGGGAGCGATCTATTCGATTCTGCAGAAATCAGAGAAATGAGATCGAGGACTTTGTTACGCCAACTGTCAGAGTTGACGTCCTTTCGACACCTAAGTTGAATGATTTATCTGATCCTAGGATTTCATACAGATGAGTGTGGTACGGATCCTATATCTAGGAGTTCATGCAGACAGGAATCATATCCTATCATTCACAGTTAGTAAAAGTAAATGCGCAAATCAAGGATCTAGTACATGCGGATAAAACACATGAAAGCAGCATGTCATCCCTAATGAGGCCCTATTAGCCTAGAAAAGTATTCATCATGGCTTTAGGAGTGATTTCGATATGATTCTCCCATGAGGGGCAGCATCGTAATTTTGAGAAATTTTGGGGACAATTTGCCTTAGAGGGGCAAAATCGTCATTTCAGATGGGATGTACAGTAAAAAGATGGTAAAAATGGGAATGGCGATCAAACCTTTCCATTTCCTACTTTTTGGGAATTTCCAGAATTTTTCTGGAATTTAAAAGTGATTTTACCCTTGGAGGGGTAAAATCGTCATTTTGGACAAAGATGAGAGCTGAAAATCTCAAATATTAGGGTTAGTCAGCCACATGACCAAAACCCTAATTTTAAGCCATTCTCAGGACTCGATTGGAACAAGAAAGATGATTTTCCCATTGAGGGGCAAAATCGTCATTTTGAGAAAAGGGACGAGACTCGAAAACCCAAGCCCAAGAATTGGTCGCCTAACCGACGCTAATTCTTGTCTTGGTATTATCGACTTTATCTCACTTACACAACATAGGCGACTTGCCCCTAAAGGGAAATATCGACAATTCTTGGAAGAACGGATAAGAAACCCCAAAAATAGGGTTGACCAGTTGTCCGTGGTCAATCCTCAATTTTTGAGGATTTCTGGAATATCTAGGATTTTTCCACAATTTTCCTATATTTTTTTGGGATTTTCTAGGGTTTTCTAGCATTTTTTGGATTTTCTAAAAAAATTTTGATTTTTTTTATTTTTAAAATCATTTTTTGATTTTTTTTATTATTAAAATGATTTGGACCGGGTCAACTCGACCCACTCGGGTCGGAACCCGGCCCAGACCCGGACCCGCTTGACCCCCACACCTAAACGACGTCGTTTCTTCCTTTTTTATTTTCGGATTATCCAGACTTGATCCGACGGTTCCTATTGAACCGCGTGGCTAATCCACGGCCATCGGATCTAATTACTAAAACGTACAGTCTAGAATGAACGGAGACTCGATCAGGGCCGTCCGATTAACCTACTAAAATCTACGGCCAGGATTAGAACCTGAGACTTGATCTGGGCCGTTCACCCTTACTATCCTAAATGACGTCGCCCACTCACTAACCCATACGACACCGTTTCGATTCAATTGGATTTTCTGATTTTAAAACATTTTCGGATATTCCTAATTACTAATCGAACGGTCATTATAAATTGGACTTGATTAACCTAGACCGTCCGATCTAAGCTGACTCACCCTAACAAACTAACGGTCGTGCTGACTCGACATCTACGTGGACCAACTACAAGACGACACCTGGAAATTTGACCCGCTGACTACGCCACGTTAGCTTCGTCTTCAACCTCTCAACTCCGATGGAACGAACGGCCGAGCTTCTCCGACAATGATCCGACGGTGGGATCTTAACGAAATCGTGCGAAACCAACATCAATCGACTCGCAATCGCCTCTACTCTAACATATCTAAGAATCAAAGCATCCCATTCATAGAGTCGCGAGCATCATGCAGAATGCCGAGTACGGCAATGGAAGTTCGATCGCTCGATTCACATCAAACCATGGCAATTCAGTCACATGATAGCATCAATCAATGTTCAGAAGACTTACCTTGAGCTCCGATTGAGCTCGCTCGGCCTAGATTTGGCTGGGCGACTTTGAACAGTGGCCGGCAATGGAGGCTAAGTTCGAAGACTCGATTCGAGGTATTTGGACGAAATCGATGCAAAATGATGATTCGACGATGGTCAGTAATGTCTAAGGAACGAAACGCACACGCTAAGTGCAAGAATAAACGTGAAACAGGTAAGTCGCCATTGATGCATAGTGAGAAGGTCGAAACTGCGTCTCACCTTGTTCTGCGGTTTCAGGCTGCGCAGTTGGCGGCGATCGCTTCCTTGAAGCTCCGACGACCTTCCAGCAACACTCAATGGCTTCAGTTTGGCCTGAAAGTGGCCCAACCTGCGCCTCACAGGTCGAGCTCAAGCCCTCGACAATGGAGGTTGGAGGGCGAGCTCTCTCTCGCTTCTCTCTCTCTCTCTCTCTCTCTCTCTCTCTCTCTCTCTCTCTCTCTCTCTCTCGATTCAGTTTTTCATCCGCCAACTGAATCAACAACCTCCTTCTCATTCTAGAAGGTCGATTGGCTTTTATACCTGTTTCGAATTTTGGCACCGAGCGCGGAACTGTGTACCGGCTTCAATTGCACGTGAGGCCACGTGCCTTTAGGTCTAATCGGCGTCGGGGACGATGGGCATTCCCTCTAACTCTGTTTGGTCCTCCGGCTAGTCTCATTTCACACGAATTTGGCATGGATTTGTGCTAAGTCTTGCTTTTGTTGACTTTTGCAGGTTCTGCATCTTGACCAGCCGATTACTCTCCGTCCTGGCGACCATTGCTCGTGATTCTAGCATCAATCAACGGGGAATGGCCTGAGGAACAAAACCCCTCCTCAAACCCTTCCAATTGTGGCCGTTTTCATCCTCAATTTTGCCATCAAAATCGAGCCCAACACTGTTCATTCGCCCGGGTTCTTAAGGAGGAAGACGACACTGTAGCAAACAGGTTCGACTGGTCTGACCGGTCCGAACCGGTTCCGAATTGCAATTTTTCAAATTAAACCCAAATAAATGGAAATTTTTGCAATTGGACCTCAGAATCGAATTTAGGGCATGAATTTTATCAAAAAATGTGGTTTTTCCCAAAAGTTCATATCAATTTCAACAAAAACCCCAAATTTTCATTTAATTGCAAATCGGGGAATTGTGCAATTGAAGGTTCAAATGATCAAATTGGACCAAATTACCTATGCCAATCGATTCAAAACGATGAAAACCATTAGGCAGTGTGTTCAATTTGCAATGGTGGTCCTTGAATTGAAAGTAATTTCAATTGTGCCCAATTTCAAGGACTAACATGCAATTTAGTATTTAATTTTGCCCAATTTATGCAATTAAATATTCTGTGAGGGCAATTGGGTTAAATTGCAATAAGGGACAATTAGATTGAATGTCACGATCCTAAAAAATGCCAAAATTGCAAATTAAAAGACTCAATTGACATTTTTTTTTACCAAATTCAATCATATGTGTTACAAAGGAAAACGTAAAATTGAATCTGATTTTGGATTTTTGTGAGGTCAAAAAGACAAGGGATTTAAAAGAAAAATATTGACTATTTTTTCATATTTTTTTGACCTCAAATGCTATTTTTCTTGATTTTTCGAGTATTTTTCTAATTTCTGAAAATATTAAAAAATGCGAAAAATATGAAAAATTATTTTTTTTTGTCAAAATGGTTCCTTAGGCTTGGCCAAGGCCACCAAAGTTGATTTTACAATTTTTTGATTTTTTTTATGAATTTTCTAATAAATAACTAAAAAAGGCTGATCCAAAATTAGGTGTCAACACTACCAAGGGAATGGCTTTTCCTGAAGGGATTGAACGGACGTGGGCACCTTTTCTTGAGACCTTCAATGAGAAGTATTTCTCTGAAGCTGCCCAAGAGCTGAAGCTGGCTTAGTTCCAGAACCTTCGTCAGAATCAAATGACTGTTGATCAGTATGAGGCCGAATTTGCAAGGCTATCGAAGTACGCACCTAGAATGGTGGAGAATCCACTAGATCGGGCGAGAAGGTTCCGAGAGGGTTTGAGGCCCGATATCCGCAGGCAGATGATCTCGATGAATCTGAGGGACTACAATGAGATCTATAGCAGGAGTCAGATGATTGAAAGAGATATGAGGAATAGAGGAATTTCCTTTGGACCACGTTTTAACCCGAGTAGAGACAATTGGAATTTGGGCAAAGGTCCTATGGTGAACAACATGAGTTTTGTTCCCCGAGTTAAGAGGAATATCGCGAAACCTACACACCAAAATAACTGGAGTTGTCCTCAATCTCAACCACTACGAGCCCAACAAGGACCACAAGCTGGAGCTGCCCCGCAGGCCAATCTGAATAGGCCGCCGGCTCAAGGAAGGGTGTACGCTGTAGCTCGCAGGGAGGCGAAGGAGACGCTTGGCGTGGTCACGGGTAAGATCTTTCTCTGTGATCATGCTGCTTATGCCTTGTTTGACCTTGGAACGTCGCATTCGTTTATGTCTACCCAGTTTGCTGATTTGACTGAAATGAAATTGGAACCATTGGATGTTATGTTGTATGTGACAACGCCTTTGTTGGACAAAGTGCTTGTTTCGTTAGGATGTAAGAATTGTAAGATAGTTATCGGAGGTAGTGAAAGATGAATAGATTTGGCTGTGTTACCCACGTTTGATTTTGATGTCATTGTTGGAATGGACTGGCTGAGTAAACAAGGGGCTGTAATGGATTGTGGTAGTAGGGTAATTCGATTTCATCCTGTCGATCGCCCTAGTTTCGAATTTGCGGGGAGCTTATGAGGAATCTCGATTCCTTTGGTTTCGTCTTTAGAAGTGACTAAGTTAATGAACGAAGGGTGCGAGGCTTATTTAGCCATTGTGGTGGATACGACAATTAAAGAGCCTAAGTTGGAGGAAATAGCCGTAGTACGTGAATTTCCCAAGAGTTACCTGGTTTACCACCCGAAAGAGAAGTGGAGTTCTCGATTGAATTAGCCCCTGGGACGGAACCAATTTCAAAAGCCCCTTATAGGATGTCTTTGTCGGAGTTAAAGGAACTAAATGTGCAGATGCAGGAGTTATTGGACAAATGATTATTCGTACAAGTGCATCGCTGTGACATTCCGAATTCCGACCTTTTTCTAGGCTATTGATTGGAAAGGTATCAATCGGTGTGTTTCAGTCATATCTCGCTCGGAGTTGGCCACTCTCGAGTCGACTGACCGAAAGGGTAAGACTAATGCAGAGTTAGTACGTGGACCAAGGAGACTCGAATGAGAAATGGCCCTTTGACCATAAGGATTGTCGATAGGATATTTTGGGCTAATAGAGATCGATCATGGAATGCATTGCTAGTGTTATACGTTGGGACGCGACTGATTCCGCCTTACCAATGTGTAATTTGCGAGAATTTCCTAAATCGGATTCCGATGATCAAGACCGCAGAAACTAGCGATAAACCCTCATAAACACATGACAGCCAAAGTTGCCACGACTTGAGAAAATCCTAAGGTCGATACGCGTAGCGCCTGAAAGAGTCGCCCGTCAGTTTGAGATAAACTAGAACTACAGTCGACAGGAAACTTGACATGAATTTGGCCTCAGAATTTGGGTATCGGACATTGAGGAATTCCAACATTTGAAGAGAATTGGACGTCGCCTCATCGAGGGCAATTTAAATTGAAAAAGTGAGATTTTGGACGGAAAGTGCGAAATGACCATTTTGCCCCTCAAGGATACTTTTTCTTTTAGGAGCAAGCAAGGGTATTTTAGTCATTTATTTTCCCCTATGGTGACCGAAATTTGGAGGGCACTTTGGTCAATTTAGTTTCTTGATATTTTGATGGAGAAAAGACAAGCCTACTAATTAGGACTTAGGGACCCAGGTTAGCATTAATTTCAAATCATTTCCCCACCTACCATTCCTCTCTCTCTCTTTGACTTGGGGACTAAGAAAAGCAAGAAGACCTCTCTCTCTCTCTTCATTTTCTTCAGCCCTCTCTCTCTCCACTCTCTCTTTCTTTCCTTCTTCTTCTTCCTCTTCTCTCTCTCGCCCGTCGCCAACTCGTTGCCCTGCTCCGACCAGTCCACTATTTCGGCCATAACTTCTTGCCGTTCCAACAAGGTAGTATGAGCCCAAATCCACTTAGCCGTCCGTCCTGTACAGCTGTTTGAAGGAGCAAAGGTCGGATCAGTCAGATTTGAACCCGCGAGCTCCTAAGTGAATTTTCGAGCTCTCTTCGCTCCAACCTTTGGTAAGCTACTCCATGAACCTAGTTAGGACTGTATTTGAGGTTTAGATGGATTTTTATGGGTGAATCCTTGTGATCCTCAAAAGGACAAAAACTACCGCTGCTGACCTGGTTTGGAACCGTGGATCTTTGAGGTTCGTTGAGGCATTGTTTGGCTTGGAAATTTTCGGTGAGCCATCCTAGAACTTAGGCCTAAGTGTTATTTAGCTTGTGGACAATTTTGGTGTGATTTAGAAGTAGTTTAGTAGCTAAATTTCGGATGATCTTCGCTTGGACAGAATCTGTCCGGTAGAACCAGCTTGAAATCGAGACACTCTTGAGGTCCGTCAAGGTGTCATTTGACTTGGGAATTGTCGGTGAGTTACCCCAAGACATGATATTGTGCGTTGACAAGGTTTGCGGTTGAAATGAATAACAAGCCATGAATTGAATGTGAGGTCGATCGATGTTTTTACTATGTAGATTTGTTTATGATGGAACACGGTTCGCGCTTGTTCCAAGAAAGACCTCATTGCTTGAAATTCGATAATGCGAATTGCGAAATCTTGTGATGTGAATTGAGGCTTTTATGCCGTTTGTCTTTCTAAGAATGACTGAAATTCGTAAGAAAAGTTGAGGCCAATCCAGTCGGGTCTTTGATCCCGACGTTGGGTGTTTGATCCCAACTTTTAATGACGGGTGTTTGATCCTGTGTTTGGGTGTTTGATCCTAAGATATTGAGCTCAGGGACTTGATCCCATTTGGCTTGATGAGGTCACTGCGGCTAGAGAGTCTTACAATCGACCGAATCATCTCGTGGTACTAGAGTAACGAGAGTCACTGTAATGACCGAATCATCTCTTGGTTTGGACGCGAGAGTCTTCATGTTGACTGCTTCGAGGGAGTTCAGGTATCGGGCGTCACATCACATGTTAGACCGAATCATCTCGTAGGATTGGCCAGGACGAGAGTCTCATAGTTGACCGAATTATCTCGACGGTGCTGGGGAGCGAGAGTCACGATGACGATCGAATCATCTCGTCGTAATAAAGTGAAAACCATGATTGAAAGTGAAATGACGAAATGGTTTTCTGTAGTTGTCTGGGTTCTTAGTAAGAAATGATTGGAATAAGGGAATTCATTTTGAGGCCCAAGGCGCTCTGGTGCGGACGGGTAACGACTTGTTACCATTGACTGAAAGTCAAGTTCTATGAAGAAAGGAATGGAACTGAATGCCTAGTTTTATGAGAAAAACATAATTGAATGTCGATTTTGGGACAAAGAACTGTTTTCCTTGAGTTTGCTTAACTGAAAACCCTGCCCAAGTACGAAGCCAAGCGTTTGTCATGATTTTGATTGTCAAGTCATTAAAAAGGATTGGAATGCCACTTTTGGTCAAAATTATGCCTTATTTTGTGAATCATCATATTTTTCCATGACAATCTTACTTTTACTTTGCCAAAAATCTTTTCATTAGAAAATACCTATTTTCAAAAGTGTCTGGAGGTACTAGCGACCTAGTTTAGGGTTAGGTCTAGTTTACTGAGATTTATATTTCACCCTGTCGTGGGACAACATTTTTTAGGTCCCTAAAGACGAAGTCCTGTGGACGCCGAAGACGATTAGCCGAAGAAGCACTTGATGAATTTTAGACATGTAACCTTGTATGATCTTCCATTTGTAAAATGAAGTCGCTTTGAATGTTTGGTTAAATGTTTTTGATGCATCGTTCTAATGCCCTCTTTTATTTAATAAGTGTAGGGTTGTTTTTCTCGCTTCCGCTTGCATACTTCATTTAGATCCTTTAACATTTGGCCGTCGGATCCTGGATGAATATCGAAGTTAACGGCTGCTGAGGGATGTCTGCGTGCCAGCCAGGCTCGGGGTGTGACATCCCCGTTTGGTTGGTATCAGAGTAAGGTCTACTCGATCCAATCTGGTCGAGACTTGGAGTGATAATGAGTAAGGACTTTAGAGCAATTAGATAGTAAGACCTTAGGTGGTCGTAAGGCACAAGTTGCATGGCAATTGTAATGACGCATGTGAATGACATGATAAAAAAAAAGGCTTCGTACTTGGCAGGGATGTCTTTTGAAAAAGAAACTGGCGCGTTTGTTTGGCCTTTTTGGCGAGATTGTTTGCTTGGCATTGAATGTTGTCTTGACTGGTGTCCTTTGGAATTGAGGTAGTTTGTTGAGTCTTTGCTAAGTTATAGAGATGTCTGGATTTAGAGCACGAGATTATGTTCCTTGATTTAACACCTTGATGTGTTTCTTGAAGCCGCCTAGATCAGACCTGCTTAGTAGATGGCAATTAGTTAAGAATTGCTTGAGACCCTTGGGTGAAAGATTGTTTAATGGAGACTATTGTGTTATTGAGTGGTCTAGTGTTACCAGACCTGAGTAATGACGTAAGTCTTCAATCCCGGGTGGGATTGTGGTGATTTGAAAACCCTGGGAACCTAGTAAGTGTGGGTTAACAGAGTGAATGCGTTAAAGAAGCGCAGGAACTGAGTCTGCAAGTTATGAGAGGCCCAAGAGCTGAAGGTTCATGAGAACTTGGAAAGAAATGAGAGTCGATGGACAAGCTGACTCGAGAAGAAACTGTTGCTACTGACTGAGTCGCTGAGACGACTGAAGTTGTTGTTACCAATGTGAGTATAGGAAGCAATGAAGAAGATGGTGGATGGTGAATCTAGAAATTTTAAAATGGATGACCTGTGAAAGGATTATGAGGTTGAGGCCGATTAAATTCAATGAAAGAAAGCGACCTGAAATTGTTCGTCTTCCGATTGAAGGTCTGATGATAAACTTAAAGGTTTCTGGGTATCTTGAAGAAGGAGAGTTACCCTAGCTATTATTGGTCTTAAGACATAGTCAAGGATTGGAAAGCATTAAGGAGACAGACCTGTTAGTCTCTCGGACCTGGCTTAATCTAAAAAAAAAATTGACTGAGATAGAATTGAGGTCGTTGGAAATGGACTTATGAGTTATTGTTTCTTAAATGATAGGGCATTGGTCTCTTTGAGACGATTGAACCATGAGATGGTGGTCTGTAAAAGGAAATGGGTAGCTTGATAGTTTTGACTGCCCGTGGTCTGAAGTCCTGCAGAAGTGGAATGACAGATTGAACAAAGGAGGTTGTTTTGGAATGTAATAGTAGAGGACTAGATTTAATCGATTTGAACGTCCTAAGTGTGAATAGATGAGAGATCGAGGACAAACCTCGATCCCTGGAGCCTCGTCACTTGAAGGGATTGAATTGTTAACAAGAGGATGTCAGATATCATGGTATTTTAGCTGGAGAGCAAAGCTGTCGCCATGGGCACGGACTCCAAGTCTAATACCGTGAGGCGTAAGAGATGAAGTGGATTCGAAGTAAGAAGATGTTACTAAAGTGTATGATTCCTTCTTGGGGTAAGAAACCTTAGTGTGGAAGAAATGGGAGATTCTAATTGTCTTGAAATTAAGATTGAGCGTTTGAGTTGGAAGGGGAGCTGCAGAGCTCAAAAGACCCCCAAGGTAGAATTCTATGAGACCTATCTTGGAACGACATTGAATCCCAAGATGGAATAGATGTTTAGCCGAATGGATGGAATTAAAGGAAAGTCGCACTGGAGATCATGAATCCTGTAGTTGGATGTTAGTGCTTCCTGCGAGAAGAGTAACAAAAATGAACAAAATGTTGTATGGTTTAATTGGGAGATATAAGGAAATGGGGAGCCAAATTGTAAGACTCTCACGTGTATGATGCACAGAGCAATTGAGGTAGTTAGTCATTTAGTAATAAGGAAGAAGGTAAAAGGCCTAATTGAATGTCAAGGGAATAAATAGACCGACTCATTATTGTCCCTGTGGATGATAATTGGATTTACTTAAGAAATTACGAGAAGCACAAATGGAAGTTAAAATTTGTCCTGCAGATCTTGAGGAGAACGTTCGCTATGTGCTAGCTGCAAGGAGTGTAAGTTTTTTTTACGTTGATGAACGTTATGACGCGGTCGTGAAGTTCTGAGGAATAGAACCTCTGAGAAACCCTTGGGGATCAGAGCGAGCAATGAGTTGGCTAAAGTCGATATGAGTTACTGAAGTTTAAGATTTCCTGGATGGAAACTACCGAGGTAGATTCCCCACGAAAATATTCCTGACGATCGGGTTGGCCGAGGACGAAAGTCACGTGAATGAAGGGACGAGTATGAAAGGAACCCCGATAGTTAAGCATGGAAGAACAGTTGCATCAATGTAAGCGATTCCACCTGGAAATGAAAGGCCGCGTGAATTTCAGCAACATGTTGCAAAGGGAATTGGAATGTGTAACCGTGCAACGTGGAAGGCTTGTTGCATGTATATAGTAATGGTAAGACCTAAAAGGACAAGTAACCTAAGGTACGACTTGGAAATCGACGGTCGCCGCCGTCTGTGAGAAATGAATGATGTCATTCTGAGATAATGAGGATTTCGAAGTCATGCGTACCCCCAGAACTTGAAGTATTAGTTCTTCCATGAAAAGAATTGGATGATGAGCAACGTATATAGATGAAATTGCTTGAGAATATGGGGGCGTTGTTGTGTAAAGAAGGACCTTGCAGATATGTGAGCTATAAAAGTGGGAAGTGCTGATCGCTCAAAAGAGAGCTGAAGGGAAGGTCACGCTGATTGAGGACATCATTCAAAGGTCATGACTATGGTGCCTGATATTGCCTTGGAAAGGCAGATAAAGAAACGAATGCCTCAAGCATTGGACCCGAAGGTCAGGAAGGGATTAAAACACTGTGATGGATGGACCTTGATGTCCAAAGGGTAGAATGGATAAAAGTAATTGGTACAAAATCCAGACTTTTAAGTACTTGGAAAAAGGAACATTGAAATTGAGAAGGGAAACTTTGAAGTTTCATGATCAAGGAGACGCGCCCGCTAATGAAGGGGGACGAAAGAGAGGATCTTATGAGGAGTTCATAGGAAGAGCCATAGACATTTATTGTAATAGCACAAAATGTGCTAAGACTTACATGGGCACCAGAAAGGAATAGAATGGAAGCGAAAGTAGTCAAACACGTGACTAAGAGTTGAGGTGTACCAGCAAGAGATGACACGACGTCATAGGTCTGAAGGATTACTAAGACCGTTGAAAACCCCGTTATTGTGGATTTAGCCACGAGATTGACTAAAGAGCCAAGAAGGCTACGACTTAGCTGATAGAATTATAAGCCGACTAGAAACTGCATATGCTTAATGGCGTGGAAAGGACATTTGAATTAAATAGTACATCAAGGGAGATATGTACATTGGAGTATGGCCTTATGACGATTTGGCAACGATGGTGATAGATAGAGATCATAAGTTTGATACCATGTTTTGGAAGAGCCTGCAAGTTAAAGGATTAGTGAAGTGAAGTAGCCGCATGGTTTATGCTTTTTGCCTTCGGACCAATAGACAATCTGAAGAGACGAGCTAAGGATGCCTTATGAACCGACGTTATCGAATTCAAGAAAGAGTAAGAGAATCGATTACTTTTGACAGAGTTCGCCTAAAGTGGCAGTGGTCAGTAGAGGATCGGTTTGGCAATACCTAAGACATTGAATGATAGAACTTACAAAGCCCTACGTACTGGAACGTAAGTGGCGAAAGAAAATGAGAAGGTCTGAGGCAAGCTTGACCATTAATTAAGCCAACCAAGGATGGTTAAGGAAAGCCTAAGAATATCGAAGGGGAAACAAATAAATAAGCGACACGGATTTTGGGAGTTCAAGGAGGAAAATGATGTGTACTTCAAAGTGTCGCAAAGAAAGGACCCATGTCGATCTGAAGGAAAGGAGAGTTGAACATGGAATAAATACGCTAAGAAAGTGCGGGCCGGACCCGTTCTAATCGTGATGAGTGAAGTTATAAAGATGGACAATGAAGCATCATTAGTCGAAAGGCAAGTACGGATTGGGGACGGAAGGAAACAGATTTTGAAGGACAGAGACGTTTGTTGGTAAGGACAATTATGGAAACATCGTAAGGAAAAAGGGAATTACTGGAAAGTAAGGAAGCGATGAGGCGTACCCCCACAAGGTTGGATAACTGCAAAGCTGTAAATTTCGAGTACAAAATTTCTTTAAGGAGGGAAGAGTTGTGACATTCCAAATTCCGACCCTTTTCGAGGCTATTGATTGGAAAGGTATCAATCGGTGTGTTTCAGTCATATCTCGCTCGGAGTTGGCCACTCTCGAGTTGATTGACCGAAAGGGTAAGACTAATGCAGAGTTATATGTGCACCAAGGAGACTCGAATGAGAAATGACACTTTGACCATAAGGATTGTCGAGGGGATATTTTGGGCCAGCAGAGATCGATCTAGGAACAATCATGGAATGCCATGCTAGTGTTATACGTTGGGATGTGGGTGATTCCGCCTAACCAATGTGTAATTTACGAGAATTTCCTAAATCGGATTCCGATGATCAAGACCGTAGGAACTAGTGATAAACCCTCACAATCACATGACAACCAAAGTTGTCACGACTTGAAAAAATCCTAAGGTCGATACGCGTAGCGCCTGCAAGAGTCGCCCATCAGTTTGAGATAAACTAGAACTACAGTCGACGGGAAACTTGACATGAATTTGAACTCAGAATTTGGTTATCGGACATTGAGGAATTCCAACATTTGAAAAGAATTAGACGTCGCCTCTTCTAGGGCAATTTAAATTGGAAAAGTGAGATTTTGGACGGAAAGTGCGAAATGACCATTTTGCCCCTCAAGGATACTCTTTCTTTTAGAAACAAGCAAGGGTATTTTAGTCATTTATTTTTCCCTATGGTGATCGAAATTTGGAGGGCACTTTGGTCAATTTAGTTTCTTGATATTTTGATGGAGAAAAGACAAGCCTACTAATTAGGACTTAGGGACCCAGGTTAGCATTAATTTCAAGTCATTTCCCCACCTACCATTCCTCTCTCTCTCCTTGACATGGGGACTAAGAAAAGCAAGAAGACCTCTCTCTCTCTCTTCATTTTCTTCAGCCCTCTCTCTCTCCACTCTCTCTTTCTTTCCTTCTTCTTCTTCCTCTTCTCTCTCTCGCCCGTCGCCAGCACGCTGCCCTGCTCCAAACATTCCACTGTTTCGATCATAACTTCTTCGTCTGTTATCCGATGGCAACGATACACCTACTATTAGAAAGATCGTTCTCTCGCCGTTCCAACAAGGTATTATGAACCCAAATCCATCTACCCGTCTGTCCTGTAGAACTGTTTGAAGAAGCAAAGGTCGGATCAGTCAGATTTGAACCCGCGAGCTCGTAAGTGGATTTCCGAGCTCTCTTCACTCCAACCTTTGGTAAGCCACACCTTGAACCTAGTTAGGAATTTTTGCAACATGTATTTGAGGTTTAGACAGATTGAATCCTTGTGATCTTCACGAGGACAGAAACTACCGCCGCCGACCTGGTTTGGAACCGTGGATCTTTGAGGTTCGTTGAAGCGTTGTTTGGCTTGAAAATTTTCGGTGAACCATCCTAGAACTTAGTCCTAAGTGTTATTTAGCTTGTGGACAATTTTGGTGTGATTTAGAAGTAGTTTAGTAGCTAAATTTTGGATGATCTTCGCTTGGACAGAATCTGTCCGGTAGAATCAGCTTAAAACCGAGACACTCTTGAGGTCCGTCAAGGAGTCATTTGACTTGGAAATTATCGGTGAGTTACCCCAAGACATGATATTGTGCGTTGACATGGTGTATGTGGGTTAGAGTGGTGTTTAAGTGGTGTTTAACGATCCGTTTTGTGCGAATTCTTCTAGGGATAGAATTGTCCGGTGCTGACCAACTTGACCGAGAGCTTTGAGCGATCAATTGGTGGGATTCTCTTACTTGGATAGCTCGGTAAGCTATTCCTAAACCTTTACTAGGGAGTTGGGTTACTAAGGGACGCCCTTGTTTGAGAAATCAAAGATTTATGGACTGATTAGGCTAGGGACATTAAAACCAAACCTGCCATTGTTTGGGTGATTATGCTTGTTGAACTCTTGGATTGAAATTGGTGGAATCAATGTTAATTGGCAAGGTTCTTGATGTGAATCGCTGCGGAAACTGATCGTTCTACGAAGATCCACGGGTTGCGAATTGCTAACCTTAACCCCCAATCGAACCTGTGATTGGTAACCTCGGTATGAGCGTGACCTGTTGACGAACCTGTGTCAACCAATCCACGCTATAGACGCCACGAACAAGAAAATTCGCGATCTTGCTCGATAAGTCGATTGATCGCCACAAGGAAGCCTTGATAAGATCTTGTCTTCAAGAGAACTTGAAGAAGAGAAAACCTCTCTGTATAAAATTCTGAATTAATGTTATGTTTTCAGAAACTCATAAGCACCCTTATATATGGTGCTAACCCTAAAAGGAAAAAATTACAAAAATACCCTTAATTAATAAAAATTCGCCTAAAAATAGAAAAGGGCCTAAAAGTCCATCTAAATGATGCCGAATGGTTGAAATTCATCGCAGTTCATGGCCATAGGCCATGAGTATTGATCAGGATGCCGTTTCTCTTCAGCTGACCAAATTTGAGCTCATTCGGAGCTCGTTAGCCCTAAATCCTTTCAGAAATCGCGAGGTTAAATGTAATCATGTTGCACCAAGGAGCTTCAGAATCTTCAATTCTCGAATCAAGATCACCTCCATTCCAAAGATCTTGAACCATGATGCCGATATCTTGCTTGAATTCCCTCGCTCTCGCTCGAGTAATTGGACCAAGCGGATAGAGCAACGAGTCCCTAGCACCTCCTCCTCGATATGGTTCGATGTCCACATCATTCCCTCCGCCGTGCAAAGGATTTGCCCTCAAATCATCACCTGCATCAAAAAGAGTCAAGTCAGTAACATTAAAAGTAGCACTAATGCCATACTCACCTGGAAGATCAAGCTTGTAGGCATTGTCGTTGACCCTCTCCAACACCATGAATGGTCCATCCCCGCGTGGTAATAACTTAGAACGTCGTTGCTCGGGAAAACGTTCCGTGCGCATATGAACCCAAACCCAATCGCCGGGTTCAAACACTACTTTCTTGCGCCCTTTGTTGGCTTGCTTTGCATATTGTTCTGTCTTGTGTTCAATATTCAGCCGTGTCTTTTCATGCAATGTCTTCACAAACTCGGCCTTCTTAGCACCATCTAAATCCACACGCTCTTCAACAGGCAAAGGAGTTAAATCTAACGGAGTTAATGGATTAAAACCATAGACAACCTCAAACGGTGTGAATTTAGTAGCAGAATGCACGCTCCGATTATATGCAAACTCAACATGCGGTAAACAATCTTCCCAAGACTTAATGTTCTTCTTAATGATAGCACGTAACAATGTCCCTAAAGTCCTATTAACTACTTCAGTTTGACCATCAGTTTGTGGATGACAAGTAGTAGAGAATAAAAGTTGTGTACCTAATTTCTTCCACAATGTCTTCCAAAAGTAGCTAAGAAATTTAGTATCTCGATCAGAAACAATGGACCTAGGCATGCCATGCAAACGCACAACCTCACAAAAGAACAAGTCAGCAACATGTGATGCATCATCGGATTTACGACATGGTATAAAATGAGCCATTTTTGAAAACCGATCTACAACCACATAAATAGAATCCTTACTATGCTTAGACCTAGGCAATCCTAACACAAAATCCATAGAAATATCAACCCAAGGATGCGTCGGGATAGGCAAAGGCGTATACAAGCCATGTGGTTTAGTTGTAGACTTAGCCGGTTTACATGCAATGCACCTTTCACAAACACGTGTGACATCTCGTTTCATATTTGGCCAATAAAAATGTTCATGCAACACTTCATAAGTTTTATTGATTCCAAAATGCCCCATTAAACCACCACTATGCGCCTCTCGCACCAACAACTCTCGCAAAGAGCATCTAGGCAAACATAACTTGTTTTCACGAAAGAGATAGCCATCATGCCTATAGAATTTTTCAAACGCAGCATGCTCACAAGCTTCAAACACTCTTCCAAAGTCATCATCATCAGTATATATCTCTTTGATATGCTCAAAACCTAGGCACTTTGCTCCTAAAGTAGTTAGAATTGCATACCTGCGAGAAAGTGCATCGGCTACCACATTTTCCTTACCTTTCTTTTACTTGATTACATATGGAAAAGTCTCGATGAACTCCATTCATTTAGCATGTATTTTGTTCAACTTTTGCTGTCCCCTCAAGTACTTTAATGTCTCGTGGTCGGTATGGATCACGAATTCTTTTGGCCACAAGTAATTTTGCCAAGTCTCCAAAGCTCGCACCAAAGCATACATCTCCTTATCGTAAGTTGGATAATTCAATGTTGCTCCGCTTAACTTCTCGCTGAAATAAGCTATGGGACGTCCTCCTTGCATCAACACAGCTCCAATTCCTGTACCAGAAGCATCGCATTCTATTTCAAAAGTAGCACTGAAATTTGGTAAAGATAACAAAGGAGCATTAGTTAGCTTATCCTTCAACAGATTGAATGCTCTCTCTTGCTCTTCTCCCCACGTGAAACCCACGTGCTTCTTGATGACCTCGGTTAAAGGTGAGGCGATGGTGCTGAAATCCTTCACAAATCTGCGATAGAAACTGGCTAAGCCATGAAAGCGGCGCACCTGTCCTACAGTCTTAGGTGTTGGCCATTCTTGGATCGCTTTCACCATCTCTTCATCAACCTGTATTCCATCAGCTCCAACAACAAACCCTAGAAATACTAATTTATTAGTCACAAAAGAGCACTTCTTCATATTAGCATATAGTTGCTCGGCCCTTAAAACCTGTAAAACAGCCCGCACATGTTCAATATGGTCATCAAGGCTTCGACTATATATCAAAATATCATCAAAATAGACAACCACAAATCGACCAATAAAAGCACGCAGAACATGATTCATAAGTCGCATGAAAGTACTAGGTGCATTAGTTAAACCAAATGGCATGACTAACCACTCATACAACCCATACTTGGTCTTAAATGCAGTCTTCCATTCATCCCCTTCTTTCATTCTAATCTGATGATAACCACTTTTCAGATCAATTTTAGTAAATATGCAAGCTCCATGTAACTCATCTAACATGTCATCTAATCTAGGAATAGGATGTCGATACTTTACCGTAATATTGTTGATTGCTCGGCAATCGACACACATTCGCCTAGTCCCATCCTTCTTTGGCACTAACAAAACAGGAACAGCACACGGGCTAAGACTTTCTCGCACATATCCTCGTTCCAGTAATTCACTAACTTGCCGCTGAAGTTCCTTTGTCTCTTCAGGATTACTTCGATATGCAGGTCGATTAGGTAATGGCGCACCAGGTATCAAGTCGATTTGATGCTCTATGCCTCGAATCGGTGGTAGACCTCCAAGAACCTCATCAGGAAAGACATCATCAAATTCCTGCAATAAAGACACGACAGAACTAGGCAAACTCGGGTCAAGATCGTTAGTAATAAACAATGCCTCCTTGTACAAAAGTACAAGTATCGGTCGGTCCAGAACCAAAGCTCTCCTCACTTCGCTCGATCTTGCATAGAAATTCTTTTCTCTCTTTTCTTTTCTCTTTGCTTTTCCCTCGGCTTTTACCACTCTATTTTTCTCTGTCTCTCCTTTTCCTTGCGTCTCAGACTCTCTACGCAAGCTCTCAGTTTTCTCACTTTTTCTCTCTTTCTCAGCCTCACGTTGTAGTTTCAATTGATCCTCATACACCTCAGTAGGTGTCATTGGCACCAAAGTGTAAGTCTTCTGATTCATCACCAATGAATATCGGTTAGTGTATCCATCATGATGTACCCTCCGATCATACTGCCATGGTCTACCAAGTAAAAGATGTCCCGCTTGCATAGGTACAACATCACACACCACCTCATCTTTATATCGCCCTATCTCAAATGGAACTAGGACTTGCTTCGAAACTTTCACTTCACCACTATCATTCAACCACTGAAGTCTATATGGTCTAGGGTGCTTTGTAGTTTTCAATCCTAGTTTCTCCACCATAGTACAACTTGCCACATTTGTACAACTACCTCCATCAACAATTAAACTACAAATCTTACCATTCACCAAGCATCTTGTATGGAACAAGTTATCACGTTGCTGGTGATGCTCCTCCTCCTTGACTTGCACACTAAGAGAACGTCTAACCACCATCAATTCACCCTTGACTGGCATCTCGACATCGCTACAGTCCTCCAATGGCGGCATGACATCATCATCTTCCTCCCTGTCACTTTCAGATTGAACATCTCCAGGCCCAGTTATTATCATCACCCTCCTATTATGGCATTGATTTGCCATATGACCCCTGCCTAAACACTTCAAACATTTAATTTCACGAGTTCTAGTGTTAGGAATTTCAGTTTTACCTGAAACCGGATTCGAACCAACTCTGCCATCTTTCTCCTTCTCCCTTGAAGTTTCAACCTTGGTGTTGTTTCCCTTCCAGTTCGGCTTCTCGTCTCTCTTCCAATTGGGTTTCTAATTCGAGCTTGAACCTCCACCACTCCTGTAATTTCGGTCCAACTTCAATTGCCTCTCTACTTTTATAGCTTTGTCCACCAATTCTTCCAACTCGACATAATGTTGCAGCTCTACCACTCTTGCTATATCTCGGCTCAAACCACATAAGAATCGTGACATAGTAGCTTCGCGATCCTCTACCACATTAGCACGGATCATGGAAATCTCCATCTCTTTATGGTACTCTTCCACGCTCTTGTTACCTTGTGTGAGATTTTGCAGTTTATGAAATAGGTCTCTGTGGTAATGACTTGGTATGAAGCGCTTCTTCATCACCGCTTTCATCTCATCCCACGTTTCTACCGATCTCTCACCATTGCGTCTCCTGCTATTCACAAGTTGATCCCACCAAATTATAGCATAATCAGTGAATTCAACAGCTGCAATTTTTACCTTCTTGAGCTCCGAATATCGCTGGCAGTCAAATACCATCTCCATTCGTTTCTCCCATTCTAGGTATGCATCAGGATCATTCTTTCCTTGGAAAGATGGAATCTTCATCTTAATATTGCTAAGCTCATCATCTTCTTGATGTCTGAACTCTCGGCGTCTGTTTCTCCTCCCAAATCTGCCATCTCGATCATCTTCTATATCAGACACATATTCATCATCAAATTGTCGCTGCCATCTGGGTTGCGCCCTAGGCTCATCTCGCTGATTTTGTGGCCTCCCTCGTGGTGGCTCTTGTTCACCATCAAGCATCGTCTTACACCTCACAACTCGGTTGCTAAGGGCTTCAAGTTGTAAGCTCAATTGCTGAATGCCTGCTAAAATCGCATTATCCCTTGGATTGGTGCCATCCTCCCTTTGATTTACGCTATCTTGGTCTGCCATGATTTTTTTTTAACCTGCAAGAAAATGTTAGAAATAAAAGAAATCTCACCACACTCCCTCACGTGTTTCGCTCAAGATGTTTGTCACTCCCCTCGTGTTTAACTCAATCTAGGTTTTTCTTCCCTCAATTAAACTTACACACTCTTGCCTTTTTCCTCTCGTTTCTCTTCTTTCAAGCTCTTTATCAGACTAGAATTCCATTCTCACAAGCTCCTCATAACATTCGACTAAACCACCAAGCAAGATCAATTCAGCAATATACTGCTCAATTCAGCAATTCAGCAACTTTTGCTAGATTTGAATTCAGGTTAATGTTTGCTGCTATTTTTTTTTCTATTCAGTCCAACTAACAATAATAATAATAAAAAGAAATGAGTCGTCCTCTTGATTTTTTTTTCAGCCTCTTTTTTTTTCAATTTTTTTATCGATTTTTTTTTCACCGATACTCCTTTTTTTGTTTTTTTTTACTGATTTTTTGGCTGATTTTTTTTGACGAACTCAATACAATCAAAACAACTAGGACCGAAAACCTTAATTTTATAAACCCTAGATCCCCAATTCGATTAGTAACAGATCCCCAATTCTATAAACCCTAATTTTATAAACCCTAGATTGCTGAATTAAAATCAGTAAAAGTAAGATAATAACTAGATCTTGTAGAACCAGCTCTGATACCAGATGATGTGAATCGCTGCGGAAACTGATCGTTCTACGAAGATCCAAGGGTTGCGAATTGCTAACCTTAACCCCCAATCGAACCTGTGATTGGTAACCTCGGTATGAGCGTGACCTGTTGACGAACCTGTGTCAACCAATCCACGCTATAGACGCCACGAACAAGAAAATTCGCGATCTTGCTCGATAAGTCGATTAATCGCCACAAGGAAGTCTTGATAAGATCTTGTCTTCAAGAGAACTTGAAGAAGAGAAAACCTCTCTGTATAAAATTCTGAATTAATGTTATGTTTTCAGAAACTCATAAGCACCCTTATATATGGTGCTAACCCTAAAAGGAAAAAATTACAAAAATACCCTTAATTAATAAAAATTCGCCTAAAAATAGAAAAGGGCCTAAAAGTCCATCTAAATGATGCCGAATGGTTGAAATTCATCGCAGTTCATGGCCATAGGCCATGAGTATTGATCAGGATGCCGTTTCTCTTCAGCTGACCAAATTTGAGCTCATTCGGAGCTCGTTAGCCCTAAATCCGTTCAGAAATCGCGAGGTTAAATGTAATCATGTTGCACCAAGGAGCTTCAGAACCATGATGCCGATAGCTTGCTTGAATTCCCTCGCTCTCACTCGAGTAATTGGACCAAGCGGATAGAGCAACGAGTCCCTAGCACCTCCTCCTCGATATGGTTCGATGTCCACATCAGTTCTAATTTGGTCATGGATGAGAATTGGAACTCAAGTGTGTCTTGTGGTAATTTTGGCTTGATTTGAGTGTGTTAAGTGACACGGGTTGTTAAATCAAGTTTGTGGTAACTTGAGAATTGAGAATTCAAGACGGGCAATGTAAAGTCGTGACTTCGTGTCTTGGTGTTTATCTTGTTTGATTTGAGTAATAAGCACAAGACCAATTGAAATGAATAACAAGCCTTGAATTGAATGTGAGGTCGATCGATGTTTTTACTATGTTGATTTGTTTATGAGGGAACATGGTTCGCGCTTGTTCCAAGAAAGACCTCATCGCTTGAAATTCGATAATGCGAATTGTGAAATCTTGTGATGTGAATTGAGGCTTTATGCCGTTTGTCTTTCTATGAATGATTGAAATTCGTAAGAAAACTTGAGGCCAATCCAGTCTGGTGTTTGATCCCGACGTTGGGTGTTTGATCCTAAGATATTGAGCTTAGGGACTTGATCTCATTTCGCCTGACGAGGTCACTGCGGCTAGAGAGTCTTACAGTCGACCGAATCATCTCGTGGTGCTGGAGTAACGAGAGTCACTGAAATGACCGAATTATCTCTAGGTCCGGACGCGAGAGTCTTCATGTTGACTGCTTCGAGGGAGTTCAGGTATCGGGCGTCACATGTTAGACCGAATCATCTCGCAGGATTGGCCAGGACGAGAGTCTCATAGTTGATCGAATCATCTCAACGGTGCTGGGGAGCGAGAGTCACTATGACGACCGAATCATCTCGTCGTAATAAAGTGAAAACCATGATTGAAAGTGAAATGATGAAACAGTTTTCTGTAATTGTCTGGTTTCTTAGTAAGAAATGATTAGAATAAGGAAATTCATCTTGAGGCCCAAGTCGCTTTGGCGCGGGCGGGTAACGACTTGTTACCATTGACTGAAAGTCAAGTTCTATGAAGAAAGGAATGGAACTGAATGCCGGGTTTTATGAGAAAAATAGAATTGAATGTCGATTTTGGGACAAAGAACTGTTTTCCTTGAGTTTGCTTAACTGAAAACCCTACCCAAGTACGAAGCCAAGCGTTTGTCATGATTTTGACTGTCAAGTCATTTGAAAAAGGATTGGAATGCCACTTTTGGTCAAAATTATGCCTTGTTTTGTGAATCATCATATTTTTCCATGACAATCTTACTTTTACCATGCCAAAAATCTTTTCATTTGAAAATACTTGTTTTCAAAAGTGTCTGGAGGAACTAGCGACCTAGTTTAGGGTTAGGTCTAGTTTATTGAGATTTATATCTCACCCCGTCGTGGGACAACATTTTTCAGGTGCCTAAAGACGAAGTCCCATGGACGCCGAAGACGATTAGCCGAAGAAGCACTTGATGAATTTTAGACATGTGACATCTTCCATTTGTAAACCGAAGCCACTTTGAATGTTTGGTTAAATATTTTTGATGCATCGTTCTAATGCCCTCTTTTATTTAATAAGTGTAGGGTTGTTTTTCTTGCTTCCGCTTGCATACTTCATTTAGGTCCTTTGACATTTGGCCGTCGGATCCTGGATGAATGTTGAAGTTAATGGCTGCTGAGGGATGTCTGCGTGCCTGCCAGGCTCGGGGTGTGACAATCTCCCTAGGGAGCACCTGTGTTGTTTGTGAAGAAAAAAGATGGGTCATTCCGTCTGTGCATTGACTATAGACAAATGAATCAGGTTACCATTAAGAACAAGTATCCATTTCCAAGGATAGATGACTTGTTTGATCAGTTCCAAGAGGCGTCCTTGTTATCTAAGATTGACTTAAGGACATGCTATCATCAGCTGAGGATCAAGAAAGAGGATATATTGAAAACGGCTTTTAGGATGAGGTATGGACATTACGAGTTTACTGTCATGCCGTTTGGGTTGACTAACGCCCTAGCTGCTTTTATGGATTTGATGCATCGAGTATTCAAGGAGTATCTAGATCAATTTGTTATCGTCTTCATTGATGATATTTTGATTTATTCGAGGTGTAGTGAGGATCATGAACGACATTTGCAGATTGTCTTACAGACCTTAACGGAACACTCGTTCTATGCTAAATTTAGTAAGTGCGAGTTCTGGTTGAATAAGGTAGCGTTTCTCAGTCACGTAGTATTTGGAGATGGAATCTCTATAGACCCTTCGAAGATCGAGGCAGTTATGAATTGGCCTAGACCTACAGCAGTCACGGAAGTCCGAAGTTTTATGGGATTGACAGGTTACTATAGACGCTTTGTAGAGAAGTTCTCGTCTATAGCTATTCCATTAACGAGGTTGACTAAGAAAGATACACGGTTTGAATGGACGGATAAATGTGAAAGGAGTTTTCAAGAACTCAAGCAACGTTTGACGACTGCACCTATACTGACGATTCCGTTTGGTCCTGGAGGGTATGAAATTTAAAATGATGCGTCATTGAAGGGACTAGGATGCGTCCTAATGCAACATGGGAAGGTAGTGGCGTATGCGTCGCGTCAGTGAAGACCTCATGAGATGAACTACTCGACGCACGATTTGGAATTGGCCGCAATTGTTTTTGCGTTAAAAATTTGGAGACATTATTTGTGTGGTGAGAGTTCCTGATCTATACGGACTATCAGAGTCTAAAATATTTGTTTCCCCAGAAGGAATTGAACATGAGGCAACGTAGGTGGATGAATTTACTTAAAGACTACGACTATGATATTCTATATCACCTTAGAAAAGCTAACAGGGTAGCAGATGCCCTTAGTCGAAAGTCGAGCATTGCGCATCTGCTGGTCAAGGGATGGTCTGTACTGGAAAGACTGAGAGATTCTGAGTTTAAGTTGGAAGTTTGCCAATTGTCAAGTTTGATGGAAGCTTTGAGAGTCGAACCGGAAATACAAGAGAGGATTAAGGCATTGCAATCCACGGACCCTGATATACAGAAGATCTTGGAAATGGATGTGGACAAGAGGAAGTCCGACTTCCAAGTATCTGAAGATGGAATACTGAAGTTCCGAGAACGACTGTGTGTACCTAATGATGATGTACTTAAGGAAAAGATTTTGTCTGAAGCTCGCAGGAGCAATTATAGTATTCACCGGGTAGCACAAAGATGTACCAGAACTTACGTCAGCATTATTGGTGGAATGAGATGAAAGTGGACGTGGCTAATCACGTGGCTAAATGTCTGACGTGTCAGCAAGTGAAAGCGCAACATTGTAAGCCTGGTGGTATGCTGCAACCTTTGGAGATCCCTGAATTGAAGTGGGAACATATCACCATGGATTTTGTCATGGGCTTGCCGAGGAGTCAAAGAGGTCAGATTCGATTTGGGTGATAGTGGACAGATTAACCAAGTCTGCTCATTTCCTATCTGTGTGAAAGGATTTCGGGATGGAGAGATATGCTGATTTGTATATGCGACATGTAGTACGACTTCATAGAGTGCCTGTGACAATAACGTCAGATAGAGATCCTAAGTTTACTGCAAATTTCTGGAAGAGTCTATAGGGTGCCATGGGAACGAAGTTACAGTTTAGTACGGCGTACCATCCACAGATCGATGAACAGTCTGAGAGGACGATTCAGACGTTAGAGGATATGCTGCGAACATGTGTCATTGATTTCAAAGGTGGATAGGAGGAGAAACTGCACTTGGTGGAATTTACATATAATAACAGCTACCAGCAAAGTATTGGAATGGCACCATTTGAGGCACTGTATGGTAGAGCGTGCAGGACTCTGATGTGCTGGGATGAAGTTGGCGAGAGGAGTATAACATGCCCAGAATTGGTGGAGCAATCAGTTGAGGCTGTTAAGATCATCCGATAAAGACTTAAGATGGCCCAGAGTCGCCAAAAAAGCTATGCAGATAAGCGACGAAGGCCTTTGGAGTTTCAAGTGGGTGGCCATGTCTTTCTCAAGGTGTCACCTATGCGAGGATTATCCCGATTTGGAAAGAAGGGAAAGTTGAGTCCAAGGTACGTAGGTCCATTTGAGATATTAGAAAAGATTAAGACTTTAGCTTATCGTCTTGCCTTGCCGCCAAGCTTATCGCAAGTTCATAATGTGTTTCATGTGTCGATGCTGAGGAAATATGAACCAAACCCGACTCATGTACTAGATCATGAAGTCATCGAAGTGGACGATAATATATCATATGTGGAAAAGCCAATACGAATTGAAGATCGAAAGGAGCAAATCCTGAGGAACAAGACGATTCCACTCGTCAAGGTGATCAGGGAACACCATGGGACGGAAGGCGCTACCTAGGAAAGCGAAGAAGCGAAGAGGCGCCAGTACCCCCATTTGTTTGAGTAGATCTGGGTTATTGCAAATTTCGAGGATGAAATTTTTGTAAGGAGGGAAGAGTTGTGACATTTTGAATTCCTGCCATTTGAGACTATGGAATGAGAGCTATCTATCAATGTATTTCAGTTTTATCTCTCTCGGATCTGATCAATTCGAGTTAACTGACTAGAAAGGGAAAGGCTAACGCATGATAAATACGTAGACCTGGGAAACTCGAAAAAGGAAATGATGTTTTGACCATAAGGATTGCCGAGGGAACATTTAGAACCATTAAAGACTGATCAAATAACGATTAAGGAATTCATTGCTAGCGTTATACGATTGGAGCGCAGGTGATGCCATTTAACCAATTATAATTTGCAAATTTTTCCTAAATTGAACTATGACGATCGAGACCGTCGGAACTAGCAATGAACCCTCGCAATTACATGACAACCAAAGCCGTTGTAACTGGAGTCATCCTAAGTGTGACGAGAGTCACAGAGTCGATACGCATAACGTCTGCAAAAGCCGCCCGTTAGTTCGAGATAAACTAAAGATACAATTGACAAAAGATCGATCATGCAACCAAAGGTCGAAATTGGCAAATGGAAATGAAGAATTCCAACATTAGAAAAGAATTTGGCGTCGCCTCATCGAGGGTAATTTATATTGAGAAAAGGGAAATTTGGACTGGAAGTGAAAAATTACCATTTTGCCCCTCAAAGGACATTTCTTTCTTTAGAATCAAGCGAGGGCATTTTAGTCTTTTGCCTTCCCTTGTGGTGGCCGAATTTTTAGAGGGTAGATTAGTCAATTTAGCTCAAGAGTTTTTTGTGAATGGGACAAGTGTCATTATGTGAGGTGAAGTGTATAATTAGGCTAGATTAGAAGCCTAGGGTGGCATTAATTTGATGTCACTTCCCCACCTACTCTCTCTCTCTCTCTCTCTCTCTCTCTCTCTCTCTCTCTCTCTCTCTCTTCTTGACTTATAGATGAAGTCAAGACTCTCTCATCTCCCTCAAGCTTCAGCCGACCATCTCCCCCTCTTTTTTCTCTCTTTCTTTTGCTCTCTCTCGTGGAACACCTCTCGGCTAGCTCGACCGCCGCCCGTTCGTCATTTTCGTCACCGGCTTCCAGACACCATCCGACTCGACGCCGACCACCACAACGACTCTTAGTCTCTCCTCTACAACCTCCAAGTGACCGATCGGCCATTCGTTACCCCGTTTGACCCATGGAGCCGCCGGAACCCGCGTAGGTCAGAATCGGAGCAAACCTGACCGTGAGCTACTTTGGACAGACTTTGGGTGTTTGTGCTTCCAAATCAAGGTGGGACCTCTTTAGGATATAGTATTAAGATTTAGTAAGTTTAGTTTGAAGTTTGGTAGAAGAAAGATGGGTTTTAATAGATGAACTTGGATGGAATTCCTCTAGGACAGAATCTGTCCTCTTCCACGGTTTGGGAACCGAGCACTTTTGAAGGTCGTGGAAGCATCGCCTTGCCCCAAAACTTGTTGGTAAGACACCCTAAGACATGATATTGCATGTTAGCAAAGAATAGGTGAGTTAGATTGACGGTTTGATGGCCGATTTGCATGGATTTACCTAGGAACAGATTAGGACCCGAAGTTTGTTGCGATTCTTGGAGGAGTTTGTTTCTTAAATAGCTTAGTAAGTTGATTCTAAACCTTTGTTAGGATGTTGGGTTACTAAAGGGTGGATTTTTGGTGAAATTGAAAGAGGTTTTAAAGGCTGTTTTGGTGAGAAACACGTGAGAGACGCGAATCCGCCCAAATCTGTTTTCAGTGCGCACCAATTTTAAAATGGCCCGTTTTAATTCATCCAATATCCAAATTGAGTACCATTTTCGTCTACATGTCCATAAGATCTTGAAGAATAAGATCCTGGAATGTTTTTTCTCAAATAGTCAATAGCAAAATGTCAATTGTCTTGAGAACGAACCTAGTCGTGGGTGGACAGTTTGTGAATTGAGGTTTTTATG